>CM066566.1:68917262-70144762 GCA_033816785.1 Picus viridis
CCAAAGCCCAACTGCAAATCAATTTGGCTTCATCTGTTAAAGAGAACAGGAAACACTTCTACAGCAGGAGTAGGAAAGTAATCGTGTCCCTGTACCTAGAACTGGTGAAATTCTTGAATACTGTATTCAGTTTTGGGCTACTCATTGCAAGACAGACATTGAGTTGCTGGAATGTGTCTAGAGAAGAGCAATGAAACTGGTGAAGGTTCGGGAAAACAAGTCTTGTGAGGAGCAGCTGAGGAAACAAGGATTGTTCAGTCTAGAGAAGAGAAGACTGAAGGGAGACCTCATTACTTTCTGCAACTACCTGAAAGAAGGCTGTAATGAGGTGGGGGGTCAGTGTCTTCACTCTAATATCAGGAGAGACAAGAGGAAAAGGACTGAAATTGGGCCAGGGGAGACGGAGAGGGGATCTTATCAATGCATATAAATATCTAAAGAGTTGAGGTTGTGAGGATACGGTTGGGCTCTTTTCATTGGTGCCCAGTGCCAGGACAAGGGGCAATGGGTACAAACTAGAACACAGGAGGTTTTGCTTGAACCCAGGGAAAAAACTACCTTACTTTGAGGGAGACAGAGCACTGGAACAGGTTGCCCAGAGAGGTTGTGGAATCTCCTCTGGAGACTTTCAACCTGGACATGTTTCTTTGCAACCTAGACATGTCTGCATTATAGGAGGGTTGGACTAGGTGAACTCCAGAGGTCCCTTCCAACCCTTACCATTCTGTGATTTCCTAACTCCATCGATATCATAGAATCATAGAATCATAGAATCAGTCAGGGTTGGAAGGGACCACAAGGATCATCTAGTTCCAACCCCCTGCCATGGGCAGGGACACCCTACACTAGATCACGCTGGCCAGAGCCTCGTCCAGCCTGGTCTTAAACACCTCCAAGGACGGGGCCTCAACCACCTCCCTGGACAACCCATTCCAGGGCTTCACCACTCTCATGGGGAAGAACTTCTTCCTCACATCTAGCCTGAATCTCCCCATTTCCAGCTTCATTCCGTTCCCCCTAGTCCTATCACTACCTGAGATCCTGAGAAGTCCCTCCCCAGCCTTCTTGTAGGCCCCCTTCAGATCCTGGAAGGCCACAATGAGGTCACCTCGGAGCCTTCTCTTCTCCAGACTGAATAGCCCCAACTCCTTCAGTCTGTCCTCATAGGAGAGGTGCTCCAGCCCTCTGATCATCCTCGTGGCCCTTCTCTGGACACGTTCCAGCACGTCCACATCCCTCCTGTAATGGGGGCTCCAGAGCTGGACGCAGTACTCCAGGTGGGGTCTCACCAGAGCTGAGCAGAGGGGGAGAAGCACCTCCCTTGACCTGCTGGTCACACTTCTCCTGATGCAGCCCAGGATCTGATTGGCTTTCTGGGCTGCAAGCGCACATTGAGAGCTCATGTTGAGCTTCTCAACCACCAGCACCCCCAAGTCTCTCTCCTCAGGGCTGCTCTCCAGCCAGTCACTGCCCAGCCTGGATTTGTGCCTGGGATTGCCTCGACCCAGATGCAGGACCCTGCACTTGGTCTTGTTGAAGCTCATGAGGTTGGCTTGTGCCTACCTCTCCAGCCTGTCCAGGTCCCTCTGGATGGAATCCCTTCCCTCCAGCGTGTCCACTGCACCACACAGCTTGGTGTCATCAGCAAACTTGCTGAGGGTGCACTCGATGCCACTGTCCATGTCACCCACAAAGATGTTGAACAAGACAGGTCCCAGGACTGATCCCTGAGGGACTCTGCTTGTCACTGGCCTCCACTGGGACATGGACCCGTTGACAGCCACTCTTTGGGTGCAGCCATCAAGCCAGTTCCTTATCCATCTAGTGGTCCATCCATCAAACCCATGTGTCGCCAGCTTGGAGACCAGGAGGTGGTGCAGGACAGTGTCGAAGGCTTTGCTCAAGTCCAGGTAAACGACATCAGTTGCTCGCCCCTCATCTATTAATGCTGTCACCTGCTCATAGAAGGCCACCAGGTTTGTCAGGCAGGATTTGCCCCTGGCAAAGCCATGCTGACTATTCCCAATCACCTCTTCACTCTTCTTCTGAGTCATTAGTGCCTCCAGGAGGATCTGCTCCATGATCTTTCCGGGCACAGAGGTGAGAGTGACTGGCCTGTAGTTCCCCGGTTCCTCCTTCTTGCCCTTTTTGAAAATGGGAGTAATGTTTCCCCTTTTCCAGTCTGTGGGGACTTCCCCACTCTGCCATGACTTCTGGAATAGAATAGAGAGGGGCTTGGCAACCTCATCTGCCAGTTCTCTCAGCACCCGTGGGTGTATCCCGTCGGGTCCCATGGACTTGAACACTTTCAGGTTCTTCAGGTGATCACCAACCTGTGCTTCACTTACGATGGGCAGTTCTTCCTCCCCGTCCCTGGCATTGTCTGCCATGACACCAGGAGTGTTGCTGGAGGCCCTTGCAGTGAAGACTGAGGTAAAGAAGTTATTGAGTACTCAGCCTTTTCCACATCACTTGTGACTAATTCACCACTTTCCTTTCTGAGGGGGCCCACACCTTCCCTAGTCTTCTTCTTGCCATTAACACACTTATAGAAATTCTTAGTGCTCCCTTTAACCTCCCTGGCTAGATTCAGTTCAAACTCTGTTTTGGCTTTCCTAACCTGGCCTCTTGCTGCTCGGGCAGCTTCCTTATATACCCCCTGTTCTATCTGTCCTTCCCTCCACTTCCTGTAGAGTTTCTTTTTAAGTAATAGTGTGTCCAGTAGCTCCTTGTTCATCCAGGCAGGCCTCCTAGCATTCCTTCCTGCTTTACTCCTTGTAGGTATACATAGCTCCTGGACACAGAGGAGGTGGTCCTCGAATACTGACCAGCTGTCCTGGGTCCCTCTTCCCTTCAGGGCTTCATCCCACGACACTTTGGCTAGCAGATCCCTGCAGCGATCGAAGTCTGCACGCCTAAAGTCTAGGGTCGTAAGCTTAGAATACGTCCTCCTGATTGCCCTGAGGATATAAAATTCAACTGCTTCATGGTCACTGCAGCCAAGGCCGTCTCTGAGCCTCACATTGGTTACCAGCCCTTCCCTGTTGGTGAGAACAAGGTCCAGCATAGCACCTTTTCTTGTTGGTTCCTCTACCATTTGGAGGAGGAAGTTGTCTTCCATGCAGTCCAGGAACATCCTGGATTGCTGATGCCTTGCTGTGTTGTCCCTCCAGCAGATGTCAGGGTGGTTGAATTCCCCCATGAGGACCAGGGCTTGTGACCTGGAAGCCGCTTCTATTTGCCTGTGGAGGGCCTCATCTGCTTGGTTCTGCTGGTCAGGTGGCCTGTAGAAGACCCCCACAGTAATATCTCCTTCCCCTGTCTTGCCTTTAATTCTAACCCATAAACTCTCAACCAACTCATCCTAGTTTAAGTATCAGAATAAAACTCAGACTCCAGCTCCAGATTATGCAAGAATCCAAATGATGTTATCAAGGGAAAAAAATCTGTACTGTAATCGTATCCAAATGTCTTGTAGAAATGAATAAACAAGATGTCAGCATCTAATGCCACATCTCACAACTCATTAGTCAGAGATAAGAATGCTGGATTTCAAAACATGTACTTTTAAAGAAAGTATGATTTATTCCAAGTCAATATTACTCTGCTTTGAAAAGAAATAGAAAGACAGGCCATCATTCAGGTGTTGCCTAAAACACACCATTATTAAGCAGCATTATATTTCACTGTCTTGCTCTTCTCTGATGTACTGAAATTGCTCGTAAGAACCTTCTAACAAGTCTTCTCAGTAAAACTCCATTATACATACACCTCTAACTTCTACAAAATTCTGTAACCTTCACTGTCAGTTGTCAGGTAAAATTATCAACTTCGTGTTATAGTATTTAATTGACAAACACTCATGGAGAAAGGATAAAAGATCTGCCCTTTATTTTAATTGTACCTTCAGCTCTCGGAGATTTAAAAACATCTTTAAAGAATATGGCTGAGAAATATTTAAGTTCTTAAAAGAGCAAGGTTTGGAAATCACGGTATCTGGTATAGCATGCTTGTTATGAGTACTCAGCAAAATGACTTCTGGTGATCCTTATGTTGTGAATTACGTATATTTTCCTCAGATAAACTCTGAAAATTAAAATCAAACACAAACCAACACAACAACAAACCACACACACACAAAACAAACAGATAAACAAACAAAACCCAACCCAAACCCCCACAACAAACCAAACAATTCCACACCCACCCTTCCCCCAAATAAACTCCCCCAAAAATAAACAAAAAACCACAGGGCATTATAAAAGCCTTTCAAAGCTTCTAATTACATACACCAGGGTTCAAACTGTGATAATTACTGTAAAGTGAACTCAAACTTATAAAAGTCTAAGATCATGCCAGTATGAGAAATCTAGTGTTAGAAAGAAAGAAAGAAAGAGAGAGAGAGAGAAAGAGAAAGAGAGAGAGAAAGAAAGAGAGAAAGAGAGAAAAAGAGAAAGAGAGAAAGAGAGAAAGAAAGAAAGAGAGAAAGAAAGAAAGAAAGAAAGAAAGAAAGAAAGAAAGAAAGAAAGAAAGAAAGAAAGAAAGAAAGAAAGAAAGAAAGAAAGAAAGAAAGAAAGAAAGAAAGAAAGAAAGAAAGAAAGAAAGAAAGAAAGAAAGAAAGAAAAAAAAAAGAAAGAAAGAAAGAAAGAGAGGCTAACAGGTGATTTGAGAAGACTAAAATGACTAGTAATGGGAAGAGGAATGAACATTAATCACATGCATCTTTTCACTTGCTAAGCTGTATTTTTTTTTCTCCAGCATTTAATAACTCCTTTCTTATTTTTGATGGATCTTCTTGAGCTAATGGAGTAGCTTGAAAATTACTTTCTTTTTTTTTTTTTTAATTATGATAATAGACCCTCTTTTGCTGTTATTTTTGTCAAATCAAATTTTACTTGAAGGAAGAAATTTATCACCTTTTCTGGCAAACTCACAAATTCTTTGACATATGACCATAGGTAGAAGAGTTTGAAATGTCATATTACGTTTATATGAAATGGTCAAAAGTAAAAATAAATTGCTAGCAGATATCTTTTGCAGAAATCATGAAAGACGATTTTGACACACATCCATTTTTTTCATTAAAAATCTAGAAAATGCATTTTTGAATTATAGAATTAAAACTTTTATTTTGAGATTTAAAAAGAAATGAAATAATAAGATCTGCTGGAATAAGGATGCTCATTTAATACACATGATCCGAAGCACCATAGCACTGATTGCATCAGGACACAATTCTCCACAATTCTAAGCACATAATCGTTGAACTATTCTTCAAAAATAGACATTAAAGTACACTACAATTTTGATGCATCTGAAAACTTGATTTTTTTCACTGAGGAAAAAAATATCGAAAAGGAAAACTGATGTATGCGTTACCTACAGGAGTTTAAGAAGCTTTGGTTATTTTGTCTAGCAAATTACACTAATAAAATTTTGAAGTTACATGTGAATACAGAAGTATGCATTACTGATGTCATTACAGCCAGTTGCCTGCAGCCAGCAGAGACACTGACCATTAGAATAAATAGCGCTTAAATGCATGACAAATCATACAAAGAGGTGACAAATAATATAAGCATCTATTTTCAAATTAGTGTAAATAGCATAAGTGCAAATAACATCTAGCTGATAGCAATAAATAAATATTTTGCATATGTATCAACATAGCATTTATTGAATACTGAAGCAAGATGGGAATGTTTGCATGTGGCTGTTCAATACTGTACATCAGGTTGGTATAATTGCTACTTTCATCCTAGTAAAACTCATTTGCTCTTAAATTAATTTACACCTTCCTTTTTATTGTAGGAAAGTTCAGTCAATAATACTAAAAGAGAAGAGTTCTGCTTCAAAACTGTGACACATACTAGTATAAGGTTCCTTCCAAAACTAGATTTTTTTTTCTTTTTTTTTAATTTGAAAGTGATAATAACAAAACAATAAACATTGGATTTTTCTTTTCTTTTTTTTTCTTTAACCTGTCTACATTTAGCCCATATCTACAGCAGTTGCTGTATCACCTGATGACCTCTCCTCAGCTGAGAAAGGGAATTAAGTAAAGAAGACCCACAGGCTGAAACAAAAACAGATTTAATGAAATAAGCAAATTAATACCAATGCCAATAAAAGATATGCATAGTTATAGACGGCCCAGCAAAAGCACAGCACCCACAATATCCAGGAAGGCAGTTGTCTTAAAAACACAAAAGGGGTGAGGACCTCAAGCAGGAAACTCCCTCTATTAATCAAAATTCCTTCTTTGAGCTCATGGTATGGGATAGACCTGTAAGCCAAACCAAGTCAGCTGTCTTGGCTAACTTAGACCTTCTAATAGCTTGCAGCTTGTAGCTGCCCTATAGTTGCTCCTGCAGGGAGTGTGCATGAAAATTGTTTTGTGATCTCTGGAACAAATGAAGTTTTTACCAGGCCTGTGGAGTTCACAAATCACTTTTCATGCACACTTCATGCAATCCAGTAATTTAAAAATTCATACTGCAATCTCTCTTTCTTTAAGAGATTTACAGGTGAAACTCTCAGTAATTTCTATTTTCATAGGGACTTCTATTTTCTTAGGAAAGCGAAACATGATTTTTCTCTTTCTAAGCAACACATAAATAACTTCTTTACAATGTAAGGAATTTATAGTATTTTCTACTCCACCATATTTGATGAAGTCACAATACTAATTCAGAAATTAATTGGTAACATATACCAAAAAAAATGTGCAATACAAGGTTCTTCAAATGAAAGTGGATTTAAAAAAACAACCAACCAAACAAAAAACTAAACCAAACAAAAGAACCTCCACCAAAACCACAACATCATTTCTCTTTTATATTATTTGATTCTTATGATGGGAATAAACCCTTTATTCTTCTTCACACATAAAACAAACAAACAAAAAACAACACAAAAACAACCAAACAAAAAAACAAACAAACCAATAAATAATTTAAAAAAAAATCAAAAAACCTCTTGGAAAAATAGTAAAATATATAAATCCTTTACTACATGGAGAGCTAATTATACATTCTGGGTTAAATTAAATTAACATAAACTGGTATTTTAAAATTCTGAGTTAAAAAACCCAGAAAATATTGTGAGCTTCCTCTGAAGACAATGGAGGATACAAACAAAGATGTACAGTAAGCATATATATATATATATATATATATATAAAAAAAAAAAAGCTTCTACTGCTTTATGTATTCTAAGGAAATAGACTAGATCACATGCTTAAATGTAGCATTTGGTATGATATTCATATTTTAGGTTACCTGGAGCATCTTGGGGATCTAAAGCTGCTACTCCAAAAGGTCATATCTATCATATAAGATTTCTGAAATAGTAACATTTGTTACATAACAGAATCAAGACACCACATCTTTTGTCCTATATGGATAACTTAAAGAACTAGATACTTCAAAATCTTTGCTGTCTCATCTTAGCCTTGGTAACTAAATAAGAAGACATAAATCATGTCGTATTATTCTTCACTGGCTGCAGATGAAACACAGATCAGAAACTGACAGATATTTTGTCATCAACATGAAGTAGTTGAGTTGAACTTCAAGCCTTATGTTATCTGATGCAAACCTAATAACTGAGAAAAGTCTCTTTCTCCTGAGGGTGAACTTTTGTCAACTTTTACCAAAACTTCCATTATGTTTGCCTAGCACAGCTGTCAGTCTTACACTTGATGCTCTTTTACATATTTTGGTCTCAGGATTTATATGATAATGATGATGATGATGATGATGAAGAATAAGAATATTATTATTCAACAACTGACAAATAAATACAAAACTTATAAAGAATTTTATTGTAGAATAGGGCCAAAAAATCAACCTCAAAACTGTTACATACATTAACACATTCTGAGAAGCAGAAGAAAAATTCTTGGAAGAGATTAGATAATGATACTAAATTAGCATGATTATTTGGCAAGTGCTTTCACTGTTGCTTAATGTCATTAAAGCCTCATGACTGCATGATTCCTTCATCTATTGCACAACTACTGGAATAAGTTGCTGTTATCTACTATTAATTATGTTCCCTTGCTATTTTTAGGTGGGTTTAGACAGAAAAAAAGAGTAAGCAAAATCAGTTCCTTATTGCTGTCAATTTATTTAGGATAATCAAAGTGAGCCATCTGAATCAAGTCATCATCTCACTTTAGATATATGAAATACATTTGTAATTTATTGCTGAAGAGACAGGAAAAAAATTTCCATCAGAAGCTATCTGATTATAATTCAGCTCTATAAACTTAAGGCAAATACTGCCATATGAATCTTGCAGCATATTCAAGATACATAAAGTGCTGGCAGACACAATGCATACCTTTTAGGAGCAATGACTGAAGATGGATGTAAAAGCTTACATCACCTAGAATAGTTCTAAACTTCCATGTTTGAAAAACTGAATCCTGCTGTGTATATTAGCTCTCTTCAGTGCCTGAATCATCTAAATGATTTACATTAGACACTTGTCTTTTGTGCCAAAAATGATTGGAATCATCCTGAGCCCAAAGCTATATATAAACTTAGAATGGAAACAGTGAAACACTTGTCATTTGAGAAACTTTGTAATTAACAGATTTGGGAGGCAAATATAGTCCAGCTATTCTAGTACTGAAGAAAATCACATTTCAATATGCAAAATGATTGCTTCTAACACTTCATATTTAATGCAGTCAACCTAAATTACCAAATATAAGAAAAATAGAGGTTGGAAAAAGCGTTTTGAGATCAGCGGGTCAAAACTGTTCTGTCCTTCAGGAAATCAGCAATTCCCCAATCTTATATAAGAGAGCCTATTCCTTTCAGTCATCCAAGCTGCTAGTGGGGGTGTGAAATAATACGGTTTCAGTACATATTCCATAGGAATAATACTAGTAGACAGCCACAAGTAGAATTTCAAAATATTAATTGGTGGACTTTCAACCTGATGGTCCAATCAGTTTTACACTCAGCAGCCCATCCCTCCAGTCTGTATGCCATCACTTTTTAATCAAATACACAATGGAAGATCATGCTGAAAGCCTTGATCCATGAATCTTTCACTTTCCTTATACTTTTCCTCAATCCATAGGAGAGTGGAGTGAGAGAGAGTCAGGGTAGGTGTTTGACTGTTGCCTGTGGTCAGCCTACCACACTGTTTTAAAACACAACATTCAGTACCTTTTTCTGCTTGATAAAAAGTCAGGTCATGTTCAAATGCACTGCAGTTGCATACTAAATATGAATTCTGATATAATATTTTAAAAGAGCCTTTATTTTCCTAGTATGCATTTTACAACTACTTTCAAATGACTTACCGGAAAGCTGGACCTCAGCACAACTAACAATGGTTTGGAAAGACAAACTCTGAACCCACAATTGTCCCACTTCTTTCCTTGAGCTTTTACTGATGAAGCATGACGTCATATGGTATGGAATATTACTTTTGTCAGTTGGGGTCGCCTGTCTCAGCTGTCTTGCTTTCAACCTCGTGCCCTCTTCTAGCATACTCTTTTGGGAGTAGTTGAGGGAATGTTGAAGTGAAAGCCTTGACAACAGGAAAGCACTGTTCAGCAATGGCTAAAACATAAGTATATTATCAATGCTGTTTTAGCCAGAGATGCAAAACACAACACCATTTGAGTTGCTATGAATTAACTTAGTTCATCCCAGACAAATCTAGTACAGATACATTCTCCTCTCCTTCTTGATTCATGTGACTAATTAAAACATATCACTGTCAATAAAATACACAAAATCCAATCTCCTTTTTCTGATAATGGTCACCGTCATATAATAATTAAAGGTTATGAAGTTATACCTTAGATAATAAAGCAATCTATACATGGAATAATTCTCTTTCAATCCTAACTCACTGCGCTTACACCAAATTGTGCATCTCTGTTAGTTTGTATTTTAAAAAATGGTGAAGATTTAAAGATTTCTGGAACTACTTGTTATCTGAAAAATGTATTTGTCTGGGGAAAAGTGCAGATGGCTGAAACCTGTCTTGTATCCATTAACACATAAATGAAAGTTAATTAGAACCAGGAATTAATGCTTTATATAGCAGATGGTAAATTAGGTTCTGGTTCGATGCCTGTAAAACTTCTGGGTTTGACTGACCAAATTCATTCTAACAGGCACAGTATAGGAAAAAAAATAGCCAATAATGAGTAAGACTTATCAGAGATTGTAAAGAACTTATATCTATTGTTTACACACATTGTGAGGAATGCACTTAATTATCCTGCAGAGAAGGAATTGGGGGTTCTGCTGAATGAAAGGCTGGACATGAGCTGATAACATGCACTTGCAGCCTAGAAGGACAATTGCATCCAGGGCTGCACCAAAAAGAAGTGTGGGTAGCAGGTTAAGGAAGGTAATTCTGCCCCATTACTCCCCTCTGGTGAGATCACCTTACCTGGCCTACTGTATCTAGTTCTGGAGTCTGCAACACGAAAATCATAGAATAGATTCATAGTATCAATAAGGTTGGAAAACACCTCAGAGATCGTTGAGTCCAATCTGTCACCCAACACCTCATGACTAATTAAGCCATGGCTTCAAGTGCCACATCCAATCCCTTCTTGAACATCTCCAGGAACGGTGACTCCACCTCCTCTCTGGGCAGCTCATTCTAATGGCCAATTATGCTTTCTGTGAAGAACTCTCTCCTCACCTCGAGTCTAAACTTCCAGTGGCGCAGCTTCAGACTGTGTCCTCTTGTTCTGATGCTGGTTGCTAGGGAGAAGTGACCAACCCCCACCTGGCTGCAACCTCCCTTCAGGTAGTTATAGAGACCAATAAGGTCTCCCCTGAACCTCCTCTTCTCCAAGCTAAACAACCCCAGCTCCCTTAGCCTTTCCTTACAGGGCTTGTGCTCAAGACCTATCACTAGCTTTGTTGCCCTTCTCTGGACGTGTTCAAGTGTGTCACTATCCTTCTTAAATTGAGGGGCCCAGAACTGGACACAGTACTCAAGGTGTGGCCTAACCAGTGCTGAGTACAGGGGCACAATGACTTCCCTGCTCCTGCTGGCCACAATATTTCTGATGCAGGCCAGGATGCCATTGGCCTTCTTGGCCACCTGGGCACACTGCTGGCACATGTTCAGCTGCTTGTCAACCAGAACCCACAAGTCCCTTTCTGCTTGGCTGCCCTCCAGCCACTCCAACCCCAGCCTTCAGCACTTCATGCGGTTGTTGTGGCCAAAGAGCAGCACCTGGCACTTGGACTTTTTGAATGCCATCATATTGGACTCTGCCCATCTGTCCAGCCTGTCAAGGCCCCTCTGCAGATCCCTCCTACCCTCTAACAGATCAACACCTGCTCCCAACTTGATGTTGTCTGCAAATTTACTGATGATGGACTCAATCCCCTCATCCAGATCATCAATAAAGATATTGAACAGGATGGGGCCCAGCACTGATCCCTGGGGGACACCACTAGTGACTGGCTGCCAGCTGGAAGTGGCACCGTTCACCACTACTCTCTGGGCACAGCCCTCCAGCCAGTTCCTAACCCAGCACAGGATGCTGCTGTAAAAGCCATGTGTTGACAGGTTGGCCAGGAATCTGCTGTGGGGGCCGGTATCAAAGGCCTTGCTGATGTCCAGGTAGACTACATCCACAGCCTCCCCACATCCACCAGGCGGGTCACCTGATCATAGAAGGAGATCAGGTTGGTGAGGCAGGACCTGCCCTTCCAAAATCCATGTTGGCTGGGCCTGATCCCTTGGCCATCCTTCAGGTGTGCTGTGATTACCCCCAAGATGATCTGCTCTATAATCTTGCCCGGCACTGAGGTCAGGCTGACAGGCCTGTAGTTTCCAGGTTCCTCCATCTGACCCTTCTTGTGGATGGGCATCACACTGGCCAGCTTCCATTTGTCTGGGACCTCTCCAGTGAGCCAGGACTGGTGGAAAATGATGGAGAGTGGCTTGGCAAGCTTATCTGCCAGCTCTCGCAGCACCCTAGGATGGATACCATCTGTTCCCATGGACTTGTGAGTATCCAAGTGGCTCAGCAGGTCCCTAACTATTTCCTCAGTTCCCTGACCCCATCACCCAGCTCAGGAGGCCACTTGTCCTGAACTCTTCCTGCCTTACTGTTGAAAATTGAGGGAAAGAAGGTATTCAGGTACTCCGCCTTTTCCTCATCTTCAGTTACAATGTTTCCTCTCCAGGTCCAATGAAGAGCGAAGGTTCTTCTTGTCCCTCTTTTTAGCATTAATATATTTATAAAAATGCTTTTTATTATTTTTCACAGAAGTGGACAGATTGAGTTATAACTGGCCTTTTGCCTCTCCAATTTTTCTCCTACATAATCTAATAACATCCTTAAACATATCACGTATTTCCTCCCCCTCCTCCCCCTTAATTCCTTTAAGAGTTGCTTGCTCATCCAGGCTGATCGCCTCCCCCAGCAGCTCATCTTTCGGTATATGGCAACTACGAGTTCCTGTGCCTTCGAGAGTTCCTGTTTGAAGTAGATCCAACTGTCCTTAACCTCTTTGTTCTTGAGGGCTACTACCCAGGTTACTCTCCAAATTAGTTGCTTAAATAAGCTGAAGTTTGCCCTGTGGAAGTCCAAAGTGAGGGTTCTGTTACTGTTTCTCCTTATTTCCCTGCCTATTGAAAACTCCACTATCTCATGGTCACTGCACCCCAGGCAGCCTCCTACCATCACATCTCCCAAAGCCCTTCTCTATTTGAAAACAGCAGGTCAAGCAGAGCCTGACCCCTGGTAGGCTCACCTTAAGAGCTGCATCAAGAAGCTGTCCTCCATACACTCTAAGAACCTTCTGGACTGCCTCCTCTCTGCTGTGTCAAGTTCCCAGCAGATGTCTGGCAGGTTAATGTCACCCACAAAGACAAGATCTAAAGATCTTGAGAGCCTCCAGTTGCTTATAGGATATTTCATCTGCCTCTTCATCCTGGTTGGGTGGTCTATAACAGACTCCAATCAGGATGTGAGTTTTGTTAGGCTGCCCTCTGATTTTAACCCACAGGCACTCAATCCTTTCATCCTCTACCTCAAGTTCTGTGGCATCAAGAGATTCCCTAATATACAGGGCCACCCCTCCTCCTCTTCTCCCTCGCCTGTCTCTCCTAAAGAGCTTGTAACCATCCAGTGCAGTACTCCAATTGTGTGAATCATCCCACCATGTTTCTGTAATGGCAACTACAGCGTAGTTTTCCTGGTGAACCAAGACTTCCTGTTCCTCTGGTTTGTTACCCATACTACATGCACTGGTGTGCATGCACTTCAGCTGGGCTGCTGATTTCTCATCTAACTCTAGTTTATGTCCCTCTCTCTCCTCTCCAGAGAGACCGTTTCCTCACCCACCCTCTTCAACCCTAGTTTAAAGTCCTCCCAATGAGCCCTGCCAACTCCAGTGCTAGTACCCTTTTGCCTTTTTGAGATAGATTCACCCCATCTAGGTCCAGCAGTTCAGGTGCAGTAAAAGTTGCCCCTTGATGAAAGAGCCCAAAATTCCATTGCTGGCACCATCCCCTGAGCCAATTGTTGATGGCATGGGTTCTCCTGCCACTGAGGGAACTGAGCAGAACACCACTTGAGCTCCTGCCCCATCAATCAATTGTCCAAGGGCCTTGAACTCCTTTATAATTGTCCTGATGCCCTTTTTGCCAATCTCATCACTTCCATCTTGGATTATCAGCAAGGGGCAATAGTCAGAGGGCTGGATTAACTTTGCTAGTATCCTGGTGATGTCCCTTACCCAGGCCCCAGGTAGGCAGCAGAGTTCCCTGTGGGATGGGTCAGGATGACATATAGCTCCCTATGTTCCCCTCAGGAGAGAGTCTCCAAAAACAACTGCCTTCCTCTTTTTCTTTATGGCACTAGTCCTGATGGTTGGTGGGGACTGATTTGCTTTAGGCATCCCCTTAGAAGGTTTGTCTTCTGCCTTCTCATCCACTTTGCCCTCAGCCTGCAAGGCCTCGTACTTATGCAAGTGCAAAGGGGAAGGTGAAGAGGGCAGGGACGGATTCCCCATGCTTCTAATAGGAACCTGTATCCACCCGCCCTGTTTCCAAGGGTGCCTCCCTAAACAGGGGAGGTCTATAAAGCCTGCTCCCACATGTCTAACTCCCTTTCATATTCCCTTATAGTCCCAAGACTTGCTACTTCATCCTTTAGCTCAGCCACCAGATTGAGGAGATAATTCACCTGGCCACACCTCACACAGGTGTTGTCTCCTTCACTCTCCATTCCAAGTGCCAGGCTCCAGCACTCTCCACAGCTATGAGCCTGGACACCTGCATGCTTGTGCACCGTCTCTGTCTGGGTACCTACTGTTTTTCTAATAGCCTTTGGCCAAGTCGTTACCATGGCTGGATCTCTTCAGGCAGGTGAGATTAAATTTGGGGGTTTTATTGCTTGTTGTTAAACATATATATATTCCCCCTTAATACTATATTTTGTCCAAGCTACCACAGAAGCTTCTGCACTCTGTCAGCCAACATGGCATGTGCTAGCTGCAATTGAGTGAGACTAGCTCACTAGCCAAAATGGCATTGCATGGCTCAATCCTCCCAAGCTTAACATTCCCGTGGCTGACATCACGATCTCAAGCAGGCACATGAGAAGATGACCCTGCTGGTCCTTGCTGTCTGCTGAGGTCCTCCCACCCTGAAAAGCCCCCAAAAGAAACCAAAATAGAGACCTCTCAGCTCAAGAGGTCCTGGTGCCGGTCCTGAGTCAGCTCTTTAGCCAAAATGGCTAGATAGACATGAACCTTCTGGAGAGAGTCCAGAGGAGGGCCAGAAAAATACTCAGTGGGCTAGAATGCCTCTCCTATGAAAAAGGTGTCAGAGAATTGGGGTTGCTCAGCCTGGAGAAGCAAAGATTCCAAAGGAGATCTTATTGCAGCATTTCAATACTTAAAAGAGTTCTACAGGAAAGCTGAGGACAGACTTTATCAGGGCTTGTTGTGACAAGACAAAAATTAATGCTCTAAAACTGAAAGAGTGCGGATTTAGACTAGATATAAAGAATAAAAATTTTACATTGAGGGTGGTGAAACACTAGAACAGGTTGCCCAGAGGTGATAGCAGAAGCTTCATTCCTGGAACCATTCAAACTCAGGTTGGATGGGGCTCTGAGCAGACCCATCTACAACTACTAGGGAGGTTGTAGACAGGCAGAGGTTGGTCTCTTCTCCCAGGCAGCCAGCACCAGAACAAAAGGACACAGTCTCAAGCTGCACCAGGGGAGGTTTAGACTGGACATTAGGAGGAAGTTTTATACAGAGAGAGTGATTCCCCATTGGAATGGGCTGCCTGGGGAGGTGGTGGGGTCACCGTCATTGGAGGTGTTCAGGAGGAGACTTGATGGGATGCTTGGTGACATGATCTAGTTGTTTGATGGGTTGGACGCGATGATCTCGCAGGTCTCTTCCAACCTGGTTTATTGTATTGTATTGTAAAGATATCCCTGCTAACTGCAAGGGGTTGGGCTAGATGCCTTTAAAGAACTAAGACTCTTCAGGCCAAAAAAAATGATTACTTTAGGGAAGGAAATATGCTGCATTTCTGTAAAATCTTTAGTGGCATGAAGAAGGTACAAAAAGATGACCAAATCTAGGTTCAGAACAGGAAAGAATTAAATGTTTCTTCATGAAAAGTTTAGCAAATATTTGAAAGTCCTTGCCAAAGGATATTGATATGCATGACTCCTTAAAGATTCTTCCCTCTTAAAGAACCTCAATTACCACATATAAAGTGTTAGGTAAAAAAATCCATTACTTGAGACTTCCCTGGCAATAAGATGATTACAGAATGGCAATTACCAAAGTAAAAATATGATATTTCTGCTGTAGCAATGGGATGAGGTAATGACAGTCTGTGAGCAGAGTGCCAGCTGGTGTGCAGCTGGGACAAGAACCAGCATTTGTCCCAGAGAGGAAACCCATATTTCACATACCTACCCTATTCAGAGTACGGCACAAATGGACTGTGAAAGGGATGACTGAAACAGGAGAGGCCAGCTCTTAGAGGTGCCAGGCCCTTCAGATCTCAAGAGCTCTGACCCCCATGGTCAAATGAATTTGTGTCAATTAGATGATTTTGAATAAAGCAGAAACTCTAAAGATGGACTAAATAAGAATATGGAACTAAAAAGTGATACAGGGATGTTTTCTTTTATTATGAAATGTTCTTTATTATATTATTTGCCTTTGCTATTATTGTTTATATTTTGTTTGCTTTATTATATTTATGTAGAAGCCTGAATAGTAGAGTGAAATACTAGGGAAGCTAACAGATAACAGCTTGTGTGAAAAATAGTCTATGTAACAATAGTAAGTTGCTCAAGGATGAGAAAGGCAGAGAGTTTGCTGCAGATGTGAAAGTGAATACACAAGAAATAGTTGTAAGAACTGACAAGCAACCCCAAGGACTTTGCATGTAACCCACCCTTGGGAAAGGTACTGATTGTAACAAGAGAGCTAAAATAGTTACAACAACAAGGACTCTGCATGCAACCCCCAGCAGGTGCTGACCAGAAGATAACATCATTGAAAGACCACCAGAAGGACAAACTAATTTAAATAAACCCACCTTTTATATGCATATGTATTAGGAATAGAATATTTAAAGAGGAACTAGATTGTGCTTAGTGTGCGTGTTGGTGGAGCACAGACTCCTCACGTAACCAGTGCTGTTTGTTTGCCTTTTATTGCCTTAAATTGCTCTTTTCAAAATAAAATTCTAGATGGGGTGCTTGGCTGTATGGTCTAGTTGTTGGGTGGGTTGGACTGGTTGATGGGTTGGACACGATGATCTTGAAGGTCTCTTCCAACCTGGTGTATTGTATTGTATTTAATCAACTTTTAATTAGCTTTGTAATTTATAACATCTGACCCCCATGGTCAGATAATAGCTGTTGTCCCACTCTAGGGAGAACCCAGAAGGAATCACTGTTCAAAATAGCACATGACACCTACCCAATGCATACCTGGTCAGAAGGCTCACTTGCAGGGATCTACAAGGAATTGTTGCTCGGGCAGGAATGTCTAAGAGTATCTGCACTGCATCGCATTGTATGGGAGTGAACAAGCACCTGTGTGAGGCTGAGCTGTCAGCTGGGGTTAAACCACCACAACTCTGTAAAGTGAAGTCCTGATGTTTCAATGGAACATTAAAAAGTACACAATCTGAGCCCCTATTTTATTCTGTAATTGAATTATGTATGTGCTAAATATTGCCTGCCTTTTTTTCTTAATAGTAGCAATTGCCCTCATAAATAGAAAAAAAAAAAAAGATAAAAAAAGATCTACAGTAGCAGTTTTAGTGGTCCTAAATAGCCTAAAAGTATTCAATTACCACATGTAGACTTCAAACACTAAAATTGTCATCCCTGGGCTTTGCATATTGATTTTTCATTGCTGCTAAATCCTTACTTGCAGGAAAAATCAGTGAAACTCTCAAATAAAATTCTCTCCGTTTCATTACTGTAAGAGTTTCTGCAATGGAAACTTAATCCGCCTCAATATTGCAATACTGCTAAAGTTGAAAATTCAAATGCAGTCCATGGAAAAAGAAACCCAAACATATTCTGTATGACATCCACAATGATTATTTTGATAATATTAAAAAATACCAAACCCATGACCACCACATAGAACAACCATAAAGAAAACAACAACAAAACACACACACCCCAAAAAAGAAACAAACCAAAACGCCCAGAAAGCCCCCACACACACACCAAACTTATGAATGCTTAGATTACAAAGAAATCCTTTCACAGTACAATAATTTTTAAGTCAATGAGAATTACATGATCCAAGTTTCTTTATCATTATTTTAAAATGCATTGTAAAATAGAGAGAAGGATATTTGGATATTTACACCATTGAATTCTCACTATTATCAGGTTAATTACAGAACAATATATCACTTTCTTACTCTTTGTTACCAGTGGCCTATGTCTTTTTCCTTCCCACTCTGTTTTAATTAGCCATAGGTTTTTTTAAAATCTGAGGATCATTTTAACTGAGAATTTACTTTTTTTCCTTTAACTTTTCTTTTGAAAGATAGTTTTCCATCACTGGTCTATTCCCTACTGTTCTTTACTTTTGTTCCCATTGTATTTATTCTTTTTTCATTTTTCTATAGGATTTTTTTTTCCGTAGACAGCTTGTACTTAAGCTAAGCAACTTTGATAGTGATCAGCTCTATCAGTGATAACTAAGATGTCACACAGGATCATTTTATATTCCCCAACTAACAATATTAACTGTAATTTGCTATTGATACTTTCTGTGTGCAAGGTAGATGAGAGCAACATGCTGTCATTCTACGTCACTCAAGAGAGGAAATCCATGCCCTAACTCAAGTGCTCATTGTACTCAAGTACTCAAGGTGAGGAACTCCATAGTAGACATGCATCTTAGAGACTGGACAGTGAATATTTGCTACCTTCATAGTGAAAATTAAGTTAATCACTTATGAGAAAGGAGTTCACATTTTTGTTTGCATTAGGAAGCAACCTCTTGATTTTCCAGCTTACCCTGCAGATCATCTTGGACTGTACATGATGGGGTGAAAATTCCCCCAAAATTAAATTGCCAGACCAGCTCAGGTTGGAAGCAAATGAAGATGTATTTACAAGCAAAACTAAAATCTACAATGAAATGCAATGAATATGCAACAAATATACAGTATTTACACTATTTACATATATTTACAATTTATAATGAGCACAACTCCCCCTGGCCAAAAACCAGTGGAGCCCTTCTCTGATCCCCTCCTTAACACCTGGACACAAAGGGATGAGAGAAAGAGCAGAGAATTGTTTTGTTAGGATACTCAGCCACAACAAAGAACACAGCCAAAGTCAGCAAAGCCAAGCAGAAGGCACAAATTAGTGTTTCCGAGAGCAAGGAAGCCTAGAAGAGAGAAAGAAAGTTTACAGATACAATACAATACAATACAATACAATAAACCAGGTTGGAATAGACCTTCAAGATCATCGCATCCAACCTATCAACCAATCCAACCCACCCAAACAACTAGATCATGTCACCAAGCACCCCATCAAGTCTCCTCCTGAACACCTCCAATGACGGTGACTCCAACACCTCCCGGGGCAGACCATTCCAATGGGCAATCACTCTCTCTGTATAGAACTTCTTCCTAACATCCAGCCTAAACCTCCCCTGGTGCAGCCTGAGACTGTGTCCTCTTGTTCTGGTGCTGGTTGCCTGGGAGAAGAGACCAACATCTGCCTGGCTACAACCTCCCTTCAGGTAGTTGTAGAGAGCAAGAAGGTCTCCCTTGAGCCTTCTCTTCTCCAGGCTAAGCAACCCCAGCTCCCTCAGCCTTTCCTCATAGGGCTTGTGTTCCAAACCCCTCACCAACTTTGTCTCCCTTCTCTATTTATGTCTATTATCTGTCCAATGGGATTGTTTAGAGCTTATCATTATTTTCCTTTTTGCACCCAGTGGTGGTTTATTTACATTCTACACTGTTCAAGATCTGTGGAAAATGTTCTAGGCATAGCCTGAAACTACCACAAGCGCATCAACTGGATTCTTTTCAGGTGAAACTTCATGGGAAGATATTTTCCATCTTAATGAATTACAATCACAAAAATACAGGTTTGTTTGTTTGTGGTTTTTTTTTTGTTGTTGGGTTTTTTGTTTATTTTGTTTTCATTCATTATTCCTCCTCTCTCTGTTTCTCTGTGTATGTCTAAAGTTTCTGCCTTTATTTCTCCCTGGTGATCTAACTTAATTCTTTTAGCTACAGCTGTGGTTTGTCTTGGCTAATACTTAGTATGTTAACTTCTCCAGGTGCTGAGTTTGTTGCTGGAATTGCATTTTGAAAACATTTTCTTTTATGTTAAAACCAACTTTGTTATTTATTGGATCCAAACTCTAAAATTTTAAATCTAATAATTTCCTCCTTTAAATTTGAATCTATTACAAACTTATGCATCTGTTCTTTTTTGTTTTTTTTTTTTTTAAAGTAAACATGAAAGTATTTCAAATGTTCTAACAACATTCAAGCATTTTCATAATTTTTCTATTTTCTATCTTTGCTTTCTTATCATCTATAATTTAACATTCATTACATCTGACAAATAGATTATGCATTTCTTACTCCTTCCCCTCCTCTTTCATTTTCATACTCATTCTTTCTTAATTTTCAAGATTTCCATGTAGATTCTCTTTTACTACACAAGTTCTACAACAATTTCTGTCTTGCCATTATTCAATTCCATTACTATTACTTTCATTGCACAGTCTACATTCTTTTTACATAGAATCACAAAATCATGACATCAGTAGGGACTTCTGTAAGTTTTCTGGGTGGAGCTCCCTGCCCAAGGAGGTTCACCTAAGATCAGTTACCCACTGCAATGTACAGATGAATTTTGAAGGTCTCCAAGGTAAGAGTACACAATGACCCCAGGCAACCAGTACTAGTGCTCAATCATCCTCACAGTGAAAAAGTATTTACTGATATTCAGATTGCACATGTTGTGTTTTAGTTTGTGCCCTTTGCCCCTAGTCTTGTCACTGGACACCACTGAAAAGAGCCTGGCTCCACCTTTTTTGTACTCTCTTTTCAGATATTTGTACACAAATATCTGAAATCTCCCCTCAAGCTTTTCTTTTTTCAGGATGAATTGTCCCAGATTTCTCAGCCTTTGCTCATGTAAGAGATGGTCAAATCCTTTAACAACCTCTGTGGCTCTTCACTCAGTGGTCTCCAATATGTCTATAGCTACGAACTATAGCAGGAGCCCAGACCTAGACAGAGTACCTCTGGTGTGGCCTCATCAATGATGAAAAGAGAGTAAGGATCGCTTTTCTCAACATTTTCTCCCAATGTAGCCCTGGATCCTATTAGTCTTCCTTGCTGCAAGGGCATATTGCTGGATCATATTTAAGTTGGTACTCTTCAGGACATTGCCTGAAAAGCTGCTTTCCAGTTGATCAGACCAAATCTTAAAAAGGAAATGCAGGAATATGTATTTCCCTTGTTTGAGCATCATAGCTTTCATTTCACCAGCCTTTTCGGGTCTGAATGGCAGCACAAACCTGTGGCAGACCTGCTGAAGGTACTCTCTGCTCTGTCATTCACATCATTAATCAAGACACTGAATAAGATTTCCCCCATTATTGACCCCTGGTATGCATTGCTAATTACTGGGCTCCAACCAGACTTCACACTACTCATCATCATCATCTAGGCCCTGCTGTTGAGCCAGTTTTCAGTCTGTTTCATCATCTGTTTTTTTCTTTCTTTTGTTCTCCTCACCCTCCCCTCTCAGATTTGGTTTTAAAATTTGGATTCAGGACAGTCATATAAAATCTTAAGTTGTCTACAACTTGAGTGTCTGCAGCCTCAGTGATATACAGCAGTTCAAGAATTCATGAAAATTTATATACAGGTTTGTAGAGCAATTCACCTGAAATATTTAAGACATTAATATGTAGGAAAATCAATAGATACTAAGATGGTTTGATTTGTATTGATTCAAAGAAAGAAATCCAGATTTAATAATGTGTCTTATGCAAGCTAGCTTTTGTAATTCTGTGTGTCCCACTTGCAGTTCTATAACTCTGTTTTCATTGGCTCTGTAACCGTTGACCTAAGCATTTGTGTCAAATCTCTCCCAAACCCTCTGTGTTGGCATTTTCCCCTTGTTTCTGTCAAGTTTCTGTCTCATTTTTGGTCATCCAAACCCTTCTACTGTAGCTGTGAGATATTCTCAAGGGAGAATTTTTACAATAGAATAATCTCTGTCTAACCCTCAATTTTCTTAGACATTTATTTAGAGCATTTAGTTTATGTGAGAGGAAAAGCATATGTTAGTGAATAACAAAACAGGTAATTGTCATTTCAATACCAACTAAGTATTCATCTATAACACATCTCCAATAAGCTTAGCAACCTGTCATCAGAAACACCAGAACCTGACTAGAACCTGAACAAGTATGCTCCAATTTCCCTTAACATTACCATAACAGAAAAACATACAGGGAATTAGAGTAGACTGAACAACCATGGTAGAGAATTATGCCCTACCCCTCCTGTCCTCTCTCCTCCCCTTCCTTCCCCTCCCCTCACTTCCCTTTTTTCTCTCCCTTCCCTTTTCTCTCTTTGTCTTTTCAACAGACTATGATATTTTCCCATATAAATTCATTGAACTTAAGGTTAGAAAGAAGAACTCATTCTATACATCTTGGGCATATGCCAAAGTTTTTCAATCCTTTTTTTAAAGGGTTCAGATGACAGAAATATATTTCCTCTGATATTTAATTGTACTCTCTTGCAGAATGTTGTAATGGTTTAGTTAAACCTCTTTATTGTTTGGAATTGAGAAGGATTTAGGTTTTCAAATGTGTAGAGAGGACCGTATGGGAAGGTACACCCACTGAAAGAAAATGAAGCAGTTTTAGTGTACTTGACACTTTTTTTTTTTTTCCTAATAGTAGTTTATATTTCATTCTTACTTCATAGTTACTCTTCTGACTGCCCCCCAAAAAAGTAACAGAAAATTATTTTTCTTATTGAATTAAATTAAATAGATTATGATGATCTCTGTGCTTTTTGGACATCAACCAGGAAGGTAGTTAAACCTATGGTTAAGTGCTTTGTTGGATGAGGGCCTAGCAGACTAGGAGGGGACTTTGGATTTTTCCCAAAATGGCTAATAGGTTTCCCCCTGGCCATAGTGGTGCTGTTTGCTGAATGTGTCATAAGATGTATTAAAGAAGAAAAATGCTGAGAATGTTAAAACATGTTTTAGGACTTTTGCTCTGAATATCACAGCAAAGTAAATTCTATATGCTAAAAGGAGGGGGGGGAGAAAAGAAGAAGAATAAGTATAGAATTCATGCTAAGCAGCACACTGGGAACTATTACAAATACTTTAAAGTAAGGAATTGCTAGAGGCCTCAAAAATATAGTGGCTTTGGGGAATTTTAGGAAATAAAGTACCTTGCAGCTTTAGCATTACATAAATTAAGATCCAAAACAGACTGGAAAAATGGATATCAGTAAAAAGTATGACTCAGACAACCCACATCTTTATTTGAAAAGTTACTGAATTAGAAACATTAAATTCCTCAATCAAAAATAACCTAATGTCTCTGAAGTCATACAGATGAGTTTCATAAAAATCTTCTACATTTTATTAAAAGCAAAAGCATACAAAAGGATTACTGTGTCCAGTTTTGGACTCCCCAGTTCAATAGAGACAGAGACCTGCTTGAGAAAGTCCAACAGAGAGCTGCTAGGATGATTGTGGGACTTAAACACCTCTGCTATGAAGAAAGACAGAGACAACCGGGACTGTTTAATCTTGAGAGGGCTGAGAGAGGATCTAATCAGTGTCTGCAAGTACCTGAGGGATGTGTGTTGAGATGAAGGCATTTCTTTCCAAGGGTACAAGCTAGAATACAGGACTTTCCACCTCAACACGAAGATACATTTCTTTATGCTGAGGTTGACAGGGCACCAGAACAGAGAGGTTTTGGAGTTTTCTTCTCTGAAGACTTTCAAAATGCACTTAGATGCATTCTTGTGTGGCTTGCCCTAGGTGATCCTGCTTTGGCAGGGGGTAGTGGGCTTGACAATTTCTAGAAGTCCTTTCCAACACCTAACATTCCATGATTCTTTGATTCTGTTTTTTTGTGGTTTTGTGATTTTATTAGACACAGGTGGTAAGTCTGAATTATTTATTAGTTTTTTTAAAAAATTGTGATCTAAATGAATCTGTTTTCTTTCTAAAGAAGGTGAAGAATGATCAGCACTTCCTGAATGGTAAGGAGTATCATGAACTTCTCTTTAATTTCTTGAGAAGTAGTCCTACCTGCCTTTATCATATATAAGGAAGGTATCCAGTATTATAGAGCAACATTTTGCTTTAAGATGGTACTTTCTTCTAATAATTTCATATACCTTCCATCTCATAGTACATCAGCATGGAATATGCATGAATACTGAGGCAGATCAACAAAATTTCTGAATTTGATTCTGTGAAATAGAAACATCTTTATGCAGTCTTATTTTTTATTTTTATTTTTTCTCTTCTCCTTATGTAAGATTTTGAAACCATGTAGATGAAGCTGTTCAAGTTTTAATGTAATTTTGGGCCACTGATTAGAATAAGCACATTGAGTTGCTGGAGTGTGTCTAGAGAAGGGTAACAAAACTCATGAAGGTTCAAGTTGTGCCACAGTAAGTTTAGGTTGGATATTAGGAAAATTTTCCTTAACCAAAACAGTGGTCAGGCATTGGAACAGGCAGCCTGCTAGGCAGGGTTTAGTGGGTATGGTGGTGTTCGGTTGACAAATGGACTTATTGATCTTGGAGGCCTTTTCATTCCTTAATGATTCTATGATTCTAACTTGCTTACTATGTCTTTGCACTACTTAAATGGGTTTAATGCTTATCAGGGGTTAATATACCCTTTTTTTTAAGATTAGAAAGGAAATTATTTGACTAAGCTGAGTTGACATGGTTGTTTGGATTTCATGCTGTTGACAGTCTCCTGAGGTTTAGCAGAGCACTTCTTTTCCTATAAATGTCATAATCATTATAGTTGCTTTTCATAGCTTTGATTGGAAATGCAATTAGGTTTATTTCCCCAAACTCATTCCCCAATTTGTTTATTTTATCTGTTCTTGATATTTGCTTTCATTACTGAGTGTGTGTTCATTTGAAACAGATGTGAAACATCACAGCATAAAATATTACAGCTACATAGTGATTTTACTGCTTATTTCCACATTTTAATTGTAAATACTGTTTTTTATTTATATATTGATGTACCAGTGTGAACACAGAGATTTTTTTAATGACATGTGAAATTTGAAATAATGATATCTAAACATTTTTAAAATTGGGAAGTGACAGTTTTACAAGATTAGGGAAACTGAACAAAATCACACCATTAGAATGTTAAATAGGGGTTAAAATTAAATTAATATCACAGTATCACAGTATGACTAAGGTTGGAAGAGACCTCGAAGATCATCGAGTCCAACCTGTAACCACAGACCTCACGACTAGACCAATATATCCTAAATCATACAAGTCTATGCTTGATTGTATTTTAAAAAAAGAAAAAAAACAACCACAAAAAATAAATAAAACCATAACAAACATAAAAATATTATGTTCTCAATATACATTAAATAAATGCTTCAATAAATAAAGACGTACAGTATCACAGTATCACCAAGGTCGGAAGAGACCTCAGAAATCATCCAGTCCAACCTGTCACCACAGACCTCATGACTAGACCATGGCACCAAGTGCCACATCCAGTCCCCTCTTGAACGCCTCCAGGGATGGTGACTCCACCACCTCCCTGGGCAGCCCATTCCAATGACGAATCACTCTCTCAGTGAAGAACTTTCTCCTCACCTCGAGCCTAAACTTCCCCTGGTGCAGCTTGAGACTGTGTCCTCTTGTTCTGGTGCTGGTTGCTAGAGAGAAGAGACCAA
This sequence comes from Picus viridis, assembly GCA_033816785.1. NCBI lineage: Eukaryota > Metazoa > Chordata > Aves > Piciformes > Picidae > Picus > Picus viridis. Next base: position 68,942,762 of record CM066566.1, read on the forward strand.
CGCCTTCCTGGATGCAACCACCTTTCAGGTAGTTGTAGAGAGCAATGAGGTGTCCCCTGAGCCTCCTCTTCTCCAGGCTAAACAATCCCAGCTCCCTCAGCCTCTCCTCATAGGGCTTGTGCTCAAGGCCTCTTACCAGCCTTGTTGCCTTTCTCTGCACACATTCAAGTGTCTCAATGTCCTTCCTAAACTGAGGGGCCCAGAACTGGACACAGGACTCAAGCTGTAGCCTAACCAATGCAGAGTACAGGGGCATAATGACTTACCTGCTCCTGCTGGCCACACTATTCCCAATACAGGCCAGGATGCCATTAACCAGTAACATCTAAAGATACCTTTTCCAGAAACCATCTCTGTATACTTTATATATAAACATATCTCGGTAGGAAAATACAAATAATTTATAGTTAATTGTTAATTCTTTACCCATAGAATTTGATTCATTGATTGTCTCATCATCAGAGATTTGGTATTAACATGTTGAAATTTGCAAACTATGCACTAAAATAAATGCATTCAAGTCTACAATTAGTGATGCAACAAAGGAAAAAATATGGAAAAATAATCTAGTGATTATTTCATGACAAAATGAGAAAAATAACATGTGCAAAACCAATAAAAAATCAGCATGCATTCATTAGTTTAACAGACAGACTTTACAGTATTTCTTGCAGAAATATTTGAGGCAGTACTAATCTCCCTGTGATGAGGTCTATCTCTCTTCACTAATTATGACTCTGATTAGTAAGGGCCAAAATGCAGTATAATTAGTTTCATGGTGATCAAAATCTAGTTTTACATCTTGATTAGTGATGAAATTAATTAGAAATCAAAAGGTATGGAAAGAAGTACTGAGGATACAGAAAAAGCATGAAAAGGTAATCTGAACTTGGAAGCCTGGGGATTAAAATGAATAAGGGAAATAGGAATGCTGTATGCAACAACTGAAACACTACTGCTTTGAGACTTGAGGTTACTGGAAAAAAGGGATCTTAATGTCTCCTCAGACTTTATGTATAAAATGAGGATGATGATAATACATCTATTCACAGCTTTTTGAAATTGTGTGAAACATATGCATACTATCATAGTAACATGTACAAGAAGAAGAAATTTCTATTTCTGGAACAGTGTGGATAACGTGCAGTATATAAAATAGGAAATTATGGATGCAACAGTAACAAAGAGCTTGAACTAGAAATGATTTGACCAATTAAATGAAACATCATTATATTTGTGTCAAGAACACAGAAATAAGATTTGCACATAGCATCTGACTTTGGTCATTCTTAACTCATGTATTCAACCTTACAACTTGAAATATTAACATATATTCTGTGTGAATGAGAATGGGACTTCTCTCATGATTGTATCACACCTTTATTTATTTCTACTTAATGACCCAAAATGGAATTAAATGTCTTTTTTTTTGAAGTGTATCTGTGTTCCAAGAAGAAGGATTGACATATTTCATTTATAGTTCTCTGTAAGTGTAGTAAGTAATAAAAAACTAAACCAAACCAAACCAAAAAACCCAAACAAAAGAAACAAAGAAACAACAAACGACAGAAAAAATAATCAGTGGAAGATACCAAATAGTGACATATGACAAGAAGAATACTTACGGTCTAATGTGGATTTGGGTAATATCATCCAAATGAAAACAGCTGTATTGTAAATGTCCCCTAAATATTAAACAATACCACACAACATTACCACACAACTGCTTATTTAGCAGTTCATATTCTGGTTCTTTTCTAGAACTTAGTAATATATTAAAATCTTACTTCCTGCATCGTAAAAGCACACTGAAAAACCATCTAGAAGAGTTATGTAACTGAAATTAATAAAAGGTCAACTAAGGATCTGTTTCACTGAAAAAAGTATTTTTAAAAGACAATTATTGCAGGTTTTGTTATGAATGTAAAAACTGATTTTCTGAAAACATACCAATTACTACATTTTAGGAAAATAATTTAAACAACTTTATGTGGGTGAAAAAGGAAAACAGTGGTGTTGATGCAGTTTTACAGTTTACTGAGATGTTAGAATCTTCAAAAACTAACAGACACTCAGATTTTACTTTTTTTCCTGCCCCCATGGTTATTTATGTATGTATACATATATACATAACTGGTCAAGAATGAAAGCCAAACAAATAAAATAAGGAAAGAAACACACAGACAGCTTCTACACTTCTACTCGGATAGCTACTTAGCATTGTGCTCACTTCAATTTGAAATCCAATGAGTTGCTTTAATGTATATCCATAACTCAAACTGAAGGAAATCTTATAGCTGTGTAGATGATGGAACAAAACAGCAATGCACAGATGACTTCACTGTTACAAAAGCAATCAGCTTCTTAAGTCAACTATGAAAAAAATGCACATTTTAAAGACATATATTAATATGCTTGAGTTTTTCTCTGTATCTTATGAAGTATTGTGGTGGGTTGAAAATTCCCCCCAACATTAAATTTGCCAGACCACCTCAGCTGGAAGCAAATGAAAGCTGTATTTACAAGCAAAACTGCAATCTACAATGAAATGCAATTAATATATACAAATAGACAGTATTTACAGATATTTACAATTAATAAGCAGCACAAGGATCCCCCTGACCAAAGACCAGGGGAGCTGCAGTAGCTTCTCCCTCCCTGCCTCCTTCCCTACCCCTTGTACACAAAAAGGGACAAGAGAAAAGAGAGAAGATAAGTTAAAACCAGTCACAACAAAGCAGTGCAGCCAAGGTCAGTAAAGCCAGGAGAGGCATCAGCCAGAGCCGAAAAGGCAAAAAGACAGAAAGGTTGTTTTGCAAACCGAATCTTATGGTAGAGAACTCTCCAATGGGATTGCTTAGAACTATCATTATTTTCCTTGTTACACCCCGTAGTGATTTATTTGCATATACCACTTTCTGTTCAAGATCTGTGGAACATTTTAAAAGGCATAGCCTAAAACTACCACAAGTGTGCAGTGAATTTAAATTACTCCAGTGAAATATGTGCCACAGTCATCAATTCATGCACTTTTAGGGTGTGACAAACAGACATTTCTTGAAAAATACAGATTAAAGACCAAATTCAATGGAAGGAAGGCAGGCAGGGAGGAAAGGTGGGAGGGACGAAGGGTGGAAGGAAGGAAGGAAGGAAGGGCAGAAGGAAGGAAATATTTCTCCTCAAATACAAAAAGTCATGAAGCCAGTTTAAAACTTTTGTCTCTTGTCCGGTCAAAACAGAGCCTGCTAAAAATCCTGTAAGCCCTCCTTACACACTGAAAGACTGAAATAAAGTATCCCTGTAACCTTCTTCTCTCCAGGCTGAACAACCTCTACTCTCTTAGCTTGTTCTCATAGCAGTGATTGGTTGATCATCCATTGATTATTTGATTATTTTTGCAGCCCTCCTCTGGACCCGCTACAACAGGTCCGTATTTTCCTTGTGCTGGGGACTTTAGAGCTGGAAGCAGTAATCCAGGCAGGGAGACATGAGATAAGAGTAGAGATAGACAATCAGCTCTCTTTACCTGTTGGCCATGATTATTATTATTATGCAGCCCAGGACATGATTTGCCTTTTGGGCTGCAAGTGCACATTCATGAATTCTGTCCAGCATTTAATCCATTAGTACCAAGTCATTCTATGCAGAACTGTTTTCAAACACTTCATACCTCAGCCTACAGTGAAACTGGAGATTGTCATGATCAAGATGCATGACCTTGTGTTTGGCCTTATTGAACTTCATGAGTTTTCTGTGGGTTCACTTCATAAGCCTGTCAAGTTCCCTCTAGATGGAATCCCTTCCCAGAAGCAGATCAAATATACCACTCAGGTTGGTGCAAATTTACTGATGACTGACTCAATCCCCTCATCCAGATCATCAATAAAGATGTTGAAGAGCATGGGGCCCAATACTAATCCCTGGGGCACACCACTAGTGACTGGCCGCCAGCTGGATGTGGCACCATTTATCACCACTCTCTGGGCTCGGCCCTCCAGCCAGTTCCTAACCCAACACAGTGTGCTCCTGTCCAAGCCATGGGCTAACAGCTTGGCCAGGAGTTTGCTGTGGGGGACGGTGTCAAAGACCTTGCTGAGGTCCAGGTAGACTACATCCACAGCCTTCCCCACATCCACCAGGTGGGTCACCTGGTCATAGAAGATCCAGTTGGTCAGGCAGGACCTGCCCTTCCTAAGTCCATACTATCTGGGCCTGATCCCTTGGCCATCCTGTAAGTGCTGTGTGATTGCACTCAAGATGACCTGTTCAATAGTCCTGCTTGGCACTGAAGTCAGGCTGACAGTCCTGGAATTCCTTGGCTCATCCAACTGGCCCTTCTTGTGGATGGGCACGACATTGGCCACCTTCCAGTCATCTGGGACCTCTTCAGTGAGCCAGGACTGCTGCAAATGATGGAGAGCGGCTTGGCCAGCTCATCTGCTAGTTCTCTCAGAAGGTTCCTTGGGAAACAGCCCTTAAAAACAAAGGGGTCCAGGAGAGCTGGACCTACTTCAAGAAAGAACTCTTGAAGGCGCAGGAACAGGCTGTGCCAGTGTGCCGGAAGATGAGCCGCCGGGGCAGACGGCCAGCCTGGTTGGGTAATGGACTTCTAAAGGAACTAAGGGAAAAAAAGAGGGTGTATTATCGTTGGAAAAAAGGGGAGGCAACCCATGGAATGTTTAGGGATGTTGCTAGGTCTTGTAGGAAGAAAATTAGGGAGGCAAAAGCACATTTGGAGCTCAGACTGGCCTCTGCTGTGAAGGACAACAAGAAGTCCTTCTATAAATATATTAATAGCAAGAGGAAGGGCAAGGTCAAGCTCCACTCCTTGGTGGGCATGGAGGGGAACGTTGTAACAAAGGATGAGGAAAAGGCAGAGGTACTTAACACCTTCTTTACCTCAATTTTTACTAGCAGGACAGAACGTCTTCCAGACAGCTGGCCTGCAGAGCTGGCAGAAGGAGCCAGGGAGCTGCATAGTTTTCCTCTGTTCCAGGAGGAAATTAGAGATCTTCTCAGCTGCTTGGACCCCCACAAGTCCATGGGACCAGATGGGATCCATCCTAGGGTGCTGAGGGAGCTGGCAGATGTGCCACTTTCCATCATTTTTCAGCAGTCCTAGCTCACTAGAGAGGTCCCAGAAGACTGGAAGCTGGCCAACGTGGTGCCCATCCACAAGAAGGGCCAGTTGGAAGAGCCAGGGAATTACAGGCCTGTCAGCTGACCTCAGTGCCAGGCAAGATTATGGAGCAGGTCATCTTGAGTACAATCACACAGCACTTACAGGATGGCCAAGGGATCAGGCCCAGATAGTATGGACTTAGGAAGGGCAGGTCCTGCCTGACCAACCGGATCTTCTATGACCAGGTGACCCACCTGATGGATGTGGGGAAGGCTGTGGATGTAGTCTACCTGGACCTCAGCAAGGTCTTTGACACCGTCCCCCACAGCAAACTCCTGGCCAAGCTGTTAGCCCATGGCTTGGACAGGAGCACACTGTGTTGGGTTAGGAACTGGCTGGAGGGCCGAGCCCAGAGAGTGGTGGTGAATGGTGCCACATCCAGCTGGCGGCCTGTCACTAGTGGTGTGCCCCAAGGATCAGTGCTGGGCCCCATGCTTTTCAACATCTTTATTGATGATCTGGATGAGGGCATTGAGTCCATCATCAGTAAATTTGCAGATGACACCAAGCTGGGGGCAGGAGTTGATCTGCTGGAGGGCAGAGAGGCTTTGCAGAGGGACCTTGACAGGCTGGACAGATGGGCAGAGTCCAATGGCATGAGATTGAACACATCCAAGTGCCGGATTCTGCACATTGGCCACAGCAACCCCAGGCAGAGCTACAGGCTGGGGTCAGAGTGGCTGGAGAGCGACCGGACAGAGAGGGACCTGGGGGTGCTGGTTGATGGGAGGCTGAACATGAGCCAGCAGTGTGCCCAGACAGCCAAGAGGGCCAACCGCATCCTGGCCTGCATTAGGAATAGTGTGGCCAGCAGGAGCAGGGAGGTCATTGTGCCCCTGTACTCTGCATTGGTTAGGCCACACCTTGAGTTCTGTGTCCAGTTCTGGGCCCCTCAGTTTAAGAAGGACATCGAGACACTTGAACGTGTCCAGAGAAGGGCAACAAGGCTGGTGAGAGGCCTTGAGCACAAGCCCTATGAGGAGAGGCTGAGGGATCTGGGATTGTTTAGCCTGGAGAAGAGAAGGATCAGGGGACACCTCATTGCTCTCTACAACTACCTGAAAGGTGGTTGTAGCCAGGAAGGGGTTGGCCTCTTCTCCCTGGCAGCCAGCACCAGAACAAGGGGACACAGTCTCAAGCTGCAACAGGGCAGGTTTAGGCTCGAGGTGAGGAGAAAGTTCTTCACCGAGAGAGTGATTCGTCATTGGAATGGGCTGCCCGGGGAGGTGGTGGAGTCGCCTCGCCATCCCTGGAGGCGTTCAAGAGGGGACTGGATGTGGCACTTGGTGCCATGGTCTAGTCGTGAGGTCTGTGGTGGCAGTTTGGACTGAATGATCTCTGAGGTCTCTTCCAACCTTGGTAATACTGTAAGATACTCTCATTCCTCTAGCATGGATCCCATCTGGTTCCATGGACTTTTGGCGATCCAAGTGGCTGAGCAGGTGTCTAACTGCTTCCTCCTGGATTACATGGTAACTATACTGCTCCTTGACTCTATCTGCCAACTCAGGAGGCCAGCTGTCTGGCTGACAACCTATCCTGCTTTTGAAAATTGAGGCAAAGAAGGCCTGAAGTACCTCTGCCTTTTCCTCTTCTTTTGTTACAATACTCCCCTCCATGTCCCCTAAGGTGACAAGAGAGTCATTTAGTAGTCCACCCAACAAATTCATCTCTCTCCATTTTAGAAATAGGAATGTTGGCAACACTGGTAACTAGAAAGAGAAGCCTTGCCATTCCATGATGAACCAAAGTCCTTTTTATGGATTAATTTGATTTAAAAGAATTGAGTAAAATGTCATGTTCTATACAGGTAATACTTTATTATCCCTTATGTTTATTTGGGTCATGCCTTAAAACATGCTAACAATGCAAAATTTTGTCTTCTATATACTTTCAAACAAACAGTGACTGAAAGCATCTTTCTTTAAATGCAGCACAAGTGATTAATTTGTAAATACAAAGAAAGACAAAAGAACAATTCAATATTGTGCAGTAGAGGAGAAGCGAGGATATTGTGACAGAAGAGAGTTAATTTTGTATATTATGAGAAGGAGTCTATTCACAAACATCTGAGGGGAAGGTTTTTTCTAGTGACACATCATGAAGATATCAGTAAGTAATATAATGCTTAGAAATTATCTGTACATACAAAGCTCTTTTGGAGGAAGAAGGTCTTTTTGAGGAAGAAGTTCTTCACCATGAGAGTGGTGAAGCCATGGAATGGGTTATCCAGGGAGGTGGTTGAGGCCTCATCCCTGGAGGTGTTTAAGAGCAGGCTGGATGGGGCTCTGGCCAGCCTGATCTAGTGTGGGGTGTCCCTGCCCATGGCAGGGGGGTTGGAACTAGATGATCCTTGTGGTCCCTTCCAACCCTGACTGATTCTATGATTCTATGATTCTATGACTTTGTAATTACTCCTTACTGATGTACATATTGGTAATTAACAAATTTTATTTGTTGTACTTTGTTTCTTCCTTTAAAAATATGTTTAAAATCATGATGAGTGAATAGTATTTTAGCCTTTACCCATTTTTTTTATTTTTCAGCTAAATCATTTGGAAATTTGCATACATACCACTAGTTGTGTTTGATTTAGGTGCACATCATACAGAAAGGAATAGCTAGATTTCTACCAGCATTGGTAGCTATGCCTGCTTTGTCTTCAAAAAGTTTGCTATCAAATATTTTATTTAGGACTTATGGGTCTGGCAGATTTTGGACCTTAAAATGTAATAATATGTAATAGAAATCCCAGACAAGAGAATCTACTATTGAGAACTACACAGCTCATTTTCTCAGCCTGGTTGTTCTGCCCAGTGGGCCTCATGTATATATTATTTCTGCTAACTAAGCCCTTAATTAACATTGGTAATACTAATTTTAAATAAATAGATATGGTATCAGTCTGTAAATATTGTATTTCACTTTTTTTTTCTTAATATCTAATTTTCTTGATCTAATTATCTTGCTAAGCACCAATAAAATGCTTTAGAATACATTACAGACTATTAATAGCAGTTCAATTGTTTTTATATGGATTGTGTAACTTAGAAGAGCTAAACAGCAACAAGATTTGCATTTTAACATTTTACAGCCTATATACATTTTCATAATTAAGTGCAATAATACCAATACATTTATTAATTTTTACAGAATACAGAATTAACCAGGTTGGAAAAGACCTTTGAGATCATTAAGTCCAACCTATCATCCAACACCATCTTATCAACTGAACCATGGCACTAAGTGCCTCATCCAGTCTCTTCCTGAACACTTGCAGTGATGGTGACTCCACCACCTCCCTGGGCAGCCCATTCCAATGGGCAATCACCCTTTCTGTGAAGAACTTCTTCCTAACATCCAGCCTAAACCTCCCCTGGTGCAGCTTCACGCTGTGTCCTCTCATTTTGTCACTGGTTGTCTGGGAGAAAAGACTGACCCCCACACGGCTACAACCTTGCTTCAGGTAGTTGTAGACAGCAATAAGGTCTCTCCTAAGCCTCCTCTTCTCCAGGATAAGAAACCCCAGCTCCCTCAGCCTCTCCTCATAGGGCTTGTGCTCCAAACCCCTCACCAGCTTAGTTGACCTTCTCTTGACACGTTCCAGCAACTCAACATCTTTCCTAAACTGAGGGGCCCAGAACTGGACACAGTCCTCAAGGTGTGGCCTAACCAGTGCGGAGTACAGGGGCACAATAACTTCCCTGCTTCTGCTGCACATGCTATTCCTGATACAGGCCAGGATGCCATTGGCCTTCTTGGTCACCTGGGCACACTGCTGGCTCATGTTCAGCCTACTGTCAACCAGTACCCCCAGGTCCCTTTCTGCCTGGCTGCCCTCCAGCCACTCTGACCCCAGCCTGTAGCTCTGCATGGGGTTGTTGTGGCCAAAGTGTAGAACCTGGCACTTAGATATGCTAAATCTTATGCCACTGGACTCTGCCCATCTGTCCGGCCTTTCAGGTCCCTCTGCAGAGCCCTTCTAACCTCTAACAGATCAACACCTGCCCTTAGCTTGGTGTCATCTGCACATCTACTGATGATGGACTCAATCGCATCCAGTCATTCGGTCCCATGGACTTGTGAGGATCCCTTTTGCTGTGATCTGCTCATGAAATACTGATCAACAGGAGCTAAATGTACAAATGGAAAAAAAAAGAAAAGCTAACAAAAAAGAAGATATCTATGTGTTCAGTATATCTGTCACTTATTCAGAAAGGCTTTTTCATTTCTGACTATCAAAACATTTTTAATCAGAGGAATAAGTCATGCAAAAAACAATACATATTCAAATAATGCATTGCACCAGAGGCTCCATGCATGCGTTTCTCTCTCATGGTAGGTTAAATCTTAAAGCCAGAAACCTTAGAGTTAAAAGCACTTTTTACTTCAGCTATTTACTAAGAGGAGAAAGAACTGTAACTGAAAACCTTTTTGTCACAAGTATTCATAGCTCATTTTTCTAGCTGAATGAAGTCCATCATATCCTGCAGTAAATTACAGCTGAACCACTAAATGTTTTACGTGATTCATGTGGGACAAAGGAAGCAGTTACTGTGACACACAGCACAGACCCATTTGCAGACCCATTTGGGTATCTGAGTGGTTTGCAAGTGCATGTATTCTTGCTTTTAAGTTAAAAAAAAAAAAAAAAAAAAAAAAAGTGAGGCACACTGTAAATTTCTGGACATAAGTTGAGAGCTCAGGTTGATGTAGTGTGGTGGAGTAGGAAGGTTCCCCCCACACACAAAGGAATTCCACAGCTAACTCAGCCGGAGAAGCAGATGAAAGCTGTATTTTACAAGCAGATATGGAATGCAGTGAATATGTACAAAAATATACAATATTTACAATATATACAGAAATATACAGCAATGTATGTAATACAGGAAACCTTTCCCCAACCCCCCTGCGGCCAGGGGGTTCGGCCTGTCCCTCCCTTCTCCCTCCCTACCTCCCCTTTTTCCCAAAAGGGTTAGAGAGAGAGAGAAAGGAAGGTAATTAAAAGGGGAAAACTTTGTTAAAGCTCAAAGCGAATGCAAAAAGTTAGTTTTCTTATCTGGTTAGAGAGGAATCGTAGAGAGAAACGAGCCAGCTCACAGCACCGAGGGAAGAAGAAGACGACTGCCTAACTGACTCCCTGACTGAAAGACTAAACAAAAAAAACTGCAACTGGGTCTCACCAATGAAATTGAATTAGCATATCATTGTTTTCATTCTAATATCAAAACATTCGCCCAGAGTGTTCAGAAAGTGTCCCTTTCTTAAAGGCACAGCCTAAACCGGTCACATGTAGACAGAGAGATAAAACAACTTGACTGGCTTTTCTTGCCACAAATTATTTCTCAATCAAGTTGTGAAAAGACTCTCCAGTACTATCCAAGAAAAGTGTGCCTTATGCTTAGAATCAAAGTAATTTTATATTGTCTCTATTATGCTGTTACAGCACTTTACATGTCAATCATAGTAGATACTGCTACTGGTATTAGTGAAGTGTCAATAGCTGTCAGACACTACTCAAAATGAATTCACACTTAGAAAAGATTATACTGATCTCCACCAACCCCATGATAGTGCAGCACAGAGAATAATCCCTGCATTCATTTTCCTTCACAGATTTTCTACTTCTGGATGTGTGGTGATGTGTGACTGACATGTATGTATGTATGTATCTATGTATGCATGTATTTATCTATTATTCTTTTGTTACTTCCTTTTAAAGATAAAAAAAGGACTGTCTTGGGAGAGTAATTCTCAGAATTACCTTCGATGCAGCATATTTAATTTTCTCCAATGTTTGTTGAGTTGCTCTAGACCTTTTCATGTCTCTCCAGTTTCCAGTTTGTTTCCAAATGACCAGAGAGAAATAATATCAAATAAATAGGAGAGGAGGATTTGTCCTGTTATGCTATTCCTTCATAAGTGCTAACAAGTTGAATGGCTAACCATCCCCTTCAAAGAGTGTTCAGATGCTCCTTTGCAATGTCTACTGGCACAGCTGAGAAGTGAAAGAAAAGTACATACACTAAAAGATACTAAAAGATGTCTCTAATACAGTACTGAAGTCTTAACTTTGATGGATATAACAAAAACAAAGAGTGAAGGGGAACTTTTTGTTTTGTTTTCTTTTGTTTTGGTTGGTTGGGTTTTGTTTTCATCTCCTGAGCATTTATCTGAACTTTGATCTAACAATGAGCATGAACTAGAAACTTAACTTCATGGATTGTTCATATATAGATTTATCAATGTTGTATATATGGAATGCTTCATATATTCATGGTTTTCAGGTGAGCTTCTTGCGTGAGAAAATTATAGACATATTTAGTCTTTATCTGCATATCAAACAATGGAATCACTGTGGTTTACACAAAAATTAGAGATATTAAACCAGTGATAATGTAGGGTGGGTAGCCACCAAGAACTGAAATGAAAAATTACTAAGATGGGATGGTTAGGTGTCAAAATCCAATGTTTTTATCATTCTCTAAAACTACATGAAAGGAGGTTGTAGTGAGGTGAGTGTTGATCTAATAAGGAATAAGACAAAAGGAAATAGTCTCAAGTTTTGCCATGGGAGATTTAGATTGAGACATTACGAAATATTTCTTCACTGGAATTGTTGTAAAGCTATAGTGCAGGCTGCCCAGGGAAGTGGTTGAGTCACCATTTCTGGAGGTACTTAAAAGATGTGCCAATTAGGTATACAGCTTACTGTTGAATTTGGCAGTGTTAGGTTTGCAGTTATACTTGATGACTTTAAAGGCGTTTTTTGCGACCTAAATGATTCTATGACACTGGGTGTCCCTGGTCACACAGTGAAGGAATACTGTGATTACAAGTAGTTTCAGCCCATTGTTCTCTCCAAAATTATTTCGTTAGTTTTGCAGGTTTTGTATTATGTATTCAGCTGAGCCATGTATTCACTCTCTCTGTGTCAGTGTGGCAGACTGAGGGAGAAACTTATGTCACTCAGTTGTGCTATTCACTAATCCACTCAACTGAAAATAGTCTCTGAGGTTAGATTCCAAAGTGAAACTAGCCAAATGTTCCTATACCATTCAATGTATGATTTTTTTTTTACAGAATATTTAAATTTAGACTTTTTTTTTCATATTTAGTATTTTATATTAAGAAGAAATCTAAGGTTAAGTGAATATACATGGTTTGAGCATTTTGAGCAAGTTGCAGCTTTTTATTACACTTATTTGTATCACTTAACAAACCAGTATATGATGGGCATTCTTTTTTGGAGAAAAATAAAATCAAATAAAACATAAAAAAAGAGTCTGTTAAGAATAAAATACTTAGGACAACAGATTTTGTGTTATTAGTTTGTAGGGAAGCTGTTCCAGGTTGAGGCAGATCCTCCCTTGCCTCCCACTGACGCATTAAAAATGAGACTCAGACAAATGGATTGCAGAAGTGATGGAAAGTTTAAATGGAAAAGCAGTGAGTGTTTTACAGAAGCTACAAGCACAATGACAAAAAGGAACCCAAAGCATACCCAGAAGCATCCCAGCATTTCCCTTCTCCCTACCTGAGGGTATACCCAAAACCCCCAGGGCTCTTTCTTCCTCACCCCCCCCCCCCCCCCCCCCCACCCCCCATTAGCCTAATCTCAGATGGCCAGATTGGAGATTGCCCTTCCCCTTTCTCCCGGCATTAGGCCTAGCCAGGCCCAAGAGGCCTTGAGATAAACTCCCCTTCCATTACCTGATAGGGAGCATCTCCCACAGGAGCAGAAAGGGAAGAAAGAGGAAGTGTGAGACCTTGCTGATGGATTTATAGGGAGCAGGACATTACGGGTATGAAATATGTTATTTCCTGTGTCCACCCACTCAGCTGGACCCTTGGGACACCAGGGGTGTATCTTATGTGGCAGCAGAAGAAGGTACCCAGCCTAAACTACCACACGCCACCCCTCAAACCCTCCTGGGTTTCGGCACCAAAAAGGCTGTGGTGGTTTGGCCCCTGGCCTGGAGGCCAGATGCCCACCAAAGCCACTCTATCACTCCCTCTCTAAAGTGGACAGGGGGAGAGGGGAAAAAAATACAAGAGAAGCCAGTGATAGGATAGGAGCAATTTTAATAACACTAATAAGCAAACAGCAATAGACCACATGGAAACAAAAAGCAGAGAGAGAGATGTTAGTCTTTACTTCCCATCAGCAGGACGATGGTTGGTCTCGGGAAGCAGGGCTCTCTAAGCTTGGTGGTTACTTGGGAGGATAGATGCCATGGACGAATTCTGACACTTCCTTCTTTCACTTAATTCTTATACCTGAGCTGACGTCATATGCTATGGAATACCTCTTTGGCCCGTCTGAGTCAGCTGGCTCAGCTGTGTCCCCTCCCAAGGTCTTGCCCACCACTCAATATACTCTTGGGGCAGGGAAATGTTGAAAGGACACAGTCTGGATACTTATTCAACAGCAGCCAAAACACTGCTGTGTTATCAACTACTGCTGCAAAAAAAACCAAACCAAACAAAAAACAGAGCACTAGAAAGATGCGGTGAGGAGAATTAACTCCAGCTCAGTCCAACCCAATACAGAAGCAAAAACACAGAATAGAAGAACATATAGCTCTTTCTAATAAGTCCCATAAAATTAATGACACATTATAACTTATTTTCTGCCATTTGTTATATCATCTAATATAAAGAATCTAAGCTGTTATCTTTCCTTGGGAAATCACAGGCATTACTGGGATTAAAATAAACAACTAAATAAATAACTCATAGAGTAGTGCAGCAATTCATAGCTTTAATAAATCAATACAATTAGACTCAACATAGAAATTTGCATTACAATGAAGTAAAAAAGGTAAATAAATCCAAAGAAATGTAAAACACAGCTGCTGGTTTAACTTTTATGCTTTAAGTGATAATGTATTTTTTAAAAAGTTAAGCAGGGAAAAAGAGCCTTCACTGGAAACCACTGAGCACTGACGGCTTTCTGGGATTTGTTTTTTTTCCTCCGCAAGAAGTAATGAATTGTGAAGTAGATGCTTCATTTTGTGTATAATCTCTGCTTGGAAATTAAAACTAAAATATGTACTCTACACTAATGAATGCTTTTAATGTTATTTCCAAAATAACTTTTAGAGCACATTGACTGGAGAAAGAAACACATCTGAGTGGAGTGTTCCAGTTTTAAAAGTCATGTCCTTTTTTTACACAGAATAAATAATATTTCCGAGATTTGCTGTAGGAGAGATGTGACCAGGAAAACAAGTTAATACATAAAATCTAAAATGGAAAAGTTTACTCTGCAAATTCACAAATATTTTAATGCTGGAGTTTTATATACACTAATGGGACATCATTTCCTGAGCAACCTGGAAAACATCTAACTGAAAAACTCAGAGTAAAAACTCTGCCATTGTTACATCTCCATTCTAAAGATAAAACTTTCAAGACATTTAGTCTAAAACACAAAATATAATAACTTTTATTTTCTAAAATTTTCTACTAAATATTTTCTTCTAGAAAACATTTAAGAAAATAAAATGAAAATTTGCTTTTCTTGGCTTTACATGATGTAGGTTAGTCACATAATAGAAGCACCATAAAGTCAGTAATCAGGCAAGTAACATCTGATCAAATCTATATAACAACGGTTTTGTTTATTTTCTGTAGATTTAAAGTTAATTTATTCGGTACTTCTTGACATTAGACACTATAGTGATGATGAATTCACATTTTAAAAGTCATTGTAAAAGTGGAGAACACTCTGGCATGTTTGCAGTAATTTCCTTGTCTACCAACAATAAGTGGACCAAAAATTTTCCTTCCATTGGCTTGTCCAACTGGTAAATAGCAGTGACTCTCATTTGGTGTTCAGCATATAAAAAGGTGCCATTCATGGAAGAAAGACAAAGCTGTCTGTATCTGAACATGCAGACCAACCTTCCTTTAGGTACTTTAGACAGAAAAGGTTTCTTAAGCTTATTTCCTACAGAGCTGGTTCACATTTATTGAGGGGAAAAAGCGCAACAACATAAAAATAAACAAGAAGCCTGGCTCTAATGAAAAACATTTTTACACATAAATGGAGGCAAGTCAAGTCTGCTCTGGGAACTTTATCGTCATAGACTCTCCAGCCCAGAGCAGTAAATTTCCTGAGGAGTCTGACAGCATAGACAAGCCTTGAATCTCTATTAGCAGCCACCTTTTTTGATATGTTCTGAAATATGGTAAGCCTTGTGGATCTGCAGGGCAAAGGTATTGATTTCAGTTTCAGGTAATAGAATAAAAGGGATTCCTGAAAATTAAAATCTGTTTCAAAGAGAGTATATTTTTTTACCAGAAACATCATCCTTTTTTTGTTGTTGTTTGTTTTGTGTTTTGTGGCTTTTGGTTTGGGTTGGGGATTGGTAATGCGGTTGTGGGGTTTTTTGGTAGTGTTTTGGTTTTTTGTTGTTGTTTTTGTTTGTTTTGGGGGTTTTGTGTGTCTTTTTTGTTCTTCTTTTTCTTTTCCCTTTTTTTTTTTTTTTTTTTTTTCCCATTATGAGGATGAGAAAGTACTGGGAATACATGCAGCTCTGAATGCCTCTGACTTATCTCCACTATTCAGGACAAGGTCATGCCTCATTTCACATTCTTTCTGAGCCAAATGTTAATGTGACAAATGGTTCAGAAAGAGGAAAGGAAAGCTCAGTTTACATGCACTCACATAGCCTGAGAGACCCAAAGAGATGGACAAGCATGCGTGGAATACAAGCTTCACTCAAACTCTGACAGGGTCAAGTAAACTTTCTTGAAGATACTAAATGGGTGACTTTATTTAATGGCATTCAAATTTGTGGCTGTTTTGAGAAGGATGTTGAAAAGGGAGCATGTGTTATATTTGCCAACAGAACTGAAATATTACAAATAGTCTACACATGTGAACTATGTCAGAACACACGTTAAACACAGATGACTAAACCCACAGATTGGGCTGGAAATACTGGAGTACAGAGGACTTTTGCAGAGAAAGATTTTTATTGGCTGTTTGAACATTTTAGTCCACTCAGAATCCCCTAAAAGTATGAAGGCTACAATTAAAAAAGCATAATCTAGGAACCTTTAAAGAGCTTGATGAGGCTTCAACTGTAGTTTGATCTGCTTGTTTTGAACTCAAATCTTCATTCCATTTAATTTTTCTGTTACTGTCTAGCTAAACCTTTTTCTGCTTCTTCTCTTACATTTTCATTTTGTTTTAGTGCCTGTCAAATAATTTGCATACCAAACCACTAAATAGTAAATGGTTTATAATTTGTGGGTTGGTATGTTTCTTGAGCAATCAGGCAACATTCTTATATTTAATGAATTATAAGATTTGCTGCCAGGAAAAAGTAATCACCCATGAAATTAAGGTATTTTCAATACCTCAAATGCATATACAGAGGATATATAAGACATAATATTAATATTTTAGTAGTGCTTTCCCTGCCATTGGTCTTCTCTGCCCAGAATACATAGGTGGTCCAGGAATCTAAATAAAAATGTAGAAAAAGCTATTTTCATTTCACGTAAGTTTGATGGGCAGAGCAAATGGTTTCAAGAAAGCATTTAAGACCACAGTTTTCATGTTATAAACATGGCAGCATTGCATATATAATATTTTTAGGCATTTCTTCAAAATTATATGCAGGTTTATTTAAGCCTTTTCTTAATTAGAATATGACTACTAGATTCTTTTCTAACAATGCTTATAGGCCTAATTTATCTGCTTCCAATAAGTGATAAAACACAAAATTTGAATTAATTTCAAACAAGACTTTGGTAGTTTGAAGAATAAGGATTGCCACATGGAATCAGAGCACAACTCTACAAAGCTCAGTATTATTCTTCAGGAATAAGAGTGCCAGTCTATGTAATTTCCTATCACAGAGAAGTAATTCTTTACCTTCATTGTGCCTTTCTTCTTTTCTGATTCTGATATGATCCTAGCAGCAACAGAAAAGTAGATTTATTTGGTAGTGATGTTTCCTGTTTTATTCTCTGTTCCCTTGTAATTATTTTCTAATAGTCTCCCCCTTAAAAGCTATTGAGTTAGCGTTATCAGAAAAAAACATGACTCCAAGACCACTGCCTTGAATTGTATTAGATCAGTTGAAACTCAGCATTACTCACATATAAGTGTTATATGCACATCATCTAACACATCACAAAACTGCAAAAAGTTTTTTGCACCTACCATTAACCATGAGAGTTTTCTGAAATACTTAGCAGTCATGCTAAGTGTCATGGATGTGACTAAGCTGAATAAAATTGAAACATCAGCTTGGGTTTTGTTTCCTCTTTTTTGTTTGTTTGGGATTTTTTTTTGCTTGTTTGGTTCCTTTTTTTCCCCTCTATAATCACGCTGGTAACATAATCCAACACAATTGCCTCAGAAAGCTTGCCCACGGTATCAGGTGTATACACAGCAATGTTCAAGATTGCATGAACCCTGGTTGTTTCTAGTTGTCCGTAAAAACATATCTATGTGTTTCCTATGCTTTTATAAATAGATCAATTCCTGATTTATAAATCATATACCATAGTGAGTCTATTCATTCAGTGTTTTCCTAGAATGTAGCTTTACCAATAACATAAAAATATCCCTAAACATGGCTATTACCAAGATACTGCTAATGGGTTAAAGGGTCTAATATAAATAGTGGTCACTTCTTTTCATCCATGAAAAATGGAAAAAAATCTGCTTCTTCACCTCTGTGACAAGCAGAATATCTCTCAGTATACAGACCACAGACCACATGTTTACTTTTTCAGTGCCTATGCAAGCCACATAGTTTCTTATTGACATATTCACCTTTCAGAAATTATTGAATTGTCTGATCAGATGAGAGTCTCTTCAGTTGTTCATGTTAGGTATATATATTTTTGTAAACATTGCAGTTTTTCAGAACATGTGCCTTAAATGTTGGCTTAAAAGTTGGGGTGATTAGTGTCACATGATATATCTGCTTTTAGATATGAGAGTCAGAACTGCCACGAAAGATTGGATTGTTATGTCTAACTATGTCCTTGATGTAGTGGTAACTTTGTTGTTACAAGCAATATCCTGAAATTATAAACATAAAATGTTAGTTGAATTTCTGCAGAATTCGATTAGACCAGCCTTTACAATTTAATTTTTCATTTCTATGCTACCTTCTTTCTTGAACTGCTAAATAATTTTATTATTTCAATATACATTAGTCAGTTGTTTGTCAGGGTTACCTTGGATCTATAAGCTTGATAGAAAGTTAATTCTTACATGGAAATAACAGTCTCTGCAATTTGCTGTTACTCAACCATCTGCATGTCAGAGATCAGTTCCTTTTATAATCTGTTAAACTTAAATGGTTGCTAGCTGTAATAAAATTTTGAAGCAGCACAATGTCTGTAGTGTTCTTATTTGCTCAGAAAGCCTTAACTCCTGTGCACAATGACAGCATTATACAATTATAGAATGGTTTGAGTCGAAGGGACAATAAAGGCCGTGTGCCCAGGTGGCCAAGAGGGCCAATGGCATCCTGGCCTGTATTAGGAATAGTGTGGCCAGCAGGAGCAGGGAGGTCATTGTGCCCCTGTACTCTGCATTGGTTAGGCCACACCTTGAGTCCTGTGTCCAGTTCTGGGCCCCTCGGTTTAAGGACATCGAGACACTTGAACGTGTCCAGAGAAGGGCAACAAGGCTGGTGAGAGCCCTTGAGCACAAGCCCTATGAGGAGAGGCTGAGGGATCTGGGATTGTTTAGCCTGGAGAAGAGAAGGATCAGGGGTGATCTCATTGCCCTCTACAACTACCTGAAAGGTGGTTGTAGACAGGAAGGGGTTGGTCTCTTCTCCTAGGCAACCAGCACCAGAACAAGGGGACACAGTCAGTCTCAAGCTGTGCCAGGGGAGGTTTAGACTCGAGGTGAGGAAAAAGTTCTTCACTGAGCGAGTCATTCGTCATTGGAATGGGCTGCCCAGGGAGGTGGTGGAGTCGCCGTCCCTGGAGGTGTTCAAGGGAGATTGGACATGGCACTTGGTGCCATGGTCTAGTTGTGAGGTCTGTTGGGACAGGTTGGACTTGATGATCCTTGGGGTCTCTTCCAACCTTGGTTATACTGTGATACTGTGATACTTTCATACCCATACCATGGACAGGGACGCCTTCCACTAGATCAAGTTACTCAAATCCCCATTCAACCTGGCTTTGAGCACTTCCAGGGAAGGGACATCCACAACTTCTCTGGACACCCTGTACCAGTGCCTCACCATAGTGATGAATTTCCTCCTTTAATCTAAATCCACCCTTTTCCAGTTTGAAACCATTGCTCCTTGTCCTATCACTATACTCCCTGATAAAGACTTCCTCTCCATCTTTCCTGTAGATGTCTTTCAAGCACTGGAAGGCTGCTATAATGTATTTCCAGAGCCTTCTCTTCTCCATTGTGAGAAGCTCCAACTTTCTCAGCCTGTTCTTATACAGGAGGTTCTACAGTCCCCAGATTATCTTCATGGCCCTGTTACACTGGCACCCCAGAACTGAGCACAGCATTTCAGGTGGGGTCTCACAGGAGCAGAATAATGTTAAAGATTTTTTTATTTTGCCTCCATGTTCTGCACCAATATCTAGAAAATGGTTTGCTTCTACCATTTATGCTGCAAAAAGTTTCCCAATTTATGGAAGGATCTGAATAAGAGTAGCAGTTACCTTCTGTTGAAACAAATGCAATGCCTGCTGTCAATTCTTTTGTTCCCCATCACTGTCTTCAAAGCTGCATGACTCCCCCTCCCACCCCAACACTGAAAAGGATTTCTCACATCATGAGAATAAAGACTGAAGTGTCTAGTACTTGAAGACCAAGCAGTAGTTGGCATTCACAAGGTCTAAAGTAGGTTACTTCACAGACTTCCTGTATCATCACTTCACAGACTTCCTGTATCATCTTCCTACATTTGTTTCTTCTGAGGGGAAAAAAAAAAAAAAAAAAAATCCATAATTGTTTCTTTCCACAGTAGCTTGTCCTCTGAGAATAACTTCTGTCACAAGGCTAACAGGTTTTTCTCCCTATTGCAAAAAGATGCTTTTCTGCTGCAGAACATATTTTGATTTTGTTTAACATAAATTAATAAATATTTACTCAAAATAGTAACAGTGGGGAGAAGGGAAATGTTTGGGAGGCTTTTGGGTGTGCTTTAGAGGACTCTGTATGCTTTGGGTTTCTTTTGTTACTATGCTTGCAGTTTCTATAAAAAACTAATTCTTTTCCATTTAAGCTTTCCATCACTTCTGCAATCCATTTGTGTGAGTATCACTCTTTTGCCTCTTTGGGGGCAGGGCAAGAAAGGATCTGCCTGGTCTCAAACCAAGACAATACACAATTTGGAAAGTATTGTGACATGCTAAATACTGCAGCACTAATTTCTGTAAAATAATCCTACACGTGCATAAAATGTATTCTTCAAAAATATTATCACATACAGTCTTTTGTATATAGAATATCTCCAGGGAAAGAGGGCTTCACCAAGGGCAAATCCTGCCTGACATACCTGGTGGCCTTCTATGATAAGGTCACAACATCAATAGGCAAGGGAAGAGCAACCGATATCATTAATCTGGACCCGAGCAAAGCCTTTAACAGTGTCCCACACATCATCCTGATCTCCAGGATGGTAGAGTATGGGTTTGATGGATGGACCACTTGGTGGAGAAAGAGCTGGCTTGATGACCACATCCAAAGGGTGGCCGTCAATGGGTCTATGTCCAAGTGCAGGCCAGTGACAAGTGGAGTCCCTCAAGGATCAGTACTGGGACCAGTCTTGTTTAACATCTTTATCAGTGACATGGACAGTGGCATCGAGTTCACCCTCAGGAAGTTTGCTGATGACACCCAGCTGTGTGGTGACATGCTGGAGGGAAGGGATGCTATCCAGAGGGACCTTGACAGCCTGGAGAGGTGGGCCCATGACAGCCTCATGAGGTTCAACAAGACCAAATGAAGGGTCCTGAATATGGGTTGGGGCAATCCCAAGTACTAATATAGGCTGGGCAGTGACTGGTTTGAGAGCAGCTCTGAGGAAAAGGACTTGGGGGTGCTGGTGGATAAGAAGCTCAACATGAGCCACCAGTGTGCACTTGTAGCCCAGCAAGCCAATCACATCCTAGGCTGCATTAAGAGAAATGTGGTCAGCAGGTTGAGAGAGGTGATTCTTTCCCTCTACACCTCTCTCGTGAGACCCCCATCTGGAGTAATGGAGTAATGGAGTGAGACCCCCACCTGGAGTTCTGGAACCCCCATTACAAGAAACATATGGACATGTGGGAGTGTGTCCAGAGAAGGCCCACACGGATGATCAAGGGCTGGAGCACCTCTCATACAAAGACATGCTGAGAGAGTTGAATTTGTTCAGTTTGGAAAAGTCTCTGAGACAACCTTATTGTGGCCTTCCAGTATCTGAAGGGGGCCTACAAGAAAGCTGGAGAGAGAGATTTTAGGATGTCAGGTACTGATAGGACTCGGGGGAGTGGATCCAAGCTAAAGCAGAATAGATTTAGATTAGACATTAGGAAGAAGACCTTCACCATAAGGGTTTTGAGACATTGGAATAGATTGCCTAGGAACATGGTGAAGCCCCATGCCTGGATGTTTTTAAGGCCAGGCTGGATGTTTTCTCTGGGCAACTTGATCTAGTGTGAGGTGTCCTGGCGCATGGCAGGGAGGTTGAAACTAGATGATCCTTGGGGTCCTTTCTTATCCTGACAATTCTGTGATTCTGTGAAGACCAATTTCTTAACAACTGCATATGGCCTAGCCACCTGATAGTTTCAAAAGACTGCTTCTTTGTGTTTTGTTTTGTTTTGTTTTTTTAATGTCCTGTCCCCCAGCAGCTACATTTGACATAGCTAATATGTTCCTTACAATGTGTAAAGATAACCGGCTTTTTTTCTTTAAAGAAGTTATGCATGGATAATTTTAAAGTTAAAATGAAAGAAGAGCACTCTCTAATATATCTATCGGATCAAGCATTTTAATCTACTCCCTGTCTCATTGTCTTTTCCTTTCACCAGTCATCATTAATGACTTATGTGTTACTGATTTATGGCCATCCTGTAAGTGCTGTGTGATTGCACTCAAGATCATAGTATCATAGTATCATAGTATCAGTCAGGGTGGAAGGGACCACAAGGATCATCTAGTTCCAACTCCCCTGCCATTGGCAGGGACACCCTGCACTAGATCACGCTGGCCAGAGCCTCATCCAACCTGGTCTTAAACACCTCCAGGAACGGGGTCTCAACCACCTCCCTGGACAACCCATTCCAGGGCTTCACCATTCTCATGGTGAAGAACTTCCTCCTCACGTCCAGCCTGAATCTCCCTATCTCCAGCTTCATTCCATTCCCCCTAGTCCTGTCACTCCCTGAGATCCTGAGAAGTCCCTCCCCAGCCTTCCTGTAGGCCCCCTTCAGATCCTGGAAGGCCACAATGAGGTCACCTCGGAGCCTTCTCTTCTCCAGACTGAACAGCCCCAACTCCTTCAGTCTATCCTCATAGGAGAGGTGCTCCAGCCCTCTGATCATCCTCGTGGCCCTTCTCTGGACATGTTCCAGCACCTCCATATCCCTCTTGTAATAGAGGCTCCAGAAGTGGACGCAGTACTCCAGGTGGGGTCTCACCAGAGCTGAGTAGAGGGGGTGAATCACCTCCCTTGACCTGCTGGCCACACTTCTCTTGATGGCAGCCCAGGATCTGATTGGCTTTCCGGGCTGCAAGTGCACACTGAGAGCTCATGTTGAGCTTCTCGTCCACCAGCCCCCCCCAAGTCTCTCTCCTCAGGGCTGCTCTCCAGCCAGTCACTGCCCAGCATGTATTTGTGCCTGGGATTGTGGTTACACCACTATCAACTTCAATTTCTGTTGCCGTTGCATTCACCCATAAATGTGTACATGCTTTTAGTTTTGTTTGCTTTGTTTTATCCTTTCATTTCAGTACTGAGGCAGGAAGTTATTTTTCTACCACTGGAGTGGTAGAAAAAGGAAGAAAACATACTGTATTACCATGGAGCATTAAGACAGTTAAGCTTGTGTGTCAAGTGCTCCTTCACTCTTGCTTAAAAGTGGCTATTTTAGGCAATATAGATTGTTTTCCCTTGAAGTGAGTTTAAACAACCAAAAGCAGAAGAGGTGTGTTGGTTTTTGGTGGATTTGGGTGGGGGGTTTTTTGGGGGGGAGAGGCTGTTTCATATTGTTCTGTGATGTTAAATGAGTTTTACATTTTCTTCAAAGGAAAAAAAAGTAGCAGCTCTTTGTAGTTGTCATAGCCATTGCAGTTTTCCTATGCCCAAGTGTAGATATTTGCTATGGAGGCATATGTATTTTGAGCATCATCTCAGTCCTCCTCCCTAAATGGAGAGCTTTTGAAGGGGATGATAATCTCACAGCAATGTTGACGTTGGTAACAGACCAGATGAATTTCACTCTATATATGTTTGTTTCCTGTCTCTGAGCATAAGGAGAATGCATGATAATAATTTCAAACACAGATATCTGATTAATTGTGACAAATCCCACATTTCATTTTTAGAATTTTAAGTCTAATTTTGCGTATGGCTGTGCGGTCATCCAGTGGACAGACTGGAGAGCTGGGCACAGAGGAACCTAATGAGGTTCAACAAGGATAAGTGCAGAGTCCTGCATCTGGAGAGGAATAATAAACTGCACCAGTACAGGCTGGGAGGTAATCAGCTGGAGAGGAGCCTCGTGGAGAGGGATGTGGGAGTCCTGGTGGATAACAAGTTAACCATGGCACAGCGATGTGCCCTGGTGGCCAGGAAGGCCAATGGGATCCTGGGGTGTATTAAGAAGAGTGTGTCCAGCAGATCGTGGGAGGTTCTCCTCCCCCTCTACTCTGCCCTGGTGAGACCTAATCTTGAGAACTGCGTTCAGTTTTGGGCTCCCCAGTTCAAGAGGGACAGAGATCTGCTGGAGAACATCCAGCAGAAGGCTAGGAGGATGATTAGGGGACTGGAGCACTGCTTTATGAGGAGAGGCTGAGGGACTTGGGGCTTTTTAGTCTGGAAATGAAAACACTTAGCGGGGATTTAATAAATGCTTATAAATATCTGAAGGCTGGGTGTCCAGAGGGAGGGGACAGGCTCTTCTCACTTGGTCCCTGTGACAGGACAAGGAGCAATGGATGTAAGCTGCAGCACAGGATGTTCCACCTCAATGAACTTCTTTACTGTAAGGGTCACAGACCACTGGAACAGGCTCCCCAAAGAGGTTGTGGATCCTCCTTCTCTGAAGGCTTTCAAGGACCATCTGGATGTTTTCCTCTGTGACCTGAGATTCTATGGTCCTGCTCTGGCAGGAGGGTTGGACTCGATGATCTCTTTGGGTCCCTTCCAATCCCTGACATCCTATGATCCTGTGAAACAGTCAAACAATACTTCTTTCACTTACAAGCACAAAACATATTATGAAGAGGATACTACATCACATTTAATGAGTTGCTTGGATTTGTGATGCAATTCACTAAACAAAACCCAAACCAAACAACAACAAAAGTTATGTTGCACTGTTCCAATATTAAACCATATACAAATGAAGCTGAACAGCCATACCATAAAAGACTATGACTGCTATGACATAAAAGAAATATGACTGATGCAGAGATATATGTAAAATATTTCTGACATTAATTGTATCCAGTAGCAACCTTCAAGATCAAGTAGATATTGATATTCACAGAGCACATTCACTGCAGTCAAAGAGCCTTCACAGAAATGCATCCAGTAACAGGAATAGAAATGGATAATAATGACATCCCTGAATTAACAAGGAAATGGCTGTGGAATAGCTTGCTTTCATATATCAACATACTGGCACTTAGAGTTAAACATGATGAGCCATCTCACTTTCTAAAATTACTTACTGATGGTAGAAAAGTTATGAAGTAGTCATTACTGGTTTTTGTCTTCAGAGGAGTTCAAATGGCAAAAGACAGCATTCGTTGTACTAGTATAGCCAGGGATTGTTTTTCAGCTGTGACTGAGGCTGTCTGTAGGTAATGTTTTTTTAAGCTGTAAGTCTATCCAATCAGAAAAAAATTCTATTACTAACATATTCCTTTACATTCTGTTATATATTGATACACTAACATGTTTTTGAAGTCAAGACGCAGTAGAAGCCTGCAGACCTTTACCCATTTATGTTTTAGCATTACTTCTGAAACTAATTAAAAAGAGATCTTGTTTATCCATAAGGAAAAATGTTTTAAATTTCAGCTCTGTAATTAGGTAAGAAGAACTTTGGGATTAGAAAGGAGAAATCAACAAGATAATAAACTGACACTTATTTCCTGCACAATCAGGGTGAGTGCAGGGGAGGGAGGAGAGGGGTTGGCACACACATGTAGTATTCATGTAGCCTTGATGTTAAAAATAGTATTGACTCACTACAAACACACTTTATCTTTTGATCTGCAGTTAAATAGTCCAAACCATTAATTAAAAACAAAAAACAAAACACAACCAAAAAACCCAACAACACCCCAAAAAAACCCCCACCCCATCTCTGTCTATATTAATACTGAAATCTTCGTCTAAAGCGAGAAAAGAATCTTGGATTTATGAATGAAAGCTATTTAATGTAGTTGCAGTTACAGTTTTGGAAAACTGATTTTTACTTCTAAGAAATTATTTATATACCTATACTGGATACAAAAATTGAGAATTAGAAACCCAAAAGCTTATAGGGAATTGAATCTACAGTTTTAGTAGTAGGTTGAGCTAATATAAAAATATTCTTATATTGTGTGTATAAATCACAGAATCACAGAATGTTGGGGGTTGGAAGGGACCTCAAGAGATAATCTAGTCCAACACCCCCAGCAGAGCAAGATCACCTATACCAAGTCACACAGGAACTCATCCAGGCGGGTCTTGAATATCTCCAGAGAGGAGACTCCACAACACCCCTTGGGGAGGCTGGTCCAGTGTTCTGACATTCTCACAATGAAATAATTCTTCCTCCTGTTCCAATGAAACTTCCTATGCCTCAGCTTCCACCCATTGCCCCTTATCCTGTCATTGGACTGAGAAGAGCCTGGCTCCACCCCCTTGGCACTCACCCTTTACATGTTTATAAACATGAAAGTGGTCACTCCTTAGTCTCCTCTTCTCCAAGCTGAAGAGCCCCAGTTCCCTCAGTCTGTCCTCATAAGGAAGATGTTCCATTCTATAATTTTCATGGCTCTGTGCTGGACTCTTTCACGCATCTCCCTGTCCTTCTTGAACTGAGGGGCCCAGAACTGGACATAATATTCCAGAGTAGAGAGGGAGGAGAACCTCTCTCGACCTACTGACTATGTCCCTTCTAATACAACCCAGAATACCATTGGTCTTCTTGTCCACAAGAGCACATTTCTGGCTCATGGTCAACCTCCCATCCACTAGAACCCCCAGGTCCTTTTCCCCTTCACTACTCTCCAGCAGCTCAATCCGATCCTGTACTGGTACATGGGGTTGCTCTTTCCCATGTGCAAGACTCTACACTTGCCCTTGTTGAACTTCATTAATTATCTCCCTGCCCAGCTCTCCAGCCCGTCCAAGTCTCACTGAACGGCAGCACAACTCTCTGGTGTGTAAGCCACTCTCCCCAGTATGGTGTCGTCAGCAAACTTGCTGACAGTGCACTCTGTGCCCTCATCCAGGTCATGGATGAATAGTGCTGGTCCCAATACTGACCCGTGAGGGACTTCATTAGACACAGTCCTCCAACTAGACTCTGTCCTGTTGACCACAACTCTCTGATGTCTGCCCTTCAACCAGTTCTCAAACCACCTCACTACCTGATCATCCAGACCGCACTTCCTCAGCTTAGCTGCAAGGATGCTGTGGGAGATGGTGTCAAATGCTTTACTGAAATCAAGATAAACCACATCCACTGCTCTATCATCATCTGTTCACCTGGTTATGTCCTCATAAAAGGCTATCAGGTTGGTCAGACATGACTTCCCCTTGGTAAAACCATGTTGACTGTTCCTAATGACCCTCTTGTCCTTGATATGTCTAAGGACAGTGTCGAGGATAAGTTGTTCCATTACCTTTCCAGGGATGGAGGTGAGGCTGACTGGTCTATTGTTGCCTGGGTCCTCCTTCTCACCCCTTTAGCAATTGCCTGAAAAGGCCAAAGTTGGCCCTGCTGAAGTCCAAGATTGTGATCCTGCTTGGTACTTTCTTACCCACCATACAAGATCCTAAACTCCACCATCTCTGCATCACTGCAGCCAAGGCTGCCCTCAACCTTCACCACTTCAACCAATCCCTCCTCATTGGTGAGTGTCAGGTCCAGTAACGCTCTTCTCCTAGTTGGTTCCTTTACTATTTGCATCAAGAAATTATCATTGATGCACTGGAGGAGCCTCCTGGACTGTGGCTGGCTGGCAGTATAGGCCTTCCAGCAAATATCTGAGTAGTTAAAGTCCCCCATGACAACCAGGGCCAGTGATTGTGGGACTGCTGTCAGCTGTCTATAGAAGGCCGCATCGACTTCATCACCCTGATCAGACTGTCTGTAATAAACTCCCAGAACGGTGTCACCCATGCCAGCCTGCCCTTTAATATGCACCCACAAACTCTCGACTCTCCCCGCATCCACTCCTGGGCTGAACTCAACACATTCTAGTTATTCTCTCACATAGAGAACAACACCACCACCTTGTTTAGCTGATCTATCTTTCCTGAAAAGGACATAGCCATCCAGGACCACATTCCAGTCATGTGTGCTGTCCCACAACATCTCTGTAATTGCCACTAGATCATAACCCCTTGACCACACATCGATTTCTAATTCCTTCTGTTTATTCCCCATGCTGCCTGCATTGGTGCACAGAGAGCACAGGGAGTGAGCTGAGCTCACGCATTCTCCCATCAGGGGTGGGTGGCCTTCTGGTCCACATTGATATTAGAACACTGCCACACTGATGCAAGCCCAGAAACAACCCTATCCCACTTCAACTTTAAAGCTCTGTAAATGTAGTGTTCTTAACACTAAAGGTGAGGAAGGAGACAGAGTCAGGATGCATGGAGGGAAGATGAAAGGCAACAGGCAGAGAATGAGAAATCTCTTTCACCTTGAAAGCAGTCAAGTGGTAGAGCACTGAGAAGCTCTGAAAACCCAATAGCTTTCAATATATAACTAGAGAAAACCTGAGTGACCTGATCTGATCTCAGCGCTTCTGCTGCTTTGAGCAGGAAGATACACTAGAAACCTTCAGAGGTAATTCCCCACATGAATTATCTGATGGACTTAGAGGCTTGCTTAATTTTTTAAGTGAAAAAATTGTTTGAGACTATATTCATGAGAAATTTCCAAGTTGCTTTCACTACAATTTTAAAAATCCTAAAATTCCTTTTGATGACATGATGAATGTCCTCATTTCATCTAGAAAAAAATAATTTTCTTTCTACTAGTTGATACAGTGCCATGATTTTGATATAGGATGAAAATAATGTTGATAAGGCATTGATATATTAGTTGTTGTTAAGCAGAGCTTATACTAGGTCAAGGACTTTTTGGGTTCTCATACTGCCCCATCAGCAGAGGCTTGGAGTGCATAAGATGGTAAGGAACAGCTGAGCCAAAGCAGCCAAAAGGGTATTCCAAACCAGAGGAGGTTATAACCTGTATATAAACTGGGAGATATTAGCCAGGGGGCATAGTAGCTCAGGAACGACAGGGCATTGGTCAGCAAGTGGTACAGAGTTTTACTGTCCATTACTTGCCTTTTATATATAAATTATTATTTTTATTTTTTGCTGTTATTATTATTATTTTCCCATCCTTTTCTGTTCTATTAAATTGTCATTATATGAATCTATGAGTTTTACTTATTTGCATTTTTTCCTCTGATTTTTTTCCTTTTCTTTTTTTTTTTTTTTTTTTCTTCACATTACCACTGGTGTGGAGGAGGTGAAGTGAGCAAGCAGCTGTGCAGTGCTTAAGTTCCAGCTGGGGTTAAACCACAACAATAAGATAATGTTCACAAATTTTCTGCTAGTTCAGCTTTCATAGTGAATTTCATTTTCTGCATATGTAACAGTTAGAGCAGTCAAAATATGGACACACTGCTCAAAAGTAATCTTGGAAAAATGTCCAGCTTTTTGTTAGCAAGCATGTCAGCTTGTTATGTTCTTTTGTTTGTTTGCAATTTATTATGAAAAAAAATGGTTAAAAAATTGCTTATCTCTTCAAAGCTTGTTTCAGTTGCCTCTTATTTTATTATCATTCTATTTTAAGAGTCTGCCATTATTAGACATGGTTCTGAAGAGTTTAAAACTCCATGGAAGTATACTACAACAGTAAGAAAAGGGTAATGCAAAAAGCAACCTTTACCTCTACAAGTGAAAGCTGCCACATTCTAGCAGACTGGTTTCAACTGCATAAAAATTTATTTCAAGTAAGTGTTCTTAAAAGTTTTAAATTATATTTCTTTTTTCAGGATACAATCAGACATTATTGTCAGTCATTACAGAGCCAGGCAATCTGCATGCAGAATCTTATTTTTTAAAATAATTTTAAAGGATATCTAGGTTTGCTTTCAATAAATCTTATGCTATTTACCTGAAGCAAGTAAGACTGTGTTTCCAGAAATGCCTACATTTGGAGGCACCTGTGTAGGACTAGGAGTGGGCTGAAGAACGAGAATTGGATGTAGGAATAAATTTGATATAGTCATAAAAGAAGGCAATAATGGACGTCACTTATGTGTGTTCAGTGAAGATTGCAAAAGTGTTTAATAGCTATCTAGTAACTGATACATTAAGATTTAGATATGCCTTAGACACCTTCAAAACAAGGACAACAAAGTACAAGTAATGACACAGAAGGGGTAGACATATTTCTTCTAATTAATTTTTTTCTGAGTTTCAAATAAAACTATGACATGATTAGGAACATTTTGAGTTTTCTGTGTTAAAAAAAAGTAATGGAACAATATTTGAGATTGTACTAATTTAAGGGCAACAAAGCTGGGGAGGGGTTTGGAGCACAAGCCCTGTGAGGAGAGGCTGAGGGAGCTGGGTTAGACTGGAGGAGAGGAAGCTCAGGGGAAACCTTATTGCTGTCTACAGCTACCTGATGGGAAGTTCTAGCCAGGTGGGGGTTGGTCTCTTCTCCCAGGCATCCAGCACCAGAACAAGAGGACGCAGTCTCAAGCTGCACCAGGGCAGTTTTAGGCCGGATGTTAGGAAGAAATCCTTCACAGAAAGGGTGATTGGCCATTGGAATGAGCTCCCCAGGGAGGTAGTGGAGTCACCATCACTGGAGGTGTTTACAAGAGACTGGATGGGGCACTTGGTGCCATGGTTTAGTTGATTAGATGGTGTTGGATGATAGGTTGGACTCGATGATCTAGAGTTCTTTTCCAACCTGGCCTATTCTATTCTATTCTATTCTATTCAAAATATTTATAACAAATTAAAAAATGCAGATTGATTGAAATACACAAGTGAGTACAAGAGCATGCATTGAAAAAAATGTAAAAATTTTACATCATACCTAATTACAATGTGAGTAGAGTGCTGCAAAATTATGCTCTTCCGTGTTATTATTAAAATATATCAACATTCTAATATAATACAGTTTTCTTGCCCAGCTGAAGTGCTTCTATGCAAATGCACGCAACTTGGGCAACAAACAAGATGAGTTAAGGGCCACCGTGCTGTTGGGACGCCATGACATAGTGGGCATCACCAAAACTTGGTGGGATGACTCCCATGACTGGAACATAGGGATAGACGGGTATAAGCTTTTAGGAAGGATAGGCAGGGAAGTAGAGGAGGAGGTGTTGCACTCTATGTCAACAACCAGCTGGAATCAGCAGAACTCCACCTGGGGAGGCATGATGAGTTGGTTGAGAGTTTATGGGTTAGAATTAAAGGCAAGACAGGGGAAGGAGATATTACTGTGGGGGTCTCCTACAGGCCACCTGACCAGCAGAACCAAGCAGATGAGGCCCTCCACAGGCAAATAGAAGCGGCTTCCAGGTCACAAGCCCTGGTCCTCATGGGGGATTTCAACCACCCTGACATCTGCTGGAGGGACAACACAGCAAGGCATCAGCAATCTAGGATGTTCCTGGACTGCATAGAAGACAACTTCCTCCTCCAAATGGTAGAGGAACCAACAAGAAAAGGTGCTACACTGGACCTTGTTCTCACCAACAGGGAAGGGCTGGTAGCCAATGTGAGGCTCAGAGACGGCCTTGGCTGCAGTGACCATGAAGCAGTTGAATTTAATCTCCTCAGGGCAATCAGGAGGACATATTCGAAGCTTAGGACCCTAGACTTTAGGCGTGCAGACTTCGATCGCTGCAGGGATCTGCTAGCCAAAGTGTCGTGGGATGAAGCCCTGAAGGGAAGAGGGACCCAGGACAGCTGGTCAGTATTCAAGGACCACCTCCTCTGTGTCCAGGAGCTATGTATACCTACAAGGAGAAAAGCAGGAAGGAATGCTAGGAGGCCTGCCTGGATGAACAAGGAGCTACTGGACACACTATTACTTAAAAAGAAACTCTACAGGAAGTGGAGGGAAGGACAGATAGAACAGGGGGTATATAAGGAAGCTGCCCGAGCAGCAAGAGGCCAGGTTAGGAAAGCCAAAGCAGAGTTTGAATTGAATCTAGCCAGGGAGGTTAAAGGGAGCACTAAGAATTTCTATAGGTATGTTAATGGCAAGAAGAAGACTAGGGAAGGTGTGGGCCCCCTCAGAAAGGAAAGTGGTGAATTAGTCACAAGTGATGTGGAAAAGGCTGAGGTACTCAATCACTTCTTTACCTCAGTCTTCACTGCAAGGGCCTCCAGCAACACTCCTGGTGTCATGGCAGACAATGCCAGGGACGGGGAGGAAGAACTGCCCATCGTAAGTGAAGCACAGGTTGGTGATC
The DNA here is from genome assembly GCA_033816785.1 of Picus viridis. Lineage (NCBI taxonomy): Eukaryota > Metazoa > Chordata > Aves > Piciformes > Picidae > Picus > Picus viridis. Next base: position 68,974,858 of record CM066566.1, read on the forward strand.
ACCTGAAGAACCTGAAAGTGTTCAAGTCCATGGGACCCGACGGGATACACCCACGGGTGCTGAGAGAACTGGCAGATGAGGTTGCCAAGCCCCTCTCTATTCTATTCCAAAAGTCATGGCAGAGTGGGGAAGTCCCCACAGACTGGAAAAGGGGAAACATTACTCCCATTTTCAAAAAGGGCAAGAAGGAGGAACCGGGGAACTACAGGCCAGTCAGTCTCACCTCTGTGCCCGGAAAGATCATGGAGCAGATCCTCCTGGAGGCACTAATGACTCAGAAGAATAGTGAAGAGGTGATTGGGAATAGTCAGCATGGCTTTGCCAAGGGCAAATCCTGCCTGACAAACCTGGTGGCCTTCTATGAGCAGGTGACAGCATTAATAGATGAGGGGCGAGCAACTGATGTCGTTTACCTGGACTTGAGCAAAGCCTTCGACACTGTCCCGCACCACCTCCTGGTCTCCAAGCTGGAGACACATGGGTTTGATGGATGGACCACTAGATGGATAAAGAACTGGCTTGATGGCCGCACCCAAAGAGTGGCTGTCAACGGGTCCATGTCCCAGTGGAGGCCAGTGACAAGCAGAGTCCCTCAGGGATCAGTCCTGGGACCTGTCTTGTTCAACATCGTTGTGGGTGACATGGACAGTGGCATCGAGTGCACCCTCAGCAAGTTTGCTGATGACACCAAGCTGTGTGGTGCAGTGGACACGCTGGAGGGAAGGGATGCCATCCAGAGGGACCTGGACAGGCTGGAGAGGTGGGCACAAGCCAACCTCATGAGCTTCAACAAGACCAAGTGCAGGGTCCTGCATCTGGGTCGAGGCAATCCCAGGCACAAATCCAGGCTGGGCAGTGACTGGCTGGAGAGCAGCCCTGAGGAGAGAGACTTGGGGGGGCTGGTGGATGAGAAGCTCAACATGAGCTCTCAATGTGCGCTTGCAGCCCAGAAAGCCAATCAGATCCTGGGCTGCATCAGGAGAAGTGTGATCAGCAGGTCAAGGGAGGTGCTTCTCCCCCTCTACTCAGCTCTGGTGAGACCCCACCTGGAGTACTGTGTCCAGTTCTGGAGCCCCTATTACAGGACATGCTGGAGCGTGTCCAGAGAAGGGCCACGAGGATGATCAGAGGGCTGGAGCACCTCTCCTATGAGGACAGACTGAAGGAGTTGGGGCTGTTCAGTCTGGAGAAGAGAAGGCTCTGAGGTGACCTCATTGTGGCCTTCCAGTATCTGAAGGGGGCCTACAGGAAGGCTGGGGAGGGACTTCTCAAGCTATCAGGTAGTGATAGGACTAGGGGGAATGGAATGAAGCTGGAAATGGGGAGATTCAGGCTAGATGTGAGGAAGAAGTTCTTCCCCATGAGAGTGGTGAAGCCCTGGAATGGGTTGTCCAGGGAGGTGGTTGGGGCCCCATCCCTGGAGGTGTTTAAGACCAGGCTGGACGAGGCTCTGGCCAGCGTGATCTAGTGTAGGGTGTCCCTGCCCATGGCAGGGGGTTGGAACTAGATGATCCTTGTGGTCCCTTCCAACCCTGACTGATTCTATGATACTTAAGTATTTCTGAAGTCTAGAGCTAAGGACTAGCATGTGATATTTCATCAAACAAGAAATATAAAATTAGAAACAAACAAACAGAACAAAAGCACAAACAAAAAAATCCAAACCAAAATCCAAACTCAGAACATAATGAAATATTGCTTTAATTCAAAACTAGTTTTCCAGAAAATTAAAATTCTGCTATTTCACTTTCACATAGTTGTCCCTAAATAAGTTATTTCATTAAACATGCTTCAAGAACAGTTTCAGACTTCCTAATTTTAGGAACTTAATCTAGAGGCCTATAGTAAAAGGTTAATTTCATTTTGTTTCCTATATAATTAGTGTCAAAAAAAGAGATTCCCCCACAAGTTAAATTTCACCACTAGTTAAATCATGTCAAAAGTGTTTTCTGAAGTAAACTTTTAATTTGTGGTACAAACAACTGATGGCTCCCATCTTAATCATCTATTAAAAATGTTTATAATTACATGTTATTAATAACTGGCTATGGGATTCATCTTTTCAGTAGAAACTAGTGCTTAGTGCATCAGATAATTTCCTTTTCTGTCAGAATGTGCATACAAAATTACCTGAACAGGCCTGAGCTTCATTTCACTCCCATAATATTGCCCATTTTTAAAAATAAATTTTCTAAGCTTTGACAAGCATAATGTATTAACCTATCTCAATATTTTGACATTTTTATGAACTCTGCAAATTTATAATAAGCTACAGAAGTAGGAGTGAATATTCTAAGAGACTGAGCCTTACAGAGCAGAATGTATGCATTAGATTAAAAAAATAGTTGTTTTTAAAGCTAAATGTAAACTAAAGAAACCCACTTTTGTAACTACTATAAAACTGAAAAATCTGCAATATAAACAGGTTCCCCAAAATAGATTGGAGTAGTAAAATAAATAGCTAAACACTGAATTAGCAAGTTAAACAACAAATTAGCAATTTAAATTGCCAAAATAAAGGAATCAATTTTAGTCCCTTTCCTGCCAAACCAAAACAATGTAGTTCATTTAACTTTATTGAAAATCAGACAATGTGTCTAAAAATAGACACCCTTTAAAGGATAACATCAATGACATACTAACATCTTTTTAATCCTGACAGGTATTTTGGTAATTTTATATAAGCTTTAGAATATTCATATTTTAACATTTTTATGTTAAGCATGTATTTGCTCTAGCAGCAGAACATACTGAAGAGCAACATTTTCAGAGTAGAATTGGGGAATGGTTTGGAAGGGACATCCAAAGGTCATCTAGTCCAACCCACACTGCAGTAAGCAGGGATATTCTCAACTAGATCAGCTTCCCCAGAGCCCTGTCAAGCCTCAAGAGCCCTGTCAAACCTCATAGACATCACTAGATTGCACTTCAACTTGTCAATTATAGGGTTTTTTCCAATCTATTTTAAATCAATAAAGAATAGAAATCCACTAAGCTTTTATATTACTGAGCTGTTAGGTTGTTTGTGATGCAGTGATCCAATTCAATTTCCTGTAATCTGCTACAGACTACTCCAATTTTATTGCACCTCCTCCTTTTGGTGCTGTAGCTCATAAAAAGTCTGACTGTGTTATCACAGTCTCAGGTGAACACTGCTGGCTGTAGAACAAATAACATAGTGGGTTTTTTAATTTAGGTATTTACTTTTGACTGTTTGGAGTCACACAGCCTTGAATAATAGATCTAATTTCAAGTTATCAATCACCTTTTCCCCTCTGATTATCTTTCTGAAACTAATGGACTGCTGTTAAAATCAAGCTCTCTACCTACCACTACAAGTCTTTTATTCTGTGTTGCTACATTATTTATTGTGTTACTAGATCCTGAAAAGGTTACATCTTCCTCAAGACTTTCATGTTTGCAAAGACTGTCTAAAATAATCCTGAGATATTCTCTACAACTACCTGAAGGGAGGTTATAGACAGGAGAGGACTGGTCTCTTCTCCCAGGCAACCAGCACCAGAACAAGAGGACACAGTCTCTAGCTGTGCCAGGGGATGTTCAGACTGGATGCTAGAAGGAAATTCTACAGAGAGAGTGATTGCCCATTGGAATGGGCTGCCTGGGGAGGTGGTGGAGTCACCATCATTGGAGGTGTTTAGGAGGAGACTTGATGGGGTGTTTGGTTGCATGATTTAGTTGATTTGTATTGTATCGTATTAGATGGTGTTGGATGATAGGTTGGACGCTATGATCTTGAAGGTCTCTTCCAACCTGGCCTATTCTATTCTATTCTATTCTATTACACATATTTATGACTATGCAGAAGATTCTTAAATCTGGTGGCAGAAAATAATAACATGAAAATGTTGTCTAAATGTACTGTATTGTTATCCATATTGCACAGCCTGTGTGGGCATTTTTTCACTGCTCTTCCTGTCTCTTCAGTAAGCATCTTACAAAATCTCTAATTGACTAATGAGATGAAGAATTTAATAATTCTGAATAGAAAATGCTTGAGGAAATTTAGAATAAAAAATAAAAGATAAAAACTTATGATATATTCTAGAATGGGAAGGCGACAGTAGAGAAAGAGAAGAACTGTAATTGTAATGAAATCACAACCTGTAATAATATAAGCTAAGAATTGCTACTGGAATAACAATACAAAATTAGAGATAATTCACTATCCCTGGTATAAAAACTTTCCTTCAAAATATATGTGAAATTACAGACTCAGGAATAAATTTTTCTACCTTCAGAGTCTTAAGTCTATACACCAATAGCTTCAATTTATATTTATACACTCATATATTTCAAAATCCAAAGGCATAAACAAAACAATCCTCTATAATCTGGATTTTTTTCTGCAAAAAGTAGGCTAAGAGCTATATCAGTTTTTTTGTGCAAGACTTTATATAAAAAAATAAACTACATACACTTTAGAAAAATAGGGGGAAATCGATGTTTTTTTTTTTAAAGTCTCTGTGTCACCCTACCAAAACAATACTGACTAGCTCTATTCCACACTGATCTAAAGAATGCATGGATGCTGACCTAAACAATGCAAGGATTCACTTTGTATAGCTTGACTGAGGTCTCCCCTAAGCCTCCTGTGGTGCCTAAGACATTTTTGAGAATATTTTGTGGAATCTGCCCCAGAGATGAAAAGGAGTCGGAAGGATCTCTCTCATCACCATTTTCCAGGACTTAAAGGGAGCCACACAGTAAACAAACAATGAGTACAAGTTACTTCAAGAGATCTTTTATCTTTATACAAGAAAGGATTTTCTTTTAAAGTGAGAATAATCAATCACTGGAACAATGCTCCCAAAGGGATATGGTAGTGTCCTCATTGGCAGAGAGTTTTAAGATGTGATTAGACAATGAGATAGATAATGACATCTAGTATTTCTTTACTGTGAGAGGTTGAACTTGAGAGCTGATCTTTCAAGGTCCCTTCCAAACTGGGCTGTTCTACAACACTATGAATTTTTCATCAACTTTCAAGAAAAAAACACATTCAGGACAAGAAGTCATAGAATCATAGAATCAAAGAATCAGAGTCACAGAGTATCTGGAGTTGGCAGTGAGTATAAATATCATGAGGTTCAACTCCTTGCTCCTTGCAGGACTATCTGATGTACCAAACTTCCTCAATATACATTTGATTTCTGAGTCAAGATCATTTATATAAATATTAAAGAGCACTGGCCCTAAAACTGAACTCTGGGCAAGCCCACTGGCGACCTGCAGCCAGCCTGGTTTAACTCCATTTACTACAACTTTTTGAGCCTGACCCATCGGCCACTTGCTCAACCAACATATTATGAGCTTGTCTAGATATCTTTTGGACATTTTGTCCAGAAGGACAGTGTGAGAAACAACATCACAATCCTTGCTAAATCTTTGTAACTGAGCTATGTATTAGACCTTATTTGCAAGTGTTCTGAATGCTAAAGCCCTAGTTGACTGTATAATGAGATGTGACTCCTAGATTCATACATTCAGTCAGATATCCCCCAGGAAATTTCTATTTGATTTCTCACTAAAACTGTACAAGCATTTAAACTTCATACTAAAATGTCCAGTCTTCTAATTCAATTAATTAAAAATCCTCACAAAAGCATACTAAATTTTCCTCAAGAGGCCATCAGAAGTTCCTAGCACTTTGCACTGCCTATGCAATCAATGTACATCTGTTGTAGGCACAGAAATACTTAGATTAGCTATTTCTACAAATTCTAAACATTTCTATTGCATATTTAGTAATCTAGATATACATTATTCAGTGAAACTAAATTTTTTATTGCAGTGTAATGCATAAGACAATAAAAACCTGATTATAAGATCAATTTTCACTCTAATCCTTTAACTAAATGACACTCTATATGGAAGTACCTGAGTGATGTTACTTCCTTTCCTGGATTTTTTGACACAAAAGTTATCCCAGTACTATGTATTATAACAGTTGCTGAAAAGTAGAAAGTAGCTGGCACCCAGAACCAATTTTTATGCTCATTTGTTGATGTCAGTGAATCATGAAACCACTCACCATATTCTCCTAGAAAGCAAGAGACATGCTTTCCTAACTTTGTTTCACTGAATCATCTAGTCTTAAAGCTAACAGGTTACCTAAAGACAATTACATTAATGAGAAATTATATAAGATGCTTGCAACTTCATATAGTTGAGTTGTCATTTACATTATTATGAAGTTGTTAGTTTACAACATGAATACGTCTGAAACTATACAAGAAATCTTTTCTCATGAGTCTAATTTAAATATAACCTGATTTGTTTTGTTCTGCAGCTCAGGCAGTATGCTCATAGAAAGTTTAATGAAGCTTCTAGGATCATAAAACCCTCCAATTAATAAAATATTTACCAGTTGTAAAGTGTGTAGGTTAACATGGATTAACAGCAGAGCCTTTAAAAATGTGAATGTGAAGAGGTTAAAAATCACAGAATCACAGAATGTTAGCGGTTGGAAGGGACCTCCAGAGATCATTGAGACAACCCCCCATGCCAAAGCAGGATCACCTAGGGCAGGCCACACAGGAACATATTCAAGTGGGTTTTGAAAATCTTCAGACGAGACTCCACAGCCTCTCTGGGCAGCTTGTTCAAGGGTTCCACAATCCTCACCGTAAAAAAGTGTCTCATTTTAAGGTGGAACCTCCTGTGCTCTACCTTGCGCCTGTGGTTCCTTGTGCTGTCAGTGGGCACCACCAAAAAGAGAGTGGTGCCTTCTTCTTGACACCCATCCCTCAGATATTTATTGCCTTCTCTTCTCAAGACTAAACAAGGTGTATTGGGTGCATCTCCTTAGAGCCCATGGACTTATGCATATTTGTTTTGTGTAACTGATCCCTAACCCAGTCTTCATTGACTAGTGGAGAGTCTTCCCTCCTCCAGGCTTTCGCTCCTTCATCCAGGGTCTGGAGTTCCCAGGGTTGGTCTTAGGAGTAAAGATTGTAGCAAAGAAGGCATTTAGCAACTCTGCCTTCTCTGCATCCTCAGTTATCAGGACTGCCACTTCATTCAGCAGTGGGCCCACACTTTGCCTATTCTGCCTTTTACTATTGACATATTTTGAAAAAGACCTTGTTCTCTTTTACTTCCTCTGATACTTGTAGTTCTAAGAGGGCTTTGGCCTTCCTTGTTGCCTTCCTACATGCCCTGACAAATTCTCTATAGTTCTCCTAAGTGACAAGTCCCTTCTTTCATGAACTGTAAATTTCTTTCTTCCATGAGTTTTCCTTCAGAAATATTGCAAAAATGCATGGGAAATATCCAGCCCCATGGATTAAATTTGGTGTTAAAGGATTGTCTTCTGAATCAATTAAGAATATTTTTTTAATTTCAAGATGCATAATACTAGCTTTGTTTTCCTGTACCGTAATGTAGAGTTTCAGAATAATAAAAAAATGTCCTTACTACTTTTAGAGACCAAATGACTAGTCACAAGCAGTTACTGATTTCTGATGTTTCTGGGGAGAAGAGAAGGCTTCTGGAGAAGAGAAGGCTCAGAGGTGACCTCATTGTGGCCTTCCAGTATCTGAAGGGGGCTTACAAGAAGACCGGGGAGGGACTTCTCAGGACATCAGGTAGTGATAGGACTAGGGGGAATAGAATGAAGCTGGAGGTGGGGAGATTCAGGCTGGGCATGAGGAGGAGGTTCTTCACCATGAGAGTGGTGAAGCCCTGGAATGGGTTATCCAGGGAGGCGGTTGAGGCCCCGTCCCTGGAAGTGTTTAAGAGCAGGCTGGATGAGGCTCTGGCCAGCCTGATCTAGTGTAGGGTGTCCCTGCCCATGGCAGGGGTGTTGGAACTAGATGATCCTTGTGGTCCCTTCCAACCCTGACTGATACTATGATACTATGATACTATGAATTTTATATATTCAAAGTCCCTTAGACACAAACATTCTAACCCTTAAAAGAAACTGACAGTCTAGTAAACAGTCAAACTACGATACACAAGAGGACAAATAAATTACATACAAGAATGTAGTCTACTTATGATCAGCCAACAATATATTCAGTCTTTTACATAGGAACAAACATGCTACTATGTGGAAAAAGATAATTAACTGGAATAAAACTCACTAGAGATTCTTAATAAAACCCTCATTACCCTCATCTCTCATGTTTTAGAATCATAGAATCATGTAGATTGGAAAAGGTTTTTACGATCATCAAGGATTTATGTTTATGTAATTCTCCCAATTTCTCCAGGAAACAGGAAATGGGTTTTGCACATTAATTGGGACTCTGTAAAGGTAGTTTTCTACTATGGAAAAACATTCAATAAGGTATTATTGCTGTTCAGTTACAGACATACCCTTTGTAAAACATTTAGTAAACTGTAGGCTGGATGGTAGGAAGAAATTCCTCACAGAAAGAGTGATTGGTCGTTGGAATGGGCTGCCCAGGGAGGTGGTGGAGTCACCATCACTGCAAGTATTCAGGAAGAGACTGGATGAGACACTAAGTGCCACAGTTTAGTTGATTAGATGGTGTTGGGTGATAAGTTGGACTTGATGATCCAACCTGGTTAATTCTGTATTCTGTATTCTGCATCCCAAAGTGCCACATCAACACATCTTTTTATGTATTTTCTGGAATGGTGACTCAATGTATGCACAATATCCATCTGTTCTATGTAGCCTTTTCTGCGTCTGTAGGAATGCTTTCTCCTGGCTCTAAACTGATTTAGTCAGTTCAGCACAAGCAGCCAAGGAGAGTATCTAAAAGGATCAAATCTTCCCCTCCCCGGCCCCCATCCCACCCCACTCTCTTTCCACACTTGGAAATTACCATCCAATAAAGTCTGTGCCAGCAAGAGTTACCTGAAAGAGTCTTCAGGACATTCAAAATTTCCACCTAGAGCGACCTTGTAAGAATTATTGAATTGCTTAGCACCTATATTCAAATCCATCTGTTGTCTCACACCAGTTCTTTATCTTACCTATGCAGAGGAGTAGCCAGGAAATTCCTGGTTCTGCTGCACCCTCCTTACACCCCTTGGAGGGATCAATGTCTGAAGTGTCCCACTGGCACACCTAAACATGGTCTAGGTGTGTAGCTGTACCAGTTAGAACTAATGAATAATTCTTGTTTTCATACTTACTCTTATGACTCATAACTTCTGCCTCACAGCTCTTACCAGAGCAACTATGGAGCTCAAGTGCTCCTCCTGACAGGTGGCCCCACAGGAGGCTGATTAAGGGCACTTAAGCCTTATTGACATATACAGGACACTGGCAACAGCCCTCACAGTCAGACAGAAATGAATGATCAACACTTGACATTATACACAGCCAGTAAAATTCACATGACATATGCAAGATAATTATTACAGAAAGTTACTGAGAAAGTCACCTCAACTCTCTCAGTAATCAAGGAGAGAGATAATCACTTCAAGGAAGGCATTCATCTCATTTCATAATAAACACGAAATAAGTTGATGAATTGTGCCATAAAAGTATTTGACTCTTGTCACTGATTTTGTGGTGTCTAGATAACTGAATCATTTGTAGCTACATAGGCAGCAGACATCTACAGTTAGATGAGATGATTCCCAGCATTTCATCAGGATATGCTTTTATATCCTTGACAGACATGTAAAGATCACATGAAAGCATGACAGCTAACAAAAGTAATTCTATAATGCTGCAGCAAACCAAATTAATTTGCAAGTCAAAGAGAAAATGCCATTTCACTCACCAGGTCTTAAGTGCCTTCATAGGAAACAACTGTTTTGATTCAGTGTTGAAGAAATATTAACTCATGTCTGATTTTCTGCTGAAGTCTGTAACCATCCTTTCCTAGGCTGTGTAAGCTTCTGAAAAATGCATATTTTGGGTTACAGTCAATGTGGGAGCCCTCTCTACCAAGTAACCCAAAAGAAGAACCATTTTGAGTAGAGTCTTGAGCAACAAGCAGCCTCTGAGCACATCAAGAAGGAGATAGCTTGTGCAGTAGCACTTGGGCCTATCCAGACAGGACCATCATTTCAAAATGTCCTCCAAACAGCAGCCAGGGAGCATGGTCTCACTTGAAATCTCTGGCAGAAAACATCAAATGAAAACCAACGTTGACTATTAGGGTTTTGGATTAGAGGATATCGAGGATCAGAAGCCCACTACACCCCAACTGAAAAGGAGATACTAGCAGCATATGAGGGAGTTTGGGCTGCTTCAGAAGAAGTGAGTAGGAAAGTTCCTCTCAGCACTCCTATTTCCTGTGCTACACTGGATGTTCAGAAGGAACATCCTCTCTACACATCATGCAACCAGTGCCACAAGGAGTAAGTGAGTAGTTCTGATTACACAACAAGGTCGACTGGGGAAACCCAACCACCCAGGAATTCTGAAAAAGTTTATGGACTGGCTAGAAAGCAGAGGTTTCTGAGCATTGTCTGAGGATGTGGTTCATAGTCAGGAGACACCACCATATAGCAAGTTACCTGAAGGTGAATGGCATTATATTTTGTTTACTGATGGAATCTGTGGTGCAGTACGAAACCACTGCAAGTGGAAAGCTGCTATATGGAGTCCCACTTTACAAGTTTTTGAGGCCATTGAAGGACAAGGTGAGTGTGACCGGCTTAGGCTGTGCCTTTAAGAAAAGGACACTGTTGCCGGCAGCATCTACACCTGAGGATAGCCAGAATGGACTATGAACTTTACTTACAAACTGTAGATGTCGTTTTAGATTGGATGGACAGTACGAACAGCCAATGAAATTGTTTAGCAGGGGTGGATTGTGACCGGCTTAGGCTGTGCCTTTAAGAGTGAGCCAAGTCAGTATTCAGAATTGAAAGCCATCCAACTGCCCCTAAAGATTGCTTAGTGAGAAAAGTGATCAGTACTCTATACCTACTCCTGTATGGTGTCTAATGCCCTGTGGGGGTGACTACAGCAGTGGAACAAGATCAGTTTGCAGTGTGGGGGTAAACCCATCTGGGCTGGTGCTTGTGGCAGGATAATGCCTCTTGAGTAGAAAGCATGACTCTAAAGATATGTTATGTTGATGCTCACATACCTAAGAGCCATGCCAAGGAAGAACATCAAAACAATGAACAGTAGACAAGGCTGCCAGAAATGACTTAGCTCATTTTTGGATTGGGAGCATAAAGGTGAGCTGATGGGACCATGAAACAGCAGGACATCTAGGGAGAGATGCAACATACAGATGGAGTTGTGGGAGGAATAACAACAGGCACCAGTACAGGTTAGGGCAAATCTTTATTCAGTGGTGTGCAGACAAAGAACAAGGGATACAAACTTGAACATAGAAGATTTCACCTCAACATAAGCAGAAACTTCTTTACAGAGAGAGGGTGATGGAGCACTGCAACAGGCTGCCCAGAGTGTTGTGGATTCTCCTTCTCTGGATACTTTCAAAACTTGCCTGGATGCATTCCTTTGCAGACTAACCTAGGTGATCCTGCTGTGGCAGGGGGGATTGGACTCAATGATCTCTGGAGGTTCCCTTCCAACCTCTGATGTTCCATGATTATATGATTTTATGATTGAGGGGTGGACCTGACCATGGAGGCTATCACACAAGTCATGCAGAATTGTGAAACATGGTGTAATGAAGCCAGCCACCAGAGTTAAGTCTTCCTGGAACAAAGGGTGGTGGTTGTGTTTTTGCTATGACAAGGCCTGGCAAATTGACTGTATCAGACCACTGACACAAACATGGCAGGGCAAGTGCTACATACTCACCATAGTAGAAGCAACTATGGGTTGGTTGGAGACATACTATGTAAACCATGTCACTGTCCAGACGCCATCTTGGGCCTTGAAAGAAATCCTGTGGCAACATGGTACCCAAGCAAGAACTGAATCAGACAATGGGACTCAGTTCTGAATAAGCCATCAATTCCTGGGCCACAAAACATGACATTGAGTGGGCGTATCACATTCCTTATCACCCACAAGCCTCTGGGGAGACTGAAAGATATAACAGACTGTTAAAGACCGTGCTGAGAGCACTGGGATGTAAATTTAGCAGAAGCCACTTGGCTGGTTAACTATAGGGGATCTGCTAATTGTCCTGGTTCTGCCCAAGCAAAATCTCTACACACTGTGGGAGGAGATAAGTTCCCTGTACTTCACATGGGGAAGTGTCTGTGGAAGGCAGTGTGGGTTGCTTCTCCCATGGGGAAAGGCAAACCCATTTGTGGGATTGTCTTTGCTCAAGGACCTGGCTGTATTTGGTGGGTAATGAGGAAGGATGGGGAGACTGAGTGTGTACCTCAAGGATACTTAACCTTGGGGGGGAAATTATCTGGGGATGTGAGTTGCATGTTGCAGGAAGTGACATGGTGGGAATGACCTGAACTGAAGAAGAGTGAGTTTTACAAGGAACAAGAATTCAACAGTGACTGAAACCAAGCTGGTGCTGGTGCTCAACAGTAGAATATCCCATTTCTCTTGTCCTGAACACCACAGACAGGGCCCAAGTAACATCTGGAGGAATGGAAGCATCCCATGAAATGTAAAACTAGCATCTTTCTCTTAAGGGACTGGGGATAATAGTTCATCAAAATATATAAAACTGTATTTTGGGTAATAAGATGGTTTAAGTATGTAGTTTAGGATGCAGGTATTAACAAGGAGGAATTTCTGTATGAGAATCACTGAGATGGTTACATGTGTTGGAATTACGTGGAACCTGAGCATGCTACAAATGGTATGGAATAAGAGGTAGAGATTGTATTTGGTTTGGTTGAGATGGAGTTGTTTCTATATAACACACCAGTGTTTTGGCTACTGCTGATCAGTGCTTGCACAGCACCAAAGTTCTGCTTTCCCAGCATTCACCCTACCCCAAAAATAGGCTGATGGATGGGCAAGATCTTGGGAAGGGACACAGCCAAGCCAGATGACCCAAAGTGACCAAAGGGGTATTCCATACCACATTCCATCTGCTCAGATATAAAAGCTACAAGAAAGAAGGAAGTGTGGGGACATTCACTAATGGCATCTGTCCTCCAGATCAACCATTATGCTGTGGTGTTAGGGCCAAACAGGCCCAGCACAAACCCAGGCAGGTCCTGGTATGTCTAGACATGGTCCCCCTCTCCCCACTCCCTCCTGCAGGAATCCGGGGAAATGTGGGAAAAGGACAAAAGAACAGACACCAAAGAGTCTGGTAAACAAAGGAACATGTTCTCCCTTTATAGTTATAGGGCATGTGCATTGGCCATGCTTCTCTTTGACCAGGCCTATGTCTCTGCCTCCTACGGTCACAGCCTGGCAGAACCCCATTTCACTGGCTGTTTGCTGGCTTCAGTTGCCTATTGGCCCAAATTGAATCTCAGGCAAGTGATAAATGCAGGCTAAATTGTATTTGCCTTGCCTTGCCTTGCGTCACCTTGCCTAAAATATGGGAGAAAAGCCACGAGCCTTACCCTGCAAGCCTGAAAATCCAAGCCTCACTTGCCTTGCAACTGGAATCCCTGGCATGCCTCAGTTTACACAGAAAGATGCAAAAGCCTTCACAATAATGTGTCATAAAGCCCAGGAGCAGACAGTCATGTCTTGCCAGGCAGATGGACAAATCCTGAGTGAGCCAAGACCCCAGGAACCATTCCCTTTGCAGTGATAAGCCATCACCAGTATAAGCTGCCACTTTGCAAAAACCCAGGACAATCTGTGGATCCTGGGAAGAAGCTTCAAACTCCACCTGCCATCGTGCAGAAGCCAGATCGACCAGCAACCCAAAACCTTACCAGCCAGCATACAGCAACAGCACCCCCACCTACTTTGGTGGAACTCAGTTAGCAGATTATGCCTCCTTTGTTTAGCAGTTTGTGTTGAATCTCCCCCAGTGGTCAAGCACCATGTTGCACCAGGGAATCTCCAAGTTATTTGTCCAGTTTGCTTAAAATTGTTTAAATTGTTATATTGCCTGAATATTGTATGTTCCCATTGTAAATATATGTTACAGACATACACCAAACCCAATTAATAAGGTTTTGGCAATTTTTCATATTAATGAAAATTTATCCATATTTTTATTAATATCATGTTTGCCTTATTGATTTAGTCATCCATTCATAACTAGAACATAGGCGTGTTGAAGCCCTGCTTCCCCATAAGTGACCAAACATCATTTGCCGAAAGTAGTGAACAATATTTTTGTTTGCCCTTACGTGCATGTGCAGTCTTTACTTTAGCTTTTGCCCTGTTAAATTGCTTCTATCTTGACCCACAAGCCTTAATGTTATGTTTTTACTTTCCCCTGTCCATCTAAGATAGGTAATGACATGTTGATTTTGCTGGGCATCTGGCCCTGTGCCAGGGCCAAAACACCACATTAATTTATGGGGATCCTATAAATCCAACTAAAGAGGTGAATCTCTGCAGTGTTGTAAAAATTTATGAATTATTTTTGTATATATAAAGGCTACAATGTTAAATGGTTTAATTATTTTTAACGGATGGTATTCACAGAAAATTATTTCTGCCTCACAGAAAGAAACAGAATCTTAATGAAGATAGTGCCACAGTTACTTCATCAAGGAAAGCAAGAAAAGTAGAAGAGAGATTCGTCTTCTTAAATAACTTTTATTTGAAATGAATCAACTCTCTACAATGAAAAATTATTAACCTGAGCTGTCATAGAGAATATCCAAAAACCTAAGCAATACAGAAATTCTGGGGTTTATCAGGATCTATAGTCATATGCTGTTATATTTTGACTTAAATTTGTCAGGATTTAAAAGCTAAATTAAAATGACATATTTTCATCTCACATTTTATTTATCTGTAAATATAGAAAACCTAGATTTTATAATTTTTTCATGTAAAATTGAGCAACAGACCTTGCTTGGATACATTCCACAATACTTTCCACAAGTTTTCCTATTATTTACAATCATAGAATCATACAATCAATAAGGTTGGAAAAAACCTCAGAGAACATCAAGTACAACCTATTACCTACCACCTCATGACTTCAAGTGCCATGTCCAATCCTTTTTTGAACACCTCCAGCTACAATGACTCCACCACCTCCCTGGGTAGCACATTCCAATGGCAAATTACTTATTCTGTGAAGAACTTTCTCCACATCTCGAGCCTAACCCTCCTCTGGCACAGCTTGAGACTGTGTCCTCTCATTCTGGTGCTGGTTGTCTGGGAGAAGAGACCAATCCCCACCTATCTACAACCTGCCTTCAGGTAGTTGTAGAGAGCAATAAGGTCTCCTTTGAGCCCCCTCTTCTCCAGCTCCCTCAGCCTCTTCTCATAAGGCTTGTGCTCAAGACCTCTCACCAGCCTCATTGTCCTTCCCTGGACACATTCTAGTGTCTCAATGTCCTTCTTAAATTGAGGGGCCCAGAACTGGACACAGTACTCAAAGTGTGGCCTAACCGATGATGAGTACAGTGGCATAATGACTTCTCTGCTCCTGCTGGCTACACTGTTTCTGATGCAGGCCAAGATGCCATTGGCCTTCTTGGCCACCTGGGCACACTGCTAGCTCATGTTCAGCTGGCTGTCAACCACTACTCCCAGGTCCCTTTCTGTCTGTCTGCCCTCCAGCCACTCCAACTCCAGTCTGTAGCACTGCATGGGGTTGTTGTGACCAAAGTGCAGCACCCGGCACTTGGACTTGTTGAATGCCATCATGTTGGACTCCACCCACCTGTCCAGCCTGTCAGGTCCTTCTGCAGAGCCCTCCTACCCTCTAACAGATCAACACCTGCTCCCAACTTGATGTTGTCTGTAAATTTACTAATGGCAGACTCAATCAACTTATCCAGATCATCAATAAAGATATTGAATAGGATTGGGCCCAACACTGATCCCTGGGGACACCACTAGTGACTGGCTGCCAGCTGGATGTGGCCCCATTCATCACCACTCTCTGGGCTTGGCCCTCCAACCAGTTCCTAACCCAGCACAGAGTGTTTCTGTCCAAGCTGCGGGCTGACAGCTTGGCCAGGAGTTTGCTGTAGAGGATGGTATCAAAGACCTTGCTGAAGTCCAGGTAGATTACATCCACAACCTTCCCCACATCCACCAGGCGGGTCATCCCTTTCTCTGTAATCCTTTGTAGAAGAAGTTTTAAGAACAAATATATTGCACGCTTAAAAGCACATGTAAAAGCATCATGGTAAATGTTGATCAGTTTAAAAAATGTCTTCCATAATATGTCTTTTTTATTCACTTTTAATAATGCAACAATACTGATTGAAGTTTGAAATAATGTACCATTTATTATTTATGCATAATAAATATTAATAGCATACTTCTTATAACCTACTATAAAGTAAATGAAAAGTAATCATTCTTTTGGAAAATCCTTATTCCAGATCATATAAAGACTTATCGAGTCCCCAAAGACTGAAAATACTAGTGTCTAAAAAAAACCCATCTTTTTTACATAGGTGACTGAATTCTAGATGAAAATAAAATAAATATCTGCATAGATAAGATTAGAATCATAGAATCAATAAGGTTCAGTCAATAAGGATCATCAAGTCCATCCTATTGCCCAACACCTCATGACTGACTAAATGAGTTTCAACTTTCTTTTTTTTTTTAAAACATGCTACTTCTGGAGACATAAAAAATTCTGTAGTAATACCCTCTTCTCATCTCTGTCTCTACAGGAAAATGAACATGGTTCCAATACAATAATGATACATACACCAGGTTGGAAGAGACCTTCAAGATCATCGCGTCCAACCCATCAAACAATCCAACCCACCCAACAACTAGACCATACAGCCAAGCACCCCATCAAGTCTCCTCCTGAACACCTCCAGTGAAGGTGACTCCACCACCTCCACGGGTAGCCGATTCCAATGGGCAATCACTCTCTCCGTGTAGAACTTCTTCCTAACATCCAGCCTAAACCTGCCCTGGCGCAGCCTGAGACTGTGTCCTCTTGTTCTGGTGCTGGATGCCTGGGAGAAGAGGCCAACCTCTGCCTGGCTACAACCTCCCTTCAGGTAGTTGTAGAGAGCAATAAGGTCACCCCTCAGTCTCCTCTTCTCCAGGCTAAGCAACCCCAGCTCCCTCAGCCTTTCCTCATAGGGCTTGTGTTCCAAACCCCTCACCAGCTTTGTTGCCCTTCTCTGGACACGTTCCAGCAAGTCAACATCCTTCCTAAACTGAGGGGCCCAGAACTGGACACAGGACTCAAGGTGTGGCCTAACCAGTGCAGTGTACAGGGGCACAATGACCTCCCTGCTCCTGCTGGCCACACTGTTCCTGATGCAAGCCAGGATGCCACTGGCCTTCCTGGCTGCCTGGGCACACTGCAGGCTCATGTTCAGCCTACAATCAACCAGCACCCCCAGGTCCCTCTCTGCCTGGCCACTCTCCAGCCACTCTGACCCCAGCCTGTAGCACTGCCTGGGGTTGTTGTGGCCAATGTGCAGAATCCGGCACTTGGATGTGTTAAATCTCATGCCATTGGACTCTGCCCATCTGTCCAGCCTGTCGAGGTCCCTCTGCAAAGCCTCTCTGCCCTCCAGCAAATCAACTGCTGCCCCCAGCTTGGTGTCATCTGCAAATTTACTGATGATGGACTCAATGCCCTCATCCAGATCATCAATAAAGATGTTGAAGAGCATGGGGCCCAGTACTGATCCCTGGGGCACACCACTAGTGACAGGCCGCCAGCTGGATGTGGTGCCATTCACCATTACTCTCTGGGCTCGGCCCTCCAGCCAGTTCCTAACCCAACGCAGTGTGCTCCTGTCCAAGCCACGGGCTGCCAGCTTGGCCAGGAGTTTGCTGTGGGGAACGGTGTCAAAGGCCTTGCTGAGGTCCAGGTAGACCACATCCACAGGCCTCCCCACATCCACCAGGCGGGTCACCTGATCATAGAAGGAGATCAGGTTGGTCAGGCAGGACCTGCCCCTCCTAAATCCATGCTGGCTAGGCCTGAGCCCCTGGCCATCCTGTAAGTGCTGTGTGATCGCACTCAAGATGAGCCGTTCCATAATCTTGCCTGGCACTGAGGTCAGGCTGACAGGCCTATAATTCCCTGGCTCATCCAACCGGCCCTTCTTGTGGATGGGCACCACGTTAGCCAGCTTCCAGTCTTTTGGGACCTCTCCAGTGATCCAGGACTGCTGAAAAATGATGGAAAGTGGCTTGGACAGCTCATCTGTCAGCAATCTCAGCACCCTAGGATGGATCCCATCCGGTCCCATGGCCTTGTGGGGGTCCAAGTGGCTCAGTAGATCTCTAACTTCCTCTTGGAGCAGTGGGAAACTATGCAGCTCTCTGGCTCCTTCTGCCAGCTCTGCAGGCCAGCTGTCTGGAAGACGTTCTGCCCTGCTAGTGAAGACTGAGGCAAAGAAGGTGTTAAGTACCTCTGCCTTTTCCTCATTCTTTGTTACAACGTTCCCCTCCGTGTCAACCAAGGAGTGGAGGTTGTCCTTGCCCTTCTTCTTGCTATTGATGTATTTATAGAAGGACTTTTTGTTGTCCTTCACAGCAGAGGCCAGTCTAAGTTCTAAATGGGCTTTTGCCTCCCTAATTTTCTTCCTGCACAACCTAGCAACATCCCTAAACATTCTGTAGGTTGCCTCCCCTTTCTTCCAAAGATGATACACCCTCTTTTTTTTTCCCTTAGTTCTATTAAAAGTTCATTGCCCATCCAGGCTGGCCGTCTGCCCCGGCGGCTCATCTTCCGGCACACCGGCACAGCCTGTTCTTGCACCTTCAATAGTTCTTCCTTGAAGTAGGTCCAGCTCTCCTGGACCCCTTTGTTTTTAAGGGCTGATTCCCAAGGAACCTTCTGAATTAGTTCCTTGAGTAGCCTGAAATCTGCCCTCCGGAAGTCCAGAGTGGAGGTCTTCTTGCTACCCCTCTTGGCTTGGCTGCATACTGAAAACTCTATTATGTCATGGTCACTGGTGCCTAAACACCCTCCGACCACCACATCACCCACCAGCCCTTCCCTGTTGGTGAAGAGGAGGTCAAGCATAGCCTTACCCCTGGTAGGCTCACGCAGCACCTGGGATAAGAAGCTGTCCTCCATGCACTCTAAGAACCTCCTAGACTTCCGATCTTGTTAACGTGAGCTCTTGAAGATTTATGTTCTGAATTTGAGTAAGTTCTAATTTTCAAATCAATGTTAGTTAAAATAGACTGATCACAGCCATTCTTTGACAACCCTTTAATTGTATAAGCTACTGCCTTCTAAAAATCAGCACACAGAATATGAAGACTGAAGTCATGCACCCCCATGATACTGCTACTTTGCTCACATTTACAAGAAGTCTTTGACATAGTGAATTAGTATTCATGTAACTCCCTTTTCAACACTGGACACAGAATCAGAGCTCAAGAGACCCCAGTTCTGTTCCAGTTCTTATTAGTCATCCTGGACTTAAGTTATCTGTAGCTACTTAGAAAGACAGAGATGACAAATTAACACACCCTCACTGTTAATATGACAAAATTATCTTGTGGCATATGCTGTCTCAACAAGTATCACAAACTATTTACAGACAAGACACATGACAAGACATGGTGTGCAAGATGGCTTGAAGAAGTCATTATCAGACACCTTCATGTTTCCACAGTATTCAGAAGGACTACAGAGCAGAAACATGCACTGTTTCCCTCATCCCCTCATCCCTCATCCCCTCATCCCCTATCCTCTTGGAGTTATGATTTAAGTGTTTAAACACATGCCCAGTGCCATTTTACACAAAATCATGTCCTGTCCAGACAACAGCTGCTTCATAAGAATGATGTAGGTGTCCTCAGGGTCTTATGCTCTGTTTGCCAGGATAGTGGAGCTATCTCAGATATTTGATGGTTCAAACAGACATAGACATCTAAGTGCAGGCACTTAAACTGATTCCTTAAAATCCTAACTTGGTGGTGGTTAGACAGAAATCACATTACATAGTTTCCTTGCTTTTGTCATTGCATTTGTCCATCATGTAGCCCAAACTCTATCTCATTGATTGCACAGCAACAGTTTCCCACTGTTTAAGCCTCAGGGGGTTTATTAAACAGAATTCTTATTTTGTGGGATAAATTATTTTAGTAGTAGCATTGTATAAGCATTAATTAATTAATTAAAGATAATAACTGAACTGTAATTCTATTTTGTGAAGCTGTGTTTTTAGGTAACAGCTTAAGATCTTGGTATTATTCAGTTTGGCCTTCAGATAAAAGAAAGTTTGTCTAGGCAGCTAGTGGAGTGTGATGTTTGGATTGCCAGAGAACCATATAATCATAGAATGATTTCATCTAGAAAAGACCTTTAAGGTCATCAAGTCTAACTATTAACTGAATCTACCAAGTCTGGTGATAGACCATGTTCCCTCAGCATCACATCTATATATCTTTTAAACAGTTCCAGGGATGGTGATTCCGCCACCTCCCTGGGCAGCCTATTCCAGTGATAACCCTTTCAGTGAAGTTTATTCTAATATCCAATCTAAACTTACCCTGGTGCAACTTGAGGCCATTTTGTCTTGTTCTATCAATTCCTAATACGGAGAAGAGACCAACACCCTATTTCAATTATCTAGCTCAGAACTACCATATTTCAGTTTTAGCTGCAAAAGAGTTTTTCTAAATCTGACCCATGTTTGTGAAAAAAAGGAAAAAAAAAACAAACAAAAAAAACCTGAATTCCTTAGTTAGGAAAAAGTAAGGACCATTCACTCAGTATATGGAAATTATATTTTATTTGTGAGGTTTTCTTAAACTCAAGAGAGAGTACTAATTAAAAATACAGGCTGAATTGTATCACAGTATCACAGTATCGCTAAGGTTGGAAGAGACCTCGAAGATCATGGAGTCCAACAGACCCCACGACTAGACCATGGCACCAAGTGCCACATCCAGTCCCCTCTTGAACACCTCCAGGGACGGCGACTCCACCACCTCCCTGGGCAGCCCATTCCAATGGCAAATGACTCTCTTGGTGAAGAACTTTCTCCTCACCTCGAGCCTTGCCTTGCCTTGCCTTGAGTCACCTTGCCTTGTGTTAGCTTCCCTTGACTCATTGTCCAAGATCTGGGTGAGAAGCCATGAGCCCTACTTACTGCAAGCCAAGAAGCCAAGCCTTTCTTGCCTTGCAACTAGTATTCATACCATGCCTCAGTTTACCCAGGAAGACACAAGATGCCTTCACAGAAATGTGTCATGAAACCCGCCATCATGCTGAAGCAAGACCAGCCATCGGCATAGCATGGCACCCCTGCTGGCAACCTGTTCTTTCAAATTTCTCCGAACTAAAACTTCCAAAATGTTTATATCCTCCATAAATTTTGTTAAATCACACTTAAAACCACACACAAAATGAAAATTTGAGAACATAACATGCTTTAACTAATATTTTTTTTGTGACATAATACCTGAATTCCCCCTTTTTTATTTTTTATAACCTAAAATCAAAATGGTTTTGGTGCTATAATTAATTTTGACTTCAACTATTTAACTACGACAAACTGATGAGTTACCATATAAATCTATGTGAATGTATTTCCTAACCACACAACAATTAAACAACCACAATATTCAGTCCTAATTCAGATGGGTTTTGATACATTCTTCTGATTGATGCTTTTGATCTTAGATTATTATGACAGTCATTGTGATCGGTGTTAGGTCTGCTGATTTTCAACATCATGGGAAATGCTGTTTCTCCCATCCTCTTGATTGTTGTGCTGTTGTTTGCTGAGATGACTGCAGTATTTTGTTGCAAAATTGATATTTCCAGGTGATGACATGGCTTTTCCTTGCTGGTATCAATAAAACCATAGGTTCTAAGATATGCATCTCTCTAGGTTCTAAGATATGCATCCCTCTTTTTTTTTTTTTTTTTTTGGTTATATATATAATCCTTATCTTAAAGCTATTATGAATACAAAGAAAAGACAAAAAGAACCTGTGAGAGACTACAGAACCCTATTCTAGAATTTCCCTATATGAAACTCTAAACTTATGCTAATACCATGTTAAAATTAAACTATCAAATCAATGTCTAAAAAGAAACAAAAAAGATGTTACATTAACTAAGGCATGTTTGGGTTTTTTTTAAATGAAAACCCATTTACTACAACCCTTACCAATATTGCAACCTTCTCCACCTACTGAGGTGTAGTGGTGAGAGAAAGTTCAGTTCTCCCCCACACACAAAGAAACCACGGCTAACTCAGTTGGAGAAGCAAAAAAAATGGATAAGAGCTGTATTTACAAGCAGGATGAAGTGCAGATGAATATATACACAATATACAGTATTTACAATAGATATACTGAAATATACAGCAAAGAACATAACACAGAAAACCTTTCCCTCCTCCTGCGAGGAGGGTCCCCCAAAATACCCCCTTCTGCCCCTTCCTCCCTTTTTTCCCAAAAAGGGTTAGAGAGATAAAAGGCAATTATTAAGGAGGAAATTCTGTTAGCTCAAAGCATGTGCAAGAATTAGTTTCTTATCTGGTTAGTTGAAGGTCAGCATCCAACAGCACAGACACAAGACAGCTGTTCAGAGAGACTGAAACAGACAGACTGAATTGACTGAGATTCAAACTGAACTAAAGCTAAAATTTAAAGTTGCATTCTACCAATCTACCAATGAAATTAGTTTAGAATATCTTTGTTTTTATTTTACACCAAAACATTCAGCCAGAATGTTCCAGTAACTGTCCCTTTCTTAAAGGCACAGCCTAAAACTGTCACATGAGGTTAAACTACAACAATGGACAAATAATGTGTAAAATGCAGGCTATATTGCAAACATGCAAATGTGCTTCTGACACTGTTATTGATAGTGATATGAGTGTGTAAACTCCTATAGCTACATGGAAATTTTCCCTCAGTATCTCCACAAACTAGTTCATGTGTATGTGCACATAATGCTTTCTTTACGGCCATCAAGAGTTTTTTTGCTTTGTTTTGTTTTGGTTTGTGTTGTTTTTTTAATTGCTCTGTAAATATATAATTAGGTGACTAAAGCATCTCTCCTATGAAGACAGGCTGAGAGACCTAGGGTTCTTCAGCCTGGAAAGAAAAGACATAGAGAGAATCTCATAAATGCAGATAAATATCTAAAGACTGGAAATCATGAGGATGGGGATGGGCTTCTTTCAGTGGTGTCTAGTGGCAGGACAAGGGGCAGTGGGTACAAACTAGAATACAGGAGGTTTCACTTGAACCCAAGGAAAATTTGCTTTACTTTGAGGGAGAGAGAGCACTAGAACAGGTTCCCCAGAGAGGCTGTGAGAGTGTCCTTCTCTGGAGACTTTCAAAACCCTTCTGGACATATTCCTGTGCAACCTAATATACATATACCTGTGTTAGCAGGGTGGGGTTGGACTGGATGGTCTCCAGAGGCCCTTTGCAGCTCTTTGCATTCTCTGATTCTTTGTTACATGCATTTGTCTGCAAGAAAGACTATCTGTGGCAGTTTTAGGTTATGCCTTTAAAATTAAGCTGCAGATTTGGAGTAGAAAAGTAGAAAAATATAAATAATTCACTATTGGGTGTAAAAAGGAAAACATATTATTCTAAATAGATTCATTGGGCAGTTGTTCCATAATATCTTTCGCATTTCACTTCCATTCCCATTTCTTCTTTTCTTCCTTGGTCTGGCTGTTCTGCTGGGGAGAACATAATCACTTCTGGCTTGCCTTGAGAAAAGATAAGAACGTTAACACTGCTTCTCTGAACTAACATTCCTTTCTCTCTAATTCCTCTTTTCTTCTGTTTGCAGAAGGGGAGAGGAGGTTTGGGGGATGGACCAACTTTCCTGCTTTCTCTGGGGAACCCAGAAAGGGATGCAGGGGGGTTTCCATGCTATTTTCTGATTGCAAATACCTATATAATATTGTAAATACTGTATATTTTGTACATGTTCATTGCATTCTATTGTAGAGTGTAGTTTTTGCTTTTGTAAATACAGCTTCCATTTGCTTCCAACTGAGTCAGTCATGCTTAATTAATGTAATGGGAAATTTCAACCCTCTACACTATCAAAAGTAGTCTTAATTTTTAAAGAAGTATTTGAGAATAGCTAGCCCAATACAGTCCAGTATAATCTTGTTTGCCAAGTAGTGTTTTACTAAGACTATGGCACATACATAGGGTATATAACTATTGCAATTTGAATTTAAAATGTCAAAATGCAGATGTTTACTGCCTGTGTTGAATGACTAGAGAAAGCATCCACAATATTCATGAACCTATAATGTCCCAGTGGCTTTGAAACAAACCAACCAACCAACCAAATAACCCAAGACAACTATGGTCCTTTGAATACTATCCCTGAATTAATTGACAACCACCAGATCCAACCACTTAATCTGCAGTCAGGCAGTCAGGAGCTCTTTTGTCAGGAGCCTCTTTTTTTTTTTTTTTTTTTTAATTCTTTTCCTTTACCTCAAATTCACACTATTCTCTATCCATTCAATGTTTTTTAAGCAGGTGGGTCGAATAGTGACCTCCAGAAGTCCCTTTCAATCTCAGTTATTCTGTGATGTTGCCAGTTAAGAACAGCCTTTGATCCTCACTGGAACACTCTAACCTCCAGCTATTACTTTGCTTCTAAGGCTATTTCAAGTCCATCCCTTAAAACTGACTATAAAATAGGGATTAAGGAAATTATATTGGTTACTTTGTAGTAATAGTAATTCAGAAAAAAGTCAAACACCCTTCTGGAGTAGAACATTATCTGTTATACAATAGATAGTCTTAAGCCTGCTTTGCATTTATCTTCAGCACGTTATAGCAATCCCACAAGCTAACAATTCCTCGTTCTCTTCCATTAGTTATTCACAGAGGCTTTTTCAGAAAAACTTACTATCAAAACTCCATCTCCCTTTGAAGAATTAGCCTACAGATTCTCTTATTTCAATAGTGTCACAATTGAATGTCTAATGAACTCATGGAGATTAAATGTATTTGAACGCTAAAACACTTTAATCACAGGTATATGCAATTTGCAAACGTCATTACTTCACTATTCATTGAGGGAGATAGCACAATTCAGGAGAAAAGCTGTGTGGGTAAACACAGCAGTTCTTGACATAAATTCCATGTGCTATGGGAGAGATGAGTTGTTCAGGAGGAGACAAAGCATGCTAGCATAACAGATCCAGCTGTGTGGGGTCCCTGGGCTTCTGTCCAGCTCACCCAGGTTTCCTGCAAGTTGGAAAGATGATCCTACATTCTGGTGCAGGGACAGTTCTGAATGCTTTTATACCCCTTGGTGGCAAGTAAGCAGTTTGCATAGCTATTCACTTCTATTAAAACCAAAAATTGCTTTAAAGTTCACAGGTGTATGCTAGCAGCTGTGCTATCTAGGCCTAACACACTAATTACTATATAGAGAGCAGTAGACTGTTCTAGATAACTAGTAAAAAAGATGAGAAAAAGAGCTTCATCCAATTGGATGTCCCAATGGATTTCAATCACTGTCCTTCTAAGTGCTCACCAGTCACATAAATTGAAATACACTGCATCTAAATAGATAAACAGGTTCAGCTGATTCTTCTACACTCAGCACTTAAGAGACAATAGACAGTACTGAGGCTAGGCTTTCCAGAACAATAAGGATTTTCACATACTGAAGGAAGTCAAACAAGATGCCATTAAGGTGATCGGAGAACTGAAGCACATGAAAGGCTGAGGAACCTGGATCTGGCCAACTGGGAGAGGGCCCTGAAAAAACCTTATAGCTATCTGTAACTACCTGATCAGAGAACACAGAGAAGACAGAGCTGGGTTTTTTGTGGTTTTATTTTTATTTTTTTCCTTTTCTGGAGGTGCACAGTGACAGGACAAGAGGCAACAGACAAAAGCTGCAACTTGGGAAGTTCCAACAAGATATACATACCTATTTAAGAGTGGCCAAGTGACAGACAGGGTTGCTCAAAGGTTGTTACATTTTCATCCTTGGATGTTTTCAAAACTAAACTGAATGTGATCTTGAACAATCTGACCTAATTGCACATGCCCTGAACAGGGGTTTGGACTAGATGAACTGTGGAGGTCCCTTTGAACCTAAATTATTCAGTCATTCAGAAGTGTAAACAACTGAATGTACCTATATTTATGTATATTTGTGAAATATACATTTAATTTATCTGGATATGTATATGCAAATCTCCACATAAATCATCTCTCACAGGCTTATTCTCATATTTATCCATAAACTGAATTTCTCACATTCACAAATGGTGTAATCACAATTATCTGAATAACTTCTCCTCCTTTTCTTTCTCTATTTTGCAAGAATTCTTTTGCAAGAATAGATAAGTGCATAAGAGACTCTCTTGTTTTCTTTCTCTCTACATTACAACAGCATGCCTAGAAAACTTGAGTATGTTGTCAAAATCTGTATCTGCTTCAGGTTTTCTT
The DNA here is from genome assembly GCA_033816785.1 of Picus viridis. Lineage (NCBI taxonomy): Eukaryota > Metazoa > Chordata > Aves > Piciformes > Picidae > Picus > Picus viridis. Next base: position 69,001,232 of record CM066566.1, read on the forward strand.
TAGTCTACTAATGATCTTTAAATATTTAGTGCAAATTTGGTTTTCTAGGCTTCCCTTCCTACATGGTATGGTCATGATTGAAGACATAGAGTTAAACTGAAAGAGAAATTATTCCTATAAATGGCTGTGCCTGCTTTCTCAACTTGGGAGCAGGCCAGTCTTTAATAGCATCCATCTGTCTAAGCTCTGATTTAATGTAGGTGCCTACCAATTTATTGCACAGATAAACTGTTTCCACAAGCTTCACTTTACACTTTGTCACCTTTACACACAGGGGGATCAAATTAAATATCCACAGGCAGTATTTGCTGTAGTACTCCTACTCCTCAGCATCTGAGGTTGCAGCCTTGGTAATATTTTTAAATTATTTGTTATTGAGAGTTATTTTATATTTAAGGAAATATTATGCAAAATACAAAGAATTCCTTATGTAGGCTCATGCTGATATCCAAATGAATCATACATAGATCATGAGCCTTTCCAATTACTGTAACAATCTGTGCTAATAGAATAGGAAATTAAAAAAATGCAGTAATTAAGGTAAACAGTCCAAGAAGTGATGATGCACGTTAATAGATTTCTTTGATTTGCTTGTGACTTCCAGTGTGAGTAGGACACCTGGAAAATGGCCCTCAGGGACAAGAGAAGAGAACAGAGCTGACAGATCTTTAAGGACACTTTCCATAAAGTGTAAGAGAACTCAGTTCCCAGGTGTAAAATCAGGTAAGGAAGGGAAGAGACTGGGATGGCTGAATTGAGACCTGCTGACCAAACTAAAGGGCAAGAAGAGAATACACAGGTAGTGGAAACAGAGAAAGATATCCTGGGAAGAATATAGGGATTCTCTCAGGTTGTATAAGGATGCTGTCAGATTGCATAGGGATGAAGTCAGGAAGGCCAAGGCACATCTGGAGCAGAATTTGGCAAGGGATTCAAAGTAATAAGAATGATTTCTAAAAGTATGCCAGCCAGAAAAGAAATGTCAAAGAAAGCATATCCTTCCTGATGAGTAAGTCTGACAAGCTGGTAGCAACAGACGAGAAAAAGGATGAGGTAATCAACAACTTTAAATTCAGTCTTCACTGGTACCTTCTCTTCCTACACCTCTGGAGTTCATGGATCACAACATAGGGACCATGGAAGCAAAGTCCCTCCCACAGGGAGAGATCTTATTTGTTACCTTTTGAGGGCCCTGAACACATATATATGTCTATGGGAGCTGACAAGATGAATCCCAGAGTCCAGAAGGAATTGTCTGCTGTAGTTATCAAGCTGCTCTCCAAGATATTTGAAAAGATATGGCAGTCAGATGAAGTCCCTGGAGACTGGAAAAAGGGAAACATTACACCTATTATTAAAAAGAGTAGAAAGGGTGACCCTGGAAACCACTGACCTGACAGCATCACCTGTGTGCCTGGAAAGATCATTGAACAGATCTTCCTAGGATCATGGAATGGCTTGAGTTGGAAGGAACTTTCAGATCATCTAGTTCCAACCTGCCTGCTGTAGGCAGGTACATCTGCTACTACACTAGGTTGCTCAAAGCTTCATCCAGCTTGGTCTTACACTTACACACTTCCAGGGACAAGGTATCCACAACTTCTCTGGGTAACCTATTCCTATGCTTACTCTAAATTAGCCCTGCTCTAGTTTAAAACCATTGCCCCTCCTATCACCACATGCCATTTTTATAGAGTCCCTCTTCAGCTTTCTTGTAGGCCTGCTTCAGGTACTGAAGACTGTTATAAGGTTTCCCTGGAGCCTTCTCTTCACCACACTGAACAGAACCCAAATCCCTCACCTTTCTTTGTATCAGAGTTGCTCCAGTCCTCTTTGTGGCTGAGTTGCTCCAGTCCTCTTTGTGGCCCTCCTCTGGACATTGATGATCTCGAAGGTCTTTTCCAACCTGGTTAATTCTAATTCTAATTCTAATTCTAATTCTAATTCTAATTCTAATTCTAATTCTAATTCTAATTCTAATTCTAATTCTAATTCTAATTCTAATTCTAATTCTAATTCTATTCTAATTGCCCAATAGATCCATGTCCTTCTTGTGTTGGGGACTCCAGAGCTGGATGCAGTACTGTAGGTGGGGGTCTCACAAGAGCAGAGTAGAGAGGCAGAATCACCTTAACCTGCTGGCTGCACATTTTTGATGCAGTCAAGGATACAATTGGCCTTTTAGGTTGCCAGCTCACATTGCTGACTCTTGTCAGGCACCTCACCAGTCAGCGCCCCATGGCACTTCTCTTCAGGGCTGCTCTTCAACCTTAAAGGGGGGCTATAAGGAAAATCAAGACAGATTCCTTGACAAGGTTTGTTGCAATAGTAAAAGGGGTGATGGTTTTAAACTTAAAGGGGGTGGGTTTTGATCAGATACAAAGAAAAAGAAATATTATGATGACAGTGATGAAACACTGAAACAGCTTGACTAGAGAGGTGGTAGAAGTCCCATTGTTGGAAGTGTTCAAAACCCTGTTAGATAAGGCTTTAACCAATCTGATCTAATGGAAGATGTCCCTGCTCATTACAGGGAAGTTGGATGAGACGTTCTTTAAAAGTCCCTTCCAACCCGAGCTATCCTGTGATTCTATGTATTCTATCCCTTACAAACTTGCACTTTGTGTCCCAAGTTTCACTAATTTGCCATGTGTATCTCATAATTCAGCAACACATCTGTGGAAACAGAACATAGTATTCATGTTTTACAGAGACTCTCTACTTTAGTTTTCTTTTATATAATCTTTTATCTTCCTAGATATTCTTAGACAAATTAACTTCCTTTTGCCGATCTATAGTGCATGTATACATTATTTATATTAAGGCACAGATCCACTCTCCACTTTCTCTCTTAATACCCTAATTTTCCTATGTATTTCTTTATTCAATTTCTAGTTTTCAGGAAACATAGGCCTTAAAGCAACATTGTCAATCATCGGAGCTTAATTCTCTGCTATTGTGAGTAACTATACCATAAAATCCCCATTTAAGGTCAAACCTAAATTTACATATGACCAATTTGCACCCATTAATGGCCACGGGTATCTAAAATTGTTGCTTTTATCTTAATAAAGGGAGGGAGCTGGGGTTGCTTAGCCTGGAGAAGAGGAGGCTGAGGGGTGACCTTCTTGCTCTCTACAACTACCTGAAGGGAGGTTGAAGCTAGGCAGAGGTTGGTCTCTTCTCCCAGGCAGCCAGTACCAGAACAAGAGGACACAGTCTCAAGCTGTGCCAGGGGAGGTTTAGACTGGATGTTAGGAGGAAGTTCTCTACAGAGAGAGTGATTCCCCATTGGAATGGTCTGCCCATGGAGGTGGTGGAGTCACAATCATTGGAGGTGTTCAGAAGGAGACTTGATGGGGTGCTTGGTGACATGATCTGGTTGTTTGGGTGGGTTGGATTGGTTGATAGGTTGGATGCGATGATCTTGAAGGTCTCTTCCAACCTGGTTTATTGTATTGTATTGTAATATTTTCTCCTTGTATTTACAGGGAATAATCATATCTTCCATTCAGCCAAGCCCAAATCCCCACATACTTCCTTAGAGTTCAGTGCCATGGCAATTTAAATTAGTCTAATCTGAGATTAACTTTTTTTTTGCTTGTCCTTCCATCCTCAATCATGTGTGCTATGAGCTGTAACTGGCTTTCGTGCTGACATACACTAAGCCAGTTTAGAGTGCTTATTCTAAAACAAACTTAAATTGTTTTGGTATGTGTGCGGGGCTTTTGTTTTGTTTTGTTTTTCACAAGCGTGTCAGGAACAATTGTCTCAAGATGCACATTATGGAAATTCCAGTTTAGAGCACATGATGTGTCATAAAATCACACCTTCAGTTTCTAGGAAATTGTATTTCCAAATAATCTGGAGGTCTTCAGGTAATTGATTTAAACTGTTCAGGTATCCTGTTGTTAGACTATTCTAACAATACAATGTCTGGCTTCAAAATTACAACCAAAAGTACATCTCAGGAAAAAAAAAATGTTATTGATCATAACTTTCTATCACAAGTGTTTGAGAAGTCCACAAAGGCAGGTGCTCTATTGCAGCTTATTCTTATGAATAAGAAAGAACAATCTTGGGAGGTGAAATTCAGGAGCAGCTTTAGCTGTAGAGACCACATGATAATAAAATTTGAGATCCTAACAGGAGGAAAGAGAACAAAAAGCAGTATCCCAAACCTGGACTGCAAGAGAGCAGAGTTCAGTCTTTCCAAGGACATGTTGTTAAGGATCCATTTACAGTGAAGAGGAGTAAAGAAGATATGGTTAATTTTTGAGGAGTAAAGAAGATATGTTTAATTTTTAAGGAGCACCTCCTCCAAGCTCCAGAACAGTGCAGTTCCACATGCAGGAAGTCACACAAACATGGTGAGAGTTCTGCATGGATGAACAGAGAACTGACTCAGCTGAAACAAGAGGAAAGCATAGAGGAGGTGAAAACAGAATCCGGTAGGCAAGGAGAAATGTAGACACACTGAAAAACCAGTTTAGGAAAACAAAAGTCCATCTGGAGTTTAATCTGTCAAGGGATTCAAAGAGCAACAGGAAGATCTTCTACAGGTACAGCAGCAAAAAAGAAAGATGGACCTTCTGCTGAATGTAGCAAGGAACCTGGTGTCAAATGACATGCAAAAGGCTGAGATACTCAAAGCCTTCTTCACCTTGGTCTTTACTTATTATAATTTCCTTCTCATGTCTCAGACCCCTGTGTCCTGGGGGAAGGTCTGGAACAAGACGAAAATGTTCAAGAAACACAATTGTTGTCAAGTTCGGAGAAACTTCTTTGGCTATTTCAGCATATCCTTAAATGCAAATGATAATTGCCACTTAAGGCTCTATGTTATATCATTTAACTGTAAATTACATTATTTCTTTCTTACTTTATCTGAACAATCATTTTTTATAAATTGTGATAATTTGTTCCAAAAGTATACATCCTGTAGTGAAAAAAAGTTGTTCAGGCTAAATAATCTTTATGCATATTGTGTAATAGTTTCATTTTCATTTTGTGCTTTTGTTCTCCTGTTGACACTTTCAGTGTACATTTACAAATACGGGATTACTAGTAAGGGTATAGCTCTTATTTCGTGGTCTTCTTAGGTGAATGAAATAATGTAGACTTAGAATCCTGAAGTCTTGAATTAATATTTACATTTTAAAAAAAAAAGTTACTGTGTCCCATTTGCTTTGTTAGCTGACAGTGTTGTCATTTTCTCATTTACCTCATGTTTGATCCGATTTTTCTAAAACAAGGTCTGAGCTGCTTTACAGGGTGTTAAGCTACACGCTGATTAAGGATCAGGGCTATCTTTCAGTGATTTAGATGCTTATCTGTAAAACAGAATTTATGCTGTCAGCTCTTGCTCCTTTTGATGAACTTATTTAGATAAAATCTTTATGTCTGTGGGCAATTGATTATTTTACATTTGTACATTCTCTTAATTGAGGTATTTTTCATTGAAAAATCTCTCAAAGCATTAAAATTCAGCCTATAAACATAAATACCAACTTTCAGTAACCATTTCTTCATTTCATAGGGTACTGTCTCATCAAGAAGTGAAGTAGATTTCTACAAGGTAAAAAGAAAAATAAAAATACCTTCTAAATGATCAATTTGGAGACAGTATGAATGACTGCACCAAGTCTGGTTCCTTTTGCAGTCCCTCAGAATTATCCCAGTGAGCTTCACCCTGCTCAGGTACTCCTAGATATCATCATCTTATGCCCAAATAACAAATACACATTAATTTTTTTACATGCACATGCAGTAAAGTGTTTGCCATAAAAATAATATGATGATGGGATGCAGTACACTCATTATATTATTTCTAACTCTGAAATAAAAGAAACACACACAAAAATGTGTGAAGGCCAGAGTAGCACCATGTGTAATCCAGAAAAGAGAAACAATCTTTAGCAATGAGAGTGTTAGTCGCTGCATAGTTTTACCTAGATGTAAAGGATGAGTACATACTAAGCCACACTACTGTAAATAGCCTACTTCAAGCAACAAAACATATGTGTGCTAGTTAGGCATGTCCATAGATGTGTGTATATAACCATACCCATACATTGTCAAATTTCTCAAATACCTAAGATGGACTCTGAAAATCACGATACCCAAACCTGTGCAAACCAGACTACATTCATGTAGATTAAAAAATTGGATAATTACATACAACCATCACTGTAGCATCAAGAGAGAAGTGGATAACAGGAGAGGGAGGCCACAAATACAGTATTTTGACTAAAAGCAAATGGACAAAGCAGGTGTTTGAGAACCATGCACAGCAGGAACCACAGTTATCAGTATCAGGAAACAGTATGTTCAAGTTAGTAGATCTGAAGAAGTCTATCAACTGAAAAATAAACATCTCTATCTAGGAGATGAACTGAAAACAGACATCAGATAAACTAAGCCATTCTACGAGATACTGATTCATGTGATGTATTTATTCATGAATGCAAGCAGGGCAATATAAAGAACTCATCCAGGGAATTTAAACACACCAGGAGGTTCAAAATAAATCTGGAAGATTGAGTTGAAGTAGCATCAGGCAATAAGGATACCTGTTAAGCGCAGCAGAAAACAGCATTGAACAATGAAACTTAAATAAAGTGTTTCAAAATAGCATATAAAACATCGTTAAACAGATGTTCAGAAAACCTATAGAGAGTTAAAAAGAGGAAAATAAAAGCCCATACAAAACCAAAAACCTCTGAAACACATAAATTTAAATTTTAATAAATAAAAATCCTGGCCATGAAGAAAAGATTATAATATAGCTTGAATGTTTCACATAGGAATTACTGATAGAAACTCTCTCATATAACTCCATCTTAAAAGAAAATTGTCTCATAAATAATAATTTTTAAGATGCTGTAAATTTGTCATAACTATTAAAGAAGTTACCTGAAATCAGAAAATATAAAGATATTTTCTACTAATTTCCAAAGAGTTTTTCAAATATTAATACTTATAATCATGCATTAAAGCACTGAAAATAAGTTGATAGAAATTCACACTAATTCTCTATAACATCATGATTCATGTTTACATATCAAAATATCTCTATGTAGATTTGCCATCTCTATCATCTCTGTAAGTATGCAGTAAATATATTCAGCAATGAATTCCTGAAACTCTAATTAATAAAAAAAAAACATAAATAGCGTGTCAGAATCATGAAATCTGTGCTTGGAAAACAATTTTGTGTCTTCTCCCACACAATTCAACATATACTCCATATCACAAAAGCTGATAAAAAATTTATAACTAGTTTCTACACACTTCCTCAGATTTTATATTGGGATATGTTGGCATTTTCATGAATCTAGAAATGGTGTTTAGACAGTATAGACTATCTATTTAAGTATGTTACATTACTGTAATTCTAACTGAATTACTTTCACTTTAATGATGAATATATAATTAAATTTAATCCCTTGGTGTGCGCATTTTCATCAAAAATAACTAGTGCTCTTTTCCTCCTCAGGAAGGCTCTACATTGTCATTTTCCCATTGTATTGCGTTTACATGGAAAGGTTTTGATAGGGGGAGGAGTAAGGGTGGGCCTAGAAGCTTTCCCCATGTCATAGAATCACAGAATTGTCACAATTGGAAGAGACCTCAAGGATCATCGAGTTCCAACCTGCCTGCCACTAGATCAGGTTACCCAGAGACACATACAGCCTGGCCATAAAAATCTTCCAAGGATGGGGTTTCCATTACCTCTTTGGGCAAACTATTCTCACTACCCTTACGGTGAAGAACTTCTTCCTAATGTCTAATCTAGATCTACCCTCTTCCATCTTGGATCCATTCCCCCTAGTCCTATCACTACTCAACATCCTAAAAAGGTCCCTCACCAGCTTTCTTGTAGGCCCCCTTCAGATACTGGAAGGACAAAATGAGGTGTTCTCTGAGCATTCTGCTCTCCAGACTGAGTAACCCCAGCTCAGCCTGTCATCATGGGAGAGGTGTTCCAGCCCTGTGATCATCTTCATGGCCTTTCTCTGGACATGTTCATACCTTTCTTGTAACAAGGGCTTTCGAAATGGACACAATACTCCAGGTGGGATCTCACAAGAGTGGTATAGAGGAGGAGAATCACCTCCCTTTACCTGCTGGGCCTGTATCAGTACCTGGGATTGCCCCAACCCAGATGCAGGACCTGCACTTGGTCATGTTGAATCTCATGAGGTTGTCATGGGCCCACCTCTCCAGCCTGTCAAGGTCCCTCTAGATGGCATCCCTTCCCTCCAACATGTCAGCTGCACCACACAGCTGGTTGTCATCAGCAAACCTGTTGAGGGTGCACTCAATGCCACTGTCCATGTCACCAGCAAAGATGTTAAACAAGACTGGTCCCAGCACTGATCCCTGAGGGACTAAACTGGCTATGGGCCTCCACTTGGACATGGACCTATTGACAGCCACTCTTTAGGTGTGGCTGTTAAGCCAGTTCTTTATTCACTGAGTGGTCCACCCATCAAAATCGTATTTTCATAGGATCATAGGATGTTAGAGGTTGGAAGGGACCTCCGAAGATCATTGAGTCCAACCCCCCTGCCAGAGCAGTACCATAGAATTTAGCACAGGTCACACAGGAACATATCCAGATGGGTTTTGAAAGTCTCCAGAGAAGGAGACTCCACAACCTCTCTGGGCAGACTGTTCCAGTGCTTTGTGACCTTCACAGTGAAGAATTTCCTTCTCCTACTGAAGGGAAAGCTTACTTCACAGTTTTCAGTTAAAACTTTAATGATGCCCTAAAATTTCAGAAGCTAGAATTCAGCTGTCAAATGAGTGGTCAACATGGACGGATTATGCTGGTCAGTAAGAAGCATCTTGAAAGCAAAGAAAGCTAATGGTAGCAGGTTGTACTATTCAGATGGGAGATGACTGGTTCATTTTAAAAAAAAAAAGGAAAGAGAGCATAGCCCACGCATTTGTGATTCCATAGTAAATGGGCAATATCAGGCTATTTCTGGATGGACCTAATGGCCAGTTTCTGTACTAAACAAGGTTTACATAGTGATGTGATACAAAATGATGCTTGAAGCTTAAGAATTTTCAGCAGGTAAATATCAACATCTGCCTAAAACATTTTAGGCATAAAACTTCAGATATGATTAAAAAGCTACAGGAATGAGACACATTGCAGTCTTCAGAAGTGTTCAAAACATTGTAGAATATAGCAAGATAATCTGAAAAGTCATCAACAAGATCTGACTTGAAAGCTGAACAAAACCTATATGAAAAAATAGTTGCAACCATCTTGCTTATACTTCTTGCTATTTACTGTGTCCTGAGAGAACTGAATGAACATGGAAATTTTTGCAATGATACATTTGTCATCATTTGAAAAAAAAAAAATTGCAGAGTAGACTTGAGCTACACATCATACTTCTATAAGCTCTTAACTCATCTAATGTTTTACCAAACATTGAGACAGCAAATAGGAAGTTGTTACTTTCTTTGCTGCATTGTAGCCACATACATAGTTTTATAAGTCCAGAAAGGCTCTATTCACAGAATCAAAGAATCACCAAGGTTGGAAGAGACCTCAAAGATAATCAAATCCAACTTGTCGCCACAGACCTAGTCACTAAACCATGGCACCAAGTTCTATTGCATTTATGATGATACTTTAATTTATATCAAATGCAATGACGCATTTGGTTCCAAAATATCACGTGGAATTTACCTAACTCAACCAATAAAACAGTTCCATTTGTGTACAGGTGGTTTTATTTGGTTGGTTTTCACAAGTAGCTCAACATTAATGTATTTCAAATACAGTTGAACATAGTTGTGTGAGCAGACAGAAGCAGAATACAAAAACAACCACAAAACCATGGATGAAATGCAAAGGTAGATTTATTCTCACTATCTTGTGAACCAGGAAATATCTGCAGCGGCACGTGGGTGGACAAGTGAGGAACAGGCATGATGGAGCTCAATCCTTACTAAAGAATGAAAAAAACTGTTTAGCCTACTGCTTCTACCTGTGTATCAGGGATTTTTGCATGTTTAGTTTTCCACTACTCTTTGAACTTTCATAGAATCATAAAATCAATAAGGTTGGAAAAGATCTCAAAGATCATCAAGTCCAACATGTCATCCAACACCTCATAACTACCAGACCACGGCACCAAGTGCCATGTCCAATCGCCTCTTGAACACCTCCAGGGATGGTGACACCACCACCTCCCTGGGCAGCCCATTCAATGGCGAACAACTCTATCAGTGAAGAACTTTCTCCTCACCTCGAGTCTAAACCTCCCCTGTTGCAGCTTGAGACTGTGTCCTCTCGTTCTGGTGCTGGTTGCCTGGGAGAAGAGACCAACCCCTCCTGGCTACAACCTCCCTTCAGGTAGTTGTAGAGAGCAATAAGGCTTCCTCTTCTCCAGGCTAAACAATCCCAGCTCCCTCAGCCTCTCCTCATAGGGCTTGTGATCGAGGCCTCCCACCAGCCTCGTGGCCCTTCTCTGGACACTTTCAAGAGTCTCAATGTCCTTCGTAAATTGAGGGGCCCAGAACTGGACAGAGGACTCAAGGTGTGGCCTAACCAATGCTGAGTCCAGGGCACAATGACTACCCTGCTCCGGCTGGCCACATTATTCCTGATGCAGGTCAGGATGCCATTGGCCTTCTTGGCCACCTGGGCATACTGCTGTTTTGGCAGCTCTCCAGCCACTCTGACCCCGGCCTGTAACTCTGCATGGGGCAGTTGTGACCAAAGTGCAGCACCCAGCACTTGGACTTGTTGAATGCCATCATGTTGGACTCTGCCCATCTGTCCAGCTGGTCAAGATCCCTCTGGAAAGCTCTTCTACCCTCTAACGACTGACTTGACCCCCTCATCCAGATCATCAATGAAGATATTAATGAGGATGGGGCCCAGGACTGATCCCTGGGGGACACCACTAGTGACTGGCTGACAGCTGGATGTGGCACCATTCACCACCACTCTCTGGGCACAGCCCTCCAGCCAGTCCCTAACCCAGCACAGAGTGCTCCTGTCCAAGCCATGGGCCGACAGCTTGGCCAGGAGTTTGCTGTGGGGGACGGTGTCAAAGGCCTTGCTGAAGTCCAGGTAGACTACATCCACAGCCCTCCCCACATCCACCAGGCAGGTCATCTGATCATAGAAAGAGATCAAGTTGGAGAAGCCAGGTCTGCCCTTCCTAAATTCATGTTGGCTGATCCCTTGGTCATCCTTCAGGTGCGCAGTGATTGCCCCCAAGATGATCTGCTCCATAATTTTCCCTGGCACTGAGGTCAGGCTGACAGGCCTGTAGTTTCCAGATTCTTCCATCCAACCCTTCTTGTGGATGGGCATCACATTCACCAGTTTCCAGTCATCGGGGACCTCTCCAGTGAGCCAGGACTGGTGGAAAATAATGGAGAGAGGCTTGGCAGCTCATCTGCTAACATCTTTCAGCACCCTTGGATGGATCCCATCTGGTCCCATGGCCAAGTGGCTCAGCAAGTCCCAAACTAATTCCTCGTGGATTTCAGGGGTACTACACTGCTCCCTGACCCCATCTACCAGTTCAGGAGGCCAGTTATCCTGAAGTCCTCCTGCCTTATTGTTGAAAATGGAGGCAAAGAAGGTATTTAGAACCTCAGCCTTTTCCTCATCTTTAGTTACAGTGTTACCCTCCAGGTCCAATAAGGAGTGGAGGTTCTTCTTGCCCCTCTTTTTAGCATTAATGTATTTATAAAAATGCTTTTTATTATCTTTCACAGAAGTGGCCAGCTTAAGTTCTAACTGGGCTGTTGCCTCTCTAATTTTTCTCCTACATGTTCTAACAACAGTCTTAAATGTATCTTGAGTTGCCTCCACTCCTTTCCAAAGGTGATACATCTTCGTTTTTTTCCCTTAAATCCTTCAAAGAGATACCTGCCCACCCAGGCTGGTCACCTTCCCTGGTGGCTCATCTTTCAGCATGTGGGAACTGCCAGTTCCTGTGCCTTCAAGAGCTCCTGTTTGAAGTAGGTCCAACCATCCTGGACCACTTTGTTCTCAAGGGCTGCCACACAGGGTACCTTCCGAATAAGTTGTTTGTACAAGCTGAAGCCTGCCCTCTGGAAATCTAAAGTGAGGGCTCTGTTACTGCTCCTCCCTATTTCCCTTTATATTGAAAACTTCACTATCTCATGATCGCTACACACTAGACAGCCTCCTACCATCACATCTCCCACCAGCCCTTCTCTATTTGAGAATAGCAGGTCAAGCAGAGCCTGACCCCTGGTAGGCTCACTTAACAGCTGCATCAGGAAGCTGTCCTCCATATGCTCTAGGAACCATCTGGACTGCCTCCTCTCTGCTGAATTAAGTTCCCAGCAGACCAGAGCAGGCAGCCCAAGCATGTTTGACAAGGTACCTCCTACTCTATCACAGATCTATGCTATCCGAACATAGATGTTCTACTTGTCAAAAACACAAGGGCAAAACCCAGCTTTTTGACATCCTAGTTGTTAGCCACTTAAGCATATTAACAATCTCCTTCAGCAATTTTCTGTTATTTTCACAGAGTAGAATTTTTATCTTTTTATTCATGTGTGACAAGTGACAAGTACTCAATATGAAACTCAGCAATAAATATCTTCCTGAAAATGTTAGCGACTACTACACAGCCATAAATTTATAGAAAACCTAAAAGATATGATAAAATGGTTATATGCTTAAACACTTACTACTTATTAACTTCTTCCAGGTTTTAATTTTTTTTTTCTTGTAGATTTTTTTAGTGCATCTGACTAGTGATCAGGTCTCCACTACATAGGTACAAGACTAGAGAAAAAAGAGCTATACACCTATTGTTGGTACTAAACAGCCCATTGAAGGGATTGTATCTTTAGAAATTTTTAGAAGGTGTTTCATATTTTATTTAATCCTTATTTTCATAAAATAAATCACTTAGGTGACAATGTAATGCCTTCTGAGCTGTGGAAATATTTGGGGATTTTTTGCTCAGCAGTTTCTTTAAAAAAACATTGTAAAGAGTGTTGCAGACAGCATTTTCTGCAATAGAGATGAATTTAAAAGCTTTGATTTAAAAGTCAGAGTAGAGAATACAGCTGAGATGTTATAGTCCATTTTCCTTCCACTATTATTATGAAGGGATGGGAGGAAATTGTTTCTGTTCATGTGATGCACTTTTGTCACCACTTTGAAAATTTAAAGATGCAGATATACAGCTTCAGTTGATGTATCTGTTCTGGTTTAGGCTGAGGCAGAGCTATTTTTCTTCACAGTAGGTGTTACAGGGCTGTTTCGGGTTTGTGCTGAGAACAATGTTGATAATACAATGATGTTTTATTATTGATGAGTAGTGGTTACAGAGTCAAGGCCTTTTCTGTGCCTTCTACCACCCTACCAGTGAGCAGGCTGAGGGTGTACATGAAGCTGGGAGAGGACATAGCTGGGACAGCTGACTAAACCTAAATAAAAGAATATTCCACACTATGTGACATCCTGCTCAATATATAAAACTTGAGGAAGAAAGAAGGGAGGGGATGTTCAGAGTGATGGTGTTTGTCATCTTCCCAAGTAACTTATGTGTGAGATGGCGCCCTGTTTTCCTAGTGATGGCTGAACATCTGGGAAGTAGTGAATAAATTTCTTGTTTTGCTTTGCTTGTGCATGGCTTTTGCTTTAGTTTTTAAATTGTTGTTTTTTTCAGTATGTGTGTTTTCTCACTTCTACCCTTCCAATTCTCTCCTCCCATTTCACTGTGGTAGGGAGTAAACAAGTAGCTATATGGTGCTTAATCACCAGACCCAGCTTTTTTAATGTGTCTTCAAAGAGTCTCAGACTGAAAGGTCTAGACTAATATTATATAGTCATAAAATCACAGAACTGTTTTGGTTGGAAAAGAGCTCTATGATCATTAAGTCGAAACATTGACCTGACACCACTATGACCATTAAATCACATCCTGAAGTGTCATGTCCACACCTTTCATGAATACCTCCAAGGTTAGTGACTCCACCACCTCCCTGGGCAACATATTACAATGCCTGGTCACTCTTTCTGTAAAGATCTTCTTTTCCCCCTGATATCCAATCTAAATCTCCCATAGCACAATTTCTCATCCTATCACCTAGCACTAGAGAGAAGAGACCGACCTCTACCTCACTGCAACATCCTTTCAGGTTGCAGAGGGCAGTGAGGTCTGCCCTCAGCTTCTTATGCCATTTGACATGTTCCTGTACTTTTGAAAATGCAACTAGTAATCTCAATATAAGATGATCCTTGGGGGAAAAAAAGCATAAAAACAACAAAAAAACCTGAAACAAAACCAAATCAAAGACATAATGCAATAAAGTACAGCATGACAAAGTTCTGTACAAAAATTATTATTTAACTGGTTAGATATTTTATCCCCTTGATAAACAGTATATTACCTGCACCACAGCAACACAGGAATAGGTTGTCTTCTCACAGCAGACTATGAAACAGGCATAGTTAAGCAAAATTTGGCTTTAGGAAATTAAATAAAACAAAGGTTCTGTTCATGATGATGTCTCATTCAACATGGTTAACTGCAAATACTGCAACTTATCATTTTGCAATCTTTACAAGCAGTTTGAATTCAATGAATCAGTTTGTATGCAGTTCATGATGTGACATAATTTTGGATTATTAAAATAGACCAGAATCCCTGGGGGAAAAAAAAACCAAAACAAAACTAAACTAAACTAAACTAAGACAACCAAACAAAACCCCCAGTAGTCTTGCTGAATATTTTACATTTCCATTTTAATGTAAACATGATTTTCTTAATAACATGATTTTCTTAATAAGGAAATCTCAGAATAGCAAAGTAAATGAGAATTTCTGTGAGCCTGAGAGATAACATATACACTAAAGGAACAGAAAACGAACAAGTTTTGTGAGAGGAGATATTGCAGTGGATGTGCATCTATCAAAGTTCATAAAAAGAAGTTTATTGGACAACTAGAAATGGTTCTTAACCATAATTTTAGGGATTTTTCAGAAGTATATATATTGCTTTGCATGGAAGCTCTCTATTGCCTGGTATTACTAGAAACAGTCCTAGGAAACCAAAATAGTCTATGTTTATCTCAGTTAAAATTAAAGAACTACAATGCAAGTCATTAAGAAAAGAGGAGTTTAACAAAAATATAAAAGGGCACTGAGGGACACCAAGCTTGTAGAGTTAGAAAAGATCAATGGCAGAGTGAGCCTAGAAAGTAATATAATAATTGATTCACATTTTTGGAAAATAGAGGAGTAGAAGAGAGATGTTGACTTTTCAACCTCACTACAGCTAGTGCCAGAATAGTTATGGGGACATAGATTACCTAATTTACAGCATTCTGCTCTGGCCATTAAACTGTTTAACGGCATTATTTCAACTAATGGAAAAACATTAACTTTTTGGAGTGCCATTTCATATTGGAAGAGTGGATGGCTACAGAACAATTGAGTTCCTACAGCATTTTTTTTTATGGTTCTTAATTAGGGATATGTCCTCAAATAAACTCATAAAAGCTGGCTCTCTCCTACTTTAAGTTCCTTATGTCATAAACTCTGAAAGTGCTAATAAATCTCTGCTAGTTGACATCACCTCCTGACTCTTCAAGTGAATTTTTATTCCCAACTTATTATATTGCCTTCTCTATTTCTGCATTAGGCAGCATCTTGTTACTGTACACATTATCATTGAAAAACCATTGACCTTCACAGTGTTAATGTCACAGGGTTTCCAACGATCAAATGCATCATGTTACCATATAAAAGGCACTTTCAATTAAACTTTTGAATGCCAGTATGTAAGTTAATGGCAATAAAAATAATTTAGAAATAATACAATACTTTGACTGTTCAATAAGAATGAAGTTACAGTGTATCATTTAACTTCCAATAATGACATCTTTTAGGTACTACTTTAGGGATATCTTAGGAAGGATATGCTTCTTTGCCTCCTTCCAAAACAGAGAGTGTGTATATTCAGATTTATCTTGGAAGAATTAGCTAATAAATAGTATATCTGAATTAGAATATAACACAAATTTGTAGTTATCATTTTCCTATATCTAACTAACTTGATTTCATTTATCATAAGAGGTAGAAAGATAATGATAATATTAAAGTAGAACAGAATGAAAACTAGCATTTTAGGAAAACTAAATAAGCATTTAACAATAGATGCATTCAGTAGATACTGTATATAAATGTTTAATATATAATCAAGATTTTAAGACATCAAGGTTACAGACACACACACACAAATTGAAAAGGTACTAAAGAACAGCATATTCCTATAGCATCTTTGAAGTAACCTTCAGGCTTGTCTACATTTAGCCTATATCTGGGGATATAGCAGTTTCTCTGTTATGGCTGCTGAAGGAGGTGAGTGCCCCAGTGAGAGCTACTGAATGTTTTCTTTGCTTTAGCCTTTACTGCTAAAGTCAACCCTCAGGAATCCCTGTCCCTGGAGGTAAAAGAGAAAGTCTGGAGAAAGTAATACAGTCCCTTGGTCCAGGAGTATTGGATTAGAGAT
Organism: Picus viridis; assembly: GCA_033816785.1. Lineage (NCBI taxonomy): Eukaryota > Metazoa > Chordata > Aves > Piciformes > Picidae > Picus > Picus viridis. The sequence continues at coordinate 69,017,779 of CM066566.1, forward strand.
CACCTCATCAAGTAAAAGTGAATAGAATAGAATAGAATAGAATAGAATAGAATAGAATAGAATAGAATAGAATAGAATAGAACAGAACAGAACAGAACAGACCAGGTTGGAAGAGACCTTCAAGATCATCACATCCAACCTATCATCCAACAACACCTAATCAACTAAACCATGCAACCAAGCACCCTATCAAGTCTCCTAAACACCCCCAATGATGGCGAATCCACCACCTCCCAGGGCAGACCATTCCAATGGCCAATCACTCTCTCTATGAAGAACGTCTTCCTAACATCCAGTCTGAACCTCCCCTGGCGCAGCTTGAGACTGTGTCCTCTTGTTCTGGTGCTGGTTGCCTGGGAGAAGAGACCAGCCTCCACCTGTCTACAACCCCTGTTTAGCTTGGAGAAGACTGAGAGGAGATCTTATCAGTGCTTATAAATATCTAAATGGTTGGTGCCAGGAGAATGTCAGACTCATTTCAGTGGTTCCCATCAGCAGGACAAAGGGCAATGGGCACAAACTGTAAGAGAGGAAGTGCCTTCTGAACATAAGGGAGAACTTTCCTTTGACAGTGTCAAAGCACTGGAATAGACTGCCCAGAGAGATTGTGGAGTCTCCTTTTCTGGAGATGTTCAAAACTGTCTTGGACATGATCTTTTTAAACTTGCCATAAATGAAACTATTTTGTCAGAGGAATCAGACTACATGAACTCCACAGGCCACTTGAACTCCTACCATTCTGTAATTAAGCCCTTATATTGGATGACCCACAAAAGAGTAATTTTAAGTGGGAAGGGGAACAGCACCAAGTTTTTGAGCAGTTCAAACGTGATCAACACTAGTAAGAAACCAGTATCAGTGGAGTAAAATGAAAAGTATGGAGGTGTAGCTGAAAGAGAATATTATATATAAGGATCCAATATTCTGTGTTGCCTTTGGCCTTACTAAAACTGTTCTGTGTACAACAGAAGAGGATTCTATAGACATATTAAATGGTACTGGAAACCTCTTAGTGGACCACAGAATCAAGCCCTGCTGGTCATCATAGAAGCTCTGCTTAACTGACATGTAATTAAGTTTATGTATCTTAATCTTGGCCTTAAAGTAACTTTTGTTGCTGATGTTGTTCCCACACATACTGAGCACCATTTTAGACCTCCCAAGACAAATATCTTGATCTAGTTCCTGCTTGTGGTGGTTTGAGCCTTAACTGGAAGTTAAGAGCTCAGATGGGGCAAGGCTGAGAATCTCTTCCCCCACTTCCCCTCCCCCTCTCCTTCCTCCCAACAAAGAGGGGAGAAAAGGAAGGAGCAAATTTACCAAACAATAATTTGGAGTCGGCTTGGAAGTAGAGAGGTAAAGAGTTGTCTTTAAGCAATATATATATATAACAATAACAGAAGAAATGTTCACAAGGGCAAGGAACAATGATGGATGGGAGTGGGACAAAAAACAAGAGAGTAATACAAAACCAGCCTTTCTGGGGAAGCCTGGAGGCAGCAGAGAGAAGGATCAGGGCCGACCATGTGGCAGAGGAACAGGAGGGCAGCTGCAGTAGCTCTCATCCAGCAGAGGCAGGAGCCAAAAAGCCGTGCCAACAGCTACGATGTCCTGCTTTTTATACCCTAGCTGGGCAGGGAGGAGGGAGTGGAACAGACTCAGCTTCCCAGGCAAAAAATGCTCTGCAGGGAGTGAAAAGTACCTGCAAGCCCTCCACCCTGCTTTGTTCTTTTGTTTTCAGAAAAGGGTGTTAACCCACCACACTGCTCCAGAAATATGCAATTTTCTATAGATCTTATGCCATTTTTCCAAAGTTAACAGAGCCTTCTCAGACGTCAAAGGTAAGGTACTAGATGCACATTTTCACATTGATACTCTTGAGGTCTGTAATCTTGATGTTAGTGTCTGAAATTTCCACTTTAAGTTGTTGAGGGTTTTAAATACAGTAGAAGGAAAAGAAAACATCAATAAACAAGAGCATGAGTCATCTTATCCTAAATAAAGTGTCTACTTCTCCCTGAGGCCTTTATAGGAAGTGACATTAATTTCTCTGTCATCCCCAAAGGTGATATAAGCACTTTATGTTTTCTTATTACTGAATTAAGGAAAAAAAATGACAGAGTGATATTCATATCTACTTTAAATATCCACTGTATACTAAAACGTATTTTATCCAGGAAGTCTTCTCCTCAGTTTGGGATAAGATGCTCCCAGATGTAGCTAAGATTCATAACTGAAGCTGGGTTCAGGGCTAATCAGGAAACTTAAGGAGTCTCTGGAATTTCCTTGGAAATAATTTCTGATGTATATATAATACATAAGCCTCAGTTCAGTGCCTGTACCCCTGACTTCAGTAAAGGATTCCTTGATCCTTCTGTTCTTTGGACAGACACTTGGTTTACTCTTCCATACTCTTCTTGCATAGTCATTCCAAAATGGAATTTCCTATTTTTTTCCCCAATCCAGATACCTTAAAACAGTTTTTGACTGGTTTAGTAGACTCTGAGACACTGAGTTGCATGCAAGACAGAGAGGAGAGCTTAGTTTTCATTAAAATGTTTGGTTGTTTGAGAGAGATTTTTCATGAAGGAAAGTTGGTATTTTTCTTTTCCTCTGTGACCTGTATTGAAGTACTTTCCTCTAAATTAATTCTTTGAAATCCTTAACTTTGAAATCCTCCTGTCCACTGAGGCAGGTGTTGTTATTTGGATTAATCTTGTACTTTCATTTTTTAATAAAATATTTTTTCTTAGAACTATTTCAGCGTTAAAATGTGAAGTTTGTCTTATTCAATATCTAAGAAGAGAAAAAGTTCTACTTAACACTGGAGGGTTATGCTGCCATTCAGTGAGACTGACAGGCTAGAGAGTTGGGCAGGGAGAAATTTAATGAAATTTCAATAAGGTCAACCATAGAGTCTTGCATCTGAGAAATAACAACCCCATGGATCAGTATAGGTTGGGGACTAAGCTGTTGGAGGGCAGTGAAGAGGAAAAGGACCTGGGGGTCCTAGTGGATGAAAGGATGACCATGAGCCAGCAGTGTGCCCTTGTGGCCAATGTCTTTCTGGGGTATATTAGAAGGGGTGTGGTTAGTAATTTGAGAGATGTTCTCTTCCTCCTATGCTTTGGTGAGGCTGCATCTGGAATATTGTGTCCAGTTTTGGGCCTCTCAGTTCAGTAAGAACAGGGAACTGCTTGAAAGCCTCCAGCACAGAGCCACAAAAATGCTTAAGGGAGTGGAACATCTTCCTTGTGAGGAGAGACTGAGGGAGCTGAGGCTCTTTATCTTGGAGAAGAGGAGACTAAGGGTCTCCTAATTTATGTTTATAAATATCAGAGTATCAGGAGGATAGACTGCTCCTTTTGGTGTTGCCCAATGACAGGACAAGTGGCAATGGTTGGAAGTTGAGGCATAGGAAGCTCCATGTAAACATGGGGAAAAATGTTTTCACTGTGAGAGTGACAGAACACTGGAACAGGCTGCCCAGAGGGGTTGTAGAATCTCTTTCTCTGGAGATATTCAAAAGCCTCTTGGATGCTTTCTTGTGTGACCTGGTAGAGGTGATCCTGCTCTGGCAGGGGGTTAGACTAGATGATCTTTCAAGGTCCCTTCCAACCCCTAACATTCTGTGATTGTGTGATTCTGTGAAAATATTGAGATTACAAAATATTAAGGAAATAAAAGTTTTTAATAATTTGAACAGAAGAGTAAGAAGTAAATATTCTTCCCTTTTTGCCTAAACTGTAAAAGATAAATGTTGATAACTCATAAAAGGAGATGCTAAGAGACTAGTGGAGAAGATGGGTTGGGTTGAAAGATAACTTATGAGCAAAATTAATTAATCCAAAAAGCCTAAGAGTATTGCTTCACAAATTTTTCCTACATCTCTCATGTTTGTGGGAGCAACTCTGAACCTTCAATTTTGACCTAATCCTTTAAGTGTTCAAGTTGTATATGCTGAAGAACATTTATGTCTAAAGTTGAAGTGGAAGTGTGAGACAGCATGAAAACTTATAGCAAGTATAACTGATGGAATGTAAATTCATCGTGTATCTTTTCCCCTCTGCCATTTGTGACTAGGGTAGCTACACTAGCAAAATCCACTCTCATTTGAATTAATGATAAATATTCCATTGACTTTAACCAGGTCAGAATTTAAGTAATATAATTTTTCCTATTAGAAATTGGAAAGGATACCTACTATATCTTCCTCATAGGAGAGAGAGAGCTCTTCTTCATAAGATTGTTTTATTTTCCAATTTTTTTCTGTAAGAGTGCTGTGCAGCCTCTAGGAATACTAAGAGTCTTAATAAGAAATGATCTAATGTATGTCCCAAGGATAATGTCAAATTGTATAGACTCACAGCTGCAAATATTGAGGACAAAACAAAGCCTTAACTTTGAACACTTGCTTTAATATTCAAAAGCATAAGGACATTCTCTTTGCGTCCTTTCACTTCCTGTTTTTTTATTCAAAGTTTCTGATCATAGCCTGTGATAGAAAATAAAAAAAACTTCTGAATCTTTTACATTAAAAAGTTGGAACCAAATATGTAAAAATGATAATTTACACAATCTGAGAAAACATTATCTTTGTTATTTTCATTTTAACCCAGCATGAGAACAAGATGATCCATTTATAGGAAACAGGTCAGTAATTTAGAAATATTAAATCATTAACTCTACTGCCCTGGTCTGAGGCAGAACAAAACTAGTTATCTTCAGTGATATTACTTTTCAGCTCAATGTCTTGTAAGTAGCTGCACTTTCTGAAGTTGGTGACTTATTTTTGCCGTCAGTGTGTGCTTCTAAAAGTGATAATGTTTGATGTTTCCTAGTTACTACCAAGGATTTGTTTGCAGAAAGGCTCTTGTTTATACTTATTCCTATGGAGACAAATGTCACTGCTATATGTTGTGTACCATGTTGTGGATGCAGAAAGTAAAGGTTGCACCTATGGGGAGATACATACAGGACTGGAGACCCTAAACTGACCAACAAGGAATTTTATTCCATGTACATCATGTTTTCTGTAAAGCTGAGGGATCAGAAGGGTTAATCTCTCTTCTTCGATAGCCAGTGTTTGAGGAGGACTCTGTTCTGCCTTCAGTCTGAATTTGTGCAATCCAGAATCCAGTTCCAGAATCTAGCTCCTGAATTAATTTTCCTCCTGCCACCAAGTCCACTCTGGGACTTCCCAGTGTCTGCCTCACAGCATCAGTGAATAAATAAATAGAAAAAATAGAATAAACCAGGTTGGAAGAGACTTTTGAGATCACCGTGTCCAACCTATCATCCAACACCACCTAATCAACTAAACCATGGCACCAAGCACCCTATCAAGTCTCCTCCTAAACACCTCCAATGATGGTGACTCCACCACCTCCCCGGGCAGCCCATTCTAATGGGCAATCACTCTTTCTGTATAGAACTTCTTCCTAACCTCCAGCCTAAACCTCCCCTAGCTCAGCTTGAGACTGTGTCCTCTTGTTCTGGTGCTGGTTGCCTGGGAGAAGAGACCAACCCCCACCTGTCTACAACCTCCATTCAGGTAGCTGTAGAGAGCAATTAGGTCTTCCCTGAGCCTCCTCTTCTCCAGGCTAAGCAACCCCAGCTCCCTCAGCCTCTCCTCAATAGGGCTTGTGCTCCAAATCCCTCACCAGCTTTGTTGCCCTCCTCTGGACATGTTCCTGCAAGTCAACATCCTTCCTAAACTGAGGGGCCCAGAACTGGATGTGGTAACAGCAACGTGACAGCCATCTGCAGATTTGGTGTTCAAGGCATAAACTAAATTAAAATTACAGTTATTCTTGCACCTACAATGGTGAATAGTTCTCTTTATTCTTTTTAAATTGAATCTTCTTTGACAGAGCAAACCTAGCTGAGGATTTTCTCACCTGCATAATACCTTTAATGGCAGTCTTCAGATTAAAAAACAACCAACCAACCAAACAAAACCCAAACAAAACAAAATAAAAAATCAAAGCAAGCCTTCACCTAAAACTTGCATTCTTACTGAAACTCCTTCTTTTCTGAAAAACGTGTATATCATAATACTTTATTTGTGCCTTTAACTTGAGAAATATTCCTCCCCCATGCTTGCAGCTAGAAATACCCTTTTGCACTGTATTTTCCCACTCAGAAATTTCTATTTCTACTACACAGTAGTAGTACCAACAGGGGGAGTGTGAAAGAAAGACACTTCTTTGTACACTCAAAACCTGATAGCAAGCAACAAAATCCGTATCATATGCGAAACTAAGAGTTTACTGTTTAACAAAAAAATATTGTTAGTCTAACCAAAGAATTATTGTTAGTGTAAATCTAATTGTTAAATGGGAAAATAAAACATTACTTTAAAAAGATTGTATAATAAGGCTTAAAATAGCTATGAACACACATTTCTAATATTTACAACTAGGTGTTTTAACTACAATCACAGAATTACGGGTTGGGAAGGTAGTTCAGCCTCCCTGAAGTCAGCAAGGACACGTTCAACTAGGTAAGGTTGCTCAGAGCTCTCGTCAACTTGACCTTTATTATTTCCAGGGAAGGGACATCTACCACCTCTCTGCACAACTTGTTGCAGTGCTTCACCACCCTCATTGTAAAAATTTTCTGCCTTGTATCTAATCTAATGTCACAGACTTTTAGTTTAAAAAGTTTACATCTTGTCCTGTCACAACAAGCTCTGCTAAAAAGATTGTCGTCACACATGCTTATTTCTCAAGCTCATACAGGTCCCTCTACATGGCATCCCGTCCATCAGACATGCCAATTCAGGTTGGTTTCATCTACAAACTTGCTAAAGATGCACTTGATTCCATTGTCTATGTCATTGTTGAAGATATTAAACAACACTGGTACCCGTACAGACTCCTGAGAGACACCACGTGTCACCAGTCTCCATCTGTACACCAGGCCATTGATCACTGTCCCCTGGATGCGACCATACAACCAGTTCCGTATCCACCAAACATTTTATCCACCAAATATGTATCCATCAAATTTAGAGAGAAGGATATTGTGGAAAATCAAGACAACAGCTTTTCAGAATTCCATATAGATGACATATGTATCTTTTCCCTTGTCCACTAACATAGTCACTCTATCATAGGAAGCCACTACGTTGGTCAGGCAGCGATTGCCCTAATGGCGAAACCATTCTGGCTGTCTTGAAATACCTTCCTGTCCTCCACATGTCTTAGCAGAGCTTCTAGGAGAATCTATTCCATGATCTTCCCAGGGACAGAGGTGAGGCTCACAGGTCAGTCATTCCCATGGTCTTTCTTTCTACTCTTTTTAATAACATGACTTCATGTGACTGCTATGACTTTTCAAATATCCTGGAGATTGGCTTGAAAACTACAGTAGCCAATTCCATCAGGACTCTGGAATGCATTTTGTCAGGTCCCACAGACCTGTGTATCTTCAGGAGCCTCAGGTGGTCACAAACAAGATCTAGGCAAATTGTACTCATACCCACTGGAAAGTGAAAATAAGTTTACATTATTTTAGGGTTTTTATTAACTTGCGCTAACTGCACTTTCGTCATCTAAGCTTGCCATAGTTAGTGCTCTGCTAGGTGGTTGGGTTTCTAGTTCCTTTAAAGTAAAGAATTCTCAGAGGTATACAATTACTGCTTAACTCCTTTGTATATTTCTGTTTCTTTTTTTCCAGTTTTCTCATGGAATTTTGTGATAGAGAACTCCCAACAATGAAGGTTTAAGATACTTTTAATATAATAAGGTAGTGTTTACATCTGTAAATTACAGCAAGCTACTGCCTCACCTCACTGACACAGCAGAAGAATTTTTGCATTTTTCATCTTCTAAACAGGATTTCAGCACTTTTAATACAGAAACTTTAAGCTGTATTAGATTGAAAACAATTCAACTCTGTTCCCTAGAGGAAAAGAAATTAAAATCAGGTTTCAAATGTGTAATAAAAAGGAAGGGAAATTTATATAATGAATCCGATGGCTATTCACCTCAGCATTGAATGGGAATTAACATCACCAAAAAGCCCCAAACCAAACCAAATCAAACCAAACAACCAAATACCAAAACACAAAACAAAACAAAAATGACCAAAACCCATACAACACCCTCCCCCATCTCATTTCCATTATTTTCAAGGTGCTTCTCCAAAGCTTATACTGTTGAACTACATTTAATTTCATGCTGCTTATATTTTTGTTGTTGTTGGTTTTTTCCCTTTTGTTTTTTTCCTCTTATATACTTAGATCTCCAGTGATTGCATAGGTACTTTCAGACTGGTTCATCTGACTTGCATAGATATGAGATGAATTACTGAAGGAAGTCTGGGCTACCCCAAATTTACTCATTTTCATGTAAACAGCTATATCAGGTTATATAAATCTCATCCATATGGCATGCTCAGTTTTGTTTCATTTTCCTTTGGGATCATTCTAGATTACAGTAGCTGTTTAAACAGTTGATATACATTGGCTTAATGGGCACTTCGGGGAAAATATTCAAAGTAAATAAATGTGTTAAACAGCAGGGATCTAAGCACAGATAAAGAAAGGCCTAAGCTAGAGAGCAGAAAGGGTTAGAAAACTGAGAGAGTGAGACAGGAATCAGAAATATAAAACACTATCATATTGAAGAACATGCTGTAAGTTTTGAGATATTTTGGGCTGAATAGCAAGGACAGGCCTGCAGAATGCTACTTTGTCTTTTAAAGCAGATGAATTCAAATACTGAGGAGACCTGGAATCAAACAATTCTGGAAGAGACATGTTATAGATGTCATCGTATGTAGTCATTCAATTATGTAGTCAACTGATATCTGTTATTGTTTTTTTTTTTTTCAATAGACAATCATGTTCTTAACTGCAAATAATCTAATCAGAATCACAAAATTACAGAATGTTAGGAGTTCAAAGGGACTTCTGAAGAGGGACTTTGGGAGTCCAACCCTTCTGCCAGAGTATTATCAGCTAAAGCAGATCACATAGGCATATGACCAGGCAAGCCGTGAAAGTCGCCAGAGATGGAGACTCTACCACCTCTTCAGGCAGCATGTTCCAGTTCTCTGCTACCCTCAAAGTAAAGAAGTTCCCTCTCACGTTTAGGTGCAACTCCTCTGTTCAAGTTTATGCCCATTACCTCTTGTCCTGTCACTGGGGACCAGTGAGAAGAGTCTGTCCCGTCTTACTAACACTCAACCCTTAGATAATAGTTTCCATTTTCATTTTAGGTTTTCTGACATTCCTTGGAGACAGAAATTGCTTTGCCCTTCACTGCTAATTCCACCTAAACATTATTAGACATACCTACCTTCTCAAGAATTGTGTCTGATGCATCTTGCTGCCTTTACAAATTGCCTTTCCCATAAAGCTTTAGGAAAAAGCAAAATTAAAATAAAAAATAGTGTCCAAAGACATAGCTAAATAAGCCTCACCTTGAATATCTCCAGGGATGGGGCCCCAACCACCTCCCTGGGCAACCTGCTCCAGTGTTCTACTACCCTCATGGTAAAGAACCTGTTCGCAACATCTCATCTAAATCTATTCATCTCTTGTTTGAAACCATTTCCCCCTGTCCTATCTGACTAGAGACCTTTGCAGTCAATCTCTCTCCATCCTTGGATGGAGAAGGGAAAAGGGTTCTAGGAAGGGAGTTGGAAGGTCTCATTGACAGGGCTTTAAACTAGATTTGAAGGGTGAAGGGGCTGAAACCAGTCCCCCAGACAGGACTCTGAGGGTGGTAAGTTGGAGTCAGGGGTGAAACCAGCAGCCCAACTGAAGTGCATGTACACTAATGCACACAACATGGGTAACAAACATGAGGGGCTGAAAGCCTTGTTACAGCAGGAAAGTTATGGTGTAGTTGCCATCACAGAAACATGGTGGGATGACTCACATGATTGGAGCACTCTAATAGATGGCTACAGGCTCTTCAGGAGAGACAGGAGAGGGAGAAAGGGTGGAGGGGTGGCCCTGTACATCACGGAGGCTCTAGACACCATGTAACTAGAGATAAAGGATGATCAAGTTGAGTGCCTATGGGTGAGAATTAGAGGGAAGGCCAACAAGACAGACATCCTGGTTGGAGTCTGTTATAGACCACCCAACCAGGATGATGAAGCTGATGAATTATTTTATAGGCAGCTAGAAGCTGTTTCAAGACCGACAGACCTTGTCCTTATGGATGACTTTAACCTGCCTGATATCTGCTGGGAACTTAACACAGCAGAGAGGAGCAGGCTAGAAGGTTCTTAGAGTGTATGGAGGATAGTTTCTTATGCCAGCTGTTGTATGAGCCTACCAGAGGTAAGGCTTTGCTTGAACTTCTTTTTACAAATAGAGAAGGGCTGGTGGGAGATGTGGTGGTTGGAGGCTGTCTGGGGTCCAGTGACCATAAGGTAATTTAGTTTTCAATATGCAGTCAAGCTAAGAGGGGCAGCAACAAAACCTCCACTCTAGACTTCTGGAGGGCAGACTTCAGGTTACTTAAGGAAATAACTCAGAAATAACCTTGGGAAACATCCCTTAAAAACAAAGGGTTCCAGGAGGGATGGACCTACTTCAAGAAAGAATTCTTGAAGGCACAGGAACAGGCTGTGCCAATGTGCTGGAAGATGAGCCACCAGGGCAGACAGCCAGCCTGGTTGGGCAATGAACTTCTGGGTGAATTAAGGGAAAAAAGAGGGTGGATCATCTTTGGAAGGAAGGAGAGGTTACCCATGAAATGTTTAAGGATGTTGCTAGGTCATGCAGGAAAAAAATTAGAGAGGCAAAAGCCCATTTAAAGCTTAGACTGGCCTGTGCTGTGAAGGACAACAAAAAATCCTTCAACAAATACATTAAAGACAAGAGGAGGGGCAAGGACAACCTCCACTCCTTGGCGGACATGGAGGGGAATATTGTAAAAAAAGACGAGGAAGATGCAGAGGTATTTAACACCTTCTTTGCCTCAAATTTTAATAGCCAGATAGGTTGTCTTCTGGACAACTGGCCTCCTGAGTTGGCAGATGGATTCAGGGAGCAGTAAGTATAGTTCCCCTGTAATCCAGGAGGAAGCAGATAGAGACCGGCTCAGCTGCTTGGATCCCCACAAGTGCATGGGACTGGGTGGGATCCATCCTAGGGTGCTGAGGGACCTGGCAGATGAGCTCGCCAAGTCACTTTCCATCAGTTTTCAACAGTCATGGCTCACTGGAGAGGTCCCAGATGACTGGAAGTTGGCCAATATGATGCCTATCCACAAGAAGGGCCAGAAGGAGGAACCAGGGAATTCCAAACCTGTCAGCATGACCTGAGTGCCAGGCAAGATTATGGAACAGGTCATCTTGAGTGCAATCACACAGCACTTACAGGATGGCCAAGGGATCAGGCCCAGCCAAAATGGATTTAGGAAGGGCAGGTCCTGCCTGACCAACCTGATCTCCTTCTATGATCAGGTGACCCACATGGGGGATGTGGGGAGGCCTGTGGACATAGTCTACCTGGACCTCTGCAAGGCCTTTGATGCTGTTCCCCACAGCAAACTCCTGGCCAAGCTGTCAGCTCGTGGCTTGGACAGCAACACTCTGCACTGGGTTAGGAACTGGCTGGAGGGCCAAGCCCAGAGAGTGGTGGTGAATGGTGCCACATCCAGCTGGAGGCCAGTCACCAGTGGCGTTCCCCAGGGATCAGTGCTGGGCCCCATCCTGTTCAATATCTTTACTGATGATCTGGATGAGGGCATTGAGTCCATCATCAGTAAATTTGCAGACACCAAGCTGGGGGCAGGTGTTAGAAAGTAGAAGAGTTCTGCAGAGGGACCTCGACAGGCTGGACAGATGGGCAGAGTCCAATGGCATGAAATTTAACACATCTAAGTGCTGGGTTCTACACATTGGCCACAACAACCCCATGCAGCACTACAGGCTGGGGTCAGAATGGCTGGAGAGCAGCCAGGCAGAAAGGGACGTGGGGGTGCTGGTTGATTGTAGGCTGATCATGATCCTGCAGTGTGCCCAGGTGGCCAAGAAGGCCAATGGCATCCTGGCCTGTATCAGGAATAGTGTGGCCAGCAGGAGTAGGGAAGTCATTGTGCCCCTGTACTCATCACTGGTTAGGCCACATCTTGAGGACTGTGTCCAGTTCTGGGCCCCTCAATTTAAGAAAGATGTTGCATTGCTGGAATGTGTCCAGAGAAGGGCAACAAAGCTGGTGAGGGGTTTGGAGCATAAGCCCTATGAGGAGAGGCTGAGGGAGCTGGGGTTGCTTAGCCTGGAGAGGAGAAGAGGCTCAGAGGAGACCTTGTTTCTCTCTACAACTACCTGAAGGGAGGTTGTAGCCAGGCAGAGGTTGGTGTCTTCTCCCAGGCAAACAGGACCAGAACAAGAGGACATGGTGTCAAGCTGCACCAGGGGAGGTTTAGGCTAGATGTTAGGAAGAAGCTCTTCACAGAAGGAATGATAGGCCATTTGAATGGGCTGCCCAGGAGGTGGTGGAGTCACCATCACTGGCGGTGTTTAAGAGGAGATTTTATGAGGCACTTGGTGCCATGGTTTAGTTGATAAGACGGTGTTGGATGATAGGTTGGATTTGATGATCTCAAAGGTATTTTCCAACCTGGTTAATTCTATTCTATTCTATTCTATTCTATTCTATTCTATTCTATTCTATTCTATTCTATTCTATTCTATTCTATTCTATTCTATTCTATTCTATTCTATTCTACCCCCTTCAGGTCCTGGAAGGCCATTATTCCATCTCTGTGTATCCTTCTCTTCTGCAGGCTGAACAATCGCAACTCCCTCAGCCTTTGAGGTAGAGGTTCTCTAACCCCCTAATTGTGTTTGTGGCTCTCCTCCAGACCTGCTCCATCAGGCCCTAATCCTTCCTATATTGAAGGCTCCAGACCTGGATACAGTACTCCAGATGAGGTCACACCAGAGCAAAGTGATAGAATTACCTCTCTCAGTCAGCTGGCAACTCATCTTTTGATGCAGCCCAGAATATGATTGGCCTTCTGGGCTGCAAGCACACACTGTCTGCTCATGTCCAGCTTCTCATCCATTAGCACCCCCAAGGCCTTTTCCTCAGGGCTGCTTTCTGTCACTTTATCCCCTAGTCTGTATTGACAGTGAGGATTGTTCTGGCTTAGGTGCGAAACCTGCACTTGCTCTTGTTGAACCTCATGTGGTTCACCTGGGCCCACTTCTCCTGCTTGTCCAGGTCCTTCTGGATGACATCCCACTATGTCCAATTCCAGATGGCAAAGATGCAACCCAACCACCCAACAACAGATGTAACCCAAAATTTACATCTATTATATTAATGTGTTGTTTTCCAGTGTTCCTGACAAATGTCACATGTCTTTTGAATTTTCTTCTCCACCAGAACAGAATGGCTTTTAAAATACTTGCTGTTGTTATCCGCCCTTTACCTATGTTTTCTGTGAGCAGTAGTCAGGCACTGGACAATGGAAATCTGTCAGCCACAGAAGAGAAAGAAACTTCAACCATGTGGACAGTGAAACTTCATGGATAACCACAGAAAAGTGTCTGAGTCACATCCTGATCTCTTTAAACTTACTAGTACTGAAGTATTCTAAGCATTAGAGCAAAACTCCAAACTGTGTGCTTTAGTGCAGACTTTATTAAAGCTTTTAACAGATTTTCCTCATAAAGAGTATAGCCCAATAAGTTTAAAGGATCACATATGAATGAGACATCCAACATCCCATTAGTGGTCTCAGTGGAGTCTGGGGATCTGATCAGAGCTGTGTATATCAGAGTGAGCTGAATAGCTCCCTAGGCTACAGTGATAATACTTATTTGGTCTCCACTGACTGCAGTTGGGCCTTAGTTGCTTCTCTAATATGTGGATATGCCTAATTCTGTGTCTCTAAAGATGATTAATCTGTCTTGGGAACCTAATGGGGTCATTTGGAATGGATTGGCTTATGTCTTTTCCAGTTAGACTAAATCATCAGGAGAATTCTTGATGCAACCATGTCACACACTGCTTATTTCAAGTCTTATTTTTATGTGTAATGACACAGAGTCTGTGTTATAATTATTGATTACTTGAGGTAAAAACTGTCTGAAATAATGTGAGGACAACTACCAAGGAGTTATTTTCATAACAACACTGCAAGTCACCACAAGCAAATAGCACATAGTGTTTTGGAGGCCTGCTGGGATAATTTTGGGATATATCCTAGATAACAAGAGTAAAACTTGTTCCTTTAAACACTAAAACAAATGCTGAAGCAAATAATCTTCTCAATTATTCCCCCAGTTGTCAGTGACAGAAGGCAGCTGGCAAATTTACAAGCAGAAGGTAACTGGTATCCATGCAGTGAAAATAATCAGGTATCTCAAATGAAATAGGAATTGAGATAAAGAGACAATGTAAACACACACTGATCTTAGAATCATAGAATTGTTTTTGTTGGAAAAAACTTCTAAGATCATTTGGTCCAACTATCGACCTAACACCACCACGGCCATTAAACCACATCCTGAAGTGCCATGTCCACACATTTCCTGAACACATTGAGGGATGATGGCTTCCTCATCTCCCTGGGTAACCTGTTCCAATGCCTGAGCACTCTTTCTGTGCTTTTCTTTTCTAATATCCAATCTAAACTTCCTCTGGCACTATTTCAGGTCATTTCCTCTCTTCTTGTCCCCTGATACTAGAGTGAAGAGGTCAATCCCCACCTCACTACAATCTCCTTTCATGTAGTTGTAGAGGGCAATAAGGTCTCCCCTCAGCCTTCCAGTTCCCTCAGCTGTTCCTCATTAACGTTTATGCTCTACATCCTTCACCATCTTCATTGCCTGTCTCTGGACATGCTCCAGCAACTCCATATGTTTCTCGTAGTGAGGGGCCCCAAACTGAACATAGTATTTAAGATGTGGCCTCGCCAGTGCCAAGTACAATCACTTCCCTACACCTTCTGCTTACACTATTCCTGATACAGGTGAGGATACTGCTGGTCTTCTTGGCCATTTGAGTACATGCTGCCTCATGTTCAGACAGCTGCCAACAAACACCTTCAGGCTCTTCATGAACCCATGCTGACTGGGCTTGATCATCTGTTTGCCCTGAACATGCTGCATAATGGCACCCAATATGACCTACTTCATGACCTTCCTCAGCACTGATGTCAGATTGACAGGTCTGTAGCTCCCTGGGCCCTTTCTTATTGTAGATGGACATAACATCTGCCATTCTCCAGTCAGCTGGGACTTTCCTGGTAGCCAGGACTGCTAGTGAATAATGGAAAGTGTTTTGGTGAGCTCTTTCATCAGCTCCCTCATCCCACATCCTTGGGTGTATGCCATCTGGCCTCACAGACTGGTGTATGTGCAGCAGGTCACTAACCATCTCTTTTTGGACTGTGAGAGCTTCATTATGCTCCCCATCCTGATCTTGCAGCTCAGAGGGCTGGGTATCCAGTGAACAACTGGGTTTACTACTAAAGACTTAGGCAAAGAAGGCATTGAGTGCTTCAGCCTTTACTTTGTAATTTGATTAGGGCTGAATTAACGATGCAGGAATTACAAATATACAGTTATCTTTATTTTTCCCTAAAGCCCCGCCCCAAAATTAGGTATGAAAACTTATTACATTATTTATGGGTTCTGTTTGGTCACAAATTCTACCAGGATGCTTTGGGACAGTTTTAGTACAATTTAGAGAATTCAGAAAATGGAAAAGGCTAAGCCACAAAGTAGCTTTACCCCTGTGGTAGTGAGTAAAGTTCAATTCTACCCACACACACAAACCACAGCTAACTCAGTCGGAGAAGCAAAATGGGCAAGAGCTGTATTTTTACAAGCAGAATGAAATGCAATGGATATATATACAAAATACAGTATTTACAGTATATACAAAAATATACAGGAAAGAACGTAACATAGAAAATTCCTCCCCCCGATAGAGGAGGGCTTCCCCACAAGACCCCTTTATCCCCCTTCCTCCTTTTTTTCCCAAAAAGGATTAAAGAGAGAGAAATGGATATTGAGGGAAATTCTGTTAGTTCAAAGCATATGTTAAGGGAAGAAAAGAATTAAATTCTTATCTCATTAGTCCAAGGTCA
The DNA here is from genome assembly GCA_033816785.1 of Picus viridis. Lineage (NCBI taxonomy): Eukaryota > Metazoa > Chordata > Aves > Piciformes > Picidae > Picus > Picus viridis. Next base: position 69,033,855 of record CM066566.1, read on the forward strand.
GCTCCAGCAAGCTCAGAAGAAAGAAAAGCAGCTGTCCAGACTGACTGCACAGACTGAACTAAAACTAAAAATTCTTAAAGTTACATTCCTACTGATCTACCAATTAAATTCATTTAGAATTATCTTAGTTTTCCTTTTTACACCAAAACATTCAGCTAGAGTGTTTCAGTAGCTGTGCTTTCTTAAAGGCACAGCCTAAAACTGTCACAACCCACTTATAATCAGAGGCAAGCCAGGAACCTTGAGAATGCCAGGTTGTACTCATGAGGATGGAGCAGGAATTGGGTGTCAGTCCCTAGGTCTCTCGTCGGTGGCAGGCTCCAGGAACTGCAGGTTTTATAATCCAATTTGTGGATAAGGCAGCATGATCCAAAGGAAAAGGACCCACCAGAATCAAAGTGTCCATAGACACAGCTGCTATGAGGCAAAACTTGTGAGCAGCCACATTGCAAGAAAGCCACAGGTTTCATGGCAGGCAGGGTCATTCCACGGCAGGCAGGGAGCAGGATCCCAGGCAGGCAGGTCTGGGGAGAAGCCAGGTCCGAGTGAAGTAAGCAAGGTGAAGGCAGGAGCCAGAGAAGGAGCAAGAGCGAGGGCAGGAGCAGGATGATGGTGAGAGCCCTGATCGCTTTCTGGCCACTCTATTTAAGGTGTTTGTAGACAACCTGTCTGAGACCAATGTATAATGGGCGCAAAGCACCCTGCTTAATCATAGCTCCCAAACCCAGCAGACTGGATGCTACACCACTGAGGAAGTTATCCTCTACACACTGCAGGAATCTCCAGGACTGTTCCCTCTCTGCTACGATATATATCCGTCAGAAATCAGGAAAGCTGAAGTTCCCCACAAGAATGAGGACTAGCAATCATGAGACTTCCATCATATGCCCAAAAAATATTTATCTGTCTCTTTGTCCCGATTGGGTGAGCTATAACAGACCCCCACCAAGATGTCTGCTTTGTTGGCCTTCTGCCTGATTCTTACCCATAAACAGTCAACTCTATCAAAACTCTCCATATAATAATCTTTTTATTCTTCATTTCCAGGGACAGAAAATAGTCAGACAAGTAATATGCAAATTAAGGTAGCTTGAGGAGCTTGTTTCTGCCTCTAAATGGAGGCATTTAATATTTTATTAGTAGAGACAATGCAAATCAACAGCTTTACTTTTGTTTTATTCATATGTGTGCAGAACATATGTCACACCGTGAATGACCATGGAGTTCTTTACAGTGACACCTGTAGGGTCTTTACTGTTGCAAGTAGTCCTCAGCTCCTTTTTTAACATACCTTGGAGATACCTTTCTGCTTTGTATTTCTTTTTTTTCTTTCTACAGACAGACTTAATGGATTCAGAGTTTCTGCTCTCAAATTTACTAACATTAATTTCAGTTTATCACAAAGTGATTATGACTAAAGATTTCTACATCATATTGAAACCATTTGAATCCAATTGCATTTTATGACACTGGAAAATTATTCTATTATGAAAAGATGCTCTTACTCATGCGCTATGATTTTATGTTTTTTATTCTTTGGAGCCTGAAGATCAACAGTTTTTGTATATTTATGTCTTTAATAAGAAGAGCTTAAGGAAAGTTGCATTCTGGTATCAGTAAGTTATAATTTCAATAGTGTGTAGGTAGATGTGTATATTACCAGTTCCTGAACTCCTTCTCAGAAAACATCTTTTACTCTTTAACTTTTACTCAGGAATTACAGAAATGCATTTCCTTATCATTCACCTATGATGTTGCCCTTTAAAAACAATCAAATAAATAAACTCAAATCCCTTACAAAACAAAACAAAAAAATCCCCAAACCAATCAATAAATCTCCCCACAATAATTTTCCCATAGCATATTCCCTTCTTCACCAAAAAACCCCAGACAATACAGAATAACACAATGCTGGAAGCTGGAAGGGACCTTTAGACCAACACTCCTGCCAGAGCAAGATATCCTAGAGTAGAAGACACAGGAACACATCCAGGTGGGTTTTGAATGTCTCCAGAGAAGAAGATGCCACAATATTTAATTTTCCCCCCTTTGGATGTTATGCCAGCCAAAGTCAGTGAAGGTCATGGATGAAAAATGAGTTTTATGCCTCACTTCAGGAAAGTAATCAGGTATGCTGAAGATACAATAGGCTGTGGAATCCTTTGTAGAAATGTGCCAGGTTATGAATACTTGAAAAAGGGAAATGAGATACTAGTAAATAACATTTATCTATGACATTTCTCCTTTTCTTTATTAGAAATGCCCTAGTTCAATAAAGAGGTATATATACTTTTCTCATATTTTGGAAGTATATCTTTTCCTACCCTCTCCATTGTTTCACCCTTAAAAAAACTTAAGCTATAAATTCCTGCACATCTGGGATACAAGCTAAGGGGATTTAAAAGTAATATAATTCTATTCCATTAAGCTGATGATTCTGTGATTCTCTGATAAATTAATTATGTCTTTAGCTATGAAATACGAGTATTCATTTTTAAACATTTTAAGAGCAGACTTTTTAAAAAAAAAAACAACACATATACTTGACAGATTGTCTTGACTCTTAACCTAGTCATATGTCTGTACTTGAAAAGAGCCTTGCCTTGAGAATGTCAACAGCTTTAGAAACTCCACGGTGCTGGTGCTATAGTAGATACAAAAGGAACAGTAAAGAAAATAGAACTGTTTACTGTTTCTGTCTCTTCATAAAGTATCAGTATCTGAATGTATCATTGCATATTTTTTTTTTATTGAGATTGAAATTTAAATTGAATAGAACTTATATATCAGATATCTGGAAATAATTGGCAGGCACAGTTTAACTCAATTGAATTCAGTCTTGGAAAGCACTACAAATTTATTTATCTGAAGAGTTACTTGTACAGTGTATTGTTTTTTAATAGAAACTGAATGAAGTAAGAAGAAAGGAAATGAAACCACACAAATTCCTTTAAAAGCTTTCAGCTTCTTAAGGTTCTATAAATGCTTGTCTTTGTGATGGAAAATGTTTAGACTGATTTAAAACAAGCTTTCCCTCTTTTTAAAGCAAACAAACAAACAAACAAACAAACAAACAAACAAACAAAAAAAACCCAGAACAGACTTCATGCTTAGTTATTTTTAATCAGTATCTCACAACTATTAAATTTTTGCTATATATAAAAAATAAATATGGAAAAGGATGTTTTTGTGTTGTCTTGGGTTTCGGGGAGCAAGACAGATGCTCTTTACCCCTCCCCAAAGGAATAAAAAATTATGTTACATACAGGATAGGAAAGAACTCAAAATGAAAAGGAAGTACTGTACGTAACTAAATACAACAGTGCAAAACCACACAAAATACACCAACACTCCAATCTGGTCTTTACCAAGATCTCACTAGACCAGAACATTCCCAAAAGCTTTCCTCCACCAGGCCAAAAATCCAGGCCTCAAATGCACCTCTCCCTCCTGTTTCTCCCGACCCCCCCATAGCTAGGCCAAAATGACGCAATTAGAAATTCAGCTTTGCCAAGGCCAAGCCAGACTGCACAGCCTCCCCCACAAAACAGAGATAACACAGCTGGGAGAAGAGAGAGGGAAGAAAAAAGGAACAAAACAGACAATTATGCCCATTCATATACTGGACCAGATGCAATACTATGGGATGGAATAACATGATTTCTGGTTAGATCTCCCATGTGGTGAATGGGTGGTCCAGTCCCCCAAGAGGGCCTCTCTATGGTTAGACATCTATTCCTTAACCCGCAACATATATGTATGGAATTTAAGTAGATTTGTATTACAAGGATATGCTGCCATTGTCTGAATCTGTTCTGTACAAATCTGCCCAAAAGCCCAAACCACCCAAAAATATGGCCAACTGCAAACTGCAGTAGAAAATGTTATTAAATTTGAAGTGTGATGCTCAAGCAATAAACCCACTAAACTTTAAAAATGTTAACATAAAGTATGCCAAAGTTCATTTCATAATTTAAATCTCTGTATACAACCTTAGAATAATAGGATAGCTTGAGTTGGAAGAGACCTTAAAGATCAATCTAGTTCCGACCCCCGCAATGGGTAGGGACACATCCCTAGCTTCATCCAGCCTGCTATTAAACACTTTCAGAGCTGAAGCATTCACAACTTCTCTAGGCAACCCACTCCAGTATCTCACCACCCTCATAGTATGAATCACAATATCAACCCAAGCAATTGTCTCAGTCACATCTTCTTAAGAAATAATTTATTAAAAAATTCTAGCTAGGTATTAACTTTTTAAAATTTCTTTGCCTACCATTTCTTTGTCTGCTCATTCTTCAATTGTCTCAATTACTATATGAAGTTATAATATAATTACTAGTTTTCTTAAAATTTTAGTAATGACTTGTGTTGGGTTAACAGCTGAAATCTTGCTACCTTCCCTCCTCTTTCCACACAGACAGGAGACAAAGTAACTCAAAAAACCCCAAAACCTCTGGGTTAAGATAGAGTTGGGAAAATGAGCTTTACTGAAAATGGGATAATACAATACACAATTACCTTAGCCTATTTATATATATATATATATAAAGAATTGGCTTGATGGCCGCACCCAGAGAGCGGCTGTCAACGGGTCCATGTCCCAATGGAGGCCAGTGACAAGCGGAGTCCCTCAGGGATCAGTCCTGGGACCCGTCTTGTTCAACATCTTTGTGGGTGACATGGACAGTGGCATCGAGTGCACCCTCAGCAAGTTTGCTGATGACACCAAGCTGTGTGGTGCAGTGGACACGCTGGAGGGAAGGGATGCCATCCAGAGGGACCTGGACAGGCTGGAGAGGTGGGCACAAGCCAACCTCATGAGCTTCAACAAGACCAAGTGCAGGGTCCTGCATCTGGGTCGAGGCAATCCCAGGCACAAATCCAGGCTGGGCAGTGACTGGCTGGAGAGCAGCCCTGAGGAGAGAGACTTGGGGGTGCTGGTGGTTGAGAAGTTCAACATGAGCTCTCAATGTGCGCTTGCAGCCCGGAAAGCCAATCAGATCCTGGGCTGCATCAGGAGATGTGTGACCAGCAGGTCAAGGGAGGTGCTTCTCCCCCTCTACTCAGCTCTGGTGAGACCCCACCTGGAGTACTGCGTCCAGTTCTGGAGCCCCTATTACAGGAGGGATGTGGACGTGCTGGAGCGTGTCCAGAGAAGGGCCACGAGGATGATCAGAGGGCTGGAGCACCTCTCCTATGAGGACAGACTGAAGGAGTTGGGGCTGTTCAGTCTGGAGAAGAGAAGGCTCCAAGGTGACCTCATTGTGGCCTTCCAGTATCTGAAGGGGGCCTACAGGAAGGCTGGGGAGGGACTTCTCAGGATCTCAGGTAGTGATAGGACTAGGGGGAACGGAATGAAGCTGGAAATGGGGAGATTCAGGCTAGATGTGAGGAAGAAGTTCTTCGCCATGAGAGTGGTGAAGCCCTGGAATGGGTTATCCAGAGAGGTGGTTGAGGCCCCATCCCTGGAGGTGTTTGCGACCAGGCTGGACGAGGCTCTGGCCAGCGTGATCTAGTGCAGGGTGTCCCTGCCCATGGCAGGGGGTTGGAACTAGATGATCCTTGTGGTCCCTTCCAACCCTGACTGATTCTACGATTCTATGATTCTATTTGCTGAAAAGTGCAGAAGTAGCAGAAGTCAGCAACCTACCTGCCACCACTCTTGGCCTGCAGCCAGCGCAGTGTGAAAACCCAACACTTCAAATATGGAAAACCAAAAGCCAGAACCAGAACCAGAACAAGACGCCTCTCGTTACAATGTGAACTTCAAGCATCATGACACTTTGCTCCAGGTAGCACTTTAATTTTGAAGCTGGTATGATGTCAGCATGGTATTTGAATATGTGCAGCAGATGCAATTCAACCCATGACATCCTCCACACCTTATTTTATACTGTCTGTGTCATCCTTGGATCAGTCGGATCAGTCCATGACCAGGCCAAACAGTGGGGCTGTGTTTCCACACCTGAGGCAATTGATTCCAGTGACTCCTTCCACTGCTCCAAGTGAAAGTAAAATCATAGAATCATAGAATTGCTAGGGTTGGAAGGGACCTCAAGGATCATATAGTTCCAACTCCCTTGCCATTGGCAGGGACACCTCACACTACATCAAGTTGCTCAGACCCACATTCAGCCTGGCCTTAAAAAGCTCCAGTGTTGGGGCTTCTACCACCTCCCTGGGCAACCTGTTCCAGTGTCTCACCACCCTCATGGTGAAGAACTTCTTCCTAACATCCAATCTCATTTCTGGTTTCATTCCAAAACTCATTTCTGGTTTTGTTCCATTCTCCCTAGGCCTATCATTACCTGACATCCTAAAAAGTCCCTCAACAGCTTTCTTATAGCCCCCTTAAGATATTGTAAGGCCACAATATGGGCTCTTAGGAGCCTTCTTTCCAGACTGAACAGCTCCAACTTAGTCTGTCCTCGTAGGAGAGGTGCTCCAGCCTTCTAATCATCCTCGTGGCCCTTTTCCGGACATGCTGCAGCATGTCCAGATCCTTCCTGTAATAGGGGCTCCAGAACTGGATGCAGTACTTTAGGTGGGGTCTCAGCAGAGAGGATTAGAGGGAATCACCTTCCTCAACCTGCTGGCTATGCTTCTCTTGATGCAGCCCAGGATGTGATTGGCTTTCTGGGCTACAAGTGTACACTGGGTGGCTCATGTTGAGCTTCTAATCCACCAGCACCCCCAAGTCCTTTTCTTCAGGGCTCCTCTCAAGCCAGTCATTGTCTAGTCTAAGTTGTTTCTTGGGATTGCCCTGACCCAGATGCAGGACCTGCACTTGGTCTTGTCAAACCTAATAAGGTTGTCATGAGCCCACCATGCCAGCCTGTCAAGGTCCTTGTGGATGGCATGGTGTCATCGGCAAACCTGCTGAGGGTGCACTCAATGTCACTGTCCATATCACTAAGACTGGAAATTCTATAGTGCATGAAATAGGGAACTCTCTTCTTTGAACTCTCTCACATCAAATGTGTCTTGCATTCTGGTTCTCAGCTTCCAACACATCCAGCAGCTGGAATCCATCTGTTACTCCAGAAACAGAGATGGATTACACCCCTCACAGTTTCATGGCATAAGATTACACTGGGTACCAGTATCTACTAAAGCTTTATATTCTTGTGGGTTCAATTTACCAAGCCATCAGATCCATACTGACCAATAAGCCCAGTTGTGCCTCTCCTCTATCTGGTCAGAGGCAGGTCCCCTCTAATTCTGACTGTAATCACTTGCATCTTATGAAGATGCTTTGGAGGTCCCTTCAGGAAGATCAGAAGTTGTACCAGTTTGTCTGCTCTTTTTGGTGACTTTCCACTGGAAACTGAGGCAGTATTCTTTGGGGGAGAATTTCCTTGTAAATCACATACTCGTGCAGCTAGGACTGAAATGGGGTTTCTATCCTGCTTCCTCATGTCATCCCCCTAGTCACATAAATAGAGTGTGCCATGGGGTGTAGCTGCCAGATTTTCTCACTTAAATGAGGAAGCACTTGGTCCTCATGTCTGAAACATGGGACCATACAGGTAGGGAATAGACAAGCTCTTTTTGAGTTGAAAGACCCTCCAGGACAGTTCCTTCACAGCTGAAACATGGGCCTGGATAGAGGAAGAGAGACTTCCCTCACATTGCCGGGGCCTGTTAATCATTTCATCCACTTGGCCATCATTCAAAGCCAGAGATAACGACCAAGCAAGCACCTCTGGCTCTTTCACTTCTTCCTTTGATGACCTTGATTCATTGCCATCCTTTGCCAGGGTAGTTACTTTCCTTGTATGCTTCTTTTTCTGCTCAGGGTCTGGTGATATTGGGACAGGCTGGTTCTCTATCGTGTCTGTCATGCCTGTTGGTCTGTCTGTAGGCCCAGAGACTTTCTCTTGTCCTTGACCATTCTGAGCATTTGTCCATATTTCACTCCAAAGTTATCTTTCCTCTGAAGCCTACTTTTCTTTCAGTGCATCTTTCAATGAAGTTACATACAAAAAGAATCATGGTTTCAAACATGGAATCATAGAATCATAGAATTTTTAGGGTTGGAAGGGACCTCAAGGATCATATAATTCCAGCCCCGCCCCCCCTGCCATGGGCAGGGACAGCTTACACTAAATCAGGTTGGCCATACCCACATCCAGCCTTAAAAATCTCCAGGGATGGGGCCTCTACCACCTCCCTGGGCAACCCGTTCCAGTGCCTCATCACCCTCATGGTGAAGAACTTCTTCCTAACATCCTTATTTTTTTTTCATTCCCCCTAGTCCTATCACTACCTGACACCCTAAAAAGTCCCTCACCAGCTTTCTTGTAGGCCCCCTTAAGATACTGGAAGGCCACCCTTAGGTATTCTTGGAGCCTTCTATTCTTCAGACTGAATAGACCCAACTCCTCAGTCTGTCCTCATAGGAGAGGTCCTCAAACCCTCTAACATCGACACACTTTAGTATGGAAAGATATATTAAATAGAGAAAGCAATAGGTTTCCCTTCTTTCTAAAGTGAAATTTTGATTGAAATAAAACACATTTAGATTAAGATTTTGTTTAATAGCCACTGAAACTACTGCCTTAGTCTGTCTTGGAATCCTTTCCTTATCTTCTACAGCTAAAATTAATGGTTTACTATTCTGCCAAGAGATTTCACAGTTCAGTTATTGCATGCAGAACCATTTTTATTCTATTCATTGCATAAGTCTGATGTGTCTGAAAGCTTCATTGTGTTCCCCTTACGTATTATATTGTTAGAGATGATGAATAATATTTTTTTAGTTCCTTTATTTGAGATCTCTAAGATTATACAGATCATTGGTGCTCTTTCCATTGGTGATCTACTTCCAGTCTATCATTTAAAGCTAATTTGTATTCAGTTCATCACTACCTTACCTGATTATCAATGAACTTTTGGGGATTGTCCAAAGAGGTATTCTATCAGGCTTAGATTTGCACATTTCTTCCCTACCATTAGTAGCTGATGAGTGCTGTTTTCCAATGTTTTTTAAAGGCTCTCAATTTTCTCTTCCTCCCCTCCAATATGCAGCTCACACTAGTTATGTATTTTTTGTGTGTTTAAACATACAATCTTGCTTTAATTTTTATTTTTCTATCTCTATTAGTTAGGTATTTTTGTTTCTTTTTTTATATTTTGCTGAGTACTTTCTAAGCCTACACAGATGCATAATATGGTTGAGGTTTGAAGGAATCTCTGGAGGTCATCTTATCCAATGCCTGTGCTCATGCAGGGACATCCAAAATAAATTACTCAGGAACATATCCAGATAAATGTTTAATATCTTCAAGGGGGGAGATTACAAAATGTGCCTGGACAACTTGTGCTGCTTCTCAGTCACCTTCACAGTAAAAATGTATTTCCTAATGTTCACAGGGGACTCTCTGTATTTCAGATTGTGCCCATTATCTCTGGTCTTGCCACTGGGCATTAATGAAAAGAGCTTCTCTCTCTCCTTTGAACTCTCCCTTCCAATATTTTACATGCTTTTTCTTCATGTCAGTCTGTCACAGGTCTCTCAGCTGTTTCCTCATATGTGAGATATTTCAATCCCTTAATCACCTCAGTGGCTCATCTCTGAAATTTTCTCAGTATGTCCATGTCTTTCTTCTACTGGGCAGCCCAGATCTGGGCACAGTATTCTAAATATGGCCTTGCCAGTGCTGGATAGAAAGGAAGGGTTATCTCCACTGACCTGCTGAGAACACTCTTCCTAATGTAGTCCAGGATGCAATTAACCTTCTTTGTCACAAGAGCACATTGACAGCTTATAGTGTCCCCTGCGACTTTCGGGTTTTGGTTTGGGTGGGGTTTTTGTTGGTGGTGTTGTGGGGTTTTGTTTTGTTTTGTTTTGTTTTTTTTTCCAAAGTTGCTTTCTATCTGGGTAGCCTCCAACATACACTTCTCACATATCTTTGTTAAACTTCATTAGGTTTTTGTCAGTCCATATCTTCAGCCTGTTGAGGTCCTGCTGGATGGCAGCACAGCCCTTTGATGCATCAGCAACTTTTACCAGTCTTGTGCCATCACCAAAACACACAATTGTCTTGGTTCAGAAGTTGGGAAAGACTCAGTGCTTTTTAAAACATTCCTGTGTGTGAAATTAAGGCACATACAATGTCAACTATCAAAATCGAGGCTATTTATTGAAGGATGAAGTAAATAAAACAAAGAAAAGGAGAAAAGGGAGAGAGAGAGAGATAGAGAGAGAAAATGAGGACAAATGGAGAAAGAAAGAGAGCAGGGAAGGAATTACCCCCAAGATGCTTTTCTGTCTTTGGTCAGAGTAGGTCCAGGAAGGGTGCTGCCAACTCACTTCTTTGGCTTGGAGGAGAGATAGAAGAGAGAGACACATCCCAGGGTCTGAGTCCTTTTCAGCTTGTGTTGTTAGCTGGAGGAGAAGAGATAAAGCTGGTTCTGTGATGTTTTCCCCTTCTCTGAGCAGCCTCCAGCAGGTAGTGTTTTCCAGTGGAAATTTTCTCCCTGAGCAGGCATCACTTGGAGCTTTTATATAGGGTTTTTTTGATTGCAGCTACCTCTGGCCCCTCACCCTAAGTCACATATTATGCATGTGTGTCCAGGTGTTACCTCCAGGGAGTCTTGTGGTTGCAGGGGTCAGGTACCAGAGTGGGCCTTCATCACCCCTCCACACCCCCTTCCCCCCGACCTGTTCACCGCTCTCCCTGGGCTTATCAGGCCAGGATGTGTTTATTTCTGTTGCATATTCTAGGGGGTCTTTCCACCACTCCCCTCTGTGGCAGCTGCTAACTCAGTGAGTAGAGATGATCTTATCATTGTTGAGACATACCTCAGTCCTGATGTAATCGCCATTACAAGATGATTTGCATCCAGACAACAGATAATCCATGTTTCAGAGAAATATATCAGTTTACATATTTTTCCTCTACACAACATTGTACAATGCCTTCTAAATCATAAGACTCAATATTTCCCTTAAAGTATTTCCTATTTTCTTGCAAAGATCTTGTACTGTTAAAAGCCTGGTTCTCCACAAAGACCACTTGCTCACAAGAGTATGAACTGTAAAGACGAGGGACTGTCTCAGAGCAACACAATGATTAAGTTTGCACAGAACAGATGAATTGTAATGGGTTAATCCTGGCTAGACCTGGCTAAACCTTGTGAGTTGAGATGAGGACAGGGGACCAATTACCATAGTGGGGAAAACAGACTAGATTGGTGGAAAACTTAATTTATTGACAATTAGCAATTGAGTGGAATAGTAAGAAATAAAAGTAAAATTATAGACACCTGAAACTTGCTCTGTCCCACATGGAGGCAGTTGATAGGAAACAGCTGCTCAATACACCAATTTACATAAGAATAATGTTGTAACTGTAAAGAGAAGGTACACAATTAAAAATTATAATAAATCCTACTTCACAATACTTATCAAATATTCATTTTGAAAATTCCATTTAACATTTTTTGAGTGAAACAGCATTCCTCTTCTTTGCAATATGCAAATTTGGTTGCTAACACTCATGTTGTAATTTAATTATACAGTTATCATACTTGGGTTAAAGGAACATAATTTATGGCAAACACTGTAATGAACTAGTGTTATCTATGTGAACCACACAGCTCAGCTATTTCTGTTCAACATTTTAAATTGCCAGCATTGTCCTCCAACACAATTCCTTCACAATTAAAACCTTTCTGGCTTATTAGAAAAATCTCAGAAAATATGGCTACACTATTATTCCCATACTGGTCATACAAGGGAGATATTCTCGTTTTCTTGTTATGCTGCTATTCCCTTTCTTCATTCCTGTACTGGGCATATAAGAGCAAAATGCAACTGGAAAACAGAATATTTAATTAAAAAAAAAAATTCTGTGGCAATCTGTCTCTATATCATCTATATATCTATCTACATTTTTAATCTATATAATCACATTCAAGTCTACTTGTGCAAAATGATTTAATGTACTGAATTGTTAAATTTTCAACAGGCAGAGATAAGGATCACTGATTTGTATGTCCTCTGCATTGTCCTGTTTTGAAGATGAACATCCAACTGTGATGTTTTACCAGACCTTCCCCTCCCTAAAATTAGCAGTGGGTAGTCACTCAATTTAGTGAATTCACCAGCTTAGCATAATTGAATACATCCAATCACAGAAAATATCTATTTGGAAGAGACTTCAAAGACCATGCAGTCCAGTTTTCAACCCATCACTGAATGGTCAATACTAAACCATGTCTGTAAGCTCCAGGTCCACACACTGCTTAAACAACTCCAGGGAAGGTGACTTCACCACTGTCCTGGGCAGACCATTCCAATGTTTGGTAATCCTCTCTGCAGAGAATTATTTCCTAGCATCCAGTCTGAACCTCCCCTGGTGCAGCTTGAAACCATTTCCTTTAGTCCTGTTGCTAGCACCAAGGAGAAGAGGCTGGACCCCTCCTTGATCCAATCTCCCTTCAGGTAGTTGCAGAGAATGATGAGGTTCCCCCTCAGCCTCTTCTCCAGACTGAACAACCCCAGCTCCCTCAGATGCTTCTTTTAGGCCATGTGCTCCAGGCCCTTCACCAGCCTTGTTGCCCTTCTCTGAACACACTCCAGAACTTCAATGTCCTTCCTATAGTGAGGGCTCCAGAACTGAACACAAGACTCAAGGTGTGTGTCTCAGTCCAGAGAGGGTAAGAAACTCAGTTCTTTTGAATATTCCCTTGCTATGAAATTAGAGGCACAAATGAGTCCAAAAAATCATCAGGGAGGCTATTTATTAGCAGAATAAAGTGGACAGAACAGAAGGATGGAGAGAAAGAAGGAAAAAAGAGAGAGAGGGGGAGAAGAGGGAGAGAGAAGTGGAAAGGAATTATATTACCACACCCCTAACCCCCCAGTACAGTTTGGGTCTGTGGAGGAAGGGTGATGCTGCTTTGGCATGGAGATGTCATCCTTGTTGGCTGTGCCATCCTTCTCTGAGCAGCCTCTTCAGCTCCATGAGTTGCAGCAGGTGGAACATAGGACACGGAGAGAGGGTTCATCCTGGTCTGCTTCTTCCAGGCTACATGGTGAGGTCTCTGTCATTTTCTCTCCTGGTATTTTCTTTGTTTTTCTTCAGAGAGGCATTTCCCAGGTCTCTTTCTTCTTATGAGCCAGTAGTTGCTCAGGTCTTTTATACAGCTTTTTAGGTACCTGTCCAAGTGGTGAATCCATTGTCCGTTTGCACCATCCTCCCTTTCTGGGGTAGCTGATGGGTAGGGATGATCTTGTCTATGCAGACTCCAGAGAGACGTTATCCAGTGGCGTCCGCCTAATACACATCAGCTATTGTCTGGGCAAGCAGCAAAGGTGATTTTATCTTTGTTGAGTCACATCCAGAGAGACAAGATTTAGTCTCTCACAGTGTGGCCTCACCAGTGATGAGTACAGGGGGATGATCACTTCCATGTTCCTGCTGGCCACAGTGTTTCTAATACAAAAGCGGAGGCCATTGGCTTTCTTGGCCACCTGATAACACTGCTGACATATTTAATTGACTGTCAACCAGAAGCCTCAGCTCCCTCTCAGAGTTGCAGCTTTCCAACTACACATCCCCAAGTCTGTAGCTTGCCATGAGGTGTTTGCAACCTAGCACTTGGCCTTGTTGAACTTCATACAATTAGCCTTGACCCATAAGTCTAACCTGTCCAGGTCCCACTGCAGAGCCTCCCTATCCTCTAGCAAACTGACACATCCACCCAGCTTGGTGTCATTTGCAAACTTACTGAGGATGGACTCAATCCCCTCATCCAGATGACAGAATCATAGAATCAACCATGTTGGAAAAGACCTCAGAGATCATCAAGTCCAACCTATTACCTAATACCTAACACCTCGTGGCTAACTAAACAATGGCTTCAAGTACCACATCCAATCCTTTTTGAACACCTCCAGGGACAGGGACCCCACCACCTCCCATTCCAATGGCCAATTACTCTTTCTCTGAAGAACTTTCTCTTTACCTTGAGCCTAAACCTCCCCTGGCACAGCTTGAGACTGTGTCCTCTTGTTCTGTCACAGGTTGCCTGGGAGAAGAGACCATCCTCCACCTGTCTACATTCTCCTTTCAGGTACTTGTAGAGAGCAATAAGGTTTCCTTTGATAATGGTGAGTGGCTTAGCCAACACATCTGCCAACTCCTTCAGCACCCTTGGGTGTAGCCCATTTGGCCCCATAGCTTTGTGTGCTTCTAAGTGGCATAACAGGTCACTGACCACTTCCTCATTTATTATAATGACCTCATTCTGATTCCTCTCCCTGACTCCTAGTTCATGAGACTGAGGGTCCAGGCACCTGCTCGTTCCAGTGCTAAAGAGAGAGGAAAAGTAGACGTTGAGCACTTCAGCTTTCCCCTCATCCTTAGTCACCATGTTTCTCTCTGAACCCTATGAAAAAATGGAGATTTTCCCTAGTTGCTAAGAATGTGTAGAGGCATTTTCATTATCCTTAATGCCTGTAGCTAGATTGAGTTCTAGCTGTGCTTTGGCTCTCCTAATTTTCTGCTTGCATAGCTTCACTACATCTTTAGAGTCCTTGTGAGGAACCTGTCCCCTGTTCCAACAGCTATAAGGTCCCTATTCAGCCAGGCCAGATGTTTTCCCCACAGACTCATTTTTCTGCACACAGGACTGCCTGCTTCTGTGCCTTTAAGACTTCCCTCTTGAAGTATGTCCAGCCTTCCTGGACTCCTATATCCTTTAGGGTGGCCTCCCAAGGGACTTTGTCAATCAGTCTCCTGAACCAGACAAAGTTTGCCCTCTGGAAGTTCAAGGTGGCAGTTTTACCAACCACTCTCCCTGTTTCCCCAAAGAGAACTCAATCCTCTCATGACCGCTGAGTCCTAGACAAGCTGCAACCTTTACTTCCCCCACAAGTTCTTCCCTGTTCACACAAAGCAGGTCCAGGAAAGCACCTTTTCTGGTTGGCTCCCTCACCAGTTGTGTCAGGTAATTATCCTACACACACTCCAGAAATCTCCACGATGTTCTCTCCCTGATATATTGTATTTCCAGCAGCCATACAGGAAGCTGAAGTCTCTCACAAGAACAAGGGGTAGCTTAGAAAAAAATCATCTACCTCTTCATCCTGGTTGTGTGGTCTATCAGAGATTCCCACCATGATATCACTCTTGCTGGCCTTATTCCCCTTTCTTACCCATGAGGACTCAACCCTTTCATCACCTTCATTAATTTGCATGGTTTCATATGTCTCCCTTCTGCAGCAAATGGCTGTTTGGTGTGTTAATGACTCGTTTATATTTACCGGGATGTGCTGGTTCTGCCCACTCTAGGTCAGCAGCCTGCCCACAGAATACCAGCCCCAGTGAAAATAGTAAAGTTGTTTTTCCTGGCATCAAAAAGCCCTAAATAGAGCTTTTTGATGGCTCTTTTGGCAACAGATCCCTTGCCCAGCACAGGCATACCCCCACTGAAGCTGATCTCTGCAGCATTTGTGCTTAGGCTCTGTGTGTTTAACCATGAAATGAATTTTGTTATTCTGCAGAGCAGCAAATTGCCACCAGAGAGGTAATATTTCAGAAATATTGTCATTTATGAGTTTCACTGCCCATCCAGCTTGAATTTCTGAGTGATATTTGTTATTTATAGGTATTTTCTGAATGCTGCTGCAAACAGTTTTCAAGCTAAGTATTCATAAACTGTGCACTTGCGCATTTCCACTTTTATTGTCTCTCTTTTGAAAGGTATCAATCACAACAACTTTTATAATACATGAATCACAAATATCCAACATGGTAAGATTGATGTCTGTCTCGGGTTAACACAGCCCACTGTCACAAGCAAGCCTTCTCCCCTCCATCCCTCCATGCCCAAGATAAGGATGGAAAATAACACAAAAAGCCCTGGGTGGAGATAAGGAGTTTAATGAGATGGTATAATGTAAAATTTCCTTAGCCTATTTTGCTGAAAATCACATCAAAAGCAGAAGCAGAAACGAAAGCAGAAGTCACTGGTAAAATGACACTCCCCACACACACTCCCAAGCCCACAGAGAGCCCAGAGGAAAAGACCTACACTGCAAACACTGGAAACTGGAAGCAACAACTGGAAACAAGAAGCCTTTCATGTTAGGATTTGAACTACAAGCTCAATGATACTTTGCTCCAGCCAGCACTTTCATTTTAAAACTGGTATGATGTCAGCATGGTATTGAATACTCACCAGCAGATTCAATTGGCTAAACTTGCAACAATGGCCACTTGAATAATTTACAAGCATATGTAGAGATTTACCCAATTACTTTTATTCTTACTCGTTCCTGTATATGAAGCATTTTTCCCTTTCTTAAATTTTTGCCAAGAGGTATGTCCAGGTTTGAGGCCAGGCAACAGAATGATACACAAATGGATTGCGGAAGTGATGGAAAGTTTAAATGGAAAAGCAGTAAGTGTTTTACAAAAGATGCAAGCATAGTGATAAAGATGTCCCAAAGCATACAGAGTCCCTTGCAGCATACCCATAAGGCCTCCCATCTTTTACCTTCTCCCTACCTGAGTGTATACCCAAAACCCCCAGGGCTCTTTCTTCCCCCTACTGCTACTCTAGTCTCAGCTGGCCAGGTCTGAGACTGCCCCTCCCCTTTCTCCTCTTAGGCAGTAGGCCTACGCAGACCTAAGAGGCCTTGAGATAACTCCCTACTGTTACCCGATAGGGAGCATCTCCCATGAAGGCAGAGAGGGAAGAAAGAGGAAGTGAATGACTTTGCAGATGGATTTATAGGGCTCAGGTTATTATGAGTATGAAATATGCTATTTCCTGTGTCCACCCACTGGGCTGGACCCTCAGGACCCTGGAGGTGTATCTTGTGTGGCAGGAATAGGAGGCATCCAGCCTAAACTGCCACATGCCACCCCTTATTTCATACCATAATTCCTGCACCCAAAATATATAATCAAATTAGAAATCTTCAGGTGACATGTATGGCAAAGTCCAAGTCTTCATCTGGGCATCCTTCCAACAGTCTCTCATTCAGGCCCAGGTAACAGTTCATTTCAGACCTTCTCCCTCATTGATGGACCCTCCAAGTGACACAGAGTTCATTCTTCTGCAGTTCAAGCTCTTCATAGATTTGATGGACATCCTGGTCACCTGGAAGAACCTCACAACTTCTCAACCAAACCTTTATTTCCATCCACATCCACTCAGTGGCATGTTTCCACCCTTCGGGGCAAGCAGGTCAGAACAATCAGGCTCTTTGATTGTTTTTTCGCAGGAAACAGCACGCTGAGACTTCCATAAATTGCATGGACCTTTCCCAAGCCCAGTGCTGACTGCTTTCCAGCTATAGCCCCAAGCTGCACAGATGCACACCACAAGCTTGGATGATGGGCTTTGTTGTGTCCTGTGAAGGGTCTTTATTGGAGCTGTCTCTGTCCAGCATGTGGCAGCCACTATCCTGTAGTCACAGAAGCCATCCCTGCAGCTCCCCACTACCAGAAACTTGCCACTATATTAAATATAAACTACAGTGTTATCCTGATGAAAGTTATGAGTACAAACAAAAATACCAAAATCTCATTGTATTTCACACAATCACAAAATCAAAGCTGTTGGAAGGGACCTCTGAAGATCATTGAGTCCAGCCTTGCTGCCAGAGAAGGATCACCTAAAGCAGATCACATGAAAACATGCCCAGCTGGTCCTTGAAATTCTCCAGAGATGGAGACTACACTTCCTCTCTGGGCAGCATGTTCCAGTGCTCTGCCATCCTCAAAGAAAGTCCCTCTCGTGTTTAGATGGAACTTCCTATGTTCAAGTTCATGCCCTCTTGTCCTGTCACTGGGAAGCACTGAGAAAGATCTGGCCCCACCTTCCTGACACCCACCCTTTAGATATTTGTAAGCATTAATAAGATCCCCTCTCAGCCTCCTCTCCTTTGGATTATTCGAATGAAACAAGCAGGAATGAAAGACAACAAAATGATCAAATATTTTTCATTTAGAAATCTCTACTCAGAATCACTGAGTCAAAGTAAGCACACAGAGATGGTGATGAAGGGAACTGGATATATCAAGAACTGCAGACATGAAAGGAAGTGTAAGTTCTAAGTAAACAATTTTAGCATAAAGGATTATGTTTCTACTGTGTATTTTATTCAATGTTAATGTCTATCTTGCTTGATAAGGAATCTTTTTAAGTAAGCCATGTGAGAAATTGCTATATTTGGCTTTCACAAGGGGAAGATGGGTGCCGGTGAGTGCCAGTGTTGTTGGGGACTGTGTGGTTTGATCCTTAAGCCGATTGGCTGTTTGTAGTCTGTGTTGTGTAGGATGTGTATTGGGAGAGAAATGGAGGGAAGGTGAGGCGTTGAGATGTCTGAGACTGGCAGGGTCAAGAGTGCAAACCATTATCCCAGCCCTAACCTCAACCAGCAACAGACGGGACTGGGAATGGTGGGGGTGGGAGCATGCTTGGGAAATGTAAAGGGGTTTATGGAGATATTTATGAATATGTATATCTGACATCTATATAAGCTCAACTCATGTTGTTATGGCATGCCTCTAGCAAATCTGCTGTGTGCCCAGTGCTCTTTTGCCTTTATTTTATAATAAACTGTATTTAAAATTTAGCAGTGAGCTCATTTCTCACAGCCATGACAACGTGGTTATTTGTGATTACTGGGAAGCTAATCATGAGAAGCAAAAGTTACCATGTATAATTTTTATATATGTATCAATATATGGGCACATGTGAACACTTATACACATGAACATCTGGTGCAGATGGAGTCCAAGTCAGCCTGCACCTAACTTTTTCCATCCTTCCAACTACATTTCCTGTTTCCTATGATGTTAGCAAAGGTCTGCGTACATCTTCCTAAGCCTTCAGGGTGAGATTTTGTTTGCCTAGGGATTGAGTACTTAAAATAGATGCCTATAATTTTCCCTAGTTTCTTTAAGCAAGATTTGGGGGGGGAAGTCTCACAAACATTAGAAAAATGTAAATCTATTTAAACAAAAATCTCTCTTACAGGTACTAGGACAGTGGTTCCAATGTTGTCCAAAACATACCAAGCAAATTGCAAGAAAGACTGCTTTACTTAGCTTTCAAAATTTCTCCCATCCCCCTGTGGGCATTTTGTGGACAGTAGACTAACTTTAATAGCTGGAACTAACAAGGAGGAAACTTAAGACCATATTTCTCAGCTGGTGAAGATGGTGAGCCAGGTATATGTGATTGTGAGCTCTCTACTTAGTTGCCTAAGCAAATAAAGCCTGGTTCTCTCACTTCTGGGGTAAGTTCTACAACCAACAAGAAAATGTAGCAGCATATCTTACTCATGAATTTCATATTTTATGAATTGGAGCAACTGTGTTCATTTAGAGCTCTGTTAAGTTTATTAAACAAACCTTGTGAACTACATACCATTCTATCTTAAAGAACAAATAGCCTTAAGCAAAATACAACTGCCTGGTTTGCTCAGTCAAAGCAGCACATGTCAAGGGAAATTATGTTCCCCAAAGTTTTATTCTTTATTACTATGGCAGAGAAGCAACAAAGGAAGACAGTTTTTGTGATGAGAAGAAACTGGTGTAGGCTAAAATGTGATTGCAGGAATCAAAGCAGGAATCATGTATGCAGCTATTCCCCATGAATGTGATCAGAATATTTAAATTTAACCTTCATACAGCCTATGTAGAATAAAGTGTAACATCTAAAGTATTAAAACATCTATCTAACCAATCATAAATAAAATAATTTATTAATACTGTCTACTTATGCCCTTTTTGCAATAGTGTAGTAGGTAGGGTTTTCCTAATATGTGTATATGCATGTTCCTTCCACTTATACTTACACATGTAAACTTTAATTGTACACAGCAGTGTGGAAGATCTTTGTTATTGTTTGTCTGTGAATAATGCAACTGTAATGAAAAATAAATATTTTCCATCTTGGTCCCTTCAGTTTAAAATAAATTACTAAGAAAGCAAATATAGTAAAAATGTCATTAAATTCCATGCAATGTCCACTTGCAATCCTTTCCTTCCTCTTGACTTCCCATCAGAACCACAGCCCACTGATTCACAATTTAATGGTCTAGTGTCTCTTTGCATTTTAATTCACAGTTGTCAGCCTGGTAACAGCCAGCTCTGAAAGCCTTAAAGGTCTAAACTTTCATGACTTATAGATCTTAATGTTTCCATCCATGAACTAATAGTTTCTTATTTTCTCAACTAGTCCTTCATCAGATTTTTTTCACTCACTGGCAATTGTCTGGGATGCACTGTTAATGATTTTTTTAGTTATATTTACTTATTTCCTTTTCTAAATAATTGTGTCAGGTCTAGCTTTTTAGATCCAAAGGGTTAGATTAACCAATCAAGAAAAGAAAACAAACAAACAAACCCTCCTTCATCTGGACTTCAAGATATATTCCCTGAGTTTTATTTGTAAAGCTCAAAATCATTCCGTATCTGCCATATACAAAAGCATAGATATTAACCGCTGGCTAGTCATGACTGTAGCTAAATAATTTAACTGTTTCCATCCACAGAATGCTGAAGTTGCCGTTTCTCCTTATCTGGGGACACAGGATGTTTAAAAAACACTAAGTCCATAACTGCTCTAAGAATCACAAAACAGAAAGTTTCCTGCTTAGTTTCCCTTAGTAAGTGATCCATTCAACACTCAAAGTGTGTTCTTATTTAAAATGGGTAAGTATCCCACAAGTATTCTGCAAATTGCTTGTAATACAGTGGTAAATCAAACACTCAGCCAGCTTGACAACAACAACACTTAATTCTTGCTTTATATTTTGCCTCCCTCCATTTTAAAAATTATTGGTAATATGTCTTTGAGAACAGGATGGAAAGAAAAAAGCAGCAATTAAAGATGTGCAGTTCTCTTCAGAATGTAAGGGACAGCTATTTAGAGTTCTATAAAGGACAAATTATGCAAGATATACCTGATGTGGTGCCTTTTTTTTATTTATTCAATAAAAGTTAAAAAAGCTTAGTAGACCCGTGATTTAAGACTAGTAGCAAGACCACTCACCCATTTTGGGTTTTTCAGTCTTGCTAATTTTATTCATTAGTTTTCTTTATATCAGTGCTCATGGAATCAAGAGTCTAACTTGAAGATTTTTTTGTTTGTGTGTTTGTTTGTGTTTGTTTTTGTTGAGCATCCTCATATTAATTTAGAAGTGAATCACAGAATTGTAGAACCGTGATTTTAAAGAGTGATTGTGTGGAAGGATCTGGGATGAGGGTGGTGGAATCACCTTCATTGGAGGTGTTCAGGAGGAGACTTGATGGGGTGCTTGGTGCCATGGTCTAGTTGTTTAGGTGGTTTGGATTGGTTGATGGGTTGGACACGATGATCTTGAAGGTCTCTTCCAACCTGGTTTATTCTATTGTATTCTATTGTATGAGACTGATAAATTAACATAATCATAAAATTATGGGAACATAGACATGTTGGAAGTGACTGCTCATTCCAGTAATCTGCTCAAAACAGGGGCAACTGTGACCCCTTCTTAGGGCTTTGTTCAGCCAAGCCTTTGGAATCTCCCATGACAATACCATGTAATTATTTTACAGAAACATCTCTTGGGAAGGTTTTTATAAAGAAATTTTAGCTAAAATTCAATATATGATCACCCTTAACAAAACCAAAGACAAAGCCAAAACCAAACCAAACAAAAACCCAGAATCAAACCTTTCACAAACCCAAACCAAAACCAGTCAAACCAAAATCAAACACAAAACTAAGCCAAACCCCAACTCAAAATTAAATAAAAACCAATACAAGACCAAAGTAAGCATCCTCATCTATGTCCTCACATTTTAAAAAAACCATGATATTCAAGAATACTACAAGTCTCTGTACAACTGTTAGCTTCAGAATCCAGGAGGATGCTCAAGGAATAAAAATATACTTTAATGTTACTTAAAAAGTCTTAGTTACCAATTACATCCAGATTTCCCTTGTTAAGAGCGAAATAGAAGATATTTGGGCACATTAATAGAGATTTTAATAAAGTCACCTGATTGATTCACAAGTGGAGAAAGTGGAAAAATTTCTTAGGGACTCTTGAAAGTACTTATGGTTGCCCTCTTAACACTTACTGATGTTAGCAGCTGAAGAACACTCACGTATTTCCACATAAGTAATCAGTTAGATGAGAGGAAGAGCAAATAGTCTGAATATATTTTTAGATTTACATACAAATGACTATCATTTTCTAAGTGTTTCATTTCCTATTTTGCCTGATCTATTGCTTTGTGCTGTGAATATGTAATGTCACTTCCATATATTTGGAAAAATTATGGTTATGACAGTCAAAGTCCATTTTTATGGAATGCAGTGCAAAATTTTTTGGGCTGGAGGTTGGGGGATTTTAAAATGCAACAATGTTTTACTAAAACTGTTTTAATTTTTGGGAAGCTGAACAATTTTCATTGAAGTTAAAGTTGTCAGGAAAAAAAACCCTGATATAGTTATGTTTGCATAAAGTATAGTGTTCATCTACTCAGTGCATAATATAATTAGACTTAATGTGAGACTCACTAGACTTCAGTATATCATTCTGGAGCAATAAAATCGGTAGTGATAAATATGCACTCATATATGTACACTGTTCTTTGTTAATCAT
The DNA here is from genome assembly GCA_033816785.1 of Picus viridis. Classification (NCBI taxonomy): domain Eukaryota; kingdom Metazoa; phylum Chordata; class Aves; order Piciformes; family Picidae; genus Picus; species Picus viridis. The sequence goes on from CM066566.1 coordinate 69,056,488, forward strand.
GGTTTTAATTATTGAACTTTTTTTTTTTTTTTTAAGAATGTGGGTTTTGACTGTATGAAGTTCTGCATTGGACTGGGTAGACCTTTTGAGTTGACAGTGTATCATAATCACTACCATATTTGTGATTTTTTCATAAAATAACATAACTGCTTCTACAGCACTGGAAAATCAAAAGAGAGGAACTGTATATGAATATACAAATATCAATATACATTATATATGGAGAATATTAATTAGCCATCAAACAGGATTATTTCTAAATAAAGATAATACAGTTACATTTTAGTGTGATTCTCTTTCTAGCAGGCTCTTAGCTAACTAGCCGTGCAAATCAAAGTGGATCATTATCATTGTTATCATCACCTTCATTCTCTAGACTGAAGCTATAATTTAGTCTATATTAGGGATAAGCAAATCTTTCTACAACTAAGAATTATAACAAAAGGAATGTAATCCATGTTTACAGCTGAAAAAGCTTGTCATGCTATACTGAAGATTTCTGAAGAGAAAATCATAGCTCAATCGTCAGAAGTCATAGTAAAGCAAAAAGGAAGGAGGCACAATTTAATAAAGGTAGCACTGTATTGTCTTCTATTCAGACTGACAAAGCATAATCAACTACACTTGAAAAAAACAACCCATCCTAGGATATATGTTATGTAGCTACAGGGGAGTTTTCTGACAGACTTCTGTCTTGATTTTCTTTTAAATATTGGTTTGGTTAAGGGTCAGGGTTTGTTTGGTTTAGGGTTTTGGTGTGGGTTTTCTTTGTTAGTTGTTTTTTTGGGGTTTTTTAAGATTGTGATTCTGAAGTGATGAAAACTAATAATAGGTTTAAGGTAATTTATTGAGAAACCACTAAGAGAAATAAAAGTTAATCCACCCTAAATACTCCCTAACTCAGAAACAAGAGGAGATTTCTTAGGCAATTTATGGAGCTGCAGTGAAGCTCAGGAGTGATATTAGACTGTGTGATAATGCAGCAGTGTCCCACCAAGATGCTCTTGCTCGCTCAATACAGAACCATGACAGGTATTTTGGAATTATTTGTGAAATTCTACTGTGCAATAACAGCACCAGTTGGTCCTACAGCAAGGTTTATTACAAACTTCCCCAAAACTGCCATCTAATAACAACACAGAAACGTTTGGTTTTATTTTATTTTGATGCTTTATTTGGATAAATAGCTTAGGAATCAGAAGATCACTAGGCCTATGTCTTGGTAGAAGTTTGCATTTTAAAGTGAGGATTGGATAAAGCAGACTTTTTTCCACTTCTTCTCAGTGTGATTCAAGGAGAATGACATTTTTCCCTCAAGACCTGGAAATGTTTGCTTACAGTAATAGTTCCTTTTTATTAAATGGATATTGTACTTTTGACTCATCCAAAATTCAGAGAACTTGACTCTGTCCAAAACAAATTGATTCTGAACACAGTATTCTTTCTCCTGTGTACCTGTAGAATTTTAATGAAATAATTGCCTTGGATTTCAGCTCCTTTTAAATGTTAAAACACTTTCAGATGTCATTTCATTGAAAGACAAAAGACTAATATGGAATAAGTCTACAGTTGGAAATGAGAGGCTTCGCTGTTCTGAATGAAAGATATGATTGCCACAAATCAGTGGGAAATTCCACTGAATCTTCAATTTAATAATTTTTTATTTTCACTTTTAATGAATATCATTGTTGATGTTCATTATACAACAAAGAAAATGTGAAGGAAAAATCATTACAGTGTTTTCCATATTGTTTGAACTCTGTGGATTAAAATAAGTAAAATAGTTTGTTGCACATAAACATAACATCACGACAAGTTATCAGATAAAACATAAAATCTTTTAAGGCATTGGAGATTGGTTTGGCTAGAATAAGGTTATATTTTTGCCTTTTTTTGTTTGCTTGGTTTGTTCATTTCTGGTTTTGTGTTTGTTCATTGTTTTTTCTTTGTGTTTTTTGCTTTGTTTTGTTTGTTTGTTTGTTTGTTTGTTTTGTCTGATCAGTTTGTTGTGGTGTTTTGTTTTGTTTTTTTGCTGTTGTTTGGGGTTTGGTTTGTTTTGTTTCAGTTTTGTTTGGGTTTATTGGGTTTTTTTATTCCCTTCACAGGAAGCTGTGGTACAATACAATACAATACAATACAATACAATGCACCAGGTTGAAAAAGACCTTCAAGATCATCGTGTCCAACCCATCAACCAATCCAACCCACCTAAACAACTAAACCATGCAACCAAGCACCCCATCAAGTCTCCTCCTGAACATCTCCAATAAAGGTGACTCCACCACCTCCATGGGCAGCACATTCCAATGGGCAATCACTCTCTCTGTATAGAACTTCTTCCTAACATCCAGACTAAACCTGCCCTGGTGCAGCTTGAGACTGTGTCCTCTTGTTCTGGTGCTGGCTGCCTGGGAGAAGAGACCAACCCATTCCTGGCTACAACCTCCCTTCAGGTAGTTGTAGACAGCAATAAGGTGTCCTCTGTGCCCCCTTTTCTCCAGGCTAAGTAACCCCAGCTCCCTCAGCCTTTCCTCATAGGGCTTGTGTTCCAAACCCCTCAACTTCATTGCCCTTCTATGGACACGTTCCAGCAAGTCAACATCCTTCCTAAACTGAGGGGCCCAGAACTGGACACAGTACTTGAAGTGGGGCCTAAGCAGTGCAGTGTACAAGGGCAGAATGACCTCCCTGCTCCTGCTGGCCACACTGATGCAGGCCAGGATGCCATTGGCCTTCTTGGCTGCCTGGGACACACTGCAGGCTCATGTTCAGCCTACCATCAACCAGTACCCCCAGGTCCCTCTCTGCCTGGCCACTCTCCAGCCGCTCTGACCCCAGCCTGTAGCACCCTGATTGTTGTTATCTCTTTGTGCTATTCCACCTTTTTCTGTTGTTTAAAAGTAATTTTCAGGGATGTGTGTGTATACATATATGAACATATATGCTAATATATATCTAAGCATGCATAAAGTGGTTTTTAATGTCAAAGAATGTTAGGAGCCAATAAGATCTTGCAAGACATTAAACTGGAGATTATGGTTTTTATTTAAATAACATCCTCAGGAAGCTTCCACATGCCTTAGAATTTGTATTCTTGGGAATACCCTTCAAAAGGAGTGGAAAGAAGGTGACCTAAATATTTCCTTTGTCTCTGATACTATTAAAGCATTTTATCAAAAAAAAAAACCCAGTTAATTGTAAGAGGCACAAGCAGTCCAATAAGCAGGTACCAGATGACAGGAATCCCCACATGGAGGAAATTTCCTTAAGGAAAGAGTTACATAGTAAAGTTCTATGTTGCTTATTTAACTTTTGTTTTTGTGTGTGGTGTTTTTTGGGTTTTTTTGTTGTGGGTGTGGTTTTTTTTTTATCCCATTATATCCTGGATTCATTCCTGTGGATAGTTCAATAACAGATTTAATGGCACCATTCTAGAGAGTTTGATAGTCCATTGTTTAAAGCACCTTTCTGGGAGATATGAACTATGGATTTAAATCTCTTTAAGCTGTAGGGAGCAAGGACAAGAACATTAGCAATAAAGTATTTTCCATAAAGCACTGCTGTTACTTTGAATTGAACTCAATTGCCTCACAAGTATAGAGCAGAGGCTAAAGTGAGGTGAATTGGGGTTTCCATGAACAAACTAGAATTTAACAGCTACCTAACAAACAAGAATTTAACAGCCGTTTTGCCACTGAAAGCCCCTAAATTAATTTCTACTTGGTCTGATTCCTTCAGCAATCAGTTGTACTTTAGACTACCCAGGGTTAAAATTTTTAAATGCACATCCAGCACACAGATTGTCTACAGTATTAAAGGCCTGAGACTTGTTTCCTTATAAGGACATACCTGTTTTTCATATATCACTTCTGCCTTTTGCAGTAACCATATAAAGATGCAGTTCCAGCAGCTATCTACCAACATGACTCATTTCTGCAATCCTCATCCAGACAAAATTCTAAATAAAGCTCAAAGGATGTTCAGGCAAGTGAAAAATGTTTCATCATTACTTTTTAAATTACAAATGGGTTACTGTAATTGTCTCCTAGTGCTTAAATTTCTGCAATAATCCCTATAGAAAAGGCGATATGCCAGAATGGTAAGTGTAACTGTTTTCATGAGAAGCCAAGATTTATTTCATGTGTCCATGTACTTTAATAAACATAAGGTGGTATGTTTCTTTTCCATTTTAATATATTTATTAATTAAAGCCTTGGTTTGATTGGAATTAAATAAATGAGGCAGGAATTATAAAAAATATAGTTATCTTTATTTTTCCAAAAACCCCATGTGATGAAGGTACATTATGCCCAGATATTGAATCTTGTCCCAGCATGTGGACAAGTTCCCCCTCTTTCATGAGGGAAAAAAAGGCCAAGGCATTAACCAGGCTGGCAGGGCCCACTGCACGCACCCATCGTATGGGATACTCATGCTAATACCAAGAATGGGCATAATTCTAGCTTCATGCTTCCTATAGGCTAAAGCCATTTGCTTACAAGAGTGCCCATTGGTCAAACCCAGCCTCGAGGAACCTATAAGTATTACCCCAGTTGGTAAACACATTGCCCCCTCTTTCACTTTGTCTCTCTCCTTGCTTGAGAGGACAAAGCTCATACCATAGCCTCTGCCATTGAGCTCATTTTTATTAAGTCTTCTCCCTCATACACGTAAGCAAACTAGTAGCCTCTGCAGGACGAGAAGCCCACATCCAGGCAGGCCAATTAAGCCTTAGCCCTGAGAGTATCTCCACAGAAGGGACCTTCACTGAGCCTGAGAAGCTCCAGCGTTGTACTGCCAGTCTCATCAACCGGAAAAGCCCACTGTGTCTGAAGAGGACTGGACGCCTGAGGGTGAGATCTGCCCAACTGTTGGGAAAAAGGGCTTAGCCAAGTCCAGCAGTCCACACATCTGCATTAGCCTTAAGCAGCAGACTGACGAGCTGAAACAACCCTGTGTGTGTCAGGTCGGAAGGCAGGATTGCATGCCTGTGTAACCCCACTATCGCAGGAGAGGAGCTGCCACTTCTGCTACTCTGTGCCCTGTAAACTTCAGGGAAATCCAGAGCACTGTCTGTACCCATGCTCCAAAGCCGGGACCGCTCTGAGAGAGTCCCACCACTCCTTTGAGCCAAGTGAAGGGGAAGCCGCCACTCCACGCAGCCACGCTTCTTCCCCAGGGCCGTCCATGCCAGCCCCAAAGCCCGTTGCTGCAGGGCCACCCCACTAGGTCCAGCCCCACCTGTACCGTGCCAGATCAGAAACATCCAAGCCTGCCTACCGGGAACCATCGCCATGGAAGCCGACTGTGTGAGGGCTGACCCTGTCCTGGGACCAGCCCTACCAGCCCTGCCAGGCTGATCTCACAGGACCACTCCCTGTCATCCAGAGGGACCTGTCCGAGTCCTGAAAAGGGATCCTGCCTACCAGCTAGTCTAGGTTCCATTTCCTCTCCACTGACAGAGGATTGCCACTCAGCATCACCATCCACACCAGCCTAGGAATCATTCCGGGCATTGTAGTCTGCTGGCCTAACCTTGCTTCCAAGTGCTTTCCACCCACTAACATTCAGTTCAAAGCACCCACGTCTAGCAGAGTAACCTCTGATACACCTTGGAATACCTCCGTATATAGTTAGCAGCCGCCAACGTCTCATCGCGTCGCCATCTGGTGGACAAGTGGCAGAATAGCACCCTTCGTTATATAACTAGAAAGTGATTCTGTAAATATTCCAATTGAGTCCTAATTATAAATACTAAACCACTTATGGGATGTATTTCACGATCATGCACTAGAACATGCATATAAAATAGTGGTTCATTGGTTATTAATAATTTCAATAATAAAAGTATTTATATAATTCATATTTCATATTAATAAATTAATAACCTCTTCATCACACCCTGCACCAAAAATATGCACAAACTAGTTACATTTTATTTACAGGGTCTATGCAGTCACAAATTCTATCAAGATGCTTATGGGCAACTTTAGTACAATTTAGAGAATTCAGAAAATGGAAAAGGCTAAGCCACAAAATAGCTTCCCCCTACTTATTTAAGTGGCAAGCCTGGCAAGCTGGGACCTTAGGGAAAGCCAATAAGAATGCTGTCTGTACTCACAAGGACAGAGCAGGAATTTGGAGATGGTCCTTAGGTCTCTTTTTGGTGGCAGGCTCCAGAACTGCAAGTTTATAATTCAACTTGTGGATAACGTGGCACAAATCCAATGGAACAGGGACCTGCCAAAATTAAAATGTCTTTAGACACAGCTGCCACGAGGCAAAACTTGTGTTGCAGCACTGTCTGAGCAGTGCAAGGGAAGCCGCACTGATGGCCTGTTCCAGCGAACAGCTGCAGTTTGATGGCAGGCAAGGGTGTGAGAGACTAAAGCCTGTCTCTCCCTCAACAAAGATAAAATCACTTGCTGCTTGTCCAGACAATAGCGTTGGGCAGAGCCACTGGAAGGACTCTTGGAAGGTGCAAAGATAACATTGCTCACGGGACTGCAGCTGGCCTACAACAATGGCCCAAGGGCCCAGCATTCACACCTTCAGGACAAGATCATTTCCAGCCATCAGATACCCCAGGAAAGGACAATGGCTCCTGATGTGTTAAGGGTGTGTGGGTAGGTAGATGGAGCAGGAGGAGGCGAAGCCCTTCCCCCCCTCCATCCAGTGGCTGCCCAAACTCACCTGAGCGCACAGAAAGATTTCCTGGGGAACGATACCTGGACCTAAAGATGATTTCCCAGAACGATATCCTGGGGAACAACACTTGGACACTTGCCTAAGGGCTAAAAAACTGTATAAAAGACTGGAGCAACTACTGGCTTTTGGAGGATAAAATTGGAGAAGCAAAATGCAGAAGAAAGCAGACGGCACCACACGCTGGAAACATCCCGGGGCCAACACAATGGATCTTGGACTCTCCGTTCCCTAAGTTCCGCCTGCTGCAACTCATGGAGCTGAAGAAGCTGTTCAGAGGACCTCATCCCTTCTACAGCCAAAGCCTCAGCACCCTTCCTCTACAGACCCAACGTCTCCTGCAGCACCGTTTCTCTACAGACCCAACATCTCCTGCAGCACCTTTCCTCCACAGACTCAAACGTTCTTGGGGGTGAGGGGTGTGGTAATATAATTCTTTCCCTCTTCTCCCTCTCTTCTCTCTCTCCCTATTCTCTCTCTCTCCCCTTCTGATCCCTCCACCTTATTTATGTAATAAATAGTCTAGCTGTTGATATTTTGGCCTCGTTTGTGCCTCTAATTTCACAACACGGGAATATTCATAAAAACCTGAATCTCTTTCCCTCTCCGGATCGAGACAAAGGGTCACTCCAGCAGCAGCAGGGAGCAGGACCACAGGGTAGGCAGGTCTGGGGAGAAGCCAGGCCAGAGCGCTGATTTCTCCAATTTCACCACAAATCCAGTCTGAGAGCAGAGTGAGTCCAAAATGAGAGCCCAAATGAGAACCCAGATCACTTTCTGGTCACTCTATTTAAGGTTTTCCTAGACAATGTGTCCAGTGCCAATATATACTGGGTGTGAAGAACCCAGCCAATCACAGTTCCAAATCCCAGCATGGGCTTCCCCCCACAGGAGAATACACGTGAGGAACTTGAATGGGTGCATTTACCTGTCCCCCAAGGGAAGAGGAAGGCAATTTCGTGGCTTTGCCTTCCCTATTCAAACCTCCGCTGATGGAGGTGGGGGAAGGGGGGCTTGGAGCATCCCATAACAAGCCTGTTTTAATCAAATTCTCTAAATAAATCAAAGTAATACAACTACATATCAATGCATATAGTTATATATGACATTAGTATATAGTTGCCTTAATTAGATTCATATTTTCTTACTGAATGAAATAGGTATTTTCAAATTTGTTAAATAAGAATATGAGGTTGACTTTTTAAAATGAAAAGGGGTTTTAATTTCTAATCTAGCTAATGGATTATTTTAATAGTTCAATTTCTCAATTTCTTTTGAGTACTTTCACTAAAACATGTTTCAAATGAACATCTCTGTATGCTTGAGGATGCATGTCATGTATGCAAATATATGAACTAAATATATTTTTTGTCTTCAATATGCAAAATACAGTTTGTTTTTTCTCTTTCAAATAAGCATGTATTTTATCTTTTAGTACTACATATGGTTAAATGAAGGTGTTATCCTTTAAAATAATATGTTCATTGTGCCCTTAGTTATGCCAATTAGCATCACTTTCTCAAGAAATCATTGCAATTAAAAGAAACCAAGCAAAACAAGAAAGATATTTGCAGAATAAAAAGCCACTTAATGCAAACAACACTGTCACAAACTGGATCTAAATAGGCCTATGCTTTTGTGAGTTGTTTTGACATTCTGTATTGTTATGAAAAGCAGTGTATTACAACACTAAAAATATGGCAAGAGACTTCATAGGAACAGCCTTCTCACATTGTAGCAAACATAACAATGATCTGTAACTGTGTTAATTATCCTTGACTTGTTTCACTGACATTGCACGTGAAGCAACACTTCTGGAAAGCTTTCCATGTGGTCTGCTTAGGACAACTCCCTCAGGATTTGCTAATTCTGCTTCTTTTCATTAACTACAGAAACAAGTATAGACAACTAGCTCAGACATAGATGTCTCCAATAAAAAACACAGGGATTTACCTTTTTATTTAGAGCTGCATTTGTAGTTCAGACTCTCCGTATCAAATCAGGGCACTATAGATACATATATATATATATAAATCTTAGGAATACCATTAATCTTTTAAAATTGTTTGGAAAACCCTGTGGCAGTGCACCCAAAATCTCTTCTTCCCCCTGAAAAGACAGGATGGGGGAAAACAGAGAGGCTGGGATGAAGGGAGCCAGAGGAGAGATACTTACCCCTCTCAGGCCTGTGGATTGGTGGATTTCACATGGACTCTTCCCTCAAGACAAGTATCCTGCTAGACACAGACCCTGTGCAGGGTCAAGTATAAGCATGTTTTGTGCAAGTTTGGATATGTTTAAGCAGAGAGTTTGTGTTTATCAGTTCTAGCCTTTGTCTAGTGATAATTCCAACAAAAATTATCTGGCTGGATAAAACAGATGAGCTGCAGAGAGCGCAAGGCTCTTCTCTCTTGGGTGGTCTGTCCACTCCACCCGAGGCAGTATTGCTGCTTGGTTTTGTGCGCATAGGGAGTTTCCAGTTTGTTCCTCTGTATTCCAAGTTCTCATTGTTTTAGACTGTTATTTTACCATTTATCAGCCTTCTACCATGTGTAATCAACCTATCATCGACTGGGCAAATGAACCTGAATCAAATTGGCTTGGGAAAACAATTTTTTATATTTAATAAATAATATTCATATTTTATCAAATTTCTGGCCAAAAAATCTATATAAACTAAAACAAATGGGGAGGGAGGAGAAAGAGCAGTGGCTCAAACAGGTTTAGCTGTCTTGTTAATGCCTCTTCCAGGACAGAGTCCTAGTGATGAAATCCATTTAGAGCCCTTTCATACTCCCCATTTGAGTTCTCCATCCTGGCTGAGAGGGTAGCCAACGTTCAGATTCAAAATACCACCAGAAGCTTGCTGCAGCCTGGTTAAGTTTCAGTACTAGCCATTACATTATGACTTTCCAGCAGCACAGTGGCCCTTAATTCGTCCTGCTTATTGAATAAGCTGCATGCATTTACAACTTTCATATTAATTAAAAATAATTTTAATTTTTATTTAAAAGTCTAGCATACCTTCCACAGCATATTATGAAGAGAATACTAAATATAAAGCGCTTCAGCTAGAATAGAAAACTAATAGAAAGAATGACTGTGAAGTTGACATAGAGGCATTCTCCTAGGATAGAAGTAGCAGGTAACAGAAAAAACAGTTCTAGCAGCAGGGAAAGGAGTGGAACACCGACAGATGCATTCATGGATGTGAAAATGAGGAAATATTCACTAGATTATTACTCAATGAATTTAAAGCATTATAATACACAAAGCCTACTGCTTATTCCTGTTAATAGAATAGAATAGAATAGAATAGAATAGAATAGAATAGAATAGAATAGAATAGAATAGAATAGAATAGAATAGAATAGAATAGAATAGACCAGGTTGGAAGATACCTTCAAGATCATCGCGTCCAACCTATCAACCAATCCAACCCACCTAATCAACTAAACCATGGCACCAAACACCCCATCAAGTCTCCTCCTGAACACCTCCAATGATGGTGACTCCACCACCTCCATGGGCAGCCCATTCCAATGGGCAATCACTCTCTCTGTATAGAACTTCTTCCTAACATCCAGCCTAAACCTGCCCTGGTGCAGCCTGAGACTGTGTCCTCTTGTTCTGGTGCTGGCTGCCTGGGAGAAGAGACCAACCCATTCCTGGCTACAACCTCCCTTCAGGTAGTTGTAGAGAGAAACAAGGTCACCCCTCAGTCTCCTCTTCTCCAGGCTAAGTAACCCCAGCTCCCTCAGCCTCTCCTCATAGGGCTTGTGTTCCAAACCCCTCACCAACTTCATTGCCCTTCTATGGACACGTTCCAGCAAGTCAACATCCTTCCTAAACTAAGGGGCCCAGAACTGGACACAGGACTCAAGGTGTGGCCTAACCAGTGCAGTGTACAGGGGGAGAATGACCTCCCTGCTCCTGCTGGCCACACTGTTCCTGATGCAGGCCAGGATACCATTGGCCCTCTTGGCTGCCTGGACACACTGCAGGCTCATGTTCAGCCTACCACTGACCAGTACTCCCAGGTCCCTGTCTGTTTCAATCATCAGTTGGTGTTAGTGATGAAACAGACATTTGGATACTTTTCTTTCAATAAAGCATAAAGACTGTGTTATGCATGCTTATTCTTGTGTACAATGAAATTTCTAATATTCAGTCCTCATGTTGCTGAATCTAGCAATTAATTAGTCAAGTTATCATTAAATGGGTATTTCTGGCCGAGGTTGTTTGTAGTTGCTATGCATAGCAATGGAAGATGTAGCACTTCTGGAATGCTTGGTGCATTATTCAGTTTACATCAAGACCATATCAGTAACTGCAAGCACCCGAATTAGGAAACACTTGTGAATTCCAAGTATTGAAATAGGATAATGCTTGTCAGCAGACTTCTCCTAATTCAACAGCATAGATTAACTGAAGCTTCTGATATTGAATTCAATAAATCAGAAAAATAAAATTATAACTGGGCCAAAGTAGTAATCTGTCTGAAAATTTTATCTCTTCTGATAAGATACACACTACTTCAAAGAACGTGAAGTGAAAAGTTCCTCATTTAAGACATATTTGAAACACTCTACAGTTAGAAAAATTAATTATCTGCAGCATAAAAAAAAATACAAATTATTAAATTGACAATACATTTTCAAAGAATCACAGACGCACAGAAAGGTTTCAGTTGCAAGGGACCTTAAAGATCAACTAGTTCCAACCCTTTGGACACTTTCCACTAGACCAGGTTGTTCAAGGCCTCATCCACCCCAGCCTTCAAGACATCCAGTGTTTGCATTGTCTACATTTCTTGTTGCATTTCTTTTACTTTTTTGTTTTCTTCGTTTGATAAAGAAATGTTTTTTTCAGGTAAAAGCCAGTATTCAGTTAAATATGTATTTAATCTTTCCATCACTTATTCCATATAGTATAAATGATAGTTTCATTTAATCTAGTAATGCACACCTGAAAGAGAATTCAAAGTATTCTGTATTTATTTTACAACTCTTGTGGCCTGAAAAACAAACATTTACTGTTGCTATTAAATTTGCTTTAGTCGCACTACTTCATTAATACTTGAAGCAAGTGGAAGATACTTTTCTCTTTAGAATACTTACAGAACAAAGATTAAAACAAAACCTGGGAAATGTTTAGTCTAATTTTTGATCACATTGCATCTAGCGGAGGTTAAAGGAATAGCAAAATGGAATACTTGCCTTTATAAATTTTGACATTTCCCAGGAAAAACTACTTTTCAGACAGCTGTACTGGCACTTCTAGTTGTCTTTCAGGACCTGCAGGAAAGAATGAAAGATTTCTCATAAGGGAATTAATGCCTAAGGAACTACTTTAAAAAGTGGAAGATTTGTCTTCTTGTCTTTTGTCTGATTTTGGTTTATGCATTTTATATCAAACACCAGTACAGCCTTCTACAGGGGCTGTTAATTTTTTATTATCTTTCTTGAAGGCAACTAATTTTTACAATCCCTTCAGTAAAGTATTGCCAAACTTTAAAGCTGTCATCATACAAGTACTTCTTACCATGCCCAGCAGCACAAAGTTAGATCTTTATAGAAATTTAATTTTGTCAAAGGTTAAGCTGCACTTGTGTCATGGTTGCCATGTTTTAAAATTTTCACATTATCTTCAACAGAAGAATTATTTATTGCTTCAGAACAATGACTGAACAATGGCTGAGCTTTTTTCTTTAGAATTGACTCTAACAGCAAGTAAACACATTATTCATGGGTATTTTCTGGGATTTTTCACCTCACTTTAGCTCTGGAAATTTCCTGAACCTAACATATGAGGTTTATTCAATTACTCTTAACTGATCTTTCTTACAAATACTTTTATAGCTTCCTCTCTTGAACTTGTGCAAAATCTTGCATTCATAATATACTTTTGCAACTTGGATGTCAAGACATTCTTTGACCTGCTGTGTGAAGAGATAGATCATTTTGTTTATCTGAATTTTCCTCTTATTTCAATTCATGGTACTTACTTCTGGTCATGGAACAGACAAAGAAAAGTTGATCACTGTTCTGTTTTTGTCACAATTTGATAGAATTCTACAATATCTGTTTTAAGCCATCTCCTTTGCAAACTGCTCAGTCATTCATCATATAGAAACTATTTTATAAGTTTGAGATAGGACAACACCACCAAAAAACCCCAACCAAAAACAAACCCAAACCCAACTATACCGTGTGTTCATGGATTTATCAGGAGCATACTCATTTTTCTCTCATTTTCACAGATAGTTATAATCCCAAATTACTGCTCCTGTGTCAAAGTGGTCAGATGATTCCATCATTTATATGTGACATTGAGATTGGTTTTTCAGCAGGTGCATACTTTTTATTTACTCTGAATTTCTTTGGTAATTTTTCTTTCTTCTTTCTCAGTCCTTCAATATCCTTCTACAATTCTTCCACAAGTGTGCTATCATTGCTATCTTGAATAGTCATTGTCATCAGGAGTATTTCTCATCTTTCTGTTTAATTATTTTTCTACATCACTTGTCAGAATCCTTAAGAACACAACTTGTCATATAGACCCCACAATATTCTGTCAGGGATCATTCTCCTTTGAAAAAAAAAAAAAAAAAGTAATTTACTCTTGCAATGTCACCTGTCTTTATTTATCTATGGAATTACTTGTTTGTTTATACTGTTCTGTCTTCACATTCTTAAAGGCCCTATGTGAGAAGCTTGTTAAGAGCCTTTATAAATGCAAGTATATCTTATCCCCAGTTTATTCTTACATGAGTTTGTTTCTCTTTCAGACTAATAGCAGTTATGCCCTACATTCTTTCATAGGGCAATCACTTTGTGCATCTGGACTCAGGAGATTTTCCATTTCTTTAAATAGCAGTGGTCTTTTAGAATGCCCTCTAATACAGAGATACTCACTGCATTAAAGCTCTGTATAAATGCCAACATTTTTTGTCAATATTTAGTCAGAGACCTGAGTTAAACATGATTTTTCTCAACAGAATCTAATCTTCATAAATGGCAGTTAAATATATAACCTATTTCTTCTAAACACCTCCCTTAAAAAAGCCTATTTACTGTCAGATTAGGAATTGAACAGATTCAGAGTGAGGTTTCCAAGTGGGAGGTAACTAAATATTTTTTTTTTATGTTAAATTAGCTGTCAGTAAAATGCTACTTGTATAATACATAGAGACATAGTTTAAATTCATTTGAAAAATGCAGCACCATTTCTGAAAAGACTTCAAGAAACACTCTAATCTTTTTTTGACTGATGCCAAATGAGAGTGCATGCCAATCATAAAATACAAGCAGCAGGAATGCTCATCAAGGCTGTCAGGTTCTCAAGATTAACAGGGTTCCCATGCTGGTTGATGAGACTGAAGAAGTTATAGTAAAAAGATTTGTGACCCTCTTCTGTACAAGAGCTGCAACAAATTGCTACTATTCTTTGCAGTATGACAACCAAATATATAAGGTTTTAGTACAAGTACACAGTAGAGAAATTCTTCATATCAAGTACTAGATTTGTGAGTTACTTAACAGTATAGATGGTCTAGATAGTGATTATTTCCATGTGTCTATGGGAAGAAGCAAATTCCCTGAAGCATATACAAATTATTGTCAGACATTATAATGTTTATAACTTCAGATTTGTTAAATTTGGTTTTCAGACCCAGGGAAAACCAAGTAACAGATCCCATCTCTAAGGAAAGGGGGAAAAAATGATCAAAAAAGGCTACAATCCAAGGAACAGCAAAGTCACTTACCCCCACAGATACGATGAAAATACATTATAACTTCCAGTATGAGCAATTCTATGAATCTTTAATTTCCTGTGTTATCTCAGGGCTAGTTCTGCAAAAGCTTTATTATGAGAAAAGTCCTGGAGTTCAACGAGATTATTCACAAGGGTAAGGCAAAAGACAAGACAAGATCAAGCTACAAATGCTGAAAAGATTGAGATTTCAAGTTCTTTTGATCATGCACATACTTTTTTTTTTTTTTTCCTTCTTTTTTTTCACTTTCCAAAGAAAATTCAACTTGGAAAACCACTGTGACAAAGTATTTCCATTAATTCAAATACTTTCTTAATAAATAAATTAAAAAAAAAAAAAAAAAAAAAAAGAAAAAAAAAAAACCCAGACAAGCAAATGACAAGAAAAGTAATAGTTAACAAGGAACATAAATACAATCACTGATTTGTAAAGGAGTTGCAATGATGATTAATATAGTATTTAATTTCAAACAAGAAATGTTTTTACTTTGATTACCTAATCAAAGTAGATGTAAAAAAAAAATAAATTAAATTGTCAAGATGAATTTATTTATCTAAGCACTTTTAAAAATGACTGTACTAGCTCATTAGGCCTCATTTTTTCAGTTGCAGAGGAGCTTTAATTCAGGTTTCTGATTTTTCAGTCATGAAAATATGAATGTCTGAAAACTGCATTATGGTTGGTTTTAAGAACAAAATTTTCCAAAGATTATTAGCTCTTAGTTTTAATAGTTTTTGCTATATTGGATTTGAAAATATTTACTAAGTTTAACTATCCATTTTCTGAAAACTTTAAACTTAATTAAATATTTTTCTTGGTATTAAGAAGCAACATTCTAACTGCAAGGATGAGTACACATGAATTATTTTATTAATATAGCTGTACATTTAGCACTTTAACTTATTTTACCCTCCAGTACATCCTGGAATATCATGCAATAAAGTCAAAATCATTATCAAAATGCTAATCTAAATAATTCTAGCAATGTTCAATAGAAATTTTAATCTACATGTTTCTGCTAGGAACTAGATTTATTAGCCTGTTATGAAAACAGACTCAGAATTTGCCAGTCCTAAAAAAAACAAAGTGTGTTCTTCTTGTCCCACCAAGTATTTGTTGTCTTGTGCAGATTCTAATTTATTGCAGATTAGAGAGAAGGGGGATTAGTGTACTCTACAGTGAAGTCTGGAAAAAAATCCAGTGTTTCAGAACTGAGTAGGTCAACTTACATGAACAAGAAATTAATAAGGATTTCATATTAGTTTGAATCTTTTCAACAAGTCTGCAAGAAAAATAAGCAGGAAACTTACAAATCTGAGTAGCACTATTTTTAATTATTTTTTTTTAATTCAGAAAGAAATTTTCTTACGTTACAAGTAATTTTATTTGGTTGTGAACCAAGTTAGTTTTGTATTTTACTGTCTCAAACTGTGATGTTAGGAGTGAAAAATTACTTTCTTTCCTGAAAAAAAGATGTCATTATGCACAATGTACAGTATCCCACTTCATCATGAGAAATAGTGCTTAATACACAGTAACTCTTCATTACATTATCTAGCTAAGCAATTTGTCTGAGAATAACTAAAGTCTTATATTTGTAAGACTCCGTGGGATATGCAATTAGTAGATCTAAATGAACATTGTTAATACTCTACTTCAGCTGCTTAAGTGAAATTTGCCATCCATTGTGGAAACTGAGTTCACATCAAACTAACTTCAAGTGAATTAAGATTAAACCAAAGAGAGGAATCTGCTTTTTTCCTTCTGTTCTGGAGATTTTCAACGGTCTGTAAACTGTTTCTGCTTAATGCAGTTGGAGAGTTGACTGTCGACTACAGAATCATGTGCAGAGCTTGCTCTCATAAAGATTTCAAACTCTTCCAGTTCAGCTATAGTGGGTCAAATTTCTTTCAAAAATACAGATACATAACTAAGCAGGCAGAGATTATGAACCCAATTTTAAGTAAAGGATGGACAGCCCTCTTAGCCATGATTAAGCTGTGATCTTATTTCACAAAGCAGACATTCACAGAATGGGGTTGGAAATGACCTCCGGAGTTCATGAAGTTCAACTCTCCTAGGGCAGGCTGCATGGGCTGCATCCAGGAGGGTTTTGAAAGTCTCCAGACAAGGAGAATCCACCACCTCTCTGGACAGTGTGTTACAGCACTCCCATCACCACCACAATAAAGAAATTTCTCCTCATGCCGAGGTGGAACTTCCTGTATTCCAGTGGAACTTCCTGTGTTCCAGAAATGCTGTCACCTTCATCTTGACAATCACCCCTCAGAAATTTATAGACATTAATAAAATGCCCATATAAATTAATAAGTGAATAAAACTTAATTCACATATAATGGAATAAATAGTCTACATGACTATTCTGATGAAGAATCATATTATTTACCAATGTGGTGGGTTGATGCTGTGGTGGAGTAGGAAGGTTCCCCCCCACACACAGAAGAATTCCACAGCTAACTCAGCCGGAGAAGCAGATGAAAGCTGTATTTTACAAGCAGATATGGAATGCAGTGAATATGTACAAAAATATACAATATTTACAATATATACAGAAATATACAGCAAAGTATGTAATACAGGAAACCTTTCCCCAACCCCCCTTCGGCCAGGGGGGTTCGGCCTGTCCCTCCCTTCTCCCTCCCTACCTCCCCTTTTTCCCAAAAGGGTTAGAGAGAAAGAGAAAGGAAGGTAATTAAAAGGGTGAAAACTTGTTAAAGCTCAAAGCGAATGCAAAAAGTTAGTTTTCTCTTATCTGTTTAGCAAGAATCATTCCTGCATAGCAAGCTGTTGCTTCAGGGAGAAAAGCAGGCCAGCTCACAGTACAGGGGGAAGAAGAAGACGACTGCCTAACTGACTCCCCGACTGAAAGACTAAACAAAAAAATTGCAACTGGGTCTCACCAATGAAATTGAATTAGCATATCTCTTGTTTTCATTCTAATATCAAAATATTCGCCCAGAGTGTTCAGAAAGTGTCCCTTTCTTAAAGGCACAGCCTAAACCGGTCACAGATGCCCATCCTGAAAACAGAGTGGAGTGCTTGCAAGTGCTTTGCCCTCCCTGCAGGACGTTTTCCTCCCTGGGAAACTGAGTCTGTTCCACTCCCCTTCCCTGCCCAGCTAGGGTACAAAAAGGGGGGACGACCACGTGGCTCAGTTGGGGGGAGGACCACCTGGCTCAGTTGATCGAGCATGAGCTCTGAATGTCAAGATTGTGGGTTCAAGCCGGTAGTGGGCAGCAGTGTCCTCCCTGTTATTAAAATTTGCGGCAAAGAGGTATATTACCTCTGCTTTTTCCTCATCTTTATTTAAAATATTCCCCTCCATGTCCACTAAGGAGTGGAGGTTGTCCTTGCCCCTCCTCTTGCTATTAACATATTTGTAAAAGGATTTTCTGTTGTCCTTCACAGCAGTGGCCCGTATAATTTTTAAATGGGCTTTTGCCTCTCTAATTTTTTCTTGCAGGACCTAGCAACATCCTTAAACATTTCAAGGGTTACCTTACCTTCCTTCCAAAGATGATACACGCTCTTTTTTTCCCTTAATTTAAGGCTTATCTTCTGGCACATTGGCACAGCCTGTTCCTGTGCCTTCAAGAATTCTTTCTTGAAGTAGGTCCAGCCCTCCTGGACCCCTTTGTTTTTAAGGGCTGTTTCCCAAGGTACCTTCTGAGTTAGTTCCTTGAGTAACCTGAAGTCCATCCTCTGGAAGTCCAGAGTGGAGGTTTTGTTGCTGCCCCTCCTAGGTTGACTGCATATTGTTATATTGTTGTGATGTCTTACTTACCTTCACTGTTATCATTAGTTCTAAAAGAACCTACTATTGCTGCTTCTTTACACCATCAGCTGTAACTGACAGAGTTGCACAAAAATGAAATAATTTCCACTGGTGCAGAATCTGTTTGCTCACAGATTATGTACCCCAACTATAGTTATCCCTTGTGTCTTAACTGGCACTGTTTGTGGTTTGTTTGGTTTTTTTTGTTTTGTTTTGTTTTGTTTTCTGGTTATTTTGTTTGTTATGGTTTTTTTTCATAATTTATCATTTGCTGTGAGTTCCATGATTTATGTTTTTGTCAACACTGAAGTGAGATTTTAATCTTAAAAAGCTTCATCTAAACAGACTACAATAATAAGTAACTACTTTACAAGTGTGAAATCAACTATGTCTTTTAGCTAAATTTAAATACCTACGCATTTTGAAAAACTTGGATTTGAGTAAAATTATAAATCCAGTGTACTATTTATTTTTGCATGTGTCACAGAAACATATAACCTTTGGGGTTGTATAGATTTTTTAGTAATAATGTGATATCAAGTTAATTTCTTACCATAAATATTTGAATAGTGGTTTGTTGGGTTTTTTTGTTGCTTTTTTTTTAATATCAAAGACATTATTACCTTGACAGTTTTATTTTTATTCAGAAACATCACAATAGTGAACACACATGCCTATAATAAATTCAGGCATTAATGAAATGATGCTCTGACTAATCACTTTCATACACTTCTTTTGTTTCTAAGCAGACATGGCTCCTGAAATTTCGCTTCTTAGTTGCTAATTATTGCCTGAATATGTTATCCAAGTGTTTGTTATCAGATTCCTCTTTAAATCCAGAAGCAACATATTAAGTTTTCCTGGTTTCTGATGTTGCATTAAATGACAACGAAAATTTCATTTGCTTCCAGTACCCTTCATTACATTTCACTAAGTCTTTTTTTTCTTTTTAAAATAGATCATTATGGTATAGTGCACTAACTGCTTTACTTAGAAGAAAAAAAAAAGACCAGATTCACACAGTGAAATCCAAAAGATGTTATGAAAGCAAATCCCAAACAGAGGATAGCATCCAGTTCCCCAGTGGAGTAAACTGTCAACACCCACTGCTCTCAGCAAATTCTCTTCTGTGATTCTCAAAGGAACCAGACACTGCCTCACATTCAACAGTAGGCAGAAAAATAACAACTTTAACAACTGGAAAGCTCAACTCTGCTTCCAGCAGCTAAATTTAGTTTGTGGTTTTCCTACCTAGTCTCTTTGAGTTTAAAGAAATCTGACAATGATATCTGACATCATAGATGCTCTTTCTCCCACTATTTTCTAAATTAAATATCAGCAGATGATAATCTCTATTTCACTGATGTCTTAAAACTGCACTGAGTTAAACATGTATGCACAGCTTCCATCCTAGACAATGTACTTTATAAGCTGTTTCATACAAAAACTTGAGTGTAGCAACAATGGTGTTAGGAACTGAGTTGCTTACGGGCACAACCTAATCCCAGTAACTGAAATAATTTTGATGATAATTAAGGCTATAGCTATATATACATACTTTATTACAGAAGGTATGAGCTAAAACTATTTCTGGGGATCCTTACTGAACATAAAAAGAGAAAAGACCTAAAAAAAAAAAAAAAAAAAAAAAAAAAAAAAAAGGCAAAACAAAACACACACACACAGAGACAAAAACACAAAAGAAATTAATCAAACAAACAAACAAACTGGAAACTGTACTGGCCTTGAATGAATATGACACTTCAGTTTTTCAAGTATTCCATAAAACCAAAATAAAACTAAATAAAGGTAATGTAGCAGAAAGCACAAGTGTGTCAATAGACCAAGATCTCTTCTTCGTCATGTTGATGTGCCAATGCAAAATGATCCTCATTGTTATTCCAAATACTTTCTGGGTATTGTCCAGGAGAATATCAGTGGTGTGGGTTAAAAATGCAACAGGTACTGAGCTAAAAATAATGACCTAGGAAAATTCAAGATAGTGTTTGAACCTGTTATCTCATGAATATAGACATACTTGTGCATCTTTTCACATTAATAATAACACTATGTTACATCATCTTGAAGGCTCAAAACACCCAGTTCACAGTCCATAACTTGTCATGCTTTGTACTTGGACATACTCCCAATATGGAATCTAATGATACAACTATTTTAACTTTTTTTTTCCTTGTCTATTTTTCTTTTTTTCTTCCCCCTCACCCCCTACCCCCAAGATTTACAAGCCCTCTGCACTTAGTGTCTAAAAGACTGTTATCCTAAGTTTTATTTATATCTTTAATTGATGTCTTACCATTAATATACATGTGTATTCTAGTTACTCTTCTCCCACATGTAAGTTCATGAGTGATTCAATCAATTTTTAATGATGGTAAGAAGACATTTATCTATTGTGACACAATATTCCTTGTATTTCTATTATATTTGCATCAGGATCTCTTTTTAGAGAACACTATTTAGAAAAAGGAAATAATATAATACAATGTTTTTATTAGCCAATTTTCTTTCAGATGTTGATTTTACTTTCCATGATTCTGTCCATCTTCCATTTTGTGCTTATTCTCATATTCATGTCTCCCTTCTCAACTTCTTTCTGTCTTTTTTCATATCCAGTCCACATTTGAAGGTCATGATTATTTTCAGATTGAAGTCTTATTTTATTTGTCTGCATTTCTGCTTCTTGTTATTTGTGTGATGTTTAATCACTATTTTCCTGTGATATAAACCATAGTGCTGAGGTAATAGTTTGCAATTTTTCCAAGTTGTTGAATTTATTTATTAAAAAAATGAAAAGAAAAAAACTAAGTATTTTCCCCAAGATCGTTCTTTCTAAAGCACTGTCTGAAGACCAGTGAGATCAAGACAACTCTTTGATTGATCAGCATGTAACAAGCTTGTCTCTGTTGGCTAAATTACTGACTTTTGTAACTCAAAGGGAACATCAATGGAAACTGCAGCAATGCTTCTAACAGCTGGAAGCTAAAAAAATACGATTATGCTAAAAGAAGAGCTGTTATGCACACCAGGAACAAGAATGAAAATGATCTTTTGCTTTATTCTGTACAATGAATTTGAAATTATGAGCAATTATAATTCTGCTTAGACAGAGCTTTCTTTTTGGTTGCAGCTATGAAGGATAGTTAGGGGTGATAGAGAGGTTTTGTGGTTTGGTGGTTTTTTTTTTGCTTTATTAGTTGTCATTATTGAACCTTCCTATTTTTTGGAATTGAACAAGGTCTGCAAATATCTGTTCTGGCCTCTTTCACATCAAGGAGACAAAAAGTGAGAAAACTGTATGCACTCTATCTTCTCATCATGGTATCTAAGAAATTATTGCAGAGGAACTGCTGTTGTGCTCAAGAAAAGCTTTGCCATCTGAAAAGTAGGATGGACTGTAACATTGAAATTACTGTGAATGCCCCCGTGCCAGTGTCCCACAGGAACTAGCTTATAAACACAATCACAGTATACCTCCAAATTTTTTTAACTCTTCTTGATGGCACTCCTAGCCTACCATCTAGCTCACATGACAAATGTTATCCTTATATGGTGGCTTCCTTCATGGACTTCCAATTCAGTATGAAAAATCCCCTAGAGGTGGAATTCTGTGGATGATGTCTTCTGATATCACCTCTGGGGGCATCTTCCAGCCCTCCATAGACCGAATTAAGGCTACTAGATAGTTGATAAAACTGATGCCCAGAGGGATTGTGAAGTCTCCTTCTGCAGAGATTTTAAAACTGGATGCCTTCGTGTGTAACCTGCCCTAGATGATCCTGCTTTGTCAGGGAGACTGGTTTTGTGACCTGCACTAGATTATATGCCCTGCTCTAGCAGGGGGTTGGACTTGAAGATCTCCAGAGATCCCTTGAAACCCCTAACATCCTGTAATCCTGTGATCTCCAGAGGTCCCTTTCAACTCCTACCATGCTGTGATTCCATGATCAAGATTCTATGTTATGACTATTATTGTCCAGACAGTTTACACAGACCTCTGATATATTTGTTGGCCCTTATGAAAGTCTTAGCCTTGCTGCACAGCCTTATATTATCTCAGCGTACCTTTTATTGACAGCAGTTCCTTTCAGTCCTGAAGTATGTTAAAGAAGTTGTTAAACAGAAAATATTTGATAGAGAAATAAACAGTTTATTTAATATTTCGTTTCCTTTTTAATTTTATCTTCATTATTGAGATTACTTCAGAAAGACTAAACATAGGTACAGATATGCATATTTAAAAACCAAACAAACCCACAAAACCAAACAAACCCTGGTGCTTGTTGGTGTACTGCTCTACAGAATTTTGTGTCAATGTTCTTACTACCTAATTAAAGACACTCTTGCAAGGAATGTTATCCATATGTGTTATTAGCTAGTTTGTGACAAAATGGAAGAATATGAGCTGACAGTTTTTAGAATATATGGTGAACACTCTCCAGAGTATTAGAATAAAAGAAATGAACAATGTTTATAGAGGACATCTCTGCAGCTTGGGAGGTGACCTTAGGAACTAAAACTTCAATTATTGTCATCTACAAGAAGTAGTAAACAGTAATACATGTAGTTTGTGCTTACATAGGATTAAATTCATTGTGCACAGTCTCATGGAAAATTTACATCCCACTTAAGCCATTAACAAGGTCAGTGTCACCTGAAATATTCATGAAGCCTGGAAAAATATTTCTATTTTTTGATAAATGTTTCACTAAAGCTTAGAGCCCCTAATGTGCCTTAAATTGAACACATATTTAAGAGTTTCCTTCAACAATATATAATTAATGTGACTATTGCCCTAAGAAGACATTGTTTATTAGCAAATGCCTTAGATACATATAGCACATAGCCTGTGAGGAGAGTCTGAGGGAGCTATGGTTGTTAAGTCTAGAGAAGAGGAGGCTGAGGGGACATGGTTTAGGATTGACCCTAAACTGGGTCAAGGATTGGACTGCATGATCTTTGAATTCTCCTCCAAGTGGATGTTTCTGTGACTCTGTGATTCTGTAAATACTGTGAAAAGAACTAAAACAATACAAAAATCAGGAAATGAAATTAACAACATAACCTCCATGCTAAAAAGTTATTGCAAATGTAGTTTCTGATTTGGGCGGGGGAGGGTTGTCTGTGTTTAAAAGAACAACTTCATGCAAATCCTGAATACCAAAGAGAACACACATCAGCAATGGTTTTGCCTGAGAGGCAGTTAATTTTCTTTATATAGCTAGTATGAAGATATAGTCTGGATTTGTGCTGGAAAAAGTGTTGATAATTCATGGGTGTTTTCATTATTGCTGAGCAGTGCTTTCAGAGAGTCAAGAATTTTTCTGCATCTCACAGCACCCCACCAGCAAGTAGACTGTGACTGAGGGTGCACAAGATGTTGGGAGGGGAATTAGCTTGGGAGGGGAATTAGCTGGGACAGATGACTCCAAATGACCAAAAGGGTATTCTATATCATATAATGCCTGCCTGTTGATGGGAAGTAGTGAATTAATTTTTGTTTTGTTTTGCTTGTGCATGTGGCAAAATTTTTATCCAAAAAAAAAAAAAAAAAACCCACAAAAGTTTTATCTATTAAATTGTTTTAATCTCAACCCACAAGTTTTCTCACTTTCACCTTTCCAATTTTCTCCCCATCCCTCAACGGGGGTGTGAGTGACTGGCTGAGTAGTGCTTGCTTGCCAGCTGGTGTTAAACTACGTCAACATCAAATCAGGTAATGACAGACAGAAAAACATTCATCACTCAGCCAGAACTAAAATAAATAAGAGGATTATTTGCAATATTAGTCCTCTTTCTGGCTATTTGAAAAAATATGATTTATTATTATTATTATTGTGATTTTACTAAATTCAACTGTGCATTATTTTTCTTTGTTCTCATCAATGAAAGTATATTGTGCCTAATGTAAGCTCTTCAAAACATTTGTTCTCAGTTTTGAGGAGTTTGCATTTAATCCAATTAAAAACTCACAAAATTGTATATAATATGTAACCACTAATTTGCCATATCTAGTCTTAAATATATGTATTTACTATTTTTACCATCCAAAGTTTATATGCACCAATCACTACACCATTCACCCCCAAGACAGTTTGGGTCTGTAGAGGAAGAGTGCTGCACCTTTGGCTGTAGAGGAGAGGTCATCCTTGTTGTCTGTGCTGTCCTCTGAGCAGCCTCTTCAGCTTCATGAGTTGTAGCAGGCAGAACTTAGGACATGGAGAGAGGGTTCCTCTTGGTCTGCTTCTTCCAGGCTACATGGTGATGTCTCTGCCATTTTTTCTCTCCTGGTATTCTCTCCATTTTTTCTTCAGAGCAGCTTTGCTCCAGTCTTTTCCTTCTCTCATGTTTTTCTTCTCAGTGGCATTGTCTAGGTCTTTTCCTTCCCCTGTGTTTTCCTTCTACCAAGCCAGTAGTTGCTAAGATCTTTTGTACCGTTTTTTAGGTATGAGTCCAGGTGGTGAATATGCATATTCCAGAGAGTATCTATAGCAGTGGCCTCTGCCGATTATCCAGGGCAGCTGCAGACCATTGAGCAATCTTTATCTATGCACCCTCTAGAGTAGTTATCCAGTGACAACTTCCCAACACACATCAGCTATTGTCTGGGCAAGCAGCAAAGGTGATTTTATCTTTGTTGAGTCACATTGAGAGAGAAAAGATTTAGTCTCTCACACAGTGTTGTATGCACTGAAGTAAAATTCAATTAATGATGTTCTGATTATCATGGAAAATATTCTATTAACACAATGTGGAATTATAAAATAAGTCACATCACATTTTATTTGTTTACTGTTAAAATTTCAGATAATTTTATTCCAAGCTGAATAATTATTTTGGAACATATTAACTGATTTATTCAAATAAGGACACTTAAAATATAATCTATGAATGTTGTAAATCATATGCAGGTATCTCAGTCACATTTTCCTTGTTGTTTGGCTTCCATCTGTAACATACTGCTTGATATATAAATTAGAATTGATTGGGTCAATCAAGCTGGTCTGTAGTTTTAATGAATGCCAGTTCATAAGACATTTACAATACAATACAATACACCAGGTTGAAAGAGACCTTCAAGATCATCACGGGCAGCCCATTCCAATGGGCAATCACTCTCTCTGTATAGAACTTCTTCCTAACATCCAGTCTAAACCTCCCCTGGCACAGTCTGAGACTGTGTCCTCTTGTTCTGGTGCTGGCTGCCTGGGAGAAGAGACCAAGCTCTGCCTGGCTACAACCTCCCTTCAGGTAGTTGTAGAGAGCAAGAAGGTCACCCCCGAGTCTCCTCTTCTCCTCTTCTAAGCAACCCCAGCTCCCTCAGCCTTTCCTCATAGGGCTTGTGTTCCAAACCCCTCACCAACTTCATTGCCTTTCTCTGGACACGCTCCAGCAATTTAAATTATTGAAAAAGATAAATCCTTCAAATAAAGGTTGCTTTAAAACTCAGCAGAATTGAATATTTCTTCTTTTGAGTAACTACAGAGGTTTACATTAGTTTTTCACTTGTCAGCAACAAATTTAGAAAGTTGAGCTATAGAAATTTGTTATGGTGCTTAGTGGTAGATATTTAAAATATCTCAGAGAATGGCCTTTCCATGAAACTGTCTCTCACTTTACCTTTTCTTCATTCAGAGACTCAGTCAAATGTTATAGCACAATAAGCTGGCTGGTTCATACCGTCACTGATAATATAAAAATTTTTTACCTTTTTTAAAATTTGTTGGACCATTTCCATTTTTCACAATTGTTTTACTAAAGAATTCAGTTAAATCAAAATTCATTTTTGTGGGGAAAACAATCAAGCATCCCACCCACTCCCCAGAAAAAAACAAAAAAACAAACAAACCAAAGCTATGACTCTAAATGCATAACAGGTGTTGCATCTGTTAGAAAATAATCGGGTATGTAAGCCTGACCGTATTCATTCCAGTAAGCCAAACACTGATTGATAATGAAATAAACAATGACTTCAGCTCTAGTCAGCTTCTCCCAATATCATCATATAGAATGAAAACTAAACTCTTTATGAACCAAAAAAAGAATCATTAAAAAAATAAAAGAGAAAATAAAATACCATATCTGGTGGCATAAACTGTTGTATACTAAAAATGTAGTAACACATACTGGGAATTCATTAATATACATACATTATGATTAAAACTATTACTTTGCAGGGTTGAAGGTAGCTCATTTCGGCCATAATTCATATGATGTGTTTTTGGGCCAGTTTTGACAAAGCTAGATTTGAAATGGTAGATTTTATTCTTGGATATTCAATTTCTCTCCTCTCACAGCTGTAAAATGTAAAATGGATGACAAGATGTGCTTCTCATTCTACTGTTTTGTGTAAGTGGATAATGGCACATGAAGTAAAACAAGATGGCTTTAACACATGCTGCTAAACAGAGGATTACCAAAGTTCCCTTCACTGAATTTTTCTTGCTGTGCAGGCAGTAACGGCTTCTGACAGCTGTCTGTTTGTAGGAAGCTAATGGTCAAAGACACCTTACGTTTCCAGTATATCATTATCAGTTTTGGTGAAAGCCATGTAGTTTACAAGACTAATAAGCCACAGAAGCAGATGCCCTTTAACTATCTCAAACACCTGCAGCTCCAGATGTTTCCTCAGAAAGATGTGGATTATGATGAAATCACTGTTACAGGACAATCTGTCAAAGGCATACTGAAGAGTTTTGATTTAATCTTTTCTGAACTTGTTTTGACCTCTAGTTTTATCATGTAACCTCAAAAGTATGAGATTTTGTAATTTTTGTGATTTGGTTCATGTATTATACCTATTCATTTCTTAAAGAGCATTAGATGCAGGGAACTGTTGCCATTTTCTGAGACAGGGTTGATTCCATGGGTTGCACAGAAATATATTTTACAGTGGTATGAAGTAAGTCTGAGAACAAGATGCATTTTTATTGCAACAGAAACAAAATCATAATGAACTAATCCTGTGGTTGTTTTATAATGAGTTAGGGAACAATAGAATTGGAATTAAATGGAATTAAATGACAGTCTGACCAAAATATATTAGACAGATGGTTTTCTTTTGAGAAAATTAAAACTCTTTACTGAAAGTTTCATAACAAACTGTACATTATTAACTGTTTGATAGAGAAAAAAGGCATTTAGTTGCTGATTACAAAATTCTGCACAACTTTTATGATGAACTTTTCATTTCATCAGCTGAATATCTTGAGGGAAATTTATCAAAATAAGTTGCCAAATGACATTAGTTTAATCTGAGAGAATTAATCATCCCTGTATTTCCTTTTCTGACTGTAAATACTGTCGTAGATTTAATCTCCTGGAGGATGCAGCAGTAGCAATTTTTTTTGTTGTTCTCCAGGTGTTGCAGGACACACACAGAGGAAAAAAAACAGAACCAAACAAACCAAAAGCATCAAACAAAACTTGCTTACTTAAGTCTTCCAGAAAAGCCTGGTTGCTAGATCAACTGAATACACCTCTAAAGCTGTAAGTTGTCATGTATGTTGCAAAATAACGTATTTCAGATGTAATGCCAGCGACATCAAGATGGAAATTTTAATGTATTTGATGAATATGGATGAATATGAAAGGATATGCTCTGACAATCCATTTTGTAATATTTTTTTCCCTGGGACATACAGAAAGTAGATTGATTTCCTCTCCCCCAGCATAATAGCTAGAACCTATTTTTAGAATATGCACATTTTCAATTTTCAGTTTTCATCTGATTTGTCCAAATACCTGCCAGTGTGATGACCTCCTTCACTGATACATTATAAGTGTATTCTATAATACATTAAGTAAGCTGAAAGTTGTCCAAAGAATCTCATGGTGCAGTTAAATTGATCTTTTTTTTGGGGAGGGGAATGCTATGAGATGTGTCACTTTAAAGCTTGAGCAGAGCCTGAAAATTTACACTGCTTACTAAATGGTGTTTCTTTGTGTTTGTTACCCAGATTCCTCCATGCTGCTGAAGATCCCTTTAGAAGAATCTAAGGACTGTTAATGAAAGATTACTGGAAATGCAGCTACAGAAGAATTTTGAGCAGTGCAGCAATGATAAAAAAAGGACCAAATCAAAAGTTATACATATTAAACTACATTTTAAACAGCCTAAAATTTGCAGTAAGCATGAATACTCTGCAGAAAAGATAAAATTTACCTAAAAGAAAGCACAAGCAAGAAGTTAATTGGGATGCATGTGAGCTAATGACCACTTTCTGACCTGCAGGAAATAATCAGTTGTCGAATGAATAAATATCATAAATTCACTGACAAAGAAAGGTGGTACAAAAACTAATACCACGAGATAAATGACAAATTGCAAGACCATGATGGAGTGGAGAATATATTCTACACTGGGAGGAAATTATTTTTCTGATACATCAAACCATTATACCGGTTTGATGAAAGCGCAAAGTAATTGATTCTAATGATACTGAATGACTCAAAACGGGGTTACTTGAGGCTGCTTTAAAAACTGCATAGCACTGTCATTTTCTTATTTTTGCAAGAATGACTTCAGTCCCTTTATCTTCCAGTGGTCATGATTACTTTGAATCAGTTTAACATGTAATTACCTTTTGTTCTCCTACGGCTTTTTTTGCTTATTAAGGAACATAGGGTGAATAGTGGAAGGGGAGACTCTACTAAGTAAGAATGATGACATTAATTAGGCAAGATCAGACATGAGAGATGGACTTTTGATAAAAAAATAATTTTTACTTTAATCGTTGAGACACTATTATCAGTGTTATAAACACATAGAGGGGTTATAGCTTCTAATTTTCAAACTGACTAATTTTCTTTTGTAAACTCACTTTCAGAAAAGCATTAATTTCCAGAGAGAGAAACATCTGCATTAGATACACAAAGACATCATTAGCTCCATGAAATAATTTTGAATGAAATACATTAGAGGAGACTACATTCCAAAACTCATAAAAGAATTTTCAAAACATCTATTCTTAAGAATTCTCTCATCTCAGATACATACTAAATAGAAGACTGTCTTATTCTCTTGCCCAGTGCTATCTTTCAACTCTTAAAATATATTTTTGTGATCTGATATATTAACATTTGGAGCTCGGCCTGTTTTGAAAAAAACATTCAGAAGAAGAAAAACTTAAATTCACTACCTACTTTTATATTTAAAAAATAGAATCACAGAATGATAGAATCAACAAGGTTGGAAAAGACCTCAAAGATCATCAAGTCCAACCTGTCACCCAAGACCTCATGCCTACCAGACCATGGCACCAAGTGCCATGTCCAAACCCCTCTTGAACACCTCCAAGGATGTCGACTCCACCACCTCCCTGAACAGCCCATTCCAATGGTTAACAACTCTCTCAGTGAAGAACTTTCTCCTTACCTCGAGCCTAAACTTCCCCTGGTACAGCTTGAGACTGTGTCCTCTCATTCAGATTAAGAAACAAGAAGTTGTATCTGTCTCATATTTATTTATTTATACTTTAATTAATGAGTAGACAGCTTTCCTTGCCTTGCCTACATATGTCAGATAGACTCTGGAAAATGATTACATTTTGCTAGTCAGGGTTTAGTTAGGATAAAAGAAGAGACAAATAAATCACAGCATGTAATGACACATTGCCCCAGCTCAATAATCTCCAAGCATATCCTTGCAGAGGGAGGGTGTAGTGCTTAATATCAAGGTTACATATTTGATGATAATTGATGTTACCTGGGATTTCTGATTTAGCATAATGATAGAAAGTATACTGAAAATAACATACAAATATGACATTTAGCAAAACACAGCAATGGCAATAGACAATTCAACCACAATGTAGATGTGATTCCAAGTACCAGACATCATTATATGCTCACTGTGAAGATACTGGATGTTCCCAACCACTTATATAGGCTGAAACCAGGTCAAACTGGCAAATTCTTTTGTTTTGTGATGTCATTTCTAATGTTACTTCTTTTCCCCTCTGGGATATGTTGCAGAAAATATATGTAAGTCTACCTTTTATTTTTGAATCAACACTGGTACTTAACTGTTAATATCAGGTCACTTAAATAAAATCACCTGTCAATTAGCTATAAACACTGAGGTTAAAATATCTGTAATTTATACATGTAAGAAATAACATACACATCTATTCATATTTAAGGTAAACTGATATTTCAATTTTCTGAAATAATTTTAAAGGCAATGCTTGAGCACTTTTCTATATTTCTGTGATGCTTTTCTGTAAGTAATTTAATTTTTAATCTTTCAGATTGTTCACTGTTTACATTATTAATGCTGCATACAAACCATCAAAGATTCCAATCCCTCACATTCACTTCTACTCAAAGAAGTGGAAGTCTTTCATGATCCTTTTATCACAATAAGTTGTGTTTCATGTCCATATAAATTCAATTAATATTACTGCAATTCTTAGAGGAACTTGGTATTCTGACTACACATAACTGTTTAATTGCACCTCAGTCTGTTGCTCCATGTCAGTCTTCATTAATGTCTGATCTGAGACTGCCCCATTAGTACGCGCTCAGAGTTTTCTAAACTTTTTGTTCCTTATTCTGAGTTGTTTGGGATAAGAAGATTTGTTAAATTATTTTGGATATTTTCTTCTGTATCTGAAAATATTCTTATCTTATTTTTCTGTTATTTAATTCACAATTTATTTATTTATTCATACAGAACTGTAGACTTCAAAGACACCTTCATGTGATCAAAATTGCCACAATAACAAACAGGTATTTATGTTACAAAGAAGTCTAGTTTGCTTGCAGCAGTGAAGACAGCATTATCATTTGTACTTTTCTGCTCCAAATTACTAACACCTTTATGGTTCATGAATTCTACTTAAAAATATACCTCTCATTTTAATCTTATAACTGAGAATTGTTTAATATTGCAACTAAAAGACTATTAAATGGTTTCCCATAGTGTTCAACCTGAAAATATATTTTTTTGTCTTCCCTTCATGTCCCAATTATGTGATTTAAGCTTCAGAAATGTTGTTTAAATGCATTCCAGTGAATGTGCAATACATTCCTTGAGATAGTTATGTTAGTCTAATAGTAATAGCTGTTCATTTACATTCTTTATTTTCCTATTTTAAAGCTTTACACAGCTTTCAAGACGTTCTATTTAGAGAGATGATGTATCCCTTTCAATGGTAAATTAATTGTGTAAAGAACCACTGTACAATCAAATCCTGACCTCTTCCACCACAGAATAATCATATATTTAACTGGAAGTAGCATTTACACACCCAAGTATTTGATGTGCATAGACTCTTTCAGAGGTCTGTTTATGTTTTCTACTTTTTAAGCAGCAGTCCTTCATAAGAATGTTTACATGTGCTTTGGGACCAGAGTTTTTCTGTTAAATTTACATGATTTTATTCTGAAATACAAATAATCAGAAATATTTAAGAGTCAGACCTGCTATCTCTGAAGTTGAATTTGCTTATGAATAGTAGGGATGTGTTAATTAGCTTTGAGCACTTTCCAGATGCTATCTGTCATATGTAGGCAAGGCAAGGAAAGCTGTCTGCTCATTAAAGTTTAAATAACTAAATAAATATGGGACAGATACAACTTCTTGTTTCTTAATCTGGTTTGGAAGATAATAGATAATATCAGTGCATTGACTCTTGTTCAGGATTTCACATCAGATTAATAACCGCTGGCAACCTGAGCTCTGGATTGTTCTGGTTTTGTCAGAAAATGGTGAGAAATCTTATTTGCTTCCTAGATCCTCTTGTAGTTGGGGTTTGTGCTTAGTGGCATTAGTGTTTTCACTCTGTTTTTAAAGGTCATGTTTGCCTGATGGTTCTGTGTACAGGATGCGTGTGACTGCTCCATCTCTATCCAAGTGATTTTTGGGTGTCTGCTCTCCCTGAAATTAGAATCATAGAATTGTCGGAGTTGGAGGAGACCTCAGGGATCACCTAGTTCCGGCACCCCTGCCATGGGTGGGGACACCTCGCACTGGATCAGGCTGTTCAGAGCCACATCCAGTATGGCCTTAAGGACCTCCAGGGGTGGGGTTTCTACCGCCTTCCTGGGGAACCTGTTTCAGTGTCTCGCCACCCTCACAGTGAGGACCTTCTTGCTGATGTCCAATCTGAATCTACCCACTTCTAGTTTTGCTCCAAAATTAGTTGAAAATAGGTGTTTGAGTTAGAGACTTTGAAAACACAGTGAAATCTGGGCTGTCCCCTTTAGATATCCTTATAAATGATGGAATACACAGATTGGCTCTTATTGCATGTTGTCAGGGCTCCTGGTTTCTCTCTAGCTTCCAGGTAGCTGGTGGGGATGGAACGACCCTGTGGAGGACATTTGCTTCTTTGTTAAAGATGGATGGCATCAGAGGGGCGTGTGGCACTGCCTGCTGCCTCCCTAAGATCGACAAATAGTCTTGGGAGTTCAGTCAGTAGGTCAAATGCTGGCTGAAGGACACAGCACAGAAGGTTGTAGCCCACAGTGCAGGGCCTAGCTGGAGGCCTGTGGCTGGTGGTGTTCTCCAAGGGTCAGTATTAAGTCCATTTTTGTTCAGCATCTTCATCACTGACCTGGATTAAGGGACAGAGTGGACCCTCAGCCTGTTTGATGATGATACAGAACTGAGAAGAGTGGCTGACTCCCCCTCAGGCTGTGCTGCTCTTCAGCCAGACCTGGGCAGGCTGAGAGCTCGCCAGAGGGAACCTCATGAAGTTAAGGAGGGCATGTGTAGGATCCTGCACCTGGGGAGGAACAGTTCCCTGCACCAGGACAGACTGACCTGCTGAAGAGCAGCACTTGGGAAAAGGACTGAAGAGTGCTGGTGGACAAGTTTACCATAAGCCAGCAATGTGCCCTCTTGGGCAAGAAGGCTGATGGTACCCTGGGGTGCATCAAGAAGAATGTGGCCAGCAGGTGAAGAGCAGTTCTCCTTCTCCTCTACTCTGCCCTGCTGAGGTTACACTTGAAGTACTGTGTCCAGCTCTGGACTCCTCAGTTCAAAAGAGGGAACTACTGGAGGGAGTCCAGTGGAGTGCTATAAAGATGCTGAGGGGACTGGAACATCTCTCTTACGAGCAGAGGCTGAGAGATCTGAGGCTTTTTAGCCTGGAGAAGACTGAGAAGGGGATCTTCAAGACTTGCAAATATCTGAAGAGTGCAGGTCAAAAGGATGGGGCCAAGCTCTTTCCAGTGGTGCCCTGTAATAAGACAAAGAACAGTGGGCACAAACTGGAACACAGGAGGCTTCACTTGAATGTAAGAAGAAACTTCTTTCCTGTGAAGGTGCTGGAACCCTGGGACAGGCTGCCCAGAGAGGTGGTGGTGGAGTCTTCTTTGTTTGGTGTTCAGTAGTGAGTGAAGTCATCGAGGGGTGAGTCCTGGTGTGGGCAGGGGACATCAAGAGAAGGGGGCTAGTGGCATGGAGAGAGCCAGGGGCAAGACCCTCACCAGCCAAGATATCACCCAGAGGAGCTCAGCCCTAGTAAGGTGGCTCAGCCAGCACCCGTGGATGATATTAGAGGAGTCATCAATTCTGGTCCTAACAACCGGGGGCCAGCAGGCCCCCGGCCTTTGTTGTCACCACCACCATCACCCAGTGTGCACCATGGGCACTCACCAGTGATGAGAGGAGGATCCCTCAGCCCAGATGGGCTCAGTTTAGGGCTTCTGCCTTTCCTGGTGGGGATTAAAAAGGGGATTGGGTGGGGAGGGCCAAGTGGCCACACCTGGGGTGGGAGGAGACTCCAACAGAGCCCAGATGTTCTGGGATTTGAGGGGGAAAAGGGGGAAAATGGGGCAGGTGAGGGGCTTTTAGGGTTTCAGGTAGTGATAGAACTAGAGAGAATGGAAAAAAAATAGAAATGGGTAGCTTCAGGCTGGATGTTAGGAGGAAGTTCTTCCCTGTGAGGATGATGAGGCACTAGAATGGTTTGCCCAGGGAGGTGGTTGAGGTCCCATCCCTGGGAGTTTTTCAGGCCAGGCTGGATGTGGCTCTGTGCAGCATGATCTGGTGTGGGGTGTCCCTGCCCATGGCAGGGGTTGGAGCTGGATGATCCTTTAGGTCCCCTCCAACCCCAACAATTCGATGATTCTAAAACAATTTTGCAGTTTAGGCTGGATGTTAGGAGGAAATTCCTCACAGAAAGAGTGATTGGCCATTGGAATGTGCTGCCCAGGGAGGTGGTGGTGTCACCACCCCTGGAAGTGTTTAAAATAAGAGTGGATGAGGCACTTGGTGCCATGGTTTAGTTGATTAGATGCTGTTGGGTGATAGGTTGGACTGGATGATCTTGAAGGTCTTTTCCAACGTGGTTGATTCTGTGATTCTGTTTCAGGCAGAAGACAGAGAGCAGACTATCCTTAGGACAGTTTCCAGAGCAGCTGGAAGACCTGAGCACTCAAAACCTTCATTTTCCTAGGAGGAAGCTGAAAACCTGAAATACTGCATAGAAGATAGTGACCATAATTCTGAGATCCTAGCATCTTAGGCTCAATTTCTTATTTTTCTGGGTTGTTTGTTTGTTTTTTTTGACTCTATATTGTGCTGCTGTGCTGCTTCTAAGCGTAGATCTATTCTTGTCCATCATATACCTACCTGTGCAGGAAACCCAAGAGTCTCATTGTTAGTGTCTGGTTTCACCTACAACATAAATAACTTAGAAAACATCTTGCTGATGCAAAAGAAAAAGAAAAAAAAGGTGACACATCAATTTTACAGTTTCAATACCTGTTTTCTGATCTTTAGTGCTATGCAGAGAGATTATCTGAAGCCTTATAATCCACTGTTATATCCCTCTATACTTTTTTTCTTTTTTGGTCTCAAAATAGTCTTTCCAAAACCCTTGAGGTATTATTCGTTTCAAGGGCCAAATTAATAAAATAATGAAAAATGTATGAACACTACAAGAGCATCATTTTGGTAAAAACTGATTAGAAAACCAGTATTAAGTTATTTTTTGTGGGATTACTCACATTATTGAAATTATAAATAGAAGAATACCTGCATAAAGACATTGCCAAATCAAGTCATTTTGTTCATTGTTCAGTACTGACAAAACCTGTCTTTTGGAACATGAAAATGAAACATGCTGGATTGACAAAAGCATACCAGAATGTTTGGAATATCTGAAGAAGAAAAAAATCTCCCACCTATGCTTCCGTGGATTCCTTAAAAGTATCCACAGTGAAATTGATTTCTTACCTTTTCAGACATTTCAGTTTGAGAGGATTTGCTTTCAAAGACTTAGTTTAGGCTCATAACTTGAATTAGGCAATCACAGGAAATTACATGCTGTTTGGATTCTTCTGGCTGTATATACTCTGCCAAAGAGGAACTATCGCTTATGTACTTAATACCCTGTCTGATCTGTTGGCTTTGCTGGCAACCTTCCCCTCTCAGCAGAGGTAAGTAAGGCTTTAGAGGAAATAATATGACAGGAAATCAGCTCTCCACAGGCTGTTGGTCTAATAACTCAGTCAATTTGAGCAGGTGACAGTTTCATCCTGAAAAGGAACTTGCAGCAGCTCTGTGGAGGGTTGAAATTACCACCCGCCCCCTCCCCAGCTGGAATTTACCCTCAGAGTAAATTACCGAAGGAAAAAAACCAAACAAAACCCAACAACCAACCAACCAACCAAAAAAAACCCAAACTCAGAACTCAGAAAGCAAAATGAAAGCTATATTTACAAAAGGTAAACTAAAATCTAGAAGTATAAAATGCAATAAAGATGTACAAAATGTATTTATATATATTTAGAATTCAGAAAAACACAAAGATCCCCTTGTACAAATTAATCCCCTGGAAGACCCAGGGGGACCATTGCAGCCTCCTCCCCTTCTTCGTTTCCAGTTACCCCACAGAGACAATATTGAGCCAGCAGAAGGTAAGGAAAGAGAGATAAGGGAGCAAATTATGCAAGCCACAAAAGAGAAGCAGTGAAAAGGAACAAAGAATAGTTTGTGCAGCAAACTTTATCCTAGTCAGCAAACAAAAGGAATGATGTAGACAAATCAGTTGTTATTCTTCTGTATCCAATGGCTAACTTTATTTACCTTTTAATATTTTTCTACTCAGGCTCTGGAATTTTCCTGTTCTTGTATATAATTAAGACAATAGGCTAAAGCATCAGCCTAAAATGATAACAATCTCCTGAACTTCCTTGTCTTTATTAGTTGTGTGAAAAAATAATCTTTTCATAACCGCAGGTCTGTAAGAGGGACCCTGATTTTTCAGTGCTGGCTCAAAAGTCAATCTCTATGCATCTATCTGCCTACAGCAATATACATGTACTACTATCACAGTATAACTAGAAAGCAAAGCATATCTCATTGTCGTTATGGCTGTATACATTCAAATTGTGATTTAAAAGCTGTCAAGCATTGCAAAGATTTTTTATGAAAAGGGTAATGTTTTCAATTAAAAATATTTTTCCCCCTAGAGATCAGGGCTACAATGATACCAGTTTTAAATAGGCACTATATATTTCAATTGTGAGAGTAAATGAAGAATTTTGTTGCTTTAAAAAAATATATTACTAAAAAAAAAACCCCAGAAAAATAAAAAAAAAAGAAATTATAGAGCAACACACAAAACCAACAACAAAACAACAAAATAGACACAAAACTTTAAGTTTCATGCTACACTTTTAGGTAAGATTTTAAATCATTCAAGTATTTAAGACTGTTGCGTGATGAACAAGATCCTGATGCCTGCCTGGTTTAGAACTGCAGAGCTCTTACAGAAACTGTTTGACAAATTTAATGTTTCACAGTATCACAAAGGTTGGAAGAGACCTCAAAGATCATCAAGTCCAACCTTTCACACAAGACATCATGACTAGAACATGGCACTGAGTGCCACATCCAATCCCCTGTTGAACCCATCCAGGGATGGTGACTCCACCACCTCCCTGGGCAGCCCATTCCAATGGGCAATCACTCTCTTAGTGAAGAATTTTCTCCTCACCTCGAGCCTAAACTTCCCCTGGTGCAGCTTGAGACTGTGTCCTCTTGTTCTGGTGCTGGCTGCCTGGGAGAAGAGACCAACCTTTTCCTGGCTACAGCCACCTTTCAGGTAGTTGTGGAGAACAATGAGGTCTCCCTGAGCCTCCTCTTCTCCAGGCTAAACAACCCCAGCTTCCTCAGCCTCTCCTCATAGGGCTTGTGCTCAAGGCCTCTTACCAGCCTTGTTGCCTTTCTCTGGACATGCTCAATAAGGGTTTTCAGTGACTCAAGTTCAGAAAGTTAAAATAACAGGTAGGTTCCATTTTATTAAAGCAACAGATACAACTGATTCAGGACTGATGGTGATAAATGTACTAACTGCAAGAGATCTAGTTAATAAATTCTGGGTAGCATGTGACGAAGTTGGAAATGCAAGTATTTTCACTAGTGCTAATATATAACAGTAATAGTATGTTAACAAAAGTTTAAGCCATGTTTTGAATGTGCAGTTCTTACCAAGATGGCATCCCTGTCTTGGTTATAGGAAAAGGAGCTGAGCTCACCAGCTGTCATCTCTGCTAAATCCA
The DNA here is from genome assembly GCA_033816785.1 of Picus viridis. Lineage (NCBI taxonomy): Eukaryota > Metazoa > Chordata > Aves > Piciformes > Picidae > Picus > Picus viridis. The sequence goes on from CM066566.1 coordinate 69,094,305, forward strand.
CAGTGCTCCCCCCAACACAGAGATGTTCTTCCCATGATTTTTTATAACTTAACCCCAGCTGTCTCTGACTTCTGTGTGATGTTTAGCATGATTTGGGTAGACAATTGAGTAACTTAGTTGTACATACTAAGCATGGACTCCACTTGGCTCATTATCATACTGAGGGTTGTAAACTTCAGTATTCGTTTTGCACTTAATTAGGCAATGATTTCAGCACACTGGCCATCAAAATTTGTTTTGAAGGTGGGTGATTTTGGTTCTTAAGCCTTGCTTTATTAGTTTTAGCTGAAAAAGGACCATCATATCTTCAGAAGTCTCCTTCCTTCAGCTGCTTGGCAGGCCAGCCTAGCTGGTGAATAGTCCTAAAAATCTGCTTGTACTTAATAGTTGATACTAAAATGGCAGCAGCATGAAATATTTCTTTAATACGTTTTCTAAATGACTCATGAATTGTCCCAGGACACAAAATTAATCAGTTGGAAATCTAGACTATGAAGTATTTAATTTCTATAAAAAAGAGATGATAAACTGAGAGATTTCCAGACCTCATTGTCAGACACACTGATGTTGAACATTAAATAACATCCTCCTGAGAAGAAAATTCACTGCATTTCAAATTGTTCAATTTCTTTGGTTACTGATGTCCCAAAGGGGAATTTAGAGAAAAATAAAAAATGCATCTCAGCTTTGCAGTCTCTGAGAAACTAATAGGATGACAATTCTCAGTTGGCCAAACGACACTTTTCATTTACAGTATGGCATAAGAAATTCAAAGCACAGTAGCAGTATCAGTGAGAACAGAAAGCTGAACAATGCTTCAAACTTTACATCAAATTCTGGATCAATTTGTGTAAAATATTGCTTCTGAAAAAATCTTAAAGCCTCTGCCTAAATCACAAGGGAAATGCTAATCTTGTTTTCATGATTTTATAGCTGAAGAAAATCTGCAATAAAGGAAAGAGTGAGTGGTTTTGTATTAGTTATGTCTTTAATAGAGTTGAATTTATATAAAAATGAAGTGGAAGGAAGCATACTCTGTTTCATTCCTATGATTGAGTGTAATTCAGTAAATGTAGTACACCAGTAACAGTGCAACAATTTGTGTTTTGTTTTGTTTTGTTTGTTTGTTTTCATTACTGGCAAATTAATGTAAAATTTCATGACCTTGCAGACCAGGAATAGAGTGGGGATAGGAAAGTTTTAAAGCAGGAACATTTACTAAGAAATAACACATTAAGAGTATGTGACTGTCTTTGCATTAATAATGTTTTTTTCTGGGTTTTATTTGCACATAGAAATATGTTAAGCAAGCAAATGAGTATCTGAAAAAGTAAAATCCATGAATGCAGCATGAGTTATAACTAAGGGTCATAGGCTCCAACTTCCTCTTTGACCACAGCACCACAGGAAAAGCCAGCTTCAAACAAAAAAAGAAATATAACATCAGGTAAACTTGAGGCTATGTAGCACAATTTGGATCAGCTGTGAAAGTAGGGTTCTGTATAATTGCCTTGTTCATGCTTGTTTATAGCTACACCCAAACAGGTCACTGATCCATAGGTGGAACAGTCAGGAATAACGAGTTTGCTCTTTAAATATGTGCATATATATTTATACATGCAAGGTTTAGAACTACCCTAAGATGTAGTTTCTTTATCATATTCACAAAAGTAATGTTCTTAATCTTCACCTTGGCATCAGAGAAATATGTAGAAGTATTTTTTTCACTAACATTTGATTCTTGCTTTGTTTTAATCCTGTTTACATCCTTTAACCAAGAGTTTTCAAAACCACTCAGCAGATTGCTTCACATTGCATGGCCTTTAACTTGTTTGTCTTAAACATGAAAGATAGACAGTTGTTAATATTCCTGGCACATTTCCTTGCCTCTCAGCATGAAGTTCATTATCCTATGTAAGTCAAATTAACATGAAGACAGTCAATTTTAACCAGGCATCAGCCTGACACATCTGAGGTGCTGAGCTATGTTTCACACACAGATCTCTGTCATGACATCAGTCAGATAAGCTTTAGATGAAGATCAGTAGACACTCACTGATACTGTTTTTCTTGCCAGTTCAGCAGCCAGGTTCAGTGATTTTTTGAAAAATTAGGTCCTCACAAACAGCTCTTCAGCATAGAATCTTATGAGAATACTGGAAAGAGCTTCTTGTTTTGCTTTGTCACAGGTTAGCTCTTATTTATTTCAAATGTAATAGCTGTCTGAATGGAAAATAATTGATTAATGAGGTTATTAATAATTAAAATAGAAGAGTTGTTCTTGTTTAATTGACTTTAATGCCATACCAAGACCAAATGTATGTATGAGGCAAGAAATTAGTCTGCTCAGTTAAAGACTTGAATACAAGAGAAAAAGTAACTAATTTTCTTTGATTTAATGAAAAAAAAAAAAAAAAAGGACTTCTGGGTACCTGAAAGAAAATTATATACAAAACCATAAAAGCTGTAACTTTGTAGCAACCGTCTAAAAATATACATTCGTTATCTCCATGTAAATTCTCCCTTTTCCATATGAGAGGTCAGGAACAGGTGGTAGAATTAAAGCCAACATTGTCCCTTTGAAATCAAGAACAATGCATTGTGCACAATTAGCTGTCCTGGAAAGAAAAATGCTTGTCTGCTCAAAAGCTAATAATGTGCACAAGCCTCAGAATAACAACTGGGAAGTCAGAATGCCCTAAGCTCTGTCAGATAAACAGCGCTGTAATGCAGGACTCTCTCGTGACAGTAACTGGGAACACTAGATGGATTGAACTACTGAAATCACAGATGATTGATGCTTATCCAGCATCCTCACAGAAAGCTGCCCATGAGATGAACAGACAGTGTAAGATATTCATCTTATAAACTCACAATGCCTGTGGCATTAGTTTAGCAAACTGAGAGCCAGAAGATGCTTCTTAAGTATATAAAGCTTATAATTGAACTTTGACAGACTGTTATCTGATGATATCTTGTGTATTGACATCTGTCCAGCAAGCTGGAGTTACTGAAAAATTGGCAACACAAGCGTTCAAGTTATTTATGGTAGATGAGTGAATTAGAAATACTACTCTGCCTGCCTCTTTCCCCCACTCCCCTGCCCCCCACCCTCCCCAAAAAAACCCACAACAAAACAACAGTTTGATTCTTTTTGTTATTAGCATAGTAGGAACACAAACAATTTGATTTTCAAAGTACCCTTTGGAAGTTAGCATCACCTTTTCTATTTTCCTTTCCATTTCTATTTAAAATACAAGCTGCTGTAATGTTTCACAGAAAACCAAAAATAATTTAAAAAAATAATCCATAAACTGACATAGAAACAGAAATCTTCATAGCCTCTATAACTTGTCCTTGTGTGGACAGGTTTTGACATGAAGAATAGCTTTGCTAGAAGGATACTGTATTGAGAACTAAGAAGATAGTTTAGATTTGGCTCTTTTAATGCTGGTTTTGGACCAATCCTCAATATTAAATTCGCCATCTCCTACAAGCAAAAGTTCAAATGATCCCTTAAAGGGAAAATGGTAGGTGAAATAGAGAAAATAATTGGAAAAAGAAAAAATAATTTCAAGAAATTTACTCCTTCATGTTCTCATGACAATAATGATGAGACTGAGGGATTCATGGGCTCATAAAATTGTAAAACTCTGCAACCACAGAATCACTCAGTTAGGAGGGGATCTCTATTGGTTTCTAGTCCAAGTTCCCAATCTTAGTGAAGGCAGCTCTGAGGTAAGAATGGTTACTCAGGTGTGCATTCAGTCAGATCTTGAACACTTCCAAGGATAGAGATGGAACAGTCTCCATCGGTAACCTGCTCCAACAGTAGGTTTCATGTGGACAATGCCAGTGGATTGGAGGAAAACATGAGAGACAGAAAGTGTAAATGTTAAAGAAAGGTCAGTTATCATTCATTTGGGACAAGTCTATAATGACACATAGAATTGCCCAGTTAAGATGTCATTCCTCTAATAGGGTGGGCTAAATGCTCATTGCCACAGTAAATCAGATAAAATTATACTACTTTAAAATTAGATTAATATTATCTCAGTATAAGAAATTAAAGAAGCTTTCAGAGGATATAGATTCATAGAATCAATAAAGTTGGAAAAGACCTCAAAGATCATCAAGTCCAACCTGTCATCCAAGACCTCATGACTACTAGACCATGGTACTAAGTGCCATGTCCAATCCTCTCTTGAACAGCTCCAGGGATGGTGCCTCCACCACCCCCTGGGCAGCCCATTCCAATGGGAAACAACTCTCTCTGTAAAGAATTTTCTCCTCACCTCAAGCCTAAACCTCCCCTGGTGCTGTTAGCTTGCAGATCAGTGCAAGAGAAAATAATTTCATCTAATTTAACCATTCATAAATTGCACCTATTACAGAACTTATATTTTTATGTGATGCAATAAACACTTTAATGCCATAAGCAGTTGTTGCCACAACAATAGAATCTGAGATGCTTACGTCTGTACATCTTGATGTTTCATTTTGTCAGGTGTATCTATAAACATTCTGTGCACTTTAACTTTTACAGACTTTATTTATCAGATTATTGAAAACATATACTGAGACAACAGAGAACCTAGTGTGCCATTTCCCAAGTTTTTTAGAGTTAAATAAGTGACACAAATTGATGTAATGTAAAGAAATATGTCTTGTTGGAAAAAAGCTGAATTCATGTCAAATAAAACTGAATGTAGCATTACATTGCATGGGTTTATTCTGTAGAGTATGAAATCAGTATGGAACTATATAGCTGAGAAAGTTCTGTATTTCATGGAAGATTTTATTTAGGCCCACATTTGCATATGGCTGCAACTTTCTTTTATTGTTTTTTTGCCTATTGCACTTTGGTGTTGTCATTTGAAACAGTGAAACAGAGTTTTGTGTCTGTTTTGCAGTTTCTGTGTACAATTGCATTGATTTACAAACATTATGGAGGAAATTGTTTCACTGGTGGTGAGCTTTCGAAGGCTTAGATATTATGTTCCTCCTTCCAATATGTGGTGGGATCATGTATGTAATGGAGGTCTGTGAAAGGTTTATCAGTGACTCACATCTCATAATCTAAGGTCCCACGGTAGTCTTTGGTATCCATAGCAATTTCTTGACATGTAACTCATATTCTAATATTATTTCTAAAAGCTTATGCAGTCTTGAACTGAAACTAGAATTTATCATTCATTCAATTTTAAATTCTTCATAATAAAAATTATTACATAATTATTCTTGCAATATTAAAATAGTGGGCAAGGCTGTTTGTTTAAAAGACTTTTGTATTATCCACTAAAGTATCTCTAAAATGGGTAGCATAGCAGTGGTAACTCAAAGTTTTGAAAACATACTATATAATTGCATGGAAAGGCATCTGGAAGGAATAAGCATAAAAAGATAAAGGCTTACTAAAATGTAGTTTTTCAAACCAATTTCTAGATCAAAACAAAAGTACCCAGGATAGATATTTAAACAAACAACTCTGCTAGCTTATGCACTTTCAGAATATAATGGACAATTGTTTAGAAGACACTTTTGCAAATATAGGGCTTTTTGCCCCAAGGAATAGAAACACATGTTTTGCTTCTTTTATGAATGTACAATTTACATTCATATATATATATACATGATAATATATGCATACATGAACAATAAATATATTTTAAATATAATCATAATGTTACAAATATTTTTAAATATTTATCAAAGGTATTTAAGTCAGAAAGGACTTCTGCACATAGTTTAGAACTGACTTGAATTGAGCTGGTGAGTCTGTTAGCTAGTAGGATATGATTACACTGTGTTCTAGCTTTCCTACAATACAGTCAAAATATCTTCCAGCTCTACTCTGTTTGTGATGAAAATGGCTATATTATGGCATGATAGGAGATCTTCACCCTTACATGTTTTCGCTAGTCCAGTTTATAAGCAGTTGCTGTATGAGAGTAAACTGGTAATTAAATAAAGGATTGTCGTGGATTGAGCTGCAGCCATGCCGGCTTCAAAAAGGAAAGTGCTACCTGGAGCAAAGTATTATGGAGCTGGAGCTCAGATTACATCATGGGAGACTTCCTGTTCCAGTTACTACTTCTGGGTTCTGGGCTCTTGGGTGTTGGCCCTTTTAAGAAGGCATGGTGGTGGAATGAGTGGAAGTCAGGTAGCTGCTGGTTTTGGTTTTCTGTTTTATGCTCATTTTTACCCTGTATTTCACAAATAGGCTAAGCTAAGGTAATTATTCATTGTATTATTAATTAGATTATTAGCTAAGGTAGTTATGCATTGTGATTATGATATCTCATGTTATATTACACTCTTATCTCTTTATCTCAACCCTGAGTTGTGTGTGTTACATTTGTGATTAAGAGGTTATTAATGTATGAATTATGACATGTGAAATAGTAATTTTAAAACATAATTATTAAAATAATTAATAACCAATTAACCACTATTTTATATACAGATTATAGTGCATTACTGTGATATATATCCCATAACTGGTTTCGTATGTACTATTTGAACCCAATCAGAATATTTACAGAATTAATTTCGATTAAAAGAAGGAAGGGTGCACAATTCTGCCACTTGTCCACCAGATGGCGACTCGACAAGACGTTGTGGCTTTAATTATATGGAGAGGAGCGTTACAATGTGTCAGAGGCTTATGCTAGGAACTGTCGCGTGAGCTAGGCACGGGAGGCTTTGAACTGAACGTTAGTGGGTGCTGCACACAGGAAAGACACGCTGTCTTTTGTTTGTAGCGAGGCTGGTCAGGGCCAGGCAGGAGGGCAGCGCTCTGTCTCTCTCTCTTTCTCCCTCCTACCTCTCCCTTTGCGGCAGGCAGGGCAGCAGACAGCGAGGCAGGGCGACAGGCAGGGCAACAAGACAGGCATCATAGCGGTTCTCCTGATCTCTAGCCACTGACTTCTCAACAACCTATTCTTCGCATGTGGCTCCCTTGCAAAATGTCTTTTGCCTAACAGTGGCTCCTCATGGCAGGCAGTGACCTGCCCCCAGAAGATCCCCCTGAACATGCCCCAGCAAATTCCCCAAGTAGTTCTCAAGCAGTCCCCCCAAAGCAGATTCCTCAAGCAGTTCCAATCCTTCCACCATACAGTGGCATCTTTATAGCTTTGCACCCTGTTGCCAAGGCACAGCCACCTGTCCTGATTCATCAGTGGAGCACATGCCCAATGCAATCTCCAGTGCTCCAAAACCTGTCCCCTGTCTCTAGGCCTACAAATTCTGTATCTCCCTCACCTCTGCTGCCAGGGCGTCCCCAGGGTCCTAAAGTCCTCTCCCGAGCTCAAAGTCCATTACTTGACCCCAGAGGGCCAAGTGCCAAGCTCCCTATATACAAAACGATGATCCCAAATGATTCTCTGAACAATGTTGAGCCACATGTATTTCTGGTCCCTTACACTTTCCCATTGCATATCACAATGAAAGTTTAAGATAACATTGTCATTAGCTTAATAATATGCTACAAATTATTTATTCAGGTATTCTGTCCTTTGCACAGAGGCACCTTTTCTTCTAAGATTATAGTAAGTAGCTGAATGAGACAAGAGTAAATAAAATTGCTTTTTCTGAAAAGATGATTGTCTTCAAAAATGAGTAACCATTAAATGTGTTATGGTGAAATTTTGTCTAGGACAAAGTGTTCTCCTAATGCAATAATTCTAAAGCAATACTTTTTTCCATCTGGTAAATGGAATTCGTAGTCTTTGGATTCAAACTGTTTTAATGAGAGAGCAATTGTACAGGCAAATGCACTCATAAAAAGATCCATTTTTTGCTGAAAGTAGGCTAGATGAGATTTTGCACTTGAAGAGAATTTTCTTATCTAAAATTAGTTCCGTTATTTGCATACATACAGGCCACAGATGGAAAGGAGATTCAACAGTAAAAATGCCATCTGCATTTGTCTTTAATGACAAGTTATATGAAAGTCTGAAAGATATTTTCAGTAACTATGTTGGCAAAAATATTCACAAGATCTTCACAGTCTTCATTTGTTTTGACTGGGTAAAATAATCACTATTAAAAAAAAAAACTATGGTTAAGATAAGCTGAAGTACTTATATCTCTCTTTTAATTAGGGGTTTAATGAAGTTTTCTTCCAAGCACTGTTTGGAATATGCTGGCGTATCAAGTCTGTAATGCTTCTTCAGTATATATTTCTACCAGTGTTGATATATCTAAAACTGAATGACATAAAATATTCTGAAATTCCAGTCATTGGTTGTAACACATGACCATAACCTTACTTGAGACAAAATTGAAGAAGCATAGTAACATTTGTTTTTTGTCAGAGTAATTGTGAAACGAAGACAAAGTAATTTTAATGTGCTTCGTAGGTTTGGAAAAGTTACACGCATGCATTTATGAGGGCATGTAATGATAGGAAAATGGGTAATGGTTTTAAACAGATGGAGAGTAAATTTAGGTAGCATTTAGGTTAGGTGTAACAAAGTTATTCACTATGACAGTTATGAAACACTGCAACAGGTTGCTCAGAGAGGTTGTGGATGCCCCATCACTTCTGGATGGTGCTTTAAGAAACCTATTCTACTGGAAGATGCCTTTGTTCATGGCAGAAGGGTTGGAACTAGATGATCTTATGGATGTTGTTTATCTGGACTTCACTTGATTCTGTGTAAGCACTGTTCAGCAATGGCTAAAACACCTTTGTGTTAAAACTGGTTTTGTCACAAATCCAAAACATAGCACCATGCAAACAATTATGAAGAAATGTAATGCAAATATCCTACTGTAGTTTTATATTTTTACTCTTTCTCACTCCAAATTAGTTTACAATAGTGAACAAAGTGGGTTATGAAGCATTATATTACAAATCTGTAGAGAGTATGGAGCATATTATTTTTCCTTTTTGTCTTTGATTTCCTTAAGTTTATGTTAAAAAATATCTGATTTCTTTTTCTTATTTTAATAAATTGTAACTGTTTCTTATGGGATATTTTACCTGTATGCTGGCCTACGTCAAAAAGGAAATAAAATTATATATAGATAACATCGCAAATGACATATATTATACTAATATATGTGCATACATATGCATGTGTAAACATAGGGAAAAACAAACATGTACTCACATGTTATCTACATACCCTTTTTTAGAGGCATGTGGGAGCACTACATTTCTGATGATGGAGCCATAGCTTAATTCACTTTTTTGGGGGTGATATCTGAGGCTTTAAATAATGAAAACAGCATTCCTGAAAGAAAAGCACAGATGGCAAGTGAAAGAGTACAAACATTCTTTATGCCTATTTGCTAGTACACTGCCCCTATCCTCCTTTGTCTTCTTGTATGTGCTATATTCTTTACTATACATGCGTATAAAAAGCAATATAGCACACAATTATATACTTCTATAGCAATGTTTTTCATAATAGCAAACTCTTTTTTAAAATATTGTTGTTATGTATTCCAGTATTAATGAAGACAACAATATAATTATATTTGAATTATATAAAGGTGCATATTTTACTGTTCTCAATACAAAGCAAATGCCTCATTTATTTCAACATTTTTCTGATACATTAATTACACTTAGACTGAAGCACTACAAAAAATATTTGAAGACAAAAGAGAAACACATTGTATGCCAATGCTGCTATATGCATAGATAAATTAATTAAACTGTTGCTGCGCTCTTCAGTAATCTATGTTTGCAGACATTTACTTAATTATATATCTTAAGAACCGATTAGTTTGCATATATATGCATGGTTTAGGAAATATTTATGCATGGTTTAGGAAATATTTAAAAGCAACATTTAATTTCTGATCAGTTTAATGTGGACTACAAAGCAAGACTAAAAAAAAATCAGATTATACTTGCAAGTTCTCTGGCAACAATTGTGTAAAGGAAAATATATTCAAGCCCTAAAGTGCTGTCTAACAGTGATTGTTACCAGTGTAGCATGCTATGATTAATTTAGATTATAATGTTCTCAAAATGATTTTACATTCGCAATTTTATTTGAACATATAGAATCACAGAACATATAGAATCATAGAACTGTTTTTGTTGGAAAAGACCTCTAAAATCATTGATTCCAACTGCTGACCTAACACCACCATGGCAATTAACATACATATACATATGCAAGCACATACACATAAGACCTTAAATCATCATTTAAGACAGATTTTATATTTCAGGTTTTATTTCCCACTATAGAACATCAAAATTCAAACAAACAAATAAAGAGTCTGTACTTTTTTCCAGCAAAATAATGTTAATATTTTACTGATAACATCTTTGCCTCACAGGTACACAGATATCAAACTATACACATAGAATATGTGAAAAGAGGAAATACTGCTTTCTTGCTTACAGGCTATTTTCAGCTGTTCCCAGTGATGGGATATGAAGCAATAAGCTAAACTTGAAACAACAGGATCCTTTTGAGGGGTGTGGGAGACTGGTGTGAAGGTGACAGAGTAATGGAGCACTGGAAAACGTTGCCCAGACAGGATGTGAAAACCCCGTCCTTGGAAATTATGTAACTACTGAAAGGAGGCTCTAGTGAGATCGATGTTGGTCTCTTCTCGCTAGTATAAGTGATGGCATGAGACAAAATGGCCTCAAGTTACACTGGGGAAGGTTTGTATTTGATATTAGAAGAAAACTCTTCACTGAGAAGGTTAGCAAACACCGGACTACCAAAAACTGGAATAGGCTCCCCAGGGAGGTGTTTAAGAAATACACAGATGTGGTGGTAAGGGATATGGTTTAGCACCAGACTTGGTCGAGTTAGATAATGGTTGGACTCAGTGATCTCAAAGGTCTTTTTCAGCTGAAATGATTCTATGACTGTGTTGAAAATCCATCTGGACATGGTTCTGAGCAATCTGTTCAAGGTGCCCATGCTTCAGCAAGTATGTTGGACTAGGTGAGTCCAGAAGTCCCTTCCAAACTCAACTGTTCTGCGATTCTCTGAGTAGTTTAATCTCTAAGCAAAAAAAAATCCAACCAAAAAAAAAAACCCAAACCACCCCAAAAAAACCCCCACAACCAAACCAAACAAATAATGCAAACCAAAAAAACAACCAATCAAACCAAACCAACCAACCAACACCAACACAAAATGCACTGCAGCCATGAAAGGAATGTAAGGGAAAAAATGAAATATCTTTCTAGGTAGATGTCTTTGCTTATTGCTGTGCTGAACATAGGTACAAAAAACTGGTTGGTTGGAAGTTTTTTTAAAATACTTTCCAAATGTGAAAAGACCTTCTGTGCTGAAAGCAAATTGTTGTTTGTATGGAATAAAAAGGGCTGTGAGTTAGAGGAAAGCTTAGGCAACATTCAAGATGAAACATTAATCTAGAGAGCAAAATCAGTCAGGCAGGGTAATATCCTAAAAGACCAAAGAAGAAAGAGTATGGGCAACCCCTCTCTAGAAAGCCCACAAAACAACAAACAAATAAACTAAACTAAACCAACACAGAAACTAAACCCAAATAAAACCACAGCAAAACAAAAAAACAAAACCAACCAACCAACCAAACAAACCCTCAAAACCTGTCATGTTTCTAGTGTGGAAACTAGAAATTTTTTCTGAAGAACTGAATGCTGGCAGAAATGAAATATGTCTCCTGTCTCCTGTGCTCCATTCAGCACAGCACATCAGACAAGCTTCAAAAATCATTTCCAGCGCTCACTGAAGATTCATTATTATTGCTGAAGAATCCCTACTAAGAGGAATGGAAGCTGTGTTCAGAATGTGCTAATCTGAAACTGACATTGTTTACTATCCTTTTGTACCAAAGAGACAAAATGTAATTATAATTTTTGAGATTCTTGTAAAGTCAGATGATACTCATGGTCCATGCTGGTCCAAATAAATGTCATCTGAAAACATGTTCTTAATGGGTTCCAAGAGAGAAACTAGCAACAGGGAAAGACAGTAACAAAGCAGAGAGACACAGTTTTCCATCTCAAATAATCTTTATTTTTCAATATGTCTAAATAAAATAAGTATAAGAATTAGGGTAAAAACTAACAGTAATTGATTTTTTTTTCTCCATAGCATAAATACTTGTGCATAGGCAGATGAAAGAAAGGAACAAAATAATAATTATGCACATTGGATGCTGTGGTGTCACAAGCGAAAACATACACATCATGTTGCTCCACAAATAAGAGAACTTACAATTGCAGAAATTTCACACGAAAAGCTGTTCCTCACATGTGCACATATTATTTTGAATTAACAGCAAACTGCTAATCAGCATGAAGACTGTTCTAAACAGTACTATGTGTTTATAACCAAAGTGGAGCAACCAGTTTGGAAGACGTAGTAACAGCCAGATACTAAATGTTGACATGTTCAACACATTTAGAAGATATGAATGCATTGGATCCAAATAGAGAACCACTGCCCTCAGCCTTCTGACTAAAGTCTTGGTGATACTGCCCAGCTTTCTGAAGGTGCAAACCCAAGCTACTTGCCAATTGTAAATGCCCTTTAAAACACAGAGAAAGCATCACAGGTATGTAACATAATCATTATGTCTATCAAGGAGCTACTGAGGATGTAATTTAAATTTATATGTAATGCATATAAATTTTAAAAGTGTGCTAAAGAATGTTGTAATTTATTAGTGTTAGATTAACCTTTAGTTACTGACTTTAGAACATCTGTTCTGTGGCATGCAACCTGTTTCTCGGCTGAGACCTCCAAAGAGAAAAACAGCTGAGTGTGCTGAGAAGATTTTATGCTTAATTATTCACAGGTTCAAAAATGCAACGCAAAGTATTAGACATCTCCAAAATATATTCACTCATCCATTCACTTTTAATTGCAAATTCACATTTATTCTCTAATCAATAAAGTCTGTAACCGATATAATCGATTAACTGACATTTTACTACATTTGGTCAGCTGCCTTTTTTGTTAATTTCTATAAGGCATCTAGAAAAGGATGCATTTTCAATGAAGATTGCCCTTAGAGCAATGCCTCAGCAGCTTAACTTGGCAGAAAAAATGTGTGAAATCAGCAAAGGCAGAAAGAACATAGAAGCATTTGGGAATGTAGAAAATGCTGCTTAACCAGCATCATTGCTGTGGCTGCCTGCAGATGAGTTTAATTAGGCTACAATTCATATGCAAGAAAGTAGTTTTGTAATTACTATCAAATGACCAAATCTATGTATCAAACCTAAGGAGAATTATCTATTCACAGCAATGAACCATGCTGAAATTGACTGGAATTTGGGGGGGAGACATTTATTTGGCCAAAAATAACTGTAAAATGTATAACAAAATAAATACTCAGATACTAGGCCATTTTCAAGAATACATCTCAGTTTGCTGGATGCAACTATGACTTTTTTACTAGATGTATGTACTCATTATTCTATCAAATCATGCAACCATGCTTGTATGGATGGGAAAGCATAGTTACTAATTTTAAATTTAAAAAGCATATCCTTTTTAATAGATAAGTTATCAGAAAAAAATTGTTAGGTTTGAACATACACTTACTAGAAGTAGGTTTCTAGTTTTACCTTTCTATTTTCGATTATTTAAAATCTTTAATGTCCTTCATGAAGCCATACTGACTGGTCCTGACTGTTTTCCCTGAAAATGTTCTATAATGGCATTCCAGATGATCTGCTCCATGACTTTCCATGATACAGAAGTCAGACTGACAGGTCTCATGGGTCCTCTTTCTGGCCCTTCTTGTAGATGGAATCACATTTACAAATCTCCAGTCATCTAGGCCTTCCTGGGTTAGCCAGGACTGCTGGTAAATGATGGAAAGTGGCTTGGTGGGCTCTTCTGCCAGCTCTCTCAGTACCTTCAGGTGTATGTTGTCTGGTTCTATATATTTCTGCATGTCTAATCATTTCCTCTTGGATTATGGTGAATTCACTCTGCTCCCCATCAAATATATGCATATATAATGTTATACTAAAAAAATTAAACATCCTAAATACAATACTAGAGCTGCTGTAAGATTTGAAATGCAGATTTAATTTACTTTTCTTATAATTGATGAAATATATATTTAGCATTTGTTACTGATATCAGCCTTAGTCTTAATTACTGTCTTTCTTCAGCAGTTCTGATAGGGTTTCAAAGGTTTTGTTTGCTTTCTTGATCAGATTGGGTTTTGGTGTGTGTGTTGTTGTTTTGTTTATTTGTTTTTTGTTTGGTTTTGGTTTTTCCCAGTGAGTATAGTGGTACAATTCTAAATGATCATTCCTTCTTCTGAATCAAAAAAGATAATCAGTATGCACAAAAATACATATCAAATTTTGAAATCTGAAGTAAAATAAAGGCAGAGGGGGAAAAGGACAGAAAGGACAATTGATTATATAGCATTGAAATCCTCAAAGAGAAATAAAAATATTTCCTGATGCAGTTAAACATTCAAAAATGTTAACCACACAGACAGCCAGATCCCAAGGTTAATATCCTACCTTTTAATCCACTAGCAATTATTTCACATTATATTTAATATTAAGATTAAATTATCTCCTAATTTTATTTTACTTTAATTCTCGGAAATTTCTAAACTTCTTCTCAAACTACCTGTATACTAAGACTACTGAACTACTGAACTTTGAAATTATTCTTTTCAATTTAATTAAACAGATAACTGTGCTATGAACATGATGTATGACAGAATGATTATAAGGATGTAAGCTATAGCGATTGTACTAAGCTGTGGAGAAAACAAGCTTTTTCATTCCTAATAGAATTAGCAGCTGTATGGGAAAAGACTAGCATATTTTGTCAAAGAGACTTAGTAGTATTCTTAAATGCTGTATAGCCTGAAGATAGTTGTTAAACAAAACATTTTGTCAAGCAAATGTTCTACTTTCTAGCCGGGTTTTTCACCAAAGAGTTTCCCAGGATTTTTGTAGTACTAGTTGCTTCATTATTACTGATAAGTAATTGGCAGGTAACTTGATGTGTCTCTCCAACAGAGTAAATTTTAACAATGTGAAGTAATTCCAATTGCTATGATGCATTTTCTCCTGGTTTGTGATGATAAATTAGGATTTCTTCTTTTAGCTAGTGCTATTGCAACCTTCCTAGGGCAGATGCTTGTCAGCAAGAGCAAAATCTACCTTGGAAAATCAAATCAAATAAAACAAAAAATCAGAATAGCTACCTAAAACTAATTAACAGTTAGCAGTCTATGTCTATTAAAAAACCCACAACAACTACAACAAAGCCCAACAAACAAACAGCAACAACAACCAAACAATCAAACAACAAAAAAACAACCCCCAAAGCCCTGAAAAGAAAGGGAATAATAAGGACTAAGCCTGGCATTTAATTAATCTTGTTTCATAACATTCTATTTCTTAACATTCCTTCAAAAAATCTCTCACTGTGTTTGAAAAGCTTTTTTCCAATGTGTTAATCATGTTGGTGCAGTTTTGAAAAAGAAAAAAGCAAACATGACTGAATCAGTTTTCAGTACAATGACAACACCGTTTCGAAAATACTAGATCTTCAAGAAATTGAGTTTTGATAAAATTCAAAACCAAAACAACTTTGAAAATATCAGTATGAAACTGTGGTGGGTTGAGGGGCTGATCCTCCCTTCCCCCTCCACGGGCAAAAGAAATGAGACTCAGACAAATGGATTGCAAAAGTGGTGGAAAGTTTAAATGGAGAAGCAGTGAATATTTCACAGAGAACCACAAGCACAGTGACAAAAGAGACATCCCAAAGCATACCCAAAAGCATCCCATCCCCACTTGAGGGTACACCCAAGACCCCCAGGGCTCTTTCTTCCCCCCTCCACTGTTAGGCTAATCTTAGCTGGCCAGATCTGAGGTTACCCTTCCCCCGGCCTTGGGCCTAGCCAGGCCCAAAAGGCCGTGAGATGGCTCCCCCATTACCAGATAGTGGAAAGGGAAGAAAGAGGAAGTGCAGAAACCTTGCTGATGGTTTTATAGGGAGCAGCACATTAGGGGATGAAATATGTAGCTTCCTTTGTCCACCCACTGGGCTGGACCCATGGGACACTGCAGGTGTGGCTTGTGTGGTGGCACCAGGGCGGGGCACCCAGCCTGAACCACCACAGAAACCCAGGCAAACCCTTTTCATGACAACAATATTATCTGAGAACAATTAACTCACATGAATGTATAGGTAAAAATAATACAATATGTCTGACAAGAACTTTTACAAAGGAACAGCAACAATTTTATACTTCTTCCTACTAAGTCTGAAGAGCCTTTTGCCTACTTCTTACATAGTATCACAGTACCACAGTATTACCAAGGTTGGAAGAGACCTCGAAGATCATCGAGTCCAACCTGTAACCACAAACCTCACGACTAGACCATGGCACCAAGTGCCACATCCAGTCCCCTCTTGAACACCTCCAGGGACGGCGACTCAACCACCTCCCCGGGCAGCCCATTCCAGTGACGAATCACTCTCTCGGTGAAGAACTTTCTCCTCACATCGAGCCTAAACTTCCCCTGTTGCAGCTTGAGACTGTGTCCCCTTGTTCTTGCAGTTTTTGTCTCTGAAGTAAGCTTGTAACACCTCATTGTTTGGAATAGGAACTGTACTTTCTCCTGTGATGAAAGGTTATGCTAAAATCAGTTTTGAAGATAAAAACAATAAACCTTTTCTTAACAAACCCTGAAGATATGGGATAAACATTAATATATTTGTGCATTTTAAGGTGAATAGAAACCATGTAATTATTCAATTCTAGGATGTTCTTTGTAATGAAACCTTACATTTTTTCTCAGATCATTTAGAGGATGGAGTTCAGAAAGATAAGACAATTAATTTCAGTCTTTGCTTCATGATGATCCCAAGCAGACCTCTCTTAAATTCTCTCATTGTTACAGCCAGGAAGTTGCATCTTATATCTGATTTAAATTTGTGTTTCACTTACCACTTTTGGATCTTCTAATGACATTGTAAGAGATCTGTAGAACATTTTGCAATGCAACTTTACTGAATCTCAACCAAATTAATAAAGTCATCCTTCTAATAATCTTCCAAAGCACAGATAATGTAAGTTCATATTGTAATGGCTCCATGATAGTTTTTTGTGTCCCTTGTTTGGATACCCTGATGTTTTGGCTTCTTGAAGTATAGAAATAACAGCCTGTAACACCATTTCAACTTCTAATAAAACATTAAATGACAAGGGATTGAGAATTTAGAAGTAATTTCTAGTGAAATTCTATTCCATGCACAACTGCAATTTGAGATCGGTTAAAATATTCTTTGTTTATAAGACTAATGCAAGAAAAAAAAAAAACCAAACAAAAAAACAGTTGTGATGGAATAGCCAGAACTGTGTCAACAAAGGCTTTTTAATTCTGCCTTTCCCATACTGAAATAAATTAAAATGGGTTTGATTAGGTCTAGTTTCTAAAAACAGTGTATCAACCTTGCTTTTAATAGCGTATTTCTTGTCATTTTGGTTTAACCATCCTTAATATTTTGTCCAAGACAGGTAAAAAAATACTCCTGAATGGTATGTTCTCTTGCTCTTAAAAATGTCAGAATCGTGGTGCAAATCCCTGAATATTTATAAATAATGTGAATTGTCAAGATTTGATGAAAGTTTTAACATTGGTGACAAAAGAATTTTTTAAAAATCCATAGATATTTCTATTAGGAACCCTGGCCGAAGACTATTCATTTAAGAATGGACAATATTAACAAATTCTATTATCATTAGCTACACTTGTTCATAGGCCTGAGGATAATAAATTCCTTACAACAACAATTACAGTTGCACGGTAACTTTTTTCTATCACTCTTAGAGGGAACATAATAAACCCCAGTCTTGTAAAGCCTATATTAAAGTACAATTCTGCTGACAAATAATGGTCAGTAACGTAAGATTCTGATTATTTTTTCTACACCAGTATTTATCTTAAGTCTGCTATGAAATTGCTAAGCACGTACAGAAGAACTTCCCATATATCAGTGTTTTACAACTGTGTACCACCATGGTCTGTGGTTTATGAGAGGACAGTTATTCCTGTTCTGGTCATTATAATGGGCTCTTGCCAGGTATTACTCAAGTTAGTCTTTCTAAAAGATCAGTACAAATTCCATTCCATCATTGTGTGACATTGTGGTGACAACTACTTGGAAGCAAACTTCAATTTTTTACCTATTCCAAATACAAGAAAATAATACATAAGACTGTATTTTATCCAAAATACGAGCAGACAGGATAACACATTTTAAGACCTATCTTAAAGTCATAGTCTTTTATATAATATCCTCAATAGAATTAAATCCAGAAACACAGTATGCTTAAAGTTCAACAGCATATGGTGAAGTCTGCATATGCCCAGAATTATGCCCCAAATATTGTCAAAACTTGTCCCTATATGTTTTGCTCAAATGCCCCCCTTCCCCCTCCTTTCTGAAGTGGGTACTCAGCCAGAGCCCAGTAAACAAAGGGCTAGGCATCAACAGGCTGGGGTAAAGAACCCAACCTGACTTTTTTTGGGTAAACAAGATCATGCACCCACCTTGTGGGATACTTGTGCTTCTTCCAAGATTGGGCATAATTCTAGCCATATGTTTTGCCATTGGTTAATGATGTTTTCCAAGTTTGACTATTGACTAAATCCAAGCCCTGAGCAAATTACAAATATTACCCAAATTGTAAACAACTTGCTCTTTTGCTCTTTCGCTCCTGCTCTATTGGTTTTGCCATTGCTTTCTCACTCCATGCACATACTCTGCCCTCGAGTATGTGTTCTGCCTTTGTCTGCAGTCCAGAGAGAAGCCTGCTACCCAGGAAGAGCCAGCGTACCTTAGTTTACCTGGAAGCCAGCAAAGAGTCTTTCGTATAAGCGGCACTTAAACTACAGCCAGCTTTGCATCATATCTGCATTCCCCAAGCTACCAACATGTCTCAAAGGGACTGAGACCCCACTGGGAGAACTTGTCCATATACCTTTTGGCAGCTCTAAGTGTCTGCTGCAGCTACGAGGCTGCAGACCTGTGTGCCAAAGCATTCATGCACCCACTCACAAAGCAAAGATCACACCTAGCAGCCCCTGTGTGCTAGCTGCTCAGCCACAGAAGAAGGAGCAGCCACCCACTGCTCCACAGCCTACTGCGTTAATGCCAGGACTACCTGTGAGCGTCCCAGACGCTTGCTAATTTCTGAGCTGAGCCAGGGGAAAAGCCACACCGCTCCCCCCCAAACATTCTCATGATGTTCTAGGAGGGAAACTGCCTCCCCAACAGCATCCTACAAACATTGCAGGACTGACAGTGTCAGGAAGTACCCAGGAGCTTGTTTCAGGTGATCCAGTCTATGCCATACCCCAGCAGTCACGGGAGAAAGCTGCCTCCACCACGTCCACAAGGGAGCCAGCCTCGGCAGCAGGGTCCCCTCAAGCCTTGGCAGCCAGCCATAAAACCCACACAGCAACCAGCTTAGCAAGTGAAATTATCTTTTCAGTGTTTGCATGTTTAATACCAGTTTTGTTTCTGTTTAAAATCCCTGTGCTTTAGCTCATGTGGTGATGTAACTTTAAGTCTCTGAAAGGTTCCTTTAAAGTTGTCTGTGCCACACCACTGTGTTCAGCTGCCACATATCTTGTTGAGTCATCATCTGGTGGACAAGAGGCAGAATTGCACCCAGTTTTCTTAGTGAATAACTGGGTTTTATTTTTCTAATTAGTTTCAAAATTGTTAAATCATAACAGTTTATGGGATACATCCACAACCGTACACTAGAATATGCAAATATATAAAAATATTGCAAGGTTATTAATATTTTATATTAATAATTATTAGTATCAATGCTATTTCATATTTTCATAATTCCATAATTAATAACCATAACCATCACATGGGGATTACATATTTTTCACAAGTAAATCCAGAAACACTATATGCTTAATTTAAAATGTTTAACTTGGATTACGTATGTTCCAATTAAAATAGAATCATAGAATCATAGAATCATAGAATCAGTCAGGGTTGGAAGGGACCACAAGGATCATCTAGTTCCAACCCCTGCCAAGGGCAGGGACACCCTACACTAGATCACGCTGGCCAGAGCCTCGTCCAGCCTGGTCTTAAACACCTCCAGGGACTGGGCCTCAACCACCTCCCTGGACAACCCATTCCAGGGCTTCACCACTCTCATGGTAAAGAACTTCTTCCTCACATCCAGCCTGAATCTCCCCATTTCCAGCTTCATTCCATTCCCCCTAGTCCTATCACTACCTGAGATCCTGAGAAGTCCCTCCCCAGCCTTCCCGTAGGCCCCCTTCAGATACTGGAAAGCCACAATGAGGTCACCTCGGAGCCTTCTCTTCTCCAGACTGAACAGCCCCAACTCCTTCAGTCTGTCCTCATAGGAGAGGTGCTCCAGCCCTCTGATCATCCTCGTGGCCCTTCTCTGGACACGCTCCAGCACGTCCACATCTCTCCTGTAATATGGGCTCCAGAAGTGGACGCAGTACTCCAGGTGGGGTCTCACCAGAGCTGAGTAGAGGGGAGAAGCACCTCCCTTGACCTGCTGGTCACACTTCTCCTGATGCAGCCCAGGATCTGATTGGCTTTCCGGGCTGCAAGTGCACATTGAGAGCTCCTGTTGAGCTTCTCGTCCACCAGCACCCCCAAGTCTCTCTCCTCAGGGCTGCTCTCCAGCCAGTCACTGCCCAGCCTGTATTTGTGCCTGGGATTGCCTCGACCCAGATGCAGGACCCTGCACTTGGTCTTGTTGAAGCTAAATAAATAAATAAATAAATAAATAAATAAATAAATAAATAGCTAACTAACTAACTAACTAAGAAGTGGCAGTTTTATAATGAACATATCTGCAGGCCACATGCCAAGTAGTTTAGACTCATTCAGTTCTCTCCTAGTTATTCCTACAGATTTGACCCTCAGGAGAAAGTCCAGTGTTCAGCACCCTAATTCTGATGATGGTCTGTGAATTGGGTTGATGAGAGGACAAAATACTTTTTATAGACCCCTGAATTTGTTCAACAACTCAAATTGTTTTTATCTTTCATAACCATTTTAAAATCTCCCTTTTAATTTCATTTTTTCCCCTCATTGTCTCACAGGGACTAATCACAATCTCACACTTAAAATCTCCAAGCCAATCTCATGCCCTTTCTTTCTCCAAAACTCCTTTTTCCCACATTAAGGGACAAAATCAGGGGAGACACTGATTACAAAAATTTTTTATTAGAACACCTTTTATTAATTCAGCTGCTGGTATTAGAAGTACAACTCATTCACATATCCTTTTCCATAGCACCCTCAGGCACATGTAGATGCAGATGCAAAATTATAAATTGTTACTTAGTTTGAGCAACAGCTGAAAAAACAGCTCTATCTATTTCCACAGAAGCAAGGGTCACACTGGCTACTACACGGGTTTTCAGAAAGTGTTCTTTCTTTCATCAGTTGTTTCTATAATCACAAAGTACCTGTCTGCATATAGTAGCCACTACCTTCTTGGATGTGGTCTGAATTATTGATGCTGGTTTTCACTGGTGGCCTTGGATAGAGGCAACAAATTGCTGATGCTTTTTGTGGGCTCAGGCCCCATATGTATCTCATTACACACTATACACTGGAATTATTGTCACTCTAATAATTTGCCACTAGTATTAACAAACAAAAAGGATTGTGAGTACTGTCTAAAACCAGATTCATTATTGCTGTATACATTTATGCCAGCATTATCGTGTAGAGAGTGAACTGTATCAGAAACTAAAGGATTGTTTTGAGGGACATCTGCCGGAGAACTTAGTAAGTCCTCTGAGCGGTATTAAGAATTATTTCTTAGAGATGTATTCTGTTCCTTATAGAAATTCTTAATTATTTTTTAATATTGATTCTGTGTTTAATTTAAAAAAAAGCAAAGCACAACAACAACCAACCAACCATTAAACATTATATTTAAAAAATAACAACAATCTTGCTTTCATGAGTTCCAAAATCTTTCCAGTATTACATGGGTCACCTCATCTTCCACTTGAACACTGAGTACATAATTTACCTCACTAGTAACTTTATAAGCACACTGAAAGTAGACTTCTGTTCTCTTCTAGATTTGTGCCATGCCAATATTTGTCTTGAGTGCTATAATGGAAAATACAAAGAAGAAATCCACTACCTGTTCTAGAATCTATGTTTTATTTCTAGTATTTTTTTCATAGCCATGCATATTTTTGTACATAGAAATACTTTGAATATATGTTCTGATTCATGAGAAAGGATTTCTGGTTTCAGTTTCAGGGTTTCTGTATAAATTAAAGGAAAAAAAAAATTTCCTTTTCTTTTCCCCCACATGCTATGTAGATTATTAATTTAAAATTAATTTTTTAGGGATATGCATTGTTTTTAAAGTCTGAAATTTAGTATAAATTTGAGTATAAATAAGAGGATCATATTGAAAATGTCAGTATAGAAGTTCCGCATGCTGTAAATCTTTCATTTGTATTGTTGTTCAGCTATTAAATAAGAAAACCAAATTTTTTGCATGATGCAAGCTGCACAGATGTAAGCTGTCTCCAAGACCAAGATTTCTCCTAGATAAATTCAGGTTTCCTTCAGTCATTATCATCATTTATGTCCGAAGCAGACAACTTTTTAAATTCAGTACTCAGCAGTACTGTGGAAATATTGATCTGTAATCAACTGCTGACCCAGTTATTTTGCTTAAGCTGTACGTTTACTGAACTGCAAACACAGCAATATTGAAAGCATATATGAGAATTGCTTCTACTACACAGAAAAAAATCATAGAAACACTTCCACTAAATGGCCTTGTCTGTGCTTTATTCTAGCTTTGATTTGAACCACAAGTAGTTATGAAGTAAATTGTTTATTTTTCCTCTTTCTTCTCTCCCTCTTTTTTTTTTTAATAGTGAATGTAATGTTATGAGAAATTTTCTTCCACTAATCACATTTCATTTTCCTTTAAACAGGAGAAGCTGATTAATAAAACTGAAACATCTCTGAAGAGTTACTCCTGTTCTCTTGGAGGGATATTTAAGAGGTGTTCTTTTTGTTAAGACATCAAATTTGCAGAGCTTCTTAAAAACTTCTGATAATTAAGGTTTGAGAAACCAGCCAAGTCCTTTATAATCAATAAGGTCTTTTCAACTTCAGTTGACATATTACATTATTAAAAGACACCTTTTAGATTTAATAGGTATATCTCCATTGCAAGTTAGTAGAAGGTATTACTGTTTATTCTAAGATTAATTAAATTTGATCACATGTGGAGGTGCATAAAATGTGGAAAAGTCCTCAAAAGAGATAAAAAATCAAAACAGTTCTGTCAAAATAATGTTGAAATGTACAGTCTATAGAGAAAACAATGCAATCCCAATAAATGAGAACATGGAGAAGAAAAGTTAATCTTTGAATAAGAAACCATTTAGTATCAGTGGCAGTGAATGTCAAATGCACTTCAAAACTTGTCATGAAAGAAGATAACCCTACTCTGTAATTTAACTGAGAGTGACAAAATATCAATCACCAAAGATGTAGTTAAGGACTTTCAAAGATATGACTCATAATTTAATATTCCATTCCCCAAGTCAAGTGTGCAAATGACATCTTATTGTTCTCAAGGATCTCTGCACAAAGAATGATTCTGTTAATTGTTTCTACAGATACAGACAATCCCAAATAAAAACTTGAGTCATAATCCTTTTTTATTTTTTCACATGAATAGATAAATCTTTCTATGTATTAAATGTTTTTGTTTCTTTGTTTGTTTTGGTTAAGATGTTTGATCAACAACTAGGTATTAACATGAACAGATCATTCTGGAGAAAATATCTGCACTCTACCTCATTCTATGCAGGTGCATATGCCCTGAAGAAACCTGCAATCTATAAAGAGTAATTAAATTAATTTTTGCTGAGTCATTTCTGATTTGCATGTGATGATAATTAACAAGTGATATTCCTTTCTTCATCTTGACTTGTGATTTTTTAATCTTACTTTTTTCCCCTCTGTTCTGTTGAGAAGGATAAATGAGAGAGTGCCTTGGTTGGTGTCTGGCTTCCTGCCAAGCTCAGCTCACCACAATGGCTCTAATTGGTGGCAGGGTATTTGCAAGGTAAGACAGGCACAGCACAGCTCTAGGGAAACAGGCCAGCAGGTGAAATTAAAGCAGAATATTCTAGGACATCTCTAAAGGCACAAGAATTTCATCTTTATATATGAATAAATTTTGCTTTTCTTTATTAAAAAGGAGACAGACAATGCAGACAATGGCTTTATTGTTAATGTCATCAGTAAAAACAGGAGTGTCATGTTTACTTTTACCAGGGAACTGATTTTGTTTCTCACACACAAACATGTATCATGACTTAGTGGTGCCTTGGTTGTCCCTCTTGAGCTCAGCTGTTGCTCTATAAAAACAAGATCTGTCATTAGTCCTGCATTGTATGTGCAAGCCCTGCGTATATGCATTCTATAATGTTTAACACCATCAGACACCTATTACCATGTGTGCAAAACTGAGACAATCATATCTGTGCTTTAACACCAAGTGCTAGAATCTTGCAAATTAATTTAACATGGCTACACCTAACCTTAGCATTTTAAATGCCAGTTTCATTCAATTATTCCTCATGTTAGGAAGTCACACTTTCATATGCTGCACTGAAAGTTTTCATTTATTATTGAATGCATTTTAGTCTGTAAGACATCTGACTACACTAATTGAAAATGTAATTAGCTGGAAAGCATTGAATATACATGTGTTTGTGTATCTCCACTGAAGAATTAGCTATTGCAAGGAATACAACTCGATTTAAAATCATTAATGTGGCAAAAATCTTATCAAGAAGTATTTTATACTCACATCCAGGATATTGATACAAATTGAACACCATAAACACATGACCGTCCAAAAAGTCTATGTAAAGATTCTTATTTTTCTAGTCAACTTAGTTTGTTATATTACCATTCATATTGGAAAAGTGACAGTAGTCAGGAACATCAGTCCTAATACATGTAAATACAAACATTGTATAAAAAAAACCCAAAACCCCAAATACTTCCTGAAATTAAGCAGGTTTATTTATTTTTAAATAAAAATCAACCAAACAAATAGCAAAATATAAAACAATGATACATACTGTCGGATTTGGTACAGAGACACTACTACTATCATCTCAGGGAAGCTATTACATTTTTGTTCATTTTTAAACACTATCCTTTGGCTCCCATCTCAGAGTCACTGAACATGAAATATAATTGCATCACTTCCTATTTCATGAAACATTTGTAGCACCAGGGTTTACCTGTGAATATAAACCAGGAATCTTAAACAGGCGGATGTTGGTCTCTTCTCCCAGGCAGCCAGCACCAGAACAGAGGACACAGTCTCAGGCTGTGCCAGGGGAGGTTTAGGCTGGATGTTAGGATGAAGTTCTATACAGAGAGAGTGATTGCCCATTGGAATGGGCTGCCTGGGGAGGTGGTGGAGTCACCATCATTGGAGGTATTCAGGAGGAGACTTGATGCGGTGTTTGGTGCCATGGTCTAGTTGTTTAGGTTGGTTGGATTGGTTGATAGGTTGGACGTGATGGTCTTGAAGGTCTCTTCCAACCTGGTCTATTCTATTCTATTCTATTCTATTCTATTCTATTCTATTCTATTCTATTCTATTCTATTCTACTCTACTCTACTCTATTCTACAAGAATTTTGGTGGTCTCTTAAGCAGTTTGCCCCAAAAAACCCTCAAAGCCATAATTTGTGAAACTTAAATAGAATTTAAGTAGCTAAAATTAAGACAGGAATTCCAGAAAATGTCTGCTAAAGTATATGTCCATTGCAGAAAACTTTATTGAACTTTTTACTCTAGGTTTTCATTTTTCTCAAAATTGTAACAATATCAGAAAGTTGACAGATCTAAGCTTTCAAGTCTTTCAAACCTCAGGCTGTTTCAACATTCACAAATCAGGCACACACTGTACTGACAGGCCCAAGCATATCTGATTTTTCAAAAATATCTGGTATGCATGTATCATCCATATAAGAAAAACCCCAAGGCCACTCTCATACAAAATGACAGACAGAGAGAGAGGTGATTCACTTTAAATAGAAGCCTAATGCCTAGAGTAAAATTGAAACTGAGGATCTGTTCTAACCTTGGCCAGAAAAGTTCAATTCTGTCACCTTCTGAGGGAAGACTTTATCCTCCAGGCTGGAATACAAAAGCTACAGAGCTGTGGAGAAAGCTTGAAAATAGTAAGAGAATATAGCTGTGTAATCTCTTGAAAGTTTAAACCTTAACCAGCCAGTAGGAATTATAGTTCAAAGCACATAATTATCACCATGTATTTAGTAAATGAACAATGATTACCAGATCATATTACTGTTGGGAAACCCTTTAAAAAACATTTTTAGCCAAATTTCCTTCTCTATGCAGAATGGAACAGCCTCATCAGAACTCATCAAATTAAACCTAAAACAACACAAATAACCAACCAACCAAATACCTAACCCAGAAAAAATAGTAGGGTCCTTTTCTGACAAAAATGTATTCATCTGCAGGTGAACATGAGTTCAGACAATCTTCTTCCCAGAGTACTTGGCTAGTAGCATACCAGTGAATAAAAGGTATATAATAAAAATGCAGTATCAATTTATTGTTTACTCACAGCATAGAAAAATAATCCAAACCATAAAGCTGCACAGCTACTTCAGCTATCAGTAAAAGTACATTGCTGCAAAGGAAAGCACTCACCATGCTATGATATTAAGTCTATCATTTTTACACAGGAAAATCCCTAACAGAATCACATTTGGTGCTCTCATGAATTTGCAGTGCATACACATTTATTTGTTTTAGATTAAAAGAAACAAAATGGCTTTTCTAGTAATACGGCTGCTGTGATTAGTACTAACTTAACAAGGGTATAAAGCTGCAGTATGTCTAACAACATAATAAGAGACAAAACACTTGTTCTGAAGATTTTCAACCATTAAACCTTACTACAGGGAGGTTTGGACTAGATGACTTTTAAAAGTCCCTTCCAACCCAATGCATTCTATGATTTTAAGATACACAGAAATATTGTATATGAGTATTATGACTGATAATGAAGCGGGTTTTCAGATTCATTATGCATTAAAAAAGAATAAAGACTATTTCAAATGTTCTTAAATCATCCACTTGTCTTCATGTCAAAATCCTGAATTTTTATCAAAACATCAATTAAATTAGACATAATAAATGGCCAGTGTGCAGAACCCATTGCATGTTCTGAATTATTAGCTTGAGTGTCATGGGAATGGGCTGCCCGTGGAGGTGGTGGAGTCACCATCATTGGAGGTGTTCAGGAGGAGACTTGATGGGGTGCTTGGTGCCATGGTTTAGTTGTTTAGGTGGGGTTGGATTGGTTGATGGGTTGGACGCGATGATCTTGAAGGTCTCTTCCAACCTGGTTTATTCTATTGTATTCTATGCTATTGTGATTACCTTTAAAATACTAACCTATATTAGGCATTAATCATAATCCTTTCTGTTTAGCATACCTGATCTCTAATCTCTCAACAGTGGGCAAATGCATTACCAGCCCCCCCAAAAAATCAACCATCAGGCCAGGCTAAAACTATTTTCTCTCAGGGTAGCATTATTCTGTCAGTATTGTGACACATAATGCACACTGCTATATACTGCTTTTACAATGTCTTTTAGAATTCTGAACACACAGGGGTGGTCATAACTGTTTTGGGTATGTGAATGCATGTAGCAGCAGAATTTTTCAAAGCATAGTAACTGACAAAAAAAAATTAAAAAAGCACAACAACCCCAGCCCTCCTCCCTCTCAACCCCCAAAACAATCAAAGCCCCACCACCCCAACCAACAAAACCCCCAAAACAACCCCTTAAAAAAAAAATCAACCAACAACAAAAACCCCCACCCCAAAAGCCACCCAAACAAACCACCAGCACATAACCACAACAAAAACCAAAACAACAGCAACCCAGTCAGTCTAAACCCCCTTCCTTTAGAAAAGTCTTGTTTGTACATTTGTGTAAAGAACACTACTCAAGAGAGATTTTCACCAAACACTACTCAAGAGAGATTTTCACCAAGTTTTAATGGTATGACTGTACAACAGAAGGACTGGGCTGTCAGTGCTTTCTCAGCAAACAGCATTCTTTTTCTGAGAGAAGGATACCTTGTGAGAAAACATCCAGACTTATACTGATGTACTAATCTTAGTAAGATTACTTCCCTCCCCGCCATATCTCCCTGTCAATATATAATCTCTTTTGGTGCGTGATAACATGATGGGTGGGTGACTGTGTTATCCTAAATAAAAGATTCACCTCTGTTACATGGATTAAAAAAATGATGTAGATTCTCCTTTTTCATTTCCAGAGAGATACTTTATTTTATTATTGTATTTTATTTTAATTCAAAGTGTGTAAGTTTCTATAAAAATTGTAGCATCCTCTGTTATAAGAACAGTAAAATAATTAACTGGAAATGATCTAATATAATTTGACTCAATTTAAGTTACAGTGCTGGAGGGATTCATTAAACCCTGTGCTGAAGGGGAATATCACATGAAGTAGCAGCAGAGGTGAAGTAGGAAAAGTATCAATGAATGTCTAAAAGAGCAACAAAGAAAGCAAGATATCCAAGGAATGCCTGGAACATCTTTCTCAATATAATGGAGAAGACTTTTTTCCAGTGTTTGACCCATCCTGGACCTGCAGTGCAACACTATGCAGTGCTGCACTATGCAAAGCTCGCAAGCTGTCCTGGTCACCATGGTGTCTTCACACCATTTGGTGAGTACAGATGTTTTCTAAAAGATAAGAGGGTGTGATTTTATATTGTGTTTGAATTCCACAGTTTATAGTTGTCTTTTTAAAATTATTTGAATTTAATCTGAACAAAGGTTACCTGAGTTAATGATTTTTCACAGTTTGTTATGACACTTTCACAACAAATTTACTTCATCTCAGCTCTGCAATTAAGTCAAGAAATAATACACCCAGAAACCTGATCAGATGGATTAGAAATACTGTTTTATATATGGACTAAAAGATTGTGTGTGTGTATAATAATAAATTCACTATCAAGACAAAGACAAATAAACTTCCTTATTGGAAAAGTTTAAAATTATCAGTAGTTCTTTAAGATAAAAATTATGGCAGGATTTCAGACACTAGAAGGAGACAAGAAGAGATCATTACACATAAAAACAGCTGCCAGTGGCTGGAAATAACTGACTGGTATGAAATAAGCTACTTGAAAGCAAAATGATCTGCAGATAAGCTAAATTAAACATGAACCATCAAATGCCTTCATTATGAGCAGGGAACAATAATAAAGTTGAAATAATTTAGTGACTAATGAGATGAAAAACAATATAAACACACTTGAAGTGAACACTGTTATCTGGATGAAAACTATCATTATCAACATAAGAAGACATTGCAAGGTGTTCAGAATACTGACAAATTTCACCAAGATTAAAGCTACATCATACATGTATTTCTCAACAGTTTAAGGCTCACTATGTTCTATTTCAGTTCAGGCCTGGAAATACTGAACATGCTTTATAGTTCTTTGAATAAACTACAAAACTTGGATCTATAGCTCAAATTCAAAAGTATACAGACCTTCTCCAAAACCTCAGTCTTGAAAAGTGGTTTTACAGTGGAATATCTTGACTTTGTTTCATGCTTCCACACATCAAGTTTTAGGTCCATATAAATTTTTAGCTCTATTTGCATTTAGTCTTCAATCTATCCAAAAAACTGAAATCACCTGTGGTGGCTAGATACTGTCATACATTCCACCAGATTAATAGGAAAAGTAGATGCTAAGCGTTCTGGTCACAGAAGCCAGAGTTCTATATCTATTCTTTTTCTAGGTTTGTGAGGATTATTGACAAGTCTTGTTCACTTTGCTGCTTGATTTTGTCCTGATTAAAAGACAAAGTTTACTGTGCAAGGGGCTAATTTGGGTTCATTTTTCTACATGTACTACATACAAAAGTTTTCTTTTGGTTCTGTTCATATTGAGTTTTAATTCTATCTCAAAAAATGCCCTTATCTACATCTTAAATGGGGACATGGTTTGATGTGAAGTTGTGTTTGTTTTTTTTTTTTTTCCCTTTCTACTCTTTGGAATCACTAATTTTGCATAAGCCTTGACTAACAGCAAAATGTGTGCACATCTGCTTATTGCATTCCCACCTCTCTAAGAAAAATGAGGGAAGAATTTCAGAACAATGGAATAAAAAATCCCATCGGAAACAAAAATACAAATATTTAATCAATGTCATTATTCCTTCCTTTCCCAGTCTCAAATACATTGCTTGACTGTAAAAAAACATCTTTTCTGTCTTTTCTGAAGTACCTCCTCTTTTCACTGGGGGGGGAGGAGAAAGTGTCTTCCTTCTTTTGTCTTCCTTTTCTCCCTGTGCATCCTCTTTTTTGCCCTTTTTTGAATATATTGTCTGGTAGGAATCCTAAAGGATTGGAATCCTCTCAGATAATAAATATCTTAATCCTAAATTTGTGTCACTAATGTTAGGATTTTTTACATCTGTCAAGATGTGGATGAAGTTTCAATATATAATTTTTATAAATTCAGCTACACAGCCTAAATGTCTATGCATTTTTGTAGGGGAGTGTATATGAGGTTGATACACAGAATTCCTGATTAACTACTGTTTGCATCTATATGATACTCCTTGTCATTTGGGTGACTTTAGTGCTTGGTCCTCAGCTCTGATTATGAAGAATTAGTCATTGTTTTCTATCATTCACTCATTAAAAGTGATCCTGTGAACGACTTTTCTCAAAATAATAATGACAGATGATATACATCCACAAGCCCTATGAGGAGAGGCTGAGGGAGCTGGGATTGCTTAGCCTGGAGACGAGGAGGCTCAGAAGAGACCTTATTGCTGTCTACAACTACCTGAAGGGAGGTGGTAGACAGGCAGAGGTTAGTCTCTTCTCCCAGGCAGCCAGTACCAGAACAAGAAGACACAGTCTGAAGATGCAGTAGGGGAAGTTTAGGCTGGATGTTAGGAAGAAGTTCTTCACAAACTGAGTGATAGGCCATTGGAATGGGCTGCATGGGAGGTCATGGAGTCACCATCACTGGAGGTGTTTAAGAGGAGACTGGATGAGACACTTGGTGCCATGGTTTAGTTAATTAGATGGTGTTGGGTGATGGACTTGATGATCTGAAAGGTCTTTTCCAACCTGCTTAATTCAATTCAGTTCAGTTCAGTTCATTTCCATTCCATTCCATTCCATTCCATTCCATTCCATTCCATTCCATTCCATTCCATTCCATTCCATTCCATTCCCATTCATTAAAATGGCACTTTTTTATCATAATGCAGAGAGCATATATCCCAGATGCCAAAGCATGATATCATACAGGGGTTCTGTGGGCATAATCAGTTCAGATACAACTTGATTTCATTCACTCTACATTTCGGTAGTAGTTAGTTAAGTAATATATCTCTTGGATCATGCATGCAAGATGATGGGGACCAATGACTGATTAGGACCAGTCCACACAGAATGAGGCAGGAAGACAGAAATGAAGACAAGAAAAGGCAGACTTCTAATGCCTGAGCTCTCTCCATGACAAATGTTTTTTAGTGGTACAGACATTCCTGGAAATTCCAATCTAGCGAGTTGTGGCAAAGTAAAACAGATTCTACAAAGCTAATATGAGAAAGAAAGATGCTAACAGAAACATTCTTCCAAACTATAAAAAAGAAGGGTATGGGAACAAAAGGTGGAGAAGAAATAATTTGTATGAATTGGGAGAGAATTCTGCAAATCCCCACTGTATGATATAGGAGGGAGCACTGCTATAGTCCAGGTCAATGGAAAAGGAAACAGGAACCCTTCCATCTTGCAGTATCTTTACCACCAACACAAGAGGGACCTAGACCTGCTGGAGCAGGTCCAGAGGTAGGCCACAAAGATGATCAGAGGGCTGGAGCACCTCTTCTATGAAGACAGGATGAAGCAATTTGGGCTGCTCAGCCTGTAGAAGAGATGGCTCTGCTGGAGGGACCTTATAAGTGCATTTTAATATCTGAGGGGCACCTACAGGAAGGCTCAGGAAGGACTGTTTAGAATGGCATCTGTTGATAGGAGAAGGGGCTATGGTTTTAAACTGGATCACAGTAGATTTAGGTTGGACATAAGGAAAATTTTTTTTATAATGAGAGTGATAAAATACTGGAACAGGTTGTGGTTGAGGCCCCATGCCTGAAGACATTTGAGATAAGACGATGTAGCCTTGGGCAGTCTTATCTAGCTGGAAGTGTCCCTGCTCACTGCAAGGGACCTTTGACAGTCCCTTCCATCCCAATGCAATCTGTGAATCTATTTTTAGCTTTTCATTTACTGTCATGATATTGATTTTTCTACATAATACATATTATTGCAGAAAATGTTACTCCTAAATATGGATGATAGACTGTGTAGTGATTTTTCTCACTATCCTCTATAGTTGCAGTTATGTATGTAAAGGGATAAAGACAAAGACAGATTTATAGTTTTAGAAGCATCAATATTCAATTTGCAAGAAGTGTTAAAATGTCCCTGTTTCAGTGCATTCTTTTCCATTCACAAATCATAATTTGTTCTCCATTGGTTTCAGGTTCTGGACTGGGGTACAAGAGAAGTCTAATCTCATGCTGGCTTCTACAGTTTGTGTAGCATTCACCAAATTCATGATCTATTTGAGTGTTAACTCATTCACCTATAAAATATTTGCAGTGATGACCTACATTTGTAGGACACTAAAACTTAAAAAAAAAAAAAAAAAAAAAAGTGAAACTTTAGGCAATCACAGTCTTCAGGAACTGAATGATTTCATTTCTATCATCACAGAGTCCCAGTAGGAACTGTATAAAATTAAAATGTCCTTTGTTAATACAGGATTGCTGTCACCTGGCAGCCATTCTCAAAATGGAATCCTGAGAAATCTTAAGGTGGAAGAAAATGCATACAGCACCCTGTGACCGGTTTAGGCTGTGCCTTTAAGAAATGGACACTTTCTGAACACTCTGGCTGAATGTTTTTGATATTTGGATGAAAACAAAGATATGCTAAGCCAATTTCATTGGTAGAATTCAGCTGTAACTTTTAGCTTAGTCTGTCAGTCGGGGCAGTCAGTCGCTTCTTCTCCCTGTCCTGTGAGCTGGCCTGTTTCTCTCTGAAGCAACAGCTTGCATGGCAGGAATGACCTTGGATTAACAGAGCTAACCAGGTAAGAAAACTAACTCTTGCATTCGCTTTGAGCTTTACCAGAATTTTACCCTTTTAATTACCTTCCTTTCTCTTTCTCTCTAACCCTTTTGGGAAAAAGGGGAGGTAGGTAGGGAGAAGGGGGGAACAGGCCAAACCCCCCTGGCCGCAGGGTGGTTGGGAAAAGGTCTCCTGTATTACATACATTGCTGTATATTTCTGTATATATTGTATATTTTTGTACATATTCATTTGCATTCCATTTCTGCTTGTAAATATAGCTTTCATCTGCTTCTCTGGCTGAGTTAGCTGTGGATTCTTTTGTGTATTGAGGGGGAACATTCCTACCCCACCACACACCCCTACAAAATTATCATTAACATAAAAATAAATAAAATTATGTTTTCAAAACAGGATAAAAGGATAAAGAAAAAGGCATTTTGACTGATCCATACAACTAAACTTCATCTGTGATTACACCGAGAAGAATATTTTACTTATGACAGGACCACCACAGACAGAGAGAACACAGTTGATTTAGTTTCTAAGATGTCACCTTATTAAAATACTTAGGTGGAAGATCCCAAAGATCTTTGTGTAGCACAAAGTTATTTTAAGAGCTAAGGGCGATGACTTCGCACAAATTTAGCAAATTGCACTGCACTCTTACTGAAGTAAGTATGCAAAATAGACTGGTAAATTAAATAAAGAAGTTATCAGATTACTTTCTTGTTTGGTTTGATTTCTGTCTTTGCACAAAGCTGAGAAAAAAGAAGTAAATCTCATGAAAACATAACATTTTAGCATTTTTTTACGATTTCTAGTTACTTAAAAATCCATAAACCATACAGAGTCATTTTTGCTTCCAGAAATTAAAAATTAACACCATGGACAAAGTTATCTGCATTTTTCATTTGCCATTCATACATTTTAAAAAAAATTTAATTACTTCTATAAGAGATTTCATATCCTGCAGGAAGTGTAACACCATTACATCCTGAAGACACAACAATTTTTTCCCTGTCAATACTTGATATTTTAATTATTCATTGTTGCCCTGGGTCTAGTAGGATTTTTTTTTGTTTGTTGGTGTTTTTGTTTTTCCTCTAATATGCCATAAAGTGTTCTTTTCATCTTCTTTAAACTATAAGACATTTGAAAGTTTTCCTTTTGGAAAATATTTTTCTGCAGAGTAGAAGTCAAAAGCATTTGTTAGGTTGGACTCGATGATCTCAAAAGGTCTCTTCCAACCTGGTTAATTCTATTCTATTCTATTCTATTCTATTCTATTCTATTCTATTCTATTCTATTCTATTCTATTCTATTCTATTCTATTCTATTCTATTCTATTCTATTCTCTAAGAGTCTAATTACTATTATTAATCATGTACAAACCACAGAAAATCTGGTGTTCAAAGGGACTTCTGAAGGGTCATCTTATCCAATACCCCTTACTCAAGCAGGGCCATCCTAGAGCTGGCTGTTCATAACTCTGTACAGGTGGCTTGTTGAGTATGTGCAGAGATGGAGACACTGCAGTCTCCTTAGACAACCTGTTCCAGTACTCAGTCACTCTCAATAAAAAAAATAATCTCCTGCTAGAAGGATTCTACTGTGTATCAGACTGTGCTTACTGCCTCTTGTCCTGTCACTGGGAACAACTGGCTCCATCTTTGCACTCTCTCCTGAGGCATTTATACATATTGATGAGGTCAGCCTGATCCCAGTCTTCTCCAGGCCGAATAATTGCAGCTGTTTCAGCCTTTCATTGCAAGAAAACAGAAAGATCACTAGAACAACAAATAATGGGGAGAAAAGGTTATTGTTATGGGGTGATGTGAGTTGTCTTATTAGAAAGTTGTTGTTCAATGAACTGTATTTCCATAAAATCAAGGGAAAATTTCATCCAAGAAGAGACAAATATCCTACATAAAACAAAAGGATTCTAAACAGGTGATAATATCCACAGGTTATATTCTCAAGACAACTTCTGATAGTTATGATTACTGCATCCAAGATTGCATCAATAAACTCCTGAATAGATAAATTAGACATGATGAGGACCACTGACAGATATATTGTACCTTTATATACAGTGCTGTGTGAACCACTGTTAGTTAACTAGGATTCTTCTATTTTTAATCCATTCAATTCTGCAGACAAGTATTGTATTTTTGATCCAATTTATTTAAAATTGAGTTTAATTCAAACATTGATTTGCAAATTATACCTTCTAGTTCTCCCAGTAGCATCCAGTAGAAGTAGTTATCTTCTTACTAAAAGGAAACCAAAACATACTTTGTCAGAGCAAATAATCTTGTGGTTTATTTTGACACAGTGTTAAACTTATTTGAGTTGACAAATGAGGTATCCATTTCCTTTCTGGTCTAAATAACAGTATTTGAAAAATCTGATTATAACTTGCAGACTTCAAATCAAATAGCATTTAGCAACAGATCCATCTGATAAATTTACCAGCCTGAAGTTTGTGACAAGTGAGTCCTGGCTGCTTAGAAATCAAACTGTTCTTCGAAGACAAGGAAGAACTAAGAGAAATTCCCCTCTCTTTTATACATCCATCATTTACCTCCATTAAGAACATCGCAAAAAAATACTTACCTTCAAGTTTCTCAGAAGTCAGCTGATCCTGGCTGGAAGACCTTTATATATTGAGGAGTTAGTGATGCTGGTGAGGGGTCTAGAGAACAAGTCTGACAAGGAACAGCTGATGGAATTAGCCTGGAGAAGAGGAGGTTGAGGGGAGACTTGATGTCTCTCTACAACTACCTGAAATAAGGTTGTAGTGAGGTGACAGCTGGTCTCTTCTCTCTAGTATCAGGTGATGCCTGATCAGAAGACATGTCCTGAAATTGTGCCAGCGGAGGTTTAGATTAGATATAATGAAAAAAAAAAATATATGTTTGCAGAAAGAGTGGACAGGAATTGGAGTAGGTTACCCAGGTGGTGGAGTCACCATCACTGGAGGTGTTCAAGGAACATGTAGACATGGCATTTTGTGACATGGTTTAATTGCCATGGTGGTTGGACTCTGTGATCTCAGAGGTCCTCTCCAAACAATTTTATGATTTTATGCACACTACACTTTACCTGAGCAGGCCCAGATCTGTGCTGTGCTACATGTGCAGTGTGTTCTTCGAGTCTGTAATGTGCCACATGACTCCCTTGACTTCAGATAACCTCAGCTTGTTCATTCTAGGAGGAACCTGGTCTTGGTTTTCACCTAATGGTGTAATAACTAGTTCCTATGGGAACATAATTTCTGTTTTGACTATAGACATGATAAAAGAGCTGTTTACTTCTGAGAAAACTCCATCGTAGCTTGAATGACTGAAATGGGAGAATCTCTGCTGTTGATGGGCTAAGCACGGTGTGTTGCACAAGGAGTCGTGTGTAATGCTACACTACTTGGGAATTCCAGCACCTAAAGGGACATAAGGCTATTTGTAGTACTGCAGAGTGTTAGCCCTAATAAATAGCATTTTAAATTATATCTTACAGAGCCTAAGTGCCTTTGTACTGAGGTCATAAAGAAATAGAACCTCCTGATGCAAAACAGGAGCCCTTTTGAAGAGTTTTTTAACAGCTAGTATTAGTGAGGCATAGCTACCCCTGAAGTGCAATCTGACATTTTCCTGTGAAACTGGATACACACAGATGTAAAACTAGTTCATGTAACAGAACAACTATTTAGTCCATATGAAACACAAGATAATTAAAGTTTGCATATACATCTTCCTTTGAGAAGTTCCTTTTGTTCATGCTTGTGTGTTGCTCATTTTATTCCTTTAATCTTTTCCTCTGAAGCATCTAATTATTTTTTATTCATTTGTACATATGTAGGCATCAATTTTATGCCTTTTTCATAAATGTTTTTGCACAGAAAGAATACTTCTTTACAATGATGCTTAGGCTGGCTTGATACTACATCTAATCCTACTGCTCAGAAGGCACATTAGGGTCATGCAATCCCTTTCTTTTGAAAGCAGTGTGTTTGTATCATGTCTTCTCTGTGAAAATGAGGTGTTATTTATATGAGATACTGGTTATCAGATGTCTAGGGTGAGGTAGCCCTTGACCAGAGGTGAGACAGTGAACAACATGAAAGCTTGCAGTCACTAGAAAGACATCACAACTGCAGAAGTGAGATCTTAGATGAAAAGAAGCACAGGACTCTGAACTTTGTATTTGGGGTTTAAGGGGATATCATAGCTTGTTTCCTGGCTAAATAGATCTCCTAGGGTTATTTTCTTAAAACAAAGCTTTTTAAAAAGAACAGGTATCTTTAAATTCTATAATTTTTCTTCTTATCCTGCTACTTGTGAAGTTCACAGCTGCTACGTTTTCAAAGGTATCAGTGTCTTTTGGTACCCAAATAATCAAAATATAACTAAATGAAACAGTTATTTTACAATTTTTGTCAATTATTTAATTTTTCCTTCCTTCTTATCTGTTGACTTCAGAATTCTGTCTTCACTATGGTCAATAGAAGATGTTTAGACACAACTCACAAAAGAGCCTGAGAGAAGAGCTACTGAATAACCAGAGTGTATGAGCAGTAGCAACTTCATCATATATGTATTTCTCATCTCACACATTGTTTTCCTTCACTGTATGTTTCTACAGTCAATCAGGTAATATGTCTGTATATTTCCCTTCAAGTTTTCTTTCTTTTGAAGCAAATATAAGAACAATGCTGAGAGGAGGGCAAAAAATCCATAAGATGAATTTCCAAATTGTCAACTTGCATAGTTCATATCACAGAAGGTCAAAGTGCTGCAACAGAGCTTCAGATTGGCTGAGCAGGGAACAACTGACTGAGCTCAAATACAAAAATAAAAATAAAAGAACATAGTATACAAGAGGCTTAATTGAGGACAGAATATCCAGAAGGAATAGTGAAACTTTACCAGAGTGTGCAGGAATGAAAACAGAATTAGAATAGAATAGAATAGAATAGAATAGAATAGAATAGAATAGAATAGAATAGAATAGAATAGAATAGAATAGAATAGAATAGAATAGAATAGACCAGGTTGGAAAAGATCTTTGAGATCAACAAGTCCAATCTGTCACCCAACACCATCTAATCAATTAAACCATGGCACCAAGTGCCTCATCCAGTCTCTTCATAAACACCTCCAGTGATGGTGACTCCACCACCTCCCTGGGCAGCCCATTCCAATGGCCAATCACTATTTCTGTGAAGAACTTCTTCCTAATATCCAGCCTGAACCTCCCTGGTGCAACTTGAGACTGTGTCCTCTTGTTCTGGTGCTGGTTGCCTGGGAAAAGAGACCAGGCCCCACATGGCTACAACCTCCCTTCAGGTAGTTGTAGAGATCAATAAGGTCACCCCTGAGCCTCCTCTTCTCCAGGCTAAGCAACCCCAGTTCCCTCAGCCTCTCTTCATAGGGCTTCTGCTCCAAATCCCTTACCAGCTTTTCTGGACACGTTCCAGCAACTCAACATCTCTCTTAAACTGAGGGGCCCAGAACTGCACACAGGACTCAAGGCACAGCCTAACCATTGCTGAGTACAGGAGCAGAATGACTTCCCTGCTCCTACTGGCCACACTGTTCCTGATATAGGCCAGGATGCCATTGACCTTCTTGAACACCTAGGCCAAATCATAGAATTATTTGGGATGGAAGGGATTTTATCAGTATCAAAAAGTAAACTGTGAAGAATTGTGTCCTAGGACCGGAGTGGCTGGAGAGCGGCCAAACAGACAGAGACCTGGGGGTGCTGGTCGACAGCCACTTGAACATGAGCCAGCAGTGTGCCCAGGCAGCCAAGAAGGCCAACGGCATCCTGGCCTGCATTAGGAATAGTATGGCCAGCAGGAGCAGGGAGGTCATTGTGCCCCTGTACTCTGCTTTGGTTAGGCCTCACCTTGAGTCCTGTGTCCAGTTCTGGGCCCCTCAGTTTAAGAAGGACATTGAGACACTTGAACGTGTCCAGAGAAGGGCAACAAGGCTGGTGAGAGGCCTTGAGCACAAGCCCTATGAGGAGAGGCTGAGGGAGCTGGGGTTGCTTAGCCTGGAGAAGAGGAGGCTCAGGGGCGACCTCATTGCTCTCTACAACTACCTGAAGGGTGGTTGCAGCCAGGAAGGGGTTGGCCTCTTCTGCCTATCAACCAGCAGCAGAACAAGGGGACACAGTCTCAAGCTGCGTCAGGGGAAGTTTAGGCTCGAGGTGAGGAGAAAGTTCTTCACCGAGAGAGTCATTCGTCATTGGAATGGGCTGCCTGGGGAGGTGGTGGAGTCACCGTCCCTGGAGGTGTTCAAGATGGTACTGGACAAGGCACTTGGTGCCATGGTCTAGTCATGGGGTCTGTGGTGACAGGTTGGACTCGATGATCTTCAAGGTCTCTTCCAACCTTAGTGATACTGTGATACTGTGATACTGTAAATTTATGAGATTCAGATGAAAAAACAGTTTAGAAGTCTTCTGTGATTTCTTACATCTGCATTTGAATATTTTTGGAAAAGAAATAAAGATTACAATATTTTGTTATATATATATTTTTATTTCTGAGGAGTCTGGGGATAGATTAATACTTTATGATATGGCATACAGAAATGGAAATAGGATACAAAGGCTGATTCACATGTTAAATATTTTATGTTACCTTGTCTACAAGTCTGATAATTTGTACTTCTTTTACCTGTAAATATTGATCTAATATAGAAATCACAAAGATATTAGTCAGATTTAATTATTTAAAAAAATATTTTTTAATCTCTTTATTGAGAGAATTTAATTTTGAATGTAAACCCTAAGATGAGTCTTAGAATTTAATTTCCTAGAACTTGATATAACTAGGTCTTTTACTATCAAATTTTGTTTCTTTAATCTCTGAGTTTTAAAATATTTTCCAAAAAGTATTGCCAGCCTTACAAAACTGGTCTTACACCCAATAGTCATTGAAACAATGGATGCAAATTGAATCAGTCTTTCTTGAATTACTTCTCAAATAATGCACAATCTTTCCAAAAAGGTACTGAAGTGTTTCAGTCCCCTACTTTATTTTGTGAAATAATTTTCAGTTCATTCAAGCTCCATTCTTTTGCTGTCTTCATGAATAAGATCTGTACCCTTTGCTGTATACCTTTTCGTGGCTTGTTCTCTCTCTTGTTTTAGCCTTGTTCTCTCACTTAGCTTTATCTTGCAGTGAGAATCCAGAGGTAGATCCTCTACCTTTTTCATGGAATCTCTTATTATTTGAAATACAATACAATACAATACAATACACCAGGTTGGAAGAGACCTTCAAGATCATCACATCCAACCCATCAACAAATCCAGCCCACCTAATCAACTAAACCATGGCACCAAGCACCCCATCAAGCCTCTTCCTGAACACCTCCAATGAAGATGACTCCACCACCTCCACGGGTAGTCCATTCCAATGGGCAATCACTCTCTCTGTATAGAACCTCTTCCCAACATCCAGCCTAAACCTGCCCTGGTGCAGCCTGAGACTGTGTCTTCTTGTTCTGGTACTGGCTGCCTGGGAGAAGAGACCAACTTCCACCTGTCTACAACCTCCCTTCAGGTAGTTGTAGAGAGCAAGAAGGTCACCCCTCAGTCTCCTCTTCTCCAGGCTAAGCAACCCCAGCTTCCTCAGCCTCTCTTCATAGGGCTTGTGTTCCAAACCCCTCATCAACTTTGTTGCCCTTCTCTGGACATGCTCCAGCAAGAGAACATCCTTCCTAAACTGAGGGGCCCAGAACTGGACACAATACTCAAGGTGTGGCCTAACCAGTGCAGTGTACAGGGGGAGAATGACCTCCCTGCTCCTGCTGGCCACGCTGTTCCTGATGCTTCTTGGGCACACTGCAGGCTCATGTTCAGCCTACAATCAACCAGTACCCCCAGGTCCCTCTCTGCCTGGCCACTCTCCAGCCACTCTGACCCCAGCCTGTAGCGCTGCCTGGGGTTGTTGTGGCCAATGTGCAGAACCCGGCACTTGGATGTGCTGAATCTCATGCCGTTGGATTCTGCCCATCTGTCCAGCCTGTCGAGGTCCCTCTGCAAAGCCTCTCTGCCCTCCAGCAGATCAACTCCTGCCCCCAGCTTGGTGTCGTCCGCAAATTTACTGATGATGGACTCGATACCCTCATCCAGATCATCAATAAAGATGTTGAAGAGCATGGGGCCCAGCACTGATCCTTGGGGCACACCACTAGTGACAGGCTGCCAGCTGGATGTGGCACCATTCACCACCACTCTCTGGGCTCGGCCCTCCAGCCACTTCCTAACCCAACACAGTGTGAATCTGTCCAAGCCATGCGTTGATAGCTTGGCCAGGAGTTTGCTGTGGGGGACAGTGTCAAAGGCCTTGCTGAGGTCCAGGTAGACCACATCCACAGGCCTCCCCACATCCACCAGGCAGGTCACCTGATCATAGAAGGAGATCGGGTTGGTCAGGCAGGACCTTCCCTTCCTAAATCCATGCTGGCTAGGCCTGATCCCTTGGCCATCCTGTAAGTGCTCAAGAATATCTTCCAAGAATATAATGTACTGTTTGTACTTACTCCACAATCAATTAATCTTGGGTCTTAATTTGGGTAATTTTCCAATAGTATGGACAACATAGTGAAAATTCTTATCTTGAAACTGTTAGATGTTGTTTTGTTGTCTTCTAAAGTGTGTTTCTACCTGGTGGCAGTTTTAGGCTATGCTTTTAAAAATTAGCTGCAGGTTTCAAGGAGAAAAGTAGAAAAATATGAATAATTCACTATTGGGTGTAAAAAGGCTAACAAAAGATTATTCTAAATGAATTTCATTGGACAGAATGTCTGATATAGAAGCAGTTGTTCTATAAACATTTTGCACATTTCACTTCTATTTTCATTCCTTCTTTTATTCTCTGGTCTGGCTTTTCTGCTGGGAAGATAACACTTCTGGATGACCTTGAGATAAGGCCAACACTGCTTTCTCCCGGATTCTCTCTCTCGGTACAGGGGGCTCTGGGAGGTTTTGGGCAGGGGTAGTGGAGCAGCTTCCCTGGACGTTTTGACCACGGGGGTCTAATTGTAAATGCCTGTATAATATAGTAAATGCTGTATATTCTGTACATATTCATTGCATTCTATTGTAGAGTGTAGTTTTTGCTTGTAAATACAGCTTCCATTTGCTTCCAAATAAGCCAGTTGTGCTTAGTTAATGTAATGGGAAATTTCAACCCACTACAATACCTCCTGTAATAATAGCTGTGGTTTAAGTGTTATCAAAGGTTATTTAAGACTTTATTCCTTAGCCGGTATTGTCCTACTTCAGAGTAACTTCTAATGTGTACTGCTTCTTTTATTTCCATTTCCTCTCTCTTTTTCCTGATGGGAGGCTGTTTCACAACTAATCTCATAAAGGGTAATAGGTAGCTAACGCTGCATAAGTATAAACAAGCAAATTTGTACTACTATGAAGACTTTTACTATTGAAAAACAATAAATCTAAAAGAAAGTAGTCTTTACTAGAGAGGACAAGTGTTAAAGCAGGATGAAAAAGGCAGTCAGTAAAAGGAGGGAAAGTAGACTGAAAGACATTTAAAGTGTGAGTTATGGCAAAATTGCATGCTGAGTCTTCAATACTATTGCCGCTTAAAAGGAACAGCTGCTACAATGAAGTAATAAAGAGCACTCTGCAAAATGCTTTAGAGACTTTTTTTCACTGCCTTTTCTCATAATCTAAAATATCCCACCAACATACAGAGAGAACTAGAGGATTTGTGGAATGCAATCGGAGAATGTGGCACAAACCATTTTATAATCTAATCTGTAGAGTTGAAAAGTGATGATAAAATATCTGAACACTTTTGTGTGGGCAGAGAACCTCTCTCATAAAACAAATCTTTCAAGAGTCTTTATCATTGTTACAGCATAATAGATGTCTAAATATTTATAAATAAATGTGTGTGTATATATATGCATACATAAATGTATAGATTTGTGATCACTAGATGAGTGAGTTTATAAGACTGATCAATGTAACCAGTTTTAATTCTTCTTACAGTCCTGAAAAATTGGTTTTGTTATGATCTTTCTGTTCACCTTCACTATCTCACCACAGCCTTATGAATGGCCTGAATCATATGTAGAGTCTCTTCATTTTTGCTCTTGCAGACACAGAGCTCCTACAGGAAAAATAATGACCTTTCTTTTTATTTTAATTTTTTTCCCCTTTTTAAAATCCTCCTCATTACTGTCCAGATCTGCAGCTCATTTGCCACAACCAGAAAATGTGTCCCCCCTGGGAAGTAAATGAAATGTTATATAACAGATGGAATTGTCATGAAATATCCCTCCTTTTAATCTTACATCAGTACTGTATGAAGGATTCAGGGGCAGGGAAAAAAATTATAAAAGGAAGAACTCTTCTTCTAGTTCCTTGAGGTGTCAACCCTAACAAAGTTTCATCTCCTTGGTTGATTTTGGACAATATTTAACAACAAGATCAAAGGATTTAACCTGACTGATTTTTTTGCACACTCATATCCCCACAGTCACCTTCACTCAGTCTCAGCTTCCCTTGTGATGAGGGAGATTCGTAACCTGTGAAATCTGGGCAAAATTCATGTTTATTTTGTACTGTGTGGCTGCTCACAGTTACAAGTCTTGGCATATCTGTCCTGGTCCTTAAGGATCACAGTATCACAGTATTACCAAGGTTGGAAGAGACCTCGAAGATCATCGAGTCCAACCTGTAACCACAAACCGCACAACTAGACCATGGCACCAAGTGCCACATCCAGTCCCCTCTTGAACACCTCCAGGGATGGCGACTCCACCACC
Organism: Picus viridis; assembly: GCA_033816785.1. Lineage (NCBI taxonomy): Eukaryota > Metazoa > Chordata > Aves > Piciformes > Picidae > Picus > Picus viridis. Next base: position 69,138,384 of record CM066566.1, read on the forward strand.
TCCCCGGCAGCCCATTCCAATGACGAATCACTCTCTCGGTGAAGAACCTTCTCTTCACCTCGAGCCTAAACTTCCCCTGTTGCAGCTTGAGACTGTGTCCCCTTCTTCTGTTGCTGGTTGCTAGGGAGAAGAGGCCAACCCCTCCCTGGCTACAACCACCTTTCAGGTAGTTGTAGAGAGCAATGAGGTTGCCCCTGAGCCTCTTCTCCAGGCTAAACAACCCCAGTTCCCTCAGCCTCTCCTCATAGGGCTTGTGCTCAAGGCCTCTCACCAGCCTTGTTGGCCTTCTCTGGACACGTTCAAGTGTCTCGATGTCCTTCTTAAACAGAGGGGCCCAGAACTGGACACAGGACTCAAGGTGCGGCCTAACCAGTGCCGTGTACAGGGGCACAATGACCTCCCTGCTCCTGCTGGCCACACTATTCCTAATGCAGGCCAGGATGCTGTTGGCCTTCTTGGCCACCTGGGCACACTGCTGGCTCATGTTCAAGCGGCTGTCGATCAGCACCCCCAGGTCCCTCTCTCTCTGGCCGCTCTCCAGCCACTCCGACCCCAGCCTGTAGCTCTGCCTGGGGTTGTTGTGGCCAAAGTGCAGCACCCGGCACTTGGACTTGTTGAATTCCATCCCATTGGACTCCGCCCATCTGTCGAGCTGATCAAGGTCCCTCTGGAGAGCCCTTCAACCCTCTAACTGACCAACATCTGCTCCTAACTTGGTGTCATCTGCAAATTTGTTGATGCCTGTGATGGAACTGAAAAATCTAACTGAAGACATGATATAACCATGGGAAAGGAATGCAAATGTTCCTAAATATAAATGCTGAACATCACAGTGCTATTTCAGAGACTACTGTGACTGAGACATTCTAAAAGCCTTAACCAAGTACATATCCACAGACAATTAAAAAAAAAAAAAAACAAAAGGATCATTTATATTAGCAAAGTCAAATTTACATAGAAGCAGAATATGGACTATGCAACCAAAGAAAGTGCTCATGTATTACTCAGCATGTTGTTGCAGCTCTGTACATGGATGAGTGAAGAAATAAACTGAGGACTGGGAAGTGTGAGAAAGGAAGGCATGTGTCTCATTAAATAAGTGAACCTTCAGTTCAGATTAATAACTGTTTCCTTAGGTCACAAATGGAAACTATAATACACAGACACTTCTGCTGCCACTCTTACTACTCTAACAATAATGAATAAAAAATAGCTTTGGCATATATGATGTCTTAATTTTGACCATATTTCAGAAAAGGAAATTGTATTTTTATGGGTCTTAGAATGTGAAATTGTATCAAGATATATACAATAACATATCTAAGATTAATTAAAACGCAGCTTTGAATTGAACATACAAGTCCACCTAGATATTCGTTAAGGATTACCTTAAGAATAGCTCTCCACTGCTCTCTCACTTCTTTGTGATTTGTAAGATCTGATATAAATATACAGAACAATATCACAGAATAATTTTTCTAGGATTGCATCAGTTCAAAGGTAAAAGAACATAACTGGCTTTTTACTTGTTTACTCTTTAAAAAACAAAAATTTGTTAATTCTTTTTTTTTAAGAAAGCACTATTACATAGCCAATACAGTGATAATATTTTGGGCTAAAATAGCTGTTTTAACCCAAAACTTTACAACTCGTTCCATTGAATCCTGCCCCTTTTGTGTTCAATGCATATAAAGGCAGAATGTGATTGAGTCAGAATTGCTTCTTTCTAAAACTTTTCATGCAGCTACTTAGGTTTGGGGTTACATCTGGAATTTGTATTCTGAAAAAGTGTAACAGGACAAATTACACAAAATAGACCCTCATTTCTGCAAGTGACTGAACATGAGAAAAAGATTAATCAATTTTTATAGTAAAAAAGGAGTTCTACTACTGACAATTCTCTACTCATTTCATCTCATACAAAATATATCTAGCCTTGGAAAACAATTCAAGCAAGTAAACAACATTCAAGATACAGGAAGCAACATACGGGGAACAGAAGTTACATCTTTACCTGTCTCCTCAATATTCAAAATGCTGGCCTGAAAAGAGAGATTTTTCTTTCTTTTCGATACTTTCAAGATGAATGTGGTAGTAGTAGCTTATTGAGTGTCTAAGTTCATGGTTACCAGAGTTTACTTTATTTTTCTTTCCCTTTTTAGACTCATGGGAAATATAAGAAACAATAAAATTTCTAGGGTTTGAAAATTCTGTTGTAGATTGCATTAAATATTTCCTAATCAGCTAAACTGATATGCAGGATCCATTAGCGTTTGAACCCGGATTGTCTGTGCTACTTTCTTGTTAGGATGCAGAGAAGGAGGAGATATGTACTGATGTGGCTTTGTTTTGGTTTCCCTTTTGCTATGGTAGTATGCCTAGGGTGAGCATTAGTGGGATTAAGTTTATTTGCATCGGCAGAATGTTTTTCTGTACAAGACTGAATGAGCCTTCCTTCTAGGTCTACACTGAAGAAAGAGCAGTGAGACTGCTGAACTGACTATAGTCAAAGTTCAAGTTCAGTGTTTTATAAGTGAAAAAAATATGTAATAATTTATAGACTTGCACACACAAGCACCAAGAAACAGAGGTTTGCACTGATAGAAAAGTTCTCAGTGCTCTTCAAGAGCAATCTGGAGTGAGTGGATCTAGAAGAATGTTGACAGTAAGCAAAACCTACTCTGACACAATATGGAGTTTCCTAATAATTGTCTCTCAAAGAATATACGTTTTGAAGTTTCAGTATGTATGGTAAAGTAAAAGCTTTAATTCATGTAATCATTTTGTAATCAATCCTAGTACAACAATTGACCGGAATTATGAAAATACTGATGCTTCTGTTTACCAGAAGCTTGTATTTCGTTCTTTGTTCTTAATGTTGTTTTGTTGTTGGTGGTTTATTTTTCCCCACTCATTTTGAAGTATGTTTATGATTCTCTATTTTATCTGATATTATTATGCCTTGTGCAGACTGGTTATATAAATGATATATAAATGAAATGTTGCACAAACAGCTCATGCCTATTCATAAAATAAATTCTTATTAGGTAGTTTTTCCACAATAAACCTCTTGAAAAGTATAATAATGTTTGCTGAACAGATACCATTTAGTGTTATTTGAGCAATATACAGCTAGCAAACAAATTCTATGAAGTTATATGTTTCTATGAAGTTATGTTTTTTTTTTGTAGAATAACTCTATACACTTACTCTTACTATAAAATACATTTTTCTAAATAGCTATGATGATCACAATATAACAAGTGTCAAAATATAAATTTTTTTTTCATGAAGAGATGTAAAACTTATACAGCTAAATGAGATGAAAAAGATGTTATATATATTCTTAAGAACATTGATGTTTTAAGTGATGTTCAGCTAAATTAACAGAACATTTGATTTTAGAGAAAGAACTTGGTACTACAGTTGGGCAAAAGAATTAGAATATAACTTGCTGTACCAATAGCTAAAAAAATTTCCTTTAGATGAATAGGGAATTAAAATTTATATTACACATGATTTAGTAAAGAAAATAGAAACAGTGCAGGAATTAAAAAGCTAATAGAGGTAAAAATATTACAAAGTTTAGCTTTAGTGGTTGGCAAATATTCAAAGACACACAGGATACTTCTGAGGAGACAGATGCCTTCTTCTTTAGGCCATGGCATCACTGTGGGTGGCAGGATAAAAGACAGCAGAGAGCTTTGTAGCTCCTACCTTGGGCACATCTTCCAAAGTGATCAGAAAGCTTTCACCTTTGAATAGCTTTCTCACAGCTTTTTCTTTAACACCACATTCTATTCTGCTCCCTTCCTTCCTGTCCCTGACTGAGATGCAAAACAAACTTCCAGAGTTTGCTGACAGACATTGAGGAAATTCCTCCAGTCTGTGTCCTATGACAGCACTACCATAAATAGGAACAAATTAGGAAGTGTTTGATATTATTTGTGAGGTGTGCATTTTGGTCATCCTTTGCTCATTATTGTTTTAAACTGATTTTTCTACAGTTATGCATAATTTATGTATCATTACAAGTTTTTCTCAGCCTGGGTATTGAAAAGTTGGGGATGTGGTTTGTCTTCTAAATGAAGCTGTCTGCTTTGTTTTGACGCAACACATGTTTTTCTTCATCTCCAGTTCCAGCCATAAAAATGGAAGTTTTAAACAGTCACGTTTTTCAGAAGTGTTTAAAACTTAGATGTGAATGCTGTGGCTTAGTTCATAAATCATGTTATGCCAAAGAATTTTTGGTTTAAATATTTTGCATTCTTATGATGAAGTTCTTCACCATGAGAGTGGTGAAGCCCTGGAATGGGTTGTCCAGGGAGGTGGTTGAGGTCCCATCCCTGGAGGTGTTTAAGACCAGCCTGGATGAGGCTCTGGCCGGCTTGATGTAGTGTGGGGTGCCCCTGCCCATGGCAGGGGGTTTGGAACTAGATGATCCTTGTAGTCCTTTCCAACCCTGACTGATACTATGATACTATGACATTAAAGATCTTTTCCAACCAAAATGACTCTGTCATCTTTTTAGCTTAGACATTAGTATAGAGCTTCTCTATCCTTTACAAATTACATATAATAGCAACTCAGAGAGTGATACCTTGTTTACTGCTTTATCACTGTAAGCATGGGCAGGATAGATTTTAAAAAAAAAGAAGAAAAGGGAAAAAATGCCAGTCCTCAACTCTCAATGCTTGCACAAGTATTACACAGCTCAAGTGACAATGCTTACAATACCTTAAATGGATGAAATCTCTAGACTGACCCCAACAGCCATAGACACTTCTATCCTGGACGCCCAACTTTTTAACCTTCTTTACCTACTTGTCTTCAGTCTCTTTCTCAGAAAAATGGTTCTTCCAGGACAATGATTGCAAATACTCTATGCTTTTTGTTGCACACAGATTAGGACGTGGCAAACAGCATGTCTCTCCTCACTGAGCTGCATTCTGGCCTTTTGACCTCCCAGATCTTCCAGGAAGCTATGGAATGTACTGGCATACCTCATTATCTTGACATTTTCCACATCCATATTTTGTATTTCAGATGCACTTCAGTCCTGAACTCAGCTTTAACTGACTATCAGGTTAGCATTTTCTATGTATTTCTTCACTGCTTAACTCTTTCACACAGTTGACTTCAGGTGCAATTGTGCTCTAGGAATCTATAGCCATATAAATAGATATTGCACAGAAAGAAGCCTAATCTTATTTGGTATGTGCCCTTTAAACTGCCATTTTGTCCTCAGCTGTCTGTCTTCCTGAACACAGTTAACTCTCAGTAAAACCATTTCTGAGGAGAAAAATATTTACTACATTCAAAACCAGAAGCCTTAAACACATATTGAAAATTAATTCACACAATCAATCTTGGAATGCTCTTTGCTCTTGTTTTTGGTTTTGCTTTCCTTTACCATTTTATGTGTGTTTTTTTTTCCCAGAAGGAAATAGGAAATCTAAAGAAAAGACTTTGAAAATACAATGAAGAATCAATTCATAGTGGAACTTTCCTATTCATAAATGTGAAGCACAAAAGTAAATCTGTCCAGCCACAGATTCACTAGGTAATATATCCATTCTCAAACCACAAAATAATAATATGCAAAGCACTTTTAGAGTTCACGAAAACAAATCTTGTCAGCCAACATTGAGGCTTTATTTGCGTCAAATAACATTTAGTCAATTGCTGCAGGCAGCTTTTAGTCAGAAGAAAAGGCCTTTGGGAATAAAAGCTTCAGGTCCCTGAAGGAAGATGCAGTGAAACATAGCAGCAGCAAAGGTCACAGCTGCTGGCTTCTGCTATGGGGTGGGAAGTGAAGGTGTACCATTAGGAGTGATATAGAATGTCATTTGCCCAAGTACTAACAGCTAAAGCAGCATGTGGTGACATCAAAGCTTACAAAAGGATGTCATACTCCATATAGAGCCCTGGAAACTCTGTAATATTTCTCTCTGGAATATTAGCATCAGAGTGAAGGAAAAGAATTCATAATACTGACCCATTTGCTATATTTTCGTCACTCATTTCAATAAAATAAAGGGATGTAAAATGAAAAGCACTAGAACTGTCACACAAAATAGTCTAGAGCTCATAAAGCATCACCCCACAAATGTTACATTGAAAGTTTTCTTGTTTGCAATAGCTACATGCCTTAGAATGCTCTTCTAAGTTTATTCTTTCAAAGACTCTAGACCAAAATGCTCAGATTATTTTGAACAGAGAATAGGTAGCTGTTACTTGCATAAAAAGTAGTATAAGCCTTTCATCTTCCTTCCTCACAGCATTCTGAAAAAAAATAATATCAAAACACAATTACTATCAAAATAAATTGAGAGCAATTATATACACACTTGCACAGTCTCATTAAAATTCCTAAGTATCTGTGTTTATAGAAAGGAGATGCCTTTATCCTGAAAGCAAAACAGATCCTACATATTCTTGACTGTCCCTCTCAACTTCATTTGTAAATTTATTTATCTGGAATACAAAAGAAAAAGAAGTTATCTTAATTTAGGGTAAAGGAGAAAAAAAGTAAGCACAAAATTGATGATAAAATAACCAAAGGTAATTTTATAATTAAATTTTCAAATAATAAATTAGTAACTTCAATAATTAAATGATAAATCAAGAATATAGAATTATTGGTATACCAAATACAAGCCATTATACTACTGTACAGCACTCTAGATCCGAAAGAAATAGAATCACAGCATAACCTCATGGTGGAAAAAGCAGGGCTCCTGTACCTGCTTCATTACACTTAAGATTCTTTAAACTTGGCCTTTGTAAGGGTCTTCTGCTTTCTACTCAGCAGCTTGCCATTCATTTGCAACTTTGTGGTAACTCTTCTCCACATTCTGAGGCTGCTGTAGAGTGCCATCATCCTGGTGTCCCAAGTACATCATGGCCTAGCAGTAGAAGAGCATGATTCATTTTCATGATGGATGTCTTACATAAAACAATTGCCACTGATTTTAAATCACTCCTGTGTCTACCTGCTTTCATTTTCCCTTGTAGCTTTAGTATAACTGCACTGAGATCCCTTCAATGCACATCTTGTAGCTTTTAGCCTGTTGTATCAAAGGTACACATCAAGGTTTTAATGGAAAAGTTGCAGGAATGACACAAGCTGAACCTTTTTTGGCCATTATGGTAACTGGTAACATTCTCCCGGCATTCAGTTCAGTTTGCCAAACATGGGTGTCTAATATCAGCTGAGGTGATCCAGTGCATTTCTTCTGGTCTTCAGCTGTTTTTCCAGAAAGACAGGAGTCTTCCATAAGGCCTACATCATACCTGTGAGTAACATGGGTGCCTTGAACAACACTGGTTATCTTAATACAAGATTCATATGCAGACAACTTAATTTGGGGATTCAGACTAGACCCAAGTTAATTTTTTAGCAGTGATGATGCAGAGTAAAATCAATACTGTTACCAGGACAGTAGATGAAGGACATGAAAAGCTGATATTTAAAGAAGATAATGGAGTCAATTTCTAGGTATTAGTTATCTTTTTAGGACGGATCAACTGCAATATGAAGTAATTATATTAGAGTCATCCTGCAATCTTATTGACAAGGAAGTTGTAAAGCTTTGAATAAACATTCAAATTAACAAAGGAAAGAAAATGTCTCTGAGGCTCTGGAGAAACAATCATCAATAGTTTGGATTTTGCTGGAATAGGAAGGCTAGAGAGTATTTACTTCTTCCTGAATTTTTCTTTTCTCTCATAGTAAACCTTCATTGTTTATCTGTCTTCAGGTTTAAAAAGAACTGTAAGTGCCTGAAGTACATTTTAAACAAGCCCAAGTTAAGAACTGGGATGTTGCCAGGTAATTTTTCTTGGGACAAACTATGTATGCATTTTTATCCCATTCCTGTAGTTTTTGGCTTAAAATATATGTAGTTCTGTCCCACAATACAATATATGCAGAAGACGTTTTTACTTGCTTAGATTTCCCATCATTTCTTTTGAGATAGTATATGCAATCATTTGTTGGTGCCAGTAAACAATTGCTTGTTTATCTTTCAAGAGTTTTTTTTTCCAGTTGAAGCTCTGTCAAACACATATCCCTTCATTTACAACTGGTCTCTTGAAAACTGATTCTGACCAGATTTTTTCTTGGTGCTTAGTCAAGGGCCTAATACATTGGACAAATATTTCTTCCCTCCTCTCTCCCCCTGCAGTTTTATAATTAATTAAAATATTTCTTCTATTGATACCCAAAACTACTTTTAGAGCTTCCAGCAATTGTTTTTTTTCAGAACTGTCAGTTTTCATGATGTCTGTATGTTTCAGCATCTGGGTTAAAAAAAAAAAAAGGAAAATAAAAAGGACAAAACAAATCCACATTCCAACTGCACCAAGATGCAGTTTTGTTAATCCAGTATTTGGCAATTTGGTCAAATATTTCTTAGTGCGATATTCCAGCACTGTGAATGTAAGATGTAGGCAAGTAACATCCCTTAACATTCCAATAAAACATTTTGTATAAGAATGAACACTTTTAAATTGATAAGTATAAATCAGTTTTAAAACATTTTATTCAATGCTTTAAAAAATATTTTTAATAGGAAAAATGAATTGTTTTAGTCCCAAATTGTTGAGAGTGACTGTGCTGTAAAGGAGATTAAGAATATCATTATGTAACTTTCATCTTGCTAAGAAGCCATCCTTGCTGCATTACTTGCCTGATTAACTATATATAATTGTGAAATCTTAGTATCTCAGTTCTTTTAACTGCCTGCTAATCTGTTCAGGAGTACTGAAATCAAACATACATTGATGGAAAAACATCAAAAAGCATTTATGGACAATCTTTCCCCCATTCAAATAGGCAACTAAAGGCTTAGTTCTCAAGTGTCAGATGCACAATTGACACACACAAAAGCTCTTGGTCCTGCTGAGTATCAAAATCACACAGCTTGTTTGTGGAAAAGCACACCAAAATGCAGAAGCAGCAGCAGAAGCCATCAACTTTCCTCCATCTCTCAACCCTCAGCCCACCCAGTGGAAAAGACCAGTATCACAAAACCACAAAACAGAAGCAGCAAATAGAACAGGAAGCCTCTCATACTGCAATCTTAACTGAAAGCCCCATGATATTTTGCTCCAGACACCACTTTCATTTTGCAGTTGACATGACAGCAGTGTGGTATTGAATATCATCAGCAGATTCAACTCAACTCATGAAAACAGTTAAGAGATAACTGTTAGGTCATTTAAAGCGCATGTTCTTATCTACTGACTGAGGTGACATCTATTATGCTGTACTAAACTCATCAGTAGTGACACCATGACTTGAAAATGATCATAACAAAGAAGCTTTATTGTTGTTTTTTTTAATCTAAGCAGGAAGATAATTCCAACAATCAGGGAATGAGGGGAAAAATAGTGAAGTTCTAGATATTTCCTTACAACATTTACTGGACACTATGGACTCTCTCTTGCTACTTGTTCTGGATTCAGCTTATTAATAGGTTTATACAGATGAATTTCAAATGCATAGGCAGGCATGTCAAAGGTTGCTGTGGTGATAAAGACTAAAACTCCTTATCTCAACTATTTATCTCAACCCAGATGTTTGTTTTGTGTTACTTTCCCTTCCGTTTGGGGGAGGGGGGGGAGGGGAGGAAGAGGGGACTTTTGAGAGTGTGCTGCATTAACCCAGGACAGTCCGTATTTGGCATCCCAACATGTGGCTTGAAAAGCGTTTGTCTTAACTAAGACCATTGATTTTGGCAGGAGATAAAAGGATTGAGGTAACAGGAAGCGAGATAATAGCATTCAGTTAAGGCTTGAGGCTTTTAAAGGGAGTTTTATATAAGATCTTGTTTTCTCCATGGTGTGTTTGCCATGTTGATGTATTTGCCTTCTGGGTGCTGCTGGGGCCAAGATGCTCGGGTCCTGTGAATGTTATCTGTGGTGGTTTGCTTTAGTATGTTCACCACAATAAGGTGTTAAGACATTTGCTTTTCTGGTTACGTTACATAAGATCTTATACATTTGTACTGCCTATGGTGTCCATTGTGGAGCTAGCATATTATGAGTATTATTCAGTTAAGAAGATTATTCAGTTAAGAAGGTTATTCAGTTAAGAAGGTATTTATCTGTGGTGATATTTCCACCTTTTGAGGGTTTCAGATATTTTTGGGACACTAGTACTAGCCTGCTTCTTCTTTCACGTCTTCTAAACGTGTACCTGCCCTTGTGCAGAGCAATACAAGTCTCTCCCAAGAATACCACCCAGAGATCTGCACTGAGGCTGGATAATTATGAGTAGCAGGGTGTATGGGATGTTATGGGCAAATGTCTAGGACAGTGGTCACCTCTGTTGGTTTGGAATTTCACCCCTGAACATGTGCAAAATCCTGACAAGCTGGTGAAAGGTTTGGAAAAAATCTGTTGTAAGCCTGGAAGTTCCCTAGAGACAGAAATCACTGTGATGTGTTGGGGCATGGACCATGCCTGTCTCATTCTTCTAATCACTGTTCAGAGTGCTCAGGGGCAAGAGAAGTCTCTGGGTCTACACACAGACCAACAGGCATGGCAGCTGCACCAGAGAACTAGCCTGTGCCAGCATCAGCTCCCCCTGTAAGGAAAAAGAAATACACTAGGAAAGTAGCTCCTCTGGCAAAGGATAAGGATGAATCAAGGTCCTCAGAGGAACAAGAAAAAGAGACAGGGATACTCTCTCAGTCTTTATCTCTGACCTTGGAAGATGGCCAGATACAAATTGTGGATGAAATGACTAGCAGACCCTGGCAATGTGAGGGAAGCCTCTCTTCATCTGTACAGGCCAGCGTTTCAGCTGTGAAGAAACTGTCCCAGAAGGTCAAACAAATCCAAGAGAACATGTTCTATTACCTACTGGTACAGTCCCATGCTTCAGCCACAAGTAGCAGGCACTTTCTTGTCTGAGGAAGAGAATCTAGGAGCTACACACCATGGCATACTCTACAGTTTTACTTATGTGACCGTGGGGAGGACATAAGGAAATGGAATGGAAAGCCTACTTCAATCCTAGCTGCACAAGTATGTGAATTACAAGGAAATTCTCTTGGAAGAATGCTTCTCCAGTTTCCTATGGAAAATTTCCCCAAATAAGAAGAACTGATAATGCTTCTGATCCCCTAGATGGGACTCCAAAGCATCTTCACAAGATGCAAGAGATTCCAGTCAGAATTACAGGGGTCCTGCCTCCAACCAGATGGAGGAGAGGTACAAGTGGATTTATTGGGTTGTGCGGATCCAACAGCTAGGTAAATTGAATCCACAGGAGTATAAAGTTTTAGATACAGGCACATACTGTACTCTGATGTCATTAGACTACAAGGAGTGGAACCCATCTGTATTTCTGACATGACAGGCAGATCCCAGCAGCTGTATATGTTGGAAGCTGAGTACCAGAAAGCAAGCCACAGTTTGCTTTCACTTGAAAGGTTGGAAGAGGTCACTGGAATTGACTTCCCCAGAGGTGGAAAAACAGCCCCACCATTTTGACTGGTTATGACCCGATCCAGACTGTGCTGGAACAGCTGAAGCTCCAGAGCATCTGCAATGAGAAGTCTTCTGTGTACTGCAAAATGATCTCTATTGAACAAAAATGGATAGTTAATGCTGTATAACATATGTTGTTTGCTGTTAATTGCTGCTAGGCATAATGTAGGTGGTATAGAATGAGGGGTGGAGAATGTCATAGACTGAGTTGCATAGAATCATAGAATTGTTAGGGTGGGAAGGGATCTCAAGGATCATCTAGTTTCAACTCCCTTGCCATGGGCAGGGACCCCTCACACTAGGTCAGGTTGTCCAGAACCACATCCAGCCTGGTCTTAAAACCTCTAGGGATGGGTCTTCCACCACCTGTTCCAGTGTCTCACCACTCTCATGGTGAAGAATTTCTTCCTAACATCCAATCTGAATCTACCCATTTCTTTTTTTTTTTTCCATTCCCCCTAGTCCTATCATTACCTGACACCCTAAAAAGTCCCTCACCAGCTTTCTTGTAGGCCCCCTTCAGATACTGGAAGGCCACAATTAGGTCTCCATGGAGTCTTCTCTTCTCCAGACTGAATGTCCCAACTCTCTCAATCTGTCTTCACAGGAGAGGTACTTCAGCCCCCTAATCATCCTCATGGCCCTTCTCTGGACACATTCCAGCATGTCTATATCCTTCCTGTAATAGGGGCCGCAGAACTGGATGCAGTACTTCAGGTAGGCTCTCACCAGAGTGGAGAAGAGTGGGAGAATCCCCTCTCTTGGCTATGCTTCTCTTGATGCAGCCCAGGATGTGATTGGCTTTCTGGGCTGCAAGTGCACACTGGTGGCTCAAGTTGTGCTTCTTATCCACCAGCACCCCCAGGTCCTTTTCTTCAGGGCTCCTCTCAAGCCAGTCGCTGCCCAGCCTATATCGGTGCCTGGGATTGCCCCAACCCAGATGCAGGACCTGGCACTTGGTCCTGTTGAACTTCATAAGATTGTCATGGGCCCACCTCTCCAGCCTCTCAAGGTCCCTCTCGATGGCATCCCTTCCCTCCAATGTCTATTGCACCACACAGCTTGGTGTCATCGGCAAACTTGCTGAAGATGCACCTAATGCCACTCTCCATGTCACCAACAAAGATATTAAGCAAGCCTGGTCCCAGTACTGATTCCTGCGGGACTCCATTTGTCACTGGCCTCCACTTGGACATGGACCCAGTGACAGCCATCCTTTGGGTGCAGCCATCAAGCCAGTTCTTTATCCACTGAAAGATCCATCATCAAATCCATACTGCACCAGCTAGGAGACCAGGATGTGGTGCAGCAGAGTGTCAAAGGTTTTGCCCCCATGCAGACAAATGACATCAGTTCCTCAGCCTTCATCTATTAATGTTGTGACCTTGTCATAGAAGTCCACCAGGTTTGTCAGGCAGGATTTGCTCTTGCTGAAGCTGTGCTGATTGTGCCCAATCACTTCTTCATTATTCTTCTGCCTCAGCAGTACCTACAGAAGAATCTGCTCCATGATCTTACCAGGCACAGAGGTGAGACTGACTGGTCTGTAGTTCCATTATTGGAATTATCTGTCCTGGAATTCTGTTTCCATTGTTGCATTCTACTCCTGCCTCCCGTATTGATTAACTCAGGACTCATTTTCCATAAATGGCAAACTTTCTTTTAAAGTATGATATTTTTAAGGATTTAAATAGATCACCCACTAAGCCAGTTGTTAAACACTGTTTGAAAACACTATAAACTAAGAAATCATGAAAAAAAGAAAGAGAGATACTGACTTAGATCTAAGATTCCCCCCACCACCATTCATCCATTTGCTTCTCACTAATATATCTGCTTTTGATGTATTCCTTTTGTAGTTGCTGTTCCAGCTGTTTAACAGTTTTGGATTATGATTCTTGCAGTATTTTTATTTATTCATTTCACAGTTTAAAAACAAAATCATTCTGAATTTTAAAGTTTTGTGTTTTTTTTTTTTTTAAAGCCCAGGTTTTAAATGCATTCACTCCATTGCCGCATTGGCTTTCCATTTCTACACTATTAATTTCTTGACATGAGATCTCTCCATCTTTCCCATGTAGTTTGAAATATATGGAAAATTTCAAATCATACTGCAGTACTCTTGTTCTCATTTGGCACAGAGTAATTTGAAAGGCTCCTCAGTTTTTAAAATGTCACGAGGAAGTACAAAAGACCATCAGAAGGTTGATAGCTCAGGAACCTCTTTAAAAAGTAAATCAATCTTCTCTGTATTCCTCTCTCTATTTGTTTAAATGTTGGCAGCATACTTGCAAGCTTGGCAAATTCACGTAACTCTAATTGCCCTCTATTTTTGAGAATGACAAAAAAAAAATACAAAACTAGTGATAGATTTGTTTTTCCCCTTTCAGATTGAGCAATAAAGCTTAAAGATCTGTGAAATCTGGCTGTCTTTGCTGCTTGTGTCTCATATTTTGTAAATGGTAAATTAGAGGATAGGAAGAAAAATAAAAGGAAATATTTCCAAGTAAAGAAAAGAACATTATCTAGCTGGTATAAGATGTAGTTCTACATGGCTAAGATAAAGATAAGTGTGAAAATCGCAGTATTGCAGTATCACAAAGGTTGGAAGAGACCTCAAAGATCATCAAGTCCAACCTATTACCACAGACCCCATGACAAGACCATGGCACCAAGTGCCATGTCCAATCCCCTCTTGAGCACTTCCAGGGACGGTGACTCCACCAACTCCCTGGGCAGCCCATTGCAATGGTGAATGACTCTCTCGGTGAAGAACTTTCTCCTCACCTCCAGCCTAAACTTCCCCTGGTGCAGCTTGAGACTGTGTCCCCTTGTTCTGGGGCTGGTTGCTAGGGAGAAGAGGCCAACCCCTTCCTGGCTACAACCACCTTTCAGGTAGCTGTAGAGAGCAAGGAGGTCGCCCCTGAGCCTCCTCTTCTCCAGGCTAAACAATCCCAGCTCCCTCAGCCTCTCCTCATAGGGCTTGTGCTCAAGGCCTCTCACCAGCCTTGTTGCCCTTAATGAAGACAATTCAGTCTAAATTCATAATCACTATCAGCTGGAGTACACCCACTAAAACTAACCGAAGAATAATATCAATGTTGTTTGAAAGTCGAGAGCAATAACCGTAATTATTTTCATAAGAAACCAATATAGATTCAAAGAAGAATATGAAACAGAAAATAAACGTTCAAACAGCAATATTCTGGAGTATGAAATACTCTGGGTGCTCAATGTTTGATAGAGTATCAGCATTCCTACATGCTGTGTAGCCCAATTTTACATCTGTCAAGTCCTTGTACGCATGAACTATTTGAGATTAGAGAGCTGAGATATAAAAATGCAGATTTTTTTTTAAGCAATATTTTCTAGAGGAAAGAAAGAAACCTAGCAAAGCACATTTTGCAAGTTACTTCAGTATTACAACCCCAAGATCCCTTATCACCAGCTGGATGGGGAAAAAAAGAAAAACAGAATCACAGAATCAATAAGGTTGGAAAAGACCTCAAAGATCATCGAGTCCAAAAGGAAAAACAAAAACAAAAAAGTAACCCTGGAGCTCTGGAGCTAATATAAGTATGCCTGATACAAAGGCTGTGTAAGGGGCTAGATTAATTTCCCTTTGAAGTCAATATTTAAAAGGCTGACTTGAACTGGGGCTTTAGGAGTATATTGAACACATTCTTCCACCATCTTTCATGACACAATTCTGATATTTAATTATTGTATTTTCTAAAATTGTAGATAACAGCCAGTAGAAGCATCAGAACTTAGAGAGATATGTATTTTTACACATGGTATATTGATTGCTTATGTCTGCTAATTTTATTTTGATAATTTCCATAAACAAAGAAAAAAATGCTCTCCTACCAAAATTCCCAGGCATTTCCTGAGTAGACTGAGGGCCATACTGTGTGGTGCTCCAGTGTTTTTAGCTACCTATAAGCAGCAGAAAGTATGGGCTGCTCAATGAGGGCAGAGGACCTGGGAGCTGTGGTTGGTGTGAAACTAACAAGAGCAGCCGCTCATCAACAATCAAAAAGCCTCAGTACCAAGGCAGGGATGGTAATAGTGACTGTGATTAGCTGAATGCTCAGCAGTCACTAAGTAAATCCATACTGACCAAGCATGCCTAAGGCCAAGTTGAAAACTCAAGTCAATATGGCAAGCCTAAAGTCAGCAAGAAATAAGGCCAGGCTTAGGCAAGGATTGAGCCTGAATATAATGTGTAGGTGAATATACAGAAGCTGTGCAGGTAGATGCCCAGGGATGCATCTGATGCCTCTTCTTTAATATATCACTTTTTGCTTCTCACTGTTCTTTCTGGAAGTTTATCTGTACTTAGGGAGGTCTGATCCAAGGTCACACAACTGAACTATATCACAGCTGGCTTTCAACACAAGTAGCCAAACCCAGTGGGAAAAGTTGCAAAGAATTATGAAAAAAAGATAGTTATATGCTGTCCAGAACTTCTTGGTGTGCTTGGGACTTGAATGGAAAACTTTTATTGGAAAACTTTTATTATAAAAGAAAACCCACCGTAGATTTATGTATTTTTCCCCTCCATGTTTCTTCAAGTAGTCAACTAGACAAACATAAAGGAAAATCTACTGAAGTTTTTGATTTAGTCAGTCACTTCAGAAAAATTTAGCCTCAAGAAAATAATATAATTCTAGAATTTTTTTCATGCCTAATTTCACTATAATTACCAATATTTTGGTAGCAGAATATTTCAGTACAAATATATTTCTCCGGGAAGAGGATTCTTTTCCTATCTCTCACCTAATTCTGAGGTTACCATGTTATTTCCATTTTCATTTGTATGTCAGATGTCTCCATAATTACTAAGGCCCAGAGGTATACTCCATGCATGTCATTCACTGCACAATCAATGCACAATCAATACACAATGTTCTCATCTAGAAAATTTAACTTATGGAGTACTGAAAAATCTCACTTAGTCTTGAGCAGAATTCTTGTGAAGAAGTCCTTCCTATTTAGCTTTAGGATTTCCAGAGAAAATTATGCAGAATCAGTCACCTTTTAGTTTTCGAAACTAAAATTTTGTCAACACAATCATTTGCTTAGCCTCAGTGATCAAAACCATGTCCCAGACAGAGAAAACAAGCACCAAATTGTATTTTAATGGGATCGATTAATCTCTATAAACAGAAAACCCCAAACAATAAACTCTAAATAAATTGACAGCATGACTTTAAGTAACAGATTTAAAAACTGGTAACCTTTCATATGTGTAACTTGGTTTTGAAAAAAAAATAAATAAAAAATTGTTGGTCTGTGAAAGACCTCCACTGCAATTGTATTAAACTGAGGTCTGTATATATCCAAACAGTAAGAACAGACTATTTAAGTCATAATCTATGTGGAGTATCCAAAGTTCAAAGAGGATAGTAAGATCCATTTCTCTAAAGAAATTAAGCCAAACTGTGACTAGCAATAAAGCTTCTTGCTATATTACATAGTCCTAGAGAATTACATAATTTTACTGTATGTTAGAAACAATTCACTGAAAAATATGTTTATGTGGTCTACTCCACAACTTATCGAAGTCCTTGATCTACATGCTTATAATGGAAAACAACAAGCTGTAATTCTGCTCTATAATTCCTTCTAATAGCAAATAAAAAGTTCAAAACATTGTAGGTACATATGCTATTAATTTTAAAAAGACAAGAGTTAATTTCAGTGGAAGCTTTATAGTCAGCTCAAAGTATATAACTCTGTTTCTCTTAAGAACGGATGAAAATACCTAGAATAAAATAAGCTCTTCCAAATAAATAACTTCCTAAGGCCAAGATATAATTAATTAAAATGTATTATGAATTAGAATATTTTAACAATGAAACCAAACTGTGAATAAGGCTGGTTTCCACCACCTTCAGTGTTTCAGTGAAAGGCAGAAGTCCATTGTTTATTAGCTTCTACATGGCTCTTTCATTCCTAACAAATACTGTGGTTGATATAAAGAGATGCAGAAAATGCATATATATGCTTAACTCTGTCTTTTTTTTCTAACTCAGCCTTTTTTTTTTACTTAACCATGACAAACATTTTCTGGAGGCAATGCATCTGATTTATCAGGATTTTCTCTGAAAAGGAAAAGTTCTGTGAAATGTCTATTTACAGTACTCTGTGGTCCTATCAAAGGCTTTTTCAACTATTGATCTTTCCAAAAGATGTACATATAGACAAATATTTTCCCCTACATCTATGATACTCTGACACACATGCACTGTATACTACACATGTAAGGAGAAGGAAAAAGAACAAAAAAAAAAAAAAAGTGTTCTGGTTATAGAACAAGCTCAGAAATGTGAACAAAATTTGACAGAATAAATTCTGAGTGGTTCAAGTTACTATTGACCACAGATATTTGATATATTTGAAATGATCCATCTTAAAAGAAGCTATGGTGATAAATATAGCAATATATGGTGTCAACTGTAATTTTCAAATTTATCCTGCATCTGTGATTAGCAGAAGCAGAAGTTGGAATTGTGAAATGTAAACATCAATAACAAAAATAGACCTGATAGCCTTTAATGAAGCAGTGAAAGAAATTCTCAATACTTGTCTTCAGCTCTTTAAAAATCAGAAGATGTGTTATGTAGAGGGATTTAATCTGATGAGGCTTACGTCCCTGTAAATTTTACATCGAGATTCGGATGTGAACAATTAATTCAAGACCTCTGGGCCTGAATTAATGATTTTTCATAGAAGAACCAGGTAAAATTATTCAAAATTTTGAAGTCACAAAGCATTTCTAAGTTCTGTGACAGGAGATGAGTAAAGGCAGACCATAGAATTGTGCTGGAGTTTGGTGTACCCTCAATATAAGACAGACATTAATGCAAGTTTGGCAGAAGGCTACTGGAATGGTTTGGACTACAGAAGAGCCTTGAGGGACCAGGATTTACTTAGACTGGAGAAGAGAAATTTGGAGATGCACAACAGGAGCTTTCAAGAATATTGAAAATAGAGTTCAATCTCTCATATATAGAGATTAGTTAGTTCATTTTTTTTTCTAAATTTGATCACAATTGGGTCCCCATCTTAACAAGACTAAAGGCTGTGAGGCTCTGAAGTTCTATATTTTAATATGGGGAAAAAATATAATCTGGGCTGGATTACTTTGCTTGATACTTGGGATACAGACTTGAAACATGATCAAGTAATAAAACTAAATAGCTTTTTCTCTCTTAAGTATATTTAGCTGCCTAATTTTATCTTTTTTTGTATTGCAATGTTTCTTGAAAAAAGTACTGAAAACAACCCCATGCAGCACAACAGGTTGGGGGCAGAGTGGCTGGAGGGCAGCCAGGCAGAAAGGGACCTGGGAGTAGTGGTTGACAACTGGCTGAACATGAGCCATCAGTGTGCCAAGGTGGCACACAATAGATGTACAGTGGACTTTAAGCAGCCTGTCTAGAATTCTATAAAGAAATGTAAGAGAAAGTAAGACAGGGAAAAGTAGGGGGGAGCAACCAAAACCCAATATCCAACAAATCAAACAAAAACAACCCCCTCTCCACAAACAACAAACAAGTAAACACACACACCCCCACCAAGAGAAACAAATAGTCATAGCTCAGGTAAAGCTATAATCCATTGGAGATGTATTCTACAAACCTTATTCGGATGGAGTAGTTTCACTACTTAAGGTTGGCAAAGGTGACAGAAAATGTTAACAGTGCTACTGCATCCAGTCACATCAATTTATAAATGCAGCTGGATGTTGAAGTTGTTTCATTGTTTCCATGTAATTGCAAAGCCCGTTTTTACAGAATAAATGTGTTAAATGATTTTTTTTTTATCATCTTCACCATCTCCATGCTGTTAACATTTTTTGAATAATTAAGAACAGGTCAATATAGCTGTTGGTAGAAGTAGATAAAACAATATTTGGAAAATTTTAGCATATATAAGTCCACAGGTCAGTGTGATTTGAAACTTGTGGTGTTATGGGAATTATTAATGAACTTGCTGAACCACTTGCAATTATACAGCAGGCTTTAGGGAACTGGCAAGAAAATAGCAATGAATTTCAGTGAAAAAGAGCAATAGCAGTGAAATCTGTAATTAGACTAATTCAGTACCATACAATAAGAGTTTCTCTGCCTGTACAATTGTAATGAGGAGGTTGTTAATTTATGAATTTACTAAAATATTGTATTTTAAATACATTATTATTAATATTAGAAATTATTAAGAACCAATTAATCACTATCTATATACAGATTCTAGTGCATGGTTGTGAGATGTATCCCATAACTGGTCTCACATATATAATTTTGAACCCAATTAGAATATTTACAGAATTAATGTCAATTAAAGAATGAAGTGAACTTCCGCTTCTTGTCCACCAGATGGTGACTCGACAAGGGGGCTTGTGGCTTTAACTATATACAGGAAAAGTTACAAAGTCAGAGGCAATCCAAGCAAAGGCTTAAACTAGAAATGTCAGGTGGCTAAGCATGGGGGACTTGAAATTGAACCTTAGCTGGTGGAAAACACATGAAAAAATACACTGTCTTTTGTAGTTAGTTAGACTACAGCTGGATGCTGCCTGTCCTGCTGGCTCCAGGGCTGGTCTGTTCTGGGGAGGGGCTCCCAGGGCTGAGCCTGTGGCCAAAGCTGCAGTGGGGGCAGCTTTCTTCTCCCACCGTGGTGGGGGCCACGAGACAGACTTCTGACAATTGGCAGATTCCCTCGCAGGGCTGAGGCAGCTCCCTCGGAGCAGTGGTGGGTAGGGCTGGGCCCTTCTGGTGTCAGCCTGTGCTGCAAGGTGGTTGGGGCTGGCAGAGTAGCCCCACAGCGGGGGGCCCAGAACAGTGCAGCTTCCCCTTGCTTGGCTCAAAGTGAGCCAGCGGAACTCTCTCACAGGTGGTCCCAGTTTTGAGTTACCCTGGGGTTTACATGCCAACAGAGCGGCATGGGCAACTCCTCTTCTCCCACAGCTGTGGCGACAGGCAGGATGTGGCTGGTTGCTGTTCCTGTCTTTATGAGCTGGCACACACAGGGTTGTGGCTTGTCAGTCTGCTGCTCATAGCTGTAGCAGATGCTAATAAGACTTGCTGAGATTCAAGCAAGTTCTTCCTGTCATCTGGGCAGTCTTACCCTCGAGAGTGCAGTCCCCTTTAAGACATGGCAGTTCTCCCCGACCGATGATAACTGAAAAATGACACTGGTTGTTGGTAGCTTCAGTGAAGGACTCTTTGTGAGCTCTCAGGTTGCTGGCTTCTCTGGGTGCAGAGGCATGTAGTTTCCTTATGTGTGAAATGACAAGGCTTACTAGCAATGGCTATGGAGCTTAGGCCTGGAGCTTGGTAGCAAAGACAAAGCAAAGAGCTTAATGGCAAAGAGAGTAACTTGTTAGCATTTGACATCATACTTACAAGTTTCATGAAGCTGAGTTTGGCCACTGGGCAGTCTTGTAAACAGAGAGCTTTAGCCTATAAAAAGTGTGAGGCTAGAATTATGCCCTTACTTGGCAGTGACATGGGCCTAGCATGTTCATCCCATGCGGTGGGTGCATGTTGTTGTTTACCCCTTAGAAGGCAGGTTGGGTTTATGCCGTCTCAATGGCACCTGAGGTCTTTGCTCCCCTCAGCTCTGGCCTGAGCACGCACTCCAGAAAGGAGGGTGGAAGGGGGAACATGGCCAAACATGTTGGGACAAGTTTTTCAGGATTTGGGGCATATTTCTGGACATATGGTGCCTTCACCACAACGATTTAAATATCAAATTACAAAGAAGCTGAAATGTAGAGTAGAAAGCAAAGTATGCTGAAATTAATGAGATGATGGAAACAGTTTGCTTTGATTTCAGTAAGTTTAATGTCAAGCCCACCTTGCAAATATAATACTATATTAAATTAAAAACAAAAAGATGGAGAGAAAAAAATATTGCCATGATCAGAATGTTTTTCAGTTATCCTCTGACTCTCAAAACAAGAAGGAAATCCAGCAACTCTTTAGAATAGAATACACTAGAATAGAACAGAATAAACCAGGTTGGAAGAGACCTGCGAGATCATTGTGTCCAACCTATCATCCAACACCACCTAATCAACTAAACCATGCAACCAAGCACCCCATCAAGGCTCCTCCTGAACATCTCCAGTGACAGCGACTCCACCACCTCCCCGGGCAGCCCATTCCAATGGGCAATCACTCTCTCTGTGTAAAACTTCCTCCTAACCTCCAGCCTGAACCTCTCTTGGCACAGCCTGAGACTGTGTCCTCTTGTTCTGGTACTGGCTGCCTGGGAGAAGAGACCAACCTCTGCCTGGCTACCACCTCCCTTCAGGTAGTTGTAGAGAGCAAGAAGGTCACCCCTCAGTCTCCTCTTCTCCAGGCTAAGCAACCCCAGCTCCCTCAGCCTCTCCTCATAAGGCTTGTGTTCCAAAGCCCTCACCAACTTCGTTGCCCTTCTCTGGACACGTTCCAGCAAAACAACATCCCTCCTAAACTGAGGGGCCCAGAACTGGACACAGGACTCAAGGTGTGGCCTAACCAGTGCAGTGTACAGGGGCACAATGACCTCCCTGCTCCTGCTGGCCACGCTGTTCCTGATGCAGGCCAGGATACCATTGGCCTTCTTGGCTGCCTGGGCACACTGCAGGCTCATCTTCAGCCTACCATCACTCAGTACCACCAAATCCCTCTCTGCCTGGCCGCTCTCCAGCCACTCTGACCCCAGCCTGTAGCACTGCATGGGGTTGTTGTGGCCAATATGCAGAACCCGGCACTTGGATATGTTCAATCTCATGCCGTTGGATTCTGCCCATCTGTCCAGCCTGTCGAGGTCCCTCTGCAAAGCCTCTCTGCCCTCCAGCAGATCAACTCCTGCCCCCAGCTTGGTGTTGTCCGCAAATTTACTGATGATGGACTCGATGCCCTCATCCAGATCATCAATAAAGATGTTAAAGAGCATGGGGCCCAGCACTGATCCTTGGGGCACACCGCTAGTGAGTGGCTGCCAGCTGGATGTGGCACCATTCACCACCACTCTCTGGGCTCGGCCCTCCAGCCAGTTCCTCACACAGTGCAGTGTGATCCTGTCCAAGCCATGGGCTGCCAGCTTGGCCAGGAGTTTGCTGTGGGGGACTGTGTCAAAGGCCTTGCTGAAGTCCAGGTAGACTACATCCGCAGGCCTCCCCACATCCACCAGGTTGGTCACCTGATCATAGAAGGAGATCAGGTTGGTCAGGCAGGACCTGCCCTTCCTAAATCCATGCTGGCTGGGCCTGATCCCTTGGCCATCCTGTAAGTGTTGTGTGATTGCACTCAAGATGACCTGTTCCATATTCTTGCCTGGCACTGAGGTCAGGCTGACAGGCCTATAATTCCCTGGCTCATCCAACCGGCCCTTCTTGTGGATGGGCACCACGTTGGCCAGGTTCCAGTCTTCTGGGATGTCTCCAGTTGTCCTCTGATGGGCACAGAACAAATAGAGAAAAGCAGCCCAGTCATATGTGTATTAAGATAAATAGCTAAAGTCAGACAAAACCAGGATGAAAGTTTTAAGTCATTTATAATAAAGACTAGTATAGAATCTGGAGTTACCAGCTTTTTCTATATTAAGCTACTGTTAGAAATCTATCAATTTTTTTTTTTTTTTTCCTCAGAAAATTTAACTTTTCACTTGAAATGCACACACAAAAAAAAGAGATTAAAAAAAAAAGAATAGAAATTTAAAAAGAAAGAAACAATAGTAGATAAAACCATAAATGTAGAACTGGAGGGTAGGTGTTTAACTGGAAATCTTAGGACAGTAAAATCCTAGTTTGGGAATAATTACATGACGTATGTGCCTTAGAGCAGGAAATCCAAAAGCAACACTTTGGTAGAAAATTTTTAAAGGAATTAGTAACCCCCCATGTAAAATATACTACTTTCTATAATTATTTCTGCTAGGAACAGTGGTGTTTAGTTTGGGTTTTGTTTGTGTTTCTTTCCCCCTCATATTTATTGAGAAATGCATGCATGATTTTTTTAATAAGTCCTCTTGGAAAATAATATTTGAGATTTTTTATTATTTTTTCTTTTTCCTGTTTTCATTACAGGAAAACAGGGTGAGAAATATACCGCTTTATCTTCAGAAGTATTAGTCTATATCCTCAGAGTATTACTTCCCTTTCAGAACAGTACATAAAGAAATTTCCCTCAGTCTCTCAAATGTCAAGCTCATTTCACCTTCTAGACCTCTCAGCAGACAAAACAATTGAAAAACATGCTCCAGTTCTTCATCTGAAAATTGTGCCTTTATTTTTTTTCCCCTTAATCTTCAGCTTTGAGTGGAAAGGTTTCTCTTGCTATTACAGGTATGTGAGCTAGGGAGTTTTGACTTTTCTAATAACTTTTTACAGTAAGAAAAATACTTTGGATAGGAAAAAAGTATATTCAGTCACATTATTTCAGCCTTCTAAAACAATAATGAAAAATGGAATAAAAATGAGAACTGTGAGACCATTTTGTCAGCAATATAAAAATGAAACATCAAGTTTAAATACATTTTCAATAGGGCAGTTGGCAAAATCATGCACCAATTTTTTTTCCTCATTGCTTAACTGAAACGTTCAGTCAACATTATACATATTTTAAATAACTTTTAATGACTTCTTTTTATTATCTATGAGGAAAGTTATCTAGAAAGTGTAAGTCCCTATTGCTTTTACTTAAATAGACAGAATACTTTAAAAGAAAATAGAACATCTAAAAGACTTAAATTTTAGACGTGTATTTTAAGAAAACTTCAAAATGCACACACAGCTTCATAGAACCATGAATTTGCACAGTTTTAATCCTCAATGAAATTTCAAAATATAGCTTAAAACTAGTGGGAAATTCTGGAATTACAAATCAGACAGGATTGAGTTTAGCAGGTGAAATGGTGATTTTCCCATGCTGGTAGATAGTATTTTAATTACAGTATGCACTTCATGGGTGCTCAAGCTCACAATACAGAGGGTATCCACAGCTCAGGAAAGAAATTCCCTGACCCCAAGAAAAACTGGAGAAATACCTGTCAGAAATGAATGTTGAAATATTTTAGAATGCTTTGAGGACCTGTGATTTTTCTAGAAAAACTTAACCACATTTTTCTGGAAAAATAAGCTGGACAGAAACAGAAATTGTTGTTTGATTGTTTTCTTTCGTTGGCTGCATAAATACAATACAATACAATACAATACAATACACCAGGTTGAAAGAGACCTTCAAGATCATCGCGTCCAACCCATCAAACAATCCAACCCACCCAACAACTAGACCATACAGCCAAGCACCCCATCAAGTCTT
Source organism: Picus viridis (assembly GCA_033816785.1). Lineage (NCBI taxonomy): Eukaryota > Metazoa > Chordata > Aves > Piciformes > Picidae > Picus > Picus viridis. Next base: position 69,163,208 of record CM066566.1, read on the forward strand.
CTCCTGAACACCTCCTGTGAAGGTGACTCCACCACCTCCACGGGTAGCCGATTCCAATGGGCAATCAAATACTGCACCTTATCTCGTAGTGAAAAGCCACAAGACAGAAACCAAAGGTTAGTTGCTAGATATAATAAAAGAGGTAAGTTTTCAGACAGCAGAAGCAATAGCAATGTTGAGAGTTTAAAGGGTCAGCCATGAGAACTTCTTGTGGTATTCTTGTGTGCTATTACAGCTATAAAAAGACAGAAGCACATAATGCATATTTATGTTATAATGCAAACAGCATTACAGTAGACACAGAATCCCTTAGAAGACTAATTTTCAAATTATTTCACTTCAGAATCCTAAATAAAATTTTCCTTATTAAATGTATATTGATAAATTAATTACTTTGAAATTACTGTGCAGGCTTTAGAGCCAGTGCTCACAAACATAGATAAAAAACAAAATACAACAGCATCTTTATGTAATAGTAAGCCATAATCTATAATTGATTTGCTTTATCTTTTAATAGGGAGATATTGACTTGAGACTTGGAACCATAGCTATCATGGTTTTTACTGACTGTTCAAGCTTTTGACAGTGATTAATTCCTAGCTAGTGGAGTTGGTCCTTATGTGAGGGAGAAACTAGAATATATGGAGTTCTGTTCAGAAGTGGATGAGATGTGAGTTTGTGGGTGTGAATTAAGGGGCAGGCTAGCATAACGGATGCAGTTGTGGGTGTTTATTACAGACCACTTGATCAGGATGAGGAAGTTGATGAGGCCTTCTACAGGCAGCTGACAGCAGGCCTGCTTGTCATGGGGGATTTTAACTACCCAAATATTTGCTGGAAGGCCTACACAGCCAGCCACCCACAGTCCAGGAGGTTCCTCCAGTGCATTGATGACAACTTCTTGATGCAAATGGTAGATGAGCTAATTAGGAGAGGAGTGCTATTGGATCTGATACTCACTAACAATGAGGGTATGGTTGAAGCAGTGAAGGTTGAGGGCAGCCTTGGCTGTAGCTATCATGAGACAGTGGAGTTCAGGATCTTGTGTGGTAGGAACAGAATACCATGCAGCATCACAGCCTTGGACTTCAGCAGGGACAACTTTGGCCTTTTCAAGCAATTGCTGGGGGAAATCTCATGGGACAGAGTACTAGAAGGCAAAGGGAACCATGACAGCTGGTTAATAATCAAGGACCATTTCTTCCACGCTCGAGATCAGAGCATTCCAACAAATAGGAAATTGAGAAAGGAAGCCAGGAGACTGTGGCAGCTTAGGCTGGATGCCTCCTGTTGCTGCCACAGAAGATACACCTCCAGTGTCCCGAGGGTCCAGCCCCGTGGGTGGGCACTGGAAACAGCTTATTTTATACCCATAATATCCTGCACCCTACAAATCTATCTGCAAAGTCATTCACTTTTTCTTTCTTCTCTCTCTGCTCCTGTGGGAGATGCTCCCTGTCGGGTAATGCTGGGGGAGTTTCTCAAAGCCTCTTAAGCCTGGCTAGGACTAATGCCAGGAGAAGAAGGGGGAGGGGCAGTCTCAGACCTGACCAGCTAAGACTAGCCTAGCAGTAAGGGGGGAGTGGGGGGGGAAGAAAGAGCCCTGGGGTTATACCCTCAGGTGGGGATAACAGAAAGGGCTTCTACAATACAATACAATACAATACAATACAATACAATACAATACAATACAATACACCAGGTTGAAAGAGACCTTCAAGATCATCACGTCCAACCCACCTACCAATCCAACCCACCTAAACAATTAAACCATGCAGCCAAGCACCCCATCAAAGTCTCCTCCTGAACACCTCCAATGAAGGTGACTCCACCACCTCCACGGGCAGCCCATTCCAATGGGCAATCACTCTCTCTGTAGAGAACTTCTTCCTAACATCCAGCCTAAACCTGCCCTGGCGCAGCCTGAGACTGTGTCCTCTGGTTCTGTTACTGGCTGCCTGGGAAAAGAGACCGACCTCTGCCTGTCTACAACCTCCCTTCAGGTAGTTGTAGACAGCAATAACGTTGAAGGAAAAACTAACACTAGAAGCGACATAGGCCCATTGTGGTGTGGCCACTGAGGCTGGGTGCCTTCCAAAAAAGAAGCCACAAAGTTGAGACCTCCAGTGTCTAGAGTGTCCAGCCCAGGGGGTGGACACAGGAAATACTGTATTTCTACCCATAAATCCTGCCCCCTTATGAATCTGGCTGCAAAGTTATTCTCTCTTTCTGCCCTCTCTGCTCCTGTGGGAGAGAGATGCTCTCTTAATCTGGAAATGATGGGGGAGTATCCCAGGACTCATTGGCCTAAGTAATTTTTTCCCCCTGTATAATCTTGGGCTGCTCAGGCCTAATGCTGGGGTAAAAAAGTGGGGGGAAGAGGGTAGTTCAGACCTGACCAAACTGAAACCAACCTAGCAATGGGGGGCAAGAAAGAACCCTGGGGGTGGGTGGACCCCAGCAGAGGAGAAGGGAAACCCTGGACTTTTGGTTTGGTGAAAGGAACGTCTGTGTTTAGAGTGGGGATTTCTTTGAATTACTGTGCTCACCACTATCATTGTGGTATGTTAGTTGCTTTTCCATTTAAACTTTCCATTACTACCAAGTCCATTTGTGTGAGAGTGAGTTATTCTTTTGCCCCTTTTGGGGAAATAGAATAATCTGTCCCGCTCTAAACTAGGACAGGTGGGTGCCTTTGTGAAAAGTAGAGTCAATAAATGCCTTCTTTGTCTCCATCTATACTGCTGGAGGCTGTCCTCAGAAAACCCAGAGGCCCCAGAGGAAGACATGATGGAGGAGTCTCCATTCCCCTTAGTCCTGTCAGTACCTGACACCCTAAAAGTCCCTCACCTCATCCATTTTCCCCTCAAATTCCTGAGCCTCTGTACTCTGTTGGAGTCTCCTCCCACCCCAGGTGTGACCATTTGGCCTTCCCTGCTGTCTCCCCTTTATAATTCCTCCCTGGAAAAGCAGAAGTCCCAAGCTGAGCCCAGCTGGGTTGAGAGATTCTTTTCTCACTCCTGGTGAGTCCTTATAGGGTATAGTGGGTGTTTGGGGTAGGGTCAAAGGCTGAGGGGCATTGTGGCCCCCTGGTTAGGTAGGATGAGGGTTGATGGCCCCTCCAGAATCATCCATGGGTGCTGGCTGGGTCCTTGCTGGGGCTGAGCTCCTCTGTGTGGTATCTTGGCTGGTGAGGGTCATGCCCCTGGCTCTGGGATGGGTGCAAAAATTATGGTGGTGACTGTTCATCTTTGGGAGTTTTATTCTCTTATCTTTCCTCCATCTCTTGATTTATCCTTCAATCTGGGTCAGAAATTGCTTTATAAAGCTCCACAGGTCCATGGTCCTTGTGTCTATGCCTAGAGATGCAAGAGAGATGAAGATGCAGCTCTGCTATGATAATCAGGTGTCAAGAAGAAAGGAAAAAAAACTAAGATGTCCAAGACTCCTAGATGGAAAATGATAAATGCCTTTGGAGCCAGTAGCTGCTTTTAGTTAATAACTCAGTTTTTAAATTCTCTCAGTGAATAATAGGACATCATGGCATCAGATCACTGTTGTTTTTCAATGGAGCTCTAAACTTTGCGTTATTTTAGGGAAGGTTTCAAATTTTGTTAATTCTCAACTAATTGAAATTGAAAGTGAACTTGAGATACTTTGGAAAAATCCTATCCAATAGAGAGGACAGATCACACTCTTTTGAAATGAGATTCTTATGCAATCACTTCCAAATGCATAAATAGAAACTGTCACTATCTGGTTATCTATGCACAAAGAAATGCTACTGTTTCACTCAAGAATCCAGCTGAAATATGTGCCCTCAAAAAAACAAACTTTGCCTGCTGATATTTGAAAGGCAGATGTTCACAGTAAATGAACTACTACAGATTTTTTTTGTTTGTTTGGTTGGTTGGTTTTTTGTTTTGTTTTTCTTCAGAATTTGGGTTTGCATATGTGTGTGTTTGGGTTTTTTGTTTGCTTTTTTAAAAAATCACTTAAGAACAGCTGTTAATCGAAGCCATTCATGATTATCATATGGATACATGCACTCTATTTGTCAATAAGAAACATATGAAAAACACATGTATGCATACATAAGCACATTATTATTCTAATAGAACCTTTTTAACATGAATTTTAAGGAAAAAAGATCCAAACCTATCCAACCCTTTAGCACTTTTCATGTGACAAAGGATTAACTGTTTCTTTGAACCAAGAAACCTGTACTGCAACAACCGATATATTAGCTAATTTTTTGATTGGTATCCTTGGGTAAAATTTTAAAACAGAACTGACATATATGTCTGTCCTGAAGGATCGACCTGGCCCAGACCTTGGGCTAAGAACCTGTGAATGTGCAAACCTGGACACTTCCTGGGGTCCAGATGGTCTAGATAAACATGTAGCACATGTAATTAACTTGGTGACACAGCCGTGAACTGTGTGCCCCAGCCATGTTTGGATATGCCCCATCCTATTGGTCCAGTTACCAGGTTTCTCTGTAACCAAAAAGCACTAATTGTCCTGGGACAGTATTTAAACCGGCCAAGAAGTTAGGCAACTTGCCTTGTTCTCACCCAGACAGCAGCAAGGGCCAAATGCTACCAGAGTAGCAGCTGAAAGGCCTGCCCTAGCAGACCAGCTACACCTGACCTTGCTCTTACTGCTAAAGAGACAAAAGCCAAATGCTGCCTGAGTAGCAGCTGAAAAGCTTGTCCTAACAGGCAAAAAATACACCCCTGGGCCTTGCACCTGGACCAAGGGAGAAAGAGGAAAAGCTCCAAGAGAACTGAATCCCAGGAGAGCCATGGAAAGACTACAGCCTGGTGATGGAGCACACAGGAGAGAGATCCCCCTAGTCCTCTCTAAGCCAAGGGCAACTCAAATTATAGTCACAGCATCTGGGAAGATACTGGTCAGAGAAGCAAGTTGTGAGTACCTGGATAATCTGCCACAGGATCTCATTTGTAGGAAACTGCAGATTGCAGCACCCTTATTTCCAATTTGAATCACTGTATTGGAAATTTAGATCTGTGCTTAAATAATTTAACTGTCTTTGTACGTGGACTGTATCATTCACAACCAAATAACAGACCCTGTAAATATACTTTGTAAATAAGTTACAGACATTAAATAGTAAAAGATGTAAAAATATACACTTTATTATAATGTCATTAAACTTACATAACATGCTCAACCATGATTATAAGTACTAAATCTAGTCTTCTGCTTCCAAATTTTCATATTGCAATTCATTCATAACGCCAAAGAAAAGTTTGGTGGTTAGAGCATTCAGGCTTGAATAGATGCAAGCTGCTGCTTCCATCATGTCTTTTAGAAGTTGGGATTTTCTATTTTGAGTTGAATAGATTTAGACATAAAACTCACAGAGATTTTTTCCATCTGAAATACTTATGAAATTCCCAGTGACTATATTGTGAACTTAGTCGAATAAATGTAAGTGTTCTATACTGCATTTCATCACCCCAAAAAATATTCACCCGTCTCCACTGTTTTCCACTTAGCAAAACTCTCAAAGAAATGAAGATGGTAGTCCAAGCTCATAAATCTCAGCCACAGTGAACTATATATATTATAATTATGTCCCCATGGTGGGTTGAATTTCCACCCCCTCACCCTCCATTAACTTTGCCAACCCAGCCAGAAGCAAATGGAAACTGTATTCACAAGCAGAACTACAATCTACAATGAAATGCAATGAGTATGTACAAAATATACAGTATCTACAGCTATTTACAATTAACATCACAAGAACCACCCACGGTCAAAGACCAGGGAATGCTATTAGCTTCTCCTTTTCTGCCTCCCCACCCCCCAATGCAAGAAGAAGAGAGAAAGGGGCAGAGAAAGTTGTTGTTAGACTTAACCAAAACAATGCAGCCAAGGTCAAGCAGAAGCAAGCTCCTATCTCTTCAGAGTGAAAAAGTGAGAAGAAGAAATTGTTTTGGTACAACCAGTCTTACGGTAGACATCTCTCAAATGAAATTGTTTAGAATTATCTTTATTTTTCTTCTTACAACCAATAGTGATTTATTTATATTTTACTACTTTTCTGTTCAAGATCTGTGAAAAATTTTGAAGGCATACCCTGAAACTACCACATTCTCATAGAGTCTATGCCAACTATAATTTTTCTACCCCTTTTAAATTAGTTACAGCTGCAGATAAGTGGCCATTCTCACATTGTATGCAAGTACATCCGCCAGAAGCAAGTCATTTGTACATGAGACCTTACTCAAAAATTACATTTGCAATTAACTTCCAGAACTTGTAATCTACAGGGCTTCTGTCCTATTAAAGAGCAGATATTACAGTCACAATTATATCTCTAAAATTAAAACATAGCTATGAACCTTTATCTGACTCTTACATGAAAGTGCCACAGACAAGAGTGTTTTCTTCTGCCCAGTAGAAATTCTTCTCACTACATTCTCAGGCCCAGCCCTAATTCATATTTTAGACTTTGAATTTCAAACATTCTAATCAAAATGGGGAAGTTTACATAGTCCTTGTTCCAAGCTTTGACTTTTCCCCAATGCTACTAGTTATTTTTCTTTCATAAAAATGTTGATATGTTATTGAAGCCTAAGAGATTGTCTATGTTTAAGCCATTCATGGGGCTAAACTATAGCAGTTATTCTATCACCCAGTGACCTCTCCCCAGCAGACAAATTGAATCAGGAGAAGAAGAGAAGATCCACAGATTGAAACGAAAACAGATTTAATTAAATAGCCAAATTAATACCAATGTCAATACAGGACATATATAGAGTTATATTCATCCCAGCAAAAGTATGGCAGGTGATCCTGCTCTGTCAGGGAGTTGGACTAGATGATCTTTTGAGGTCCCTTCCAGCACCTGAAATTCTGTGTTTCTGTGAATATTCATAAAGGTAGGCCTCAAGAGCAGGAGAGGGGTGAGAGAAAGCCAGAAATGGAAGCATTTGCAGACGCTTCCCCTCCCTTCACCAGACTTCCTTCTTTATACTGACTGTGATACTCACAGTACAGAATATACCTGTGAGCCAACTCAAGTAAGCTGTCCTGGTTAGCCTAGAACTGATGGCCTGCAGCCTATGGCTGACTTGTGGTTCTATCCCAGCAAAACCAGGCCAGAGAAATTCAATACTACGTAAGGAAAATGTACAGCCCTACACTCTGCCTCTGAATTACAGCTATCTCAACATACTATGAAGGTATTATAAATCTGTGAAATATATTTTAATTTGCTTAATTTTCTTCACAGGCAAAATTTGAGAACAACCTTGGCTTCTAATAAGAAGAAATTAATCATGCTAAGCAAACAATCCATGTCACTCAGAATTTCATTTAAATTCTATGCTCTAGGTATTAAAATTGCTATAAAATTATTTTTGCAGTGTTACAAAAGCTTGAAGCAGTATTGCCCATGACTGTTGCTCTCCTTTTTTTATATCATTTTTTGCATCATGCCTTAACTCTCTTCTGCAATGCAGTCCAAGAGCTTGTTTGCTCAGAACTGTCAACTAAACGCACAAATGTATTCCACACTTATTTTTTAGATAAAAGCCTATAAAATATCCACTCAAGCCTATGAAATATCTATGGACAAAACACTGTTCTAATTTCTCCGGAAAAGAAAACTGACGACAACAACAAACTAAACAAACAAAAAACTCAAAACAAGCCCAAATGCACCAATATTGAAAAATATGTAAACACTTCACATTATGTTTATTGGGTGGTTTTTTTGTTCGTTTGATTGGTTTTGGGTTTTTTTTAGCAATATGGGTAACTTCCTGACACCACATTACAAAATGCACGTGATTGAACAATCTGGGTAACTTTTGGACACCATATGTTCAAAAATATGCCTGTACCCATAAATCATAGTGAAAAATACATACTTTAGTACATATCTACAGACACAGACCCTTGATACTCTGAGAATTTAAAGCATGACAGAACTCTAAGTCAAAGCAAATCAGTCTCTAAATCTAAGAAGTGTCTCAACCAGAAGCTTAAAAGTTTCTTGGTAGCTGAAACTGAAATAGACAGCTGTTCTCTTTATTTCTGTTCTGTTCTGTTCTCCTTCAATTAGGAGCTCTCTCTTTTCCACAGCTGATGTTACATCAGGATGTAAAAAAAAAAAAACAAACAAAAAAAAGCCACCAGCTCTGCCTCTCTGAAAGCTCTGCCTCTCTGGTTTTAATATTTTTTTTCCCTTCAAAACAGGGTGAGTAACATTCACAATGAACTCTATAATCAGCATAGATGCTAACAATAGCAGTTGCTCTCTAATCAGCTTTTCCTCAAATGGCACCTGTCAGCATCTAAAAACTATTATTAGATACTAATGACAGTAACAAGCATGGGGAGAGATGTCTTTGATTGCTGGATGCACAACATCTTTCCTACCGTAGTTCTCTGATTAATGCAGTTTTTAGGACTAGTGAGAAAAGTGAACATACTAATGCAAAGCATGTGAGTTATGCGCACAGTTCTTGATTGTATCCCATGGGTCTTTATTGTTCTTGTTGGGGAGAGGTTGGGGGAAGATATCTGCTACAAGTACAGCAGCTTGAGGAAGGTTATTTGTTCAAATCCCTGTCTTTAAATTACTATTTAAATTACTTTTCTGGTTATTTTATGTTATCCAGTAAGGATTTATGGATGCATTTTATTTCATTTAATTTTATTCTTCTGTTCTAAACATAAAACTGAACTCATTCTTTGCTGTACTTGCAGTCAACCAAAGTCATTACAATTGTATGAGTAGTTTTCCATTTACTTTGTAAGGAGATCAAATATAAAATATAGCTGTTAATATTAAATAATGAACCTTCATTATATCTAGTTAAAATTCTGTTTATAAGCTAATATCATGAATGACTTGAGGTAGAAATTAAGCTGATATTCAGCTCAAGAATGTAAAGTAGCCATGTGCTCGGCTATGTTTTAGTTCTTTTTTTGTTCTTTTTTTTTTTTCTTTTCCCTTAGTCATTAATTAATATAAGTCTAATGATTAGGTTTACTGTCATTTTAATAGACTCTACTGATTAAAAGTGTGTGATCTGCCATAGATTCAATGCACCATTACTACTGTTCAATATGTTCTATTCATGCTGTATGATTTTATGCTTACATAATCTACTTCATGACATGCTTAGAAACTTTTAGCATAAAAACTGTTCTGGGGACATAATACTTTTTGGTTCATAGTGTTCATTAGCACACATCTCACACCAGTTTCTAGTTTAGGTGATCCTGCTTTGGCAGGAAGGTTCAACTTTGTGGTCTCCTGAGTTCCCTTCCAAGACCTACCACAAGCTCACACATAATTAACCAGGTTGCAAAAGACCTCAGAGATCACCAGGTCCAACCTATAACCTAATACCTAACACCTGACAACTAAACCATGGCTCCAAGTACAATACAATACAATACACCAGGCTGAAAGAGACCTTCAAGATCATCACGTCCAACCCATCAACCAATCCAACCCACCTAAACAACTAAACTATGGCACCAAGCACCCCATCAAGTCTCCTCCTGAACACCTCCAATAAAGGTGACTCCACCACCTCCATGGGCAGCCCATTCCAATGGGCAATCACTCTCTCTGTAGAGAACTTCTTCCTAACATCCAGCCTAAACCTGCCCTGGTGCAGCCTGAGACTGTGTCCTCTTGTTCTGGTGCTGGTTGCCTGGGAGAAGAGGCCAGCCTCTGCCTGGCTACAACCTCTCTTCAGGTAGTTGTAGAGAGCAAGGTCGCCCCTGAGTCTCTTCTTCTCCAGGCTAAGCAACCCCAGCTCCCTCAGCCTTTCCTCGTAGGGCTTGTGTTCCAAACCCCTCACCAACTTTGTTGCCCTTCTCTGGACATGTTCCAGCAAGACAACATCCTTCCTAAACTGAGGGGCCCAGAACTGGACACAGGACTCAAGGTGCGGCCTAACCAGTGCTGTGTACAGGGGGAGAATGACCTCCCTGCTCCTGCTGGCCACACTGTTCCTGATGCAGGCCAGGATGCCATTGGCCTTCTTGACTGTCTGGGCACACTGCAGGCTCATCTTCAGCCTACAATCAACCAGTACCCCCAGGTCCCTCTCTGCCTGGCTGCTCTCCAGCCACTCTGACCCCAGCCTGTAGCACTGCATGGGGTTGCTGTGGCTAATGTGCAGAACCCAGCACTTGGATGTGTTAAATCTCATGCCGTTGGATTCTGCCCATCTGTCCAGCCTGTCGAGGTCCCTCTGCAAAGCCTCTCTACCCTCCAGCAGATCAACTCCTGCCTCCAGCTTGGTGTCATCTGCAAATTTACTCATGATGGACTCAATGCCCTCTTGAGCATACATGGAAGCACTACTCATGGGGAGCACAAGCGGCGGAGAGAGACAGAGTTCAGACATTGACAGGTGTGAAGTTGATTATAACAGATGTCTCCATAGCAACAGGGATTTGGGAGTTTTCCTGGGGAGTTTGTGTGTGTGTATATGTGTATGTGTTTGAGAGAGAGAGAGAATGTGTTACCTGAAGAGTTTCTGAAGAAGCAACAAGAAGGAGACTTTCAAGTAAAGCTTTTCCTACTAAGATCAAGAACTGGACCCAGGACCAGAGAGATGTCTTTGGACCCTTGCATTGTTGGTAGCTATAGAACTCTTTCCCTTTTACCTCTTCATTTTATTTTATCCCCTTTTCTCCCCTCTCTTTTCTCTACCTCATAGGGATAAACAATAAAGTTTTGCTGCTGATTAAAGTGAACCCCCTGGTGTGAGTTGCCTGACTTTTTTGCACTTTGAGGTGACAATAATGAACTATCATGAGTCCATTGTTTGGTCTGTGACACCAGCACACAGGAGAGGCTGGGCACGGTTCTTGCTTTGCAAGCGGCTAGTGCACAGACCGGCTTTGATTCACAAGTCTGCAGCTTTGTGGTTGCAGCAGATATGCCAAAGCAGACCACGTGCGTGAGGGCAAAGCATGAGTGCAGACAGCAAAAGAGCAAAAGGGCTTAATAGCAAAAGAGCAACTTATTTACAATTTGGGTAACATTTATAATTTGCTCAAGGCTTGGATTTAGCCAATAGTCAAACCTGGTCAACACCATTACCCAGTAGCAGAACATATGGTCAGAATATGCTCATGTTTGGAAGAAGCACCAACATCCCATAAGGTGGGCATGTGCTCTTGTTTACCCCCAACAAGGCAAGCTGGGTTGTTTACACTGGCTTCTTGTCACCTGGCCCTTTGTTTTCTCAGCTCTGGGCTGAGTATCCACTCCAGAAATGAGGGGGAAGGAGGGTTTGAGCAAAAATTGTAGGGACATGTTTCGACAATATTTGGAGCATAATTCCAGGTATATGCAGCCTTTACCACAAACTACTAAAGTCTTTTCTCAGTTACCATAGCCATTTGAAACTACTTTAACTTCCGACAGTGAAATTTATTTATAAACAAAATTTGAGTATGGTTATCTGCTTTGATGTGATTTTCAACATGGGTTGCTGGGACTATCTGCTTAACTGTAGTTCTTTCCATAGGATAATGTTGCTTTCTGGGTCACAAAAGTACTAGTAGAAAGATTAACTGAGAAAGAAGCACAAGCAATTCCTTTAGAAACTATGTGATTACATAGTTACGGCATGGTGGCTTGTTTTTAAAGCAATCTAAAGAGAAGTCATTGCAAAGTCTAATAGACAAATTCACCCATGCTATGTCTGATAAATTACACATTTTTATGTGAGAGACAATTGTGTCCAAAGTGGATAGTAGCAGTACAGATTTAGTGTCATGCCCCAGCTTACAGTCAATGACCTGTTATAGTATATATAAGAATGTTGAGTTTACTCACTAGAATTCCTGACAAGTGGAAACAAAATATTATGTGAAATGATGTGTGCATATCATATATTTTCATTCTTTTTTTTTTTTCTTGAACTTGAGATCATCTAGATCTGTAGAGAATACAAGATAACAAATAGCTGCTTTTTGCTGCCAGAACAGTGCAGTACTAGGTGAGCAAAACAGTATAAAGAAAACAAACACAGAAATTCTTTCTATTATATGATCCCTAGCATTCTATTCCTCTGAATTACCTGAAATTCAAATAAACTAGTGGCTGAGGTGTTTGATAGTTGTTAAAAGAAAATAAAGCTTTATTTTTATTTTATTTTATTAGTATTCCCTACATTTTTGTGGAAGATCACATTTTTTTGTCAATGTATCATGCCAAATGACTTCAAAAGACAGAATGTTAGTGTAATTATTGCTATAACATTACATATAATTCTTTAACTCCTGCGCATTTAAAAGAGCCGCCCTGAAAAGGAGTTATTTGTTCATACTAGTTGATCTCTGTTTATGTACTCAGTGCTGAAAACTATAACCACTGTTGTCAATGCCTGGAAAGTATTTTCACCTCTTCTTTACATTTGTGTCTGTGTTTCCATTGAATTGAAATATTTAATGTGAATAAAGTCATCTGGATTTGGAGTTCACCATGCTGGAAAGGATCTTATTCTGTACATTGGGACACCCTCTAATACTTTTGACAGCTTGCTGGGCAAGCAGGAAGGTATGTCACTAATGAGGAACTAACTTCAAACATCTTGTTTTGGAAAGCAAAGACATTATTTGCATTTCAATTATTAGATTTAACTACGAGAAATATATGAGCAAAGCTAATCTATGTTTTGAGTTTTGGACAGCTTACATATCATTATCACTGGTTGGTAATAAAAAGGAGATATGCATCAGAGTAAAAGAATATATCACTTAAACAGAGAAACTCATGTAGAGATTTGAAGTGAAATAAGGGCAAAATAAGCTGGATGATTTGCTTAGTGTACATCACTAAAAATGTCTTGTTATCCTGGTGACTTAGTGGGTACTATGGAGATGATGAACAATGCATTGTGAAGCTTAAGGTGCTGGTTAGCTGTTCTTATCAAGCTACAAAGATTATTTATGAAAATCTTCCTATGCTACACTGGATAAAATTCCAACGATTATATGTAACCAAAGATAGGCAAGGTAACTCCCTTAGTCAGTGCTACAGGCTGGGCTCAGAGTGGCTGGAGAGCGGCCAGGCAGAGAGGGACCTGGGGGTACTGGTTGATTGTAGGCTGAACATGAGCCTGCAGTGTGCCCAGACAGTCAAGAAGGCCAATGGCATCCTGGACTGCATCAGGAACAGTGTGGCCAGCAGGAGCAGGGAGGTCATTCTCCCCCTGTACATGGCACTGGTTAGGCCGCACCTTGAGTCCTGTGTCCAGTTCTGGGCCCCTCAGTTTAGGAAGGATGTTGTTTTGCTGGAACATGTCCAGAGAAGGGCAACAAAGCTGGTGAGGGGTTTGGAACACAAGCCCTACGAGGAGAGGCTGAGGGAGCTGGGGTTGCTTAGCCTGGAGAAGAGGAGACTGAGGGGTGACCTTATTGCTCTCTACAACTACCTGAAGGGAGGTTGTAGCCAGGCAGAGGCTGGTCTCTTCTCCCAGGCAACCAGCACCAGAACAAGAGGACACAGTCTTAGGCTGCACCAGGGCAGGTTTAGGCTGGATGTTAGGAAGAAGTTCTCTACAGAGAGAGTGATTGCCCATTGGAATGGGCTGCCCGTGGAGGTGGTGGAGTCACCTTTATTGGAGGTGTTCAGGAAGAGGCTTGATGGGGTGCTTGGTTGCATGGTTTAGTTGTTTAGGTGGGTTGGATTGGTTGATGGGTTGGACGTGATGATCTTGAAGGTCTCTTTCAACCTGTTGTATTGTATTATTATTATTGTATTATTATTATTACAGAAGTTGTAAAGGATCTGATAGATTGTTTCCATTTTTCATCCCTATTTAACAGAGTGAATGAGGATGGTACAGCATGAGAAAAGGTAGAAGATGTTAGTAATATAGTAATGCACCAAGAATGAAGCTTGATACTTAGAGTGAAAAAAAAAAAAAGATAAAGTGATTGAATAAATATTGTGAATTTATTACTACTGTTTGTTTTGGCTTTGTTTGTTTGTTTCTTGTTTATTCTCTGTACTAGTTTTTTAGCAAAATGCACTTTTGTGCATTGATGTTAGATTTAAAAGTAGCATCAAGGACACTTATGAATGTAAGATGTATATGGAAGGTGAAAGGGCTCAGACTAGAGTTACATGTGTTTTCAGAACAATCTACACTCAAATCTTCACACTGACAGTTCACTTCCATCTCCCTCCCTGCTCCAACTGGTGGTGGGAGCCCACAAAAAGACATTCTGCCAGCAAGTCATTTCTGCAGTTAAGGCCAAATCTTGCAATATTTTCTTAATACTTATGGATCCTTGACATTGATATATTTTTTTTTTTAGTGTAAAATAAAGTCATAAGTTTCCAACTGAACTGAGCTTCATAAATGGGGCATGCAGAGAATGAAAATTACAGCACTACTGATATGAAGTGAAGGAAATAGATGGCAATCCAGTGCTCTTGATGCAGTCTTTGTTTAAGCAAGGTAAGAAACCAATTGAATCTGTGGTCTGGTAACAGAGGAGTACGTGTACAAGGTTAAATTATAAATTTTAAAGCACTTTGTTAATGAGACATACTACAGCAAGTACACATTAATGTGATATATATGTGTATATTGTCATAAACCTTTTGAAAGAGTAGAGCTTTTCAGGATTCCATTAGCATAATTTAGGAGAGTCAACACAATTATTTTGGATTAGATAATGGAAACTGGCATGATAAATAACTGTTAGAAGGCTCTTGGGGATATGAAACTGTGTTATTAAATTAGAACTTTGGCTAAAATGATAAGGTCTGGTGATTACATTTTCATTAGTTGTACATTCTGCAGAGTCACGTAATTGCTTTGTTGATTGAGCATAATTTACCATGCTTTCAAAATGCAACACAATTACATGTATCTTTAAAACAATACTGTTGCAGTGGAAAAAAATGGATGGCGTTGAGTGAAGTATTTCCAAGCTATCAGGAAAAACTGCAACTCTTTTAGAATAAGCATGGGCCGTATTCCACATGAAGCCCAACGTTTTTGCCTATAAAAATAGCTATCTAAAGCAAAAATGGTACAGAAGATGATGAAGCAAATCATATTAGTGTTTGTCTAGAAAAAAAACCCAGTAAACAAACAAGAAAAAATCACTTGATAAATTACTGTCAATGTACGAGTTTAAGAAAGCAGGAGGCTGTAAGAGAAGACAGAAAAGAACAGTGAGTGGAAACAAAACCATGACAGCATAATTGTGATAAACAAACACGAAAGAGGAAATTTTCACCAAAAAAAAACCCCAAACAAAATACCCCAACCAATCAAGCAAAAAACCTTAAAATGCACCTGCAACTATGAGCATGAGTTTCTTACTTTTTGAAACTAGTGTGTTTAGTGAATTACAGCTCCATTTTCTTGTAGAGAATCCAGTTTTGCAACCAGAAAATAGTTTAATTCATGGCAAGTTTGGGTTTTTTAAAATTTTTTTCAAAATTATCTAGTTCTTAAGTGAACTAAACTAGATAGATGCTGCAGATTTTTTTTTTAATGAAAAGGTTTTTGTGTTCTTTTTAAGGTGAATGAAAATAAAATGGAATAAGTTGTAAATGATTATATTATGCATAAAATGTTTCCCCTAGTTACATTCTTTTAGAATTATATTACACTGATTTTATTATTAAATACTGATTTATTATTAAATGTATATTGTAACTGGTATATTACTGCACTAAAACGCTGAATTCATTAACATGTTAACATTTATTTTACTTAATATTATTTATAAATTCTCATTATTAAACATTGATATTTTTCCTTTCTAAAAACCTGATTTGTCCCAGATTGCATGATGATGTCAGTATAGTCAGCAGCAAGCCATGTGTCTGTTCCATTTTTTCTTTTTATTTATGTATGTCTTTGACTATCTTAAATTACTGTGCTTTAATATATTTCAAGACTCCATTCCATGCTACCCTAAAGGTCTAATTTTCGATTATAAACCACTGGAAAGTTAACAGGTTTGGTCAGGTTAATGTTCCTACAGTTTTGTGTTATTCTCTGTGTTTAAATATAAAATTACCCTTTTATGTTTTTAATGGATTATGAAACTCCTTATGACATGCACTATACAGTCTCATAGTCTTACAGTAAACTATGTTAATAATTAATAGGGATTTTAACAGTAAATTTAATAGTTAATCACTATATTTAGGGGGAAAATATTTGAAATCTTTATTTATATAATAAATACATTGTGTAAAGAAAGTAACATTTCAGGAATCCTAACAGAAAAAAATAATTAAAAAAGGATAGTATTATATCATAGTATCATAGTATCAGTCAGGGTTGGAAGGGATCACAAGGATCATCTAGTTCCAACACCCCTGCCATGGGCAGGGACACCCCACACTAGATCAGGCTGGCCAGAGCCTCATCCAGCCTGGTCTTAAACACTTCCAGAGACGGGGCCTCAACCACCTCCCTGGATAACCCATTCCAGGGCTTCACCACTCTCATGGTGAAGAACTTCTTCCTCACATCCTGCCTGAATCTCCCCACCTCCAGCTTCATTCCATTCCCCCTAGTCCTATCACTACCTGATGTCCTGAGAAGTCTCTCCCCAGCCTTCCTGTAGGCCCCCTTCATAGTAAGCACATAAAATGGAGTTTAGGCATAATTTCAGGTACCATATAAAAACTGTGATATAACAAATATGCTCAGCAGCTCATTTATTCTGGAAAGACTTAAACTTCATTGTTGGTTTTGTACCAAAAAGTTACATGTTGTTTAACAGCTCAGTGCATCCAAACCAAGAGCTTCTATCACCCAAGTAGAGACAATTGTGCCTCTCTCCTGGGATTCAGTGAGACTGAGAAATGGCCAAGTAAAAGCTACACTTCTCTTCTAGTATATATGCTGGTTGTCTGGATATATCTGATTATCTTGACCAGGTATTTCATTAGTGCCTAGCTCATCTAAGAAGTTTAAACCTAATTTACTTTGAAAATAATGAGTAAAAGGTACAGAAACATTTTGGCTTAATGTGAAATGAAGGTGAGGCTTAGACTCCCACAGTTCCCAAGCATTAAAAACTCCTAACAAGAACCTATCAACAGCAGACTTAGTGCAAAACTGTTTGACTTAGTTTGTTATTATCAAAATATTACATTCGGAGAGTGCAAGGAACTCCAGATAGATTACACTGTCTTTTTGATAATGGTAATTATGTGCCAGCCTCCACATCAGGCTCACTATCCCTCCAGAGACTGCCACTAGCTCTACTTCATAGTAGAATTATTACACATACTTGAAAAATTATTGGAATCTAAAACTGTTTAACAGAGCAACAGATGCTAATGACATTTGGACTGGAGTCAATATATCATTCCCAAAAGGACTGTGACAGGTCCCGGAAGGCCACCCTCATGTATCCTCTAAGTTTTGGGTTGTTTGGTTTTATTGCTTTTTCTGTGTAAACATACACGTGTAGCATGAAAAGTATACAATATCACTTTTAAAGACCTTGGTAAATAAGATGAGAATTTTCTCATCACTTATTATTTCTTTTATTTTATTACTGCCTCAGTCTGAGATATTTATAATGGTTTGTTTGAAGATTCATCATTCTGAATGTTGTACACAGATTTCAAAGGCTTTGATACAATCTGAAGAGGTTGTGAAACACACATGTTTTAGATGTTCTGTGGTAAACACTTATTCACAGAAGATTAATACAAGAATATTGAAACAGTAGTATTCCTGAATCCCTATGTGTCTACAGGTTGATTCACTATTTTAACCTAGTGCTTGTAATAGAAAAATGCTACCAGAAAACTGCATTTACATAATCATAATAAATGGCTGTGGTGAAATAACTTACCATGAAGGCTTAAACTTTCCTTAAATCTACAGCACCCTATGGAAGCTGAATAATCTTCCAACTAGTTTATTTTTAAAACAATGCTGCTCAATATCAAAGAAAAGAGACTTTAAAAGCAACTCTATTATCTCACTCCTCAAATGAAAGCAAGAATGCCCTCCTGAAAGGTAGTAAACCTTTCTGACTTTTTAGAATGTAATCAGAAGATGAGGGCAGCTTCACAGTCAGGTCTCATAACAATATCATAAAATATACAGTAATTTTTTCAGTATAGCATTTAAAGGATTAAAGTAAAATCAGCAAACAGAACTCCTTATTTCATCCATACCTATAAATACATAACTAAATACAGACACTCTGTGTTTGTGATCTACATCTATAGAAAGGGAATCAGCAGCTTTCTTTGCTCCTTATTCATGTAGTTTTCTTCGTTTGGGAAGAAACACAAAGAGAATATTGGTGTTAGAAATTGTTCATAGCAGGGAATATTATATTTTTTTATTTGTTCCCATTTTCCAGTTATGAGTTGGCTTACTTATCTTAAAACAAAGTTTAGATAAACAGAAACATTTCCATGTTTGATTTATCTTGCTCCTAGATCTTGAGTCTTTGTAGCATACACAACTTCTGATTAGAAGATAGAAATGGATATCATTAATTGTACATAGCTCACAGTAAGCCAAGGAAGACAAAGCCAGTTCTATGTTAATTATATTACTATTGCTTCACTATTATTCTTTGCACTTGTGGAATTCTTTTACAGTAAGTAAAGGCATCAGCAATCCAGGATGTTCCTGGACTGCATAGAAGACAACTTCCTCCTCCAAATGGTAGAGGAACCAACAAGAAAAGGTGCTACGCTGGACCTTGTTCTCACCAACAGGGAAGGGCTGGTAACCAATGTGAGGCTCAGAGACGGCCTTGGCTGCAGTGACCATGAAGCAGTTGAATTTAATATCCTCAGGGCAATCAGGAGGACGTATTCTAAGCTTAGGACCCTAGACTTTAGGCGTGCAGACTTCGATCGCTGCAGGGATCTGCTAGCCAAAGTGTCGTGGGATGAAGCCCTGAAGGGAAGAGGGACCCAGGACAGCTGGTCAGTATTCAAGGACCACCTCCTCTGTGTCCAGGAGCTATGTATACCTACAAGGAGTAAAGCAGGAAGGAATGCTAGGAGGCCTGTCTGGATGAACAAGGACACACTATTACTTAAAAAGAAACTCTACAGGAAGTGGAGGGAAGGACAGATAGAACAGGGGGTATATAAGAAAGCTGCCCGAGCAGCAAGAGGCCAGGTTAGGAAAGCCAAAGCAGAGTTTGAACTGAATCTAGCCAGGGAGGTTAAAGGGAACACTAAGAATTTCTATAGGTATGTTAATGGCAAGAAGAAGACTAGGGAAGGTGTGGGCCCCCTCAGAAAGGAAAGTGGTGAATTAGTCACAAGTGATGTGGAAAAGGCTGAGGTACTCAATCACTTCTTTACCTCAGTCTTCACTGCAAGGGCCTCCAGCCACACTCCTGGTGTCATGGCAGACGATGCCAGGGACGGGGAGGAAGAACTGCCCATCATAAGTGAAGCACAGGTTCGTGATCACCTGAAGAACCTGAAAGTGTTCAAGTCCATGGGACCCGACGGGATACACCCACGGGTGCTGAGAGAACTGGCAGATGAGGTTGCCAAGCCCCTCTCTATTATATTCCAGAAGTCATGGCAGACTGGGGAAGTCCCCACAGACTGGAAAAGGGGAAACATTGCTCCCATTTTCAAAAAGGGCAAGAAGGAGGAACCAGGGAACTACAGGCCAGTCAGTCTCACCTCTGTGCCCGGAAAGATCATGGAGCAGATCCTCCTGGAGGCACTAATGACTCAGAAGAAGAGTGAAGAGGTGATTGGGAATAGTCAGCATGGCTTTGCCAAGGGCAAATCCTGCCTGACAAACCTGGTGGCCTTCTATGAGCAGGTGACAGCATTAATAGATGAGGGGCGAGCAACTGATGTCGTTTACCTGGATTTGAGCAAAGCCTTTGACACTGTCCCGCACCACCTCCTGGTCTCCAAGCTGGAGACACATGGGTTTGATGGATGGACCACTAGATGGATAAAGAACTGGCTTGATGGCCGCATCCAAAGAGTGGCTGTCAATGGGTCCATGTCCCAGTGGAGGCCAGTGACAAGCGGAGTCCCTCAGGGATCAGTCCTGGGACCTGTCTTGTTCAACATCTCTGTGGGTGACATGGACAGTGGCATCGAGTGCACCCTCAGCAAGTTTGCTGATGACACCAAGCTGTGTGGTGCAGTGGACACACTGGAGGGAAGGGATGCCATCCAGAGGGACCTGGACAGGCTGGAGAGGTGGGCACAAGCCAACCTCATGAGCTTCAATAAGACCAAATGCAGGGTCCTGCATCTGGGTCGAGGCAATCCCAGGCACAAATACAGGCTGGGCAGTGACTGGCTGGAGAGCAGCCCTGAGGAGAGAGACTTGGGGGTGCTGGTGGATGAGAAGCTAAACATGAGCTCTCAATGTGCGCTTGCAGCCCAGAAAGCCAATCAGATCCTGGGCTGCATCAGGAGAAGTGTGACCAGCAGGTCAAGGGAGGTGCTTCTCCCCCTCTACTCAGCTCTGGTGAGACCCCACCTGGAGTACTGCGTCCACTTCTGGAGCCCCTATTACAGGAGGGATGTGGACGTGCTGGAGCGTGTCCAGAGAAGGGCCACGAGGATGATCAGAGGGCTGGAGCACCTCTCCTATGAGGACAGACTGAAGGAGTTGGGGCTGTTCAGTCTGGAGAAGAGAAGGCTCCGAGGTGACCTCATTGTGGCCTTCCAGTATCTGAAGGGGGCCTACAGGAAGGCTGGGGAGGGACTTCTCAAGCTATCAGGTAGTGATAGGACTAGGGGGAATGGAATGAAGCTGGAAATGGGGAGATTCAGGCTAGATGTGAGGAAGAAGTTCTTTACCATGAGAGTGGTGAAGCCCTGGAATGGGTTATCCAGGGAGGTGGTTGAGGCCCCGTCCCTGGAGGTGTTTAAGACCAGGCTGGACGAGGCTCTGGCCAGCCTGATCTAGTGTAGGGTGTCCCTGCCCATGGCAGGGGGGTTGCAACTAGATGATCCTTGTGGTCCCTTCCAACCCTGACTGATTCTATGATTCTATGATAAGTACACTTATTAAAAAGAGAATTATAATAAAATAAGAACAATTCATGTTTTCTGTATCTAAGTTAAGGTTGAATTCTGAGGGAGTTATTTTTTTCTACATTTAAAAAATATTGTCAGTATTTTGTAGACAAAAATTATCAAAAGTCCCACTTCACCAGTCTGTCCCCTTCAGCAAAACATTTTAAAGCATTTGTTACCTATTAATTTTAACAGGTTTAAAACATACTTAAATATAATGGACCTAAACATGTAGCAAATCAGTATATTTAAACCATTTTTGTCTGATGTATCTATTCTTGCCAGATGGACTCCTGAGCCATTGCCATAACAGCAAATGCCAAAAGCCTTAAAGGAAAATGTCAGCTTTGTGAGCTCCATCAGGTCTTCTAAATGTAAGGCAGCAGGTACGGTTTTTGTTCCAGTTTCTTGTAACAAAGTGAGTTTTTTTGAGTGACCCAATAAATTGAATTCATATAGTATTAGCCTGAACTGAATTTATAGTTTGACTGGAGGAATTATACTTCTCTGTAATATGTATGAGACTAGATGATCAAAATAGTCTCTTTTGCTATAAAAGTCTAAGAATCCTGGGGTTTCATTTTGAAATTTGAGATAAAAGGTAAAACTACACACAGAAGGGGTGGACTTCAAAGGACAGTTATGTCTCTGCTCTGTCTTCCCACTTAACTGAAGTTACAAAAAAAAATCTTTAAAGTTTTAGGACTTGTTTGTTTGTTTTTAATTTATTCTCAAACATGGTGAGCATAAGCAAAGGAGAGGGATACTGAAATTTCTTATTTGCCAAGTATAATTTGCTTGAATGCACAGTTCACATGCCTTTCATTCCAAAACATCCATCTTCTTTGATTCAGTCTTTACTCCTATGACCAGCCCCTGGGAACTCCGGTTCCTGGAAGGAGTTAAAGCCTGGAGGATGAAAAACTCTCCACTGGTGAATGGAGACTAGGTCAAGGATCAGTTACAAAAATTGAATATTCACAAGTCCATGGGGCCTGAAGAGATGCACCCAAGAGTGTTGAGAGAACTGGCTGATGTTGATGCTCTACCACTCTCCATCATTTTTGCAAAATCCTGGCAGACAGGAGAGGGGCCTGAGGACTGGAGGAAAGCCAGCATCACTCCAGCCTTCAAAAATGCCAAGAAAGAGGTTCAAGGAAACTACAGATGAGTCAGCCTCACCTCCATCCCCATTAAAAAACAATGGAGAGGCTCATTCTGGAGGTCATCTCAGTAGTCGGTATGGATTTACTAAGAGGAAATCATGCTTGACTAATTTGATAGTATTCTATGATGTCCTAACTGAATGGGTAGGTGTAGGGAGACCAGTGGATGTAGTCTACCTGGACCTCAGTAAGGCTTTTGACACTGTCTCCCATAACATCCTTCTGAGCAAGCTCAGGAAGTGTGGGACAGAAAAGCAGACAGTGAGATGGATTAGGAACTGGTTACACAAAGTTCAAAGAGTGGTGGTCAATGTTGCAAAGTCCATCTGGAAAGTGGTAACTAGTGGAATCCCTCAGGGATCAGTCCTGTTCAACATCTTCATCGGTGACACTGATGAGGGGACAGAATGTCTGCTCAGCAAATTTGCTGATGACACCAAATTGGGAGGCTTGGCTGATATGGCTGATGGCTATGTGGCCATTCAGCAAGACCTGGACAGACTATCAAGATAGACAGAGAGGACCCTAATTAGGTTCAACAAGGATAAATGCAGAGTTCTGCATCTGGGAGGGAATAATAAATTGCACCAGTACAGGTTAGGAGGTGATCTGCTGGAGAGCAGCCCTGTGCTGGGACCTGGGAGTCCTTGGAGACAATGTTATCCATGGGACAGCAATGTGCCCTTGTGACCAAGAAGGCCAATGGGATCCTGGGGTGCATTAACAAAAGTGTGTCCAGCAGACTGAAGGAGGTTCTCCTCCCCCTCTAGTGTGACCTCACCTGGAATCCAGTTTTCAGCTCCCCAGTTCACGAGGGACAGGGATCTACTAAAAAAAAAAAAAAAAAAAAAAAAAAAAAACAGGCAATGAAATCCAAATTCCAGAAGTATGTGTCCAGATCCTCTACTGTGTGCACTTGAAAGACTTACAGTCCTCAGAAAGTCAGTCCAGAAACTTTGTTTTTAAGAGACAACTCCCTGCACATAAATGTTATATTCTGAGAGCAAAATTGCAAACTGTCAGGGTCAGCCATACCTGAAATTTTGTCTCTCAGGAGACTGATCTGTCTAGTACCCTGGAAGAAAACAGACTTTTATGTTTCTAGTTAATCACAGTAGTTTTAAGTGTTCGAAGACTACTTAACTGTAGTTTCAATTTTCCTAAGTCATGTGTTGTGTTTTTTGAGGGGCACAGATCCATTCACCCATCACTTGTTTGTTCAGACTTGAGTGAGAACATTGTATTTAAATATTTGAGAAACTTGATTACAGCAGCTGAAACAAAGATTCAATGAAAGAAGTTGCTTAAGCAAATATTGTGTTAATCTTCATGCATGTAAGAAAGTGCAATCAGGTCATGGTTATGAAAGGAAAAGGTAAAGGTATAAGTCTTAATTATTTAAACATGTATTTTTCTTTTTCTAAGCTGTGACCGGTTTAGGCTGTGCCTTTAAGAAAGAGACACTTTCTGAACACTCTGGGAGAATATTTTGATATTAGAATGAAAACAATGATATGCTAATTCAATTTCATTGGTGGGACCCGGCTGTAAATTTTTTTTTAGTCTTTCAGTCGGGGGGAGTCAGTCAGTCAGTCGTCTTCTTCTTCCCCCTGTGCTGTGAGCTGGCCCATTTCTCTCTACGATTCTTGCTAACCAGATAAGAGAAAACTAACTTTTGCATCCACTTTGAGCTTTAACAAGTTTTCACCCTTTTAATTACCTTCCTTTCTCTTTCTCTCTAACCCTTTTTGGGAAAAAGGGGTGGTAGGGAGGGAGAAGGGGGGAAAAGGCTGAACCCCCTGGCTGCAGGGGGGGTTGGGGAGAGGTTTCCTGTTGCTGTATATTTCTGTATATATTGTAAATATTGTATATTTTTGTACATATTCACTGCATTCCATATCTGCTTGTAAAATACAGCTTTCATCTGCTTCTCCGGCTGAGTTAGCTGTGGAATTCTTTTGTGTGTGGGGGGGAACCTTCCTACCCCACCACATAAGCTAAAGAAAATAGTGTCTCCTATTACATTTTAAAACTCTTTTTAATATTGGACTTAAGTGGATTTTAATGCTTATTTGTGTAGCTGCCATCAGACCATGAGTTAACTACCACTGTTCTTGTGGTTATATAATTTATGTGACACCTATTCAGAAAATCCACATAAATTTTACTAATACAGAACTGTAGATTCAACATCTTTAATAGAAAGAAGGTTTCAGGCTTTAATTTATTGTAATTGATAAATTCCTGAATCATCCAGGGAGATCAAAGGAAACAGTAAAAATTTCTGTAATTATATGAATGGTAAAAAGAAGACTAGGGAAGGTGTGGGCCCCCTCAGAAAGGAAACAGGTGAACTGGTGACATGGAGAAGGCTGGGGTTCTCAACAACTTCTTTATGTCAGTCTTCACTGGCAAGGACTTCAGCCACACTCCCGGAATAACAGAAGAAAATGGCATGGACTGGAAGAAGGACATGCCCATTGTGAGTGAAGATCAGGTTCATGACCATCTGAAGAACCTGAAGTGTTCAAGTCCATGGAACCCAATGAGATACACCCATGGGTACTGAGGCAACTGGCAGATGAGGTTGCTAAACCATTCTCTATTATATACCAAAAGTCATGGCAGTCTGGGGAAGTCCCACTGACTGGAAAAGGGGAAATATAATCCTCATTTTCAAGAAGGGAAAGAGGGATGACACAGGGAACTATAGGCCAGTCAGTCTCTCCTCTGTGCCCGGTAAGATCATGGAGCAAATCCTCCTGGAGGAACTGCTGAGGCAGAATAACGAAGAGGTGATTTGGTACAATCAACATGGTTTCACCAAGAGCAAATCCTG
Organism: Picus viridis; assembly: GCA_033816785.1. NCBI lineage: Eukaryota > Metazoa > Chordata > Aves > Piciformes > Picidae > Picus > Picus viridis. The sequence goes on from CM066566.1 coordinate 69,188,259, forward strand.
CCTGACAAACCTGGAGGCCTTCTATGAACACATGACAACATTAATAGATGAAGGCTGAGCAACTGATATCATTTACATGGACCTGAGCAAAGCCTTCAACACTGTTCCACACAATATCCTGGTCTCCAAACTGGTGCAGTATGGGTTTGATGGATGGACCATTCAGTGGAAAAAGAAGTGGCGTGATGGCAGCACCAAAGAGTGGCTGTCAATGTCACCATGTCCAAGTAGAGGCCAGTGACAAATGGAGTCCCTCAGGAATCAGTACTGGGACCAGTCTTGCTTAACATCTTTGCTGGTGACATGGACAGTGGCATTGAGTGCACCCTCAGGAATTTTGCTGACAACACCAAGCTGTGTGGTGCAGCAGACATGCTGGAGGGAAGGGATGCCATCCAGAGGGACCTTGACAGGCTGGAGAGGTGGGCCCGTGACAACCTTGTGAAGTTCAACAGGACCAAGTGCCTCAGTCTTCACTAGCAGGGCAGAACGTCTTCCAGACAGCTGGCCTGCAGAGCTGGCAGAAGGAGCCAGAGAGCTGCATAGTTTCCCACTGCTCCAAGAGGAAGTTAGAGATCTACTGAGCCGCTTGGACCCCCACAAGGCCATGGGACCGGATGGGATCCATCCTAGGGTGCTGAGATTGCTGACAGATGAGCTGTCCAAGCCACTTTCCATCATTTTTCAGCAGTCCTGGCTCACTGGAGAGGTCCCAGAAGACTGGAAGCTGGCTAACGTGGTGCCCATCCACAAGAAGGGCCGGTTGGATGAGCCAGGGAATTATAGGCCTGTCAGCCTGACCTCAGTGCCAGGCAAGATTGTGGAACAGGTCATCTCGAGTGCGATCACACAGCACTTACAGGATGACCAGGGGCTCAGGCCTAGCCAGCATGGATTTAGGAGGGGCAGGTCCTGCCTGACCAACCTGATCTCCTTCTATGACCAGGTGACCCGCCTGGTGGATGTGGGGAGGCCTGTGGATGTGGTCTACCTGGACCTCAGCAAGGCCTTTGACACCGTTCCCCACAGCAAACTCCTGGCCAAGCTGGCAGCCCATGGCTTGGACAGGAGCACACTGCGTTGGGTTAGGAACTGGCTGGAGGGCCGAGCCCAGAGAGTAATGGTGAATGGCACCACATCCAGCTGGCGGCCTGTCACTAGTGGTGTGCCCCAGGGATCAGTACTGGGCCCCATGCTCTTCAACATCTTTATTGATGATCTGGATGAGGGCATTGAGTCCATCATCAGTAAATTTGCAGATGACACCAAGCTGGGGGCAGCAGTTGATTTGCTGGAGGGCAGAGAGGCTTTGCAGAGGGACCTCGACAGGCTGGACAGATGGGCAGAGTCCAATGGCGTGAGATTTAACACATCCAAGTGCCGGATTCTGCACATTGGCCACAACAACCCCAGGCAGTGCTACAGGCTGGGGTCAGAGTGGCTGGAGAGTGGCCAGGCAGAGAGGGACCTGGGGGTACTGGTTGATTGTAGGCTGAACATGAGCCTGCAGTGTGCCCAGGCAGCCAAGAAGGCCAATGGCATCCTGGCTTGCATCAGGAACAGTGTGGCCAGCAGGAGCAGGGAGGTCATTCTCCCCCTGTACACTGCACTGGTTAGGCCACACCTTGAGTCCTGTGTCCAGTTCTGGGCCCCTCAGTTTAGGAAGGATGTTGACTTGCTGGAACGTGTCCAGAGAAGGGCAACAAAGCTGGTGAGGGGTTTGGAACACAAGCCCTATGAGGAAAGGCTGAGGGAGCTGGGGTTGCTTAGCCTGGAGAAGAGGAGACTCAGGGGTCACCTTATTGCTCTCTACAACTACCTGAAGGGAGGTTGTAGCCAGGCAGAGGTTGGCCTCTTCTCCCAGGCAACCAGCACCAGAACAAGAGGACACAGTCTCAGGCTGCGCCAGGGCAGGTTTAGGCTGGATGTTAGGAAGAAATTCTACACGGAGAGAGTGATTGCCCATTGGAATCAGCTGCCCGTGGAGGTGGTGGGGTCACCTTCACTGGAGGTGTTCAGGAGAAGACTTGATGGGGTGCTTGGCTGTATGGTCTAGTTGTTGGGTGGGTTGGATTGTTTGATGGGTTGGACGCGATGATCTTGAAGGTCTCTTCCAACCTGGTGTATTGTATTGTATTGTATTGTAATGATAGTAACAGTGCTTTTTCCTTATGTGTGTAACTTCAAGAACTTGATATCCTGCAATCCCAGGCACTGATATAGTCTGGGCAGTGTCTAGCTCAAGAGAAGCCCTGAAGAAAAGGACCTGGGGGTGCTGGTGGATGAGAAGTTCAACATGAGCCACCAGTGTGCACTTGCAGCCCAGAAAGCCAATCACATCCTGGGCTGCATCAAGAGAAGCATAGCCAGCAGGTCAAGGGAGGTGATTCTCCCCCTCTACTCAGCCCTGGTGAGACCCCACCTGTAGTACTGCATCCAGTTCTGCGGCCCGTATTACAGGAAGGATATGGACATGCTGGAATGTGTCCAGAGAAGGGCCACAAGGATGATTAGGGGGCTGGAGTACCTCTCCTATGAAGACATGTTGAGAGAGTTGGGGCTATTCAGTCTCAAGAAGGGTTCAAGGAGACCTAATTGTGGCCTTCCAGTATCTGAAGGGGGCTACAAGAAAGATGGTGAGGGACTTTTTAGGGTGTCAGGGTAGATTCAGATTAGATGTTACAGGAGCCTACTCAACATAGAGAGGACTACAAGTTCCTTCATATTATTCTGAAAGCTAACACAATAATAGATCAAATCTTGATCAGTTAAATGATTGAGCTAGTGGCTGCATTAAATTATTTGTGCATTTCAAAGTTACTAAAGGTCCATTGTCTCAACATATATCAGAGTTTAGCCTTCTAGCTTAATGCCAGTTTAATTAAGACATTATAAGCCCTATGAGGAGAGACTGAGGGAGCTGGGGTTGCTTAGCCTGGAGAGGAGGAGACTCAGGGGTGACCTTCTTGCTCTCTACAACTACCTTAAGGGAGGTTATAGACAGGTGGAGGTTGGTCTCCTCTCCCAGGCAACCAGCACCAGAACAAGAGGACAGAGTCTCAAGCTGCGCCAGGGCAGGTTTAGGCTGGAGGTTAGGAAGAAGTTCTACACATAGAGAGTAATTGCCCATTGGAATGGGCTTCCCGGGAGGTGGTGGAGTCACCATCATCGGAAGTGTTCAGGAGGAGCCTTGATAGGGTGCTTGGCTGCATGGTTTAGTTGATTAGGTGGATTGGATGATAGGTTGGATGCGATGATCTTGAAGGTCTCTTCCAACCTGGTCTATTCTATTCTATTCTATTCTATTCTATTCTATTCTATTCTATTCTATTCTGTTCTGTTCTGTTCTGTTCTGTTCTGTTCTATTCTAAATTTCACACCGGTTTCTTTTTGTGGGTCTTGTTATATCATGTACTTCTTGGCAAAATTTTTATGACTTTACAAAACAGTAACACCATTGCAAAAATGTGTATGCAACAGTCATTTGACCTATTCATAGAATTTCGAAGGCATATTTAATCTTAAAAAACTTTAAGTGATTATGAAAGAAAAATTAACAAAAATAAATATCATGTCAAAATGAAAAAAAAAGAAAATCTAGTCAGGTCTTTGGATATATGCAGTTCAAGGAATATGTGTGTACACATATGTGTGTATACATGTGTATAGTTCAAGGGCAAGAAGTTTTGCACAGTTTCCTTTCTGGGAATTTGGCGAGCATTTCATTAGTTAGGACTTCTCATTAACCAATTAATCATTTGTTTTCCATTAGATCTTCAAATCTTGTTTTGGAACCTTAAGGTGTATGAAGTCTTTTTAGTATTTATTTTAAAATCTAATCAGGCTTCAGTCATGGTTATATAGGTACAAAGAAATTTGTGGCATTTTCTATTGGTATTAACAACTCTGGCTCCTCAAGCAATAGAGCTTAGAAAAAGCATGGTGCATAAATGGATTTTTATTCATCTTTATCTATTTTCTACAGCAGGCTGATGTCATCCCATCATTTAATCCTTTTCTTCAAAGAGAACATCCTTCTCTGCTGAAATACATAGAAGTTTACTTTCTCTATCAAGAAGAAAACAAACATTTAGTTTTCCTCAGCCTTTAGGAAGTCATAGAGCTTATGTCACAAATCTTCAGTGTTATATTTCTGTTTCTTTACTTTTCTTAAAGCTGTTTAATGCATCAACTGTTTGTGTTACTGGGGAATACAAAATACATTTTAGAATCCTGTCACATCTGGCAGAAATTCTTATCACTGTTAGGTTTTACCTGGGAAAGGAACAAAAATGTTTTCTTATATAGTGTGAAAGATGACCCTTAGTCCCTTTAAAGCAATTATTATACTTCTCTGATTTTACTGATTTAAGCTTGATACCCAAGACTGTGGAAATCTTTAGTTCTCAGCAGGATGGCATTTACTTTGTGTATGGAACAACACAGCAACAGAGCTCATGTTGTCTCAATAGTTTATCCTCTATGGATAAATATTATTAAACTGTAGTCTTTAGTACTAGACTTCTTTCTTTTACAAACTTTTGGGTTTTTTCAATTGTTTTACAAGATAGTGGTCTCTTGTTTATTAGATAAAATCTGGACATCTTCAAGAACTACTACTATTACTTCTACTACTACCACTTATGACGATGACAACAATTATTTCATTTGTAAAGAAATCTGAAAGTTTCTGTGCTGTTTCTTTTTTCATCAGTTACTTAAGTTTTACTTACTCAAATTCAATTAAAAAAATTTAGAAAATGTTCTCCCCCTATTATTTATTTTATTTTATTTTATTTATTTTCCTTTAATCAGACTTTTCAATGGCCCTTGGGCCATACTCAAGAACTGATGCTATCACATATCCTGGTTTGCTAATACTAGTGATATTCTCAGCAGTTTCATTTGATGTTAGTTCATGAAATAAAGTTCAACTATTACAGTATGACCAAGGTTGGAAGAGAGCTCGAAGATCATCGAGTCCAACCTGTAACCACAGACCTCACGACTAGACCATGGCACCAAGTGCCACATCCAGTCCCCTCTTGAACACCTCCAGGGACGGCGACTCCACCACCTCCCCGGGCAGCCCATTCCAATGACGAATCACTCTCTCGGTGAAGAACTTTCTCCTCACCTCCAGCCTAAACTTCCCCTGGTGCAGCTTGAGACTGTGTCCCCTTCTTCTGGTGCTGGTTGCTAGGGAGAAGAGGCCAACCCCTTCCTGGCTGCAACCACCTTTCAGGTAGTTGTAGAGAGCAATGAGGTCGCCCCTGAGCCTCCCCTTCTCCAGGCTAAACAACCCCAGCTCCCTCCACCTCTCCTCATAGGGCTTGTGCTCAAGGCCTCTCACCAGCTTTGTTGCCCTTCTCTGGACACGTTCAAGTGTCCCGATGTCCTTCTTAAACAGAGGGGCCCAGAACTGGACACAGGACTCAAGGTGAGGCCTAACCAGTGCCGTGTACAGGGGCACAATGACCTCCCTGCTCCTGCTGGCCACACCATTCCTAATGCAGGCCAGGATGCAGTTGGCCTTTTTGGGCACCTGGGCACACTGCTGGCTCATGTTCAGGCAGCTGTCGATCAGCACCCCCAGGTCCCTCTCTGTTTGGCAGCTCTCCAGCCACTCCGACCCCAGCCTGTAGTTCTGCATGGGGTTGTTGTGGCCAAAGTGCAGCACCCGGCACTTGGACTTGTTGAATTCCATCCCATTGGACTCCGCACATCTGTCCAGCTGATGGAGGTCCCTCTGCAGAGCCCTTCAACCCTCTAACTGACCAACATCTGCTCCTAACTTGGTGTCATCTGCAAATTTGCCGATGCCTGTCTCAATCCCCTCATCCAGATCGTCAGTGAAGACATTGAAGAGGATGGGGCCCAGAACTGATCCCTGGGGGACGCTGCTGGTGACTGGCCTCCAGCTGGAGGTGGCACCATTGACCACCACTCTCTGGGCCCGGCCCTTCAACCAGTTCCCAACCTAGCGCAGAGTGTTGCTGCCCAAGCCACGAGCTGACAGCTTAGCCAGCAGTTTGCTGTCGGGGACGATGTCAAAGGCCCTGCTGAAATCTAGGTAGACCACATCCACAGGCCTCCCCACATCCACCAGGCAGGTCACCTGATCATAGAAGGAGATCAGGTTGGAGAGGCAGGACCTGCCCTTCCTAAATCCATGTTGGCTGGACCTGAGCCCTTGGCCATCCTGCAGGTGCGCAGTTATTGCTGCCAGGATGATCTGCTCCATCATTTTCCCTGGCACTGAGGTCAGGCTGAATGGCCTGTAGTTTCTGGGTTCCTCCATCCGTCCCTTCTTGTGGATGGGGACCACATTGGCCAGTTTCCAGTCATCTGGGACCTCACCGGTCATCCAGGACTGGAGGAAAATGATGGAGAGCGGCTTGGCCAGCTCATCTGCCAGCTCTCTCAGGACCCTAGGATGGATCCCATCCGGCCCCATGGACTTGTGAGTGTCCAAGTGGCTCAGCAGGTCCTGAACTAATTCCTCATGGATATCCAGTGCATTATTCTTCCGTATCAGTAAAGCTTACAGCCATCCTATATCATACTTCTGTAGTTCACTTTTTGGTAAAATCCACTCATTCTACAGACACATCAGGGAACAATTTTATCATTTTAATACTTTCACATCTTTGCAAGAATTGCTAAATATCAGAAGTTATTTTAATGCTGACACTAATCTTTTCCAATATAGTTCTTCAATTGCATTTCCTTCATCACTTTTACTAAGCAATATTTTTAAATGCATTCCAAGCAAACATGTCATGCTTAGCTGGTTAAAAGAAGAATGAAAGCATAATTAACATATTCCTGCAGTACTGAAAAGGTATGACTGTATCATTAGTTTTTGCAAAGTGGGGAAATGAAAATAGGTAAAAAATAATTTATTACTTGCCATGATGTATCGGAATTAACTGTCATGTTAAGTAGTTCTTTGGCCTAGAGGCTCTTCAGGAGTATTATAAGAAAGGATGGACTCTTATGCTAAGTTCCTGTAGGTTCAGAGGAAATTGCTAAATTCTGAGAAAGTACATGGATTATCAAAGACAAAAATAAAAAAGTAAGATTGCTGAAATTAAAAAGAACAAAAAATAAAGTCAAAATTTCAAGAGAAAAAAGTGAATATGTAGAGGTTTGTTTTTGGAGATGGGAATGATTACAATACAACAGCAGTGCAACAGCAGAGATCATAATAATTTGAAGAAGCAGCACATATTGGATTTTTACAACCTGAGCAATGATTTCCTAGATGAAAAAGATTTTTTTGGGTGTCTTGTTGAGAATTGCAAGCATATTGGTACTTATCATAGTAGATAGGTATTTTATGTAACTCATATGTGTATCAGCCAGTAAATAATTACTTCTTTATCTGAAGTTGTGTTATTCTGCCTGCAGAGTGTCTTTGTAAATGGTAAATATTGACCAAATACTGACACACAGAATGAAGCTTATACTGTGAAAACTGGTAAAGACTGATGTAGCACTGAGAAAGGAAGAAGATAAGAGGTTCCTGGGGAGAGGCTTTGCTGAGTTTCATGTCTCTCATAAGAAGAGAAAATTGGAGATACTGACTATATTACTTTCCTCTTCCCAGCAGAAGTTTGTGTAACTTCATACACTGAAACACCTCTTTCAGCAGTGGCACTCAGGGCAACCCTTAGGATCAATCCCTGCCAAAAGAGATAGCAGTGAGTGTTTTGTTTAAAAACATTCTTATCATTGAGACTACATATTTTGACTATAATTACTATTTAGGACACACAGAGATATATTTATAGTATTTCAGAGTAAGTGTTTGCAAGATCACAATCTATTTTAGCAATTAATAATCAAATTTTGTGAAAATAGTTTTCTAATGGATTTTCTGCAAGGATTAAGCTGCTTTGGTTGCTGTTGTGAAAAATTGATATATACCCTACTCTAAGGATTCATCATTGGCTTGACAGAATAGTTTTGTTGTTAGATTCAGAATGAAATGTGGAAAGATAAGAGGTAATGCCTTTTAACATTGCCTAGGGTTTATCTCTCTCAAGTTGAGCAGGGAAAAGATTGCTATCAGAGAAGAGAACAGCTTGTGTAAAGGAATAGCTATAAGATGAAGAATCAGTGAAGCAGAAAACGAATGGCTTGTTGAGAAATCTGTACACCATCTGTCTTATAAAAAAAAATCCCTGAAAGTGGAAGTTGTAGTAGTTTTGTTTTGTTTTGTATTTCTTTTTCTATTAGCATATTGGAATAATGCTCCTGTTTCAGAAGCAATATTCAGAAGCTTCCTTTGCAAAATTAGGGGATTATAGTTGTCAGTAATCTGAAGGAAGGCTGATGGCATATCACATGATATAAGAAGACTCATTTTATCTTAGAAATTTTTTTTTTATATATGAATTTTTCTATTATTTTCTGCTTTTTTGTGTGTGTGTGATGTGCTTACTAAACATAACTATTTCTACTTTATGATGTTGCACTGTTCTCCTTCAGAAACTCATAGCACAAGGCTCACATAAGTGCACTCTGCATTGGATAAAAACACTGGCTGTCTTATCACACCCAAAGAGTGGTGGTGAATGGAATTAAATCTGGCTGGCATCCAGTCACTAGCATTGTTCCCCAGAGTTCAGTACTGGGGCCTGTCCTCAGAATCACAGCAGATTAATTGTCTCAGCAAGTTTGCATATGACACCAAGTTGGGGGCTGTGTCCATCAGCTAGAGAGTCAGGACACTTTACAGAAGGATCTAGACAGCCTAGTTGTATGAAGTTCAACGAGGCCAAGTGTGAGGTCCTTCACCCAGGCCATAGCAACCCCATGGTAAGCTATAGGCTTGGGTATGAGTGGTTGGAAAGCTGCAACTTGTAGAAGGATCTGGGGATACTGGTTGATAGTCAACTGAACATGTATCAGCAGTGTGCCCATGTGACCAAGAAAGCCAGTGGCATCCTGGCTTGTAGCAAAAACGTTGTGGCCAGCAGGAACAGGGAGGGGATCATCCCCCTGTACTCAGCACTGGTGAGTCCACACCTTAAGTATTGCATTCAGTTCTTGGTCCCTCAATATCCCTCAAGGATATTGAGGTGCAGGACCACATCCAGAGAAGGACAAAGCTAGTAAAGGGTATATGACCTACAGGGAGCATCTGAAGGAGTTGGGGTTGTTCAGTCTGGAGAACAGTAGTCTGAAGAGAGACCTTATCATGCTCTAGAACTACCTGAAAGAAGTATGGAGAGAGGAGGAGCCCAGCCTCTTCTCTTTGAAAGTGAAAGGACTTGAGGGAATGGTTTTGAGCTGTGACAGGGAAGGTTCAGGCCAGATTTTAGGAAATATTTCTTCACTGAAAAGGTTCTGCCAGGGCACTGTTCTTGCAGCAGTTCAAGCAGCATGTGGACTTGGTACTTTGGGACATGATTTAGTTTTGACCCTTCAGTACCGGGTTGAAGGTTGAACTGGATGGCCTTCAAGGTCTCTTCCAACCACATACATTCTGTGCTTCTGTGATTCTGTTAAGTGTAGTGAAATTTTATTCAATATGTATTTGCTTCACATATTATCTCCATACTATCTTTACTTTTATATGATATGATTGTTGTTAACTTGGACTTCTATACTTACTTTCAGTGGAGAGAATAATCAGTAAAAGGATAAAAAAAACAACCCCTTACATTACTATAAATGACTTTCCAAATCAAACAGAGAGGGAATAATAAGAATCATATCACTGTATTTGCTAATGCACACTCTAAGAGTCTCAAATTTAATGGAAATAGGCTCTTTTTTAACATTTATTTTGATCTGAAACACAAAACAGCAACAGGTAGTCTCATGTCACTAATTTCTGTGTTTGAAAGATTTGGAACAAAAGGATTTCTTTTTTATCCTGAACTACACATCAACATACAAAAATCATACTTCATACATCCATCTTGGAGTGGAAAGGATTGATTAACTTTAGTAAATAAACTTCATGTTATTTTTTTGGTTACATATTAGAATATCTATGTGCTCAGATACTATGTATTAATAAAATGTATTTATGAGCTTACAAATGAGGGGGGAAAAAACCAACAAAACAACAAAACAACAAAAGTGGAAAGTGCTTAGAACAGCTTATCTGGAATTGAAGCAGGGGATTTGTCAAAATCATATCAAAAGTATTAGCTAATTTTGTGGTTTGTACATTAGTAAGTCTGAAAAGTCCATTAAACATTTTCATGGTTAGAATTATAGAGAAAATTACAGTAGTGGAATAGCTCTTTCATTTACTAATGCTTTTTTCAGGGAATGTATCACCTTAATATTTAAGGAAGATATAGTACCTTTTAAAATAAGGTTTAAGTGTGTTTTGCAAACAAGCTTAACAGGGATCAAAACATAAACTAATCTATTTTCTTGCATTTTAATGTCTAACAAATGCATTTTTGAGTGTTACAAATCATAAAATTTAGCTCCTTTCCAAAGGACCTTTATATTTTCAGATTGTTTTTATTTTAATCTTTTTACATAGTTCTGAAGAATGATGTTGAAGTTAATTCCAAACATCATCAATACAAAATATAATCCAAATACTGTTCTTGTTTAGATATATTGAGCTGCCACTCAGTTGCCTAAAGAAGACCTGACGTATATTCAATAAACACAAAATTCCTTCAAAAAAAACAAAAGTAATAGAAATATTAACAGCAAAATCCAAAACAAAACAAAAAAGAAACAAAACAAAACAAAAAAAAACCCAGACCAAGCCAAAGCAAACAAACAAAACAACAAAAAACACCAAACAAACCTGACTGGTGTGGTGATTAACTCACTAGCTAGTTTTTATCCACTGGGTGTCAGATCTGCTACTGTTATGGACTCCATTCCAGATCTGAACATTTCTCTTCTGCTGGCAGAAATCATTACTTTGTGAAAAATTGTGTGTAGGACTGAACTTCTCTCTCTTGCAGCTATAGATTTCCACTAGTCAGTTAGTATGTGAGCATGATTGCATTTTACAGAACACATAATAATGCATTAAAGACCATTGGCAAAGACTAATAAGAGGTGAAAAAAAGTATGAGCAACATAATACAATACAGTAATACAATAAACCAGGTTGGAAGAGACCTTCAAGATCATCGCGTCCAACCTATCAACCAATCCAACCCACCTAAACAACTAGATCATGGCACCAAGCACCCCATCAAGTCTCCTGAACACCCCCAATGATGGTGACTCCACCACCTCCCCGGGCAGTCCATTCCAATGGGCAATCACTCTCTCTGTATAGAGCTTCTTCCTAACATCCAGCCTAAACCTCCTCTGGCACAGCTTGAGACTGAGTCCTCTTGTTCTGGTGCTGGCTGCCTGGGAGAAGAGACCAACTTCCACCTGTCCAAAACCTCTCTTCAGGTAGTTGTAGAGAGCAAGAAGGTCACCCCTGAGTCTCCTCTTCTCCAGGCTAAGCAACCCCAGCTCCTTCAGCCTTTCCTCATAGGGCTTGTGTTCCAAACCCCTCACCAACTTCATCGCCCTTCTCTGAACATGTTCCAGCAAGTCAACATCCTTCCTAAACATAAAAATCATATAGTTGAAATATGCTAAACTGTATTAAGAAGTACTGTTCTGAGTAATGTTGATATGACCCTGAATTTGTAGTAAAATCACAAAGATCAAAATAAGTTCAATTCTTCGGATTCTTTCCCATGTAATTTCAGTTATAGTTAAATTCTACCCTTTGCTTTGTGGAAAAACATTACCTGTTGTACTTGATATTACAAAGTACTGGCTGTATTCTTTTGGGGAGAGTTTGTTCATAGATTAGATAGTATACTTATAAACTAAATGATATTTGGTGACAATGGTGCTTTCTGTCAACGATATACAGGCATCTTACAGAAACAGAAGACTGAATTAAATGGCTACAGTAGTCTTCTACAGTAAACTGACATCTTGTTCTGATTATTATTTTCCATGTAATGCTGACTGGAATAAAGAGCAAGTGGATCTGAAAATAAGGGACCACAACCCAAGACACATGTCTAATTTTCTCAATAATTATGGGGAAAGAGACCATATCTGACCTAAAGTAAAGTTCTTTCTATTCCCTTAATGCTGGGAAAAATCTTATCTCAGACAGTCAGTCTTTTGATATGATTTAACAGAAGGATAAATAGATCCTTAAACTGCTGGAGAATGTATGTAATATCACCATTCATTTGTTGCTACAAATATGATAAATACTACTTTAAGGATTTGTGGTGGGTTGAGAGCCCAATTTTTCCCACCACGGGCAAAAGAAAGACTCAGACAAAATGGATTGCAAAAATGGTGGAAAGTTTAAATGGAAAAACAATGAAAGTTTTACAGAAACTTTACAGAGAGTGTAGCATCTTTGGAAGAAAGGTGAGGCAACCCATAGAATGTTTAAGGGTGTTGTTAGGTCATGTAGGAAGAAAATTAGGCAGGCAAAAGCACATTTAGAGCGTAGACTGGTCTCTGCTGTAAAGGATAACAAAAAATCCTTCTATAATTATATAAATAGCAAGAGGAGGGGCAAGGACACGGAGGGAAATGTAGCAACAAAAGATGAGGAAAAGGCAGAGGTACTTAACACCTTCTTTGCCTCAATTTTTAATTGCAGGACAGTAGGTCTTCCAGACAGCTGGCCTGCAGAGCTGGCAGATGGAGCCACAGAGCAGCATTGCACCTCTGTTTTCCAAGAGGAGGTGATTAGAGATCTCTTCAGCTGCTTGGATCCCCACAAGTCCATGGGATCAGATGGGATCTATCCTAGGGTGCTGAGAGAGCTGGCAGATGAGCTGGCCAAGCTGCTCTCCCTCATTTTTCAGCAGTCCTGGCTCACTGGAGAGGTCCCAGAAGACTGGAAGCTGGCCAACGTGGTGCCCATCCACAAGAAGGGCCAGCTGGAAGAACCAGGGAATTACAGACCTGTCAGCCTGACCTCAGTGCCAGGCAAGATTATGGAACAGGTCATCTTGAGTGCAGTCCCACAGCACTTACAGGATGGCCAAGGGCTCAGGCCTAGCCAGCATGGATTTAGGAAGGGCAGGTCCTGCCTCACCAACCTGATCTCCTTCTATGATCAGGTGACCCACCAGGTGGATGTGGGGAGGCTGTGGATGTGATCTACCTGGACTTCAGCAAGGCCTTTGACACTGTCCCCCACAGCAAACTCCTGGCCAAGCTGTCAGCCCATGGCTTGGACAGGAGCACACTTTGTTGGGTTAGGAACTGGCTGGAGTGCCGAGGCCAGAGAGTGGTGGTGAATGGTGCCACAAGAACATCCCACTCCCACCTGGGGGTACACCCAACACGCTCCCAGGGCTCTTTCTCCTCCCCCCCCAGCCTGGCCAGGCCCAAGGGAGGCAGGTCAGCCCATTACCTAGGCAGCAGCAGGGGAAGAAAAGAGAAAGGGCGGACCCCTCGCTGATGTTTTATAGGGGAGCAGAGCATTATGGGATTAAATACCTGGCTTTCTGTGTCCACCCACTGGGCTGGGCCTCCTTTGAGACATCCCAGGTATGGCCAGTGCAGTGGCATCAGGGGCCAGCACCCAGCCTAAACCACCACATGATTAATGAGTAAAATTTAATTTTATCTATAGACCAAAATTACAGAAAGTGTGTTGGTTTGTTTTGTGTGTTCTTTTTTTTCCTTCTTTTTTGTTTTGGGTTTGGTTTGTTTTTTTAATGAGTGTTGTGATGGTATTTTACTTGTCAGGTTAAATCATGCTACTATATTATTTAGAGGCATGGTCTTGAGAAATGGATCTCAAAACAGCTGATTATTTGATATCTGCATTCATAACATTTAAAGGTAGAATAAAAATACTAATTTCTTTTTATATTACCATACTGATTTTTTTTGTTTGGTTTGTTTTGGTTTTTCATAGAATCATAGAAACACATAATCAATAAGGTTGGAAGAGACCTCAAAGATCATCAGGTCTAACCTGTCACCCAAGACCTCATGACTACTTAAACCATGGCACCAAGTGCCACATCCAATCCCCTCTTGAACACCTCCAGGGATGGTGATTCCACCACCTCCCTGGGCAGCCCATTCCAATGGCTAAAAACTCTCTCTGTGAAGAACTTCCTCTTCACCTTGAGCCTAAATTTCCCCTTGTAAGTTTCCCCTTGTAAATTTTCACTAGATTTGATCTTCATTAAGTGCTTTTATCCATATAGTGCAATACTGTTTTTACTGTGATATGACTCACACTATAGATGGTGAAGTGTTCTGTGTGCAGTATTATATTATGATAATCAGCATTTTATTAAAATCTTCTTTTAAAATGTAATTGTTAAAGGGAAAATGCACTGCATTATTTGGTATTTATTGATTTTATCTATCTTACTTATGATTTACAGAAGAATAACAAATCAAAACAAAATTTGTGATTTCTGACATTAGTATTTTCCGCATGATCAATCTGAATTAAAATCTCTTGTGTAAAGAACTATGAATAAAAGCATCATCTGTAGATAATCTAAAATGACAGACAAACATATTTATAGCCAGAAGTTGCCCTGTAGGTATATTGTTGTTGACTATACAATTCTCTGAGAGAACAACTTATTCTTTTCAATTTACAGAACTGCTCTATCATGGATTCTTATAAACCCAGTATCAGTTGGCATCTTTAAGCAATTCGATCTGTGGATTGTAAAAGAGGACAAAATAAAACAACAACAACAACAATAACAACAAAACCCAGAACACCCAAAGCAAACCAAACAAAAAAAATGCTAGCAAAGAGGAAGGGCAGCAAAAATTTCCATTTCAAGCAACGAGCTTGCTACAAAACGAAAGGAATGTAGTGCTGACCAAAAAGAAGTATTTATTTTCTTCTTTGAAAATTAGATGTATCTCAGCATTTCAGTAGATATTTGAAGACTTGCTGAATAAAAGAAAATATACCTCACCTGCAGATTTTTTAATTACCCAATATGTGAAAACATCAAGATGATTTCTTGGTATTAAAATTAGAAGGACACACTATAATCAGAGCATATGCTTCTACCAAAGATGGCCACAGAATTTCAGTTGTAAAGCTGAGGATAAAGAAAATATCGGAATCTAAAATCACAAACACAGCCTTATTCGAGGATGTCCATGTTAGTTAATTTCACACCAGAAATTTAAACATGTCTTAAAGAGTTTCTGACATTTCTTGCAGGTTCTTTGCACTGGAAAAAAAAAATCTAAGATTAACAACATAATTAACACTTATAGGAGAAGATTTTCAGGATTTTTAATGCATATCTTAGTCAATCAAGAATAGTTCTGTCTTTCAGATATACTAGCAATTTATATTGTATTAGATAAAACATTTTATTCTGTAGATGCACATTTTAAAATTATTTTTTACAAGTAAAATATTTTATTAAGGAAATAGTTTTCATTAATTTTAATGGAGAATAGTCTTTTATTGATGATAGCAAATGTGGAACAAGTTGTGTGTAAGATTTAGAAAACAATAACCTTAAATTTGAATTTTTTAATGGTTTTTAATAGATAGACTTGGCTCAGTATGCATGATTAGTTATCATTCATTGATCAGTCTGATTCTTTAGATTTAGAGTGGTAATACTCTGAGGAGACACTGAATTTCAACATTCCTTTCCCTAAATAATTTCTTGAAAAACATTTGCAAGGTGACTGAGAGCTCCATCTCTTTTTCCAGTGATTCTATCTTGCCATAACTACCAAAATGCTAATTTTTAATATGATTACACAACTGTGTTTCTTTGAGACTTGTTTCAAAGAAATATGAAAGTTGGTTCAATGCTTGTTCATCATTAGTCACAAGAGTGATGCACAGTAATCTTTACAAAAAGTACACAGTGCTGTTGGCAGCGAGTCAAAAGCTACAATTGTTAAAGTACTAAGGCACTGAGCCAATTTAATTGTTAGGCACAGGCAGTTCCTGGGAACTCCAAACCATTTTGTAAAAGCAGTTTGAAAATGGTAATTCAAGAGACAGCAGAAAACATGGTTATATTTAGATATATAATGTTAAATACTGTTTAAAATATCCTTGTAAATCAGCAACAAAAGCTCAAAGAGTCTCTGGAGATTCCAATATTTAAATCTTTCTTTGTTACTTTCTTTTGAGTTTGGATTAATAATTCAAAGCATAATTAATCTTACCTAATGTTATATTTTTAACATTTGATTTTAACTATTAATTTAGGATCTCAAATCGATTTAGGATCAGACAATTATTTCCAGGGACAATTTGTCATACTTCCCTTCAACATATATTAGAATTTAGGATGAGCAATTCCTCTAAGTCCTTGCTTCATTGCACTGACTATGAAGAAAGCCTATGTTTAGATTCCATGCCCAACTTTCAGATGGTCAATTCCATTTATAGTAGCCAACTCCACTTTCCATTCTGTAAAATAAATAGTATTTTTTAATTATTATTTTATTTGCTTTTTTTTTTAAAGATAGATTTACTTTGATTACAAAAAAACCCATCTTGAATCATTTATTCCTCCTCAAGCAAGTATCTAACCAATGCAAAGTTTTAAAGATATTTGCTTTATTAAAATATTAATTTTGCTAAACTGGAAAAATCTTCAACCTGTTCATCTCAATTCATCTTGGACTTGCATGCTGCCTGCCAATCAATGCGTCTGGTGAAGGGTTTCTTTTCATAGTCTGTGGATGCCATTACAATGCAGAAAACTTGAGGAGAAGTTGCTAGGCAGAGTCCTTACTGCCTCAAAGCAGAGTGGTTTCTGCCTCAAAGAAGATTTACACCGGGGTAACACAACGCTTGTATTTTTCCAATGAGGCCAGGGGTTCAAAAGGCTTATATATATGTTCTCAAAAGGTTTGGACTATCTGCTAGAACCACCTGTACACAATCTTCTTATTTTTGAGATAAATCTTTTTCATGCTGTCACCACTACGAACATCAATTCAGGAGGGTTTTCAAAATATATAATCACTGCATAAACAGTGGTTGACCTCAGCAATGCCCAGTGTCTTTTAAAAGTGAATGCACATATAAAAACAGACAACTGGCAGAATTCCTGCTATGTCGCTGTCTACCTCCTGCATGCCTAAAGAGATAGATTATGGATGACAGTCCTTCCTGGGTTTAGGAGCATCAAATACCAGCACATCTACATTTGAAAGTATTCTCTGAAGCAAAGTGATGATTTTGATGACTCTGGAAGTCCTCTCTGAAAAGCTTCTTCCTACAAAAGTCTTTTAAAAATGCCATGATGTTTGGCTTTTAAGTTCTTTGTTACTTTCACTCCTCATGGAATGCTGTTATAGACATTGCAAGTAACACTTCAAAAACAAATGGCACGGCTTTGTAACTGCACAAGTAATCATTAGCTGTTCATGATTTTACCTAAAAAACAAAGATCGCACATTGTTTTGCCTTTCTGTGAGTTCAATACTATATTGCTTATAGCCTGCAGCCTGTACTCAGAAGATAATTTTACTCCTAAAAGTAATATAACTATATATATATATATATATATACACACACACAGACAGATGCAGAATTAGTGTAAAATGCTAATCAACTCAGAGACAGAAATTGAATGAATAGCAGATAGGGGTTTTTATAGGCAGAGATTTTGTCTGCCATTGTAGGGGATTCGAGTGTGAGATGAAACTGAGAAAGCTAAAGTTTTGGCTTATATAGCACTGTGACTGCTCCTAGGTTTTACAGATTGTATGAACAGCAGAAAATCCATCAGACAAAACATCTGGCCTCAGTACAAAGTCTGAGCTGTTAGGCACTGTGTCAACTCTAAGATCCTGGAGAATAATGTGAAATACCTTCATTAACATGGGTAAAGAGTTTCTCAAGAAAAAATAATGCTGTGATTTAATTTAATCTTATTTATAGTAAGTTCCCAAATGACCTTTTTATTATAGTTGCTCTACAGAGGATTTGTTCTATATAGGATAAGACTCTGGATGAAGACACAAACCTTATCCCATAATGTTTTATCAGTAATTTAACTAAGAAAAAGATTTGATCTGTTAATACAAAGGAGAAATTATGAAATAACAATTTCCTATTTGCAGAAACAGCACCAAATTGAGCTCTGCTGTATCTGTAGCTACACTGTTTTTTCTTGAATACTTACCTGAAACAAGATATTTTTTGCAGTAATACTTTTACAAATTATTTCTTTGATGACTGCTTTTACCTTACTATAGTTACTAATAGTACATATCTACTCTAACAATATGACTTTAAATAATAGTTTTAATACAGCCTAGGAACCCCAGCACTGAACAGGCACAGACTGGATGAGTATAAGAAGATTGTGTGATGAAAGGATAAGGCACTAATCATTGAGTGGCAAACAATTGTTATAAATCAAAGATTTTGTCTAAGAATTTGTGCTTTGTCTTGAAAGTGAAAAGATAGTGCCTTAATTCCTACTGATGGCAGAAACATAGTATATTTCTCAAATATGTTTTCTCTTTGAGAAAACTCATCATTCTGCAATGCCTTGTGAAGGGCAACTGCATTAGAGAAAGGCAGATACGTAGATTTTACAGATGGAGTCGCAGGAAGATCTTCACAGTAGAGAAAATTTAAAATAGGAAAATCATGGCCTGCTTCATATGGTACTACTATGGCAGATGTAACCAGCACATTACTATGTATTTCATTTTGATGTGTAATGGAAATCAAGGATTTATTCTATAGACCTAGACGTCTTCCATTGCCTTGGTGTTGATGATTTAGATGTGCTTGCAAGGCAAATTAATAACTCCATGGTGTGCCACTTCAAAAAATACATGAATTAGTGTCTTCTAGATAGGCTTAGTCCCCAGAAAAGCCACTTGGAAGCAAGCGCTGCATCCCTTCTGGTTAAAATGAAGGAAATGTGTACCCTTCACATGACTCAATATGAAGGAAAAGGTAACACTCATCTTCCATATTAATACTAGGGTTGCATCCATGTCTGGAGATAAAAAACAAACAAACAAACAAACAAACAAACAAAATTCTGTTCACTTTATCATTCACCAGAGGTAAGAAATTGAACTATTCTTCCTAATGTTTGTTAACCTATGTGATTGATTTATTTATTTATTTCAGGGCCTATTCTGGTGTCCTTTAAAGCCAATCCTTCAATTACTTGTAAGTACTTGCAAATAGTTTCAGTTAATGTTCCTGTATAAAAGGATATGAAGTATATATATTATTAATCTTAATCAATGTTTTCTGGACTAATATTACCTAATAGAATGCATCATTAGTAGTATTGTGGCATGCAAATCTTTTCCATTATGGGTTCCAAGTTGAATCCAAGATGGGACTGCCTACCTGTCCATATGATCCACACAGTAGCCCACTTACCTGTCCCAGTTGATAAAATACTCCTAACATATCAGTACTAAAGGCCTAGCAGTAATGTAACAATAAAGTTTGTTAAAAAAAATAAATCTAAGTCATGTTGAACAGTTTTAGTGCTATTGGAGTAGTTTTAGTGATACTATAGAGTGATGAGAAGAAAGGTTATTATAAATTGTTTAGAAAAAAGGTTCAAGATCTTTGAAATACATTTTAAAAAGGCATTTGTTGCAATCTAAAATTCAGTTCTGTTCCTTATTGTGCAGTCTTTGGAATTGATAAAGAATGCTTATTAAATGATGCATACTACAGTACTTCAGTAAGCTGTGCATCATAATGAATGTTTTCCCTGCTGACTGTCCCATCAATGAACTCTGTTATACTGTTTCTATTGTGAGTGTCTCTAGCCACAGATGGAAATCAGTGATATACAAATCTTGTTATGTTTCAAGTGTATGATCAATTGTTTCTGCAGTTCTTTAGTTTGTTCATTTAACTTGGGCATTTCAATTGCTTTTTTATTGGTTATTTTGTTAAGTTGTATGTACTCTATTTTGTATGTGATAGTAAATTTCATTCTTCTGTTTTTTTTGCCCATTCATTTCCCTACTTGCTTCTCACTCTTTCTAAAATTCCTCTTCTGGAAGACTTGATTGCTTCCTCCCTTTGTAACCCACAGTCCACAGTCTACTATACTGATGGAAATGTCTTATCAAGACATCATGATTTGTCAAACTGACAGCTCAATACCAAAGTTCAATTGCTTGACCTCTATTGCTTGGCCTCAACATTCAAAGATTGGAAACAATGACGGGTAACCTGAGAGGAATACAGAAAAACTAAATTTTCCAAATAAGTTTTCTTTTAAGAAAAACCTTAGAAATATTAGATAGATGGATGATTTTTATTGTTTTCTTTGTGTTTTGGATCTTTCATTTGCTTGGTTTTGTTGTTGGCTTTTTTTCCCCCTCAGAATATAATAATATACCTATTCAACACAAAATCAGAAATAAGTTCATCTGACCTGAACGCATTTTATTAACAATTTTGTCATAAATATTTCTCAGTGCTTGTTTTCCAAGCCACAGAAGGGTTTTGCTTTCCATCTCAAAGAAACTGTAATGGAACAGTAACACTACCAATGTCTGGAGCAGACCTACTTTTCTGAGAAGAGAGTTGAATATTTTCATTCAATACAAGTATAATCTCACATCTGTAGCATGACTATGACCTCTCTTCAATTTCTGAATTCCTCTCATGGTAATAAATAGGTCAGTCTGAAGTTTTGCACAGATTGTCCTAAATTTTGGCTTAAACATACTCCAAACAGAAGTGCTTCAAGAGTAGTTAGTATGACTAAATACTACATTTTAGCATTGTGTAGTTAAAATCTGTTGATATTTTAAATTGATATCTGAGAACTGTAGCTGTAATTCCTTCTCTACACAGAGTAAATGTTGTCACTTTGCTGTTTTATTTTCATGTTTCATGGATCTGGAGTTTTGAATTTCATTTGCTTCATTGTTTGGTTACAAATAATACAGCTATTATTTCTGTAATGTGAAAAAAAATTGACATTCCAGCATCAAATTCTATGATAATACAGCCAGCCTTTCAATGGATTTTCAATTTGACTTAAGTAATTTTGATGAAGCATTTATTGCACATAGTTTTGAGCAGGAAAAAAATAAATTAGTGAAGTTGTACTACAAATTACTAGGGAAAGCTGTAGGTTGGGAAGTGTCAGAGACTAAATCTTGTGTCTCTTGATGCGACTTAGCAAAGATAAAATCACCTTTGCTGCTTGCCCAGGCAATAGCTGATGTGTATTGGGCAGATGCCACTGGAATGACTCTCTGGAAGGTGCATGGATAAGGATTGCTCGACAGACTGCAGCTGTCCTGGAAATGGGCAGAGGCCACTGCTATCAATACTCTCTGGAATATACATACCTAAAAACCGTATAAAAGATCTGAACAACTACTGGCTCAGTAGGAGAAAAACATAGGAGAAGGCAAACACGGTGAAGGAAAAGACCTGGACAATGCTGCTGGGAAGGAAAACTCGAGAGAAGGAAAAGACTGGGGCAATGCTGTTCTGAAGAAAAACAGAGAGGATACCAGGAAAGAAAAATGACAGAGACATCAACATGTAGCCTGGAAGAAGTAGACCGAGAGGAACCCTGTCTCCTCTAAGTTCTGCTTGCTGCAACTCATGGAGCTGAAGAGGCTGCTCAAAGGACAGCACAACCAACAAGGACATCTGTATGAAAAAGCTGCAGTAGCCTTTCTTCACAGACCCAACATCTCCTCCCTTCCAAAGCTGCAGCAGTAGCCTTCCGCCACAGACTCAAACAGTCTTGGAGGGGTGAGGGGTGTGGTAATATAATTCCTTTCCTCTTCTCTCTCTCTATTCTCTCTCTCACTCTCTATTTTCTCTCTCTCCCCTTCTGATCCATCCGCTTTATTTGTGTAATAAATAGTCTACCTGTTGATATTTTGGCCTCGTTTGTGCCTCTAATGTCATAATATGGGAATATTCAAAAGAACTTAGTCTCTTTCCTTCTCTGGACCAAGACAGTAAGTCTTAGATGGAGGCAGTTTCTTCTTCAATGAAACACATGCTGATCAAACACACAATGAAACACTGTGATAAGACAGTCATATTTCATGACTATTCATCTTCATATTGACATCAACCATTACTTATTGTATCATTACAGGTTATGTAGAGTCTGCATATTTGCAGAATTTATATTTCAGAAACATACTTGCATTTCATGAAATTCATATGTAGTGTAGTCTCAGTAAATCAGGCTTAGGGTCAAAAATCAGGGTCAAAATTAGATGAGTGTAGTTTTAGCTTATGGTATTATAATCTAATTTGTATCCACACATATATGAAATCTTTCTGTGGACAAAAATGGATGCATTCAGTGTTTCACTGGATCATAAATATTCCTGGATTATGCAAATTAATTTTAAGGAATTTTACTGAAAAGTAGTGATGTAGTAAAGTATCTAGACAGAACTGATTTCCACTGATGTGCAATAAAGTATATTATAACCAAATGTAGATGAAAACTCACCCAGACAATAAAACTCTAAGATATATTCAGTCTTTTCTACATTTCATGCAGAGGCTTCAGCAAAATACCAGTGTGGTGAAGGCACATTCTGCCCAGATACTAGATCTGGCCCCCAGCATGTGGATAGGTCTCTCCTCCTTCAGGAGGAAGACCATTACCAAGTATGGGCATAATTCCAGCTTCACGCTTTCTATAGGCTGAAGCCAGTTGTCTATCAGAGTGCCCATTGGTCAAACCCAGCCTCGAGGAACCTATAAGTATTACCTCTGTTGGTAAACAAGTTGCCTCCTCTTCACTTTGCCTTTGTACTTGCTCGAGAGAGCAGCTATCGAGTCACCGCCTCTGCCGTTGAGCTTGTTTTTAGCTTCTATCATACATGCACGCATACTGAAGCCTCTGCATCATGAGAAGCACTTTGATCATGAGGATCAGCCCAGAGGAGGACCTTCACTGAGCCCGAGAAACCAGCGTTGCTACAGCCGGTCATATCTCCAGGAGAGCCCACCGTGCTATCGGAGGACTGGACCAGCCCCCGAGGGTAAGATCTGCCCAGTTGTCGGGGAGAAGGGACTTGACAGAGATCGAGTCCGCATATACCTAGCCCGGGACTATCTCAAGCGTCCCGCGGTTCCTTTAAGCCCAGGAACGGAGAGGCCGCACTCTCTCTCTAAGACTGTCTGCCGCAGGACCGATCGGGAACCTCCGAGCCCGCCTATCGGCAATCGTCGCCTCGCCCTGCTCTGCAAGCCGACTCCCTGGGCCGACCCCAGGGGCCGAACGCGACCAGGAACCAGTCCAGCGGCAGTAGCCAGCCGGACCCCCACCTTGATACAAACAACAGCTACAGGCTTGGACAGTGGCATCGAGTGCACCCTCAGCAAGTTTGCTGATGACACCAAGCTGTGTGGTGCAGTGGACACGCTGGAGGGAAGGGATGCCATCCAGAGGGACCTGGACAGGCTGGAGAGGTGGGCACAAGCCAACCTCATGAGCTTCAACAAGACCAAGTGCAGGGTCCTGCATCTGGGTCGAGGCAATCCCAGGCACAAATACAGGCTGGGCAGTGACTGGCTGGAGAGCAGCCCTGAGGAGAGAGACTTGGGGGTGCTGGTGGACGAGAAGCTCAACATGAGCTCTCAATGTGCGCTTGCAGCCCGGAAAGCCAATCAGATCCTGGGCTGCATCAGGAGAAGTGTGACCAGCAGGTCAAGGGAGGTGCTTCTCCCCCTCTACTCAGCTCTGGTGAGACCCCACCTGGAGTACTGTGTCCACTTCTGGAGCCCCTATTACAGGAGGGATGTGGACGTGCTGGAGCATGTCCAGAGAAGGGCCACGAGGATGATCAGAGGGCTGGAGCACCTCTCCTATGAGGACAGACTGAAGGAGTTGGGGCTGTTCAGTCTGGAGAAGAGAAGGCTCCCAGGTGACCTCATTGTGGCCTTCCAGTATCTGAAGGGGGCCTACAGGAAGGCTGGGGAGGGACTTCTCAGGATCTCAGGTAGTGATAGGACTAGGGGGAATGGAATGAAGCTGGAAATGGGGAGATTCAGGCTGGATGTGAGGAAGAAGTTCTTTACCATGAGAGTGGTGAAGCCCTGGAATGGGTTATCCAGGGAGGTGGTCTCCGCGTGTGGCAGTCATCGCTGACGCACACAAAGATTGCAGTATCGCTGTATATTAGCCAGAAGCCGCCCGCGTTCCGCCGAGTCATCTAGTGGCCAAGCGGCGGAACTGCACCCCTGGTTATATAAAACACGGAGATAGTCTGTAGATAGTTTAATTAAGTTCTAATCATAATACTAAGCCATTTATGGAATGTATTTCACGAACGTGCACTAGAACATGTATATAAGTTGTTGATTCATCGGTTATTCATAATTTTATAATTAATAAAATTTCATATTTTCATAATTCATATTTCATATTCATAAATTTAATAACCTCTTCACAACAACCAGTAAGAGGTCAAATGTTTTCTTCCTTCTTGCATGTTTAAACTGAATCCTCAGTTCTCTTTTTTATCTTATATCCTTTCATATTAATTGTGTATTCTCAGGTACACATAGCTTGAAATGACGATAAAAATACTTATCTACTGATGTACAAGTAAGAGCAAATAATGACATCAAATTTCACTTGTATAATGTTAATTCTCTAATATTAGACATTTATAGAAGCCCCCCCCCCAAGTAGTTCCATTTTATACATAAATTATTTTTACTGATGATGCTGGCATTGCCATTTTAGTTACACAATTATATATTTTATTTCTGCTAGAATTAAACAGTTTTCCCACTGGATACTTCACATATAGGCCTTGTATACAGTAACCAGTGACTGGTACAAAATTACGTAGAGACGAAGGCAAGAAAGCTTGTGAAGAGCCTAGAGCACAAGTCTTAATATTACCTGAAAGGATTTAGCAAGGTGGGTGAAAATCTGCCCTGATATTTAACAAGCAAAATAACAAGACAAAATGGCCTCAAGTTGTGCCAGTTTATATTGGACATTAGAAATTCATTACTTTATTGTATTTTTTCACAAAAAGCATTGTTAAGCATCAGAACAGGCTGCCCATGGGAAGTGGTTGTATCACCATATCTGGAGGTATTTAAAAGTACAGCTGCAGCACCTAGCGATATGGTTTATACAATACAATACAATACAATGAACCAGGTTGGAAGACACCTTCAAGTTCGTTGTGTCCAACCCATCAACCATTCCAACCCACCTAAACAATTAAACCATGCAGCCAAGCACCCCATCAAGTCTCCTCCTGAATACCTCCAATGAAGGTGACTCCACCACCTCCACGGGCAGCACATTCCAATGGGCAACCACTCTCTCTGTATAGAACTTCTTCCTAACATCCAGCCTAAACCTGCCCTGGTGCAGCCTGAGACTGTGTCCTCTTGTTCTGGTACTGGCTGCCTGGGAGAAGAGACCAACCCATTCCTGGCTACAACCTCCCTTCAGGTAGTTGTAGAGAGCAATAAGGTGTCCTCTGTGCCCCCTCTACTCCAGGCTAAGCAACTCCAGCTCCCTCAGCCTTTCCTCACAGGGCTTGTGTTCCAAAACCCTCACCAGCTTTGTTGTCCTCCTCTGGACATGTTCCAGTGAGACAACATCCTTCCTAAACTGAAGGGCCCAGAACTGGACGCAGTACTCGAGATGTGGCCTAACCAGTGCAGTGTACAGGGGCAGAATGACCTCCCAGCTCCTGCTGGCCACGCTGTTCCTGATGCAGGCCAGGATGCCATTGGCCTTCTTGGCTGCCTGGGCACACTGCAGGTTCACTGCAGGCTCAGTTTAGTGATGGATTTGGCAGTATTAGATTTACAAATGGAACTGATCTTAAAGGTCTTTCCCAATCTAAATGATTCTATGATTCTGTGATAATTCCCATCCTCACATCCACCCCTTTTTACAATACCTAAGCAGATTTTATTTCTTGCCAGATCAGACACGGATTCTCCATTCTGTAAGACATCACTTAAAATAAAATCTAACAAAATAAACAAACAAAAAACAACAAAACAAGGTAAAATGTTCACTAAAAAACCTCAGGGCCTAACTAAATAAACTTTAGGTTTTATCACCAATGAAGTTGAGCAAAATCAAATTACTCCTAACTGCACTACATTGAACTTACACGGTCAAAGAAATACTTACATGACTTACGTGACTTATAAATTCCTTTCATTCCCTTACATTTTTTGTGCAGAAGCAACTCATTATTCCATTTTTTTCTTCACTTTCTTTTACTCTTCAAACTCAGCTTTTCACTTTTAAACCTCATATGCCACCTGCCAGCATTTTTATGGCATTCTAAAAACCTGACTCTCTGTAGTTCTTCCACCTGGCACCTTTGTCAGAGAAGATCTAGAATAACAAAGATAAGAGCTGGAATAACAGCAAAAATTCCCATCTATGATTCTGTACCATTATGCTCATATTATATGTAGCACTGAGATCTCCCATACTTTCAGAGGCCTCAAGTAACAGGCAGGAAAAGATATGATGCATCAAGAAAACACAATCATTTTATTTACTAAAGAAACTAACCAGAATGAAAAACAACAACCCACCCACTACCTCAAAAAAAACCCACCAACAAAATACAAACCAACAACAAAAAAAAAAAAAAACAATAAAAACTCCAAACACACCACCAACAACAAAAAACCACACACAAAAAAACCCACCAACCAAACAAAACACAATATATCAAATGACTCACTGTCAAGAAGGGATCTTAAACAAGATAAATTTTCAGAAAGACTTGTTAGGAAAATGTAATCTCTTCCAATAAGTGAGTTCTAAAGAGATAACCTGAATTTTTTGTAGAAAAAGTTACAGCTCTCAAGTCTTCTGCTAATAAAAGCATAATATCAAAAGGTACAGAAATTGTTGACATGGAATCATAAAATCATGGAATGTTTCTGGTTGGAAACAACCTCCAAAGGTCATCTAGTCCAACCCCTGGCAGTCATCAGGGAGTTCCTCTGCTAGATCAGGTTTCCCAGAGCCCTTTTGAACCTGACCTTGAATATCTCAAAGGATGGGGTTTCAACTACCTCCCTGGGCAACCTATTCCAGTGTTCCACTACCCTCATGGTAAAGAGCTTCCTCCTAATGTCCAACCTAAATCTACTCTTCTCTAATTTAAAATCATTGCCCCTCATCCTATCACTATAGGTGTTTGTAAATAGCCCTGCTGCAGCCTTCTTGTAGGCCCCTTTAAAGTACTGGAAGGGCACTATTAGGTCTTTGTCACCTCAACTGATTTCTTAACACAAGCCAGTTATGACTACTAAGAGTAAAACCAAGACCAGTTTTCCTATCTTGACCATGAATAATGTACAACTTACAAAATTCAAATATTTTCCATATGATACAAATGAAATAATTTTGTAAGCAAAGCTGAGCTAAAGTTTGTGAACCAAAAAACCACATATCTGGAATTACTTCCTTAATTCACGTTACTTTTATTCTATATAGGATTTTTTTAAATCTCCATGTGCTCTATTAAAAATGTATCATTGAGGTTTAGTTAATATGAAAAAAAAGTTTATGACAATTATGTACAGCAAACCCTTGAATTAATACAGTCATTATATTTAAAAAAGAGGAAACAAAGCAGGCATCGCCTCCCCTCAAGCATTTAATCCTTAGTGCATTACCATTGACCCATTTAGTGCAGGGAGGACACAATAAATCAATGTTTGTTAACATATGCATAAGTAGAAAAAGGTAATTTCATGGCTCACGCAACATAGTCTTGTAATGCCTGTGGATCAGTGGCGCATTTACTGTTGAGAAGATCAAAAACAAAATGATAAAAATTCTTTGACTTTCTTGAGCATCTTGAAATCCTTTTTGTTATGATTTTGTTAAAAACCTCTGGGTTTTTGTCAGTAGTAATAATTAATAACATATCCTTAACAACTTTGTGAAAGATTGCCTGATCCAATCTTTTATCCCAGCCACCCTTAGAGACATTTGCATGCCTCTTGATCAGGCCATTAAAACCCAATATTCCCCAGGTAGAGGCTAAGAGCTACCTCCACCAAGGTGCTCCATTTATCTTTTGTGGGAGCCACACCCTTGTTATTACTAAATAGCAAATATTAGGTGCTCCTGTGACACTTAATGTTTTTGTCTTTCTATGGGATGGATGGATCCCCAGGCCCTTTGCCAATCCTAAATTTAGGACACTGATTTGAGCACCTGTGTCAATTGCAGCTCACCACGGAAAAGTCCATCTCTAATTTGGACTTGGACTTTTCACGTGGTTTATTTTTAGATTTCTGTGGTGCAGGGGCAGATGCTATGGGGTCCTCTTCCATGCAATTCACTAGGGTCATCTTCCCCAGTATTATCTAAGGAAAAAGACTGTTCCTGTTCCCATGGTTCTGAATAATTAAATTTGTGTGCTTAGGTGGGTTTCACTGGCTGGTCATCTGCTGAGCCCAGCATGGCTCTCACTTCAGCCTGTACCTTTGAGGCATCTGCAAATACTTTAATTTGCATGACCATAGTTTCCCACAAGTTCTGGTTTCGAGCCTTTTCGTCCCTTAATTGCTTTTCCAAAATCCAAATTTTGTCCTCATAAATTGTAACTTCATCCTGGGCCTGGACTACCAGTGCACCTAGGACCACAGTATAGTGTTCAGCTGTTGAATCACAGAGCAGATCCTCAGTGTTTTCAGCTAATTTCACTGTAATTGGCTCTGGGTTTTTGTAATTTTCATGTGCCCAAGCCAAATCCATTCTGGTAATTATGCATCCTTTTTTATGGAAGAATTTGACTATCAAAAACCTCTTGCTACACTGTGCTATAAATTATTTGATTTGGGTTAGATTAATGAGGCAGGAATTAAAAAAATATAGTTTCTTTTTCCCACAAACACTGCCCCAAAATTATGTATAAAACCTATTAATTTTTTTACAGATTCTATTCTGTCATGAATTCTACCAGGATGCTTATGGGCAACTTTAGTACAATTTAGAGAATTCAGAAAACGGAAAAGTCTAAACCACAAAATATCCTCACCCCATTTGTAGAATCAGAGGCAAGTGAGGACCTTGGGAAAGCCACCAAGAACGTTGGTTGTACTCACGGGGTGGAGCAGGAATTTGGCAACCATCCCTAGGTCTCTTTTCAGTGGCAGGCTCCAGAACTGTAGGTTTTATAATCCAATTTTTGGATAATGCAGCACAAATCCAAAGGAAAAGGGACCCGACAAAATCAAAGTGTCTGTAGACACAGCTGCCACGAGGGAAGCTCATGCAGCAGCACTGTCTGAACAGTGCAAGAAAGCCACAGTTTTGTGGCAGGCAGGGAGCAGGACCCCATGCAGGTCCAGGGAGAAGTCAGGTCCGTGTGCTGGTTTCGCCAGTTTCAGCACAAATGCTGAGCAAGTCCAAGATGAAAGTGGAAAATGGGAGTGAGAGAGTGGAAAATTGAGAGGGAGAAACCAAATCACTTTCTGGTCAGTCTATTTCAGGCATTTCTAGACAATGTGTCTAAGGCCAATGTATACTGGGCATGAAGCACCCTGCTAATCGTAGCTCCTAAACCCAGCAGACCTCCCCCACCAGTAAATACCTTGTGAGGGACCTCCACCCCAGTGGGAAGAATGGTCACCATTTACCTGTCCCCAGGGGAAGGGGAAGCCGGTTTTGTACCTTGGAAGGCAATTTTGTGCTTTTGTCTTTCCCCATTCAAACCTCTGCTGATGGAGATGGGGGAAGAGGGGTTTGGAGCACCTCGTAACATTTTGATAAGCATTTAAAACAATTGTAGAAATATTGTTTTTCATGTGATTGGGACAGTGAAGAAAGAAAATACAAGTGGCTGCACATTCACAGGCCCTGGTCCACATGGGGGATTTCAATTACCCTGACATCTGCTGGAGAGACAAGACAGCAAGGCACCAGCTATCCAGGATGTTCCTGGAATGCATAGATAACCTCCAAATGGCAGAGAAACCAACATGAAACGTGTTATGCTGGATCTTGTTCTCACTAACAGGAAAGGGCTGGTGGCCAGCCTGGGGCTTAGGGACAACCTTGGCTGCAGTGACCACCATGCAGTAGAACTGAAGATCCTCAGGGCATCTAGAAAGATGCATTCCAAGCGTACAACCCTGGACTTTAGGCATGCCGACTTTGATCGCTTCAGGGATCTGATGGCCAAAGTATCATTATTAGCCTAGCAGGAGTCCAAGTTGGAGATGTTACCAGAAGGCTGCCCAGTCTGGTACAGCCCTCTGATTATTATCCCTTATTGGTCATGCAGTTAGGGAATGATGATGTTGGTACCAGGCCTCCCAGGGCTATCAAAAATGACCTCAGGGCCCTGGGAGATCTGATTGAGGGGTCAGGTGCACAAATAATTTTTTTGTCTATACCCTTAGTTGCAGGAGGGAATATGAGAAGGAACAGGTCAGCAGCGGTAGTCAACAAGTGGCTTAGAGGTTGGTGCAGTCAGAAGAATTTTGGGTTTTTTGATCTTGAAAAACTTTCTACTGCACCAGGTCAGCTGGTAACAGATGGAGTACATCTGTCCCAGAGGAGGGGAAAGGTCACAGTACATGAGAATGGCCTGTCCCCCAAAGGTAAAAAGATTCTGGGAAGGGAATTAGCAAGTCTCATTGACAGGGCTTTAAACTAGCTTCGAAGGGGGGAGGGTCGGAAACCAGTGCCCTCAGGCAGGAGTCTGGAGGTGATAAGCTAGACCTAGAGGTGAAACCAGCAGCCCAGCTGCAGTGCATGTACACTAATGCACGAAGCATGGGTAACAAACAAGAGGAGCTGGAAGCCTTGTTGCAGCAAGAAAGTTATGATGTAGTTGCCATCACAGAGACGTGGTGGGACGACTCGCATGACTGGAGCGCTGCAATTGACGGCTACAGGCTCTTCAGGAGAGACAGGCAAGGAAGAAGGGGTGGAGGGGTGGCCCTGTACATCAGGGAGGCACTGGATGCTGTTGAGATGGAGATCAGGGATGATAGGGTTGAGTGCTTGTGGGTAAGAATTAGAGGGAAGACCAACAGGGCAGACATCCTGGTTGGAGTCTGTTATAGACCACCCAACCAGGAGGAGGATGTTGATGAGGCATTCTATAGGCAGCTTAAGGCTGTCTCAAGATCGCCTGACCTCGTTCTCATGGGTGACTTCAACCTGCCTGATATCTGCTGGGATCTCAACACAGCAGAGAGGAGGCAGTCTAGGAGGTTCTTAGAGTGCATGGAGGACAGCTTCTTATCCCAGGTGCTGCACGAGCCTACCAGGGGTGAGGCTATGCTTGACCTCCTCTTCACCAACAGGGAAGGGCTGGTGGGTGATGTGGTGGTCGGAGGGTGTTTAGGCACCAGTGACCATGACATAATAGAGTTTTCGGTATGCAGCCAATCCAAGAGGGTGAGCAAGAAGACCTCCACTCTGGACTTCAGGAGGGCAGACTTCAGGCTACTCAAGGAACTGATTCAGAAGGTTCCTTGGGAATCAGCCCTTAAAAACAAAGGGGTCCAGGAGAGCTGGACCTACTTCAAGGAAGAACTCTTGAAGGCGCAGGAACAGGCTGTGCCGGTGTGCCGGAAGATGAGCCGCCGGGCCAGACGGCCAGCCTGGATGGGTAATGAACTTTTAATAGAACTAAGGGAAAAAAAGAGGGTGTATCATCTTTGGAAGAAAGGGGAGGCAACCTACAGAATGTTTAGGGATATTGCTAGGACATGCAGGAAGAAAATTAGGGAGGCAAAAGCCCATTTAGAACTTAGACTGGCCTCTGCTGTGAAGGACAACAAAAAGTCCTTCTATAAATACATCAATAGCAAGAAGAAGGGCAAGGACAACCTCCACTCCTTGGTTGACATGGAGGGGAACGTTGTAACAAAGGATGAGGAAAAGGCAGAGGTACTTAAGACCTTCTTTGCCTCAGTTTTCACTAGCAGGGCAGAATGTCTTCCAGACAGCTGGCCTGCAGAGCTGGCAGAAAGAGACAGAGAGCTGCATAGTTTCCCACTGCTCCAAGAGGAAGTTAGAGATCTACTGAGCCGCTTGGACCCCCACAAGGCCATGGGACCGGATGGGATCCATCCTAGGGTGCTGAGGGAGCTGGCGGATGAGCTGTCCAGGCCTCTTTCCATCATTTTTCAGCAGTCCTGGCTCACTGGAGAGGTCCCAGAAGACTGGAAGCTGGCCAGCGTGGTGCCCATCCACAAGAAGGGCCGGTTGGATGAGCCAGGGAATTATAGGCCTGTCAGCCTGACCTCGGTGCCAGGCAAGATTATGGAGCAGGTCATCTTGTGTGCGATCACACAGCACTTACAGGATGACCAGGGGCTCAGGCCTAGCCAGCATGGATTTAGGAGGGGCAGGTCCTGCCTGACCAACCTGATCTCCTTCTATGATCAGGTGACCCGCCTGGTGGATGTGGGGAGGCCTGTGGATGTGGTCTACCTGGACCTCAGCAAGGCCTTTGACACCGTTCCCCACAGCAAACTCCTGGCCAAGCTGGCAGCCCATGGCTTGGACAGGAGCACACTGTGTTGGGTTAGGAACTGGCTGGAGGGCCGAGCCCAGAGAGTGATGGTGAATGGCACCACATCCAGCTGGTGGCCTGTCACTAGTGGTGTGCCCCAGGGATCAGTACTGGGCCCCATGCTCTTCAACATCTTTATTGATGATCTGGATGAGGGCATTGAGTCCATCATCAGTAAATTTGCAGATGACACCAAGCTGGGGGCAGCAGTTGATTTGCTGGAGGGCAGAGAGGCTTTGCAGAGGGACCTCGACAGGCTGGACAGATGGGCAGAGTCCAATGGCATGAGATTGAACACATCCAAGTGCCGGGTTCTGCACATTGGCCATAACAACCCCAGGCAGTGCTACAGGCTGGGGTCAGAGTGGCTGGAGAGCGGCCAGGCAGAGAGGGACCTGGGGGTACTTGTTGATTGTAGGCTGAACATGAGCCTGCAGTGTGCCCAGGCAGCCAAGAAGGCCAATGGCATCCTGGCTTGCATCAGGAACAGTGTGGCCAGCAGGAGCAGGGAGGTCATTCTGCCCCTGTACACTGCACTGGTTAGGCCACACCTTGAGTACTGTGTCCAGTTCTGGGCTCCTCAGTTTAGGAAGGATGTTGACTTGCTGGAACGTGTCCAGAGAAGGGCAACAAAGCTGGTGAGGGGT
Source organism: Picus viridis (assembly GCA_033816785.1). NCBI lineage: Eukaryota > Metazoa > Chordata > Aves > Piciformes > Picidae > Picus > Picus viridis. The sequence goes on from CM066566.1 coordinate 69,221,408, forward strand.
TTGGAACACAAGCCCTATGAGGAAAGGCTGAGGGAGCTGGGGTTGCTTAGCCTGGAGAAAAGGAGACTGAGGGGTGACCTTCTTGCTCTCTACAACTACCTGAAGAGAGGTTGTAGCCAGGCAGAGGTTGGCCTCTTCTCCCAGGCAGCCAGCACCAGAACAAGAGGACACTGTCTCAGGCTGCGCCAGGGCAGGTTTAGGCTGGATGTTAGGAAGAAGTTCTACACGGAGAGAGTGATTGGCCACTGGAATCGGCTACCCGTGGAGGTGGTGGAGTCACCTTCACTGGAGGTGTTCGGGAGAAGACTTGATGGGGTGCTTGGCTGTATGGTCTAGTTGTTGGGTGGGTTGGATTGTTTGATGGGTTGGACGCGATGATCTTGGAGGTCTCTTCCAACCTGGTGTATTGTATTGTATTGTATTGTATTGTATTGTATTGTATTGTATTGTATTATTGTATCATGGGACAAAGACCTAGAGGGAAGGAGGGACCAGGATAGCTGGTCCATGTTCAAGGATCACCTTCTCTGTGCCCATGAACAAAGTATGGAAGGCAGGAAAGAATGTTAGACCTGTCTGGATGAGGAGGAGCTCCTAAACACACTGTCACACAAAAAGGAACTGTACAAGGAGTGGAAGAAAGGACAGCGAGAATGAGAGGCATATAAGGAAGCTGCCTGAGCAACAGGAAACCTGGTAAGGAAAGCTAAAACTCAGACTTAAATGTAGCCAGGGAGATCAAGGACAGTAGCAAAAGTTTCTATAGGTACTTTAAAGTAAAAAAGAAGACTAGGGAAGATGTAGGCCAGAAAGAAAATGGGAGACTAGTGACAAGTGATGTGGAGAAGGCTGAGGTTCTCAATGACTTCTTTACCTCAGTCTTTGCTGGCAAGGGCTCCAGCCACACTCCAAAAATAGTAGAAGATAAAGCCACAGGCTGGAAGAAGGGACTGCCCATTGTTTGTGACCATCTGAAGAACTTGAGAGTGTACAGGTCCATGGAACCCAATGGGATCCATCCACAGGTACGAGGGAATTGGCAGATGAGGTCACTAAACCCCAACAACACTGTCCCACACAGTATCCAATCTCCAAGCTGGTAAAATATGGGTTTGGTTGATGGATCACTTGGTGGATAAAGAACTGGCTTGATGGCTGCTCCCAAAGAATGGCTGTTAATGTCACCATGCCCAAGTGGAAGCCAGTGACAAGTGGAGTCCCTCAGGTATCAGTCCTGGGACCAGTCTTGTTCAACATCTTTGTTGGTGATATGAACAGTGGCATTGAGTACACCCTCAGCAGGTTTGCTGATGACACCAAGCTGTGTGGTGCAGCAGACATGCTGGAGGGAAGGGATGCCATCCAGTGAGACCTTGACAAGCTGGAGGGGTGGGTCCATGCCAACCTCATGAGCTTCAACAAGATCAAGTGCAGGGTCCTACATCTGGGTTGGGGCAATCCCAGGCACCAATATAGGCTGGGCAGTGACTGTCTTGAAAGCAGCTCTGAATAAAAGGACTTGAGGGTGCTGGTGGATGAGAAGCTCAATACAAGCCACCAGTGTGCACTTGCAGCCCAGAAAGCCAATTGCATCCTGGGCTGCATCAAGAGAAATGTAGCCATCAGGTTGAGAGAAGTGATTCTTCTCCTCTACAACAACCTCATGAGACCCCACCTGTAGTACTGTGTCTGGTTCTGGAGCCCCTATTACAAGAAACACATGGACATGCTGGAACATGTGGAGAGAGGGACCGTGAGGATGATCAGAAGGTTGGAGGACCTCTTCTATGAGGAGGGGATGAGGGAATTGGGGGTGTTCGTTTTGGAGAAGAGAAGGGGACCTTATTGTGGCTTTCCAATATCTGAAGGGGGCCTACAATAAAGTTGGTGAGAGACTTTTTAAAATGTTGTGTTGTGATAGGACTAAGGGAAATGGATCCAAGTTAGAGAAGGGTTGATTTAGATTGGATGTTAGGAAGAAGTTCTTCACCATAAGGCTGGTGAGACACTGGAACAGGTTGCCCAGGGAGGTGATGAAAGCCTGATCCCTAGAGTTTTTTAAGGCCAGGCTGGATGTGTCTCTGGGTAACCTGATCTAATGGAGGGTGCTGCTGCTGATGGCATAGGGGTCGGAACTAGATAATCCTTGGGGTCCCTTCCAACCCTGACAATTCTGTGATCCTGTGAATATATCGGTATCATTAAAATTAAACTCTTCCCTATTACCTTAAGTCTATGCAGGTCCAAAGCCTCTTTGAAAATTTCCCAGTGCTACTTAATTCACAATAGAAGTTTCTTCAATTTAAAAATATTAAACTTTTTATCCACATGCTTTGACCTCTACATTAGCATGTAAGGAAAATGACAGTGAAAGCAGACACTGAATTTTTACTAGATGTCCTAACATTTTCAGTTCTATTAATTCAGAGCTATGACCAGAATTGCCTTTTTTTTATTATTTAGAAAGAATGATTTATGCATTATTAAAAAACAGCATATCCTATCAGAGTTATTTTAAAAAGAAAACAATAAAATAAAATTTGTATTTGAATGGTACTTTTAAGTTATAGTTTAATTATCATTCAGGTATTTTTATAGCATGATTCATGGGTAAGTACGTTACTATTGTGATACTGAACTTCATTCTATTAAGATAACTTCTAATGGCTTCATTGGCATCGTGTTCAAATTATTGGTAATAATACAAATTATAGTGTATGGATAAGGAAAAAAATAAAATAAATGAGATGTCTGCTACATTTTCAGACAATCAACCAACCAGACCTGGTTAGGCATACTAAAGGTCTCTTTCTTTTGAAAGATGCTTTTGGGTTAGTTTCATCCTCTGACACTTCATTCATTGTAGGGTAGACAGAAATTCTGTTACATATTGGAATGTAAAGTAATACATATTTGTTACAGGTATTAATATGTAATAACAGATGGAACAATTAATAAAAAGTGTTGATTTATTAACCCAAAAGTCCCACAGAAAATATTAACACAACCTATTGACTGATTGGAAATACTCGATTGTGGAAAGGTATATCACAAGTAGGAACATGTCACAGTTTAAACAATTTTGCAAAATCCAAAAAATAGGACAAACAACAATTCAAAACTGGAAAGGATCACATATGGTGCAAACACCAGCTTTGTCCACAAAGGGGAACTCTAGAACTCACAGCATAGAGTGGCTAGGCCAACAGAACCTTTTAAGAAATGCCTATAAAAAATCAGATTTTCTGGGTTGCTCACTGCAAATTGTTTTAGTCTGGTATATTTGGTTACTGTGTTTGTTTATAATACCAACAATTTGGGGCGCATTTGAATTCACACTGGTTAAACAAAGTGACAATGGCATCTGCACATGGGTGCTTCTGTGTTGGGGAAAGGCTTCTCTGTGAAGGATGTATCCCTGGCATGGTGTAGGCAGGCAATTGATGCAGCTGTCTGGGTGGGCTGTGACTTGCGGTATCTTCAGTGCTCAGGATTTTGAGCAGCTCCCATCCTTGCAGCTCTGGGCTTGGCAGTTTTTGTAGCTTTTCCTACAATTGAGGGGTTCTTTATCTGCAACCTCCTCAGGGGCTCTTGCTTCTTCCAGTAAAACTAGGCAAATTGCTCACCCTTTGGGATAGCATTTATAGATTTCCCACCACAGTGATGGCCAGTAGCAACAAAGATTAAGCAATAGAAACCTGATACTTTAACCTATAGAATCAGGTTTTCTCCAAATATGGCCAAAGGTTCCCATACCTGGCCCACTTGGACCCCAGGACATGTTCACACAAGCCTGGCAAATGTAGGCAATGTCCTGGAAAACCAGGCCTCCTGGCTCCTGCTCCATTGTCTGGTTCAGGGCATGTTTGAGGCTTTGTCCCTTCAGGACAAGATTCTTTCACAGAGCAGCATTAAATAATTGAATGAGATTAACAGTATCTGTCCTCAGTCTCCTGTGCTCCCTTCTTTCCCCACCTCCCTATCAATTACTTTATCACTATTTTTCTATTTTAGTATCAAATACAACAGAGATAAATGTAAAAGCAAAATTCCCATAGATAAGGACAAATCAATTTTAGATAAGCCATTATCAAATCATCTGCACATTTCATATTTGTGACTTTACACTTTGAGGCCTTATGAGCTACGCAAGCTATGCAGGTAGCATATTTTCTGTCTTCTAAAATGGCATGGAAAGAGACTTCCTGTACACCTGCCTCCCCAGCTCATGTCACCAGCTCATGTCACCACTTTCACTCCTTCGCTATGAAGATGTGCAGATGTTTGTTCACAAATCAGTGTTTGGACTTACTCACATCTCACTTGGTAGAGAAAAGCTGAAAAGCATTAGACTTCAAAATCAGTACTCTGAAGTGCCTAAAGCAAAAGACCTTCATACAATGGTTATTGTAACTATCGTAGCTAGTGTATCCACACAAGGATAATTTTAAGTATCAGCACATCCCAGTTTGTGGTGGTTTGGGCTGGGTGCCCTTAAGCTGCATGGCACTCTTCCTCTGTCCAGAAGTCCAGCCCAGTGGGCGGACACAGGAAAACCGTGTATCTCCTACCACAATCCCCTGCACCGCTATAAGATCTTGCGTGGGGTCTGCCTCTTTCTCTTTCTTCCCTCGCCAGGCACCCAGTAACTGGGGGAGTCGTCTCCCGGCCTTGGGCCTGGGCAGTCTCAGGCCTGGCCAGCTGAGACTAGCCTAGCAGTGGGGGGAAGAACGAGCCCTGGGGGTCTTGGGCCCACCCCCAGGTGGGGATGGGGTTCATCCAGGTGTGTTTTGGGGTTTCTTCTGTCACTGTTTCTGGTTCCTTTGTGCACCATCACCTTTTTCTATTTAAACTTTTCCATCACTTCTGCAATCCGTTTGCCAGAGTCGTTATTTTGCCTGTGGTGGGGAGGGTGGTTGTCTCAACCCACTACACAGTTGCTGAAGAATCAAGATAAATATACAGGAGTATTTTTTTGATTTTTAAGTAGGATATAGTGTTCCATTTTTTAATACAATCAAGTCTCATCACAAGTAAAGAAATTTAACCTATTTTATCCTTATTTTTATTTTCTAGACCGTGTTCTAAAATAGTTTTAATACATGATAATATAATATCTCACTTTACAAACACTGGTCTGTAAACTCCATTTTTGCAAAGTAATTGCTTGGATTTCTGAAGACAAAAATGTGCGTCTAGCAAATAAGCAGTTAAGAAAGCCAGTACCTGAATTATTCTTATATAACAGTTTATAAGATAGGTAAATTAAAAATATTGCAATAGATAATTAAAAGTACAAATATATGCACATGTATACATACAAACTGCAGAATATAAGAACTCACTAGCATCAAATAGCTTAAAATCTTTCTGACACAGTCAGTAAGCCTTAGTGTCATTAACCAGAATTGACCTGATCCAAAAAATCCCACACCCAAATGCTCCTTCTCAAACACCAAACTCCTGCAGTTTTATTATAGACATGCATTAATCTTTTACTTTTTATACAAAATGGCTTCTTGCATTCTAACACTGTACTGTATTTACTTCATCATATGAATGCTGCTTCACTCAAAATCCCCACATTTTATTTATATATGTGTGTGTATATATGTGTCTGTGTACACATGAATATATGTGCATGTGTGTACATGTATGCATACAAAAGCAGAGAGTGAAGTCATAATTTCTTGGTTTAATGGTGTACATATAGTTTAAGAAAAAGAGAAGAGGTGTCATTCTTCAAGAGGCCAGTGAAATTTTTAACATGCCCTTCATATTGTAGTCTATCTTGACTATATGTCATTTTCTCCATGCTAAAAGTTTGTTCTAAAGTCCTTAGATATTTTTTTTTCCTAGGAGGGGGTTTGGTTTTGTTTTCTTATAAAGTGTATTCAAGATTAGAAGCTCTTTCAGTGTTTCTAATGTACTTTGACAGAGAAGCAGGCATATCCAGATTAAAGATCTAGACAACATGCAAGCCTGTCACAAAACTCATGTATCTATGATTAATAGCTGTGTGATAGTACAATCACAGAATCACAGAATATTAGGGGCTGGAAGGCACCTCGAGAGATCATCTAGTCAAAGAGAGATCATCCTGCCGAAGCAGGATCACCTATACCAGGCCACACAGGACCTCATCCAGGCAGGTCTTGAATATCTCCAGAGAGGGAGAATCCACAACCCCCATGGGCAGCCTGTTCCAGTATTACATCACCCTCACAGTGAAATAATTCTTCCTTCTGTTTCTATGGAACTTCCTATGCCTCAACTTCCACTCATTGCCCTTGTTTTGATATTATCAATACCAGGCAATGTAATCTATCCAGAACAAAAATGCTTTGAAGCAGCATTCAGCAGAAAAGCTGTTATGTAAACTTTAAACCATATAAATTATATAACAGCTGTATTTCTGTAGGTCCAACAATTTTACATAAGCTAGATTTTGTTATGTTGCAGTTTCAAACTTTTTGCAAAGCATTAATGGGAGCTGAAAGCCAAATTAGAGACTACAAAAAAGAACCTCGGGTGTTTTACTAATTGCAAAGAATTCATGGGTAGCTGGAAGTCAGAGTAATGTGTGCTTAACTGCTCTGAATAGTCTGTTTCACATGTCGTATGCTTTGTATATTTGCTCTGATTACTCAAGAGGAAATAATTACTGTTTATGAAAGACTGACTATTATTCCCCAATTAGAGGGAAAAAACAATCTCTAACAGAAAATCTGGCTTCTAGTCTGTAGACTTTGAGGAAAATCCTTCCTTACTGATAGAATGTTCCATCTATAAACCCAGTTTTGTTATGTATGCAAGTTTATACATACACAAGGTATCAAAATAATTTAAATATATGTAGAATCTCTATGCATTTACTGAAACATTGTAATTAAACATGAGACAGCAAATGTAGGAATTTCATATTCAGTTGTGGTTTTCTTTCTTCATCCATAATCTAAGGTTAGAAAGGAAAGGAGCAGGAAAAAACACAATAGCTGAAAGAAAGCAGTCTGCTTTTCAGTTTCTGACCCAGAAACACAGTAGACAATGTTTCATCTTCTTCCTTCCCTAGAGTTGGCTAGAGTTGGCTGGGGTCATTGACGGGGCTTTGCCCCTATATTGGGGGCACAGAAGGACCAGGCTCACTGGAGACGAGCCTGGAATAATTGTGGCACAGTGCGATGGTTCCACCGCTATCACAGGGGGGTAGGGGACAGTGTGCCATGTGATAAGGAAGATGCAAGGGCTGTTGATGAGATAGGATTCAAGGTAGTGCCTGAGAGAGATCAAGCAGGGAATAGATCCCTACCCCACAAAACCAAAGTGCCTTAATTGAAGCATATCCCTGGCAATGCACAGAGCATGGGTAATAAGCAAGAGCTCAAAGCTATCATCCAGCAGGAAAATCAAGCTGTTATTGCCCTGACAGAAATATGGTGGGATGAATCCCATAGCTGGAGTAACGTGTTCTATGGCTATAGGCTCTTCAGAAGGGACAGGTCCAGAAGGAGAGGCAGTGAGGTGTCCCTGTATGTTTGGGAAGGTCTTGACTCTCTCGAGCATGACAATGAAGGTGACGATAGGGTTAAGTGCTTGTGCATAAGAATTAGGGAAAAGGCCAACAAGGCAGATCACCCCACCAGGATGAGGAGGTTGATGGTATCTGGGAAAGGTCTCAGATTCACTATCTTTTGTTCTAGTGCAGGACTTCAACTTACCAGATATCTGCTGGAAATACAACACAGCAGGTAGGAAGCAGTCCCAGGCGTTCTTGGAGAGCATGGAAGATAACTTCCTAACACAGCTGGTGAATGAGCCAGTGAGGGATGGTGTAAGGTATTGAAAAATGTATGTGTCTCAGCATTGTTGGGGAAGTCATTAGGGATAATGGTTTGCCATAAGGAAGCTTGGCACTTGGCCCCCTGGGGTCAAGTAAGGGGCCTTGAACTCAGGAGTCTCACTGGTGGGATCTTAGGACTCTGGGACTTCCTGGCAGGGAAGGTGGCAGAAACACCTGGGGCAGGTTTTGAAGCCATGGTGACAGGCAGGCTTGAAAGCCATGGAGATAGTTTAGGCCTGCACTCTGCCAACCAGTCAGAACAGGTAGCAATTTCTTGGAGGCAAGGTGTGGAAAGTGGCTGCTTGGAAGACTACCTGGAGACTGCGTGTTGCTTCTTGGAGGAACTGCATGCTGCTGCCTGTTTGGGAGAAGGACATGTGTGTCTGCCTGCCATGAGAAGCCACTGCCTGCCTTTCCTGTGTGCCTGCTGTACCTGTCCTAGTGTGCACCTGAGAAAGAGACATCGTCCCACATGGACCTGCTCCCTCCCCTGTTGCATCATCACTGCTCAACTACCGTGGTATCCATTTTGCAGTCTGTTAATAAACCCTTTTAGGCACTTGACTCCATTTGAGTCTTAATTCTGTTCCTGAGAATGTAAAAGTTAGTCACATTAAATGTCCAACTGGGCACCAGTCAGAAGTTAAGCACCAGGTGGAACACAAGGGGCTTTAACTTCTGCCATATTACCCATCATTGGACTGTGACAGATGACTCTTTATTAGATTTGTTGCTTATAAACAAAGAACTACTCGGAGACATGAATGTTGGTGGCTGTCTTGGACAAAGTGACCACGAGATGGTGGAGTTTTCAATTCTTAGTGAAGTTAGGGGGAGTCAATAGAACCACATCTTTGGAATTCTGGAAGGCAGACTTTGACCTGTTTAGGAGACTAGTTGATGCCATCCTCTGGGAGGTAGTACTGAAGGAAAAGGGACTCCAGGAAGACTGGATATTTCTCAGGAGTGAAGTCTTCAAGGCACAGGAACAATCTGTTCTCATGCATTTTAAAATGAGCCAGTGGGCTAGAAGACTGGCCTGCCTAAGTAGAGAGCTTTGGGTAGAACTCAGGAAGAAAAGGAAAGTCTATTTCTAATGAAAGAACGGACAGGAAATTCAGGAAGTGTACAAGGCTCTTGCAGGGGAATGTAGAGAGGAAAACACAGGAAATTTAAACTTAGTTTTCCTCGGCAATGCCCCCAGCCACATCACCTGCTCAGGCGCACGTGTGAGAGATGCTGACTCATGTCAGGTCTCTGCTTTCTCTCTCTCAGATGTGATCCACCCAAGAGTACTTAAGGACTTAAGGAGCTGGCAGATGTTCTCACCAAGCCAATCACCATTACTTGCCAACAGCCCTGGCTAAACAGCGAAGTCCCAGTTGACTGGAGGCTAGCAGATGTGATGTTCATCTACAAGAAGGGCCAAAAGGATGATCCAGGGAACTACAGGCCTGTCAGTCCAACCTCAGTGCCCAGAAAGGTTATAGAGCAGGTCATCCTGAGTGCCATCACACTGCATATACAAGGTGATCAGGCAATCAGGCCCAGTCAGCATGGGTTCATGAAAAGCAGATCCTGTCTAATCTCCTACAGCAAGATGACCTGCCTAGTGGATGAGGGAAGTGTTGTGGATATTATCTACCTGGACTTTAGTAAAGTTGTCTCCCACAGCATTCCCCTTCAGAAACTCATGGCACAAGGCTTGGGTAAGTACACTTTGCACTGCATAAATTACTGGCTGGCTAACTGGGCCCAAAGAATAGTGGTGAATGGAGATAAGTCTGGTTGGTGTTCAGTCACTAGTGGTGTTCCCCAGGGCTCAGTACTGGTGCCTGTCCTCTTTAATATCTTTATTAATTATCTGGATGAGAGGATTGAATGCACTCACAGTAAATTAGCAGCAAACTGGGTGGCTGAGTTGACCTGCTAGAGGGTAGGGAAGATTTACAGTGGGATCTGGACAGGTCAACTATATGAAGTTTAACAAGGCTAAGACTGCCACCTGGGCCACAGCAACCCCATGGTAAGATACAGACTTGGGGATGTGTGGTTGGAAAGCTGCAACTTGGAGAGGGACCTGGGGGAACTGGCTGATAGTTGACTGAGAATGAGTCAACAGGGTGCCCATGTGGCAAAAAATCCAATGCATCCTGGCTAGTATTTAGGAACATTGTAGCCAGCAAGAACAGGAGGTGATCATCCCCCTGTACTCAGTGCTGGTGAGGCCACGCCTCAAGTACTGTGTGCGGTTCTGGGGCCCTCACTATAAGAAGGATATTAGAGTGCTAGAGTGTGTTCAGAGAAGGGCAAGTAGGCCTGTAAAGGGCCTGGAGCACATGACATTCAAGGGTCTTCTGAGGGAGCTGGGGTTGTTCAGTCTACAGAAGAGGAGCCTGAAGTGAGACCTTATCACCTTCTTCAACTACCTGAAGGAAGTTTGGAGCGAGGAGGGGGCCAGTCTCTTCTCATTGATGACAAGCAACAGGACTAGAGGAACTAGTTACCAACTGTACCAGGGGAGGTTTAAGATAGATGTTAGGAAATACTTCTTCACTTAAAGCATTATCAAACATTGGAATGGTCTTCCCAGGGCAGGGGTGGAGTCACAGTCCCTGGAGATGTTCAATCGGCATGTAGATTTGGCGATTAAGGGTATGGTTTAGTGTTGACCCTTCAGTACTGGGTCAAGGGTCAGACTGGATCATCTTTGAGGTCTCTTTCATCCAGATATACTCTGTGATTCTGTGAATTCTTTTTCTTGGGGGGAATATGTGGAAAGCATTACCTGTACATCACATCTCCGTGGAACTGGTGTCTATATGGTGTCTAGCTGATACTGATTAAAGAAACCTTAGTAGTATTTTACAGTTCAGAAAGGCAAAGAGACAATTTCTTCTACTCTTTCTTTCATTGATTAATTAAAAAAACATATTTTTAAACTTAATTTAGATGGTAGCATGCGTAGATTTGGAGTTATGATATGGAGTACGATATGAAAACTCTTGCTCCCAAAAAGATCCAACAGAAACTATTTCTTAGTGATGACATTAAAAAGCCTGATAAACAACAAAGGTCACTGCACCATCATCCAGAGGCAATGCTGCAAAAGTCATGTATCCAATGAGAGACTTAATTAAAGATGAAACATGCTCCTCAGTTTATATTAAGGATGTGTCCTTAAAGAAGTATTACTGGGCCTGACACTGGTATTAAGTTTCATTTGCCTCATGTTTTCCTCCTTATTTTTGCAGTTAATAATATTTTAGTCCAAGGTTTTGAAGTCTCCATGGATCTTTCTGTGCTGTTCACATTGGAGTTGTGTTTGTGATCTATACAGACAAGAATATTTGTTCCTTGATTAAAAAAAGAAGAAACACAGTTCCATGTATGAATTATAAATTATACATTTTCATCTGTTTTGTATTCTTATAAAAATATTATCTGGGTTTATTTAATCTCATAAGGTCTTTTTACTTTTTGGAAAATGCTATAGCCTAACTCCAAGAGACACTTCTTATCTCCCCATTCTAACTTCCTCCATATTTGGAATGAGACAAAAATAGGCCATCCTGATTCCTACAGAAAAAGAGCTCATGTACTTAAGTATAAACATTGGATCAGTCTCAGGGTACTGCATCCAGTCAATTTAGTTGCAATTCGAAAGTCTTTCAACAACAGAAAAACCCCAATCCAACCCAAAATAAAACAGAAATCCCACATTATTTAAAGATTTCAAGATCAGGTTAAACTATTACTTTATCAGTTAAATACCTGTGGACACAAACAGATGTTTGCAAGTACATATAATCAAATGATGAAACAAAGACTAGGGAAGATGTGGATCCTCCCTGAAAGGAAACAGGGAATCTGTTCACCCAGGCTAAGGAGAAGACTGAGCTACTCAACAAATTCTTTGCTTGTCCTCACCAGCAAGGACTCTAAACACTCCACCCAAGTTACACAAGGTGAAATCTGGAAAAATGTAAAACCTCCCACTATAAGTAAAGATCAAGTTTGAGACTGCCTAAAGAATCTGAAGGTGCACAAGTCCATAGGACCTAACAACATCCATCCATGGGTCTTGAAAGAGCTAGCAGATGAAATTGCTAATCTGCTTTCCATCATATTTGAAAAGTCAAAGCAAGCTGGTGAAAAGAAGAAACACAACCCACACTTCCAAAAAGACAAGAAGGGTCTGGGGAAGTACAGTCTCACCTGTGTGTCTGGAAAGCTCACAGGTTGGAGTAGGCATAAATACACGTTGGGCAGAGAATTAATAGGGAGATATCCTGAGCAGAAGGAGATGGGAGTGCTGATTGATGAAGAGCTCAACATGTGTGCTTTCAGGCCAGAAAAAACAACCTTATCCTGGGCTGTATCAAGAGATGAATGGCCAGAAGGTTGAGGGAAATGATTCTCCCCATTTACTCTGCTCTCATGAGAACCTACCTGGAATATTGTGTCCAGTTCTGGAGTCCCCAACACAAGAAGAACATGGAATTGTTAGAGCAGGCCCAGAGGAGGGCCACAAAATGATCAAAGGGGTAAAATGCCTCGTCTGTGAAAGAAGGCTGAGAGAGTTTAGGTTATTCAACCTGAAGAAGAGAAGACTCCAAAGAGACCTTATACAAAGCCTGTCAGTATTTGAAGGTGGCCTGAATGATAGGTGGTTAGGGATTTTTTACGAAGGCATGTAGTGATATGACAATAGGTACTGGCTTGAAACTGGAAGAAACTAGATTTAAATTAGACACTAGGAAGAAGTTCTTCACCATGAGCATAGTGAGGCACTGTAATGGGTTGTCCAAGGAGTTTGTGAAGGCTTTAATCATTGAAGTGTTCATAAGTTGGACAAGACCTTGAGTAGCCTAGTCTAATAGGAGATGTTCCTTTCAATCCAAACCATTCTATGATTCCTTGATATACATTTCTACAAAGTTTTTTCTTAAGGAAAAACAAAAAAAATGAAAAATTTTAAGAGTGGGAAACTCTAAACAAAATAAAAAAATACAACAAAACACCAAGTAGCAGGTATTGGCCATGTGATTCTATAGTGGGTTCACAGAATTCCATACAACTCCAGGAAGGAAGGTACAGATGTTAGCCTAAAATCTCTCAGGCTTGTGAAATTGTACATATTTTTATCCATATTATTTTTGCAAGAATTAATATGTATTTCCTTTTAACAGATTTGTGATCCTCATATAGGACTGTAGAAGAGAAATGGCAGTAATTTCTTTCAGTTCATAGTGAAATACTTATTCTACTTAGAAAAGTGTAAAACATATATAATCTTTGCTTTTTCTTTGGGCTATTTTACTGTTCAGAAGTGCTTATTCAAGGTATCTATCTCTTCTTCTATGATCATTCTAGGGATTACCAGATTGCATTTCTATACTAAATTTCTAAGGCTTTTTAAAGTATCTGTAGAAATAATCTGCCTACGATACCCAAAGAGGAACAGGAATAAATGTGACATAGCTATGTAAACAGTATCTTCTCCATCAGAAGAGGTAAATATTCCTAAGGCGTTAGGCCATGGCAGTGCAATATTTCACTCCAGTGTCCCTGTGTCTGCACTGTGGTCTTTGCTGCTACCAGTACAAAAAAGATCTTACTTTTCAAATAAATATGTAACTTCACACAGAACTACAGAATGCCAGGTTGGAAGGGACACCAAAGATCATCCGTTTCAACCTTTCTAGCTGACAGTGTAATTTAAACAAGATGGCCCAGCATTCTGTAAAGCTAAGTCTTGAAATTGAATAATCTCTTGGGAGATTATTTTAATGTCTAACTGTTCCTATTGTGAAAAATTTTCTTCTGGATTCCAATAAGAATCTCTCCAGGATTAGCTTGTACCCATTATCCTGTGTCTTTTCCATGTGATTCCTTGTAAAAAGTGAGTCTCCATTGTTCTGATAGCCACCCTTTATACACTGGTATGTGGTAATAAGGTCTGTCCTAAGCTTTCTCTTCTCAAGGCTGAACAAACCTCACATGGCAGGTCTTCTAGGCAGTCCTCTAATCACACTCATGGACACTTTCCAGCCTGTCCACATCCATTTTGTATAGCAGGGCCCAAAACTGAATGCAGTACTCCAGATGTGATCTGATAAGTCCTGAGCAGAGTGGGACAATCTCTGCTGGTAATACCCTTGTTGAGGTAACCAAGCATCCTGCTGACCTTCTTAGCTGCTGCAGCACACAGAATACAGAGTACAGAATTAACCAGTTGGAAAAGACCTTTGAGATCATCAAGTCCAACCTATCATCCAACATCATCTAATCAACTAAACCATGGCACTAAGTTCCACATCCAGTCTCTTTTTAAACACCTCCAGGGATGGTGACTCCACCACCTCCCTGGGCAGCCCATTCCAATGGCCAATCACTCTTTCTATGAAGAATTTTTTCCTAACATCCAGTCTAAACCTCCCCTGGTACAGCTTGAGACTGTGTCCTCTCATTCTGTCACAGGTTGCCTGGGAGAAGAGACCAACCCCCACCTGGCCACAACCTCCCTTCAGGTAGTTGTAGGCAGCAATAAAGTCTCCCCTGAGCCTCCTCTTCTCCAGGCTAAGCAATACCAGCTCCCTCAGTCTTTCCTCATAGGGCTTATGTTCCAAACCCCTCACCAACTTTGTTGCCCTTCTCTGGACACATTCCAGCAGGTCAACATCTTTCCAAAACTGAGGGGCCCAGAACTGGACACAGTCCTCAAGGTGTGGCCTAACCAGTGCTGAGTACAGCGGCACAATGATTTCCCTGCTTCTGCTGGCCGCACTATTCCTGATAAAGACCAGGATGTCATTGGCCTTCTTGGCCACCTGGGCTCACTGCTGGCTCATGTTCAGACAGCTGTCAACCGCTGCTCCCAGGACCCTTTCTATTTGGTGCTCTCCAGCCACTCTGACCCCAGCCTGTAGAACTGCATGGGGTTGTTGTGGCCAATGTGTAGAACACAGCACTTAGATGTGTTGAATCTCATGCCACTGGATTCTGCTCATCTATCCAGCCTGTCAAGGTCCCTCTGGAGAGCTCTTCTACCCTCTAACAGATCAACATCTGCTCCCAACTTGGTGTTGTCTGCAAATTTACTGATGATGGACTCAATTCCCTCATCCAGATCATCAATAAATATATTGAATAGGATGGGGCCCAACACTGACCACTTATGGTGAACTTGTTATCCACCAAGACCCCGAGTTCCCTTTCCATAGGGTTGCTCTTCAGCCAGGGGGATCCTAGTCTGAGCTGCACTCCTGGGTTTTGTATTCCCAGGTGTGAGATCTTACATTTAGCCCCTTTTGAACCTCATAAAGTTTGTGCTGGCCCACTCCTTCAGCCTGTCCAGGTCTTCCTGGAGGGTGGCTTTCCCTTCTGGAGTGTCAGCCTCCCCACCCATTTTGGTGTCATCTTCAAACTTCATCAGGGTGCTCTTGATTCCAACATCCAGATTACTTATGAAGTTATTAAACACCTATTCAAGTTAACAAGAAAGGATGAAGGGAGAAGAGAATAGGGTCTGAGAGTTAGATGTGTATCTGAACTCTTCAGGGTCATGAAATCTGTGCCAGCACTGATGTGTTCTTTGGCTGAAAGCACAGCACACTACTTTAGCACTAGCTCTCAGTCTATTAAAAATCCACCTGTAAAAATGATGGTCAAATGAGAGCTGAGAAAATTGCTTAGATGCTTCATTTGAAGCTGCAGTTGTTTCTTTAGATCAACTACTATTTTTTATGACCTTGGTTTCATGGTCCAAATCTTTTGATAGCAATGGTAGAAGAAAATAATACGTATATCAAAGTCCGAGGCTCAGTTTGCAAAGTCAGTGTAGGCTGTGTGTGCTGCATTGTTACATGTTTGCTTGAGTTATTATTTTTTTTTAATAATGAAGCTAAAACCAGGACAAGATCTCAGTTCCCTGAATTTCATGTGCCTGAAACCTGTTGGAAGCAGAGCTCAAGTAGAACTGGAACAGCTTATTACTAAGAGCCCAGACTCCATACAATTTTCCTTCTCCTTCCAACACCTGTAACAGACATACCATATCAAATCCCAAATGTAATTGCTTATTCTTGGAGTTTCTCAAAGCTATGAATTGTGGGTATTGGAGCCTTCCTAATTTCTAGCTCCACAGAGGATGAGTTGTCAAATACCTTTTCTAAATACCTTTTCCATGTTCTCTCAAGACTGTTTGTAAACATGAGGTTTTTTCCTTTTCCGTCACTGAGGCTGAGAGCCCACCTCAGATTCTGTCAAAAAAGAAAAAAATAATAAAATTGCAGGTTGTCAATTTTAGAGAAAAACCCAGAGATTCTATCTGCCATAAAAGTTTTAATCTCTTGTTGCACAGAGACAAGGACAGTTATACTTGCTGTCAAGTATAGTTTGTTTTTTTCCTCCTTTCTCTTTTGCTGACATTGTTTTGCCTCAGAGATAATTTGATAAGCAGACAATAATGAAACTTTTTGCAATATGAATTCTTGCATTACCATTTTATAATTACATTAATTGTTCTGATCTCTTTTTCCTATACCATGATTTTATTGTGTGGTTTCTTCATTATCCCTAAGCTGAAGAAGTTTGACTTTGATAAAAAAAGAAAAAAAAAAATCATAAGCAAGCAGAATTATAGACAGGAGACACTGACAGCCAGTTTGCTTATTCTGTTCTGCTGCTTCTCACAAGTTTCTCTATTGAAAAGTTAGATTTGTTTCCCAGGCTGTCCTGCAGCTCATCTTGCAACCTTGAAATAACATGCTGTAGTGGGTTGAGGCAGCCCCCTCCCCACCACAGGCAGAAATAACGACTCTGACAAACGGATTGCAAAAGTGATGGAAAGTTTAAATAGAAAAGGGTGAATGTGCACAAAGAACCAGAAACAGTGACAGAAAGAAACTCCAAAACAGAACCGGAAGCATCCCATCCCCACCTGAGGGTGGGCCCAAGGGCTCGTTCTTCCCCCCACCCACTGCTAGGCTAGTCTCAGCTGGCCAGGCCTGAGACCGCCCATCCCCCTGGCCTTGGGCCTAGCCAGGCCCAAGGCCGGGAGATGTCTCCCCCAGTTACCGGGTGCCAGCGAGGGAAGAAAGAGGAAGTGCTAGATCCCGCGCTGGATTTTATAGCGGTGCAGGGGATTGTGGTAGGAGATACCTGGTTTCCTGTGTCCACCCACTGGGCTGGACTTCTGGACACAGGAAGTACACCATGCAGCAGAGGGCACCCAACCCAAACCACCACACATGCTGAAGCCCTTAAGTTGACCAGGTCTCACTCTGAGCTCTGATCATCTTGTGGTCCAGCTGCAAAACTCTTCTGACTCAAGGGTTCAGATATGGACATGGATTTGAGTGAGTGGCTGAGTTTTCCTTGGATTTGAGCAGAGATATTTCAACATCTTCACTGATCTAGGAAGAAAACTGGTGTAGATTCAAAGTCCCTGTAAATGATAAAAATTATCTCGAATTTTTCAAAATTCCCAAACTAGTAAAAGAGACAGATGTGATTCAAGTGGACATTTCTCCTGGGAAGCTACAGTTTGTTCTTTGAGACACTAGGTCACATCACAGGAGTCTGAGGAATACTTTGAAGTGGTGTTACCTGCTGAACGCACTTATGCCAGGATTTTCAAGTATTTCAGTTGTTTGCAGCTTAAATATTGTGTCTACTGATCAGCTGGGGCAACCTGAAGAGCAAATATTTGTTGAGTGGAGTCATCCTCCGGAGGTACCTCTTTTTATTAATTAGCTAGTGAGTTATGGATCCCAAAGAGTTATTACATCCCTGTCCCCTACTTCTCGGTCTCCTGCCTTGTGGAACCCTGCCTGCAATAGGGACAAGGGAAGTCTCTTTCAGGAGGCCAGGATGGCCTTGACGTGGGGGAGCCAGTCCCCTCTGTCCCCACTTTCCTGTGACTATTGCTGTTGAGGGTTAATATTCATATTGGTGAGAAAAGAAGGAACTGGGGAAATCTGAATACTATATATAAGTAATTAGAACACTAGTAAACAAAATTATTAAAAATCCCTTCCTTCTATGGGTTAAGGGCTGTGGTAAAAAAGAATAAAAAAGCAAGAACAATTGCATGAACAGAGAGAGAGCAAACAATTCTCCATTCTGTTATAAAAACTTCTAGAATGAAACTGCACTATAAAATATGGCAAGCAGTCTAGTTTCTGGAATTTTAGAGAGGACAGCTTGTTGTGTTTTTTTTTTTTAATTCTCACTAGTTCTGGCTCTCCCATTCTCTCTCTTTATGTCTCCTTCCTAGGGATAGGAGAAAAAAACAAGGAAAAAAAAAAAAAAGATGATGACTTGAATAACAAAAGAGATTGGCTCCTGTGATCCAATGTATTGTTCTTATGGAAACTGGCTGTCTCCTAAAGTTGCCACATATCTATTCACTAACTCCCCCATATTTAAACTGCAGGGCATATAACTACATCATAAGAAACCACAGTCTTCTGCTAGTGATATATAAGTCTTTTCTTGGCAGGCACTTTCATGTGTTGTCTTACAAGAAAGAAAAAGTAGGATAAAAGTCTTCAGTTGTTATGTAGCCATGGGAGACTGATTTTTCATCTTATGGGGAAAAACAGCTTTCTGCCTCACAGGTGTGTTCAACATAAAATGTGGTATCATAGAGTAGAATTTTAACTACTTTAATTCTGGCTTTTTTTTTCTTTAAGTAACCGTCCCTCTACTATATTTCTCTATCAAGTTGCTGATGTTACCAGAAGGCTGCCTGGTCTGGTGCAGCCCTCTGACTACTTTCCATTAATAATTATGCAGTTAGGGAATGACGATGTTGCAACTAGAACTCCCAGGGCTATCAAGAATGACCTCAAGGCCCTGGGGGATCTAGTGGAAGACTCAGGTGCACAAATAATTTTTTTGTCTATACCCTTAGTTGCAGGAGGGAATATGAGAAGGAACAGGTCAGCAGCGGTAGTCAACAAGTGGCTTAGAGGTTGGTGCAGTCAGAAGAATTTTGGGTTTTTTGATCTTGAAAAACTTTCTACTGCACCAGGTCAGCTGGTAACAGATGGAGTACATCTGTCCCAGAGGAGGGGAAAGGTCACAGTACATGAGAATGGCCTGTCCCCCAAAGGTAAAAAGATTCTGGGAAGGGAATTAGCAAGTCTCATTGACAGGGCTTTAAACTAGCTTCGAAGGGGGAAGGGGCTGAAACCAGTCCCCCAGACAGGAGTCTGAGGGTGGTAAGCTGGAGTCAGGGGCAAAACCAGCAGCCCAGCTGAAGTGCATGTACACTAATGCACGAAGTATGGGCAACAAACATGAGGAGCTGGAAGCCTTGTTGCAGCACGAAAGATATGATGTAGTTGCCATCACGGAGACATGGTGGGATGACTCGCATGACTGGAGCGCTGCAATTGACGGCTACAGGCTCTTCAGGAGAGACAGGCAGGGAAGAAGGGGTGGAGGGGTGGCCCTGTACATCAGGGAGGTTCTTGATGCCATTGAGCTAGAGATCAGGGATGATCGGGTTGAGTGCGTGTGGGTAAGAATTAGAGGGAAGACCAGCAGGGCAGACATGCTGGTTGGAGTCTGTTATAGACCACCCAACCAGGAGGATGATCTTGATGAAGCATTCTATAGGCAGCTTAAGGCTGTCTCAAGATCGCCTAACCTTGTTCTCATGGGAGACTTCAACCTGCCTGATATCTGCTGGGATCACAACATAGCAGAGAGGAGGCAGTCTAGGAGGTTCTTAGAGTGCATGGAGGACAGCTTCTTATCCCAGGTGCTGTGCGAGCCTACCAGGGGTAAGGCTATGCTTGACCTCCTCTTCACCAACAGGGAAGGGCTGGTGGGTGATGTGGTGGTCGGAGGGTGTTTAGGCACCAGTGACCACGGGATAATTGAGTTTTCAGTATTCAGCCAATCCAAGAGGGGGAACAAGAAGACCTCCACTCTGGACTTCCGGAGGGCGGACTTCAGGCTACTCAAGGAACTAACTCAGAAGGTTCCTTGGGAAACAGCCCTTAAAAACAAAGGGGTTCAGGAGAGCTGGACCTACTTCAAGAAAGAACTCTTGAAGGCGCAGGAACAGGCTGTGCCAGTGTGCCGGAAGATGAGCCGCCGGGGCAGACGGCCAGCCTGGTTGGGTAATGGACTTCTAAAGGAACTAAGGGAAAAAAAGAGCGTGTATTATCTTTGGAAAAAAGGGGAGGCAACCCATGGAATGTTTAGGGATGTTGCTAGGTCTTGTAGGAAGAAAATTAGGGAGGCAAAAGCACATTTGGAGCTCAGACTGGCCTCTGCTGTGAAGGACAACAAAAAGTCCTTCTATAAATATATTAATAGCAAGAGGAAGGGCAAGGACAAGCTCCACTCGTTGGTGGGCATGGAGGGGAACGTTGTAACAAAGGATGAGGAAAAGGCAGAGGTACTTAACACCTTCTTTACCTCAATTTTTACTAGCAGGACAGAACGGCTTCCAGACAGCTGGCCTGCAGAGCTGGCAGAAGGAGCCAGGGAGCAGCATAGTTTTCCCCTGTTCCAGGATGGGAGAGTTAGAGATCTACTGAGCCGCTTGGACCCCCACAAGTCCATGGGACCGGATGGGATCCATCCTAGGGTGCTGAGGGAGCTGGCGGATGAGCTGTCCAGGCCTCTTTCCATCATTTTTCAGCAGTCCTGACTCACTGGAGAGGTCCCAGAAGACTGGAAGCTGGCCAACGTGGTGCCCATCCATAAGAAGGGCCAGTTGGAAGAGCCGGGGAATTATAGGCCCGTCAGCCTGACCTCAGTGCCAGGCAAGATTATGGAACGGGTCATCTCGAGTGCGATCACACAGCACTTACAGGATGGCCAGGGGCTCAGGCCTAGCCAGCATGGATTTAGGAGGGGCAGGTCCTGCCTGACCAACCTGATCTCCTTCTATGATCAGGTGACCCGCCTGGTGGACGTGGGGAGGCCTGTGGATGTGGTCTACCTGGACCTCAGCAAGGCCTTTGACACAGTCCCCCACAGCAAACTCCTGGCCAAGCTAGCAGCCCATGGCTTGGACAGGAGCACACTGCATTGGGTTAGGAACTGGCTGGAGGGCCGAGCCCAGAGAGTGGTGGTGAATGGTGCCACATCCAGCTGGCGGCCTGTCACTAGTGGTGTGCCCCAAGGATCAGTGCTGGGCCCCATGCTTTTCAACATCTTTATTGATGATCTGGATGAGGGCATTGAGTCCATCATCAGTAAATTTGCAGATGACACCAAGCTGGGGGCAGGAGTTGATCTGCTGGAGGGCAGAGAGGCTTTGCAGAGAGACCTCGACAGGCTGGACAGATGGGCAGAGTCCAATGGCATGAGACTGAACACATCCAAGTGCCGGGTTCTGCACATTGGCCACAACAACCCCAGGCAGCGCTACAGGCTGGGGTCAGAGTGGCTGGAGAGCGGCCAGGCAGAGAGGGACCTGGGGGTGCTGGTTGATGGGAAGCTGAACATGAGCCAGCAGTGTGCCCAGGCAGCCAAGAGGGCCAACCGCATCCTGGCCTGCATTAGGAATAGTATGGCCAGCAGGAGCAGGGAGGTCATTGTGCCCCTGTACTCTGCTTTGGTTAGGCCGCACCTTGAGTACTGTGTCCAGTTCTGGGCCCCTCAGTTTAAGAAGGACATCGAGACACTTGAACGTGTCCAGAGAAGGGCAACAAGGCTGGTGAGAGGCCTTGAGCACAAGCCCTATGAGGAGAGGCTGAAGGAGCTGGGGCTGTTTAGCCTGGAGAAGAGGAGGCTCAGGGGAGACCTCATTGCTCTCTACAACTACCTGAAGGGTGGTTGTAGCCAGGAAGGGGTTGGCCTCTTCTCCCTAGCAACCAGCACCAGAAGAAGGGGACACAGTCTCAAGCTGCACCAGGGGAAGTTTAGGCTGGAGGTGAGGAGAAAGTTCTTCACCGAGAGAGTGATTCGTCATTGGAATGGGCTGCCCGGGGAGGTGGTTGAGTCTCCGTCCCTGGAGGCGTTCAGGAGGGGACTGGATGTGGCACTTGGTGCCATGGTCTAGTTGTGAGGTTATGGTTACAGGTTGGACTCGATGATCTTCAAGGTCTCTTCCAACCTTGGTAATTCTATTCTATTCTATTCTATTCTATCAGTTTAAATACAAAAGCAGAAGCTGCATTAATCATCAGAAGATAAAATCAGCTATTCAATTCAGTCTTGTTTTCAGCTGAGATAGTTAATTCTCTTCCTAAGTAGCTGGTATAGTGCTGTGGTTTGGATTTAGTATGAGAATAATATTGATAATAAGCTGATATTTAAGTTGTTGTGAAGCAGTGCTTATCCTAAGCAAAGGATCTATCACTTTCCTGCCAGTGAGGAAGTGCTCAAGATGCTGGTGAGGACCGGAGACAGGACAGCTGATCCAAACTAGCCAAAGGGATATTCCATACTATAGGACATTATGCTCAATATATAAACTGGGAAGAATTGGCTGAGAGAAGCTGATCACTGTTGGGAAACTGGCTGGACATTTGTTAGTGGTGATAAGGAATTGTATTATGCATAAGTTGTGGGTTTTTTTCTTAGGTTTTATTTCTCTCTCTTTTTCTTATATTGTTTTTCATTACACTCACTATTACTACCAGTAATAGTAATAACTTCAGTTATTAAACTATTATTATCTGAGTCCAAAAGGTTTGTTTTTATTAATTCTCCTGTCTATCCTGCAATAAGGGAGAGCAGTGAATGAATGCCTGTGTGGTGCTTAGCTTCCAGCTGGGCCTAAGCCAGGGCAAGACCTTCACGAGCAGTGTTATTAAGCAAATGTAGACAAATCTAATTTGTATGAAATCTATATATAACTATGTGGAACATTCTTTAAATAAAACAAAGCACTCACCAAAATAAAGCTAATGGAAATCCCCTAATTTAATCAAATAACATGTTTATCCACAGTAAACTGAAGAAACATTTCTTACACAAAAAATAGATAAATTGTGTAGAATAGTTACTGTATTCTCTTTCTTAATTCATGGCTAAAAAGCACAGAGCAAGCGCTTCCAAGACTTTTCAGA
Source organism: Picus viridis (assembly GCA_033816785.1). Classification (NCBI taxonomy): domain Eukaryota; kingdom Metazoa; phylum Chordata; class Aves; order Piciformes; family Picidae; genus Picus; species Picus viridis. Next base: position 69,244,295 of record CM066566.1, read on the forward strand.
AAATGTTAGGAAAAAAATTAAAATTTACTGTATTTACATGCAGAAAGTTTGCTGGGAGTTGCCTTGAGATGAAGAGATAGCACAGATATGTGTCATTACATTAAAATTTGCATATTGTACCAAGAAAACAATTTCTATCATAATAGATCTATTCTTTTTTTTTTTTTTTTTTTTAAATAAGAGCTTCTTACTAGGACATAAACTTAATTTTCACAGTCCTTTTAAATTATTAACTGGCTTTACATTGAAAATTATTTCAAGGATAATACACTGACACAATATGTATCATAACATTAAGACTTCCGTTTAAAGTTTCCACTCACGTTCTCTGCTTTTCTTTGAAGTTACTAATTACCTTTGGACTATCAAAAAGCCTCTCAGTACTTGACAGCTGTCTTCTAGAAGGCATTTAAGCAGGAAAGTAGAGACAGGGTTTTTTCAGGGAATTTTGAAACATTTTTCATATTACAATCTACTTATTTCATGTGGTAAGTTATCTCTAGTCTTCGGGTGCTGGATTATAATAGTATTATGTACTCATATACAAACATTTGAGTCATAATCAAAAGCCAAAAAGATGTATTCTGGTCATTCATTGTTTCACTCTCATCAAGTTGTTGAGGAAATCTGTTGCAAGTTTTTGTACACTAGGACACTAAATTATCAAAGTCTGAGATACCTATATGCCTTTTTCTTACATGAGAATAAACTGATATCTGGAATTCATCTTTTGTCAAATAATATGCAACCACTCATATAGTAATATACATATTTATTATAATACTACTAAAGTAATCCAGCTAGCAGTCATGCCTTTTTATTTTCCACATTTAGAAAGTGGAATTAACTAGGTCAGGTGGTACACTGCATCCTACTCTTTTGCTGCACTTTAGCAGCTGAATTTTATGGTGTACCATGTATTGCAGGTTAGACATAGAGGTAATGTAGCCTTCTTATTTTAAAAGGACATTGCAATGCTTCCATGATACAATATCATAGAAACAAATCCTAGTCCTCTAAAAACATTATTCATCTTTCTCTTTTGACAGGCAAAGAAAGATTGTGCAATACAACAGCACAGAACAGAATGTGTCATACATAATGCTTTCAAAGTGATTGTGAGTAAATTATTCAGAATAATCTTACGGAGAAACTTTTTAAGTACTTTTAAGTTTAGGGGTTTTTTTGCAACTATGCTATAAAATAATTTACAAAGATTTCAGGAACTGTTTTGTCTTCAGCCCCTTCTGGTGTAAGAACTACACCACACTTAATTGCTTTCCCTTAAAAAGTCTGAAGATTTAATTCAGTCATAGAAGAAATGCTAAACAACTAAAAATGCTTTTGACAGCTTTTGTTCTTGTTGAACATCTCGTGTTTTTCTTTCATGGTTGCATTACTCTCCTGATATCTGTAGTATCACCTTGAGTACTGTGTCCAGTTCTGGGCCCCTCAGTTTAAGAAGGACATCGAGACACTTGAATGTGTCCAGAGAAGGGCAACAAGGCTGGTGAGAGGCCTTGAGCACAAGCCCTATGAGGAGAGGCTGAGGGAGCTGGGGCTGTTTAGCCTGGAGAAGAGGAGGCTCAGGGGCAACCTCATTGCTCTCTACAACTACCTGAAAGGTGGTTGCAGCCAGGAAGGGGTTGGCCTCTTCTCCCTAGCAACCAGCACCAGAACAAGGGGACACAGTCTCAAGCTGCACCAGGGGAAGTTTAGGCTCAAGGTGAGGAGAAAGTTCTTCACGGAGAGAGTGATTCACCATTGGAATGGGCTGCCCGGGGAGGTGGTTGAGTCACCGTCCCTGGAGGTATTCAAGAGGGGACTGGATGTGGCACTTGGTGCCATGGTCTAGTCATGGGGCCTGTGGTGACAGGTTGGACTCGATGATCTTCGAGGTCTCTTCCAACCTTAGCAATACTGTGATACTGTGATCTTAAAGAATAGGAAAATAATGTTTTGATTTAGTTGAACTTAATAGTGCAGTAGAGACAGTTTAGAATTGTGGAAGTTTCTGTCAAGCTGTTACTTTGGCAGACCAAAGAAAATTAGGAGGAAGAGTTTTTTAGACAAATTGATGACTTTTCCTATAAAACCCTTTGTTGTAGGTAGTTTTTTTGTCGTTGTTGGTTGGTTGTTTTTTTTTTCTCATTTTAAAACTCTTTAAATGAAAATCCAAAGATTAATCATACTTGGTTTAGATAATGAATTTCCCAGAGAAGGGAACTATAGCAGAGTAGTATCAGTGAGGTATTTCTTGTATGGACCACTAAACTGTAAGGGGAAACAGAACTAACACAACTTTCGCAGCTACATTCTCCTTCAGAAACTCATGGCACAAGGCTTGGATAAGTGTACTCTGCACTGGATAAATAACTGGTTGGATGTCTGGGTCTAAGGAGTCGTGGTGGAGTTAAATCTGGCTTGTACCCAGTCACTAGTAGTGTTCCCCACAGTTCAGTACTGGGACCTGTCCTCTTTGATATCTTTATCAATTATCTGGATGAGTGGATTGAGTTTACTCTCAGTAAGTTTGCAGATGGCACCAAGATGGGTGGCTATGCCGATCTGCTAGAGGATAGGGAAGATTTACATTGGGATCTGGTCAGATTAAACCAATAGGTCAAAGCTAATTGTATGAATTGCAACCTGGAGAGGAACCTGGGGATACTGGTTGATAATTGAGTATGAGTCAGCAGGGTATCCGTGTGGCCAAAAAAGACAATGACATCCTGGCTTGTATTAGAAACACTGTGGCCAGCAGGAAGAGAGAGGTGATTTCCCTGTCTTCAGCATTGGTGAGGCCACACCTCGAATATTGTGCTCAGTTCTGGGCTCTTCACTATAAAATATTGAGGTGCTGGAGTGTATACAGAGAGGGGCAATGAGGCTCATCTGGGGGTAATTTACTCTTTATTTATTGGAATCTAAACCTTTGAAATTTTCATTCTGATGTGTTTTACCTGAATATTTATTGTACATTCAAAAGTGCCTTGAAAAACAAGTTAACTGTTTAAAAATTCGAAGTAAAGAAAATTACTTCCATTTAATGACAATCATCAAATCATAGAATGGCTTAGGGTGGAAGGCACCCCAGAGATCATCTACTCCAACCTCCCCACCATAGGCAGGGATGCCTCTCAATCAGACAGCTGCTCAAGATCTCATCCAGACTGTCCTTGAACACCCCCAGGAAGGAGGCATCCACAACCTCCTTGGGCAACCCATTTCAGCATCTACCACCCTCATACTGCTGAACCTTTTCCTGTGATCCAGTCTAAACCTACTCTCCCTCAGCTTAAAACCATTCCCCTTTTCCTGTGGATAGACACCCTTACAAAAAGTCCTTCTCCAGCCTTCTTGTAGGATCCTATAAAAGAAGCTAAAAGGTCCACCCAGAGCCTCCTTTAGGCTGAACAACCCCAGCTTCCTCAACCTATCCTCATCACAGAAGTATTCCATCCCTTGGATCAGCTCTCTTGCCCTGCTGGCCACACTGGTCTTGATGCAGTCTAGGACATGATTTGCCTTCTGACCTGCATGAGCACACTGTCTAAATATCTTTAAAGGTGAGAAATTTACATGGCTTTACTTCCTTCCTCCCCACCCACCCAAAATACTTAATCCCCATAAGTGCTTTTTCTTATTCAACACACACACACAAATCTTCTTATGCCACCTTATGCCATTCTATGGAATGATTCAATTTATTCTTACATTGACCATGTGAGTCTGCATGAGTCCAAAGTTTACTTTGTTTACTTTGTTTACTTATCCTCAGATATAGGATACAATTTATGAAGTATGCTAATTAAATTGAGCCAGAAATAAAGTGGACATACCTTTAGTGGCATTCAAATTATTTCTGCACCATTAAACATATTTCTAATTTTAGTTGCCCTTTATTACTTAGAAAGAAAGAAAAAGTTTATGTCCAGATAGTTCTCCATTTCACTTAGATCTAGCATCATTTTACCTTTTGTTATCCACAATGTACTCACATCACAAGCATGGACTTATGAAGCTAAATGTACAGGAAACTCTCTTATGTTGATTATATTTCCCCCAGCATGAACTGCCCTTTCTGTAGTTTTGGTTTGGTTGTTTTTTTTGTTTGGGTTTTTTGGTTGGGTGTTTTTTGTTGGGGTATTTGGGATGTTTTTTGGTTACTTAGCATGAAAATCTGACAATTTTTATATAATGGAATGAATAGGTTACTCTGACTTCTCCAAACTTCTGTGGTTTCTCTCAAGGTTAAACCTCTTCACACTTTGAACTAATCACTCTGATTACCTCAGAACGCTATTATTGTTTTTCCCCACAGTTGCCACTTCAGAAATGTAATTAGATCTACTTACCTAGCAAGCATGTGCCACAGAAATCCTTTATACATTTGCTAAAAGGATATTCTTGCCCATAAGCAGCTAAGCTTAGCTAAATAGAACCATGTTTTTTTTTGCATGGTCACTTATTTCAAATGTTACAGCTATTCAATCCTTTTCAAAAGATCTGGAGCCTATTTGATTACTTTTTGCTCCATATTTTCTCTAACTTGTGAGTTAGATTAGTTCACATTACCCTTTGCTGTCTTTTAAATGTGCATGAACTCATAAAAAGTCTCAGTAAGTTGACGTGTTTTCTTTCTTTCTCATGGAGCACCCTTTAGAGCCCTCTGTGTTTGACTAACAGTATTATCATTTTATTTTGCACCCTCTTCTGTTGTCTCTAAATAGGGGTCCTTCAGATACTTGTCTTTATTTCTACTCCACACATTTCAAAATCACAGTACATTAGAGGTTGGAAGGGACCTCCGGAGATCATCAGGTCCAACTCCCCTGCCTAAGCAGGATTACTTAGGGTAGTCCACACAGGAATGCATCCAGTAAGGTTTTGAATGTGTCCAAAGAAGGAGACTCAATAACCTTTCTGGGCAGCCTGTTCCAGCACTCTGTCACCCTAACTGTAAAGAAGTTTCTCCTCATGTTGAGGTGAAATCTTCTATGATCAAGCTTGAACCCATTGTTCCTTGTCTTATTACTGTGCACCACCCAAATGAGATTCGTCCCCTCCACTTGACACCTATTCCTCAGGTATTTATGCACATTGATGAGATCCCCTCTCAGTCTTCTCTTATCAAGACTAAACAGCCCCAGGTCTCTAAGACTTTCTTCACAGGGGAGGTACTCAAGTCTGCTAATCATCCTTGTGGCTCTCCATTGGATTCTCTTCAGCAGGTATATTAACAAAGAAGTTGTCACTCGAAAGTTAATAATTGCTTATCTGTGCTTGCACAACAAAAGTTGACCTGCACACATCCTGACTCCCATCTAACTCATTAGACTAAGGTGGTACTGTATTTCCATTTAAAATCTCCTCGAAGACATGTGGGTTGATAGCATTATAATTAGTTAAGGTGAAGTTATATCTCCATCCTATCAGCTACCACCAAGTTTCTGATTAAGATCTGGTCTGGTAATAGTTCCTGTTCGAATCTGTTTTGAACCATAGCTTTGCCATCTAATGGGTACTACAACATTCTGTTCTTAGAGAGTAGAGTAGAATAGAATAGAGTAGAATAGATAGAATCTAATAGAGTAGAATAGAATAGAGTAGAATAGAATAGAAGTAGAATAGAGTAGAAGTAGAATAGAATAGACCAGGTTGGAAGAGACCTTCAAGATCATCACGTCCAACCTATCATCCAACCCACCTAATCAACTAAACCATGCAACCAAGCACCCTATCAAGTGTCCTTCTAAACACCTCCAGTGATGGTGACCATCTCCCCGGGCAGCCCATTCCAAAGGTCAATCACTCGGTCATTCACTCTGTGTAGAATTTCTTCCTAACCTCCAGCCTAAACCTGCCCTGGCATAGCTTGAGACTGTGTCCTCTTGTTCTGGTGCTGGTTGCCTGGGAGAAGAGACCAGCCCCCACCTGTCTACAACCTCCCTTCAGGTAGTTGTAGAAAGCAAGAAGGTCTCCCCTGAGTCTCCTTTTGTCCAGGCTAAGCAACCCCAGCTCCCTCAGTCTTTCCTCGTAGGGCTTGTGTTCCAAACCCCTCACCAACTTTGTTGTCCTTCTCTGGACACATTCCAGCAGGTCAGCATCTTTCCAAAACTGAGGGGCCCAGAACTGGACACAGGACTCAAGGTGTGGCCTAACCAGTGCCGTGTACAGGGGCAGAATGACCTCCCTGCTCCTGCTGGCCACACTGTTCCTGATGCAGGCCAGGATGCCATTGGCCTTCTTGGCTGCCTGGGCACACTGCAGGCTCATCTTCAGCCTAGCATCGACCAGTACCCCCAGGTCCCTCTCTGCCTGGCCGCTCTCCAGCCACTCTGACCCCAGCCTGTAGCACTGCATGGGGTTGTTGTGGCCAATGTGCAGAAGCCAGCACTTGGATGTGTTCAATCTCATGCCCTGCACATCTGTCCAGCCTGTCGAGGACCCTCTGCAAAGCCTCTCTACCCTCCAGCAGGTCAACTCCTGCCCCCAGCTTGGTGTCGTCTGCAAATTTACTGATGATGGACTCAATGCCCTCATCCAGATCATCAATAAAGATGTTGAAGAGCATGGGGCCCAGCACTGATCCTTGGGGCACACTGCTAGTGACTGGCCACCAGCTGGATGTGGCACCGTTCACCACCACTCTCTGGGTTCGGCCCTCCAGCCACTTCCTAACCCAACACAGTGTGCTCCTGTCCAAGCGATAGGCTGCCAGCTTGGCCAGGAGTTTGCTGTGGGGGACAGTGTCAAAGGCCTTGCTGAGGTACAGGTAGGATGGAGGATTCTGCAATGGTCCCCCTGGTCCTTCCAGGGGATGATTTTGTACCAGGGGATCTTTGTATTTGTGTTTTTCTGAATTCTAAGTATATATAAATACAGTAATTGAAGCTAAAATACCTAGCTTGAGATCTTGGTTATTGTTCTCATTCTTCAAACCTTCATACCAAACACCTGAAATGCTTTTTGCAAGTTGTTTGCATATATGCAAATATTTACATTCTCACTGAAGATCAAATTCTGAGCCCAATGACCTGCTATGTTCTATAGCTCTTTTTGCCCCTCTTTTTTTTTCCTTTTCTTTTCCAACAACTATGTCTGCGGAAGTGAAAATAAAGCAAAATTAAAATTTTAATTAAGAAACAGACTGGAGGACAGCAAAGGGGCAGTTAGCTGTAGTAGCTAGTTGTCTCCACAAGTAGGCCAAGGATTGACAAAAGATCCATCCAAAGGAGCATACTGGACAGTGCTCACTCAGGTGTGAAACTTTCTTAAGTAAAGGGGTTGTCTAATGGCAGATGCTGAAAGGCTCGGAATATATTCTCACAAAGATCACCAGAGGCAGATGATATGCACACAGAGGTATTACCGCCTCACAAGGAACAAGATGGAGAGAGCAAGAGCTGGGAAGAGGGAAATAGATGAATTTCTGGCCTGAATATCTAGTGTAAATGGAGATAATTATTTTAGGGGGTTCAATAACATATTCTCAACAATTATTCTGTATCTCTGTATGTTGGTGTTGTCATTTGAACCACTTAACATTCCCCACTATCAGAATCATGAATTTACAACTACTGCATTTGCAGCTGTGCTGCATTACATCCCTGGAAAGCAGACACTGGACACTGTGGTTTTTCTGGCCCTTTCTGGGGCAGAATGGGCAGCTGCATTTTTGCTTGTTACAGGATTTGAGGGGTATTACTTTTCCTTCTGTTCTCTCTATACACTGATATAATCTGATACCTTTGTATCAGGGGAGTAAAATATTCTGTGTAAATCAACTGAAAACTCTCATTTTGTTGTTTTTTTGTTTGTTTGTTTTGTTGTGCTGTTTTGTTTTGGTTTTCCCTCACTCTTTAATCTGGTAAGGAGAGAGAAGAGGAGGAGAGAAGAGATAGGAGGAGGAGTGGAGGGAAGAGTGATTGCCCATTGGAATCGGCTACCCGTGGAGGTGATGGTGTCACCTTCATTGGAGGTGTTCAGGAGGAGATTTGATGGGGTACTTGGTGCCATTGTTTAGTTGTTTCAGTGGGTTGGAATGGTTGATGGGTTGGATGCAATGATCTTGAAGGTCTCTTTCAGCCTGGTGTATTGTATTGTATTGTACTGAAATGAGGGACTTTAGTTCTTGCACTCAACCACTAAACTTGGCTGATTTCTTTATTCCTATTTTTGTTGTTGTTCTTTTGGTTGGTTGGTTTGTTTGTTGGGTCTATGTGTGATGAGGCTGGAATGAGGGGTAGAGGTGGGTGGAAGGGTTGCCTCTTTAAAGAAAATCCAGGTCTGCCCCATGTCAGACACAAACATTTCCATGCAGCTCCAAGAGACTCACCACAAAGCACCACTGAGCCACTCAGCCGAGACAGTGGCACCTCTGGGGAAACATGTTCAAGAAAGGGCAGAAAGCATGATAGAAAGTGCACTAACCAAAATACTCATTGTAGTTAACAATAAATTTAATTAATTTCACCATGTCAAGTCCATTTTGACTGCAACAATAATTAGTAAATCATAGAATCATTAAGGTTGGGAAAGACCTCTAAGATCATCAAGTCCAAATGATCTCACTGCCTTTGTGTTGACTTACAGGCTTCCTTGTCCCTCTTCCCATTTTTACCCTTGTCCTACCAAAGGAAGAGGAGTGTGCAAGGACTCAGGTAGGTGTTTGGCTGCTGGTCACAGTAACCTACCACTCTATCCATCAGTTGTACTTTGCCTCCAGTATTCTTAAGTTAAGTGAAACTTCAGGATAAATGGATAACCTCAAGTTATTTTCCCTTTAGAACTGAGGGGAAGTGCCCATGGAAATGGGACTAAAATATAATCATCATGATAGATTACATTTTTTGCCTGAGGCCTGAGCATTATCTTCTACTAACAGATTTAGGATCTCATTTCTGCTTCACACACAAAGATACAGTAGTTCAAAGACCAGAGGGAAGGTATCAGTTTGGATTTGGTTTTGTTTCTTTGCTTGCTTTTGTTTTTACCACAAGAAACTGTGGTAAAGACAGAAGGTTCTCTGTTACCAAAAAAACTGTCCTAATTGCTCTGGAAATAAGTGACAGGGTAAAATCAAGCTAAATAAAGTATCCTACTACTGTATTTGAAGACATGCAAAACTAAGTTTAAATTAGAATTTAGTCATCAATTAATTCTGAATTCAATGTTGAAAAAGATCAATAAAGTTTTAATTAAAGAAAATAAATTGTTTCCTCCAGTTCTACAACATGTACTGGTCCATCTTTTACTTATGCATCAATAACAAAGAGTAGATTCACTGCGTTAATGACTAAAACTGAATGCTCATTAATATCTAAAAAAAAATGGCCTCACAATTCCAGCTGTACTGAAATTAAATCAGCTTAGTGCTATCCATATTTTCACATTGATCCATCCACATTGACCATCCAGTGCTGGCCTCTTCCATAGTCAGCACATATTGCTTATGAGATTGAGAACGAAGTAGAGTGATGTAATCAATCTGCCAGGCCTCACCATACTTGTACTTGGACCATGGGTCTCCATACCACAAGGGCTTGATTTGTTTGCCTGCTCGTCAGAGCCATCCACTTGGACCATGTGGCATCTGTGGCTTGATGTGGTGTAGAACCTTTACCTTTGAACATCCAATTCAAAACTGGTAATCTGGGAGCTAAATGAAGTTGTGACTTCCAATTAATTCAGAAGCAGCTTTTATTCCTTCATAAGCAGCTAGAATCTCTTCCTCAGTTGGAGTATAATTTGCCTCTGAGCCTTTGTAGCCATGACTCCAGAAACCAAGTGGACATCCACATGTCTCACATGAAGCTCTCTGCCATGAGCACCAGGCTGGACCATTGTCATTTGCAGCCATGTACAGAATGTCCTTAACATCCAACCAGTTTGGACAGGTCCCAAACCCATTGCTTGGGCTACTTCTCGCTTTATCTTTTGCTTGTTGAGGACCCCACTGGATACTGTTTCTCTTTCGAGTCACATCATGAGGTTTCACAATCTGACTGTATCCAGGAATGTGCTCTCCAAAATCCCACTGTACCTAAGAAACATACAGTTTCATGGGATTTGCCATGGTAGAGACTTTGATTATCACATCCATCGGAATGTGATGGTGACCATCTTGCCACCACACTCCAAGAAACTGTATTTACAAGCAAAATTACAATCTACAGTGGAATGCAATGAATCTGTACAAAATATATGGTATTTACAATATTTACAGATATTTACAATTTATAATTAAGAACCCTCCTGGCCCAACAAACAGGGGAGCTAATAACCTTCCCCTTCCCTGCTCCCCTCCTTACCCCCTGTACGCAAAGGAACAAGAGGAAGAGATTTTTTTTGTTAGGATACTCAGCCACAATGAAGAACACAGCCAAAATCAGCAAAGCCAAGCAGAAGCAAGTTAGTGTCTCCCAGAGCGAGGAAGTTGAAAGGGGAGTGAAAGCTGTCCTACATAAACAGTTTACATTTGTAACCTATCCAATGGGATTGTTTAGAATTTATCATTATTTTCCTTTTTACACCCAATGGTGATTTATCTACATTCTACTACTTTCTGTTCAAGATCTGTGGGAAATTTTCTAGTCATAGTCTGAAACTGCCACAGAAGGTTGTCTATCCCAAACCCCTCTGCAGCAAGCAGGGGCATCCTCAACTAGATCAGGCTGCCAGGAGCTCCATCAAGCCCCACTTTGAATATCTCCAGCTATGGGATCCCAACCACCTCCCTGGGCAACCTGTTCCAGTGTTCCACCACCCTAATAGTAAAGAACCTGTTCCTAACATCCAATCTAAATCTGTTCTTTTCCAGTTTGAAGCCATTGACCCTATCACTAAAGGCCTTTGTAAACAGTCTTGCCCCATCCTTCTTGTAGCCCCCTCCAGGTACTGGAAGGCTGCTATTCAGTCTTCCCAGAGCCTCCTCTTCTTCAGGTTGAACAACCCCAGCTGCCTAAACTTGCCTTTATAGCAGAGGTACTCCAACCCCCTGATCATTTTTGTGGCCCTCCTCCGGACCTGCTCCATCAGGTCTATGTCCTTCCTACATTAAGACCTGAACACGGTACTCCAGGTGAGGTCTCAACAGAACAAAGTGGCAGAATCACCTCTCTAGATCTGCTGGCAAAGCATCTTTTGATGAAATCCAGAACGTGATTGACCTTCTCAGCTGCAAGTGCACACTGCCTGCTCGTGTCCAGCTTCTCACCCATCAGCACCCCCAAGTCCTTTACTGAAGAGCTGCTTTCTATCACCTTATCCCCTAGTCTGTACTGATAGTGAGAATTGTTCCAGCCCAGGTGCATGAACCTGTACTTGCTCATGTTGAACCTCATGAGATTCACCTGGGTCCACCTCTCTGGCTTGGCCAGGTTCCTCAGTGTTGCAGTTTGGGCTGGGTGCCCCCTGCTTCCTGTGTCCAGAGGTCCAGCCCAGTGGGTGGACACAGGAAATTGGGTATTTCTACCATAATTCTCTGCACCACTATAAGATCTAGTGCGAGGTCTAAGCACCTCCTCTTTCTTCCTCGCCGTCGCCCGGTAATGGGGGAGTTGTTGTCTCCCGGCCATGGGCCTGGCTAGGCCCAAGGACACGGGGGGATGGGCAGTCTCAGATCTGGCCAGCTGAGACTAGCCTAGCAGTGGGGAGGGGGGGAAGAAGGAGCCCTGGGGGTCTTGGATGTACCCCCAGGTGGGGATGGGATTATCTTGGGACTGTTTGAGATTTCTTTTGTCACTCTGCTTTTGGCTTTCTGTAAAGATTCACTGCTTTTCCTTTAAATTTTCCATCACTTTTGCAATCCGTTTTGTTTTGAGTTGTTTTATTCTGCCCGTGGTGGGGAGGGTTTGGAGGGGGGCTGCCTAACCCATCACACTCAGGATGACATCCCCTCCCTCTGGCTTATCAACAACACCACACGCCTTGGTGTCATCTGAAAGCTTGCTGATGGTGCACTCAATCTCTCTGTCTATGGGCCCCTAAGGGACACCACTTGTTACTGCTCTCCATCTGGACTTCAAGCCATTGAGCACCACCCTCTGGATGAGACCATCCAGCCAATTCCTTATCCACAGAACAGTCCACCCATCAAATCCATCTCTCCAACTCGGTGAGCAGGATATTGTGGGGGAGTTTGTCAAAGGTTTTGCAGAAATCCAGATAGATCACATCCATAGGTTATCACATGCAGTATGTGAAAGTATCTATTGAGGACAAATTAGATGTGTTATCTCTGAAAATAAAACACATTGAGGAACATACAAAATAAAATCTATTAACTATTGAAGAAATATTGCCAATGAAATAACTACTAATAAACAGGACTATATTCCTGGTTTCCACAATTTCAAACACTGGCATTGCAGAATTGATATTAAAAAAATATACTTTGTTTGTTTGTTTGACAGAGAGAGAGTAAGAGGGAAATTAAGGGAGAAATAAAGAGAAAAAAATGTAGGGTTATAGTCAAGATATGGGCTAGCATTTGAATTCCTTGGGTAAAAAAATTAAGAACAAAAATATCAGAATATATCTCATTAGATTTGATGCTTGAAGTGATGTCTGGGCTAATATGAAGGCTGAAGACACTGAGACTGATGCTAAAAACAGGAAAAAGAACAGTCATCAATGCCAGTCCTGTATCTACCTCTCAAGCTCAGCTCCTGAGCTTAAGGTTAAAGTTTGGGTTATAACTATGGAAAAGATGACTAGATGAACTATGTCTCTTGTGAAAATTTTCAACAGCCTTATGCTCAAAACAAGGTCATTGTTCCCAGGTCTCTTGGTTAACCCAGAAACTCTTGGGCATTGCCTAGGTCTGCTGTTATTGAAGATGATACACTTAAGAAGTTAAATTCAATGTAAGTGATATAGATGGTGCTGCTCTCAGCATCAAGAACAGAAGTGGCCAGGGACAAGTTCTGACTGACTTGTAGGACTTCTAGTGGTGCAGCTGAGGATTGTCAGGGTCAGTAGCAAGAGTCTTTGAAAAGTTATAAAAGTTACATCCTTGTTAAATTCTTCTGTGGCTCAGCTGAGAGCTGAGGGAAGAGAAAGGAGAGGGAGGGAGGAAGAGGGGTAAAAAAGCAAAACTGAAGAAGAAAAGTAGAAAGAGGGTAAGATGTTTATTTCCTCCTGCATATTCTGCTCTGTGTAATCCAAGGCTCAGGTCTTACAGGGCAGCTGCTAGATTGCAAGAAAGATCTGTCAGAAATTCTGTAGATTATAACTATGACAAGTAAGAAAGGTAAGATTTCAGATAGGTAAGCCTGTTAATAACAATGATCACTAAGATTTCAAAGAAAGCAAATACTAACATGGGAGGTATAAATTCCTAAAAGAAAGTACAGGGACTTCCAAGGTGGCAGATGAACAACACTGATAAACAGTGTATTCCCAGGAGCAGTAAAAACCTTTCCTTTTGTGGTTGGTCAGCAAAGTTTAAGTTTCTTCAGTTAATTGTAAAAATATGAATGGTTTGTCTCTCTGATGTAGCAACGGAAAGAAATATGGGGTAGGGGGTTGGGGGGGGTTGGTAGGGGTTTTTGTTTGTTTGTGGGTTTTGTTTGTTTATTTTTAATCTTTTCACTCATGTGCATTTTGCTTTCACAGTTTCTCTATTTCTCTTAGGCAAATATGCCTAAGAAAATGATTAGCAGAAGGCATATTGCAGCTTGGTGGAATGGGAGAGTGGCTCGGGTCATTTTGGATGTGTCTCTGGGAATCCCATGTGTCAGAGACTATGAAAGTAGAACAGAATATTATGAAAAACTGAAAGCAAATATTCAATATTTCACTGTGTTTACTGTGGTCATATGAGATTTCTTGTTAGAATTTTAGAGACAGCTGATGTCAGATTTACAGATGAAAACTCCTCTCCAGGGTAAGTAGGCAAATGGCTTTCTCTCCTCCAAGGGAAAGATAGTCATGCAGGTCATCCATAGAATACTTTGCATATGGTAGAAGAAAATGTGAATTGAACAAAGTAGAGGAATAAAAAACCAAACCAAACCAAACCAAAACAACCCACAAATACAAACATTTAGTCTCTCAGGAAAACACTAAAGTAGAGATTGTGTTTTCTGTAGTATGTGGACAGTAGTATCCTTGACTACTTTATTAAGGTAATAAAAAGATAACTTGTCAATATGGACTGAAAAATCACGTTTTCTTTTTTCTTCTATGCACATCAAAATTTAAATGAAAGCTAAACAGCAAATTTTCAGTCTGTTTAATTAGTCATCTGTATTTATGTAACAAGTCTTCATAAGAAATTTGTACTGAAGAAAATGAAAAAAAAAACCACACCAAACAAACAGAAAATAACCAACACAACTTCTTTATTCAATAATGAGGATTCATTCAGTCAAAATGAAGCTTAATTGTTTTCATTATTAATGTATAGACCAAAATTCCCATGGACCATGTCCTCTCACAATAATAGAATCAAATTAAATTAAAAAAAATAAATAATTTTGGAGAATGCAACATTTAAAATATCCTGAGATCATGGAATAAATTATTAGATATACAACCATCCTTTACTGTGAAGAATGAAAGTATTTTGAAAATATAGCATTTCAAAATCAAGTAACTGCAGCCATCCCAAAATAAACCATACTTTACAATAACCATACTTATGGTCCAGCATTACGTGATTTTGAAAGGCAATAGCCTATTCATTAATTAATTCTATGGGTCCCAGCAAAACATGAAATGGAGTCACAAATTCACAGATTGCATTAGGTGGGAAGAGATCTTCAAAGGTCATCTTGTCCACCCCCTTGCAGTGAAAAAGAACAGCCCAGGACCACATCAAGTCTGATCTTGAATGTCTCCAGGGACAGGGCCTCAACTTCATCCCCAGCCATCCTGCTCCAGTATTTTACCACTCTCATTTTAAAGGACTTCTTCCTATATCCAACCTAAATCTATCCTGCTCCAGTTTAAAAGCATTGTCCCTTGACCTGTTGCTGCAAACCATTCTAAACCATCCTTCTCCAGACTGAACAACCCCAACTCTTTCAGCCTGTCTTCATAGGAAAGGGGATCCAGCCCTCTGATTATCTTTGTGGCCCTCCTATGGACATGCTCTAGGAGGTCCATGTCCCTGTTGTGTTGGGGGCCCCAGAGCTGGACACCATATTCCAGGTAAGGTGATTGAAGAAGTTATTGAACTGCACTGCTCACAACATGGACCCTTGAGGGACACTACTTGTCACCTGTCTCCATCTGGACACTGAGCCACTGGCCACTATGCTTTGCATGTAATCATCCATCCAATTCCTTATCCACTGAACAGTCCACACATAAAATCCATCTCTCTCCAGTTTAGAAAGAAAGATATGGGGGACTATGCCAAAGGCTTTACAAAAGTCCAAATAGATGATGGTCTTCTCTTGCCCACTGGTGTAGTTACACCATTGTAGAAAGCCACTAGGTTGGTCAGGCAAGATTTTCCCATGGTGAAGCCATGATGCCTGTCTTGAATCACCTCCCTGTCCTCTGTGTGTTCCAGTATAGCTTCCAAGAGGATCTGTTCCATGATCTTCCCAGACAGAGGTGAGGCTGACAAGTTGGTGATTTCTAGGGTCCTCTTTAAGATTGTGGTGGGTTGAAATTAGACCCCAACTAGTTTGGAGAAACTGTCCTCCAAAATAAACTGACAGACCAGCTCAGTTTGGGATGGAAGCAAATGAAGCTGTATTTACAAGGAAACTAAACTCTACAAATATGAAATGCAGTGAATATGTACAAAATATACAATATATGTTATATGTGTATATATATATGTATATATGTGTGTGTATATATATATATTTACAATTTATAAACAACACAGAAACTCCTCAGAACCCCCCTGGACAGACCCAGGGGACCCATTCACTTCCTCTCCCAAACCCTGCCTCCTTTGCCCTTACCTCACACAGTAGTCAAAACAGAGATACCCCTTGCAAGGCTGTGGAAGAGAAAGAAAGAAGTTGCAAGCAGAAGAGACAGAAGAAGAAAAGGGAAAGAACTGTTTATGCTTCTGCTCTATATTCCTATTAGCAATCCAATGAATTATACAGACCTTATAATTATTTTCCTTTTGCATCCAATGGTAATTTATTTTACTTTCAGTCTTTGCAGTCAGGGATTAGGCTAAACTTCCCCCTTTGAACTGTAACAAAGATGTATTTAGAAAAGATTAATGTGAATTATAATTTAGTCTTCTGCACCATAATTTTAAGGTAGAAAACAAAGATTCTGATATGAAGTTAATGGTATAAGGGGATACTTAATTTGTTTTCCTCCTGTTTACTAACCTTTACCCACATATAAATTTCAATGTTGCTAAATAAAATATTTTAAAGAAATAATAGTTTACATTATTTCTGAAATTATATGGAAAGCTGTAGTTTTTAATAGCCTTAGAGATAATTAAAATAGAATTTTCTCCTTTTCCATTTCTACCCTAGGCTTTCTAGTTCCCCACCCCCCCACACACACACCCCCACCCCCGTTCTTCAGAATTATCTAAAAAAGATGTTTTGCCATGTATACTTCTTACTTTGTCTGTGCATCCTGCTCTATTAATCATCTTGGATGTCATTGTTTACATCTGAACTGCGGGGCAGAGGGAAAATTTTCCCCTTTTTCCATACTGAGAGATTTGCACGAATGAGTTCTGTTTAATTTATAATTGCTAAGGTTTTAGAGAAAAGGTCAGTCTCTGTCCCCACTGGAAAGTTTTATAGCTGAATGAATTCTGAATTGTTTTTTCTATGAAGCATTACAACTTCTTCAAGAGGAATGGAAAATTTAACCTTCTTAATTTAATCTTGCTTTTAAGGATGAGATATCATTGCAGGAAGAAAGCATGCTGTCCAACAACACTCAAGAAAAAAAAAAACCCAAAACACTCAGAGGTTTGATTAACGTATCAACATGCCTACACATGGTTTCCTGAGCCAAATTTGAATAAATACATCAATGTTTTTCTTCTTTCACACCTGTTTTATGTGTGTCAGCATACTTCCTAAACAAGGGATATTAGTAGATAGTTAATTTTGTGGTTATGCAACAGGCTTAGACAGACCTGCCATACGTAGGTCAATTGTCAGTAACTAGCTTTGGGCAGTGGTTATTGTGAGTCAGTCTGATCAGAAGTACGTTTAGAAATTCTGATTGAAGAAGTGTCTCTTGTAGAGATCCAGCAGATATTTTATTATCAAATTGTGTCATTTGTGTGTTGAGGATACACTTTCACCCTGGAATACTAATCAGATAAACAACTGGGTATAGCAGTAGATATTGATATTTATCAAGATGCCATATTAATGAAAACCTTTAGAGAAGACAGAATATTTCTGTCTTTTTTCCACTTTTAAATATATGTGATTATTTTATTTTCTAAGAGAAAGGTTATTTATTTATTTTGGCAAGTAACTCACAAGAAAATTACCACAGCAGTTATGTATTTACAGGTGCAAATATCATATTTTAGAATTATACAGTTTTATCCTTATGTTGCAGGGAACGCTGCCATTTTATTCCCAAGAGTTGTTCTGTCACTTCCTTTCTAGCATTGTAGAAATATTATTTTTGTCCATAAGCTAGCATAGTTGACAAGGACAAAAAAGGAACATTTCTTCCTGTCACATAAAACAACATCATTTTATTAGCTGACAAGCAGCTCCTCAAGATCACATCAAACACAACTGACACAACAGATGCATTTCTGTACTGAAAGGGCATGCGGCAGTTTAGGATAGGATAGGATAGGATAGGATAGGATAGGATAGGATAGGATAGGATAGGATAGGATAGGATAGGATAGGATAGGATAGGATAGGATAGGATAGGATAGACCAGACCAGACCAGACCAGACCAGACCAGACCAGGTTGGAAGAGACCTGTAAGATCATCATGTCCAACCTATCATCCAACACCATCTAATCAACTAAACCATGCAACCAAACACCCCATCAAGTCTTCTCCTGAACAACTCCAGTGATGGTGACTCCACCACCTCCTCGGGCCGCCCATTCCAATGGGCAATCACACTCTCTGTGTAGAAAAGGCTTAGGCCTTTTAAAAGGTTTAGGCTGGGTGCCTCCTGTTACTGCCACATAAGCCACACCTCTGGTGTCCTGAGTGTCCAATCCAGTAAGGTGGACACAGGAAATAGTATATTTCTACCCATAAATCCTGTGCCCTATAAATTCACCTGCAAAGTCATTCTCTTTCTCTTTCTTCTCTTTCTGCTACTGTGGGAGACTTTCCCTATCTTTTGTTTTCCATTTTACACCCAATAGTGATTTATTTATATTATTCTACTTTTCTGCTCGAAATCTGCAGCTAAATTTTAAAGGCATAGCCTAAAACCACCACAGTAACTGAGAGATGAAAGGCTCCCAACATTAGTATACTCTTCCATCTTTCATCTATTATTCAGAGAGGTCTTTACATCTTCAAAAGGAAGGTGCTGCAGCTGCTCAGTATTCAAGATTATCATGGAATTGTTAGGGTTGGAAGGGACCTCAAGGATCATCTAGTTCCAACCCCCTGCCATGGGCAGGGACACCTTACACTGGATCAGGTTGCTCAAAGCCACATCCAGCCTGACCTTAAAAACATCTAGGGCAACCTGTTCTGGTGTCTTACCACCCTCTTGGTGAAGAACTTCTTCCTAACATCCAATCTGAATCTATCCATTTCTAGTTTTGTTCCATTGGCCCTAGTCCTATCACTACCTGACACCCTAAAAGTCCCTCACCAGCTTTGTTGTAGGCCCCCTTAAGATACTGGAAAACCACAATAAAGTTTCCTCAGAGCTTTCTCTTCTCCAGACTGAATAGTCACAGTATCACAGTATCGCTAAGGTTGGAAGAGACCTCGAAGATCATTGAGTCCAACCTGTCACCACAGACTTCATGACTAGACCATGGCACCAAGTGCCATGTCCAATCCCCTCTTGAACACCTCCAGGGACGGTGACTCCACCATCTCCCCGGGCAGCCCATTCCAATGGCGAATCACTCTCTCGGTGAAGAACTTTCTCCTCACCTCCAGCCTAAACTTCCCCTGTTGCAGCCTGAGACTGTGTTCCCTTGTTCTGGTGCTAGTTGCTAGGGAGAAGAGGCCAACCCCTTCCTGGCTACAACCACCCTTCAGGTAGTTGTAGAGAGCAATGAGGTCGCCCCTGAGCCTCCTCTTCTCCAGGCTAAACAACCCCAGCTCCCTCAGCCTCTCCTCATAGGGCTTGTGCTCAAGGCCTCTCACCAGCCTTGTTGCCCTTCTCTGGACACATTCAAGTGTCTCGATGTCCTTCTTAAACTGAGGGGCCCAGAGCTGCACACAGGACTCAAGGTGCGGCCTAACCAAAGCAGAGTACAGGGGCACAATGACCTCCCTGCTCCTGCTGGCCACACTATTCTTGATGCAGGCCAGGATGCGGTTGGCCTTCTTGGCCACCTGGCCACACTGCTGGCTCGTGTTCAGGCGGCTGTCAATCAGCACCCCCAGGTCCCTCTCTGTTTGGCCGCTCTCCAGCCACTCTGACTCCTGAGTCCTAACTCTCTCAGTCTGTCCTCATAAGAGAGGTGTTCTAGCCTTCTAATCATGGACCTTCTCTAGACACATTCCAGCACACCTTTGAAACTGTTTGGTTTTACTGAATGTCCCACTTAAAATTTTAATAAAACATTACAATTCCTTCATATAATGTTTTCTAAAATCTATATGTGTAAGATTCTATAGGCTTTACATTTATTAATCTATCCATAAGAGGAAATGGTTGCTGAAATACAGTTTTGAAAATAAAGTCCAGCAGAGAGGAAGGAAAGACATAAAGGCTCTTTTAAAGAACCTCTCCAATTCTACAGTGCAGTGAATACAAGAGGAGATTATGTGGACTTGGAACAACTGTTACATGTAAAATAAGCTTCAAATTAGAAAACTAAAGAACAACATAGCTAAAAATAAATAATTATTTGAAGGCATTATTTTCCTAAATAATTTTTGACCCTGATGGGCCTTCATATTTTCAAACCAACCAACCAAACACCAAAAAAAACACACCAAAACCCCCCAAAAAAACCCCACCTCACAACAGATCCAGAACTTAAATGAAATAAAGGAACTAAGTCCTCAAATATTATGTGTTAAAAAAAATGAAAAATCTCACTGCTTTGGGAGGTGGTATATGCATTACAATGGTAAGTTCATTGTAACTCCAAAGGAGTGATAGACAACTTGTCATACTTCCTGTTACTGAAAACAGGAAGCTGTGAAGACTTACTTAGAATAGATTTCAAGGCAATTCTATTTTGAAATCTAGGATAGTCTTATTCTCTCCAGAAGCCTTTATGGTTATTCTTTGGGAAAACAGCCTGAAGATTTTCATTCTAAGAGGCAATGCTGACAGTTCTATGTCAGAGAGTTGTGTTTATAGTCTTTTGTATGCTTTCATATATGCTTTAAACAACCACTAGCTAACATCTATAAGCAAACACAGAACCACAGAAAATATCCAGTTGGAAGAGACTTCAAAGATCATCTAGTCCAATCTTCTACCCAGCACTGAAGGGTCAACACTAAACCCTAAGCCCAAATACCAGGTCCACATACTGCTTAAATACCTCCAGGGATGGTGACTCCTCTTTCTGACATCCCTTCAGGTAGTTGTAGAGAGTGATGAGGTCTCCCCTCAGCCTCCTCTTCTCCAGTCTAAACAACCCCAGCTCCCTCAGATGATCCTCATAAGTCATGTGCTCCAGGCCCTTCATAAGCTTCATTGTTTTCCTCTGAACACACTTTGGAACCTCCATATCCTTCTTGTAGTGAGGGTCCCACCACTGAACACAATACTTCAGATATGACCTCAACAGTAGAGGGGAATGATTACCTCCCTCTTCCTACTGGCCATGGTGCTTCTAATACAATCCAGAATGCCATTGGCCACCTGGACACGTTGCTGACTCATATTTAATCAACTGTCAACCAGAACCCCCAGGTCCCTCTCCAAATTGCGGTTTTCCAACCACATATCCTCAAGTCCATAGCTTACCACGAGGCTGTTGTGACCCAGATGGAGGATCTGGCACTTGGCCTTAAACTTCATACAATTAGCTTTAGCCTATTGGTCTAACCTGTCCAGGTCCCATAGCAAAGCCTCCCTATCCTCTAGAAGAATAGGAAGCCTGAACCCAGGAGTTTCTCCTTTTCTGAGGTATGGTGTAACTACTATATTAAATAACTGTGGTTTCTTTCACTTGCTCTGCCTCCAACTCACTTAAATTTTGTGTTCTTTTTCTCCTTTACAGTTAGCCTTCACCAAAGTACTGGTGAGATTTCATCATCCATGAAGACAAACTTTTTACTAAGGTGTTTCCAATGTAAAAAATCTACAGTTGCCTTTTAAAATTTTTTCTTAAATGTATGAAGACAAGATGGCAGCAACCCAAATGTCAGACTCAAACATGCTTTCACCAGATTCTTTTAGACATTCCTCATTTGGATGGTTTGATGTTTAATACCAAGTTTACCTGTTTGAAGATGTTTGATGTTAAACAGGATTTTGATTATAGTAGAGAAATGCAGCAATGCATTTAAATCACAACACAAAGGCATATTATGTTTAGCAGAGTATAGCAATTGCAATACGTATTTTACTCACTTTCTAAATGTGTTCCTCATTATGATTCTCTATAATGTACTCACTGCCATAATGCTGGGTAACTCCAAAATCTGGAAAGCAGCACTTATATTTAAAACAGCTCAAGCTCATTGCTCTCCTCCAGGTTGTTTTTGTTGTGTGCATAGCCTCTGTACTCAATATTGGACTAAGCCAATCTCCCCCAACATAGTGCTCTGACTAACAGGAAGACATTTTTATTCTTTTTGGTTCATTCAATGACAAAGAGTAACACAGCTGGCTAATTCACTCAGCTGAGGTAACAGCTTGATCTGGTCAGCTAATAGAGCCAGTTGATCTACTCAACTCTTGAAGCCACTTATCTAAATTAAATAAGCCCCCAGTTGCCTATCTGCTGAGATAATTTCAGCTTCATTTGAAACATCTGTGACCAGTCATTCACTGCAATTTTCCTAGATCTTCATGAACATGTTGTCCTTGTCTTTCTTCCACTGAAGAAGTGTGTTGGACACATCATGAAAGCATGATGTATTGTAAAATGGTTGAAATTTATATAAAAAGAAAACACCTATTTGAAGATAAGTATTCCAATAGATAATTCTTTATATTTTTAAACAAAGAACTTACACCAAGAAATCCTTTTCACCTCCAGTCACACTGCTACCTCAGAATTTACTTGAAATGTCTCAAAATCTCACATTTTGTTTAGAAAGAAAAAAGGGAAATAGCTAGCTTACATAGTTCCAAAATTAGTTCTGTGATGGATTCTTGGTGAAATTACAGCATTTATTTATTTAGTGACATTTTATTTTGTGCATTCATGTAGAAATACAGATACTACCTTGAATCCTGCATAATACTGCCTTTATCATTTACTATGGCCATTTTTGCAAGCATACCAAGAGTTCTTGGCAGCTTCATAAATGAGTGAACTAAGACACATTACCTAAAGCCTGCATCAAGAAAAAGCATTCTGTGCAGATTTTGATTCCACAATTCTTTCACAGTTGTTGCAGCAGTCAAGTGCCCCAGATAAAGGATGAATTAGCATGGAAGTGTCAAAGCTATTTTCAATAGAGTTGACTGTACAGTTATAAAATATATTTCTAAAGTCCCTGCTTTTTAAACTGTAATTGAGGTAGCTAACTGTTAAAAGTCAATACTCTAAAGGACAAGATATAAGTAAATTATTTTAGACATCATCAGTAGCTTAATATTAAGGGTTTTCACTATTATAAAAAATAAATACTACTTCCTCTGTCTTAAGTAAATGAAACAGTGCTGGGGGTAAACATGTATCAACATAGTCAACCTGACAGAAGAAAAAGAACATGGGAATAAAAACTTCAGATACTAAATCACTGAGAATTGACATTCTGAAAAAAAAAAAAAGTCTTTTTGTAAAATGTCACATTATTGTATCTAGAGGGAACATTTGCTCTGTGTTACAGAAAAGATCTATTTCCATTTGTTCTGTGACAGAAGACTTAAGGAGGCAATCAGCCAAGCATGGCATGTATAATGTTGAATAGTCTGAAGGACAGGTTGTTTTAGGTGAGTGTCACAGTTTTGATCTTGTATCTGCTTAGATCACAAAAACATCTCCTGCACGAAAGACTCCTTCCCACATTTTAATACACACAGGAGCATACACATAGGGGAAAAAAAAACTTATTTCAAGAATTTATTTGCATTTTAAAATTCCATATTAGACAAAAGCAAAATTAAACACATAAAAGTACCTATTCTTCTCTCTACAAGACTAACAGAATAGCTGACCAAGAAAGCTAACCCACTCAACAAAAAAGGTAGCAAGACAGCTGGCCTGCAGAGCTGGCAGAAGGAGCCAGAGAGCTGCATAGTTTCCCACTGCTCCAAGAGGAAGTTAGAGATCTACTGAGCCGCTTGGACCCCCACAAGGCCATGGGACCAGATGGGATCCATCCTAGGGTGCTGAGATTGCTGACAGATGAGCTGTCCAAGCCACTTTCCATCATTTTTCAGCAGTCCTGGCTCACTGGAGAGGTCCCAGAAGACTGGAAGCTGGCTAACGTGGTGCCCATCCACAAGAAGGGCCGGTTGGATGAGCCAGGGAATTATAGGCCTGTCAGCCTGACCTCAGTGCCAGGCAAGATTATGGAACGGCTCATCTCGAGTGCGATCACACAGCACTTACAGGATGACCAGGGGCTCAGGCCTAGCCAGCATGGATTTAGGAGGGGCAGGTCCTGCCTGACCAACCTGATCTCCTTCTATGATCAGGTGACCCGCCTGGTGGATGTGGGGAGGCCTGTGGATGTGGTCTACCTGGACCTCAGCAAGGCCTTTGACACCGTTCCCCACAGCAAACTCCTGGCCAAGCTGGCAGCCCGTGGCTTGGACAGGAGCACACTGCGTTGGGTTAGGAACTGGCTGGAGGGCCGAGCCCAGAGAGTAATGGTGAATGGCACCACATCCAGCTGGCGGCCTGTCACTAGTGGTGTGCCCCAGGGATCAGTACTGGGCCCCATGCTCTTCAACATCTTTATTGATGATCTGGATGAGGGCATTGAGTCCATCATCAGTAAATTTGCAGATGACACCAAGCTGGGGGCAGCAGTTGATTTGCTGGAGGGCAGAGAGGCTTTGCAGAGGGACCTCGACAGGCTGGACAGATGGGCAGAGTCCAATGGCATGAGATTTAACACATCCAAGTGCCGGATTCTGCACATTGGCCACAACAACCCCAGGCAGTGCTACAGGCTGGGGTCAGAGTGGCTGGAGAGTGGCCAGGCAGAGAGGGACCTGGGGGTGCTGGTTGATTGTAGGCTGAACATGAGCCTGCAGTGTGCCCAGGCAGCCAGGAAGGCCAGTGGCATCCTGGCTTGCATCAGGAACAGTGTGGCCAGCAGGAGCAGGGAGGTCATTGTGCCCCTGTACACTGCACTGGTTAGGCCACACCTTGAGTACTGTGTCCAGTTCTGGGCCCCTCAGTTTAGGAAGGATGTTGACTTGCTGGAACGTGTCCAGAGAAGGGCAACAAAGCTGGTGAGGGGTTTGGAACACAAGCCCTATGAGGAAAGGCTGAGGGAGCTGGGGTTGCTTAGCCTGGAGAAGAGGAGACTGAGGGGTGACCTTATTGCTCTCTACAACTACCTGAAGGGAGGTTGTAGCCAGGCAGAGGTTGGCCTCTTCTCCCAGGCATCCAGCACCAGAACAAGAGGACACAGTCTCAGGCTGCGCCAGGGCAGGTTTAGGCTGGATGTTAGGAAGAAGTTCTACACGGAGAGAGTGATTGCCCATTGGAATCGGCTACCCGTGGAGGTGGTGGAGTCACCTTCACTGGAGGTGTTCAGGAGAAGACTTGATGGGGTGCTTGGCTGTATGGTCTAGTTGTTGGGTGGGTTGGATTGTTTGATGGGTTGGACGCGATGATCTTGAAGGTCTCTTCCAACCTGGTGTATTGTATTATTGTATTATTGTATTATTGTATTATTGTATTTTGTATTTGAAAGTCTACCGAAAGAAGCACAGTACTTTCTTTTTTTAAGAATCAATAAATTAGCATATCTTCTCATTAAAAAAAAAAAAATATGTAGCTTATGTAGGTGCCTATGGCGGTTTGAGCCAACATGGATTCAGGAAAGGCAGGTTCTGCCTCTCCAACCTGATCTCCTTCTATGATCAAGTGACCCACCTGGTGGATGTGGGGAGGCCTGTGGATGTGGTCTACCTGGACTTCAGCAGGGCCTTTGACATCGTCCCCGACAGCAAACTGCTGGTTAAGCTGTCAGCTCGTGGCTTGGGCAGCAACACTCTGTGCTGGGTTAGGAACTGGCTGGAGGGCCGGGCCCAGAGAGTGGTGGTCAATGGTGCCACCTCCAGCTGGAGGCCAGTCACCAGTGGCGTTCCCCAGGGATCAGTGCTGGGTCCCATCCTCTTCAATGTCTTCATTGATGATCTGGATGAGGGTATTGAGACAGTCATCAGCAAATTTGCAAATGACACCAAGTTGGGAGCAGATGTTGGTCAGTTAGAGGGTGGGAGGGCCCTGCAGAGGGACCTTGACTGGCTGGACAGATGGGCGGAGTCCAGCGGGAATGGCATTCAACAAGTCCAAGTGCCGGGTGCTGCACTTTGGCCACAACAATCCCATGCAGAGCTACAGGCTGGGGTCAGAGTGGCTGGAGAGCTGCCAAACAGAGAGGGACCTGGGGGTGCTGATCAATAGCTGCCTGAACATGAGCCAGCAGTGTGGCCAGGTGGCCAAGAAGGCCAACTGCATCCTGGCCTGCATCAAGAATAGTGTGGCCAGCAGGAGCAGGGAGGTCATTGTGCCCCTGTACTCTGCTTTGGTTAGGCCACACCTTGAGTCCTGTGCCCACTTCTGGGCCCCTCAGTTTAAGAAGGACATCGAGACACTTGAATGTGTCCAGAGAAGGGCAACAAGGCTGGTGAGAGGCCTTGAGCACAAGCCCTATGAGGAGAGGCTGAGGGAGCTGGGGTTGTTTAGCCTGGAGAAGAGGAGGCTCAGGGGCGACCTCATTGCTCTCTACAACTACCTGAAAGGTGGTTGTAGCCAGGAAGGGGTTGGCCTCTTCTCCCTAGCAACCAGCACCAGAACAAAGGGACACAGTCTCAAGCTGTGCCAGGGGAAGTTTAGGCTGGAGGTGAGGAGAAAGTTCTTCACCGAGAGAGTGATTCGCCATTGGAATGGGCTGCCTGGGGAGGTGGTGGAGACGCCGTCCCTGGAGGTGTTCAAGATGGGACTGGATGTGGCACTCGGTGCCATGGTCTAGTCATGGGGTCTGTGGTGACAGGTTGGACTGGATGATCTTCGAGGTCTCTTCCAACCTTAGCGATACTGTGATACTGTGACCCTGGCCTAGGGGCCAATTGCCCACCAAAGCCACTCTATCACACTCCTTCTTGAATGGACAGGGAAGAGAGGGAAAATATACCAAAACCCAGTTAGAATATAAAAGCAATTTAATCATAATATTAAGTAAAAGCAATAGACCATGCAGAAACAAAAGCAGAGAGAGAGATGTTATTCTCTACTTCCCATCAGCAGGATGATGGTCAGTCTCAGTAAGCAGGGCTCTCTAAGATTGATGATTCCTTAGGAGGATAGATGCCATGGATGAATCTCCCAACTTCTTCTTTCACTTCTTTCTTATATCTGAAGTGACATCATACGGCATAGAACACCTCTTTGGCAAATCTGGGTCAGCTGGCTCAGCTGTGTCCCCTCCCAAGATCTTGCCCACCCCTCAGTGTACTCTTGTACTCCAAGGGCGGGGAAATGTTGGAAAGACAAAGCCTGGATACTTATTCAACAGTAGCCAAAACATTGCTGTGTTATCAACTACTGCTGCAGCACACAGCACTAGAAGGATGCTTTGAGGAGAATTAACTCTAGGTCAGCCAGACCAAATAGAGTGTCACAGTTAATCCTAGCCAGAAGCTAACATCATAGAGATAGTAGCTCAGTCTCCCCCATCAGGGAGAGGTTTTATTTTGTTAAAACAAAACCAAATTAATTTTTTCTGTACAGAGTGCAGCAGCAGAGAAGCCTGTGCAACCAACTAAAAAGGTATTTATGCCTCAAACAACTTTTGGGATGTTTCCTGTTTTGCATCAGAACACTGGTGACAGATGTGTTGTGGTTTAGTAATTGGATAAGACAGGTCTTGAGGTTTTCAGTGCTTACTGAGCAGGCATAAGGGTGCTAGGTCATTGACTATGAGGACAGTCTTCTATATTGCATCCGCTGAGAAACAGACCGCTTGGCACACGAAGCCTGTGCCTACCTGGTCCAGTGCTGTAACTGGGAGTAGTCTGGTCTTTGGTCTGTCCCGTCTGGTCTTATCTGTTGATGCTTTCAGGAGCTAAAGAGATGTGGTCTGAGGCTCACAGGAAGAACAAAGAAAAAGGTACAATGGCCTGGAGAAGCAAACAGACTGGTGGACAGTTCAGCTGAGATGGACAACAATGTCAAAGGACATAATAAAGGGCAAATGGACCTAAGCAAGAAAGGGTCTGACAGAGGTCTCTGAGGTGACCCCAGCTGGCATCTCTCAAGCTTGGCACTAAATGCTATGAGTCCTTGTTACTGGAGTACTTTGTGAGGTGAAGAGCATAGGCAGAGCCCTAGGCACACACTGCAAGCAGGAGATGCTCTTCTTCCTGTTCATGCAACATTCCCATAGGAAAGGGCTGTGACTTCCCCTGTCCTGTATCATCTGGAAGTGTCCCTTCACCTCCTAGTAAGACTTTCAGAGATGTGACAGACAATGACTGGAGCATCTGCAGATAGTCAGAAATTTCTGTTATTGTGACTTATTCTGCTTCTTTTGCCTGCTCTCTATGCATAAGCATAATGGCACTAGCCAGCAACACACCGGCTAGTCTCTGTAAAAGGTCTGCAAAAGTTGGTTTCCAGTATTGTGCCTCTGCAGGTGAGCCTCCCCTGTCCTAAGATCAAGCAAATTCAGGATGTCCCTGCCATCCAGGCATCAACAGTCCCTAGTCTTCTTGAAGGTGTGGGCCCCCTCAGAAGGGAAACTGGTGAAATGGTCACAAGTGATGTGGAAAAGGCTGAGGAGCTCAATAACTTCTTTACCTCAGTCTTCACTGCAAGGGCCTCTAGCCACACTCCTGGTGGCATGGAAGACAATGCCAGGGACTGGGAGGAAGAACTGCCCATCATAAGTGAAGATCAGGTTCGTGATCACCTGAAGAACCTCAAAGTGTTCAAGTCCACGGGACCTGATGGGATACACCCACTGGTGCTGAGACAACTGGCAGATGAGGTTGCTAAATCCCTCTCTATTATATTCCAAAAGTCATGGCAGACTGGGGAAGTCCCCACAGACTGGAAAAGGGGAAACATTGCTCCCATTTTCAAAAAGGGCAAGAAGGAGGAACCAGGGAACTACAGGCCAGTCAGTCTCACCTCTGTGCCCAGAAAGATCATGGAGCAGATCCTCCTGGAGGCACTAATGACTCAGAAGAACAGTGAAGAGGTGATTGGGAGTAGTCAGCATGGCTTTGCCAAGGGCAAATCCTGCCTGACAAACCTGGTGGCCTTCTATGAGCAGGTGACAGCATTAATAGATGAGGGGCGAGCAACTGATGTCATTTACCTGGACTTGAGCAAAGCCTTCAACACTGTCCCGCACCACATCCTGGTCTCCAAACTGGTGAAGCATGGGTTTGATGGGTGGACCACTAGATGGATAAAGAACTGGCTTGATGGCCGCACCCAAAGAGTGGCTGTCAACGGGTCCATGTCCCAGTGGAGGCCAGTGACAAGCGGAGTCCCTCAGGGATCAGTCCTGGGACCCGTCTTGTTCAACATCTTTGTGGGTGACATGGACAGTGGCATCGAGTGCACCCTCAGCAAGTTTGCTGATGACACCAAGCTGTGTGGTGCAGTGGACACGCTGGAGGGAAGGGATGCCATCCAGAGGGACCTTGACATGCTGCGGAGGTGGGCACAAGCCAACCTCATGAAGTTCAACAAGTGCAGGGTCCTGCATCTGGGTCAAGGCAATCCCAGGCACAAACACAGGCTGGGCAGTGACTGGCTGGAGAGCAGCCCTGAGGAGAGAGACTTGGGGGTGCTGGTGGTTGAGAAGCTCAACAGGAGCTCTCAATGTGCACTTGCAGCCCAGAAAGCCAATCAGATCCTGGGCTGCATCAGGAGAAGTGTGGCCAGCAGGTCAAGGGAGGTGATTCTCCCCCTCTACTCAGCTCTGCTGATAC
Organism: Picus viridis; assembly: GCA_033816785.1. Classification (NCBI taxonomy): domain Eukaryota; kingdom Metazoa; phylum Chordata; class Aves; order Piciformes; family Picidae; genus Picus; species Picus viridis. The sequence continues at coordinate 69,273,697 of CM066566.1, forward strand.
CTCACCTAGAGTACTACGTCCAGTTCTGGAGCCCCTATTACAAGAGGGATATGGAGGTGCTGGAAGGTGTCCAAAGAAGGGCCACGAGGATGATCAGAGGCCTGGAGAACCTCTCCTATGAGGACAGATGAAAGAGTTGGGGCTGTTCAGTCTGGAGAAGAGAAGGCTCCGAGGTGACTCATCGTGGCCTTCCAGTATCTGAAGGGGGCCTACAAGAAGGCTGGGGAGGGACTTCTCAGGCTATCAGGTAGTGATAGGTCTAGGGGGAATGGAATGAAGCTGGAGGTGGGGAGATTCAGGCTGGACGTGAGGAGGAAGTTCTTCACCATGAGGGTGGTGAAGCCCTGGAATAGGTTGTCCAGGGAGGTGGTTGAGGCCCCGTCCCTGGAGGTGTTTGCGACCAGGCTGGACGAGGCTCTGGCCAGCCTGATCTAGTGGGGGGTGTCCCTGCCCGTGGCAGGGGTTGGAACTAGATGATCCTTGTGGTCCCTTCCAACCCTGACTGATACTATGATACCATGATCAATAGTTTATCATTAATTATGTTTGGTTTTCACATTTAGAACCTGGATCAATATCTGTATCTGACATCAGTTGACACCTATCAAGTTCTGATTAGCCAATGCAATAGTCCTTCTAAAGTGTGGTCACAGCAGTCAGTGAAAGAGTATTCAGAATATTATCTACGAGTAAAAGATGCTTTTTTTCCATTACTGAACAGGTTGATTTGTCTGGCAAAACTGGAATTTAAAGATCAAATAATTTCATAGAAGGAACTGGATTCATAAATTAATGTCACATAATCAGCTTTTAATGCTCATTTTCTAATTTCAAATCCTCCATTTCTAAACATTCTAAACAATTAATTTCTTATCCTAGGCCAGTAAAGTGGAATGCTTTCCATCCTACGCTGTTGAAATACTGAGAGGCAACATCAGGAGTCTGGTAATGTTTTGAGGGGAAAACTTATGAATCATAAAATGCAGCTTTTATTAATTTTCCAGCAGGTATCAAACCACAGCAATTCATTAGAAAATCAATGGCAAGGAATTTTCTAGAACTGTGGAAAAACTGCAGTAAAAATGTTTTGCATCATTGTGTCTGGAAAGTGAAAGTGAACACACCGGAGAAAATTATCAGTGCAATAAGGTTTATAACAACATAATGTGTTGTTAACAGTAGCAGATCAACAAGACATAGCACATCGCTGTCTGCTATTGCTCAGGACCGTTAGATCTGAAACAGACAGGGACTAAATCCTGGCAACTCACAGCAGTGGGGCAGAACAGAGAGATTAATGACTGTCAGCTTCTAAAGTATACAAAGAGACACAACCAAAATGAGCTGACCTCTAGGAAGAGCTCCCTTCAGCAGGATCTCAACCCCTGATGCCTAGGCTGTTCCATGCTGTTGCAAACAACCCTGCACAGACTACCTGGATAACAGGCATCACAGTGCAAAGTGCTTACACATGGCTTGGGGTTTGTGGGTATGATAGTGAGAGAGACTAAAATAATTTGTGGTTTAAATTACATTTATCTTTCCTTCCTATGACGTTTTGCACAGAGCTGCAGTACTACTATAGCGTGTGAACATTATTTACTTCAGGGCAGTCTGGAAATTTTTATGTTTTCAGGAGTCTGTAAAATAAATGCATACTGCCATAAGCAATGAACACTTGCTCATGTCATTACAGTCTGTGAGATTAAATGCTCTGTTTGTCAAAAGACAGGGTCATCTTCAGTGCTAAAGCACAAAAGAAAATCCACACTTTTAGGATTGGTTTGTTTCATTCTGACATACTTTAAAAATAGTTCAGATGAAGTGAAACTTCCAGAGGACAGAACTGAATGGTATTTCTCATTATCAGATTATATGCAACTAAGTTTAAATGTAGAAATATAGGAAAACAATTAAAAACCCTAAAGATATATACTTAGAACAGTTTTGAGACATTTGCATAGACCAATCTTTGCCAACATAGGATTTAGGGGAGATTTATGAAGCTTGAAAACAAGAAGGACATCTAAAATGCCTCTGAACACCTAACTTTAAACATTTCAATTTCTCTACACATAATGCTCTTGGATACCTATGGAAAAATGTTCAGTGTCATGTGGGAGTTTGTAGAGTGTTTGAAACATCCAAACAGAGCAGGGACATGCTTTCCAGATGGACATGGAATAGAACATTGCAAAACAAACTTCTATCACCATCCAGCTGGCTGATTCCCTATTCAAAAATTCCAGTCAGTTTCTTTCTTGGAAAAACACCATCCCCTTAAGTATCCATGTAATACTATCCAGTCCATGGCTTGCTTTGTTCTATCTGGTTACCTCATTTATTGTCCTTGAAAACAGACTGATTGCTATCTGGACTCCACAGTTGGTTTATTATAATTTTGGCAGTACTAAACATTCAAACATCAGAAATTCAATGGGATCCATGGAAATGTCCTAATGCCCTGTGCCCATTACATACATTTATTGTGTGACAGACCGTCTGACTGCTGTACTAAATTAACTGCATTTTATTTTACAAACCTTCTGGTGTATCTCAATGACTTATAATTAACATGGTCTGTAAAATGTCCAAGGTTTTTTGTGGCAACAAGGATTGTGTTGCTGTGTATGTTAAATTAATTAAACTGCATACTTGCATGTAAGTATATTGATTATCAACTTATTAAAATGAAATGTCACGGTAGGGCCAACTGTCTCCAGCACAAACCCAGACAGACACTAAGGTGTCTAGATATGGTCTCACTCTCTCCCCTCCTTCCTGCAGAAAGCCAGGGTAATGCAGGAAAAGGAACAAAGGGGACAGGACCATGCATGTCTGGTAAAAAACCCTGTATCTATGGTAAGGGCATGTGTTCTGGCCACAGCTTGGCAGGACCCCTTCCCATGGGGTAACTATGTGCTGATTGCTGGTTTCAATGCCATATTGGTCCAGCCAATCTCAGGCAAGATTTATGTATAGGCTGATTTCTAGTTGCCTGTGCCTTGCTCAAGCCTTGCTTACACTTGCTCAGCCTTGATGAAGCCTTGTGTGCTTGAACCCGCTTGAATCTTGTCTGGCTTGAAACTGCCTTGAGTTGCATAGTCTCAAATTACCCAGTCCAGCGCCTGGGATAAAGCCACAAGTGTACACACCGCAAGCTATGAGAGAAACCACGAGCGTAGGAGTCAGAGCTAAGCCTGCTTCCCCTTGTGACCAGGATTTTGCCATGCCTCAGTTCACCCAGGGCAAGGCAAGCACCCACTGCAAGAAGCATCATTAACAGCCTTGCCCTCTGCTGAAGCCAGACCAGTCATTGAAGACCATGTGGCATTCCTGCCAGCAACCTGACGTGCCGGGTGCATGAGTGCCCCAAAGTCTCCAATACACAGCAGCAGCATTTCCTACCTGGATACAACAAGCTGTGAGTAATTATTTCACTGCCTCTTTGGCATAATTGTTCTTGTTGAGTCTCCCCTACTGTGGTTGAGCGCCATTTCACTCCCAGCGTAATATCTTTCTGTTATATTCCTCCCGGTTTGCATAAAATTGTTACATTGTTATAGTTGCCCAAATATTGTACATTCCCATTGCAAATAGATTCTCACTGTACATCAAACCTTTTGATATGTTTGGCATATTTCATATTAATAAAATGTTAATATATTGATTAAAATTACCATATTGTTTATAATTAAAAGGAAAAAATTATATATCCTTTCAACAAACATGTTTAGCGTCAAGGCTTAAATGTCTGTCCTTCACAAAGTCTTAGCAAAAAGCTCAGGCTATGTAGAGTTCATTGTGCTTGTCAAAACATACTGGATTATTGTTATCACTGTAAGAAGTGCATCCTATGGCTGTTTTATGCTTCATAAATGTCAGTGGTCTCTTTAATTGGTGTTCAAACCTCCTTCTCCAATATGCAAAGGTTTAACTAGTGAGTTCATCTAGATGAAAGCTTTTTCATCTTTACCTTGACTGCAAGATTTTTTACCAGCGTGATATGGGAGATACTTAGAAATGTAGCAAACATGCTGACAACATCAAGGATTACAAAAATTGTTCTGCAGTATTGAGACTTTGCTTTAGTTTGTTACAAAGATCTTAAAATTCAGTGATGACCTGAATTCTCACTACCTTGAAGTTGTGGGAATAGAATGAATGAATAAAGCTGGAAGTTATGTTTTGGTGTTAACATATTAACACACACTCACTTCTACCCTCTCCTTGAGAAAGAAATGATAGCACCAGAATTTAATCAACAAATCAAACATTAATTATAATTAGTACTCAAGCATGGTGACAGAAAAGATGTCTTCACATTTCTACAGCAATAGAGACCCGATTAATCTTTTTGTTGTTGTTGTCAATGATGGAAGCAGAGATGATGATAACAGCATATAATAAATTAACCTTCATCAGTCTAAAATACAATAACAAGAGAGACAAATAAGATTGTTCACCCTATTTTTAAATAGTTGCTTAATTTAATATGTAGTATTGTTTGCCCTTTGGAGGTATCTTTGTCTCCTCAACAACTATAGTAGGAGACTGGATGATTAAGGAGAGAGGAGTAACTTCTAGATCGTAGCTGTACATTTATCTTTTGGTAAGGATTCCTCCTAGAATTTTTGTGAAACAACCTTTTGACCTGCTGTGTTCAAATGTGAATGACAGCAAGGGTGGAGGCTGAATGTGTCTCCTGCACATAGTGGTCTAATGCTCTGTGAGATTTCCTCAAGTCACTCATTCACCCTTCAGTCCTGGTTCAGGAATGGGTATGGGTCTAGTATGGGTTTTCCAAAGTCCTTAAAGCCATGTATCAAAATCACAGAGTCTTAGAATCATAGAATTGTTTTAGTTGGGACTTACCCTCAGTAAGTTTGTAGATGACACCAAGCTGGGTGTTTGTGTCAATCTGCTAGATGGTAGAGTAATTCACAGCAGGATCTGAACAGCTTAGACTGATGAGCCAATGTTAATTGTATGAAGCTGGGGTTGCTTAGCCTGGAGAAGAGGAGACTGAAGGGTGACCTTATTGCTCTCTACAACTACCTGAAGGGAGATTGTAGACAGGCAGAGGTTGGTCTCTTCTCCCAGGCAGCCAGTACCAGAACAAGAGGACACAGTCTCAGGCTGTGCCAGGGCAGGTTTAGGCTGGATGTTAGGAAGAAGTTCTATACAGAGAGAGTGATTGCCCATTGGAATGGGCTGCCCGTGGAGGTGGTGGAGTCGCCTTCATTGGAGGTGTTCAGGAAGAGGCTTGATGGGGTGCTTGATGCCATGGTTTAGTTGTTTGGGTGGGTTGGATTGGTTGATGGGTTGGACGCGATGATCTTGAAGGTCTCTTTCAACCTGGTGTATTGTATTATTGTATTGTATTATTGTATTATTAAGTTCAACAAAGCAAAGTGCCAAGTCCTGCACCTGGGTCACAACAATCCTATGCAAGCTACAGACCTGGAAACGTGTGGTTGTAAAGCTGCAACTTGGAGAGGGACCTGGGGAGAACTGGTTGATGGTTGTCTGAATATGAGTCAACAGTGTGTCCAGGTGGCCAAGAAATCCAATGGCATCCTGGTTTGTATTAGAAATGCTGTGGCCAGCAGGAACAGGGAGGTGATCATTGCCTTGTGCTCAGCACTGGTGAGGTCACACCTCAAGTATTGTGTTCAGTGGTGGGCCCCTCACTCTAGAAAGGATATTGAGGTGCTGGAGCCTATCCAGAGAAGGGCAAGGAGGCTTTGTGAAGGGGCTGGAGCACATGATCTACAAGAAATATCTGAGGGAGCTGGGGTTCTTCAGTCAGAGAAAAGAAGGCTGAGGGGAGACTTTATCACTCTCTACAACTACCTCAAGGGAAGTTGAAGTAAGGAGGGGGACAGCCTCTTCCTCTTGATGAGAAGTGGCAGGACTATAGGAAATGGTTACAAGCTGCACCAGGGGAGGTTTAGGCTAGATATTAGGAAATAATTCTTCACAGAGAGGGTTATCAAACATTGGGATGGTCTGCCCAGGTCAGTGATGGAGTCACCATCCCTGGGGGTGTTCTATCAGTCTGTGGATCTGATGTTCAGGGACATGATTTAGTGCTGACCCTTCAGTGCTGGGTTGAGGTTTGGACTGGATGATCTTCACGGTCTCTTCCAACCAGATATATTCTGTGATTCTGTGACCTCTAAGATCATCAAGTCCAACCATCAACCTAAGACCAGCATGGCCATTAAATCATATCCTGAAGTGCCTTGCGTACAAATTTCATGAACACTTCCAGGGATGGTGACTCCACCACCTCTCTCAGCATGCTATTCCAATCAATGTCAGACAACTCTTTCAGTAAAGAAATATTTCCTGATATCCAACCTAAACCTCCCCTGGCACAATTTCAGGCCACTTCCTTGTGTTCTATTACCTGATACTAGGAAGATGAGACTAGCCCCATCTCACTACAACCTCCTTTCAGTTAGTTGTAGTGAGATGTAGTGAGGTGTAATGAGTTGTCCTCTTAGCTTCCTCTTCTCCAGACTAAACAATCCTAGTTCCCCCATCCATTCCTTATAAAACTTCTTCTCTAGACCCTTCACCAGCTTTGTTGCCCTTCTCTCTACACACTTCAGCACCTCAATGTCTTTTTTGTAGTGAGGTGCTCAAAACTGAACACAATATTCAAGGTATGGCCCCTTCAGTGCTGAATACAAGGTCATGATCACTTCCTTACTTGTGCTGGTCACACTATTTCTTGTACAGGCCAGGATGCTGCTGGCCTTCTTGGCCACATGAGCACACTGCTGGCTCATGTTCAGGCAGCTGTAAACCAGGAATCAAGCATTTCAAAATCTGCTTCAGCAAATGAATCAAGCCAAATGTTTCTGGAAAACAAAAGAAGCAAAATAAAACTGGAAGCTTAATTCATAAATTCATAGAATGCAAGTTGGAAGGGACCCCATGGATCATCTAGTCCAACCTTTATTTTTACCTGTAATATTATAATATATTCTGATAGATTGATGACATCTGAACAATTTGGCCCCTTCTGTATTAGTGTATTTCCTCTAGGTAACCATATTGTGTGGCCGCTGCAACATAATAAGTGATACATCATTTCTCTGAGCAAAAATTAAACTTCATATTTCATATTATAATTATATTGTTGTTCATCAAGAACGCAGAAATTTGAATGTGATAATATATATACTACATGCAAAAGGCAAAGGGAGCTTCATGACAGCCACTTGCATTATTATTTCACCCTTATTTTTTTATCAGGATCAGATTATAGCACTGTTTTGTCCTCATTCTTAAACTTTTCCCTTCTAAACATTTTCATCGTCAGTAATACTATTATTAACAATATTTTTCCTCTCATCTTTTTAGATAGTTAATTTCTTTGGGTTCTGCATTTTAAAATGTAATGATTTAAAGCATGATGACGCCTAAGCTTATAAATATACTAAATGATGATTACTGAGGATATTAAAGACTGGTTTGTAACTTCTGGAACATGTCTAGAGAAGGGCAACGAAGTTGGTGAGGGGTTTGGAACACAAGCCCTATGAGGAGAGGCTGAGGGAGCTGGGGCTGCTTAGTCTGAAGAAGAGGAGGCTCAGGGGTGACCTTATTGCTGTCTACAACTACCTGAAGGGAGGTTGAAGACAGGCAGAGATTGATCTCTTCTCCCAGGCAGCCAGCACCAGAACAAGAGGACGCAGTCTCAGGCTGCGCCAGGACAGGTGGTTAGGAAGAAGTTCTATACAGAGAGAGTGATTGCCCATTGGAATCACCTTCATTGGAGGTGTTCAGGAGGAGACTTGATGGGGTGCTTGGTGCCACGGTTTAGTTATTTAGGTGGGTTGGATTGGTTGATGGGTTGGACGCAATGATCTTGAAGGTCTCTTTCAGCCTGGTGTGGTGTATTGTATTGTATTATTGTATTCTGCCTCTATAAATTTAATAGCATTTCCCCCCAAAATAAAAAAAGGACCTGTTTAAATTTTAATACCATTCAGGAAGTTATTAATTGGAAGTGGATACAACTACAGTTTTCAAGTCCATATGTTTTCTAAATTCATAATGATTTGCAAGAATTTGAAACAGATTTTGTATTTTCCCTCTTTTTTTTTTTTTTTTTTTTTTCATTTTAAATATATTTTCATAACCAAAACATGTTTTCCCAAGTGAGAAAAAAATAGCCTTTCCTATAAACTGTTATGGTTAACAAATGACTTACAGCTATTGTCTTCTTCTGAGACCCCAACTCTGTATTTCTGGACTATCAGTTTAAAGTGTACTTTTCATAAATTCCATCCACACTTTTGGAAGTCTGACAGGTAGATGTTCTATTCCCAGACTTTCAGCACTATCTTTTGTTGTATATTTGTTTTCAAAACTTCTCTGTGGGAATACTTCCAGCAGGATTAACTGACTGATTATAACACACAAACAATTTTTTGCAGTGACCTAGATATGGAGATGAACAATCAGTTTTTCTCAGATGTTAAGCACTTCAGTGATATCAATGAAAGATGCATCTCCATTAGGGCTAATTGTGGCCAGTCTGCATACCTATCTTACTACTGAAGAATGGAAAAGAAAAAGAAAAAAAAAGGAGAAAAAATAATGTGTTAATTAGCTCAATCTAAAACATAGTCAGGATGCCATCTAACAACTATGCAGTGTAGACAGTCTGCGAGCTAGTGTCCAGCTTCATTCTCTGGCCCATTTTTTCATAGCCTTTCAGACATATCCTAATGCACTTTTTCCTATTATTTACTGCAGTGTTGGCAATTTCCATGCCGAGGCCAAGATCAGCTCCAGCTGTGAACTACATCTTATCTATGCCAATACAGCAGGGTTCAAAGTATGCAAAGAAACTAAACCCCAGCATACTAGAGTTTCCAACTGCAATGCACTAAGGGACTCAAAAGTCCTATTTCACAAAACGAGAGACTTGTCTGGGCTATTAAGACACATTGTAGAGGCATAGTACAAATGAATGTAAACATGACCCATCCTGAGACTTCAAGCAGCACATTCATTCTAGGGGCAGATCTTCCCACCTGTTAATTTTCATAAACATTGATGGTTCTCCTCCTTGTTAAATACTGTGAATTCTAGCAAGGGCTTACTGTTTTGTTTTTTTCCATAAAATGCCTCTATAATTTGATAATATTTCTACTCACAATTATGTAGTAGAGCTATAAAATATTTAGAGGTAACTCACACATCTTGTGGGCTATCCAAACTGAGATAATCAATTCAAATGTGAACCAGCCAATGGAACACTTTTTTCTTCAGCTGAAGATTACCATGTCTGGCCATGTATGGTTCAAGGTAATTTTAATACATTCTAGGTCAAAAAAACCCATTCTTACTGAGGTTCCCAACTTTGTCAAATTCTCTGGAAATTTAAATTATTTAATAACCATATGTAAATACACACACAAATGCATATATAGACACACACAAGCACACAATTGTATGTATCATATGCACATGCATGTATTCACACTTGAGTATCCATACATTTTTCTAAACTGCTTCTGATTAACATTTTCATACAGATCTAACTAACAAGGTTAATATTATTTGATCTCAAATATTGTTTTATCTTTACAATACTAAAGATAAAGAGGTTGAAGGAGAAAGAAAGACACAAAATGATCATAGGAATCATAGAATGTCTTGGATTGGAAGGGTTCTTAAAGATCATCTGCCCATGTCCCTTCCACGGGCAAAGACACCTCCTGCTAGACCAGGCTGCTCAAGGTCCCATCCATCCTAGCTTTGAACACTTCCAGCCCTGAAGCCTCCACAGCTTCTCTGCACAATCTATTTCAATGCCTCACCATGCTCCAAGTGAAGAATTTCCTCCCGATTTCTAATCTAGATCTAGCTTCTTCCAGTTATACCCTATTACTCTTTGTCCTGTCACGACATGCTTTTGTTAAATGACCCTCTCTAGTTGTACTGTAGGACCGTTTCAAATACTGGAAGGCTGTTATAAAGTCTCCATGGAACCTTCTCTTCTCCAGGCTGAACAATTCCAGTCCTCTCAGCCTGTATTCACAGGAAGGGTGCTCTTTGTGGCCCTCCTCTGGACCTGCTCTAACAGTTTCATGTTCTTGTGTTGGTGACGCCAGAACTGAGCACAATATTCCAGGTGGGGTGTCACAAGAGTGCAGTGTCCTGGAAGAGACATTAATAAACCCGTTAAACGTGTTTGGCCACAGCTCTTTCTCCTTCCTTCCTGTTTCAGGGTCCAGGTTTGAGGTTGAGGAGCCAATAGGCAGGCGCTGTTGAAGCTGCCTGGGTGGGGTGGCAGAAACTGGACCCTGTGCCTCACGTTTCAGAGAGGCAACTGAGGTTATTCAAGATGGTGTGCACAGTTTTGCCATAAAACATTTCGAAATGATTGCCTGGATTTGAATAGGTAATCTGCCATTGGGCTGTTCAGTTTTCAAAAAGGGAATTTATAGAGGATGATTTAAGAGTCTACACCCCCTGTTTGTTAACGGCCTTGGAGACGGTGACAAGCACTTGTATTGTGCTCCTGTCTTCAGGGCAATTAGCTTCTTTGTTCTAGCAGCATTATGTGTGAGTCACAGACCTCTGCCACAGCACAGTGCTCTCCCTCTCTCTCACTTCCTCTAATTTTGTATTCTACCTTTTGGATTATTCCTGCCTTTGGATTACAAATTGCATCTCAGAGTATTGCTTCCTCCAGCAAAGCTTTTCGTGATTAAGAGTTCACTGGTTCGTGACTAAGTTATGCTAATATACCTGGTTATTCCTAAGGTTTATAGCCTTAACCGTGAAGCCAAGGGGATTCATCTCATCACCTGAGGCAGCATTGCTGTTTGTTTTCGTGCTTAAAAGAGTTTCCAATTTGTTCCTCTGTATTGCAAGTTTCTGATTTTCCTAGACTATTATTCCACTGTTTATTAGCATCCTATTGTGTGTAATCAGCCGGTCATCAACTGGGCAAATGAAGCTGGATCACATTAGCACAGAAATATAATTTTTTATATCTAATAAATAAATAATAGATTCATATAGAATCATATAGAATCATAGAATCAGTAAGGTTGGAAAAGACCTTGGAGATCATCAAGTCCAACCTGTCACCCAACACCTCATGACTAACTAAACCATGGCTTCAAGTGCCACATGCAATCCTTTTTGAACGCCTCCAAGGGACGGTGACTCCACCACCTCCCTGGGCAGCCCATTCCAATGGCCAGTAACTCTTTCCGTCTTATCCACGTTTTATCATATTTCTGGTGTATAAATTTGATCATAAACTATATCAAGGAGTAAATGGGGAGAATCACCTCCCTTGTCTTGTTTTCCATACTTCTTTTGTTGCAGCCCAGGATACTGTTGGATTTCTGTTCTGCAAATGGACATTGCCCACTCATGTTGAGCTCCTCACCAACCATCACTCCCAAGTCTTCTCCAGATTTTTAATATCCATTCTCTACCCAGCTTGTATTTGTACTTGGAGTTTCCCCAACGCAGGTGCAGGACTTCAAGAAGCTGGCACTGAACCACCTCTCAAGGATGCCGGAGTTCCTCTATACGGCAAGCATATCACATGGTAATAGCCCAAATACACTTCATTGCAGTATGAAAACAATATTAAACTGAAGGAATTAAAATCCATTTTCCACTTCATTTATGAGAAATTATTGCTATCTTAGTTTAATTTTATACATAAACAATGTTTGTGGTCATGTACATACATGGATTTATTTATTTTCTCATATATAAGGAAATTGTCTACAAAAGAATCTCCACATTTTTTAAAATCTTTAGAGAACAATATTCATGTCAAGGACAGATCTACTTCAAATATGAAAAGGGTATGCCAGATGTGACAAGACAGCTTTAGATAGGGTTATTCATTACTGGTTACAGTATCTGATACTAAGGACAAGAAAATTCAAAGAAAATAACTTCACAGCTCGTAAGTATGAAGCATTAATCAGGAAGCTAAAGAAAATTAACATATTTCTTTTCTGATAGTGATGAAAACTATCTGAACTGTACAGATATAAAATATTCTTAGAATATATATTATAAATCACTATAGTTCTCTTTTTAGTCACATAATCAGAAGCCAATCACTCATGCTGCTCTTTTCTTAATAACAGGCAAGATTTCAGTAATCAGTTCTCCCAGATATAAGTTCCTCCAAAGGGAGCTAGAGGCAAGCAGAGATGAACATCAGATACATTTGGATATTACTCACCTTGATAAAAAATCTCAAGCCATAAATACAGAGATATGTTTAGTGAAATGAATGCTGTGATCTCGCCATGCTGAAATGAAATTCATCTCTGGCACTTGGACGTGACATCTTATGGTATATTATCTGTTAATATATGAACCTTACAAAAATTGTGCTTTCTTCAATTGACCATTTAGACACAAGAGAGTTATTCTGAATTATTTGAGCAGACTCATCCTTTCCTTTACAAAAATAGAATTTCTAAAACTTTGAATATTACTACTTTGGTTTGAGTTTGAATAAACTTTTGAAAATAACAAAAAAACCTCAACAGTTTTGGGGAACTTAGCAATTGCATTTTTGTCTAATTTTCAGGTTAATATTCTTCTGTGAGGCCACATTTACTGCAAATATTCCAAGACCAGAAACCATGAAGGTGCCCAACCCTGTTTAAGACTTGTTAGTCTAGTTTCATCCAGCAACCCTTCAAGTTCCTGTAACCTATCCTCTGTATTATGATTTACATACCTGTGGAGCAGCCTTGCTGAGGGGTGCATGATGCTCCTAGAAGATCACATGCTGAACATGAGTCAACAATATGCTGCAGCATCAACAAAGGCCAATCGGGTTGTGGGCTAAATTCACAGGAGCATTATTAACAGAGATAGAGACATGGTCAGCTCACACTGCTCAGCGCTTATCAGGCTGCATCTGATGTACAGCGTGCAGTTCTTGTCTGCATAATTGGAGAAAGACACTGACAGACCAGAGAGAGTGCAAATAAGGGCCACAAAGATGATCAAACGAATGTGCCTTGCAAGGAGAGACTGAAGGAGCTAGATCTCTTCTCCATGGAGAAGAGAATTGTATGGAGTAACCTCATCATGTTATTCCAGTAATTAAAGGGTGTCTGTAAAGTGACCAGAGGATCCCACTTCACAAGGAGTGACATGGAGAAGACAAGGGACAATAGATACCAGCTGTTTTTTTGTTTTGTTTTGTTTTGTTTTGTTTTTGGACAAAGTAGAGTCCCCACCACTAGAGGATTTCAAGAAGTGACTGGACAGAGTGCTAGGGAACCACATCTAGACTCCCTTTGCTATGAAAGGTTGTATCAGATAATCTTGAAGTACTTTCCAGCCTGGGCTATTCTATAATAATTCTAGCATACCTATGCTAGCATCCAAAAAATATTTTCTCAGAACTCATCTTAGATTACGCTTTTTATGCATCTTGAATAATGCTTGCTGGGATCAGCTAATAACTATACCAACAAAAGGATTAACGTTTCTTTCCCCCAGAAAAATTTCTGAAGTTTTTTGTCCTTATAGGTTTAGTTTCAGAAATCCAAAGTTAATCTGAACAGAATGGCTTCCTTATTAGGAAGGGACCAATCTCTCTCTCTTTCAAACATGAAGTGATAAGCTAATGATTCTCTACACATTTCTAAATATGCAATGGTTAGTAGTATGGGCAACAGTTTTGACTGATAATTTTCCACAGGTTTGATTCTCAATAGGAAGATGAACAGATTCACTGAACTTCTTTTTGTGATGTATTGTTGCACAGGATTTGGTGATAGTCTACATGGGCTGCACTTGAAGTCCACACTCAGTGAAAGAAGGAAATAATATTTGTGGATTTTTTTCTGATGTTCTAACATTGCAGTGGCCATGGGCTCTCTGATGCCTGGTAGAAGAGCTGCCTGTAACACAGAATGCTGAGTGCAGATCTTTGCCACACTAGAAAAGCTGAAACTCTGGCTGAGGGAAGGGAAAACAGTATTTGACCTGGAAGACTTTTGGATGAACCTGCCCAAATCTGTTCTCTAGCAGAGCTCACTGCAGCACTCTGATCCTTGCAGAAACTACTTTCCCTGAGCTGATATGCAGCAATGACTGGGTAAAAAGCCAGGGCATAAGGTTGCTGTAGCGTTCTCAGATTAGAGAGAGTAGGAAATTTTATGAAGTATGGCTGTAGATGCATGAAGGCAAAAAGTTAAAGTCCTGGCAGGCTTTTATATTTTTGCAGTCATGCTTGCCAGTTTTCTAACTCTGACTCTCAATAGCATACTTTGTCTGCAATGTAATACATGAGTGAAGGCACAGGTGTTCATCATGTACTTAATAAGCACCATCAGTAAAAACAGTCTTACAACTTCATGGTGAAAAAATTTCGAAAACAGTTATTTTGTGTTGTGGGTTTTTTTTCCATAGACAATTATATAGAGAATCTTTCCTCTTCAGCACAAATATATCATAGAATCATAAAATGGCTTGAGTTGGAAGAGATCCTAGAGATCATCTAGTTCTAATTCCACTGCAGTGGACAGGGACACCTCCTGCTAGACCAGCCTCATCCAGCCTGGTCTTAAACACTTGCAGAGATGAGGTATCCATGGCTTCCCTGGTCAACACATTCAAGTGTCTCACCATCCTCACAGAAAATAACCCTGCTCTACCCTGCTCTAATGCAAAACTATTGCCTCTTTTCCTATTACTACATGCCCTTAAATAATCCTTCTTTAACTTTCCTGCAATATTCTCTTCCCCAAACTGATAAAAACCTCAACTTTCTCAGCCTGTCTTCATAGGAGAGGTGCTCCTGCCCTCTGATAATTTTTGTGGCCCTCCTTCCCATGTTAAGGATACCAGAGATGGACACAGTCCTCCAGGTAATGTCTCACCAGAGCACAGCAGCAGAATCACCTCTCTTGACCTCTTGACCATGATTCTTTTGATGCAGACCAAAATAGCTTTTGCCTTCTGCGCTGCAGTGCACATTGTTGATTCATATCCAGCTTCTCATCCACCACCATCCCCAAGTCCTTTTCCGCAGAATAATACCATAATTGAAATGAAAATCTTCAGTCTTTAGAGGCCATTAACAAATTTCACTTTGTCCAATGAATTTTTGATGTATGATTAATTGCAGATGAACATCCTGCCAAGCATTACCTGCTCTGTGTAGAAGAACATAAGGCACAGTTCCCAAGGTAAAGAACAATGGATTGATTTTTGGACTCTGCATATTAGCATGGGAGTAGAGGTAAAAAGACCAAATTACTTTCTGATCACCACTTTAAGACTTCACCAAGGCTACACTGTACACAGATATTTTACAAAGAATTCTGCTCTAAATCATCACTGTTGTTATTCAGTTCCAATCTTTGCAATAAAAATGCAGAAAACATGTATAATTTCGTTATCCTTACAGTCTATACATATGCCCACCGAAGCTCAGGGCTTCAAGCATGCATCATGATTTATAAAAGCAAACCCTATAGAAATAGTAATAAAAATTTTATATTAACAAATACTTGATGATTTTATATATCTATATCTATATCTATATCTATATCTATATCTATATCTATATCTATATCTATATCTATATCTATATCTATATCTATATCTATATCTATATATATATCAAGCACAATTTCAAGAGGGGATGGGGATACTTTAACCACCCTATGCCCTTTTAATACCAAGCATTTCTCCACTCTGACTTTTCCATCCCCAGAAATTACTGAAGGATATATAAGTATGGTCGGCTTTCTGGAATTTCCTGTGGCTCACTGCCACAGGAGCTATTAATCATCTTCCTAAAATTATTATAAAAAAATAGGCAGTTCCTCTAGCAATTTGCAAGAATCAGTCCTTGGCACCCAAGGCACATTTTTCTTCAGGGTAAAAGCATATCCTTCTTTACTGAGATTTAATACATCTTCTGCAGTAGCAATGTCTAGATTCAGCATGGATTCAATAATTTTTAATTTCATTTTGCACACATAGTACCAAACTTCCTTAACAGAACAGAAAATATTTATTATTCAGTGGTTAAAAGCAGACATCTTGTTGCAAAGTTCAAACAACAGATCAGTCTTTCTGAAGTGTACATCTAAAAAACACACACAAAAAAGAAAGAAAATACAAGCCAGAACCCTAGTCTGGTTTCCCCACTACTAACATTTCTAGTGTTAGTTACCTTGTACCTTGTTACCTTGTTAGTTACCTTGAGTATCTTGGACACTGAAAGTCTTTATGCAATTTACATATGCTGAATACTTCCTTCAGCACTCAATGAGTACTACTTTTAAAGTAATCTCAGCACAAGGGGCTGGTAACATATACTTTGAGATCTGGAGTTCTTCCGCGGTATCTTCTATCTGTAGCATACAGGAGTTTTCAGGTCTGACAGTCTGACTCATTTTCAAGACTACAATCCCATAGGAACATCTATAGTCCCAGCAGCTTCTTCTCTCATATCTCTCCAGTTGGTTTTCAGTCTTCTTAGCTATCAAAAATGCAGATAACTTTGTCAGAACCTGACTTTCTTAGAGAAATTTGAGATATCATCTGGGACGTTTAACCCCTTTTTACCTGCTCCTGCTCCAGGTGCAAAATCTGAGCCAGCAATGTGCTCTTGTGGCCAGAAGCCAAATCATTCTGGGGTGTATTAGAAAAGATATGGCTAGTAGGTTGAGAGAGGTTCTCCTCCCCATCTACTCTGTCCTGGTGAGGCTGCCTCTGGAGTATTGTGTCTAGTTCTGGATCCCTCAGTTCAGGAAGGACAGGAAAATGCTTGAAAGAGTCCAGTGCAGAGCCACAAAAATTATTAGAGGAGTTAAACATCTTCCTTACTATAATTGACTGAAGGAGCTGGGTCTCTTTATCTTGGCAAAGAGGAAACTAAGGGGCAACCTCAGTTCAGGTTTATAAATACGTAAAGGGTGAGTGCCAAGAGGACGGAGTCAGGCTCTTCTCAGTGATGCCCAACAACAGGACAAGGGGCAGAGGGTGCAAGTTGAGGAATAAGAAATTCTGTGGAAACATGAGGAAAAATCCTTTCACTGTGAGGGTGACAGAACACTGGAACAGGTTGCCCAGGGGGACTGTGGAGTCTCCCTTTCTGGAGATATTCAAAGCCCATATGGATGCACTGCTGTGTGATCTGGTATAGATGATCCTGCTCTGGCAGAGGGGTTGGACTAGATGATCATTGCAGGTCCCTTCCAGCCACTAAAATTCTGTGATTCTGTGAAAATTTGGCACCAGACACAGATCTATCAATAACAAAGAAGGAAAAACAAACAAACAAACAAACAAAAAATCCAACCCCCCAAAAGACCCAACAAAACAAGCTGCTATTTAACTATTGAGCATATTAAACATATTTATGATTATTATTAACATTGTTTGCTTTCAGAAACCACAGCAATGCAGATGACAGATTAGTGATGAAGCAGTTCACCCAACCTGCTTTACCACAAGGTAGTAGTCTTACAGTAAAATACCTACAATATAAAACTGCAAGCCCCAGGAATGCTGCTTTTTGGAGAGAATTTTTTTCTTTTTTTCTTAGCTTAAGTTTTAGCTAAAGTAATGGATATCAGCACTAACACTCTGAAGTCTACTAATAGCATTATGGCAATAAAAGATGAAGCTTAGGAATGTATTTCTTAAAATATCCTTTTAGACACATTTGGTCTTTCTGCATTATCAAGTTAGGAATGGTAATATTTGCTGGCTGGAGATTTTTTTCTGTATACTAACTTTAACATATGCAAATGGAGCTGTAGGAAATTGGAATCATGGAATCATAGAATCATAGAATCCATAAGGTTGGAAGACACCTCAAAGATCATCAAGTCCAACCTGTCACCACAGACCTCATGACTACTAAACCGTGGCACCAAGTGCCACGTCCAATCCCCTCCTGAACACCTTCAGGGATGGTGATTCCACCACCTCCCTGGGCAGCCCATTCCAATGGCTAACAACTCTCTCTATGAAGAACTTTCTCCTCACCTCTAGCCTAAACTTCCCCTGGTGCAGTTTGAGACTGTGTCCTCTTGTTCTGGTGCTGGTTGCTAGAGAGAAGAGACCAACCTCTTCCTGGCTACAACCCCTCTTCAGTTAGTTGTAGACAGCAATGAGGTCACCCCTGAGCCTCCTCTTCTCCAGGCTAAACAACCCCAGCTCCCTCAGCCTCTCCTCACAGGGCTTGTGCTTGAGACCTCTCCCCAACCTCACTGCCCTTCTCTGGACACATTCAAGAGTCTCAATGTCCTTCTTAAATTGAGGGACCCAGAACTGGACACAGTACTCAAGGTGTGGCCTAACCAGTGCTGAGGACAGGAGCACAATGACTTCCCTGTTCCTGCTGGCCACATTATACTTGATGCATGCCAGGATGTTATTGGCCTTCTTGGCCACCTGGGCACACTGCTGGCTCATGTTTAACCAGCTGTCAATCAGTACCTCCAGGTCCCTTTCTAGAACAGATTGCTTAATTTTCTTTACAATTCAGCTATCTAGTCTCTCTGGGCACCAGGTATTTGTTCTCTTGATGGTATTTTATTAAAATAAGTAGTGAAAATAGCATTGATAGTTCTTGAATGCCTTTCTAGAAGCAACTGGAACTGACTATCACAGCTGCAAGGTTCTTTTTCAAACTGTTTATATCTACAGGCCCAACTTCAGAAGTGTAATTTTTAACTGCAATTCATAGTTACAGCTAAGCCTGAAAACCTCTAAAACACACCATCAGTTAGGCTTAAAAATCATTGTCTTTCATTTTAAAACTGTTCCGCTCCAAGTGATCATCTGGTCCAAACTTACATAGATACTATTAATATTCATGTTTATATCTTTACATATTCATTAATTTACTTCAGTTTTTCTGTTCTAAGCAGTTTTTTGAACTTTAAAATGTCAGGATTGTTCATTAGTATTAATTCTTTAACACAATTTATCACAAGGTCAGTCATAACCTGGTTCTGTGTCATTTATCCCAAACATCTAAAGAATGTTTTTGAAAAATAAAATGATTCATAATATTATTTATAAGAAAATTTTGGGTTTACTCTGCAAAGCTGTCTAAAATGATGTTTAAATATAGCTTTTATAAAAATAATTCTTAGATAATTAATAGGAAGTAAATGGAAGAAAAATATACTATTTCACCCCAAGTCCACAAGTACATGTAAATTAAAAATATTCAGTTATTCTTCACTTGTTCTCATCTAATATATAACAGATACATAAGGCATAAAAAGCCACTAATAGGGGAAAGAAGGGTGCAGAATTATTTCCATTCAAGGATCAGTTACTAGATTAGGTCTCTTCAGCCTGGGAATGAAACAACTGAATAGAAAGATGCTCAGAGGTTTCTAATTGCTAGTATCCTGGAAAGGACAGGTTGTTTATTGTTTATAGTAGAGATATATTAATAAGACTTGGGGTGTTTGGTTTGAAGATGTAAGAGTTGGCATTTCCTTACACAAGGGTGCTCAGATATCTGCTTTTCATAGGAATAGCTTTCTGTGAGATGTTTCAGATGTAAAATTTTGTTTGGGTTCAAAAGGTTATTGAATGAAATGACATATTAAAATAAATTTGTCTTCTGCTGTTACTGAGCCACAAAATGCTGTCCTAAGGCTGGAAGAGCGTAGAGATATGGAAATCATCAGAAATCTGCCTTGATCTTATACTCTTCCTCAGGTGTCACTGCTGATCCATGTCAGAAATGGAACATAGACCCACATCTTTTAGTCTACTTTGGTAAAAATAGTTTTTGTATTCTTACATAAAGTTTAAGCAGATCATGTAAGAGATGTTTCTAATGCTTGGTTGCTAAAACAGTGGTTAAAAGATAAGTTCATTGTACATAACAGTTTTTATTTTTCCCTCAGGTGGCTGAGAGCTATATAGAAACACAGAACTTATCTAACATATTGGATCATACTTTTTCAGGTGTTGTTTTTCAAAAGTGTACGGTAAGAGAGATGTTTACCTCTATTTTTTATCTCTATATTTTGCAGTGATTTGTTAATTATACAAAGGATACATGTAAATGTTATATTAAATTGTTAAATGTTCCACTCTGACAATGTTTTCCTATGAAATGGTATTACGCTATTCCCTGGAGATGAGCAAAAATAAATAACTGAAAATATGTTTTCCTAGGAAAATGAGGTTTGTTGCATTTTCTTCACACTTACAGTTTTGTCAGTAGCAGTTCGCAGTTAAATTGTCAGAGACAACATCTGAAAAGAAAAGAAAACCTCATATACATTCATGTTTAGCTTTGTTTATGTGCATAGTCTGAAGTACTTACAAAAGGAAGAGAAACAGACATTTAAATCTTTACAGAATCAGAATTAGTATATCCTACTCAACAAACACTTTAAAATTCCTAACAAAAGTGACTGTTATTGCAGGAAAGGAAATATAGTCCCATCTAGATATTTACAAATGCACTAAGAAATTAATGTAACAAAACAAACAAAAACATAGTGCAGTACAAAATCATTCACTTTCGAGATTTTTCTGCTTATCTGAATACACAAATATAAATTCTAAAAAGAGGATAAAATAAATTAAAAAGAAAGTCAAAAAGGTGAGACAAATCCAAGAATAAATAAGAGTGTGTTTTTTTCAGGCTGCTCAACAATAACAAAAATCATCTCTATCAATACTGTTTCCAACAACAATCCAAATCATAGTCCCATACTAGTTGTTATGAAGAAAATAAACTCTATCAGAGTGGAAAACAGCACAATTATCTCATGGGTTTTTTTCCTGATTTTTATTAGAGGCAAACTGATATTTTTTTCAATGCAAATCAAATAAATAATGAAAAATGTAAGGATGCAATATGCTTAGCTGTATAAAACAGCATTAGTTGTCCCTATTTAGGCAGCTGACTCCAAATATTTTAAAAAGCCTGTAGCACCTGGATTTTTATCTGAATACATCCAGGTTTAGTTCACAGAATTACAGACCTGGGGGTGCTAGTTGACAGCTGCCTAAACATGAGCCAGCAGTGTGTCCAGGTGGCCAAGAAGGCCAATGGCATCCTGGCCTGCATCAAGAATAGTGTGGCCAGCAGGAGCAGGGAAGTCATTGTGCCCTGTACTCTGCATTGGTTAGGCCACACCTTGAGTCCTGTGTCCAGTTCTGGGTCCCTCAGTTTAGGAAGGACATTGAGGCACTTGGACGTGTCCAGAGAAGGGCAACAAGGCTGGTGAGAGGCCTTGAGCACAAGCCCTATGAGGAGAGGCTGAGGGAGCTGGGGTTGTTTAGCCTGGAGAAGACCAGGCCCAGGGGCAACCTCATTGCTCTCTACAACTACCTGAAAGGTGGTTGTAGCCAGGAAGAGGTTGGTCTCTTCTCTCTAGCAACCAGCACCAGAACAAGAGGACACAGTCTCAAGCTGTGCCAGGGGAACTTTAGGCTCGCGGCGAGGAGGAAGTTCTTCACCGAGAGAGTTGTTAGCCATTGGAATGGGCTGCCCAGGGAGGTGGTGGAGTCACCATCCCTGGAGGTGTTCAAGAGGGGATTGGACTTGGTGCCACGGTTTAGTAGTCATGAGGTCTGTGGTGACAGGTTGGACTTGATGATCTTTGAGGTGTCTTCCAACCTTGGTGATACTGTGATACATGTGGGAATTTAAAAAACAAAATGGTGTCAAGCAGATGAAAACTGAAGGGATACAGTTTCACTTTCTATTGGCTTCTGCAGCTTGTTGCTGTAGCACATGCAGGGTTTCTCTCTGAAGGCTTTATAGCTGAAAGCCTTATGGAAAAGAGGTTGCAGCTGAGGCTTGCTGTGATTGTCAGCTTTGTAGCTTTACCTGTTTTGGAGAAATTCTTCAGCTGCAATCTTTGCAGCGGTTCTTGTTGCTTCTTCCAATAAAATGAAAATGTCCTGGGGTCTTGGCTCCTCTAAGGGTTTATCTCTCATCCCAGAAAGTCATGTCTGCCTGCTCCTGGGCTTTACAACACTTTACAGCTAGGGACCTTGTAGTCTTTCTGTGTAAACTGAAGCACACTTCGGATTCCAAATTACAAGGCAAGCAAGGCCTGGCTTCTTCCAAATCTTGGACTAGGCAAGGCAAGGCACTCGCTCTTTGGGCCAGTATTTATAGATTTCTCGAGACAATGATGACCAGTGACAACAAAGATTAAGAGATTAAAAACCTGATACTTTAACCCATAGAATCAGTTTTCCCCAAACATGGCCAAAGGCACACACACCTGGCCCACTTGGACCTCAGGGCATGTGGGGGACATGCCCATGCCCATGACAAGCCTGGGCAACATGAGCAATCTCCTGAAAAACCAGACCTCCTGGCTCCTGCCCCATTGTCTAGTTCAGGGCATTTTTGAGACTTTTGTGTCCCTTCAGGACAGGTGTTCAACAGTAATACATCCAAATCTACCTGACAATATTCAGTAGGATGCTAGCTACTAAATATTTTTGGTTTATTTTCATTGTGGTTTTATTTTGTTGTTGTTATTATTAAAGTATTTACTTAATTTTATTGGGTTATCCCCATATATAACAAAAATACTATATAACTAGCAAAATACTTCTAACTTTTAAGATAGAGATATATATATATATATATATATGGTTATTAAATCCATCATAGATTTTCCATTCTCACCAGGAAATTCTAGATTCACAATAGTCTAATCTTATTATAGGCCTAAATATCATAGTAGAGAGTTATAATTGTCATCAATATTTAAATCAGTTCTGTAATAACGTGTTCCTGGCTTCTGCCTAAGAGGACTCATTACATTGCAAATATTTATTTTTATTGATTTTATTTATTTTTAATCAAGGACAAATCCTTCAATTAATTTGCCTGTTTACATCACAAAGTTTTGCAGGGTTGAAAACAGTGCGGCAGAGGAAATGCACTAAAAACAGAAGAAATGAGGGGACAAGGCAGGGAAGTGTTCTAATTTTTCTTTGAGTGATCCTCATATTTCTAATTCAACACCTTTGTCTGCTAGACAGCTCTCTGTATTAACTGTTCTACAGGTGAAAAGGTACTTTTTGACATTTATTCTGGATAGTTTTCCTTTTGTTTCCACTTATGCTCACTGAGCTTGTCATCTGAAATCATCTGGAAACAGTTTCTTTTGCTGTTATTAAACACTCCATTGCACAATGTGAGCACTTTAATGTGCTTTTACTCTTTTTAAGGTATCTTTTCCCTGCTTTTGGAGTGAGCAGGAAATGACTTAAAATGTCTGCAATCACCATTTTCACCAGGGCAATATTACTGTGAAATTTTTATCTTATCTACACAAACACTACAATATAGCTTTTTGTGAAATATATGAAAGCATAAAAATGCTGTGATGGAAAACCGCTCGAGTGTAGCAGTTTGCGCTGGGTGCCCTCTGCTGTATTCATACAGGAGGTACTTCCTGTGTCCAAAAGTCCAGCCCAGTAGGTGGACACAGGAAGTACCAGGTATTTCATACCATAATTCCCTGTGCCACTATAAAATTCCAGCACGGGGTCTGGCACTTCCTCTTTCTTCCCTTGCCACCACCCGGTAACTGGGGAGATGTCTCCCCAGCCTTGGGCCTGGCTAGGCCCAAGGCCAGGGCAATGGGCAGTCTCAGATCTGGCCAGCTGAGACTAGCCTAGCAATGGAGTGGAGGGGAGGGAAGAAGGAGCCCTGGGGGTTTTGGGTGTACCCTCAGGTGGGGATGGGATGTTTCTGGTTGTGCTTTTGGGATCTCTTTTGTCACTGTGCTTCTGGCTCTCTGTAAACATTCACTTCTTTCCATTTAAACTTTCCATCACTTTTGCAATCCGTTTGCCTGTGGTGGGGAGGGGGCCAGCATCAACCCATCACATCGAGATAATCAGAGACATAGTTAGCATGCTTTCAGATACTAAAGCACTCAGTATTAACACTAAGTAAAAGAAGAGTTGCTTTTTTGTTTGTTTGTTTTATTTTTTTTCCTAATTACTTGGAATTGTTTTCCCTATGTTCTTATTATTTTAAGTAATAATTCAACTGATGATACTGATAATGATTCCATCATTAGCATCAATACCTCTGAGGTTTAAAGGTTTTCTTCACAGAGTAAGGAAGGATTAAAACATTTAAAACACCTCTTTTTATTTCTGTTCATTGTTAGAAGGCACCCAATACTATTTGAATGTATAGGACAAAATGATTGCACAAATAATATTCTACTTCTAAGATTAAAGAGCAGGAAAGATAAAGCCACAGAAGATTTGAAACAAAAGAGTAATTGAATCTTAGTTACTTCAGTTGCTCATCTTTTCCTGAATAACGATGACTAAGAAATGAAGAGATGAACTATGAACAGGCCAGTGAGGACAACTTAGGTCATCCACAGGTTACTGTGTGTAAAGAGTACATGCAGGGGGAATGAAATTACTATTAACATCAAAGTGAGAATAAAAGGTTATGTGATACTTCATATGGATTGGGAAACCTCAGGATTACATAGGAAAGTTTGTATATGCTAAAAGGAGAGGAGTGAAAAAACTACAGTACTTGTGGATTGTTTAATTAAATTATATTATAAATTATGCTCTTTGCAGCCCAGCATGGTGGAAGTGATGAAAGTAAAAGCCAGCCATATTTATGCTGGATTGTCCAAAACTGCTGAGAAAATTTTGAAATTAAAAAATAAGTTTCAGTTTCTGGACACACTTCACTTCAAACATCAGGTTCCTCTGCTCATTTTTCAAGCTTACCATAACGAATGTTCAATGAGAAAGAATGCAAATCACCACGAGAATTAGGAACACAGGTGCAATTCCTGTATTCTGATTTTAATCATGATGACTGTCAAATTAAAATGCAAATTAGGACTAATTCACCAAGAAAAAAAAATCTTATGACTTTCAAAATATGAAAGAAAGCAATGCACAAATCTATTAGTGTTGCCTCCAAATAACTGAATGAAAAGAAAGAGGAAGTGGAATAGGAAGGGGAAGGAGTGGGGAAGAGGCAGGTGGAGGAGGAGAAGGGAAGGGATGGGAAGGGACATTTATTAAAACTTGCTGGCCTTGTAATCCATATTTCATATAATTCATCTGATATCTAAGCAGTAAATAGCTTTTGTAAGCATCTTTACAAGGAGCCTTCAAAGGATTTTCTTTGGGAGGAAGGGGAAATGTTTCAGTCTCTCTCATGCTTTAATCTGTGCTAGCTTCTGAGTTTCATACTGAATGGGTATTTGCCTGAATAGACTCATATGATTAGAAGCACTGAAATGTTCAGGGGGAAATTTCAGCACCTAATCACTTAAATTATTAAAAATTCTCAGCTTTTCCAGCAATAACAAATTGGAATAATAATCTTTGCATCATCTAATTCAAATTTTCCTGAGCTTATATTAATATTGGACATAAAGTAAAATAAGATCTAAAATACATTAAATAACAATGTAAGGATTTTTTTTTTTTCAAATAAATAACTTCCTTGTCTTAGTCCATATCTATTTATTGACTACTTCATGTTTGTTTATTTATTTCATCTCTAGGAAGATTTTAAGGATGTGTATCACTTCAAGCAAAGAACTTTACCATTTGTGTAATTATGACATCCTGTTGTTAAAAAGTATTTACTGGCTTTATTAAATACTCTTGCTAAAAGAAAAGTGATGAAGCAAAAGTGGAGGGAAAGTGAGTTAGAAAACCTTGAAAATATGAGGAAGAATCAAAGTGCAAAATAGTAGTGAAAGCTGTTATCACAGGATTTCAGACCACAGAATTAGTTGCAGAGTTAAACCCTTGTCAATGACTAAGATTCAATGGTGAAAGGATACTGATGCATGAATAGCTCTATGCTATAGGTTCATTCAAAGAAGGTAACTGTTAGAGTTGGTTTACTTTTGAGATACAAATCCTCATCTTAAATATTAGGTAAGTGTACATGTATTTCTTCCATGAAGTGGAATACACAAATAAAATTTTATTTTTTCCCTTGTTTTCAGTTTTTCCACATACAGACATAAAAAAAGAACAAACCAAAGTCTCCTTAAACTCAATAACCTCAAAATACCTTACTGGGGTAGATAAAATAACTAACTAAATAAGAACAATATAACAATCTCATACACTTTTAGATAAAATTTGGAAGCCTAGATTATATTGTTTTATTTTGTATGAGTTTTAGATTTGGTTGGTTTGCTTATTTGAGATTATTTTAATGGCGACATTTGCAACACTTCTCTGAGGCAACTATAGATCTATCCTATTCATAGGCAGATGAATGCTGATGCATGTAGAAATAAATGAAGGGGAAAAAAATAGAGAAGTCTTAAATGAGTTTTGCCAACAGAAAAACAGTACTTGAGGAAACATAGCCCATCTTTGTAGAAAGATGTCATCACTTTGTGAGTTCAGCTATACCTTGGAGTAATCCAGATTGATTGCAATTAGACTACATCTGGAGCAATTCCTACTCAGCATGAACAAGACTGAAAGCAACAAGCAGCAGCTGTTCTACACTGTAGCGTTTTCCTGATATTACTGCATTTTTAGGACATTATAAATTAACAGATTTTGCAGTCATACCACATATATTAGTATTGCTACTACCCTAAGCAAATCTTAGCAAACTGATACATCTTAAAGCAAACAACATTCACATAATTTAACAATAATACTATTGCAGTATTCTTATTTTTTAAGCTTTTTGCATTATATTTCCCTGGAAAGCTCATGTTATTTATGTTGAAGGCTGCCCCCTACACATGTAAATAGTGCACTGAGAAACTGACAAATATTTTGAAAATTTCAATCATTAACTGAAAAGAAGCACTCTTAAATTATTTAGGCATAAAGTGCAACCCTGATCTGAGTCAAAGGTAATCAAAGAAGAATGTGGTACTTATTTCATATAATGAAAATCTAGGTGTCAATTAAAGTGCCTGAATGTTCTGATTCTAATATTTATGCACAATTTATAGTGTGATTAATTTTATTTTTATTTAAATAGCTGCATAGCAATTAACAGGACATTTCAGTATCTCTGGTAACTGAACTGTTTGAGAAACAGTTTGGTAAAAGGGGGATTATATTGTATTATAAAGCTGAGGACTCCGAAAGTGAAAAATGTTAAAAGGCTGGAGAGAAATATGTGCATCTACTCAACTGAAAAGTTACATTATCTTTACTATACATCTGTGAAGATCAGTTCTGATTTGGGGCATAACCAAGCATTCTTTGCCATTTCCGGATATTTTCCAGCTGTCTTTCAGGGGATTTCTGACTGATTACTTGTTTATCACAAAAGCCAAAGTAATCTCTAGACTGTGTCATGAACAGTAGCTGTCATATTTCTTATGTGACAGTTTTGTACCATGGCGAGAACATAAAATTCATAAAGACTTGTTGGAATCACTTGTTTGAGTGGATCGATGCAACAGCAAATTAATTGCTTTGGACAACAACAGGATGTTGAACTGCTTGCAATGTATCATTTGAAGACTGCTCGTCTTTATGTCATAAAACACAGTTAGTTCCTATGAGCTCATATTAAGGGAGTAGATAGTTCTTAAACACAAACATCTGAAGGTTCTTCAGCATCCGTACCAGATTAGTACTTTCACACTCATATTCTATACCAAACAAAAAAATGGCTAATGGAAGCAGAGAACTGTCTTTTAACAGATTGGCAAACCCAAATTTAAAACAGTTGGGCCATGTAGAAGCTCAAGTTACACAATCCCAATTGGTTTGGATTCAGACAGTGAATATTCATAGAATACCAGGTTGCAAGGGACCGCATATAGTCCAACCTTTCAGGGCTTAAATGAGATAGCCCAGCACCTAGTCAAGCTGGGCCTTAAAACTGTGTAATGTAGGGGAATCCACCACCTCCCTTGGGAGTTTATTCCAATGTCTAATAGTTCAGATGGTGAAAAATCTTTTTCTGGCATCTGGTATGAATCTCTGAACTACTTAATGCTGGACTTCTTTAGTACAGATGGACTTGTAGCTGATGGTGGATATGGGCATATTTTAGATTCAATATACCCATGTATTTCAGGTGTTTACCTTAGAAAAGATGTTTAATTCTGTCCATTTTCTACAAGAGCCTACATGCATGTGAGACCTCATAACCTCAGATTTAAATCACAATCAGATTTTTTTTTTTATGCTGACTTTTAAGTTAGTGTTAGGTTGATTGCCAAAATCACAAAAGAACTTCCTGCATCCCCAGTGTCCTATACAAAACCTAGGTCTGCTTCAGTCCTGAGTTCAAATCTCTGTGTAACAGAAAACAACAGAAATAAATTGAATGAAGTAGTTATCCTCAGTGGAAAAATAAGGTAGTGCAAAGACTGTCAGAAATCTATTTTTTGAAAATCTGGACTGAAATAAAATCCAAGTATCAGCTATACCTTAGGATGTCAGGAGCATCACCACGAAAATAAAGAACAGCTGCTATGTACCATAGACCCACCCAGAGAGCTAATCTTAGCAGTGTTGGCATAAGCAAGAGCTTGTTTTTTCATCTATGGAAAATTAATTACTTTGGGGTGTTTTATTGAATAGCAGAGACTGTCAAAGTGGCATTTTCAAGGATGCAGATGACATTACTCACGTTGATTTTTCCCTGTGTCTGAAAAAGGATATTTAAAAAAAAAAAAAAAAAGTTAAAAATGCATGAGTGAGTGAATCTGAAGTGGGGGGGGAACCCACAACACAAAAATGAAAACAAACAAACCAACCCCCCATAGTATTCAGCATGAATATTTTGGACCACTAGATGGATAAAGAACTGGCTTGATGGCCGCACCCAAAGAGTGGCTGTCAATGGGTCCATGTCCCAGTGGAGGCCAGTGACAAGTGGAGTCCCTCAGGGATCAGTCCTGGGACCCATCTTGTTCAACATCTTTGTGGGTGACATGGACAGTGGCATCGAGTGCACCCTCAGCAAGTTTGCTGATGACACCAAGCTGTGTGGTGCAGTGGACACGCTGGAGGGAAGGGATGCCGTCCAGAGGGACCTGGACAGGCTGGAGAGGTGGGCACAAGCCAACCTCATGAGCTTCAACAAGACCAAGTGCAGGGTCCTGCATCTGGGTCGAGGCAATCCCAGGCGCAAATCCAGGCTGGGCAGTGACTGGCTGGAGAGCAACCCTGAGGAGAGAGACTTCGGGTGCTGGTGGACGAGAAGCTCAACAGGAGCTCTCAATGTGCACTTGCAGCCCGGAAAGCCAATCAGATCCTGGGCTGCATCAGGAGAAGTGTGGCCAGCAGGTCAAGGGAGGTGATTCTCCCCCTCTACTCAGCCCTGGTAAGACCTCACCTGGAGTACTGCGTCCAGTTCTGGAGCCCCTATTACAAGAGGGATATGGAGGTGCTGGGAGGTGTCCAGAGAAGGGCCACGAGGATGATGTTGTGAAGAGGTTATTAAATTTATGAATATGAAATATGAATTATGAAAATATGAAATTTCATTATCAAATTATTAATAACCGATGAATCAACAACTTATATACATGTTCTAGTGCACGTTCGTGAAATACATTCCATAAATGGCTTAGTATTATGATTAGAACTTAATTAAACTATCTACAGACTGTCTCTGTTTTTTATATAACCGGGGGTGCAGTTCCACCGCTTGGCCACTAGATGGAACTAGGCGGAACGCGGGCGGCTTCTGGCTAATATACAGCGATATTGCAATCTTTATGTGCGTCAGCGATGACTCTGCCACACGCGGAGACTTTGAACTGAGTGCTAGTGGGTGGAAAGCACGTGGAAGATATTCTGTAGCTGATGTTTGTAGCAAGGTGGGGGTCCGGCTGGCTACTGCCGCTGGACTGGTTCCTGGTCGTGTTCGGCCCGTGGAGGCGGCCCTGGGAGTCGGCTCGCACCGCAGGGCGAGGCGACGATTGCCGATAGGCGGGCTCAGAGGTTCCCGGTCGGACAATAGCTATGGGGTCGGCCCCGTGGCAAACGGCCTTAGAGAGAGTAATGCGGCTTCTCCGTTCCTGGGCTTAAAGGAACAGCGCGACGCTTGAGATAGTCCCTTCTCCCCGACAACTGGGCAGATCTTACCCTCGGGCCTGGTCCAGTCCTCCGATAGCACGATGGGCTCCCCTGGAGATATGACCGGCTATAGCGACGCTGGCTTCTCGGGCTCAGCGAAGGTCCTCCTCTGGGCTGATCCTCACGATCAAAGAGCTTCTGACGATGCAGAGGCTTCAGTATGCGTGCATGTATGATAGAAGCTAAAACAAGCTCAAAGGCAGAGGCGGTGGCTCGATAGCTGCTCTCCCAAGCAAGTACAGAGGCAAAGTGAAGAGGAGGCAACTTGTTTACCAACAGGGGTAATATTTATAGATTCCTCGAGGCTGGGTTTGACCAATGGGCACTCTGATAGACAACTGGCTTCAGCCTATAGAAAGCGTGAAGCTGGAATTATGCCCATACTTGGTAATGGTCCTCCTCCTAAAGGAGGGGAGACCTATCCACATGCTGGGGGCCAGATCTAGTATCTGGGCAGAATGTGTCTTCACCACAGATGATCAGAGGGCTGGAGCACCTCTCCTATGAGGACAGACTGAAGGAGTTGGGGCTGTTCAGTCTGGAGAAGAGAAGGCTCCCAGATGACCTCATTGTGGCCTTCCAGTATCTGAAGGGGGCCTACAGGAAGGCTGGGGAGGGACTTCTCAGGATCTCAGGTAGTGATAGGACTAGGGGGAACGGAATGAAGCTGGAGGTGGGGAGATTCAGGCTGGACGTGAGGAGGAAGTTCTTCACCATGAGAGTGGTGAAGCCCTGGAA
Source organism: Picus viridis (assembly GCA_033816785.1). Lineage (NCBI taxonomy): Eukaryota > Metazoa > Chordata > Aves > Piciformes > Picidae > Picus > Picus viridis. Next base: position 69,304,531 of record CM066566.1, read on the forward strand.
TGGGTTGTCCAGGGAGGTGGTTGGGGCCCCGTCCCTGGAGGTGTTTTAAGAGCAGGCTGGATGAGGCTCTGGCAGGCCTGATCTAGTGTGGGGTGTCCCTGCCCATGGCAGGGGGGCTGGAACTAGATGTGGTCCCTTCCAACCCTGACTGATACTATGATACTACTATGATTTTGATTTCACGTGAGAAAAGGAGGGGGAGTGGGAATGGCATTAAACATAGTTTTTTATGCGTAGGATGAAAAAAATAATTGAAAAAAATATTTGACAGATTTAAAAAATATTTTACGTTACACCACAGTTAAACAGCATGGAAAGTGTAACAGTGAAAAAAATACAGACAGTACAAAGAGTGAAAAAACATACAGATGATAGCTAGCTACTTAGGGAGTTTCTTAAGGGACAGCAAACATAATCTCAGAATAACATGAAACAATGAATCAGCATAAAATGAATCAATCAGTGAAGCATAACGAAGCTGCTGAAGACTACCATCTCTAGATATCTTCAGGATGCAGGGAAGCTGCCCTACCCCATTCTAGTGGAAGGGAGGCTGCTGCCAGTTCCCTCATTCCTTCATGCAAACAGTAGAAACAGAACTTATTAGTATGGGTTGGTAATTGAACTTGGATGTCCCACAGAGCTGCCAGCTCCTCTGTTCACTAAGCATGCAAATCACAGGGGTTCTTCCACCTATTACTTTGTCTCTGACCCTGACCATGCCTTTGTTTAATGTTATTAGCCTTTTATTACATTATCTGATAAAGGCTATGGAACACATACTCAGTATAACTTAGATACAATTGTGCAAACCAAATCAGGAACAGAATCAACAGCATTGGAAATAAATGGTCAACAGGAGATATACCAGTAGATTGCAGACATCATAGTAATTTCTTTTGATGCTGCAGGGAAGGAGATGGAAAGGGAGAGCACAGGCAGAAGGAAAAGGGTATGGAAATATGAAATTCATACACAAACTGAAAGCACACTATTGTTTTGGTCTATAAAAGGATAAATTAATGTTCAATAAATGGAGCGATTAATTTAAAAAAAAATAATTTTTTTTAATCACAAAAATCCCACAAAAAATATTAAAGAAAACCTATTTACAGGTTCGAGGGTTTCGGTCGTGGAACAGAGACCTCACCAGCAGGGACAAATAACAGTTTAAACAACATGCACAAAAAATCCAGAAACAACAAACATCACTTTAAACTGTAAAGCAAAGAAACCTCGGCACTGCAGCCGGCGGTTGCCTACAACGTGGGGGGGGGGGAACCCCGAACTCCCCAGGGCAACAGACCTGCAATAGATGCACGTGGAAGCTGCAGGAGGAGAGTTTCACTTTCCGTTGGGGTCTACAGCTTATTGCTGAGACAGGATTTGGTCCCAAAGGGTTTGTAGCCAAAAGCTTTGTAGAGAGGTTTCTCGGCTGTGGTCCTTTTGCAGCAGCGCTCGCTCCTTGCTCCAATCAAACGAAACTGTCCCAGGGACTCGGCTCCTCTGGGGTTTTGCCTCTCGGCCCGATAAGATAAGTATCTGTCCTCTGGGCTTTACAACGCTGAGAATAGCGAGGGGTCTTTGCTGTCTGGTCTGGGTAAACTGGAACACAGTTCAGCTTCCAAGCGAGGGATGTGGTTCCTTCCAGAGCGTGGACAATGGCAAGACAAAGCTCTGGCCCTTCGGGCTGATATTTATAGGTTTCCCGAGACAATAATGGCCAGGAGCAACACAGGTCTAGGGGTCAACCCTGGTATTGCAACCTATAGAAAGCCTTCTTCCCAAACGTGGCCAAAAGCACGCCCACCTGGCTCATCCTGGCTCTGAAACATGTCCAGGCAAGCCCAAAGAAGCTTCTGCCTCATTGTCTGGTTCAGAGCCATTTTGAGGCTTTTTTGTCCATCCAGGACAACTATAAATTGAAAAACTGCAATAGTGTTTGTGGGAGCACCTTGAGTTACAGAATATAATAAGGAATTTGTGTTTGAAAAGACAGTAAATATCAAAACAAAAGTGCATAGAATTTAATTATAGGGCTGAAGTATCCTAATAACCACAAGACTTGTGTGTATAAGAGACTTTCTTTTTCCCTGTAAAGGTAAAAATAATTAAATGGTCAAGTGAATCATTTAATGAAAAAGTATATAGGAAGGAGAAAGAAACACCATTTCCCCTTATGTAAATTATCAGAAGAATAAAATAGACAGATATTTCTTAGCCCTTCCTTACACAGGGCAGAGTTTTTGGATATTCATTTTAAAAAGCAAGCATTAATTTGGTTTATATTTTTTGTGTGTATTATATAATGTTAAAACTTATTTTACAGTACTTGTTTTGTTTCCTTTTTCTCCCATCACACAATGGACTGTGTTCTCTTCTTCCCTCACACACAATTTGGTTATGTATCCTTAGGAGAGAATTTAAATGTTCAATGATATTTTAAAACAGAAAGCATTTGTAGTTAAGGGAATATAAGCAACAGAATAAAAATATCATTCCTGTGTTTTCCAGATTTTGTGAAAACTAACATATTGTAACTCTCTATCTGTGAAAATACTCATCTAATGAAAAAGTTTACGCAAAAGGGCTCTGTTTGATACGTAGAACACACAAGAAATCAATAAATTGCTTAGAGAAAAGAATTATTTTATCATTCACAAAATAATTTAAAATACGAACAATTGTCATGACCTGATATTCCTGTTACCAACCCTAGTCAGCAGGGGCTGGGGAGGGCTGTGTTAAGGTTCAAATAATTCCTTAGATAAAAGAAGATGAAAGAATGCTGTGGCAGTTTAGGCTGGGTGCCTCCTGTTACTGCCACGTAAGTTACACCTCCAGTGTCCCATGTGTCCAACCCAGTAAAAGTGAAAAGAAACAGCGTATTTCATAGTCTTACATCCTGCGCCCTATGAATTCATCTGCAAAGTCATTCTAGTACTCTTTTTTCCCTCTCTGCTCCCATGGGAGATGCTGCCTATTGGGCAATGGTGGGGGAGTATCTCAAGGCCTCTTAGGCCTGGCTAGGCCTAATGCCAGGAGGAAAAGGAGGGGGGCAGACTCAGACCTGGCCAGCATGAGGCTAATAAGGCTAGCCTAGCAGTGGGGGGAAGAAAGAGTCCTGGGGGTTTTGCGTATACCCTCAGGTGGGAAGAAGAGAAGTGCTGGGAGGCCTTTCAGTGTGCTGTAAGGGACTCTGTATACTTTAGGATATCTTTGCCACTATGCTTTGTAGATTTCTGTAAACACAATTGATTTCTTTTCCATTTAAACTTTCCATCACTTTCCAATCCATTTGTGTGAGTGTCATTCTTCTATCCCTCTCAGGTCAATAAAGGATCTGTCCAGCTGTAAACCAGGACAGATGTAAAATGGCTAATGAACTGGATTTATTACATTGAAACCAGAGCAGAGGGAAAATGGGAAGGAAAAGAGAAAGTATATCCCTAGCTTTAAAGTCATGGCATTGTCACACGAGTGGTTTCAAGTTTCTCATTGTCATCAGTTTGGCACGGTGCCATGCCATGTGGTCTTCCTTAGGCTGCAAGAAGTGTGAAGCAGGCCTGTCACACGTGGCTTTTCTCTGGGACACAAGCAACATTGGGAACTAAATGGTGTGAGGCCAGAGGTACAGGCTGCCTGCATACAGGCATGAGCAGGAAAGTGGGCTGAGCAGGGTGGTGGTGGCCAAACGCCAGTAAGGAGTATAGCTCCTGCTTCCCTGGATCCCCCTGTTTTTTCTTCACCCCTTGTGTGGCAGGCCTGGGCCAAGGGCACTTGGGACACTTACAGACTAGCACTACTGAACTGGTGACTTCACAGAGCCAGAGTATTAACCCCGTGATTTTCCATGAACAGCCATAATGTCTTGTAAAATTAATCAGAGGCAGCCCAGACCTAGAAATGGTAAACAGAGACAGAAGGTAAGATTTTCTGCCTGTCAAGCATCATGAAGTCAACTTATAGTGTAAACATACATATCCAACAAATGTCTGTAGATTGACATTATTTAATCAGAATCAGATATGACTGTAATTCGGGGAGAAAGCAAGTAACAAAAAATGTCTCTCTCTTCCCATACCCACCTTCTCAACCTATATTTTGTAAATAGTATTGTTTTTATTGCAGACATGGTGTGAAATCATGTGTCTTTCTTGAAACTCTCACTCCATTCTTGGGTCACTTTAGTGTCTTTTAGTTTCTTATCTTTTGTTTGTTTGTTTGTTTTCCTTTATTGCCCATGAAATCCACAGACTTCATTATTTTGAATATTCTCACATTCTGACATCTTTATCCATTCAGCTGATCAATGTAACAATTTGTGCCAAAAAAAGAAAGGATGGAGTGTGAACTATTTCACTACTTCTATCATAAGTCTTTAATATTCTTTGGTAATATTTATATTTATTTGTATTTTATCTTGTTCATTTTTATTTATATTTTAATTGTTCACTTTTATTCCCTTTGCAACCATTCTGTTAATTTTATTGTAATACCAACCTGCATTCACATAGCTTTTTTCTGCTTTTAATATAACACTTACATCCATCAGATATTTGTTTCATCTTTCTATTTTTTCCTGTTTGTAGGACATCTTAACCTACATTCTCTTAGAAATTTTTCAATTATCCTCCATTCAGCACTTTCTCTCCTCATTTAAAAAGGAAATTCTTATTTTCTTCCTTGCAACTTTCCTTTTTTGTCCCCTGTACATTTCTCTTTTGCATTTTTTCAATGTGAAAATATTTTAAATTATTCTCTATTTCCCAGTCAACCATTTGCACATTCTATTTATTTCACATTTGCAGCTCTCTCTTCCTTTTTCAGGGATTTGCTTTTCATTTAAGTAAAAATAACATATAAATATTGAATTTATCATAAAATGTCATTTATCTTCATTGCATCTTTATGTTCTTGTCTGGCCCTGGCAGTCTTTTGAATGTGTAAATATTTTTTCAACATTTCTCAAAGACTATAATTTCACAGGACTCACCAAAGACATTTTTCTGAGATGAAGGGATTTCAGTAACTATAGTTCTGGCAAGACTTGTCAGCTTTGGGAATCATGAGATCTTCAGAGGAGTAAAACTTGTGTGAGCTCTCTATCACTTTGCAAATATGGCTTAAATGTCTATGTTTTTTGTTTACATGCTTTCACAGAGAAATAACACATGTTCTCTTTTAAAATGTGTTTATAGATATGAGAAAAATGCTTCTTAACTCAGAGGCAGATAGTTTTTAAATGCACTAAAGAAAGAAATAGGGAAAACTAAGGAAAAGCAGGGAAGGGAAGGGAAGGGAAGGGAAGGGAAGGCAAGGCAAGGCAAGGCAAGGCAAGGCAAGGCAAGGCAAGGCAAGGCAAGGCAAGGCAAGGCAAGGCAAGGCAAGGCAAGGCAAAGGAAAATAAATAAAAGAGGTGAAAAAAGGGAGGAAAAAGTAAAAGGTGAAAAGTGTAATCTGATGAGTGTTCTTGGCTTTTATATCTCACCCTCTTAGAATTGTCACTAATCAAGTTCTTTACCGCTTCATCATCTCTCCTTTTATTTTCCTCCTGGCACACTAATTATCATCTGTTACAAATGTAAATCAAGGTTACAGCACAGAAGTATACTTAACTGTTGCATATACATGAATTGCAATATTTTATCAAGGATACTCACTCCTAAAAATAATCTGTATGCACATTTCAAACCTACATTTGACATTTTAAGGACTCTTCTTCAGTAAGTTCCACAGAACCCAGTGAGAAAGTGAAACGGCAGGGGAGAAAAAGTAAGACAGTCTCACTCTTTTTTGAACATAATTTCGTAGAATATTATGGTCTCCCTCACTAGCAAGGTGCTGTGCTGAGTTGAAAAAAAATTAAAAAGAGCTGTTGTGTAACAATGTTATATTTCTTCACAGGAAACCTAAAAAACTTGTCGACTTTCTCAGCTCATTTATGAAAGAGCAATTAACTCAAAGCATTATAATTGCAAATGCAAAACTTTAAATATCATGGATTTAAAAGGATGGTCCCAGCTCAATATCTTCCAACACATTCCTTGCCATTACTGCTGAGGTTCTGCCATCTTGCCTACTAATATCAAAGTTAGAAGAATCAGATTTCAAAATCAGTCAAGCATGTTTAGTAAGGAACCAGTCTCTTATTTCACTGTTAAGAGTGTTTTTTAACTGTATCCCCCAAAAAATTTTCAGTGTCTTTGAGAATACTAATTAACAAACACCCTTGAGAAGTGTGAAACATATCATGTTACTCTGCAATGTAAGTTTTAAATTTTTCACAGTCCATAGGGGTTTTTTGCTTTGTTTGTTTTCCCCTTTATTTCTTGAGATTTGTCAATTCAACAGAAATATTATGATTTTCTGAGCTATTCTTCTTTCATATTTCATCACTTTTGAAATGTGTGCTCAGATGAGGATAGGATCTCACCATTTTGACATACAGAAGATAATGCATTTATGGAGATTAATTTTTTAAATAAATAAATAAGTAAATAACAAATTTTTAAAAGGTCATTTTCTTAGTGTGATCTATTCCAGATCTCTTGTATGACCTTGAGCAAAACTTGATGAACTCCATGGTAGTGCAAGCTGAGGTGATAAATCCACACAACTCAGCACAGGTCAGATTCACTTTCTCAGCCAATTAAAAAGAAACACCTTGTCTTCACTAAGCCTGAGCTAAATAACTATTAGCTTTTAAACTTTTTGTTTCTCCAGACAGTTCTTGCATGACTATGCAAGACAAACTTGGATTTTTAGCACATCACCTAGCCAGTCACTCAGGCAATGTAGACATGATTATGGTGTTTGATTAAGATTCTGGATAATATAAAACCTTCCATAGTGTTACTTAAAAGGTTGCCTAATTCACTGGTTAGTGAATCCACTGTTTAACTAGGAATTTATTAAATAGGGCTTACCCTAAGTAGTTTCTTCTGACCTGTTTTCTGATCTCCCTGCTACCTGAAGTTTCAGGATACCATGCACCTTTCTCCTCATTTTTGTGAATTACTGCCATGATGTGAAAGCTCGGTCACTTGTAAATCAAGGAAGCTAGGAATTCAGTCTTTCTCAAGAGGAAAGATTGATTTTTTTGATAGAACACCATAATCAGGTTGAGAATTCAGACCAGAGAAATGCTCTGTGTGCTCCTTTGAGGTGCCTATGTACAAGACTCAAATGGCTAGGTACAGAATGATGGGCTTTTTTCTACATATCTTGGAAAGTGAAACATGGTAGAAGTTTGTAGGTGCCCCTTCCCAGGACTTATGCATTTTATGCACATGTTTTTTAAAGTGAAATGCACAGATAATCTACATAACAATACTGTGCTCTTTGAGGAAATATTATATCCTTGAAAGGGGAAGTTAAAAAAAAAAACAACAAACCACCAAACACACCTTCCCTCCTTCCTTTCAATTCGTATTAGTAAATCTTAATTTCATGAAGACATAATTTGGTTTTTGGAGGATAAGGTCATGACTGCTGCCAGTCTGTTCCTCAAATTCTCTACATATATTGTGGGTGGGAGTCTTGAAGAGAATAGTCATCTATATTTATTAGCATTCATTATGGCAGATATGCTTAATTTGAAACCCCTTAGGCTATTATGCAGAATTGGTTCATGTACAGAGATTTCTAAGAACTTTGTTGTTACAAAGCTGCTACAATTTTTATTTCTGTTTTATAATTTTCATAATGAACTCCAGATTTTAAGGCAGTTTGGTAAATCTGTAGAGTTTGAAAGAACAGTAGCCCTTATAAAAAGGCAGCAATAATAATGAACATTGCTGTGAATGACATTCTATCATGTAGATGGTAAAAGGAATTAAAATGAAGTTCTTCATTGGTTGTTAATATTAACCAGAATCACCACCATGCATTCTGGAAAGCAAGCAGCTGACACTAATTGAATCAAAGCTAGTCTACAATTAGTATTTTTTCACTTTTAAATGTGAAGTAAATTGGTAAACACAACTCTAGTTTAAGGCATCAAGAAGTAAAAGCCAAAGGGTATGGAAAGTTCCTAGAGTAAAATTTGAGGTCCTGTCTCACAAATGAACACTTAGACTTGCTGAGGTTTTCATTCTGTCACACTAACTGCTCAGATCCTTTCAACATTGATGAGTCTTGGAGCGCCCTGTAAAAGGAACTTGTTGTGTCAATACAACAGACCTGGAAAAGCTTCAGGTTCCTAAGTCACGATGGGTACTGTGGTCCCTTCCAACTCTGACTGATACTATGATACTAGTCTTAACTTTTTAGCAGTGAGAGAGCCAGGCATACAGCAAACCTGCATCCCAGGTCTGGTGCCACAGGAAGGGAGTCTTAATGGGAAAGACACATCAATCTCATGTCATCCAATAGTCAGGATCCAGGAATAGGTAAAGTGTCCTAACAAGTTCAGAATTACATCTGCAGTGTCCTATCTTTCATTAAGCATCTTCCTTGTTTCCTGGCTTCTCACCAGAGCAGCATAAGCTTCCAGGGAAGCTTTGTAACATCTTACTATGCGAAATGCAAACTTTCACATGTGATTTAAAGCTAGTCTAGTAAAATTACTGGAAAATTACTGCATTTACAAAAATTTTATCTAGACATTATAATAAGTCTTTCCTACTCTAACCTCTGTGAACCTAAGAAATGGGATTAAATTTTCCTCCCAGAACTGGACAAATAATTCCTTTTATTTTTGATAAAGATGAACCTCAGTGATTGTAAGCAATTTAAGTAATTTAAATTACATTTACATTTGATTTTTTAAAATTTAAATTATTTTTAATTGTTTTTCATGAGGAAACTTACACAATTTTCTGTGTAAAGTAATAGTTTTGCAAACCTTCCTGCCTTACCCAAGTAATTTACTTGATATCATTACTAAGGGCACTATTGCTTAGAGTGGTATTGCTTTCAAGTTGAAAGAATTTGCAAATGTAGTATGATATTTGAAGAATACAGCAGAGCTTGAGTTTCCTTAATAACTACTTTAAAAGTAATTATTGACAGAACCACTCAGTTTTAACTATCATTTGTGTCCTATCAAATAAATTATGATCAGCAAAACAGCTTTTATTACACTGAGAATAAACCACATATGTTGTTTTTTTAGCTACTGAAGTGTGCATCATACTGACAAGGCATATAGAATTTAAATCAGAATTTCTCTAGCTATGTGCTTAGCAAAATTATTGGTTTATATGCTGTTGCTTTATAAAATGAGGGTATTTTTCTTACTATGATTTGTTTTTCAAGTTGTTCAAATTAAACTGAACTCAGATCATCCACTGCTGGAGAAGATCAGGTTCAAGATAATCTAAGCTTGAAGATGGGCAAGCCTGTGGGACCTGATGTGATGCATCCATATGTCCTGTGGGAACTGGTGGACAAATTAGCTAAGCTACTATCCATCATATTTGAAAAGTTGTGGCAGACTGGTAAAGATTCCCTTGACTGGAAAAGCAGAAACATAACATCCATTTTTCAAAAAGGAAGAAAAGGAGCACACAGGAAACTACAGGCCAGTCAGTCTCTCCTCTTTTGCCAGCAAGTAAATTATGCTAAGGCACATGGGGAAAAAGGAGCTGATTTATGACTGCCAGCATGGCTTCACTAAAGGCAAACTGTGCCTGACAAATTTGGTGGCCTTCTACAACAGGGTTACAGAATTGATGGATAAGAATTGGTGTTGGGAGTGGTACTTTAACATCTTTTCTGGCAATGTGGACAGTGGGTTTGGGTGAACCCTCATCAAGTTTCCCAATGACATGAAGCTGTGTGGTGAGATAGACACATTTAAGGAAAAGAGTGCCACCTAAGTGGACAAGCTTGAGAGATGGGCCCATATAAACCTGAATTTCAAAAAGGCCAAGTGCACAGTCCAGCACTTTTCAATCCTGAGGATAAATACATGCTGAGCAGAGAGCAGCACTGTGGATAAGGACTTGGAGGTGCTGATTCATAGAAATCGTAGTGTGTGGTTGCAGTCCAGAAAGCCAATTGCACCCTAGACTGCATCAAAAGAAGTGTGAGCAGTAGATTAAGAAAGGTAGTTCTGCCCCTCTACTCCACTCTCATGAGACCCTGTCTGGAGTATTGCCTCCAGCTCTGGGGCCCCCAACACAAGAAGGACATGGAACTGTTAGAGTGAGTCCAAAAGAAGACCATGGAGATGATCAGAGGACTGGAACACCTCTTCTATAAAGAAAGGTTGACACAGAGGGGGTTGTTCAGCCTTGACAAGGAAAGGCTGTGGGGAGACCTTATAGCAGCCTTCCAGTACTTAAAAGAGGGCCTACAAGGAAGATGGAGAGTTACATTTTACAAGGGCATGTAGGAGAAGGGGTAGTGACTTTAAACTGAGAAGTAGATTTAGATCAGGTGTAAGAAAGAACTTCTTCACTATGAGGCTGTCATGAAACTTGCCCAGCAAGCTGCAGATGCCACTTCCACTTAAGTGTTTAAGGCCAGGCTGGATGGGAACTTTGAGAAACCTGATCTAGTGAAAAGGGTCCTAGCTCATGGCAGGTGGATGCAACTAGATTGTTAAGGTTCCTTTCCAACCCAAACCATCATATGTTTCCTATGATTATATGTAGAACAAATCTAATTCCCTCATGCTCTTTATTTGCTTTGCAAATGACTTAACAAAACATAAATCATAGAATTGTTAGGGTTGGAAGGGACCTCAAGGATCTTCTAGTTCCAATACCCCTGCCAAGGGCAGGGACTCCCTCCACTAGATCAGGTTGTCCAGAGACACATCCAGCCTGGTCTTAATAAATTCCAGGGATGGGACTTCCACCACCTTTCTGGGTAACCTGTTCTAGTGTCTCACCATGCTTAAGGTGAAGAACTTCTTCCTAATATCTAATCTAAATCTATCCTTCTCTATCTTGGATCTATCCCCCCTATTTCTATCACTACCCAACACCCTAAAAACTCCCTCACCAGCTTTCTTGTAGGCCCCATTCTGATACTGGAATGCCACAATAAATTTTTCTTGCAGCCTTCTCTTCTCCAAACAGAACAGCCACAACTGTCTCAGCTGCAGCCCTCTGATCATCCTCGTGGCCCTTCTCTGGAATTTTGGCTCTACAAACCAAACCAAACATATTGTTTTGGATTTTATTGATATGGCCTCATTATTATATGGAGAATATTTCATCCCTTCATGACTGCACTCACTTAGCCTTTGACAGAGAAAGAAAGCTCCTGCTCCTTTTTTTCTTCTATGTAGTCTGTTTAGAAATAGATATGTTATCGTCTTCAAATGTCTCTAAGTAGAAGGTTATTCTCAAAACAAGATAGCCAGTATACTTTAATAACAGAAGGTTAAGTTGTTCTTCATGCTTGCTGAAGGACTTTTATTATGGTTCTCATTGGCTTCAAACTCAATTTGAGATGTATATTGACATAAACATTAATTCTTCACAACCTCTTAAGGTCTTTGTGACAGCAGCTACAAATAAGATCCTCTTTTTAATACCGAGATATTTACACTCTGCTAAGCACTAATTGAATACCTGTTGACAGTCTGAATAAAGACAGTGGTCACAGTTGCTTCCCACCATCAATGTTTGTATTCTAGAACAAAATAACAAATGCAAATAAGGTTAATTGTATAAAGCCACTAGTAGAATGCCTGTAGTTTTTTACTGGTTTTCAATAACTGAATGTTTTAGGGTAGTGGGAAATGTTTTAGAGATACTGCCTTATATTTCCTTTATAAGGCAGTCATTAAAGAATGCCTTTTGCTCTTCACTTTTCCTGGCACAATATAGTTGCTTTTGTGGGAGATTTATGAAAACTTAAGCACTGTCTGTGATAATTGTTAGATACAATACAATAAACCAGGTTGGAAGAGACCTTCAAGATCATCGCGTCCAACCCATCAACCAATCCAACCCACCCAAACAACTAGACCATGGCACCAAGCACCCCATCAAGTCTCCTCCTGAACACCTCCAATGATGGTGACTCCACCATCTCCCTGGGCAGTCCATTCCAGGGGGCAATCACTCTCTCTGTATAGAACTTCTTCCTAACATCCAGCCTACACCTCCCCTGATGCAGCTTGAGACTGTGTCTTCTTGTAGATACTCTGATGTACCTCAGTAGGGAACTCAAGCCTCTATTAAGGTATTACATACTGTCAGAAGAAGTCTAGATGTCACCTCTGATTCCCTTGTCCAAAAATGAAATTCTTAGAGTGGAGCTTAGTGACTGGGTGTGATGTTTGCATCTGGGAACTGTGTGTGTTTTGTTTCCCTTTGACTATTACAATTTTCAGTGCAATAGAGGTTTTTTTTTCTTTTTCTTTTTCCTTCTTTTTTTTTCTTTCTTTTTTTTTTTCCTTCTGTGTTTTTTTTTTTTTTTTCTTTTTTTTTTCTGTGAATAACTGAGTCCTTGCAGTGCTAAACACTTATGTTTGAAATCTGAAAATTCATTTAAGGGTCCTCATCACATATCTTTGAATGAAAACTATGAAAACTATGATAACATTAAGAAACCCCTTGTAAACTAGTTAGAAGATTGCTGAGCTATTCACTCCTTTTAATATTTGTTTCTGTTTATGGAAAATTATGTTATGGAAGATTGCATGTGGTTCAGAGCAGTGTATGTATAAGTTTACTTCCTATCTGTTTATGCCTGGAGCATCTGTTAATAGGAATATTATCAATTCTGGCTGCCTAAGGGAAAATTCTAAGGACTACATTTGCAAAGCAAACTGGTGCATAAAATGTGCAGAACTTTCTATATTCTATCGAATCATATTTCTTCAGTATAAATTTATTTGCCAAACATTATAGATAATGTAACAGTCTGAGAGCACGATCTTATGCAGAATGCAAGTCAATGAATAAAACTTGGATTAGAAATTTATTAACTATTGGGGCAAGTTTAGGCTGATGCCTAGAAAATTTTCCACAGATTTTGAGTAGAAAGTGGAAAAATGAAAATAAAGTACCATTGGATGTAAAAAAAAAAAAAAGAAAGAAAAATAATATTAAGGTCTAAATAATCCCATTGGTCTGATAACTAACATAAAGCTAGCTGTATAAATGAACTTTCTCTTCCCCGGCTCTTTGTTCATACTGATACTAGCTGTGTTTCTTTGTTGCAGCTAAGTAAACTAACAAGCTACTCTCTGCTTTTCTCCTCAGCCAGGACTGTTGAAAAATGAGGGAGAGCAGCTTGGCCATCTCATCTGCCAGCTCTCTCAGCACCCTAGGATGGATCCCATCTGGTCCCATGGACTTGTGGGAATCCAAGTGGTTGAGCAGGTCTCTCTAACTACTTCCTTCTGGATTACAGGGGAACTATACTGTTCCCTGCCTCCACCTGCCATATTCAATAGTCCAGTGAGTGGAGGTTGTCCTTGCCCCTCCTCTTGCCTTTAATATATTTGTAGAAGGATTTTTTGTTGTCCTTCACAGCAGTGGCCAGTCTAAGCTCTAAATGGGGTTTTGCCTCTCTAATTTTTTTCCTGCATGACCTAACAACAACATTAAACATTTCATGGGTTACCTCATCTTCCTTCCAAAGATGATACATCCTCTTTTTTTTCCCTTAATTCACCCAGAAGTTCATTGTCCATCCAGGCCAGCCATCTACCCTAGTGGCTCATGTCCCGGCACATTGGCACAGCCTGTTCCTGCGCCTTCAAGAATTCTTTCTTGAAGTAGGTCCAGTTCTGCTGGACCCCTTTGTTTTCAAGGGCTGTTTCCCAAGGTATCTTCTGAGTTAGTTCCTTGAGTAACCTGAAGTCTGCCCTCCGGAAGTCCAGAGCGGAGGTTTTGTTGCTGCCCCTCTTAGCTTGACTGCATATTGAAAACTCAATTATCTCATGGTCACTGGACCCCAGACAGCCTCCAACCATCACATCTCCCACCAGCCCTTCTCTGTTTGTAGAAAGAAGGTCACGCAAAGCCTTACCCCTGGTAGGCTTACACAACAGCTGGCATAAGAAACTGTTCTCCATACATTCTAAGAACCTTCTAGACTGCCTCCTCTCTGCTGTGTTAATTTCCCAGCAGATATCAGGCAGGTTAAAATCACTCATTAGAAAAAGGTCTGGTGATCTTGAGAGAGTCTCTAGCTGCCTATAAAATAATTCATCAACATCTTCATCCTGGTTGGGTGGTCTATAACAGACTCCAACCAGGATGTCTGCCTTGTCTTCCCTCTAATTCTCACCCACAACCACTCAACCTGAGCATCCTTCATCTCTAGTTCCATGGCATCTAGTGCCTCCCTGATGTACAGGGCCACCCATCCATCCCTTCTCCCTCCCCTGTCTCTCCTGAAGAGCCTGTAGCCATCAACTACAATGCTCCAGTCATGTGAGTCATCCCACCAGGTTTCTGTGATGGCAACTACATCATAACTTTTCTGATGTAACAAGGCTTCCAGGTCCTTTTGTTTATTGCCCTTGCTGTGTGCATTAGTGTACATGCATTTTGGATGGGCTGCTGATTTCACCCCTGACTCCAGCTTACCACCCTCAGTTTCTGGTCTGGGGGAACTGGTTTCAGCCCCTTCCCCCTTTCAATCTAGTTTAAAGCCCTGACAATGAGACCTGCCAACTCCCTTCCTAGAACCTTTTTCCCTTTGGGGGACAGGCCATTCTCATGCACTAAGATCTTTCTCCCCTTCTGGGGCAGATGTATTCCATCTGTTGCTGGCTGACCTAGTGCCGTAGAAAGTTCCCCATGATCAAAAACCCCAAAATTCTTTTGGTAGCACCGCCCTCTGAGCCACTTGTTAATTACAGCTGCTGACCTGTTCCTTTCAGTATGCCTTCCTGCTACTAAGGGTACTGATGAATAAATTACCTGTACCCCTGACCCCTCAACCAGTTTTCCCAGATCCTTGAAGTCCTTTTTCATTGCCTTTGGACCTCTGATTTCAACATCATCACTCCCCACCTGCATAACTATCAAGGGATAGTAATCAGAGAACTGTAGCAGACTAGGCAGCCTCCTGTTAACATCTCTGAGCCATCCCCAGGGAGGAAGCAGACTTCCCTGTGTGAAGGATCTGGCCAACATATGGCACCTTCTATTCCCCTCAGGAGGGAATCACCAATAACAATTACCCTCCTCTATTTTTTAAGTAAACATGTCCTGTTGCAGGAGGCAGGCTGTTTTGCTTTAGGCATCACCTCAGATTGTGTGTCTTTTGTCTTTTCATTCACCTCACCCTCAACTTCCAGTGTCCCTTACTTGTTTTTGAGGGCAGCTGAGAAGGTGAGGGGAGCCGTGAGGGTTTTACTTGCTTCTCCTAACAGTGACATGTATCCATTTCCCACTGCATCTTGGGTCACCTCCCTCTGCTAGGGGAGCCTGCAGAGCCTGATTCCTCAAATCCAACTCCCTTTCACATTCCCTTACAGTCCTATGTCTAGCAACTTCTTTCAGTTCAGCCACTAGATTAAGCAGATAATTGAGCTGCTCACACCTAATTCAGGTGTTATATCCAGTGCCCTCCATTTCACATGCCAGGCCCCTGCACACTGCAACCAGTTGCCTGGACACCTGCTTGCTTAAGTTTGACCTCAGTCTGGCTCGACATAGATCTTTTGAAAACAGCTTTGGAGCGAGTCACCACCATCCCTATACCTGGCCACGTGACCTGACAGGAGAACAATTCAGGAATGAGTCCACATGACTCAGCACCTCCCCTTCCTCTGGTGAAAACACCCACCGCTGCAGCAAGTCTCTGCCCACGCCGCGCCAGCCTCTCAGAGAGGAAAGCTGGCTCAAGGGGGTGTGGAACGTGCTGCTTCTCACAGTGTAGTGCCTGTGTGCTGCAGTTGCAGATCTTGGGGCACCTTACTTCTCTTTCTCTAACTTATTGTTAATTTTGGTTAAGGAAATAAACATTTAAACTTCACTTCTTTCCAAGAATAATTTCTGATATAGCACTGTAAGAAATACAACTACTGTTTCCTTTCTGAGTATATCATGGTGCTCCTTTTACTGGGAAACAAACAAAAAAAAAAACCCCTCCTAATATATGTATGTGCTTTGTAATTTATTTAGTTTTTCAACTACTGTTTTGCTATTTTTATTAAACATCCAGGATGAATAAGAAATGTAAAATATCGCCTGTCCCAGAAAAAACATTTGACAAAGGAAAGAAAATGCCACCACAAAAAAAGCTATCAGGTTGGTCAAACATGACTTCTCCTTGGTAGAACCATGTTGACTGCTCCTAATGACCCTCTTGTCCTTGATATGCCTAAGGACAGTGCCAAGGATAAGTTGCTTGATTACCTTTCCAAGGATGAAAGTGAGGCTGACTGGTCTATTGCTACCTGTGTCCTCCTTCTTACCCTTTTTGAAGATTGGAATGATGTTTGCTTTCCTGCAGTCCCCAGGCACCTCTCCGTCTGCCACAACTTAGCACCTAAGATGGTGGAGAGTGGTCTGGCAATAACCTCTGTCAGCATACTTCTTTGAAAAGAGTTGTGTACTGTATCTTTTAAATAAGGTAGGCATGACCAGAATTGCAGATAGATATCAATACATTATTTAGTATTTAGGTATCTGTGTTTATGTGTACTTCATTAACTGAGACCATCTGGTTTTCACGCTGTGAATAATTATGTGTATTACACAAATACTTCTTTGGTGCCTTTCATATAGAGACTGATACTATTATTTTCCATTGAAAAGTGCAAAGCACATGGAAGAGAATAGAAGAGAATAATATGAAAATTTCAGGATGTATATCATATTTTTATTAAAAGTTTGAGTTTCTCCAGTAGTACTTATGTATAAGAAAATGTGATTTGAATTATTTTTTAAAACATTTTTACTGGTTTTCCTCAAGCAGGAAAACAAAGCAAAGCAGTGTAAGGCAATTTGAGTTTCTTCTTATTTTTTTTTTAAATAAATTTCAAGCTCGAGCTACTTTAACAATAAAACAAGTTAAATTAATTAAAGTGTGTTTAATGTGAACAAAAAGCCTAGAAGATAATTAATTTGCAGGTAATAAATGTTATAGTAAAGTATGTTGTAGATTTCAGTTGCCATGATTCCTGGACGCAAATGGAAAGCAGAAATAAAATGTATCGCAGGAATGAATTTGAAAAGTTCATTAATCCTAAGGAAGATGGAAACCTAAAATGATATTAGCAGTGTACTAAATTAGTGTATAGAAGGGACTTTATTATTAGCTTATCAATAATTTTTTCTTCATTAGTAGAACAATAAATAATCTTACCTGCACAAAAGTAACTCAGATGTATTACTGGGACAAGGTGTTTGGCCCTTGCCCTCATAGTTTATTCATCTGGGAACCAATTATTGACTTGCAAAATGGAGCACACTTCCAATACATCTCAAATAATTCATATCCTAATTTCATGTATTTGCATCAAACTGAATCAAGTATGATCATAAATTTTAATGAAAGGTGCGAGATTCTCTCCATCATAGCTCATCTCATAAAAGGTTTCAGGTTTCATTCTGCTTATATATGTTAGACAGAAAAAAATTCAACAGAGTTAATCATGGGTCACTGATTTTTTTTTACAGCCTTTAATTCTTTCCTTTTATACACAGCAGAGGATGAAAATGTTTAGAAAATCTTGTATAAGCATTCATAAGGAGAACAAAGACTAGGAGAAGGCAAGTCAGAATTCTGATAACATTAATAAATCTTCATGTACATTACAGCCTTTAAAAGCAATAATTAGTCAGTAGCTGTGCATGAGTGCTTATGTAAAATGCTGAAAGGCTGCAATTATCAGTACAATTTTGCATCCACTTCATCTCATTCCAATATGAATCATAACTGTCATAAATATTATGTACACTAAAAATGGTCATTTGGATATAAACAACTTAGATTTCTTTTATGGAGAAAAAAAATTCTTAATTATTTCTGTACTATCCCTACATAATTTAAAAATTATCTGAAAACAGCTTTGGCATGGTTCATTATTACACACTCACTGGTGATCATTCAGAGTCACTCAGTTCAAAATTATTTGTCACATTGAAGTAGAAAATGGAAAGATT
The DNA here is from genome assembly GCA_033816785.1 of Picus viridis. Lineage (NCBI taxonomy): Eukaryota > Metazoa > Chordata > Aves > Piciformes > Picidae > Picus > Picus viridis. Next base: position 69,322,569 of record CM066566.1, read on the forward strand.
ACATTTTCTGAGACTGGGAAATTGTGCATTTTTATTCTTTCAGGCTCCTATTGATACAAGGAAGAGTGGTTTTGTGTTCACAGTAAGGAATGTGTAATGTTTTGTTTCAAAATGTGATGGATTGATTAGACCCTTCCAGAAAATTCCTGTTTGCTGTACATAAACCTTGCATGAAGTTCATTTCACCTAACAGTAGGTATCTCTCAGATGCAGAAATCTCTTTGACCTTGTCAACATAGGGTTTTTTTTTTCTTCTTTTTCCCAGCCAGGTAATTTTTTAATCCCAACAGGTAATTTTAGAGGGATATCTCTCTGATCTATTTTTCTACAAAAAAATCACAGATAATAATATATCCAACAGGCAGAAATGTTGAAGGTTGATTTTGCATTCTATTCTCAAATCTGTATGCAGGATGAATGATAACCTTTTCAAATCCAGGAACTCTAATGTGAGGTATGTAGTTTCTTTTATAAGATTAGAAAGTGTAGTTCAGTGTTGCCACAAGAAATGTGAAAAATAAAGTGGTCCTGATCCATCCATTTCTGCCACAGTGATCTGAAATACAAACTGAAAGACCAGTTGCAAGCAGGGACCACAGCCACAAGGTGGGACGAGTGGCCATGATCTGTGAAGCTGGTGGCTATTTATTAAAGCATTCATGAATGGTACAACACCACTTTCCCACAGCCTACCCTGTTAAGCTCACTGTTTTATCTTTATTTTAGCAGGTGCTTTTCTCCCCAGTTGCCTTTCCCATTCACCTCAAGGATGCAGTGCTTTGTTAGTTTTTCACTCCCTTCCTTTCTCACATGTTTTGGGGTACAACATCTCTTAGCACACTCCAGGGCCCCACACAGACATGAAGGCCAGATAAATATCCCACTAGCTAATCCCTGGGTTCCCACAGTGTAGTAGAGTTTCTGACTGGTTAATGAAGAGGCATGAAACTCCCTTATCACAGCCACTAGATGATCTCAAACAAAGGTAGGCAAGGTACAGAGTCAATAAGCAGTGGAACAATAAAAGCATTAAAGTCAACAAATAGATTGTAAGAAATGTAAGCAAACACATAGAAAGACAAAATGGTGCGAAAAATTCCAGATGCTTTATCAAAGCAAAAGTATAGAATAGAACAAGACAATTTTAAAATACCTAATGCCAAAACATATTAGTGTCAACTAGAAAAGCATTAATTTTAAACAATGAAAGCCATTTGTGTTTTGTTTAAACTATTTTGCAACTGTCATTGGACAGGCAAAGATGAAGACATGGTCTCCCAAAAAAAGGTGGCAGAGGAAAGCATTTAGAGTCTGTAATTACTTTGGAAATTAAGATTGATAAGAGAGTTCACAGAGGGACCTACAGAAACATCTGAGACAGATACAAACAAGCAAAGAGGCAAACACAACAGAGAGATGGTAGAAGCACAAACTAAGAATAAATTTTCATATATGTATGTTTCAAGACCAAAGTTTGAAATATACATGGCAAGAATTCAACCAAAGCAAAATGGTTTTCTGAAAGCAGACAGACTGAAGGGGGTTATGTTTACATGGGATAACTTGCACATATCTAGATTATGTTCCTATATGTATGATAAGAAAGACCAGATATAACATGTTTTGAGATTAGGCTACCTGACTGGTATGTGGAAGGTTACAGGGTATGACAGTTAACAATGAAAGATGCTGATGAAATCACTGAGAGCACCATTTTTGTCACTGCACTGCAGAGAAGGTTGAGGGGATTTATATGAAAAACATCATGGACAGCTAAAAGGGATCATTGAGAGATCTACAGAGCAGAGAACAGCTAGTGCCTTGGTAACTCCATGGATAATACCATAGAAAGTAGAAAAGACCTAGGTTATAGTAGCAGAAATAGTAGTAGAAATACTAAATATCAGTGGAGAAAAGTAACTAAAGGTGGGCTGTTTATTTTGAAGATGGTTGTGGAAGAGAGGAGAAGGCTCTAAGGTGGCAAAAAGTCAGGAAAGGGGAAAAATGGAAAAAAATATAATAAAGTATAAACACTAGCTGACCAAGGCTATTGAGAGGCGTCAGCAGGTCAGCTCTATCTTTTGTTCAACCACAAGCAAATGATAAGTGTAAATGTCATGGACAAATGATGGTGAGAATGAGATTCCTCTTACTTAACTTAAATTATCATATTCCCATCTGACGACAAGGTCAGTGACTCTCTTTGTGCTTGTCTCTTTCCTCTGCCAGTCTATAGACAGACTAAGCTACTGAAGGTGACAGGTTTCAGATACATATATGTTGTGTGATTAAGGGAAATCAAAATGACAGGAATGCTATTAAGATGGAAAAAGCTGAGATAAAAATTCATCTTATTTAGTCCCACAAAAGACATAAAAAATGCAGTTACAAAATAAGGACTGTCAAGTTGGCAGGGTTAATTTGATATAATAGAACTTAGGAAGAAAGAAAGGCTTTCATGTACTGTTTAATAAAACCTTAGGGACTATAAAATCTGAAGAGACTCAGTTAATTTTCCTCATCAGATTTATCTGGGGATAAAAATAGAATTTCACTCATTAAAAGCCAGTGAACCTTTTGGATCTCATAAGGGGTTTCACATTAGTCAGTCTGAACTGTAATGAATTCTTCAAAGCCTCAGCAAAAGATGGGAGTAGAAAAGAGCAGGGACAGATCTTCAGGATCACTTGTGCTTATTGGCATGTGTGCTGGGAGTTTATATTTTGATTTGGGGTATTAATGTTGTTGTTATTTGATCTCACAATCATAACTGTTAACATAAATAAATTAAGACAAGCATGAAGAGCTGTTATGCGCAGGCTTTCCACATACAAATCTGTGGGAAGCTTTGTCTTGTCTATAGAAGCTTAGCTTAAATAATGTTAATTTAACAGCTCAAGTTATTTCATATTTACTGCATGAAAAACTAAAAACTACAAAAAGTTGATAATTATCAGAGTTTATATATATAAAATCTCAAAAGTAAAATTAAATAAAAAATAAAATAAAATGCATTTGTTGCTGGAAAACATCTTCATCAAAGTTTTCCATTTAATGTGAAAATTACTTAATTCATCACATATAGGAAAAAAATCATAGAATCAATAAGGTTCGAAAAGACCTCAAAGATCATCAAGTCCAACCTGTCACCCAAGACCTCGTGACTACTAGACCATGGCACCAAGTGCCACATCCAATCCCCTCTTGAACACCTCCAGGGATGGTGACTCCAACCACCTCCCTGGGCAGCCCATTCCAATGCTTAACAACTCTCGCAGTGAAGAACTTTCTCCTCACCGCGACTATAAACTTCCCCTGGCGCAGCTTGAGACTGTGTCCTCTTGTTCTGGTTGCCTGGGAGAAGAAACCAACCCCCTCCTGTCTACAACCACCCTTCAGGTAGTTGTAGACAGACAGCAGTAAGTTCTCCCCTGAGCCTCCTCCTCTTCAGGCTAAACAATCCCAGCTCCCTCAGCCTCTCCTTGTAGGGCTTGTGCTCAAGCCCTCTCACCAGCCTCACTGCCCTTCTCTGGACACCTTCAAGTGTCTCAATGTCCTTCTTAAATTGAGAGGCCCAGAACTGGACCCAAATCTAAATGTTTGTAGTGCAATTATATTACTTAAGATGAAGGATTTATGATACATTGAGTGAAACAGCAAATTTTTAAATAGGAAATAATTTTTTTAAATTAAACATATATGACAGTTTGATAAAGTGTAAAGAAAACTTATGAAAGTGAGGACATTCAAGATCTTTTAGCCTTTCTTTTCCAAGTACTAAAGTAGTTTCCCAGTCTAAAAGTTATCCTTTGAAGAGCACATAATATTTGTTGATCCATTTGTGAAAATTTATAAATGTTTTAAAATAAATTACCCAAATCTGCAAATTATAACATTTGGAGTTGAAACATGCAAATTCAGGACATTGAAATGTCTCTTAATATTGCTAACGGTGTTGCTAGCTAATTATACAGCCCAAGTCACTGCCTAAAAGTTATAATGCTTTTCTGACCTATTTTGGAGACTGAATTTGCCATCTTTAGTACTACAAAACCTGCAAACATTTTTGCATTTTCTTAACTATAGTAATATGTTGGAATAGATTGTTCCCATATTTCCTCCTTGAGCACAACCTAAATACATTAAGATGTCATTCTGTAAGTACAGGAATTTAAGCTCAGAATGGGAATAAACTCAGTGCTTCTGGCAACATGCCTGCAAAGACAGATGAGGCTTATGGTTTCTGATTCCCATCAATAACATTTTAAAGCAGCAGATGCTTAATAGAGAAATAAGAAACATTTTAGTTTCCTTGCTATTGGCTCAAATCTACTTCCTTTTCTAATTACTTACTACTGACAGGCAGCTAAATTTTCATGTATCTTGCTTCTTTGCAGTGATAAAGTATCTCAGAGGCTGCAGCATGCAATGCAATGCCCAGAGATCTGTATGTTGATTAGGCTTTCTTTTCTGAAATGAAAGTGCATGTACAGATTCTTTTATTTTGAGAAAAAGAAATCACCAAGGTGTTACAATCATCTCTTCATTTGATGCAATCAATCTGTTGTTATTAGAAAGAACTGCTAAAAAAGAACTTTCTAATCAAGCACAGAGAACTGAACACCTCTTGGGCATAACTATATTACAGAATCACAGGATCAAGCAGGTTGGAAGAGACCTCCAAGATCACCAAGTCCAACTGATCACCCAACCCTAACTAATCAACTAGACCATAGCACTAAATGCCTCATCCAATCTTCTCTTAAACACCTTCAGGGATGTCGGCACCACCTCTTCCCTGGGCAGCCCATCCCAATGGGCAATCACTCTTTCTGTGAAGAACTGCTTCCTAAGATTAAGCCTAAGCTTCTCCTTGCACAGCTTGAGACTGTGCCCTCTTGTTCTAGTGCTGGTTGCCTGGGAGAAGAGACCAATCCCCACATGGTTACAATCACCCTTCAGGTAGCTGTAGACAGCAATAAGGTCTGCTCTGAGCCTCCTTTTCTACAGGCTAAGCAAACCCACCTCCCTCAGCCTCTCCTCATAGGGCTTGTGCTTCAGATCTCTCACCAGCTTTGTTGCTTTTCTCTGGATGTTGAGTTCCAGCAACTCAACATCTTTCCTAAACTGAGGGACCCAGAACTGGGCACAGTACTCAAGCTGTGGCCTAACTTGTACTAACTACAGGGGCAGAATGACCTCCCTGCTCCTGCTGGCCACAATATTCCTGATACTGGCCAGGATCCATTGGCCAACTGTCAACCAGTACCCCCAGGTCCTTTTCTGCTGGCCTTTCTCCAGCCACTCTGACCCCAGCCTAAAGCACTGTATTGGGTTGCTGTGGCCAATGTGTAGAACCCTGCACTTAGATGTGTTAAATCTCATTCCATTGGACTCTGCCCATCTATCCAGTCTATCAAGGTACTTCTGCAAAGCCCTCCTAACCTCTAACAGATCCACACCTGCTCACAACATTGTGTCATCTGCAAACTTACCGATAATGGACTCAATCCCCTCATCCAGATCATCAATAAAGATATTGAATAGAATTGGGCCCAGCACTGATCCCTGGGGGACACCACTAGTGACTGGCTGCCAGCTGGATGTGGCACCATTCACCACCACCTTCTGGGCTCAGCCCTCCAGCCACTTTCTAACCCAGTGCAGAGTGCTGCTGTCCAAGCCATGGGCTGATAGCTTGGCCAGGAGTTTGCTATGGGGTCAGTGTCTGCTCCTCCAAGAGTATTTGGTCAAAGGACCACAAACTATAATGTGCAGAGACAGATCACAGAGTGTCACAGTATCACAGTAGATTAGAAGTTGGAAGGGACCTCCAGAAATCATCAGGTCCAACCCCTCTGCCTCTGGATCTTGCATTTGGTTTCAGCACCCTATAAAGAACTTTTTTCATATAATCAATTGAAAAAATAATGTATTTTGTTGAAAGAGATCAGCAGTTTGAGAAGCAGTTGCTAACTTACACAGAAAATAGCCTAAAATTGAGAGATAGACTTAAAAGACATATCTATTATTATAATAAAATAGGAAACAGAGAACTTCAGAGAGATGATGTAAAGGAAAAACATCCCCAAGGAAAAATAGCAACTCTGCAGAAAGTGGTTGCTCACCTTTCTACTCTTCTTCTAAGGGATATTGAGGGAACAGTTCCCCTCTCTCAATAAAAAAACACACAGTACAAACTAAGGCCTTAAAAGATGGCAGCAATTTGTGTTCCTTAAGCAATAATTCCATAGTCAATATAAAGGTAGGAATCAAAAAAAATTGGATTGTATTCAGTTAATGAAAAGAGAGCCATGAATATATATAATGCAACAACAGAAAAAGACTAAATAAACTCAAAATAATTATTAAAAAAAAAAAAAAACATATTTAGAGAAATTTACATTTGAAATGTTCCTTCTTAATAGTAGATTTCTCAACAACCAAAGCTGACCAAAAGACAGTTAATTTTCAGTTAAATAGATTTTCTATTGGGTAAAGTAGTTTAAAGGAAATAAGTGTACAAGAAATACCTTTTCTTAAAAAATCATGTAGGCTTTATTCTGTCATGAAAATATTAAACTAATGTTGTTTATTCCATTAAAATGATTATATAAAATTAATGTAATGAACTATTTATAGCATGCTAAGCATTTGATTTATAGGTATGTTACAGAAGTATTGCATACTCTCTTTTCTTTTATATAATATTGTATGTTTTGTAATATTTCTATATGGAAATCAAAGATATAAACAGATATATATTTCCTGTTATTTATTTCCATTTTAAAAATGGAATTTTGATATATTGTCATTTTCAATATGAAAATAATTTGGACTCCAGAAAAAAACAACATTCTGCTCTAATTTGAGTATATCTAACATTACTTCTTACTTCTTGTTTCCTTTTTTTCTTTTCTTTTTTTCCCCCCCCTCACAGAGTGCTACTGGTAGAATATAAGTAAATGCATCCTGTCACTTGTACATGTGTTACCTCAATATTTATTTTCCATTTGGCTTCATCACTGAAGTAAACCTAACGCTGCTGAGATTTAATGTGTAAAATAAGCCTGTAGTTCTCAAAAACACAGGATGAAAAAGCAAATACTATTTGCCTGTGAATGTTTTCATCAGTTCTAGTCTGTTTTTTCTTCTCTATTGCTTATCGGAAATTGTCTTGTGAATGCATAAAACTAATTCACTTCACATGAGAAGTGACAATGTTTTTAAGTACCTAAATAAGGGACTAAGGAATGTGGAAGTTAAAGCTGGGAATACAGAGCAGTAATTAAGGATTAGATGAGGCTTGGTTCTACATTTCCTCTCCCTCAATATTAAAATTAAATTATTTTTACTTAGGTCCTGGTGCGAAGAAAAAAATAAATAATCAGAGGTATTTGAATTATTGAACTTCAGTTAACAACATGAAAATGTTTAGTCATGCACATGAATGTTTGCAGGGCATATTTAGATTTATATGCCACACACTGAAAAACAAACAAGATGACAAGTTTTTTCACTATGAGCCAATTACTTCACCCAATAAAATTGGCAGCCTATGTAAGCCTTCTTTGAATTTTCCCTACTAGGCAGCATGACTGCATGGCACTGATCTCTTCTTTAGCTGAGGCACCTTCCAAGGTTACTGCTTGAGAAAGAGATTTCTTTACCAATGACAGACCTTTGGTAAGTGACCAATATCACACATAGCCTTGTAATATGGTAACCTGAATTTGTGCATTGGTAATTTTCATTTTTTTATTTCATAACTTCAGTTTGTATCTTGGTAACTTGGATTTTGTATTGGTAACTTGGATTTGTACCCTGGTTATTTCAAATCATTGCTATGATGATGGTGCTGTACAGTAATTGACTGAACTCTGTCACTGCACTCATTAAGTTGCACTTTTACAACATCATATTAAACCCATTTTTGCTCATACTTTTGCCAATGATCTTTCTAGTCATCTGAATAACCCATTTTCAAAAAATGCTCAGAAGTCTTGTAATTAAAGAGTGGCCCTTGTTACTCTCAGGATCTCCCTTCATAATTTCATTTGTGCCTGAGTGGATAAGCAGCATGGAAAAATAGTTTGAGGGCTGGACAGCCCCAGCAGTTTCTTCCATACCACCATTTATCAGTGCCCATAAAGGAATAAATGATCCTAGACAGAAAGTCAGGTATGCAGATGCAGATGCAGGTTTCCACCACAGCAGCTGGTAGTTTTCTCTAACTATCACCCACCATTTCCCCTTGGTGCAGATGCACAGTTCAGGCCTGCCACACTGTGGTGCCTCCTCAGGCAGAATTTTCTCCCATCTGTATGGTACCAGGGCATTGAACTATTCCTCCAGTTGCAGTTCTCTTGCTACAACTGACATGCACCCATTCTGCTCCACAGTGGAAAATGGATCCTTCTGTTAGCATCAAGCAAGAAAATGTTAGTTTGTGCGACTTTCCATAATATGTTTAACTTTCAGCTCAGAGAGTTTTTCTTCGTAGTCCTTTGGCTCTTATTAGAACCGTGACAAGTTAGTTTTCTTCTATTTGCAATTCTACATAGAGTTTTAATATAGTAGACACTTCAAAAATACTATAATTCCCCTGAATGCCACAAACAGGAGTAATACTCCAGCATGCTACACTGAAGCCCACATAGATGCTTTGTGTATCCCCTGTTCATCAACCATTCATTTCCTTTCTGTTACTGAATAAAATATTGACATGGTTAACACAAAAGGAATCATTTCTGCATCTCTGGTTACTCTGCACCTTTCTACCTCAGTGACTTTCCAATTCATTTCAAATGTTGGTAGACGGCATTTTTCCATTAAGGTGCCTCTGAGAATTTCTCTGCCTCTGCTATTGTTTATCTTCATATTTGTCTTGTTTACCTGTGCAACACAACAAAACTCAGTGTGAACTACATGATGATATGTAATAGGACATTCTGCAACAACATGGACTGCCTAGGGAAAGGACTGTAAAGAGGTATTTCTGAAGAGATATTTTCAGAGGTATAATTTCAGCTTCCAGTGCCCTGTTCCTGAAATCAGAAACTGAAACTGTTAGCTGTTGGAATGGGCTGCCCAGAGAGGTGATGGAGTCACCATCCCTGGAGGTGTTCAAGAAGGGATTGGACATGGCACTTGGTGCTATGGTTTAGTAGTCATGCGGTCTTGGGTGACAGGTTGGATTTGATGATCTTTGAGGTCTCTTCTGACCTTATTGATTCTATGATTCTATGAAAAAAAAAAAACACCACCATTGTTCAAAATTATGTTAGTAAGGCTTCCAGAAAAATATTAGTTGGGTAACTTCTTCAGGTCAGAATGGCCATATTGTCTTTGGTTTTACTGGTGCTCCACTGATTCACAATTTACTGTTGTACCTGTGAGATTTTCAAAGTCACCTCTCAAAGTATTATCCAGTGTCTTGTAATTCTTACATATTTTGTTCTTAGGAGATTGCAGTTACATAGGCTCTACTAGTGTGTGTCCCAGTGTACAGAAACATGTTTTGAATTGGCAAGATAGTTTCACTATTAATCATTCACTTAATATTCGTCAGATGCAACCCCCCAGTGTTTTCTTCAAAAAAAAAAAAAAATTAAAAATTCTTTACATAGACCTCAAAAAGTAATTGGAGAGAAAAAACTCACACTGCTTACTTTGTTTCAGAGTTCTGCAAGGTCTCATTTATTCTGTTTAATATTTGAATTTACATACATACACTATTGGTTTCCTTTTTTTGTTGTCGTTGTTTGTTTCTGTTGTTTGTTGGGGTTTTTTTTTAACTTTTAAGTCAAATTGTTGTGTGAAAATATTTCCAGAAGTATTACAGAAGTTTATTATACCAGCATCTTTGTTTTTATTAATGGTATTGCTAATCAAATGAAAAATACCATTAGGTTAGTGTAAAAAGCTCTATTAAATTCTATTGATTATCAATAGGTATACTTCCAGTGATTTTTTTTTAAATAAAATAAAATTAATACTAATTTGATAAACATAATTGCTTGAACCATCTTATTAATTCTTTAAAATGTTGTTTGCTTTTGTTGTTTTTTTTTTTTTTTTTTACCATTGGCCCAACATGCTTTATTTATTCCCCTTTTTCATCCCTTCCATTCTTAACTCAGGAAATTCCAAACATTTTTATGAACCATTATGAATCATTAAACAATCAGCATTCAGAATCTAGACAAGGCAGTGGCTAGTGCACTAAAAATTCCTAAATTTCCTCTTGAACTGATAATTTAAAAAGAAAATCCCATTTTACCTGTTGTTTAACACGCTTCTCAGCTATTAATGTAAAAGGTGAGCATCTAATACATAATCTGGCATTTTTGAGAGACATAGAATGTAAATACTACAATGACTTTTCCTGTAGACAGGCTGAGGTTGGTCTCTTCTCCCAGGCAACTAGCACCAGAACAAGAGGACACAGTCTCAAGCTGCGCCAGGGAAGGTTTAGGCTGGATGTTAGGAAGAAGTTCTATACAGAGAGAGTGATTGCCCATTGGAATCAGCTGCCCAGGGAGGTGGTGGAGTCACCATCACTGGAGGTGTTCAGGAGGAGACTTGATGGGGTGCTTGGTGCCATGATCTAGTTGTTTGGGTGGGTTGGATTGGTTGATAGGTTGGACGCGATGATCTTGAAGGTCTCTTCCAACCTGGTTTATTGTATTGTATTATATTTACATACTTCCATAGTATCATGTATACCCTTTACAATTACTGGATTAATTTAAGTAAGCTATAAAAATATGTCTCCATTGGACTAGAAACATCAGAAGCACACAATTTTTAGTCATCTTTGTTCTTCATTATTCGGTGAGCAAACTTAGCTTACTTAATGTGGCAAGATAAAATTATTTTGAGATATTAGTTGAATGGTTCTGCATCAGTGTTTTCTAATTATAAAACTACTTTTCCTGTAAGTTAAAAAGAAAATTATTACTACAGAGTTTTGACTCATGGAAATGTAAAATCATTACGTTATTTATCAGGTCTAATCTTCAACTTTGATTATACGCTAAGAATTTTGTGAAGTTTTATTTTTTCAGTTTTAATGATATTGCCTTCAAAATATCTTAGACATCAGAGAATGACAAGGTCAGGCAGGAAAATGGAAGCCAAGGGTGAGGGAGGCCAGTAGAGCAGAAGCCCTCCAAGGTGTGTAATCCCACAGTATCTTACCAAGACAGGAAGGGTGCGACAGGAATAGCAATCAGGATGTCTGATGGCCTGACAAATCCTCAGTGACTAGGCAGCCATAAGGCTGTGTCCGAAGACTGTGCCCAAGGGCCAGGACTAGGACTGGGACCAGGACCAGGATCAGCAAAGCACAGCTGCAACCTTACTCCAGCCATATCCCAGAGTGATTGCCTGCATGGAAATGCTGCTCCCAGCTGTAGTGGAGAAGGTGCTAGACAAGGTTGCTGCAGTTCCTTCTCACCCAGCCTTTCTTGATCACCTGATCATGATGCAGCTGCACTGCATCAAGCAAAATTTAACACAAAGTAACAAGCACTTGGGTGACATGGCATGCTCAAGGCCAAGCACTGGGATCTGGCTCTTAGCATTACCTAAATTCAGAAGGAAACTCCATGTGTGCACATTTTTCTAGAATATTACTTTGTATAGTATAACATGATGTGACACAACTATGTGACAAGGTGCTAGCCCCTGCCAAAATATATTGGACAAAAAGCTGCTTGCAACTCAGGAAAGCTTCTATCAATTTGTACATTCAGAAAGAAGGTATCACAGTAACCTTATTGGCACAGAATTGTCTTGCACCTGTTCTTTTAACAGATACAGATGTAAACAGTGGGATGCTGTCTCTTTAGCAGAAGGTACTTACATTACCCTGTGAAAATAACAAACTACAGGATTTGTACTGAGTGTACAGTTTAAGATCAAAAATAAAACAAGCAAAATATCATAAAATTTACTTTAAACATTTGCTTTTCAGTCTTTGATTTCTATCTCTATATAAAAGCACAATAAACTACTTATCACATCATGATATTAAAGAGCAATATACTGAAAAATATCTCTCACTAAAAGGGAATACAGTGAAGAGCAATATACAGGAATGAGAATAAAGAAACTACATATTCAAGAGCAACTATATGACATCAGTAAAAATGGGTACATCTGCATTTCAGAAATTAGGTAATTTGTCATGACCTCCCCATTTCCCTTTCTGGAGATTGCAGGAGTCACTGGCATGTCTTTAACTTCTGCTAGCAAAAAAAATATAAAAAGATATTTTTTTAGTCGGAATTAAATGTATTTGGGACATTACCCAAATGTAAACCTTAGGAAAAAAAAAACTTATATATATATAAAATATATATTTATATATATATATATATAAATATATTGAGAAACGTATTCAGTCTTTGAAGCTTTATCACTTCTAGTCCTTTGGTTGTTCACTGAAGTACAAGTGTTGCATAAAGCCCTGGGCAACTGGTCAAATTCAGAATCAACCATGCTTTGAGCAGGAGGTTCAACTCTAGATAGCTCCTTGGTTCTCTTTGAATTTTCTTCATTCTATTATTTATAAAATTAAAAAACATCTTTCATCACTATTGTCATTTATTTGCAGTCTAATTAATTATTATTTTTTTTTCTGTGACAGTTTTAAGGTTACCAGAATAATAAAGCTTTCATTAAAATGTGTCGATATTTTTTTCTAAAGAGAAGGAAGCAGTTTCAATTTTGTATAATTTTTCTATTACAGTGTTTTTCATCCTGACTTGGAAATTACTAAATCTTACTTACACACGTCTCTACATCTGTGAATTTTTTGTCCACTAAAATTACTTTAAGTAGACACAGAAATGAACCAGATAATCACAGAATCACAGAATTAACCAGGTTGGAAAAGACCTTCAAAATCTTCCAGTCCAACCTATCACCCAACACCATCTAATCAACTAAGCCATGGCACAAAGTACCTCATCCAGTCTTATTTTAAACACTTCCAGTGATGGTGACTCCACCACCTCCCTGGGCAGCACATTCCAACGGCCAATCTCTCTTTCTGTGAAGAACTTCTTCCTAACATCCAGCCTAAACTGCAGAATTGTTTTAGAGTCATAGAATCATGGAATTGTTGGGGTTGGAGGGGACCTCAAGGATCATCCAGTTCCAACCCCCCTGCCAGGGGCAGGGACACCTCATACTAGATCAGGTTGCCCAGAGCCACATCCAGCCTGTTCCTAAAAACTCCTACCTTCTTTCACCTCCCTGGACAAGCTGTTCTAGTATGTCACCACCCTCATGGTGAATTTCTTCCTAACATCCAATCTGAATCTACCCATTTCTATTATTTTTTCCATTACCTGATATCCTAAAAGTCCCTCACCTGCCCCATTCCCCGCCCCCCCACACCGTGCTCTATTGGAGTCTCCTCCCACCCCAGGTGTGGCCACTTGGCCCTCCCCCACCCACTCCCCTTTTAATCCCCCCCGGAAAGGCAGAAGTCCTAAGCTGAGCCCATCTGGGCTGAGGATCCTTCTCCTATTGCTGGTGAGTGCCCATGGTGCACACTGGGTGGTGGTGACAACAAAGGCCGGGGGGGCTGGTGGCCCCCGGTTAGGTAGGAAGAAGGTTGATGATTCCACCAGTATCATCCATGGGTGCTGTCTGGGCCTCTTTACTGGGGCTGAGCTCCTCTGTGTGGTTTCTTGGCTCGTGAGGGTCTTGTCCCTGGCTCTGGGATGGGTGGAAAAATAGTGGTGGTGGAACAGGAACTATTTAGTTACATGATATTATGCTAATTACACTGATATTTATTGGCAGAGATTACTGAGATACATAGAGAATCTGCAATAGTATTAGAGAGAGCTCAGTGAATAAAGAAAGACTGGTTTAGTTTAGATTCAAAGAAAGGTGTGTACAATGTAAAAATGAGGTTTCTCTGTAGGTGAAGCAGCCAGGCTAACCAGTTGCACTTATCAGCTGTTCCTGCCCAGTGATTTGCTTGTTTTCTGTACTCCCAGTGCTGGAATTTTTAATCCTTGGGGGTAGCTATTCTGGTGACATATCCTTTTCTCCTTTTGTTTTCTCTTTTCTTTTCCTTTCTTTCAACAGTTTCCTTTACTGCTATTGTTTCTTGATTCCAGTTGTGTAACTTCATTGATCTACAGATCAAACCTCAACCTTTCCCTTTCTTCACAGGGATGAGAAAGAGAGAGAAAAGGGCTGCAGGTGCAAATACTTGGCAAGATAAACCTATTGGCTTTTAGCATAAAAGAAGCTGCCAGGTTACAATCCTCTTCTAAGGACATGGAAATAGAGCATGTTGAAATAAAGTATCACCTTCTGGATGTTTTCAGAAGAGGATCAAAAAGAGATTGGATGTGGCACTTGAAGCCATGGTTAGTAGTCATGAGGTGTTGGGTGACAGGCTGGACCTGATGATCTCTGAAGTCTCCTCCAACCTTATTGAGTCTATGATTCTATGTAAATTTACACTGGTGCCTCAACATTGGCTTCTCTACACAAGAAATATTTCTGGGCTAGGCTTTGTGGCCTAGGAGATCTGATTTGTATAGGGGACACCACCTCTGTATTCATAGCCTTTTTTGCCATGAACAGGTATTGACCTAACAAGTTTTGGGAGTGATTTCTACCTTAGAACTATAGTTAGGGGATAAAGAAAATAACAGGCCTTTTGTTGTCTTTCCCATTAAATTCCTAATGCTGTCAGGAAGAAGAGTAGTGCTACTCTGTTATGCAAGTTTGGCATTACAGTCTTATAAATGCATCAGGGTGAACAACTTGTAGGTATGGGACATGTATAAAATTTAGTAGAAGTCTCACTGTTTCTTGTATACTATACGCCACATAAAATCAGTGTCCTGTGCAGCTATTAGAATAGAATAAACCAGATTGGAAGAGACCCTCAAGATCACCACAGATTCATGGTTTCCTGAGGGCTTTTAAAGTTATACAGCTACATTTTTATTGAATCAATAAGACATGTCACTTTCTGTAAAAATACTGCCTCACTTCCTGTGGTATTGCATTGTCCTGCCTCTAAGCACAGAAAGGTCCCCAGGAACTCCAGCTGACACACTCTAAAGGCTTCTGGCCACATATCTATACCAAGCAGCCTGCAGCCACATCTCCTAATTCTTTCACCTCATGCAGCTTCACAACAGGACAGACCAAGCCATATTTAGTCATACCAAGATAGAGATTTCCATGGAAATTTATAGCCATATCTAGATAGCTGTTTCCAGGGAAAACAATTTAACCTGCATAAAAGCTGAGCAACACAGTCTGAAGGAGATTAATTAGTGTGGCTGTGTTCAGAGGGTTTGTACCAGGGAGGACACATTCTGATGCCAGTCCTAAAACTCTGACAAATCAAAGGCAGCACATTACAAATTCAGATGGATAATGCAGCATGGTTTTCTGTATGTTGGTACTGAACAGATTCTATCAGGGTACTCGAAGTGCCATCATGTGGAAGGTTAGTCCAAGTTACTGAGTGACATTAGCAACCAAAAAAAAAGCCTATTACACTAATATTCAACAAGCTGCAGGCTCTCAGTCCTGTATTATTTACATTGTAGATACACAAGTATTGTAAAGATAGTTTACTTAGCCCAGCTCAATCAGAAACCATCCCAGTGCAGCCAAATCAGGGTTCTAGACTGGTGTGAGATACTTTCTGGATGCAAGGCACTATGCAGAAGACTTTGCTTTGGAAATAATATAGCTATTATTTACAGCAGAGAGAACAAATCCTGTGCTGACACCACACCAACACATTCCCAAGAAAATAAGGGAGGGCTCTGTCTCTATAGCTACAAGGTGAATAACACACAACTCCAGTCCATACAGCAGATGGAGAAGTCAAGAAAAGCAAGGGTAAAGTCTTCCTTCTGAGACTCCAAGAAGACCAAATGTGTATTTTAAGACTAAGTATTTTCTTTTCAATAAATGGAGACAAGAAAGCACCAACAAAATAAAAGACAGATTTTTTTTTTTCCATGCAAGGCAAATAAATCCTAAATATTTATTTATACCTAAGATTTCAATCTCTGTTTGCTATTCTTAGAATCAGTATCATTATGGATTAGCTGTAATGGGAAAAATCCCTCTCACATATAATTGATTCTTTAATTTGTTCTTTAATCTTGTTTTCAAATACGTTTACATTTACTTGACAAGTTTTGTGTGAAAGAACAAAACAAATGCCCTATGGCTTGCCAGTTCACTATTCCTCCTAGGGGTTCTACTTTCAAGAACTGATGTTCCAGCTGTGTAATTTAATACATTTTTCCACCTGAAATGCATGTATGTAATTAAATGAATCCCAGCATCACATTTGGCATTTGAACAGACAAATGAATAAACATCCTCTTTCACAAATATTTGCAAATAAAAATCAGAAGTGATTGCAAAGTCTGTCAAAATGAAAATAAAAGGACTGGAAAAGTCACAATCTTGTCAAAGATAATGTCTCTTTATAAGCAGAGATATATGGCAGGGTTTTTTTTTTAGAACAGGAACAGACTTAGGCTCTACATTATGTATATACATTTTTTTTAAGGAATGTTTGGAAACTTACAAAGATATGTACAGCAGAATAAGCAATGAGTGTGCTACCTAGATACTATGGGGTGATGCATTCCTGAAAGCACCACTGACACTAATGAGGTCTTTTCTACAACTACACTGATTGAACTGACTAAATTAACCCAGTATTTGTTTTCAAACAAAGCACAAGTGAAAATTGTTATGTGACTGCTGTAAACTACACAAACTTATTGCACATTTGGGATGTGGAGTTCAAAGAGTCAGGAGTCCCAGTAACAGCCATCAATTTGCCTTAGATAAAGAAATTGCCTTGGGACTTTAACTTCCACGACTTCTGCCAGCAGTCCAATAGATAGTGAAGACAATCACACCTTGTGGTGGAAGCTCCATACTTTGATTTCAACTCCACCTAGAGAGAAAGCCAATGTGGAAAAGCTGTGCATTGGGATTGGGAATTGTGGTGGTTTAGGCTGGGTGCTGGCCCGGATGCCACTGCACAGACCACACCTGGGAGGTCCCAAGGGGTGGGCCCAGCCCAGGGGGGTGGTCACAGGAAACCAGGTATTCCATTTCCCATAATGCCCTGCTTCCCTATAAAACATCCATGCAGGGTCTTTACTTCCTCTTTCATCCCCTGCTGCTGCCTAGGTAAAATGGCTTGAGCTGCCTCCCTTGGGCCTGCCCAGGCCCAAGGCTGGGTTGGGGAGAAAGAGCCCTGGGGGGTTTTGGGTGTACCCCCCAGGTGGTGATGGGATCTCTCTCTGTTTGTCTCTGGTGCTTGTGGTTCTCTGGAAAACTTTCATTGTTGTTCTTTTTTGTTTTTCTATTTAAACTTTCCATTACTTTTGCAATCTGTTTGTCTGAGTCGTTATTTCTGCCTGTGGTGGAGGATTGCTCTCCCAAACCACGACAGGAATGGTTGCCCTGGATCCATGATGCAGTCCAATCCAGAGGGAGGGAGCTGGGGAGACCATTAGAAAAGTAGCTTGAGGGGCAAGATGGGTGAAAGAGGGAGACTGTGTGTACCTGTTGGAATGAAAATCTCAAACTATAAATGATTCCCCATTCTCTGATCACTTTTCTTAGTAAATAAGAGTTAGATTAAATATCACAGTTGTTGCAGTAACTCCACCCACAATTCCCCTGTGACATTAGGAATGTATTTGAGGGACTATTAAGATCTGGAGCTTTCCAGTGATGTATAGCATATAGTAGAATCAAATGCTGTGTGATAATAGGAGAGAAGTATGAAGGGAGAAAAAACCCAATTAAGCTCCCTTTATCCTTCCTTATGAATGTTATGGAAACAGGACACAAGCAGTTTATTTTAACCATCTACAGAATTAAGGCAATTAAAAATTTTGGAGAAAACAAAACTCTGCATGTTTAAAAGAACAGGCATGACCTGAAAGAGTATAAATGACAGAGAGAATAAAAGATAAGAAAATAGTCTGATGAAGTGAAAGTCCCACATACTGCTTTGGGAACTGCTATATCAATCGCATCTGAATAATGTTAAAGGAAGGAAGGTAACAACGTTCATTTCTAATGTGGGAAGAGAAATTAAGTTCTGTCAAAGAAAAAAAATGCCAACAGAAAATTTAATTAGATCTTCCTGTTGCCTAATAAAGGATGATGCTCATTAGTTCTATGTGTGGGAGTTAAAACTTTTTCCTTTTTTTTTTAATAATAAAGTTAAATAAAATCAGGGATTGTGATTAAAAAATAATTTTAATGAGACAAAATGATGGTAAATTTACTATGTTAATTTAACTAAAGTTATTTGGACATCTGGAAATAAGAAAGACTTGAAGTAAGCAAATATCTAAATAGAAAATGCTGATTTGAATGGTACACATCCGGGGTGGGTTGAAAATTCCTGCTGAACATCTAATTTTCCAGACCAACTCAGTTGGAAGCAAATGAAAGCTGTGTTTACAGGCAAAACTACAATCTAGAAAGAAATGCAATGAATATGTACAAAATATACAATATTTACAGGTATTTACCAATTGATAAACAGCACAAGAATCCCCCTGGCCAAAGACCAAGGGAGCTGCAACAGCTTTTCCCTGCCCTCTGCTCTTCTCCCTACCCATTTGCACACAAAGGGACAAGAGACAGAGCAGAGCAAAGTTATGTTAATACAAGTCAAAATAAAGCAGTGCAACCAAGGCCAGTGAATCCAGGAGAAGCATCAGCCAGAGCTGAAGAAGTGAAAAGAGGGAGATTATGTACCAAACTAATTCTTATGGTAGATAACTCTCCAATGGGGTTGTTCAGAACTATCATTATTTTCCTTTTCAGACCCAATAGTGATTTATTTACATTCTACCATTTTCTGTTCAAGATCTGTGGAAAAAATTTTAAAGGCATAGCCTAAAACTACCACAATCCACCCCTTCTAAGCAATTCCATTGGTTGCTAATACTATCAATCTAATCTAAAACAATATCTACAATAAGGAGTAAATAAAGTTCATAGTCCGTATTTTGAGTTTATCTTCCATTTTGTCTGTCTCAGATATAGATAATTTAAAAGCTCAAAAAATGAGAAATAAGAAAACAGTTTGTCTCTTTGCAGATGAGACAAAGAAAATGAACAGGGACTGTCAGGTGACTCAGAGCCCTCAGGGTTTGTGCACCATAGATTCCTCATGGATTCTTCCATTTGGCACAACGTTGTATCTACTATACACTCTGAATTTAAACTCTCTCAGAGAAAATTGGATTTCTCTGTGGAATACACTGAATTTCACCATTCTCTTGCATTACCCAGTAAGTGTGACCAGGACCTTCAGCAGAAACCACCCCTTGGATAGGTTTAGCCTCTCCTGAAGGAGAAAATACCATAACAGTTTTGCCCAACAGATTCTTTTCTCAAATAATAGGAACTCTATCACCTTCTACCTTTTGTAACAAATCTGATTGTGCAGGTCAACCTCTATTTACAGAACCTCTACTACTTACCAGCCAGGTTGCTTATGCTAGATGTTCCTCCCAGTTTTTCAAGGATTTACCCCTCCACACCTTTCAGTGTTTTTCAGCAAACCGTTGTAGTGTTCAATTTTCCATGCAGCTGGGGCATAGTAAGGAGTATGGAATACCCAGTCAATGCCGTGCTCTTTGGCCCCATTTTGTACAAGATTGGTTTTGAAATTAGTTCTACTGACTGATTCAATTCTCTCTGGAGTAATGTGTCTCCACAGAATTTGTCTCTCTGGACCAAGAATGGTGTTATGTGCAGTTGCATGAGGAACTGGATAAGTTTCCAACCATCCAGTGCTTGACTCTACCATAGTCAGCATATATTGATTACCAAATTGAGAACAAGGTAGAGTGATGTAATCAATCTGCCAGGTCTCACCCTACTTTTACTTGGACCATTGGTCACCATACCACAAGGGTTTGATTCACATTGCTTGTTTAATAGCAGCACAAATGTCACAGTCATGGATGACTTGTGTGATAGCATCCATGGAAACATCAATTGATCTGTCACAAGCCCACTGGTAGGTTTCATCTCTGCCTTGATGTCCTGATGAATTGTTATTCCATCAAGCGATGGAATAACATTGAGTTCACCTTGGTGTTTCCTTGACTGGATCTCAGTTCAGTCAAGATTGAGATCACAGTTGGCATCTACTTGAGTAATTTTTGCAGCTAAACCTGCCTGATAGTTGTGTTGCTGTTCCTCGGTGGCTTTACTCTTAGGTATGTGAATGTCAATGTGTCTCCCCTTCACTGGAATTCTCTCAAAGTGAGCAGCAATGACTTGCCACAGATCAGCAGCTCAAATAGTCTTTCCTTTCCTCTGCCATTCATTCTTTTTCAGTCCTCTAGCCAACTCCACAATGTGTTGGCTACTCCCCATGAATCAGTGTAGTGACAAAGCTTTGGCCATCTCTCACATTCAGCTGTGTCAAGAGCTATCTGGACAGCTTTTACCTTTGCAAATTGACTGGATTCACCTTCTCCATCTTTTGCCTCTGCAACTCTGCGTGTTGGACTCCACACTGCAGACTTCCATCTCTGCTTGTTGTGACCGGTTTAGGCTGTGCCTTTAAGAAATGGACACTTTCTGAACACTGGCTGAATGTTTTGGGATAATAACAAAAACAAAGATATGCTAAACTAATGTCATTGGTAGAATGCAACTGTAAGTTTTAGCATAGTCTGTTCAGTCTGTTTGGAGTCAGTCTGTTCTTCTCTCTGTCCTGTGAGCTGGTCTGCTTCTCTCTCACTGAAGCAACCGCTGCAGAGCAGAGTGACCTTGGATTAACAGAGCTAACCAGATAAGAAAACTAACTCTTGCATTGGCTTTGAGCTAACAGAATTTTTCTCCTTAATTACCTTTCTCTCTCTATAACCCTTTTTGGAAAAAAAGGGAGGGAGAGAGGGAGAAGGGGATAGCAGCCGGAGGGGGCATCCCCTCGTCCGGCTGTGGGTCTTCTGTATTGCATACATTGCTGTATATTCCGGTATATATTGTAGATATTGTATATTTTTGTACATATTCATTGCATTCCATTTCTGCTTGTAAATATAGCTTTCATCTGCTTCTCCAGCTGAGTTAGCTGTGGAATCTTTTTGTGTGTGGGGGGGGAACTTTCTCACCCTACCACACTTGTTTCCAACAAGACAATGGGAACCTTCTGTGAACAAAGCATATTTCTTTTCATCATCAGAAAGATCATTGTAAGGAGGAGCTTCCTCAGCACGAGTTACTCTCTCCTTTAGAGGTTTTGTACAGTCAGTGCCTTCTGGGCAATTGGTGATCACTTTCACAAGACCTGGTCTCTCAAGAATTCCTATTTGAGCTGTCTGTGTTATCAGAGTCATCCACAAGGGAAGTTGTAGACAGGTGGGGATTGGTCTCTTCTCCCAGGCAACCAGCACCAGAGGCGAGGAGAAAATTCTTCACAGAAAGAGTTGTTTGCCATTGGAATGCCCTACTCAGGGAGGTGGTGGAGTCCCTGGAGACGTCCAAGAGAGGACTGGATGTGGCACTTGAAGCCATGGCTTAGTTAGTCATGAGGTGCTGGGTAACAGGTGGGACTTGATGATCTCTGAGGTCTTTTCCAACCTTATTGATTCTATGAATCTATGACTTGGAGGTGCTGATGGATGAGAAGCTCTTGGACCATCTGACATCTGTTCCATGATGTGGTGAAGAATCTTTGCCTTTGAACATCCAAATTCAAAACTGGCAATCCAGAACCTTAAAGAAGTTGAGAGTCGGTTCCAATTACTTTAGAAGCAGCTTTTACTCCTTCATAAGCAGCTAGAATATCTTTCTCAGTTGGAGTATAGTTTGAGCCTCTGTAGCCACAACTCCAGAAACCAAGTGGACATTCACGTGTCTCACATGGAGCTCTCTGCCATAAGCACCAGGTTGGACCATTGTCACTTGCAGCACTGTACAGAATGTTCTTTAAAAAGTCACGAACAGTTTGAACAGGCCCCAAACCCATTTATCTCTGTTAATATTGGAATACTTTTCTATTGACATAACCAAGTTTTGTATATGAAAAAATGCATGCTCTGTCCTTTTCAGATTCTGACTTAGAATCATAGGATCAATAAGGTTAGAAAAGATCTCAGAGATCTTCAAGTCCAACCTATCACCCAACATCTCATGGCTTCAAATGCCACAACCAATCCTCTTTTGAACACCTCCAAGCGCAGTGACTCCACCACCTCCCTGGACAGCCCATTCTAATGGCCAATTACTCTTTCTGTGAAGAACTTTCTCCTCACCTCCAGCCTAAACTACCCCTGGCACAGCTTGAGACTGTGTCCTTTTGTTCTGGTGCTGATTGCCTGGGAGAAGAGACCAACCCCTACCTGGAAACAATCTCCCTTCTGGTAGTTGAAGTGAACAATAAGGTCTGCTCTGAGCCTCCTCTTCTCCAGGCTAAGCAAACCCTGCTCCCTCAGCCTCTCCTCATAGGGCTTGTGCCCAAGACATGCACCAGCCTTGTTGCCCTTCTCTGGACATGTTCAAGTGTCTCAATTTCCTTCTTAAATTGAGCGGCCCAGAACTGGACACAGTCCTCAAAGTGAAGTCTAACCAGTGCTGAGTACAGGGGCAGAATGACCTCCATGTTCCTGCTGGTCACACTATTTCTGATACAGGCTAGGATGCCATTTGCATTCTTGGCTACCTGGGCACACTGATGGCTTATGTTCAACCTACTGTCAACCAATACTCCCAGGTCCCTTTCTGCCTGGTTGCACTCCAGCCACTCTGACCCTAGCCTGTAGCGCTGCATGGGGTTGTTGTGACCAAAGTGCATCACCCAGCACTTGGGCTTGTTAAATGCCATCATGCTGGACTCTGCCCATCTATCCAGCCTCTCAAGGTCCCTCTGCAGAACCCTCCTAACCTCTAACAGATCCACACCTATCCCCAGCATGATGTCATCTGCGAACTTACTAATGGTGTATTCAATACCCTCATCTAGGTCATCAATAAAGATATTGAATAGGATTGGGCCCAGCACTGATCCCTGGGGGACACCACTAGTGACTGGTTGCCAGCTGCTTGTGGCACCTTTCACTGCCACTCTCTGGGCACAGCCCTCCAGCCAGTTCCTAACCCAGCACAGAGTGCTGCTGTCCAAGCCAGGGGCTGACAGCTTGGCCAGGAGTTTGCTCTGGGGGATGGTGTCAAAGGCCTTGCTGAAGTCCAGGTAGACTACAACCACAGCCTTCCCCACATCCACCAGGTGGGTCACCTGATTGTAGAAAGAGATCAGGTTGGTCAGGCAGGACCTGCTCTTCTTAAATCCATGTTGGCTGGGCCTGATCCCTTGGCCATCCTGCAGGTGCACTGTGATCGCCCCCAAGATGATCTGCTCTGTAATCTTTCCTGACGCTGAGGTCAGGCTGACAGGCCTGTAGTTTCCAGGTGCCTCCATCCGGCCCTTCTTGTGGATGGGCATCACATTGGCCAGCTTCTAGTCATCTGGGACCTCTTCAGTGAGCCAGGACTGGTGGTGAATGATGGAAAGTGGGTTGGCCAGCTCATCTGCCAGCTCTCTCTGCACCCTAGGATGGATACCATCTGGTCCTACGGACTTGTGAGTATCCAAGTGGCTTAGCAAGTCCCTAACTACCTTCTCAAGATTTCGCAGGACCTATTGTGGTGGTTTGGGCTGGGTGCCCTATGCTGCATGGTGTACTTCCTGTGTCCAGAAGTCCAGCCCAGTGGGTGGACACAGGAAACCAGCTATCTCGAACCACTATAAGATCTTGCGTGGGGTCTGCCTCTTTCTCTTTCTTCCCTTGCCAGCACCCGGTAACTGGGGGAGACGTCTCCCAGCCTTGGGCCTGGCTCGGCCCAAGGCCAGGGGATGGGCGGTCTCAGGCCTGGCCAGCTGAGACTAGCCTAGCAGTTGGGGGGGGGGTGAAGAACGAGCCCTGGGGGTTTTGGGCCCACCCTCAGGTGGGGATGGGATGTATCCGGGTCTGTTTTGGGGTTCTTTCTGTCACTGTTTCTGGTTCTTTTGTGCACATTCACCCTTTTCTATTTAAACTTTTCCATCACTTTTGCAATCTGTTTGTCAGAGTCGTTATTTTGCCTGTGGTGAGGAGGGGGCTGCCTCAACCCACTACACCTATACTTATCCCTGACTCCATCTACCTGTTCAGGAGGCCAGTTATCCTGAAGTCCTCCTGCCTTACTGTTGAAAATGGAAGCAAGGAAGGTATTTAGTACCTCAGCCTTTTCCTCATCTTTAGTTACAATGTCCACGTCCAATAAAGAGTGGAGGTTCTTCTTGCCTTTCTTTTTAGCGTTAATACATTTATAAAAATGCTTTTTATTGTCTTTCATAAAGACTTGAAGGTAGCTATAAAATATATGCAAGAAAAAGTATTAAGAAACAGAGAATCTTGTTTTGAAGCTCCCTAAGCAAACTAATTAGAACACAATTTGATTTTAAATGATTATTCATAACATTTTCATTAGGGATGGAAGCAGCTAACTAACTAATTCTCATTACTAACCTGTTACAGAATAGAATGCTGATTCATGATGGTGATAGACAAGCCACATTGTGAAATTTGACAGGGGTCTGTTCTGGCAGAAGGCTTCTCAGCGGGGAAATATAGGCATATTGGAAGAGGAAAGTCTGCTCCAGCTGGTCAGGATCCAGATTTGTGTCATTCCAGTCTGACAAGAGTCATTCCTAACTCCCTTGAGGTAGAGACCAATTATAGCTGGTCGTTTCTTCATCTGCGTATATGATCTCTTGGTAAACACATACAATTAATAGGCTGACTCAGTAAATACTTACTTCTTGACATTACAGACAAAATATTTTCTTTTGATTTAAGAAAAGTCAGATCACATCTTTCTACTTTAAACGTTTTGTTCTGATTAACATTTGGTCTTGGCTGGTGAACTTTTTAATTGGTACTCCAAAGCTGTTCCAACCATTTAATATGGACAACTGTAAGTAGGTATCACAAATTCAACATGTTTTAGCAACATATGTAAAAAAATATTTTTAGCTATCAGATGAAATGTTTGGGGGATTTTTTTTTTTAATTGCTGTTGTTTTGGGGAGTTCTTGTTTTTTCTTCCAACTCCAAATCAGCCACTTCAAGGTGATTGTTTTATGTAACTCACATTTTGTATCAGTTTGCTTCTGTTACCAATTAAAGTATATGACTAGAAAAAATTTAATTGACTTTATGTTAGTGGTGGTATCTGTACTCAAGGGAGCCCCCCACCCCTTTTTAGATAGAAAAATGAGAAGCTATTTACACATAAGTATATGACTATATACAGTTACATAGAGGTATGTACATATATATATATAAATAAATATATATATATACACACTCATGATTATATACACACACAAGCAACTATTTGCATACTTATATACCATGTGAAATATCCTCATATTAGGTGTTACAAACAAAATTTTACATCTAGGAATATCTCTTCAAAGACTGTGCTTAGTGGATATGTTACAGTCTGAATAAAAGATACTTTAGGCTTAAGGATTTCATAATTCAAAAATTGTGTGTTAACATTCTAAGTGCTACCTATTCAACAAATATTTCAAACCTTCTATGTTGAAAAACGTGTATTTTGCAAATCAAGACATGCTACATGGAGAACAGATTAATTGAAGGATCCTTGGTTATCTCTCATATGAACTACAGTGTACTTAAGTCCAACAATTTAATTTTCTGAAGTCGCACTTAGTTTTTGACTGATGTGTAGCTGTGTAAGAATTCTGTGCTCAAATTTCTATCTGTAGCATTTTCCAACAGACAGACTTCTTGCTTCTGAATGTGCTTAACCAAATATCATAAAAACTAATTAGTTTCAGGTTTAGCTGACAAAAAATATTGGGAAAAAAACCTTGATTTTCTTTCACCTGTTATAATTATTTATTTACCCAGACCCTTGTAACTCCTCAAAGCAACAATTACAGTGAACTTTGGTCTAAAAACGTACACGGCCATTGCGGGTAAGAAGGCAGTGAGGTGGAATAAGATAGAAATGGCTTAATATTTTGATGGGGAAGTCAAGGTATGAGATTATACTGTCCCTTTCTTAAACATCTTTGAAGTATTTCTTATGAACACAGTGTGGCGAAGGCTGCATATACCCACAATTATGTCCCAAACATTGCCAAAACTTGTCCCTACATGTTTTGATCAAACCTTTCCTTCTAGAGTGGCTACTCAGCCAGAGCTGAGTAAACAAAGGGCCTGGCATAACCAAGCCAGGGTAAACAACCCAACCTGCCTTTTTGGGATAAACAAGGTCATGCACCCACTTTGTGGGATGGTTGTGCTTCTTCCAAGTTTGGGCATAATTCTGACCACGTGTTCTGCCATTACTTAGTGGTGATTGCCACGTTTGACTATTGGCTAATTCCAAGCCTTGAGCATTTATAAATATTACCCAAATTGTAGATTTGAGATCCTGCCGGTAAACCTAGCCACCTGGGAGAGAACTTACCTCAATCCTTTCAGCATGTCTAAGTGTCTGCTGCAGTCATGAGGTTGCAGACCTGCAAACCAAACTCTTTGTGTGCCCACTCACAAAGTAAGGACCATGCCTAGCAACCTCTGTGTGTTGGCTGCTCAGCCACAGTAGCGGGAGTCACCTCCTGCCACTCCACAGTCCTGTGAGTTAAGCTCTACATGATTCAGAGCACTGCCCGTGCTCTGCCAGGACCATCTGTGAGTGTCCTGGATGCTCACTCGAGCCAGGGAAAAGCCACACCGCTCCTCGCAACCCCCGCCCATGCTCTCAAGCTGCTCTGGGAGGGAAACTGCTCCCCCAACAGCATTCTGCAGATCCACAGGACTGCCAGCAATGGGAAGCGCCAAAGAACCTGTCCAGGTGAACCTGCCTGTTGGCAGAAGTCTGCACTGCATCCCCCACAGCAGCAGGAGAAAGCTGTCTCCATTGCCCCGGGAAGCCAGTACCAGGTCCCCATGAGCCCCTGTGTCTTTTCAGTGACCAGCTACGGCCCCGCTGGATCCCCATGAGCCCTGGCAGACAGCATAGCAGTAACTTAGTAATCAGTTTATCATGTAAAACTATGTCTTTTCAGTGTTCACATGTTTAACACCAATTCTGGTTCTGTTAAAACTCCCATGCTTTAGCCTGCATTGTTTTGTAACTTGTAGTTTATAAGGCAGCACTCCAGTTATGCCCACAGCCATAATTTGTAACCATGAATTAAGTCTCTGAAAAGTTCCTTTAAAATTGTACCTAACACATAGCCACACCACTGTATAAGCTGCCAAACATCTTGTCAAGTTATCACCCAGTTATCAAATAACTGTTTTATATTTTGCTAATTTGGATCAAAAAATTGTTATACTGTACCAGTTTCTGGGATATCTCCACAACCATGCACTGGGATTGGCATATGTATTTTGATATAAGGTTATTAATCTATTTTATATTAATAAATATTTTTCATAATTAATAACCATTACTAATCATGACACACAAGGAAAAAATTAGTTTTAAAAAATGCCAAAATATGAAAAGAACTTTTTTATTTATATAAGGATACCCTCTACATAGTGAATAGTCTATATAACTATGGTACAGGTGGTACAAGTATATGCTTAGTCTAACCAGAAAATACAATACTATCATTGGAGGTGTTCAGGAGGAGACTTGACGGGGTGCTTGGTGCCATGATCTAGTTGTTTAGGTGGGTTGGATTGGTTGATAGGTTGGATGCAATGATCTTGAAGGCCTCTTCCAACCTGGTGTATTGTATTGTATATTATTACAGTAAATAATAGATTCAGTCCTAACTTTCACATCACTTGAAAAAATTATATTTTTGCCATTGGAATTACCAGAATTATTCAAAGGAAGGTATTACATCCATTTTGGTGAAGAGGTCTGTTTATTTGGGTGACAAGCACTGGTATAATTTCCTTCTGTACTCTGGATTTTGTGCACAGTGCTCATACCTATTCCGCAAAAGAATTATCTTGCTTAATGCATGTTTCAACAGCAAATTTGCTACTACTCAGGATAACATTGAAAAGAAGGACTACCTCTTTAATTACAACAATTAGGACTTGTTACTAAAGTTCAATGATTTCACACACAAATCCCTGATCAATAGCACATAAGAGCAGTTATGAAAAAATCCCTGAAACGATTTTATTTTTTGTGAACTTCTAATAAAATAAAACCAACTTGAAAGAGTAGCAGTATACATAACTGAATTAAGGAGGAAAAAACAAATAAATAAAACAAACAAAAAAAACCCACCAAACCCCAGAAACTTCAGTTCTTTTCCAAAGTTATAACTCTCTGATTTTAAAGTGCTAGCATAGAAATACTAGTTGAACATGTTTTATTATAATTATCTTCATCACATAAGAAAAAATGCTCAAGTTCCCTTGACCAGTGACACTAGTGACCCAAAATATATTTTACATTCAAGGGCCATGAAACTATCCTAACCTGGTGATATGTAAAAGAATCTATACAGGAAAATAAGACCACAACCAACCAAGTGCAGTTGACTAGATAAATCTTTTCTATCTCTGTGAAAAATAAAAATAGTGGATTTGAGAATAGACTGAAATGGTCTGAGACAAAAGCTAAAGCAGGCTCCAGGCTACGGATCTCACCTTCATTGAGCTCCAGTCTGGGTGAGGAGAGGCTGAGGGAGCTGGGGTTGCTTAGCCTGGAGAAGAGGAGGCTCAGAGGAGACCTTATTGCTCTCTACCTGAAGGGAGGTTGTAGCCATGTGGGGGTTGGTCTCTTCTCCCAGGCAACTAGCACCAGAACAAGAGGACACAGTCTCAAGCTGCACCAGGGGAGGTTTAGGATGGATGTCAGGGAGAAGTTCTTCATAGAAAGAGTGATTGACCATTGGAATGGGCTGCCCAGAGAGGTGGTGGATTCACCATCACTGGAGGTGTTCAGGAAGAGACTGGATGGGGTGCTTGGTGCCATGATGTAGCTGATTACATAGTGTTGGATGATAAGTTGGACTCAATGATCTCAAAGGTCTTTTCCAACCTGGTCTATTCTATTCTATTCTATTCTATTCTATTCTATTCTATTCTATTCTATTCTATTCTATTCTATTCTATTCTATTCTATTCTACGCTACGCTACGCTACGCTACTCTACTCTACTCTACTCTTCACAAGGTGAATTTTGCTTGTATACACAAAATTACTTTGGAAGAGATGAATTACTGTTTACTTTGCTCAAACTGAGCATGGCTGTCCCCTCTTCCATTGCAGCATCACAGTAATCTGTCTGCTGGAATCAAAAGTGGGAAAGAGATCTAAAGGCTAAGAAGCTGCCTTTCCCCTCAGCTTCCATCTCATCACACTCACATGCTTGACACTTCATTCTAAACCTTGTCAAATACCAATTTGTTTTATTATTATTACTTTTATGTGTTGTTTTTTTAACAAGCCATCAACAAGCCAAACCCAACAAGATTTGCTTCCTAGATATTGTTTCTAGTTTTCTTGATAATTCTACTCATGATTGTCATGAAGGTTTTTTCTCTTTGACCTTCAGACTTCTTCTGAACCTTTAAAAAATTATTTCTATTTCATTAGCAAAGTATTCTTTTCTCTGCCTTCTCACAGTTTTGATAATGACCATCCACTTAACTTCATTGCTTCTTAATATTTAATATTACAATCCAAAACACGAAGGTGAAGGGATTATATTCTTAAAGTACTTGTCACGGGTTGAGGTACATCTGTTACTCAAAATCATCCCATCCTCATGCCTACTGCAAAATGGAAGTGCTGCCTGGAGCAAAGTATTATGGGACATAAAGTTCAGACTGTAACATGAGAGAATTCCTGTTTCAGTTATTCTTTGGGGTTCTGATTTTGGGGTGTCGCTCTTTTCTGTGAGATGGCAGCAGAAGAGGGAGTAGTGGGGAGTTAGTTCACTGGCCTCTGCTTTCCGCATTTTGCTGAGCTTTTTCTGCAAATAGGCCGAGGTAACTGTGCATTGTAGTATCGCATCTTTCATATTAAAACACCTTATCTATTTATCTCAACTTGGAGAATCATAGGAGCAAAGCCATTTTTATGGTTCTGTGTTTTCATAAAGTGTTTAGATGTTCCTTGAAGGAGCTGCTCAAAATCCCACTTCATTCAGTCTTACCATGGTGTAGTGGTTTGGATAAAAAAGAGACTGATATTCCCCACTACCAGAAATCATTAGTTTATGCCATTTTTACAACTTTAGGTCATTACCAACCTGAACAGGTGATTCTGGGTTGTTCTCCCTCTTTCCAGGTTATGAGTATGTGGGTGTTTTTCTTGTTTTCAGTATTTCTGGATGGTACATATAATACGATAATACAGTAATACAATAAACCAGGTTGGAAGAGACCTTCAAGATCATCACATCCAATCCATCAAACAGTCCAACCCACCCAAACAACTAGACCATGACACCAAGCACCCCATCAAGTCTCCTCCTGAACACCTCCAATGATGGTGACTCCACCACCTCCCCGGGCAGCCCATTCCAATGGGCAATCACTCTCTCTGCATAGAACCTCTTCCTAACATCCAGTCTAAACCTCCCCTGGTGCAGCTTGAGACTGTATCCTCTTGTTCTGATGCTGGCTGCCTGGGAGAAGAGACCAACCTCTGCCTGTCTACAACCTCCCTTCAGGTAGTTGTAGAGAGCAAGAAGGTCACCCCTGAGTCTCCTCTTCTCCAGGCTAAGCAACCCCAGCTCCCTCAGCCTCTCTTCATAGGGCTTGTGTTCCAAACCCCTCACCAACTTCGTTGCCCTTCTCTGGACACGTTCCAGCAACTCAACATCCTTCCTAAACTGAAGGGCCCAGAAATGGCCTTTCCTTTCTTTCTGTCTGATGTAATCTGATACTTTTGTAGTGGAGGAGTAAATATTCTTTGTAAATCAACTAGAAAAACTCTCCCTGCCTTTTTTTTTTCCCCTCCCTGTCTTATCTCTTGGTAAGAGGGGAGGGAGGCAGCAGAAGGGGGAAAGGTGGGGGCGTGAGCAAGGGGGAGGAAAGCACTAAAACCATAACACATGGTGTATAACCTTATTGTATAAAGCAGTTATTATCCATATTTATGGCAATTTCTTACTTTCTTTTTTTAAATTTTTCCCTCCAGAAGAAAAATGCAAGTTTGACTGCTAGGGTAGCTCAAGAAACAAACTCCTTGCTGAATTAAGTAGAACAGCGAAATGACTGATGCCAGCCGTTAAACTGAAAAATCTTACTGCAAGACTGATTTTATCATTATTCAAATTTTCTCCCAAGAGTATTGCCGTAGGAAATATTCTACTAGCTAAAGAAAGGTGGGTTTTATTATGCAGTTATTACTTTCTGGTCTCCTACATTGCAAGACTGTTTTACCTTGCATGCATGAAAAATATTTTATTTATTCTTCTGACTGTTTCAGAAGAATAATGGACCAGATAATTAGCACACACAGTTTTAATCTTCTCACCTAAGAATAGGACTTCAGTAACACCCAGCTTGATTTATGAAAATTTTCCTTTCAAAAATATTTTTGTATACTCATAAATAATTCTGATGATTGTTTGACATGTGAAGAATTTGAAAAAAAAAAATTCTTCCATTATTCACATCAGGCAGCATCAAGAGGAATAATTTTGAAGTTAGAAGAACGGTTGTTGTGTAACATTAGTCTAAAAAGACAAGTCTATTACCAGAAAGCCATATAAAATACGAAATAACATTTAGGCACGTTTTTCATTTCAATGTATATTCTTTATTATTTTATTGCAAAAGTCAAAATTTACTCTTTTTTGGGGAGGGGAGAGGGAGGCAATGAAAATATTTTGTGCTTATCTATTCTGATTTCTGACTTTGTTGTTTTATTATTGTAATTAATACCTTATTCATTAACACTCCAAACTACCTTTTCAATAATCATAGTGAAAGAATTAATGGGTGAATAGAATACAAGCACAAGTTGAAGAAATTGTTCCACATTACTGATCTGTAATATATGAAATCTAAAAAGATTGTTTTCACTTGCTAATGAAATACTCCAGATTACCTAAAAATGTTTCTCAGCAAGACCTATTGAGTAAAAGTGATGTTGCATTTTTATGAATATGATGGGTAATCTATTTTTCTCATTTTAATGAATTCTGTAGTAATACAGATATTTTCTGTAAAATTTTATGTCTTCATCTAAAAGTTTTGCTGACAATTATAACATTGCCACTTCTTTGCCAAAATAAAGGCCTTTTCCCTGTTTTGAGGAACATTTTCAAGAAGTCATTTTGATTATGCTCATTAAATTGGAAAATGCTCCAGATGTTGCTGCTTGAGTTGTCTGTTCATGAAAAACTGTATTATTAACCTATTAAGGCACGTCATTCAAAGCCACTCTCTCTTAAAATTTACACTTGCTGAGGGCTTTGCCTGTGGTGAGAAGTGTCTGACTCACTTGAAGACTCTCAATTTACAAATAATAATACTATAAAAGCTGTAATAACAGGTGCTATGAATCTGCTATACTGAATTTCCATTAATCATTAGCTTAAGTGATGCAATTTATTCAGTTCGACAGATATAAAAGCTTTTTTGATTTATTTATTTATCATCTTCCTGAGGTCTTCTGTACTATTTTATTGCCTTCTGGTATCACTCATTTAACAGGAGCTCCAAATTTAAGTTAGATTTAGCTGTCTACTGTAGAACTCGGAAAACAGTGTGCTCAGCAAAGATTCCTAAAGTATGTGGGCACAGCCCCTATAGAGACACTGAGTCACTGAAGACTAACAAATATCATTGAAAGCACCTTACATCTGGACTTAAAATTGAACATAGCATATGACCATAAAAAAACAAACAAACAAACCTGCAAGAATTTTCTTCTTGTTCTTTTTCTTTTTTCTGTTGTGTTTTTTTTTCCTCCTCCAAACCTTCTATTTGACATTTATTCTAAATTCTAATAAGTGGATTGTAGATTCCATTAAGTCTTGTGAATCCAGAAAAATTATGAATAAGCTTCTTAAGCCTTTTGGCTTACTTAAGCATATTAAAACTAATTTAAAAAAATTGTGAAGCTTTAATTGATTTAAAACTTGTCCCTAATATGTACACGTAAATGTGGTTTCCTGGATGTCCACCTTACAGTTTTACAGAGCTTATTTTATGCATCCTGATGAGTTTTACCAATCATTATCTACTGTTGTGCACTAATAGCCAGTTATGGAAACCAGAAGTGCCCTGCTCCTTTCCCTTATTATGAAGTGATAGTGTCATGTAGGAAGTCACTTACTTAGCACAAAACTATTCTAGTTCATCTGTTGTATTCCACATCTGTGGCACATAATGATGAGTATATATGAGAGATGGAAGAGAATGTGTTCTGGAGTGTATATGTAAAAATTAACTGCTTTTGGTAGAGCTCTTTTGTAGTAAAATAATCAGATAGCAAAACAGATAAAGGAATGACACATCTAGAACAATTTCTCCAAATACTGTATATACATTACAGGAAAGAGTCATTAATGTTTGTAATATATATTTATAAAATATTTATGTAACTAAAAAAGCATAAAATCATAGTAGTTTGACCTTGACACCAAGCTTAATACAGTGTACTAAAAGGCAGTCTTGAAATTGTCAAGAGACAAGTAACTAATCCTGCTGACATCTACAACTACCTGAAGGGAGGTTGTAGACAGGCAAGGGTTGGTCTTTTCTCCCAGGCAACCAGCACTAGAACAAGAGGACACAAGTCTCAAACTGCGTCAAGGGAGGATCAGACTGGATGTTAGGAAGAAATTCTACACAGAGAGAGTGATTGCCCATTGGAATGTGCTGCCCGGAGAGGTGGTGGAATCACCACCATTGGAGGTGTTTAGGAGGACTTGATAGGGTGCTTGGTTGCATGGTTTAGTTGATTAGGTGGTGTTGGATGATAGGTTGGACACGATGATCTTGAAGGTCTCTTCCAACTTGGTCTATTCTATTCTATTCTATTCTATTCTATTCTATTCTATTCTATTCTATTCTATTCTATTCTATTCTATTCTATTCTATTCTATTCTATAATTTATTCATGAATACTCTTAGTAGCAGGAAGGCATACTGAAAGGAACAGGTCAGCAGTTGTAATTAACAAGTGGCTCAGAGGATATTCTATCCAACATCTTAAGGTTTATTTTTTAATTTTCCATATAATAGGTGCTACCAAAAGAATTTTGGGGTTTTTGATCATGTGGGAACTTTCTACAGCACTAGGTCAGCCAGCAACAGATGGAATGCATCTGCCCCAGAAGGGGAGAAAAATCTTATTGCATGAGAATGGCCTGTCTCCCAAAGGGAAAAATTCTATTCTATTCTATTCTATAATTTATTCATGGTTCTAGGAAGGTCAGCAGTTGGCAGGTCTCATTGTCAGGGCTTTAAACTAGATTGAATGTAGTTGTGATGTAAAGTTGCCATCACAGAAACGTGATGGGATGACTCACATGACTGGAGCACTGTAATGGATGGCTACAGGCACTTCAGGAGAGACAGGGGAGGGAGAAGGTGTGGATGGGTGGCCCTGTACACAAGGGAGGCACTCGATGCCATGGAACTAGAGATGAAGGATGCTCAGGTTGAGTGGCTGTGGGTGAAAATTAGAGGGAAGACCAACAAAGCTGACATCCTGCTTGGTGGTAGGCCACCCAACCAGGATGAAGATGTTGATGAATTATTTTATAGGCAGCTAGAGGCTGTCTCGAGAACACCAGACCTTGTTCTTATGGGTGATTTTAACCTGCCTGATATCTGGTGGGAACTTACACAGCAGGGAGGAGGCAGTCTAGGAGGTTTTTAGTCTGTATGGAGGATAGTTTCTTATCCTATCTGCTGCACAATTCTACCAAGGGTAAGGTTTTGCTTGACCTTCTTTTCACTAACAGAGAAGGGCTGGTGGGAGATGTGGTGGTTAGAGGCTGTCTGAGGTCCAGTGACCATGAGATAATTTAATTTTCAGGGACTCAGGGAGCACTATAGTTCCCCTGTGATCCAGGAGGAAGCAGTTAGAGACCTTCTTAGCCACTTGGATGCTCACAAGTCCATGGGACCAGATGGGATCCATCCTAGGGTGCTGAGAGAGCTGGCAGATGAGCTGACCAAGCTACTCTCTATCATTTTTCAACAGTCGTGGCTTCCTGGAGAGGTCCCAGATGACTGGAAGCTGGCCAACATGATGCCCATCCACAAGAAGGTCTGGTTGGATGAACCAGGGAATTACAGACCTGTCAGCCTGACCTCAGTGCCAGGCATGATTATGGAACAGGTCATCTTGAGTGTAATCCCACAGCACTTACAGGATGGCCAAGGGATCAGGCCCAACCAGCACAGATTTAGGAAGGGCAGGTCTTGCCTTACCAACCTGATCTCCTTCTATGATCAGGTGACCCACATGGGGGATGTGGGGAGGCCTGTGGATGTGGTCTACCTGGACATCAGCAAGGCCTTTGATACCGTCCCACATAGCAAACTCCTGGCCAAGCTGTCAGCCTGTGACTTGGACAGCAGCACTCTGTGCTGGGTTAGGAACTGGCTGGAGGGCTGAGCCCAGAGAGTGGTGGTGAATGATGCCACATCCAGCTGGGGGCCAGTCACTAGTGGTGTCCCTCAGGGATCAGTGCTGGCCTGCATGCTCTTTAATATATTTATTGATGATCTGGACAAGGGTATTGAGTCCATCATCAGTAAATTTCCAGATGACACCAAACTGTGTGCAGGTGTTGCTCTGTTAGAGCGTAGAAGAGCTCTGCAGAGGGACCTCGACAGGCTGGACAGATGGACGGAGTCTAAGGGCATGAGATTTAAAACATCTAAGTGCCGGGTTCTACACATTGGCCACAACAACCCCATGCAGTGCTACAGGCTGGGGTCAGAGTGGCTGGAGAGTGGCCAGGCAGAAAGGGACCTGGGGGTACTGGTGGACAGCTGGATGAGCATGAGCCATCAGTGTGCCCAGGTGGCCAAAAGGCCAATGGCATCCTGGCCTGTATCAGGAATAGTGTGGCCAGCAGGAGCAGGGAGGTCATTATGCCCCTGTACTCAGTACTGGTTAGGCCACACCTTGAGTACTGTGTCCAGTTCTGGGCCCCTCAGTTTAGGAATGATGTTGAGTTGCTGGAGTATTTCCAGAGAAGGGCAACAAAGCTGGTGCAGTGTTTGTAGCACAAGCCCTATGAGAAGAGGCTGAGGGAGCTGGGGTTGCTTAGCCTGGAGAAGAGGAGACTCAGGGGAGATCTTATTGCCATCTAAAACTACCTGAAGGGTGGTTGTAGCCAGGTGGGGGTTGGTCTGGTGCAACCAGCACCAGAACAAGATGACACAGTCTCAAGCTGCACCAGGGAAGGTTCTTCATAGAAAGAGTGATTGCCCATTGGAATGTGCTGCCCAGGGAGGTGCTGGAGTCACCATCACTGGAAGTGTTTAGAAAGAGACTGGATGGGGCTTTTGGTGCCTACGTTAAGTTGATTAGATAGTGTTGGATGATAGGTTGGACTCAATGATCTCAGAGGTCTTTTCCAACCTGGTCTGGTCTATTCTATTCTATTCTATTCTATTCTATTCTATTCTATTCTATTCTATTCTATTCTATTCTATTCTATATTTCAAGAAAATATGTCTGTTTCATATCTAGTAATAATTAAATCATATACTGAAATCTTTGATTGTATGTTGTCCTCATCCTGCCACAGACACAAAAAGAACTAGAATGTAAATTGGTCCTGCAGAAATACATGATGACTTTAACTGACTGGGGAATCAGTCCTCTCTTATAGTAAGTCTTATTCACCCCTGCCATTCTCATACATTTACAAATGTGAAAACATCTCCATCTGGCAAGTTCTCAAGTCTACGTACTTAGACATTCAGGGCAGATATTCTCCCAACCCTTATTTTCAGCATTCCTACTAGCAAAAATCAAAGAAGCCATGCAGACACTTAGATACACTATGACTATCCTCTGAGATTTTTAATAGACCCTCAAGGTCTGTATAAAATCATAAAAATATAAAGTAATTGGAAGGATCTCTGAAGCTCAAAGCAAGTTCAAAATTCAGAAGTAGATTAAATGGCCTAGTACCCTGCCCAGTTAAGCTCTGAGTATCTCCTTATATGTTATGTGCTACCTTCTAATTATTTTGGTGATCCTCCTCTGGACTTTTGTCAGTATGCCAGCATCATTATAGTGCTATTGGACCAAAAGCTGAACCAAATAATCCACATGGTATCTCACAGGTGCTGAACAGAAGGGAATAATAAATTGCTTGACCTGCTGGGGACCCTATTGCTAGTGAAGGCTTTTACAGGATTAGCCTTCATTGCTGCTGTACTAAATACTTTATCACTTTGAATGATTTCTTCTGATTATTCTCCAGTAAGTGGAATTACAGATAAGGGTGAAATATTCTTTGTGAAAATGGTTTTTCTGTATCTTAAGTGTTGATAAATGCAGATTGCTGTTTTAAACCTCACCATAAGTTGATGCTGACACATCATTCCTGACTCAACAAAATTCAAGTGTACAATTCAGTAACAGAGGTGTCTGATGGTATTTGATATACTCCAGACCTGAAATCTCTCTCCATCATCCAGAACATAATTCTTATCAAAGAATCATTGACTCATAGAATGTTTTTTGTCTAAGAAGTGACCTTTAGAAGTCATCTATCCCTCTGCCTCAAGCAGGTGTGTGTTCAACCAGATCCGGCTAAAGGTTGTTCAGAGCCCCATCCAACCTGACTTTAAATCTGCATATCTACCATCTCTCTGGACAGCCTGTTCCAGTGTTTCACCATCCTCACTGTAAAAAATGTCTTCCTTATATCTAGTCTAAATCTCCATTCAGGTACACACCTTTCCTGTAATGAGGACTCTAGAGCTGAACACAGGACTCCATGTGGGGTCTCACCAGAACAGACCAGCAGGTCAGAATTACTTACTTTGCCCTTATGGTCATGCTTCTTTTGATGTAGCTGTGGCAGTTTAGGCTGGGTGCCTCCTGTTCCTGCCACATAAGCTCTGCTGCCTGTGTCCAGAGGGTCCAATCCAGTAGGTGGACACAGGAAGCTGTGTATTTCATACCCATAATATCCTGCGCCCTATAAATCCACCTGCAAAGTCATTCTCTTACTCTTTCTTCCCTCTCTGCTCTCATGGGAGATGCTGCCTATCGGGTAACAGCGGGGGAGTTATCCCAAGGCCTCTTAGGCCTGGCTAGGCCTAATGCCAGGAGGAGAAGGGGGGAAAGGGCAGTCTCAGATCTGGCCAGTCTTGAGACCAGCCTAGCAGTGGGGGGAGTAAGAAAGAGCCCTGGGGGTTTTGGGTATACCCTCAGATGGGGAAAAGGGAAGTGTTGGGAGCCCTTTGGGTGTGCTGGAAGAGACTCTGTATAATTTGGGATTCTTTTGTCACTATGCTTTGTAGCTTCTGTAAAACACTTGCTGCTTTTCCATTTAAACTTTCCATCACTTTTGCAATCCATTTGTTTGAGTGTCATTATTTTGTCCCTCTCAGGGGCAAGAGAGGATCTGCCTGGCCTCAAACCAGGACAGTAGCCCAGGATACAGCTAGCCTTCCAAACTGTAAATTCATATTAATAGCTCATATCCATCTTTTCATCCATCAGTATCCTATAGACCTTCTCTGCTTTCTCATATCTGCTCTCAATCCATTCATCCCCTAGCCTGTATCTGTATCAGAGATCTCCCTGACCCTGGTGGAGGACCTTGCACTTGGTGGTGTTGAACCTCACAAGGCTCACACAGCTCTAGTTTTCAAGTTTTTCCAGGTCCTCCTGAATGGCATCTTGTCCTTCAGTATGCAAACCACACCATTTATGTCTTATGATGTACTACAGTCCTGTGTAGATGGCCTGGATAACATAAGGATGAACTCCTGTCTAATCAGTGACAAAAAGTCATTGTATTCATCTAGATTTACCTGTCTAAAAATTACTCTAAAATGGAGGCATTTAGAGATAGCTGCCTAAAGAATTAAAACAATTAAGTTCAGAAAAAGGTATTCCATGTCTCAGAGATATGTGTCAGGATGGGTAAGTCATTCCTTCATTAATAGTACTGATTTCATTACACTGTCGGTAAGAAGGGCTTCAACAGCAAGATAACTAACTCCTAGATGGCTAGGGCAGGTAAAATAAATCCCATCTCAAGTGACCTACATTTCTCACTAGCATTAGCTAAGTCCTGTCAATGGATTTGAAAAATTTTCCTGACAATGACAGTAGAATATAAAATGTTGTTTGTGTCATGATTTTGTTTATGTTGATAATTATTTAGATCTAAACAGCTGACCAATATTTATTCATATAGATATTTATTGCTGGATTTATTTATAGGTAAATAATGTGAAATCACACTGTGATAAGCTTTGAGGGTTCGATCATTGTGTACACAATAACCTTCTTCAGCAATGTCTTACAGAAGCTTTAAACAAAATACTATTTCCTCTTAGAGTGACCACATATATATTATTTTTATTTAATCAAAGGTGCAAGCTTTCTCTGCTTTTGCTTCTTATTTCTGGTTTTGCAGCTCTTGCCCCTTTCTCTTATATGTTTTATAATTTATTCAAAATGCACCATTAATATTGTGGGTGCGCCATTTTGACTGAATGAGCTACTTAAAAACAAATTGCAATCATTCAAGAATTTAATTTTAATAACACAGGGAATGAAGGTATACTCTTCTGAATCAATCAGAAACACCCTGACATAGTTTAAGAGCTCCCTCTTCTGACCATGAAAAATCAGAATGTTACGTTTTCTTAAAATCTGCTCTTATCCAGAGAGGTAATTTAAGGATCTATGCTTCTAAATGTTTACATTGATTCATTGGTTTGCCACCATTTCTTCATGTCCAGATCAAGCCTAAGGTACTATGT
This sequence comes from Picus viridis, assembly GCA_033816785.1. Classification (NCBI taxonomy): domain Eukaryota; kingdom Metazoa; phylum Chordata; class Aves; order Piciformes; family Picidae; genus Picus; species Picus viridis. The sequence continues at coordinate 69,362,584 of CM066566.1, forward strand.
GTGTTTGTTACTAAAATCAGGCTATATATGTTGGGATAGCACCAGTGCAGATTGGAACACCACCACGCTTCAAGGATCATTCAAGCATATTTCCATTTGTTCAATGCAAATATTAAGAAAGATTATTCAACCCTACCTACAAATTCGTTTCTCAGGTGCAAGTAATAACAAATTCTGCAATAATATTTTCCTTAGGATGGAGTTCAGATTTCAGTGGTAGACTTTAGACTCCTGTTATAAAATACCATGAGACATTTGTGTCAAACTTCAGAATTAAATCCAACAATCAGTGTTCTTGCTGAGATGCTATACAAAGCCAGAAATGGAGGAAGGATGGATGACAGTAAGTCTCCTTCAAATCTCCACACATATGTAATTCATTCAGAGAATTAATTTGAGATCCAGTGCCCAGAAAACCAACCACTTGCTCTAACCAAAGGAAAGTGGAACTTCCATCTCCCCCTAATATACAACATGGTCAGAAATTACGTTCTCTTGTTCCCGCCTCTTATTGTTGAGTAGTTAAAATTCTTCTCTAGTATGTAGGAGAGCAAGGTTTCATTCTTTCCCCTGCAGCAGAGGAAAGTAAAGACTTTTTTTTTTATACTTTATATGACTGAATCAGAAATCAAGCAGCTGACTACTGAATTGATTTCAAATGGCTCTTTGTCTTCAGCTGTTCTAACTTTCTTCCCACAAAGGGCCCAGTTCTGGAAGCCTGATTGGATATTTTTGCATTCTTTGTTCATAGAATTGTTTTATATGCTTACCCACTTGGAAACAGGCAGCTATTAAATTGATTGATACCTAATGGTGAGAACTAGGAGTAGACAAGCTCTGGGAATAAATTATTTCAACCATTCTGCATGACTGAAAATAAACAGCTGACTACCTTTATGCTTTCTGTGGCATATGGTCATTAGGAATATGTAGAATATTGATAGAGGAAGTCTACCACACTGAATCCATTCAGTCAAAAAAGTTACAACAGTATTTAAGTTTTTAATTTGTAGGCATGATGTGTGTCACATTTTTCAGCCACATCATGACCAAGGCATTTTCATGTATGTGTAAAATGAGATCTCTCGTGTCATTTAACAATGATTTGAACAAAAGTGAAATCAAAGTTATCACTACCTTTTTGAGAAATAATCCTGGACAACTATCAGGAGACAGAATGGTGTTCATAGTGAAAGAAAGGAAAAATAAAAATAGATGGTAAAAAGTTTGTGGTTGTTTTTTGTTGGTTTTGGGTTTTTTTTTCTGGGAACATTGTCACGCTCTAAAAAATAGATGCACATGCATGCACAAAATGTTGCTATTTGTATTTTAAAAATAGTTGAGAAATGTCCTGGTTTAAAACAGGACAGATGCTCTATTGCCCCAAGAAGGGGCAAAAGAATTGTGCTCATAGAAATAGATTGGATGGTGACGGAAACTTTAAATGGAAAAATAACTGATATTCTACAGAAACTACAAAACATAGTAGTAAGCATATCCCAAACATACAGATTTCCCTTACACCACACCCAAAATTCCCAGGCTTCCCTTCTCCCCATCTGAGGGTGCACCCAAAAGCCCCAGGGCTCGCTCTTCTCCCCACCACTGCTAGACTGCTCTCAGGCTGGCCAGGCCTGAGCCTGCTTCCTGCTTCTTATCCTGGCGTTAGGCCTAGACAGGCCTAAGAGGCCTGAGATACTGCCCCATCATTTACCCGATAGGGAGCATCTCCCATGGGAGCAGAGAGGGAAGAAAGAGAAAGAATATGACTTTGCAGCTGTATTTATAGGGTGCAGGGCTTATGGGTAGAAATACGCTATTTCCTGTGTCCATGTACTGGGCAGACACTGGAGATGTAACTATGTGGCAGCTTAGGAAGCACCCAGCCTAAACTGCCACAAGAAACAAGAAATAGAAATAGAAATAGAAATAGAAATAGAAATAGAAATAGAAATAGAAATAGAAATAGAAATAGAGATAGAAATAGAAATAGAAATAGAAATAGAAATAGAAATAGAAATAGAAATAGAAATAGAAATAGAAATAGAAATAGAAATAGGTGTATTTCCTCAGTTTGTTACAAATTTAAAACAATACTGCCTACTAGATTTCTAGTAACACTGTTCAAGCATACCTAAATCTCTCTATTTAGGTGTGGAAGCTAAAGAGTTCATAGCCTGGAGTAATAAAGCTTCAAAAGAATTATTTTGCAGGAATGCTTTTTGTAAGAGTAAATGGTCACAGACAGTACATAATGAAAAGAACTGTTTTGGAATAACAAAAGACATTTACTTCACCATGTTACAGAAAATGTTCTGCTTTACAGTTTTTTTAGCATTAGGAACCACTTCTGTAAATCGGTGCCTCAAGGAACTTCCTTTTATAAAATATCTTATTAAAGTTTGGTGAGAGGTACCACTTTGCTTGATCTGCCAATGACTCCTTTGGGGCACTGCATAAATTTATTATGAAGCACTGTAATGAATAATAAAACTATATTATCAGACTAAAGATGATTAGGGAATATTCATCACCTGCTTCTACCCCAGAATTATATATAAAATTACAGCATCAGCATAAAGTCTCAAGAGTGCCAGATGGTTTGGATTAGAATGCATCCTATAGCCACTGGATTATCGAATGAGTTCAAGTTTTACCAAGTGATTAGTGCTGTATTTTTAGTCTGCCTACAATATATTCTAGTATATGCTATTTAATCTTGTTTCTTAAAGATGTAACAAATTTCTCTGTACATCATATATGGCAGAAGTAGACAAAGCATTGCTAACCATTACATGCTAACTTGCAGTTATGCTCAAATTCCCAGCCAAGTTTTAGAGCTTAGTTTCCAAGTCTAATGACAGTTAAATACCAGACGTCCCTAGGGTCTGGATAAAGACAACAGTGGCCATGGGGATGATGTATACATATCTGTCATTCATCTGTTGAAAAACATATGATCATAGAATCATAGAATGGTTTGGCTTGGAAGGAACCTCCAAAGGTCATCTAGTACAACCCCCCTGCAATCAGCAGGAACGTCCTCCACTAGAACCCTATCAAGTCACGCCTTGAATATCTCCATTTCATTCTTAAGCAATGACCTTTTTCAATTATTTACTGCCTTCAAGTCTTACATAAAATGCTTACACAAGTGAAGACATGACTGACGGTTTACATCTATTCCAGGAAAATATGTTGTTCTTGAAGGAGACAAATACTACTCATTGATACATTATAAGGGAAGATTGTTATTAATGTTATTACCAAATGCAGAAAGAATAGCACAAAGACACTTACTGAACTTCTTCCATTTCATTCTGATAACTGTGATATTGAATTTTCACCACAATCAATTAGTAAACTGCTGCTACAAGGAAAAGTGTGAGATTTCACTTTCCTGGCAGTTCAAATTTATCATTTCTGCTAATATTCTGGGTTATGGCAGAATGACACGTTATATCTTCCAAACTTCATTGTTTCCTATCACAGGGCAGCACTTGTAGCTGTAGCTGACAGAATCTTTCTCCTCAATTGCGGATACACAAATTAATGCAACAGTGCAACATATACAAGTCATCACTCAGTTCAGTGTTCGACTTCCCCTTGTTTTATTCTAATCAAGCTACACAATGAACTACAACCAACTACAAGGACAATCCTTCCTAATCATAAAACAAAGTCTTATGCCATTGGATTACTTCTCAAACCTACGTAAAGGGCATTCATACCACTGGAAGAAGGGGTTCTTTAAGCACTTGACAACAGCATGATCCCAGTTGTATGTCTAAACCACTATACTTGGGGACACTTCTAGTCTCCATGGTGTAAGTAGAGGAACTACATGCTATAACCAGAATCAGCCCAAAACCCAGGAGGCCATGCTCAACACACCTGCCCCACATGTTGGTTCCTGCAAGAGAACCCAAGTACTGGAGCTCAGGAGGAACTTCAGGGCTCTTAAGAAATTCTTAAGATGTTTAATACAATACAATACAATACAATACAATACAATACAATACAATACAATACAATACAATACAATACAATACAATACACCAGGTTGAAAGAGACCTTCAAGATCATCACGTCCAACCCATCAACCAAACCAACCCACCTAAGACTTTTTAATGTGCATGTTAAGGAGCACATTCACCTGCCACTACTGTAGATTGTGCTTTATATTGGACAAGAGAAATAATTCACTTTATGCCAAAAGCATCTTCTTGTTGCTGAAAAAACAAAACAACACAAAACCAAAACAAAACAAAACCAAGCCAAAAACTTACATCAAAAGATAATGTGTGAAAGAGCAAAGCCATTAAGTTTTAAATAAGAAAACAGTAAAACCAGTAGTCTTACCAACAACTGATCAGGTGAACACATACAAGATAATATATTTGAGCTATCATGCAAAATCTGATTATAAAATTTATCAGATTTTCTGATACCCTAATCTATCCCAATCATAACATCAACTTTTTAAATATTTTAGCACCAGACTTGACCAGAGGAGAAATAGAATAGAATAGAATAGAATAGAATAGAATAGAATAGAATAGAATAGAATAGAATAGAATAGAACAGAACAGAACAGGTTGTAAGAGACCCTCAAGATCATCGTGTCATAGAATAGAATTAACCAGGTTGGAAGAGACCTTTGAGACCATCAACTCCAACCTATCATCCAACACTATCTAATCAACTAAACCATGGCAACAAGCACTCTATCCAGTCTCTTCCTAAGCACCTCCAGTGATGGTGACTTATGCATCTACCCAAAAAAGATGATTTTAGGGCTGTAGCCAGAGAAAAAAAATAAAATAAATTATAAGCGAAGGCTCAGAGGAGACCTTGTTGTAGCCTTCCAGTATCATAAGGGGACCTACAAGAAAGCTGGTGAGGGAATGATAGGACTAGGGGGTATGGAAAAAAAAAAAAAAAGAAATGGGTAGATTCAGATTGGATGTTAGGAAGTTTTTCACTGTGAGGGTGATGACATACTGGAACAGGTTGCCCAGGGAGGTGGTAGAAACCCCATCCCTGGAGGTTTTTAAAGCCAGGCTGGATGTGGCTCTGGGCAACTTGATCTAGTGTGAGATGTCCCTGCATATGGCAGGAGGGTTGGAACTAGAACTGAGGGGCCTGTGGTGTGCCCGGGCAGCCGGGAGGGCTGGTGGTGTCCTGGCCTGCATCAGGAGCGGTGTGGCCAGCAGGAGCGGGGAGGTTGTTCTGCCCCTGTACACTGCACTGGTTGGGCCACACCTTGAGTCCTGTGTCCAGTTCTGGGCCCCTCAGTTTAGGAGGGATGTTGACTTGCTGGAGCGTGTCCAGAGAAGGGCGACGAAGTTGGTGGGGGTTTGGAGCATGGGCCCTATGGGGAGAGGCTGATGGAGCTGGGGTTGCTTAGCCTGGAGAAGAGGAGACTCAGGGGTGACCTTATTGCTCTCTACAACTACCTGAAGGGAGGTTGTGGACAGGCGGAGGTTGGTCTCTTCTCCCAGGCGGCCAGTGCCAGAACAGGGGGACACAGTCTAGAGCTGCGCCAGGGCAGGTTTGGACTGGATGTTGGGAGGAGGTTCTATGCAGAGAGAGTGATTGCCCATTGGAATGGACTGCCCATGGAGGTGGTGGAGTCATCATCGTTGGAGGTGTTCAGGAGCAGACTTGATGGGGTGCTTGGTTGCATGGTTTCATTGTTTGGGTTGGTTGGATTGGTTGATGGGTTGGATGCGATGATCTTGAAGGTCTCTTCCAACCTGGTGTATTGTATTGTATTGTATTGTATTGTATTGTATTGTATTGTATTGTATTGTATTGTATTGTATTGTATAGATGATCCTTGAGGTCCCTTCCAACCCTAATGATTCTATGGTTCTGTAATAAGAGGTCTCTATAGTCTTCAGATGTTTAATTGTTCTTGTCTAAATACTACAAACAGGCAGGAAAGGCAACTTGAGCCCAGAATCTTCCTACTGAGATGACAATACCAAAGGCATAAATGCTTATCACTGTGCTTAATTCTTCACTAACTGTAGTGTGAGGATTTGTCCTACAAACACATTGATATGCATGTTTGTGTAGTAGCATATAATTTTCACAGAATATAAACTATTAGCAAAAATGCATACAAAGTTTGGTAAAATAAGAAGTCATGTTGTAGTAAAATGTCTCCTCATAGATGTGCTCTAATTTGGCTAATATTAAAATTCCGCCAGAATGTGCTATTGCTTATTTTCAGAAGTTCATGTTTACAGTATTATTTCACACTTGTAAATAAATCACAGTATCACAGTATCACAGTATAACCAAGGTTGGAAGAGACCCCAAGGATCATCAAGTCCAACCCGTCCCAACAGACCTCACAACTAGACCATGGCACCAAGTGCCATGTCCAGTCTCCTCTTGAACACCTCCAGGGATGGCGACTCCACCACCTCCCCGGGCAGCCCATTCCAATGACGAATGACTCGCTCAGTGAAGAACTTCCTCCTCACCTCGAGTCTAAACCTCCCCTGGCACAGCTTGAGACTGTGTCCCCTTGTTCTGGTGCTGGTTGCCTGGGAGAAGAGACCAACCCCTCCTGTCCACAACCACCCTTCAGGTAGTTGTAGAGGGCAATGAGGTCACCCCTGGTCCTTCTCTTCTCCAGGCTAAACAACCCCAGCTCCCTCAGCCTCTCCTCATAAGGCTTGTGCTCAAGGCCTCTCACCAGCCTTGTTGCCCTCCTCTGGACACGTTCAAGTGTCTCGATGTCCTTCTTAAACTGAGGGGCCCAGAACTGGACACAGTACTCAAGGTGTGGCCTAACCAATGCAGAGTACAGGGGCACAATGACCTCCCTGCTCCTGCTGGCCACACTATTCTTAATACAGGCCAGGATGCCATTGGCCCTCTTGGCCACCTGGGCACACTGCTGGCTCATGTTTAGGCGGGTGTCGATCAGCACCCCCAGGTCCCTCTCTGTTTGGCAGCTCTCCAGCCACTCTGACCCCAGCCTGTAGCTCTGCATGGGGTTGTTGTGGCCAAAGTGCAGCACCCGGCACTTGGACTTGTTGAATGTCATCCCATTGGACTCCGCCCATCTGTCCAGTCGGTCGAGGTCCCTCTGCAGAGCCTTTCTACCCTCTAACTGACTAACATCTATTCCCAACTTGGTGTCATCTGCAAACTTGCTGATGACTGACTCAATTCCCTCATCCATATCATCAATGAAGATGTTAAAGAGGATGGGGCCCAGCACTGATCCCTGGGGGACACCACTGGTGACTGGCCGCCAGCTGGATGTGGCACCATTCACCACCACTCTCTGGGCTCGGCCCTCCAGCCAGTTCCTAACCCAGCACAGAGTGTTACTGTCCAAACCATGAGCTGACAACTTAGCCAGCAGTTTACTGTGGGGGACGGTGTCAAAGGCCTTGCTGAAGTCCAGGTAGACCACATCCACAGGCCTCCCCACGTCCACCAGACGGGTCACCTGATCATAGAAGGAGATCAGGTTGGAGAGGCAGGACCTGCCCTTCCTAAATCCATGTTGGCTGGACCTGAGCCCTTGGCCATCCTGCAGGTGTGCAGTTATTGCCGCCAGGATAATCTGTTCCATCACTTTCCCTGGCACTGAGGTCAGGCTGACTGGCCTGTAGTTTCCGGGTTCCTCCATCCGTCCCTTCTTGTGGATGGGGACCACATTGGCCAGTTTCCAGTCATCTGGGACCTCTCCAGTGAGCCAGGACTGGAGGAAAATGATGGAGAGCTTCTTCTCTTCTTGCAGTTCTCTTCAGAGTTAGTAATTCAGAGAAGAAGGGGAAAAAAACCCAAACCCTTGAAGTAGTATAAAGCAGAAGAGCTGATGTACATTCAACTTTATGACAGAACACAAAAATGACACTGTATTCATGTTTTTCTTCTCTGCCATCTTAAAGAGGCATCTTCCTGAAGTTTCATCACAGAGTGCTATAAAACTGTTAACAGGAACATTGTATTTTCTTTCTTTTGAAATCTTTGCTGTTGACCTTCTTCACATATGTTTGGCATTTTCATCCATCTGCCTGTTGTGGTAGTATTAATGGACTAGTGAGTCATAAAAATGTTCTAAAACAGCCCACCTGACAGTCTGGTAGGTAGAATATGTGGGGTTTCTCTGTTCAGCATTTTTTCTACTTGATCTTATTTTTGCAAAGCAAATTCTTTTCTTTGGGACTATTTGATTCTTCTTCATCTCCCATATTAATATTTAATTGTGGTTTGATATTATTCAAAACCATATTCATCATCAAAACCATATTTCTTTACTGCTACCATATACATTTTATATGGTTTAAAACTTCCTAGCTCTATACATATGGGATGATAAGCAGACAGTGGTTGGAAATGTCACTTAAGACAGAGCTTATGAGATTCATACTCTTCGTCTGTGTGACAGAGTTAAAATATTTGTGCATTAATAGTTGGAGTTGTTTTTCTTTTTCTTTGTTATGTTTTGTGTTTTTTTTAAAGAACTCAACTGCATTCGAAAATTATTTTTCACTGATTCAAAAAATAAAACACAAAACCCCCAAGAGGTAAATGCGTATTTTAAAGTTACAAAAAGGGATTGCAATATTCTATCAGGATCATGGTTTATTTCAGAGGGATACTGTTTTACATGGTGCAGCACAGCACAGTACTAAGTTTTGTCAAAATACAGGGACTATGCATTACAATGCCACTACTTTTCATCAAATAGGTATTTATTTATTGCACATATGTTGTGGTAGGGTGAGAAAGTTCCCACACACACACACAAAAGAATCCACAGCTAACTCAGCCGGAGAAGCAGATGAAAGCTATATTTACAAGCAGAAATGGAATGCAATGAATATGTACAAAAATCTACAATATTTACAATATATACAGGAATATACAGCAATGTATGTAATACAGAAGACCCACAGCCGGACAAGGGGTGCTCCTCCCCGGCCGTGATCCCCTTCTCCCTGCCTACCTCCCCTTTTTTTCCAAAAGGGTTATAGAGAGAGAGAAAGGTAATTAAGGAGAAAATAAATTCTGTTAGTTCAAAGTGAATGCAAGAGTTAGTTTTCTTATCTGGTTAGCAAGGTCGTTCCTGCCCAGCAAGCTGTTGCTTCAGAGAGAGAAACAGGCCAGCCAACAGGACAGAGAAGAGCAGAATGACTCCAAACAGACTGAACCAAAAACTAAAAGTCGCATTATACCAATCTACCAATGAAATCAGTTTAGCATATCTTTGTTTTTCAATACATTCAGCCAGAGTGTTCAGAAATTGTCCATTTCTTAAAGGCACAGCCTAAACCGGTCACATATGTAAACATATATATTTAAATGTATTTGAAAATTAAATCGTGATGGATAATCTTGCTAGCACTAAGCAAAAATCAATGATGAGCCTGGCTTTACCACTTAGACTTTTTCAGGGAAAAAAACGTTAACATTTGTTATTGTGAGTGTCTTTTACTGTAATTATTTGAATAATATTATGGACCCATTAGAAAATAGTGAACAAATTTAAAACTGTAATTTCAGAATTTATTTGAGATACTATAAAAATAAGATATCCTATGACAATATATAACCTTTATGAGGATTAAAATAGTGATTATTTAGGATGCTATACAGCCTAGCTTCTGTATTCAAGTCATCCTTCAAGCTATTTTCTGAAAGCAGTTGAATGATATTAATAAAGACAGGTTGAATACAGACTGGCTAAAGCAAGGACTGTGTATCACAGTATCACAAAGGTTGGAAGAGACCTCAAAGATCATCGAGTCCAACCTGTCACCACAGACCCCATGACTAGACCATGGCACCAAGTACCATGTCCAATCCCCTCTTGAACACCTCCAGGGATGGTGACTCCACCACCTCCCTGGGCAGCCCATTCCAATGGCAAGCAACTCTCTTGGTGAAGAACTTTCTCCTCACCTTGAGCCTAAACTTCCCCTGTTGCAGCTTGAGACTGTGTCCCCTTCTTCTGGTGCTGTTTGCTATATTTTCTCTTGGGAAAATATAATTTTTTATAATCTACAATTTACAAACCCATTAACCTTTTTTTGAACACGTATATATATATTTAGAAATCTATGTAAAACTTACTTAAAAATAAAGGTAACAGTAAAAATTATATATTTGCCAGAAGAAGCTCTAAGTGGTATTTTTGTTCTGCATAAACTTAGAGCATCTCAATGTGATGAAGATATACAATTTTAAAATGGGGTCTTAAAGAAATTATTTTATTTAGCAACAATAAATAACACACCTTTATCTGTATTGTATATTCTCTGCATATACTATGCAGCCATTAATGTCAGCTTCAGTGTGACCTAATTTCTCCCTTTCAGAGAAGTAAATGTGCAGTTCTTATGACAAGGAACACACTGGCAGCCTTTTCAGTAACTGTTCCTTAAGCACTCAAATAAATAATAAAAGAAGGTAAATAATCTTGAAAAACTGGCAAAGTACCATGTAACGTGGACAGTGGTTGCCAGTTTTATTTTTTAACTGATCTGTCACTTCAAAGAAAGATTTTGTGGATAATAAACAAAGTGTATTTTGTATTGCAAATTGACTCCAAGCTCTCAGTTTCCTGAATGACCATGGCCTAGCAGAGTATAAAGATTTATGTGACCTTAGAATATCGATAGCTTCTAATTTTAAAGGTTCTGTTGTGTTTGCTTTTTCAGATGTGATTGACAGCTTGTAGTTGTTCTCTTTTTTTATCACTGCCTTAAAATCAAGCAGCTGCATCATAAATTTTAAAATAAGCCTGTTGACTAGCATTAAGTCAAAACACTCCTAATGGCTTTCTTCATTTTATTACAAGTACTGACATTCATTTCAACTCTGGATACATAAAACCACTGTAATATATCACTTCCAATCTCTGTACCTGTCCGTTGCAGATAGAATACACTATGACATGTCAACAGGGATACTCAACCTTCTGCTTACTAGTTTGTGTTCTCTCTACTGTCTTAGTTAAGTCAATACTTCTTTGTAAGCTTAGGATGTCTTTTTTTTTTTTTTTGCTTTTTACACTCTTTTAGAAAGATATGGTATCTATTACAAAACTAAAATGTTTTCTTTTTTATGAGGTTCAGCAAGACCAAGTGCAGGGTCCTGCTTCTGGGTCAAGGCAATCCCAGGCACAAATACAGGCTGGGCAGTGACTGGCTGGAAAGCAGCCCTGAGGAGAGAGACTTGGGGGTGCTGGTGGACGAGAAGCTCAACAGGAGCTCTCAATGTGCACTCGCAGCCCGGAAAGCCAATCAGATCCTGGGCTGCATCAGGAGAAGTGTGGCCAGCAGGTCAAGGGAGGTGATTCTCCCCCTCTACTCAGCTCTGGTGAGACCCCACCTGGAGTACTGCGTTCAGTTCTGGAGCCTCTATTACAAAAGGAATATGGAGGTGCTGGAACGTGTCCAGAGAAGGGCCACGAGGATGATCAGAGGGCTGGAGCACCTCTCCTATGAGGACAGACTGAAAGAGTTGGGGCTGTTCAGTCTGGAGAAGAGAAGGCTCTGAGGTGACCTCATTGTGGCCTTCCAGGATCTGAAGGGGGCCTACAGGAAGGCTGGGGAGGGACTTCTCAGGATACCAGGTAGTGATAGGACTAGGGGGAATGGAATGAAGCTGGAGGTGGGGAGATTCAGGCTGGATGTGAGGAGGAGATTCTTCACCATGAGAGTGGTGAATCCCTGGAATGGGTTGTCCAGGGAGGTGGTTGGGGGCCGTCCCTGGAGGTGTTTGCGACCAGGCTGGATGAGGCTTTGGCCAGCCTGATCTTGTGCAGGGTGTCACTGCCCGTGGCAGGGGGGTTGGAACTAGATGATCCTTGTGGTCCCTTCCAACCCTGACTGATTCTATGATACTAAGAGTACCCCAGTATTGACTTAGAAATGAACATTAGTTAATGAAGAATGCTATATTCTTGCTATATTCCAACTACACTGAGACATTTATTTACCTATTTCCTGAGCCTCAGCAGTCCAGAATAAATTTGTTCTTCTGCTTTGCAAGTTAAACTATTCAGTTAAGAACCTCAGGTTGCTTGCTATTAATAATTCTTAAATATGCATATATGTGTGACACTTGCATGCACTTCTAAATGTATACACTTCAGAACATCAGGGAAATAGAAAATAACAGCTTTTGTTCCTCTTTCTAAGAGTTGTAGGTATGAAGTAAGCCAGTAAATATGGCATTTTAACTATACACCAGGGGAGATAGAATAGAGTAGAGTAGAGTAGAGTAGAGTAGAGTAGAGTAGAGTAGAGTAGAGTAGAGTAGAGTAGAGTAGAGTAAAGTAGAGTAGAGTAGAATAGAATAGAATAGAATAGAATAGAATAGAATAGAATAGACCAGACCAGACCAGACCAGACCAGGTTGGAAGAGACCTTCAAGATCATCGTGTCCAACCCATCATCCAACCCACCTAATCAACTAAACCATGCAACCAAGCACCCCATCAAGTCTCCTCCTGAACACCTCCAGTGATGGTGACTCTACCACCTCCCTGGGCAGCCCATTCCAATGGGCAATCACTCTCTCTGTGTAGAACTTCTTCCTAATATCCAGCCTAAACCTCCCCTGGTGCAGCCTGAGACTGTGTCCTCTTGTTCTGGTGCTGGTTGCCTGGGAGAAGAGACCAACCTCCTCCTGCCTACATCCTCCCTTCAGGTGTCCTCTTCTCCAGGCTAAGCAACCCCAGCTCCCTCAGCCTTTCCTCATAGGGCTTGTGTTCCAAACCCCTCACCAACTTCGTTGCCCTTCTCTGGACATGTTCCAGCAAGTCAACATCCTTCCTAAACTGAGGGGCCCAGAACTGGACACAGTACTCAAAGTGTGGCCTAACCAGTGCAGTGTACAGGGGCAGAATGACCTCCCTGCTCCTGTTGGCTACACTGTTCCTGATGCAGGAACAAAGGTTCACACATAGAGAAAAGTAAGGCTAATTGTGGATATTTCAACCTGGCTTGTCTACCATAGAATATTTTTATAGCAGCATCTTCTAACTGCAAAGTGACCAAAAAATGTGTAGATATCTATACTGTAGAAGTTTAAAATTGATTGACTACATGAATGTCCTTGACAGAAATACTTTTTTAAATTATAAAATGCATATAATAGTTTATGTTTACAAATATTCTCTAAATTATTAGTATAGAAGGACAATAAGTAGAAAAATGTAAAGATGAGAAATAGAAGAGAAAGGTAAATGACAAAAGGCTTTCATGAATATAGAGCCAGTGCATAGACTTTTTGTTTGGGGATAAAATGAAAAGTGCAGGCAACAGTACAAAGTGGTGGAATATTCCTCTGGAAAGGAGAAATAGAAGATGAAAGTGGAAGCATGAAGTGTAGGAGAAAAATGATAAAACAAAGACCTCAGGTGACAGGGGAAGAATAATAGGGTAGGCAAGAAGCAGTCAAACCATATTGCACAAAGACAGAAGAAATGATGATAGGACAGGAGGGAGTAAGTCAAATCTAAATAAAAAAAATACAGAATTACATTGGTAACAGAAGGGAATATCTGACATGCTGCAAAGAAAAATAAAAGAGCATATTGCTTAGTATATTAAATGAAAATCTGTTAAGGAGCATCTTGTTTAGAATCTCACCAGTTAGGAGCTACAAAGAGTTCAAATGTAATATTTTAAAAAGATAAAGAAAGAATATGACACATTTTTAACTATGAATGTTGTATAAAAAGTTGTGCACTTACTAATTATAATGAGATTCTGTTGCAATGCATAGAAGAAAACAGTAGTTATACTTTCACACAGATATGAAAGTGTTGTTTAAAATGCGTGTTCATATATTATATAGAAGTATGTGTCAAAAAGAGTAGAATGAGGAAGTAAAGAAGACAAGTACATGGAATTTATTTGTCTGCCATTAGGAGAAGGAGGAGAAAATGAAACCTGGAAATTTGTCGTCTCTCTGGCTCTTGTCTAGGTAATACCTGGTCTCAACATGCACTTATGTATTCAAGCCTAAATCTTTTAAGCAAGGAATACATGTTTACCATAGCCTCTCACACTTCAAGCTGCATGCATTGAAAGAAGTATTAGGCTGCAGCAGAGCAGTCTACAGATGATACAGAAAACAAGCAGATATTTTGAAATAACAGTTAAATGTAACAAAAAGGCAGAAGAAATGAAATCAATGTCTAAGATCCAACACTGTGTTCATACTGTAGAAATCTTACCGTCGCTACATCACCACACTAACTCCTCTCATAACAAATTCTTTTTCTTTTCCCCTTAACCCTAAAGGAGAGCAGGATCAGGACTTTGTGCTTTGCAAGAGTTCTTTTGACAAGAGTTCTTGTTTTGTGTCACATTTGCTATAATGAACAGTTTTGAAAACACTGGGGGGGGAGGAAATCAGAGTTGCCCAAAAACCAAGAGGATAGTGAGGATCTTAAATGGTACACAGTTTATGTAAAACTTCCAATGAAAAGAATTTCTGTAAATAATTTCTTCTTGATATCTAGTCTAAATCACTTCTCCCCAAGCTTAAAGCCATTCCCTCTTGTCCTAACTCTACAAGCACTTGTAAAAGGTCTCTTCCCGTGTTTGCTTCAGGTACTGGAAGGCAGCTAGGTCTCCTTGAGAAAGAAAGAAGAAGGGGAAAAAAAAAAGTCAAAACAAACAAACAAAACCTTTTATCAAGGGCAAGCAACAGACAAGCAAAGATAAAGGGAAATCAGAAGACAAGAAGATCATGTTTACTGCTACATTCATATTAAGTAAGATGCTCACACTATGTTATTACCACAAATGAAGAAGCCTCACACATGTGTTCAACACAGTGGATATAGGAGCACTGCCCTACATTTAGGAAGAAGAGGTACTGATGAACGTTTGAGAAAAGAGAGAGATTTACTCAGTAGTCACTATTTAGGTTCCTATTTGCAATACTCAGTATACTTTCTTTTATATGTCTTGTGAGACAGTGAGCAGTGTGTCCAGAAAGCCAATGCTGAGCAGCTGAGGCTACTGAAATCTAAACCCTTCTTTGGTATAATTTACACAAATATCAAGCAAATATTAAATAAAAGCTATTGTGTTTAGATGCCATTTTCAGCCATAGATTTCTGTGCAGGAGGAAAATTTTTTAATATCATTACCATGTGTTATACTCTATTATAGTGAGATTGAAATATTACAATATGAAACACATTCTGAAAATTTCCATTTTTTTTTCACATTTTAAAAAGTCATTCTCTTAGGGTTTTTTTTTGGGGGGGGTGGTGTTTGGGGTTTTTTGTTTGGTTTTGGTAGGCAGTCATTTCTGTGCTTACTATTGAAAACAGTTGGTTTTTTTTCAGAATAATGTAAGCAGGAAAAATATGAAGAAATATGTATAATTTTTAGTTACTGACTGATACAATTCTTCATAAAGGTCAAGGTTATTTTTGCTAGTACAAAAGCAACACTAGGTGCCTAACCGTAGGGCTGTGTTAGAATTCTACAGGGTGAAACTTACTCTGCACAGCATTGTCGCATACATTCATGGTAAGTGATGTCTCTTCATTCTGATGCAGTGACTATTTCTACAAATTGATAACAAAGGCAGTGAATTCTAGTTGATTTTTGTATATGTCTCGATCCGGAGAGGGAAAGAGATTGAGGTTTTTAATGAATATTCCCGTGCTGTGAAATTAGAGGCACAAACGAGGCCAAAATATCAACAGCTAGACTATTTATTACATAAATAAAGTGGAGGGATCAGAATAGGAAGAGAGAGAAGAAAGGGAGAAGAGGGAAAGAATTATATTAGGGAGAGAGAGAAGAGAGGGAGAAGAGGGAAAGAATTATATTACCACACCCCTCACCCCCAAGACAGTTTGAGTCTGTGGAGGAAAGGTGCTGCAGGAGATGTTGGGTCTGTAGAGAAACGGTGCTGCAGGAGATGTTGGGTCTGCAGAGGAAGGGTGCTGCAGGAAATGTTGGGTCTGTAGAGAAACGGTGCTGAGGCTTTGGCTGTAGAAGGGATGAGGTCCTCTGGGCAGCTTCTTCAGCTCCATGAGTTGCAGCAGGCGGAACTTAGGGCACGGAGAGTCCAAGATCCATTGTGTTGGCCCTGGGATGTTTCCAGCGTGTGCTGCCGTCTGCTTTCTTCTACATCTTGCTTCTCCAGTTTTCTCCTCCAAAAAGCCAGTAGTTGCTCCAGTCTTTTATACAGCTTTTTAGCCCTTAGGCAAGTGTCCAGGTGTTGTTCCCCAGGATATCGTTCTGAGAAATCATCTTTAGGTCCAGGTATCGTTCCCCAGGAAATCTTTTTGTGTGCTCAGGTGAGTTTGGGCAGCCACTGGATGGAGGGGGGAAGGCCTCCGCCTCCTCCTGCTCCATCTAGCTACCCACACACTCTTTTCACATCAGGAACCATTGTCCTTTCCTGGGGTATCTGATGGCTGGAAATGATCTTGTCCTGAAGGTGTGAATGCTGGGCCCTTGGGCCATTGTTGTAGGCCAGCTGCAGTCCCGTGAGCAATGTTATCTTTGCACCTTCCAAGAGTCCTTCCAGTGGCTCTGCCCAACGCACATCAGCTATTGTCTGGACAAACAGCAAGTGATTTTATCTTTGTTGAGTCACCAGGAGAGACAAGCTTTAGTCTCTCACAGTATAAAAACACTACATGCTCCAAATATATAAAATAGTTCATAAAGATTGTGAGGTGTGTTTTTTTTTTCCTTTTCAGACCTTCTCTCTGTGACTTCATGATTAATTCAATCCCAAAATATTTTGCTGATAGTGTCTTTCCTCAGTTTTATAAAATTGCATATCTTTGTAATGCTGGGTAAATGCAGTCTCTCAGCCATGCAGCTGTTCTTAGATGGTGTATGATTTAACTTTTAAAATGACATTGTGCAGGTTTCAAAGGTAACATAATGAATGGGTGTCAACGAGCAAAGACTTGTCAAACTGTCCACACTCTAGTATCCTACAGACCAATAATCTGAAATTGTCCAGGAAACATATAATGTCTTATAGTTAATTTAATTAGTTTGTAGTAAATAAATTGATGTTTGAGCTAATCTCTGTACTACTTTGAGAAAGGTTCTGTGGTTTATATATACTGTTTACTTTCACAGAGTCAATATTTTGCTCTGTTGTGAGCTAGGTTCTCTTGCTACCCTCTTTAATGAGCCAAGGCTATTCTTACTTTTTATATTGTAATAGCTGACTGCTGTCCAGCAGCCCCTAACCACCTCAATTCCCTCTGCTTCTCAAAGCATAAGATTGGAAACTGACATTGCTGCATTTTTCACAAGTTCATTGAACCTGAAAGGGTAAGGAAACCTTGTTAAATGCGTCAGAAGCAGGAAAAGAAATACACTTTTAGAAGATTAGAAATGTAGCACAAAATCCATGATCAACCAATGTACTAAGACAGCAGTCAAAACAAAAGTATGACAGGAAAGTGACAGGGACACAGTGCAAGAGGTATTACACTGGTTTTATGCATGGAAATGTGAGGGCAAAAAGTCTGTGAAATGAAAAAAACAACAGAAACAGACTATTTTAAAACTGCTTTTAAAACTGCTTTTTAAAACAATCTTCAGATTGTTGCATAATATCTATATTTGGATAAGGAGATTGTAAAAATTAGTATACATTTATTAGTCCAATTACTGAAGAAAATTTTGTAAACTGTTGATACATTAGTGTTTGATTTTCCTCTTGTAGCTACATTTTAACTCAGTAGCAAAAGAATCTTTTCTATTGGTTTTCTGTCAGTTGTTGGAACTGATGTACAAATCTGAGAGGTTTATGCATATTTGTCTAGTTTCTGTTATGAAATACCTACTGGTAATGATTCTGAATTTATCTGGGGATCCATGTTAAAAAATATAAATTCAGAACTCCATAAGCCAGTAACTACAGTGCAATGCAAATTGAAATTCCCTTTGATGACAATAAAGGAAAAATGAGAACATTTTTCTAAACTCTATTAAATTTATTGGCTTGGCTTTGATATTTGAATATAATATTCCTAAAGTTTTTAAGAAAAAAATATTTGAATAAAAGAATGAGAAGACCTAGTCTTCAAAACATGAGGAAATCCTTTTCATGACACCAGTCTGAAATAGAATTTTATCATATAATTTTTTTTCCCTTAGAATTACCCTTATAAGTCTTTCCTACTAGTTACTGTGAAACATACTTTGTTGTAAAGACATATAGAGGACATAAGGAGAGGGCAAAACAGTGCTGCTCCATCAGACCTGCTGGACACATTTTTCTTGATGCACCCTGGAATGTCATTGGCCCTCCCTGTCACAAGGGCACATTGCTGGCCCATGGATAACTTGCTGTCCACTAGGACTCCAAGGTCTTTCTCCATGGAGCTGCTTTTACAGTCAGTCCAAAGTGTCTGTTTCCTTTAAGATTTGAATAAATTAAATCTGAGCCTCAACATGTTGCAGTTGTATAGTGCTGTCTCTCTTCCCAAGAAACTGCAGTCTTCATAAATACAATTCACAACCTACATCCTTCCCTCTTTGTAAGTTAAGCACACCCTAAACGCATCTGAAGGGAAGTGGCATACAGTGGATTTTCTTAATGCCTTGTACTGAAAGTATTTCAGGCTGACAGATCCTCAGGAGAAGAATGCATATGCTTTTTCCCTTTGCCTGAGGGTGCCACTTCATAAACTCATACCATAATCTGTCAGGGCATGAGGGCCAGGAGCTACTCAGAAAGTCAGGCTGATAATTATTGGAGAAATATTTCCCTGTCTTCCGTACTAGCCTGGGCAATATGAAGAGTTCAGGGATTTATTTTCCGAAATCTCTATCAAAGAACTCCTATATCTGAGGTAGAGGGCAGCGTATGACTTCTCCTTCTTAATTTTGAATTAACGTATAACTAATTTATGTGGTTTTTGAAGGTCCATATTTTCAAATCAAAAGGAACTGATTTTCGATTCATCCTAAGGGCATCCTAAGTCAGTGGTTTAAGTCTAGAGGCATTGACTCCTTAAACATAAATCTACATTCTTTAATATGTTACAATAATAAAGGATAAAAGTGATTCAGCAGCTTGTTCCTGTCTCTGTTTATGAGAAAGTTAGACTAATTTTAATCTTCAATGTACTCAGCAGAAAAGCATCTGTAGTTGTAATAGAGAAAGAATTTGCCCTGCTCTTGATAAGGACTACGGAAAAAAATATTTTCATCTAGAAGCTATATATTAATTTCTAAGCTTTGACTTGAGTTTTTCCTTGCCATTCTTTATTAGCATTTGTAGATATTTACACTTCTAGCATCATCATATATAGTAACATCTATAAAGGAATGGAAAAATATTCATACCTTTAAATGAATGTGGCAGGTGTGTAGTCAGAACTAGTCAGCGGTTCTGCCTTTTTTTTTTATTTAAAATTATGAGGGTTTAGTACTTTTCTTGGCTTATAATTAATGTTATTATTAAAATAAAACTGCAGGTAGCTATCAGTTGGAACATTAAGTTTACAGGATCTCAGATTTTTCCAAACCAGATGATTGCACACTAATGTAAATCTCATTTTACTTATAATGGAATTAAATGCCTGGAACCAAAAATTGCACTGGAAAAAAACTGCATTTGGAATTACTTAAAAATGTAAGTCTCTTGTTAAAAATCTTTTTTAAAGCTGCAGTTTGATTTGTTGAGTAGCACCGGTTCCATCAACCAAATAGTTTGGGCATTGTTAAGAGGTATTTTTTGCCCAAGGTAATTGCTATTTGGTCAATGATATATTTGGAAGCTATTGTAAGTTGAGCAGAAAGTAATTGGTACAATGAAGAAAGTAATTTTCTTGCAAATCAGACATCACAAATGGTAGCCTAGGGCCTAGGCTCGAAAACTCTCATTTATGCATATGCTTAATTTACACATGAGTAACCCAGCTCCAAAGGCAAGGCTATCTGCTTGCTTTGGTTTATTTTGCTTTTTCTACCACTCATTGCTTTTGCCTTATATGCAAAATATACTGGTGATTTCCACATCCTTAGTGGATTTTAAAGCTACATCTGAAAGAAAGAGGGTACTCCCTTTTCAGAAAGTGTATGCATGCTTCAGTTATGGTCAAGCTCCATACCACGAGGAGGACATGAGTGTCCTGTACTCCAACCCTGGGGGCTATGGGTTTGAATATAGCCACAGAAGAACTTGGGTTTTGGTTTTGGGTTTGGTTTGTATTTAATTCCTCTCATTATTATCTTTACACTATATAGTCTTACTAAGTATGCTTTTTACACAAATGCATGTACACATACACACAGATACAAACACTTGCAAGCTATCAGATATCCAATAATTAAATGTCTGTGTGAATAAAAACATACTGATTGCAAGAAAAACAAATATCAGGAATTAAATACTGTTTGTTGTAGGTGTAGGGTTAACTGTTATACTGTAGCGATGGAATCTCCAGAGGGATGGAAAGTCCCCAGAGGGAGGCACAGGACATTGTAATATGTTATTCCATTCCCTCTTCCTGTACCTATTCAAGAGACAGCGCTTCTGTAGTTCTCTCTCTCTCTGCTCCAGGCGGGTGGCTTTTGCTTTCACTCGCAGCGTGGGGGAGGTTTTGCTGGTGGGAGCATTATTTCTTGCTGCATAATGAGGCCTACCTTTGAGGCCCAGCCTTCCTAGGCCATTGCTGATTATGACTGTAGGTGTCCTTTTCCCTTAATGCCTTTTGTACTCTGTTTGCTTTCATAAATATTATTTTTATTTAACTTCCGATTCTGTGCAAGTGTTTTGGTTTAGTCCTTTGGGGTAAATTCTACATTCTATGTTAAACCAGAGGCTTAACCCAGGACACTGTTGCCAAAATTATCAAAGATAAATCTAAAGAATTTAATTTTAAAGGAAACAGCGATTTCAAAGAAAGAAATGGAAAAGGATTAATGTGTTCCAAAAAATCAATAATTAAATTCTATATGCATAATTCTGTTTCAAGTGCCCATGAGTGGATAACTAAAACAACCTACAAGTTTTATACTTTAGGAATAAAAAATTTAGAAGATACTATTCCCAACTACAATCAGAAATCTTTTCTGTGTCTTAGGATGATTTTGCATTCCTTGAATAAGTTATTTTTGATAGAAGGTTTGTGAAAAGAACTTCTCTTATGATTTGGCAATATTCTCTGTAACATACTTTTGCTGAGGAAAAAGATTTACTCTGCTTTCATAAAGATATTAAACATAAACCTAAAGAAAATATGTGTTTTAAAATTGAAAACATAAATGCTTGAAGTTTGGAGGTTTTTTTAATAAGTTATTCTAAGGAGGAAATAAAGAGTTAAGGAAGGCCAGATAATTTCACAGTTTTTAAAAATATTATGAAAAAGTTATGTAAACAACTTTTACCTTTATGTGTGTAGCATTGAAGTGTGGTCTAGTTGGCGTCTGATAGAACTGATACTTGAAAAAATACCTTAAAGATTGTCTCTCTTTTGGCTTACAAAATATTTAAAAGAAGTGCATAAATGGGAAGTAGTGAAGCAGTGCAAGTGCAGCAGTAATCTGATGTGAGCTGGCTTTGTTGACAAACTCCACCCAACACACCAGTTCTCCTTTCCCAAGCTACCAGCATAAGAGATTGTCAAGGGTTAAGGCTGGGCTGGACAATAAATGAGTGACAGGTGCTATTAAGTCCTCCCTTCACAAAGGGGTAGATAAAGGGAATAATGTAAAGAGGCTTGGACTCAGTAGCAGATGGGAGCTGGATTCAGGAACTGGGGTTTGGATTTATGAACAAATGGATTGGTGTTGAAGGCAGAATGGATAGAGTCATCTTTGGATGCCAGCTGTTCTATCATTTGATACTAGGGAGAAGAACCCACATCCATCTCACTACAACCTCCTTTCAGGTAGTTGTAGAAAGTAATAAGGTCTCCCTTTAGCCTCCTTTACTCCAGGCTGGATACAAGCCCAGTACTCTCACCCTGTCCTCATAAAATTTGTTCTCTAGACTTTCAGCAGCTTTGTTGCTCTTCTCTGGACACAGTCCAGCAACTCTATGTTTTTCTTGCAGAGAGGGGCCCAAAACTGAACACAGTATTCAAGGTAAGGCCTCACCAGTGGTGAATACAGGAGTATGATCACTTTCCTACTCCAGCTGGCCACACTATTGATGATAGAGACCAGGATGCTGCTTGCCATTTTGGCTACCTGGGCAAACTGCTGGTTCATGTTCACTCAACTGTCAACTGGCACTTCCAGGTGTTTTCCTGATGTACAGTTTTCCAGTCACTGCCCAAAGTCCAAGCATTGTCTGGGGTTGATGTGACCCAAGTGCAGGATCCAGCACTTGGCTTTGTTAAAGATCATATGATTGACTTCAGCCCATTGATCCAGCCTATCTAGACTCTCATAGTTATAATTCTGTGAAGTAAAATCTCTTCCTACTTACTCTCACATAAATGAATTTGTTGATATGGACACATGGTATACAACCTGAAATTTTGAAAGTGACTTATTAATAGTACTTTAATACTTTCCCAGAAATGCTAGGTATTATTATTGA
Organism: Picus viridis; assembly: GCA_033816785.1. Classification (NCBI taxonomy): domain Eukaryota; kingdom Metazoa; phylum Chordata; class Aves; order Piciformes; family Picidae; genus Picus; species Picus viridis. The sequence goes on from CM066566.1 coordinate 69,385,132, forward strand.
TATTTACAAGTTATCCTGAATGCAGAGCATGTTCACCAAGCAAAATTAATTGATGCTACTAATTAACATAGCATGACTGAAATCACACAATATTGAACGAATATACATATATAAATATGTGTGTATATAAATTTCTACTATATACTTATGTATTGACTGTTTTCTGTATACTATCTGTTGCCCAAAAGAGGCAAAACGTTCATTAAAAGGGTGAAATCCTTAGTAGAGGTAATGCCAGGTATTTGAACCTTAAAGTATGAATCCACTGTTAAGTCCTAAATGGAGGACAGAAAGTAGTGGTAAATTTTTGAATATAGTTCAAATGGCTTGACAGTCATTCAAATGAAGTCTCTTCTCCTAGTGGAAGCAGCTCTGTGGGATCAAACACCTGTTTTTTGCTGTCTCCCTCTGTTTCTGCATTATATTTTGTGACTGGATTTGGTGCATATCATTATACCTTCCTCAGTAAAACTTTACCAAAGAGTAATAAAATTAAAGAGATGTTTTTTTCCCAGATAATTAGCAGTTCAAATGACTGCATGAAATGAAGAAATTCTCTTGTCTACATGTTTATTTGTATGACTTCAAACTCCTTTTTTAACATTATTTTTAATTATATCTCTATCAGAATAATGATACAGTGCATCAGTTATTCATGGCTGGTTATTAAAAGGGTTTAATCCCTAATTACAAATTAGTTGCTATGGAATCATTCTTTCTATTTTCCCCTTTCTCTCTAAAGAAATAAAAGATCAAAAAAAAGGAGAAATCATTCAAAACCCTCTCACAGACTATTAGACAGTATTTGTAAAGCATTCAAATCTCTCCAATGTGAAGGGAGCTGGGTTAGATTGAGAAATTCTTAAGTCTTTTGTCTGTAAATTTTAGAATCCACCATTTTTCAAATATTCAGTTGTATATTGCAGCTAACCAGCACTCACATTTTTTTGACATATATTTGAAAGGTTGTAGAAATGTAATCTTTCTACACAGTATGATGAACAGCGTTTTAGGACTGCTGTCCTTAATTTATCCTTTGTACTATAACTACCTAAATTACTTAACTTAGTCACTTGGGATATTATTGCAAACCATAGAAAGATTTTGGCACGTTACAGTTCAAGCATAGTTAGACCATTTTAACAGATATTTTAGTCATTCTTTGGAAAAGTTAAACTCTTATACAGGAATCATAAATTTGGCATGATCAGCAACATAGCTTCAGCTAGGTGAGGTTAATACAAGCAATTATAAGAGGCCGGGGACTTGACCCCTACCTATATGTTAGTCCAGAAGGAACTTTGAGGGTTTTCTTTTTTATCTCTACATGGAAGAGGAATTAATTGCAATAATTAGATATCCATAACTCTTTTAAGTGAATAATTTCCATGGATAGGGTTTGAAATTTATTGTCTCATCCTTTTCTCAAAGGCATTAATACTGCCAACTGAAATGACATAATCTAGTTGTAATAATTCTATCATGTCATGGTCACTGTGCCCAGATGAATTCCAACCACCACATTTTCCACCAGCCCTTCCATGTTCATAAACAGTAGGTCTAGCAGGGCACTACCCCTGGTAGACTCGCTCACCAGCTGCAGCAGGAATTTATCATCCACACATTCTAGGAACCTCCTGGACTGTCCCCTTTCTGCTGTGTTGTACTTCCATCAGACATCTGGTAAATTGAAGTCCCCCACAGGAACAAGGGCTAGTGAATGCAAGACATCACCAAGTTGTTGGAAGAATGTCTCATCAGAGTCTTTATCCTAGTCAGATAGTCTGTAGCAGACTGCCACCAGGATATTAGCCTCATTGGCCTTCCCCTTTAACCTTATCCATAGACATTCCACTTTGGTGTATCTAACATTGAATTCAAGACAAAGCACTCCTTAACATGTAATGCTACTCCTCCATGTCTCTTCCCTTGTCTATCCCTTCTAAAGAGCCTGTAGTCATCCCCTGCAGCACTCCAATCACGCAATCATCCCACCACATTTCCGTGATGGCAATTATATTGTTGTTTCCGTGGTGCACAATAGCTTCCAGTACCTCTTGTTTATTGCCCATTCTACAGGTGTTGGCATACATGCACTTGATCTGAGGTAAAGATATTGCCTCCAACACCTCTCCCACAGGTGCTGGCATGTTGCAATCAAGTTCCTTGCTAGTGACCCCAGTTTCATCCTTGCCACCCTTCATACCTAGTTTAAAGCTCTGACAATGAGCTGTGCTAACTCCCTTCCTAAAACCCTTTTCCCCCTGTGGGATAGGCTATTCCCATCTGTTGCCAACAGGCCTGGCCTCCTGTAAATCAAGCCATGGTCAAAAAGCCCAAACCCCTGCCAGTGACACCAGGCTTGGAGCCAGGTATTAATATGCTGGCATATCATGCCTAATCCCTTATCACTCTCCACAACTGGAGGGATGGAGAACACAGCCTGTGCTCCTGATTCCTTAACCAGAAGTCCCAAGGATCTGAAGTCCTTCTTGACTGTCTTTGGAGGAGTTGTTTCTATTTCATCACAACAAAAGGGGATAATAATCTGAGGGCCATACTAATTTCTTCCTTACATCTTTAACCTGGGCCCCTGGGAGGCAACAGACCTCCCTGTGTAGCAGGTTCTGTCTGCATATTGAGCCTTCTGCTCCTTTAAGCAGTGAGTCACCAATGACAATGACCAGTCTTTTAGTCTTTACTGAGGAGGTTTTAATGCAGGGACAGTTGGATTAGACTTTGGTTACACCTCTAAGTAAGAAGAATCATCATCTTCACCATTGTCCAGTTCCCCTTGCAGAGCACTGTACCTGTCCTTGTCTGTATCTTCATTCTCCTGGCTGTCAAGTCTCAAAGCTCCATACCTATTGTACAATGGCAACTGCATAGGTGAGGGGGGCTGAGGACGTTCTCGCTTGCCTCACTTTCAAGTGTTAATTGCCAAAGAACTGTGGCATCTCAGCTGAATACATTGCAGTCTGCTTGAGATCTATTTATATATGGATGATCCTATTTATAGTTGTGTGAAATATCTATTGATTTAAATCTCCATGAAGAAAAGGGGGAAATAGCCAAAACCCAGTCTATTTATTTTTCTCTGGTTTGAAAATTTATGAAGTTAGATCATTGTCTATAGATTGTGATTTACTCAGAAAAAGATACCAGACAGAAAAAGATACCTGACACACAGTTGCCCACTTGCTTTCCATCTCCCCTCTGCATCCACTTCACCTGACTGTGGTGGGCAGCTTCTGAGCAGTCTATCTTGATGTACCTGGATGGTAGGTTAATGAACTGCCTGACAGACTGAAGTGTGAGAAATCTTGTTAATTAATATAGGCTGTTTTCCATTTGTTGCTGAGACATGTGTCTCAGACACACTTTTTTGCCCATCTCGTAAAACAGGTCCTGAATATGCCATAGGGCAGCTTAAGTATAGGCAAACCCTAAATATGTACCATAATTCTCTTAAAAAGCAATAATGATGAAAATATATAGTAGCTATATTTCTATTAGAAAATTATACAGCAACAGGGAGAGTTCCCAGGCCCTGGAACATGGACAACAGTCTTGTTAAATTGTTGGAACAATCCCTAGCAGAAAGAAATGGCAGTTTAACCTGTGCTAGCTGTTTGTCTCTCAGGAAATCCCAAATCATCACAGTATCACAGTATCGCTAAGGTTGGAAGAGACCTCGAAGATCATCGAGTCCAACCTGTCACCACAGACCCCATGACTAGACCATGGCACCAAGTGCCATGTACAGTCCCCTCTTGAACACTTCCAGGGACGGTGACTCCACCACCTCCCTGGGCAGCCCATTCCAATGGCGAATCACTCTCTCGGTGAAGAACTTTCTCCTCACCTCGAGCCTAAACATCCCCTGGCACAGCTTGAGACTGTGTCCCCTTCTTCTGGTGCTGGTTGCTAGGGAGAAGAGGCCAGCCCCTTCCTGGCTACAACCACCTTTCAGGTAGTTGTAGAGAGCAATGAGGTCTCCCCTGAGCCTGGTCTTCTCCAGGCTAAACAACCCCAGCTCCCTCAGCCTCTCCTCATAGGGCTTGTGCTCAAGGCCTCTCACCAGCCTTGTTGCCCTTCTCTGGACACGTTCAAGTGTCTCGATGTCCTTCTTAAACTGAGGGGCCCAGAACTGCCTAACCAAAGCAAATCATCATTTGAGCATTAGCACTGACCAGAGGCAATTCATGCTAGATATTTCCATTCTTTGGAAATTAAGAGAATTCAGCCTTAGGGGTTTTTTTTTTCCTGCTTTGGGGGTTTTATGAATTTTGTCATTTTATGTGTTTACCTCATGACTCAAACACAATTAATTTGTCAATAAAGTTATAATCCATGAGGACCTGGCACATGAAAAAAAAAGTAGCAAGAGTATGCTTTAAAACTATCCAATATATATTATAGAGTAAAAGGATGTACCTATGAAGTGATCATGCCCTGCAATTCATCCTTCAGTTCAGGCACTAAATCTGTTTTGCCTCAGTCTTAGATTAGTGTAGTGTGGAGCTGTGTTAACTCAACACTTCATCACCTGTGTAGATTTGTTTGTTTGTTTGTGGGGTTTTTTTGTTTGTTCATTTTTTGTTTCCAGAGGGTGGAACAGCAAATACATATATTATAGTAAGTCTCCTCATGGAGATAATTTTAATGTATTTTCATTGCAAATTAAATAAGGCCAGTAAGTCAAATCTGCTTTAAATAGTAGGTACTGAAATGTAGATCCAGACACTGAGAAGTGATGGAGGTTTGGAGATGTTATACTGCGAAAAATAATTGAAGAATTTTCATGAGGTATTTAGAAGTGTAAATGTTTCATCAGGAAGATTTATAGATTCAAGAAAAATATTCAAATCAGTTAGCAGAATGGAAGATGTGGAAAATATAGGAGTGTATTTGTATAAATCATCCAGACCCATGGAAAAGATAATGATCACCATTCAAGTAGCTCTGCTTGTTTGTTGACAAAAAGAGAGCAGAAACTCCAAGAACACTATGTCATTGTCTCACAATTCCTGGATCAAGATATTCACTAATTAAAAATAAGTTCAATTATATTTGCTTAATGTCTTAAATACTTAGTTGAAATTGTTCATAAATTCACTGATTAATTGGCTGAGATACAAGTGCTGAATAGAAGAGGTCTTGCAGATCAGAAATGAATTGCAGTAGCAAAGCTGTATGTGAAAAATGTAGCAATACATCCCACATAAAGATTAACTCATGCCAACATTATTAATCTCAGATTTTCAGAAACATTTATATTTGCTTTCAGTTATTGTATTTTAATTACATTCCAGTTTATTTTTTAATAAACCCCAAAATGTCACATATTTGATAAAGTAGATAATATATCCGCTGAAAATGTCATTATCCTTACTAAGTGTCAAAATCTTGTTCAGTTTAGCTATTTGAGTAGTGGATTTTATTTTGCCTTGAGATTACAGGTTTTTTCAAATTTCTTTCAAGGCTTTTTTATGATTGCTTTATTAATCATTCCCTATACTTGAAAGCTAGTGATAATCTCATTAAAGCTGAACTACATTAACTGCTTTAACACTGAAGTATTGTGACTAATACAAAGAAATGTGTGTGTACCATTTCTTATATTAAGAAAACACTCGTGTCAGTGTATCAGCATTTACATGCATAATATGGTATTACATTGTGAAAACTGCTGATATTTTAATGCAGTATTTATATGACCTCTTCAATATAGTTAGCTATAGTGTGTTATCTAGTCACCCACATACGCATCTGCATTTCCCTGGGCTTGAGGGCTCAACAGAACAGAACTAATCCGGTTTTATAATTCGAAGAAACAGAATTTCAGTGACTTGTTTATGAGAAGCACTGTTCTTACATTAAATGTATGTAGGAAATCATTCCTACTGACAAGAAAACGAAACAAAAATATTCACAACTGCATTTGTTTCTGTATTTATATGGAGATTTACATTTGTTTGGGTTTGGTTGGTTTTTTTTTTAATGAAAAAGACTGTCTTTCTGTTTTTTGGTAATTTTCTCACAGCATTAGTTTTTAACATGGATCAGTGGAAAAGCAGGAAATGTTACCTTGGTTAATTTTTATTGTCACATTGGTTGAACTTATCACTGCTCAGAGTAACAACTACAGACAGGGAAATTTCACTATCAGCTGTGATTATTGAATCAAAAATCATCCACTTTCCAGAATTCTTGTACAGTCTTAGCTCATGAACATAATAATAATAATAATAATAATAATAATAATAATAATAATAATAATAACAATATCAATAACACTAAACATAAACCAACCAACCGAAAAATACAGTAATAGAAAATGTCATCATTGTGGTACTATGTGACATAATGGATCAGCAATTGGCACCGTGGGCAATTCAAATCTCAGATAAAACAGAGTATCCTGTATTTAGATAAAAAGTAGAATCTTTAAAGCAAAAAAATCCTATTAAAGTGAATAAATTTCAGATTTTTATTTAAAAACATTGTATTCTGAAAATATCAAATAACTCTATTTTTAAATTGTGTAAAATGATGCATGTTTATAATACAAGCATAATGAAGTCTATAAGAGTAATTTTACTGAAATATAATGTATATTGGAGTACAGCTGATAACATTTGATCAAATAAGTCAGGTTACCATTAGAAGAACACAGATAATTTTTTCTTATTTTCACATTATAGTTTGCAATGCTTTAAATGCCTTTTCAAAATTTAACAATCCAAAATAAAACATGGAAATTCTAAAAGGTTTACTAAGGACATCTGACATGTAGTTGCATTAACTTTTTATATGGTTTTCCATTACTGATATTATGATACTGTGTTAAAGTCAGCTTTTTAGACAGTAATTCCTGTGACACCACACTAATTTCAAAAAGGAGAAAAATCATTATGCTAAGCAAGTAATCACACAGTAAGAGAGAAAACTATCAAGGGTAGTTAATGCTTCAGGGCAAATCTGTTGTAAAATTTATGCTGGGAAAGAAAAGCATAGGCAGAAGCCAAATACATGATGTGCACTAAACTGAATACTAAAATGGGGTACACGAGAATTGGATTCATTTTCCCTGAAGAAAAATTTTTGCTCGCCTTTGGGTTGATGGAGATTTCTCTTCCCATCTCTTGAATACACTGAAATGGCTCTTTCTGACTCAACTCCAACAAAATGACTGCAAATTCTGCTCATAAAATTTAGTAGGCCAGTTATATACGATCACATCTGTGTGGCCTTACTGTGATCTGACAAGCAGCCTACTATTTCGTTCTTTCTACAATTCTGATCTTAGAATACCAGATTTTAGGGAGGAGGGCTTTTTTTTTTTATTTTATTTTTATTTTTCTTCCCCCAGATGGTGATGGATGTGGGTTGTTGGTTTTTGTTTTGTTTTGTTTTCAGTAAGGGTCTTATACATGGCATAGCAGGGATTATTTAAGGTACGTTCAAGGTCATATTATGTACAGATTACACATACATCATTTGAAGTTTTATATGAATGAAATTTAAGTTTCTGGAGCAGCACAGCTCCTTTAAATAAAATAGAACATAGTAATAAAAAAAAAAAGTGTTGCAGCCATACTGATGATATTGCAATGCTACATTTTCTGGACATTATATAAGAAAACATGCCACTTAAATCACACTACTGAAACAGACATTGTTCCACGTGAAACATTTTTGTTTCTTTGGGAGTTTGCTTATCTTAGCGTTAGCTACCTCTATTCTATACCTTAATGTCTGTTGTAATGATATTTTTTGTAATGTTTTTTTTTTCCTAGTAGAACAGTCAACATTATGGAATATGATAGCAGCTTTAGCTCCAGGTAGCTGAAAATGGGAAATCTGTCTGCTACTGATGTGGGTTGTAATGCTATTTCTGAGTCTCCAGCTACACATATATGCAACTCAGTGGTGAAAGAAGTGAGAAGGCATGTATACTATGCTGTATGTTATGCCTTATTAAGAGGATGAGAAGCTATAAAAATGTAAGTTACATTTCCTATAGACCTTTGTACTTAACAGTCACCTGACAAACTCAAAGCACTTTTTCATCATTAGGTAACAGACACAATGCAGAATTGTAGAACAGCTTGTGTTGGAATGGACCATTAAAGGTTTTTTAATCCAAACCTCTGCCATAGGCAAAACCACCTGCTACTAGATCAGGTTGCTCAAAGCCCATCCAGCCTAGCCTTGAACATTTCAATGATGGGATATACGCAATTTTTCTGGTCAACCTGTTCCAGCATAATGATAAAAGTTCACTCTAAATCTATTCTCTTTCAGTTTAAAACTCCTGCCTCTTGTCCCATCACTATAGGTCCTAGTAAAAGTCCCTCTCCAGCTTTCTTTACAGCCTCCCTCAAGTACTGAAAGGCCATGGTCATGATGGAGAGTAGCTTAATAACTATATTAGCCAGTTTCCCCAGGACCCTGGGATGCACCTTGTCAGGTCCTTTGTGCTTGTACGTGTTCAGGTTCTTCAGGTAGTCTTAAGGCTGATCTCCTCCTATGATAGGAGAAAATTTACACTGGTTTGAGAAATGTGGTAAGAATGATCACCAGCCAAAATCAAGGTTGAAAATAATTTGAGTACCTCAGTCTTCTCCATACAGGTTGTCACTAGTTCTCCTGTCTTATTTGTCATGAAGGTACATTTTTTTAAAAAGTGTTCCTTTTCCATTCAACATACTCATAGCAGCCATTGTCGTTATTCTTTGCATCCCTTGACAAAATCAATTCCATCTGTGCCTTAGCTTTTTTGAGTCCATACGTACATACCCAGGCAATGTTCCTATGTTCTTCCCAAATGACATGCTCTTGGTTCCACTACCTGTGCAATTTCTCCCATCCTTGTATTATTTTTGTAGTCATGCATCTATACTGTCCTTTTAGAGAGGAAGACTCAAAGCATAGTTGTATATTTCTGTTTAGTGATACAAAAACAATATGACATTTCCTACCAACTCATTCTGCTTGCTGAACACTATTCCAGTATAAGGTGCAAATGTAAGGCTATGTATGTCCGTGATTTCAATCATGGGAAGCTGAAGCAGATTCTTCCAGAATTCTGTAAGCATACCATGATAAAATGTGTATTTTTATATATTTTACTATTTAACATTTTTGGTTCAGATATCTCCAAACACTGCTGTACCTTATTTACAAAGTATATTTACAGATTCTGTTACTTGGTTGTGAGTAATGCATTCCATATGTGAAGGCAGTTAAACGATTTAAGCACAAATGTGGGAATTTCCAATACAGCTATTTAAATTGGAAACAAAGGTGTCACGATATGCATTTCCCACAAGGAAGATTCTGTAGCAAATTAGCAGGTACTCACACCTTGCTTCTTTGCCCGTACTTTCCCAGATGCTGTAACTGTAACTCAAGCGGCACTTGGCTCAGAGAGGGCTAAGGGGCCTTTCTCTTCTCTTGCCTAGTTCATGGTCTGGAGCTTTTCCTTGTCTCAGAGAGGCCTAAGTAGCCTCTCTCTTGTGCTCTGTCAACAGGTTTTAGGAGTCTTGGTTGCCTTGGTCCAGGTGCAAGGCCCAGATGAGGTTTGCCTGTTAGGACAAGTTCTTCAGCTGCAACTCCAACAACATTTGGCTCTTGTTGCTGTCTTGTTGCTGTCTTGTTGCCTACCTTCTCATCTGGTTTAAATACAAGACAATTAATGCCCTTTGGTAACAGAGAAACCTGCTAGCTGAACCTATAGGATGGGGCATAGCCGAACATGGCCAGGGGCACACACAGTTCACAGGTGTGTTACAAGGTTAGTTATATGTGTTACGCATTTATCTGGACCATCTGGATCCTAGGAAGCGTCCAGGTCTGCACATTCACAGCTGCTTAACTTGTTGTCTGGGTTAGGCTACGTTTTGCAGTTTGTCACTTCAGGACACGTAAAAATTCTGAAACTGATTCTGCACATTCCCAATGCTTCATTTCTTTAATGACCAGTTATAAAACATTCCTGTATCCTTGAATCCTTTAATATCAACATCTGTGTGTATCTTCAAGGCTCCTGATACACTTTTTTTCGTATACTCTCGGGGGTAACTGCTACAAAAGGAATCAAAAGATGGTAACTCCATTTAAAACATTCATGGTAAACTGACTTTGATTCCTCTCCTTTGAATTCTCAGTTACAGATCCTAGATCCCATGTCTGAATTTTCTCTCTTCACCTTGCCAACTACTAATATCACATGAACAGAGATGCATTATGGCCAAAATACCAGTTTAGACATTTTCCCTGATGACCAGCACTCTGTAAGAGCTCTGTGCAAGGTAATTCTGAAGATATTTTAAAGAAAATAGAAAATAATATTGGCTTATAAATAAAATCTTTAATGTCTCTGAAAGCACAGTCTTCTATTTACGATTCTTAATTTGATACCACTGCTGTCTGTCAGCACAGTGTGGTCAATATTAAAATGGGCAAGCTTTAAGATCTGTCCAGAATTTGGCCTTTTGTATTGTGTGTTTGCTTACTTGATAGTTTGTTTTCCTCTGGGGTCTGCCTATCTACTCAAAGAGAACACCCATTTTTTTTCCAATTGGCCCTTATATGTTATATTGCTTAAGGCAAGGGACTCTAGGATTTATTGCCAAGCTTATCAGATAAACTACAGAAAGCTCCCTTTCTAGTCTTTTATCACTAATGACAGAGTTGAGCTGCAGGGCCAATGTACTTGACAACAATTCCCTAAACATACTGCTACTGCAAAGAATTACAGCTCCTTTTCTAGTCTGGATTTATTTTGAAAATGGAAAGTACCTAGGATAATGTCAACCATATCTACTGACATTATGCAATCTAAACAGGATGTGTACAGGGAACCAAGACTTAGGGACTGCACAACAGAAAGATCCTGTTCTCCAGGTTTACCCAGAACAACCTTGACATGGTTAGCTTAGTATGCCAGCAGCACACACGTCTTAATTTAACATGAAACTCCAATTCCATGTAAAAATAATAATAATAATAATTAAAAAAATGTAAAATAGCATTTGAAAGCTAGCTTGTGATTATTTATTGCAAAAAGTAGGTGGTGGGGATTTTTTTGATTGGTGGTGGAATTTTTTCTGTTTTGTTTAATTATAAAGACATCAGTTTAAAGCTCTGAAAACATTAAAGAATTTACCAACTATTTGAAGTGCTGAGATACATCGACTTATAATACATCTAATTATGATGCTATTTATAAGTCTATTGAGAATTATATTTTTTTCAAATTCTCTTGAATTTAAGTTAAAAAAAAATATTTTTAATAGGTATGCATGAGACAAGCATTTATTCTCTTACGAACATATGAAGTTCCATGATACTACTTGACAAGTTGCGTTCAGCTGCTGTATTGATATGAAAATCAGTTAGATTCTTTAATAAGTTATAACAACAAGCCAATAGGTTTCCTAATAAAATATTCTCTAAAAAAATGCAAAACAGGCTTATTAATACTGCAGAGAAAATGAATCAAGTACTGGATAGCAACTGAGGTAGCATAAATTTTCAATATAAATTTTAGAAGAAATTAACACAAAAATGATAGTGAATCTATGAAGCGTGATATATTTACATGTTGTTTTCAAAATAATATGCTTAGTCTATTTTAAGATTATTTTTTAGAAACCTAATGCATGAGGATGACCATAATTTCATAGTTATTTGTATATTTGAATAATATATATGCCTCAAACATATAATACACATATTAAGTAAATCATGAAGTCCAAAACATAAATGCGTTGGAGGTTACACTTCAAAGTAGTTTCATAACTGGAATGGGCTGCCTGGGGAGGTGGTTGAGTCACCATCCCTGGAGCCGTTCAAGAGGGGACTGGATGTGGCACTTGGTGCCATGGTCTAGTCGTGAGGTTTGTGGTTACAGGTTGGACTCAATGATCTTCGAGGTCTCTTCCAACCTTGGTAATACTGTGATACTGTGATAATTTGTTATAATTTCACTGCATAGATGTCAGAATATATAAAGATATTTAAAATCCAAGCATATTTATTTTATTTTCCTATATAATATTTAAAATAATGTTATGAGTAAGGGGAAAATTACTTTTGACATTAAAATATCAATTATACTCTCATAAATATCAGAGCAAGTCAGAATATGTGCTAATAGAAAGTATAACACGTAATATAAGAAAACAATTCTTTCGGAAAATGTCCTGGTTTGAGGCTAGACAGATCCTCTCTTGCCCCTGAAAGGGGCAAAAGAATGACACTCGCACAAACAGACTGCAAAAGTGATGGAAAGTTTAAACGGAAAAGCAGCAAGTGTTTTACAGAAGCTACAAGCATAGTGACAAAAGAATCCCAAAGCATACAGAGTACCCTATAGCACACCCAAAGGCCTCCCAGCACTTCCCTTTTCCCCACCTGAGGGTGTACCCAAAACCCCCAGGGCTTTCTTCCCCCTCCCCCACTGCTAGGCTAGTCTCAGGCTGGCCAGGTCTGAGACTGCCCCCCTTCTCCTCCTGGCATTAAGTGGAATTTATATCCAGGGAACTGAATGAGAATTGCCTTTCTTTCATAAGATTTCACTTCTTGTGTAGAATTTTGTAGCTGTTTTATCCTCTATTAAATTTTACAGGAAGCTAAGAAAATACGCTATATTAAGTCATGTAAAACTTCCTATAGGTATTAAAGCAAAACCCATGATGCTGATCTGATGAAAATCACAAATTTTATGTAGAGAATTTCTGACTCAAGATCAGCATGGACGTGATTCCCAAGACAATGCACGTTATGTAAGTCAGTATTTATCTCCAAGTAAGAATTTGCCCAATAGTGGTACAATATTGTCTATTGTTTATATTTGATGATTGAATGTTTGTCTTCACCAGCTAAATTCAAGATTTCTGGAGATGTCACTAAGATCAAGAGCTAAATAGAATCCCTGTATGCATACATGTCAACAGGAAAAATCTGCCTTTGAATCTAGATTTATAGTTTATTTTTGATCTCATATATGTTGCATATTTACATGTAGTATATCTTACAAATGGAACAAATATAAACAGTGTTGTTCAGTGACAAAGCACAGGTACAATACACAAGTTTTACCTATTCATATAGTCACAAAATTATTTGAGTTAGAAACAACCTTACATATCATGTAGGGTTACCACCACAGCAGAGTAGTGTGTCAGAATCACCTGCCTCGACCTGCTGTTGACACTTCTTTAGGTGCAGCCAGGCATATATTTGGCTTTCTGCGTTGCAACCACACGCTGACACCTCACATCCAGCAGAATCCCTATCTCATTCTTCATAGGGCTGCTCTCAATCCACACATTGCCCAGACTGTATCCTTCTTTGGCATTGACACAGTCCAAGTGCAGGACTTTAGACATGGCCTTGTTGAATTTCATGAGGTTCACACAGCCTCACCTCTCTAGAGTGTCCCTCTGGATGGCATCCCTTCCCTCTGCAGTATCAAGCATGCCACTCACCTTGGTGTCATCAGCAAACTTGCTGAGGGTGCAATCAACTCTAATGTCCATGTCCCCTGCAAAGATACTAAATAATAATGGTCCCAATATGGATCCCTGAGGGACATCATTCATCAGTGGTCTCCACCAGACATTGAACCATTGACTGCAACTCTTCTCAGTGCAGTCATGATTCTAAGAAATAACTGTTGTAGGAAGAATGATATCTTTTCATGGAATATGATTCTTTATTCCCTGAATCAAGTTTAATGTAAATTTCTCTGAAGCTATAGTTTAATCCTTCAAATTTCTTATGAATCAGATTTTAATAAAGTAGCTACAGAATAGCAATTCTATTATAAAAACTGGGCAGAAAACCCATTGTTCATAATGTTTATAATGTTGTGGGGTTGTTTGTTTCTTTGTTGTTTTTTTTTTTTTTTTTTATTTAGTTTCTGTCAACCCACCACATAGTTATAACAGAAATTACAGTAAAATCATTTGGTGATTAATAAACCACTCCTTAAAGTCTTCAGTGAAATGAGAAGAGAAAGCAATTAAAGTTGTTCTCTGCAGACAGCACTGAAAGATAAAAATCTGAGAACAGTAATTACAAGGATACAGAAACATATTTTCATGGTTTAGGAGGTTATGAAGAAAGCTGAATGTATTGATTTATCATTTAAGGGAAATGATGCCTGAATTTTTGCTTTAACATTTTAACTAATTTTGCAGTAAAATTGTATAGGGATGTGTAGATATGGTTTACATGAAGCTCCATGTAAAAATCATTGTTAAAAGTCTCTGTAATTTTTGATTAGTTGAGATATTCTAAAGTCCCCAGTACAGCAGCACAGAGTTGGAATTTCTAGCTTTTATATAACCTGAAATCACACTTAGTACTTGAAATTCATATTGATAGTTCAAAACAAATCATGTGTTTAATGTAAATTTCTGACATTCAGTATGAAAGCATGTTGCTTTTTGGTCAGAATATGTCACATTGTGTCATGTTATGAACTGTCCTGAATGGTATTACTGTAACAAGCCATGACAAACCAATGAAACATACTAAAAGAAATGAATTATTTTTAAGACTATTTCACAATCACTGGAATCACAAGCATTCAGTTTGAATATTACACATCAAGTAGATGGGAGTAATTTTAGCTGCATTTGTGCTTAACTGTCAAGTTAGATCTAATTTCTTTACACGGAATTATCCTTCATGTATATACAGGTATAAATTTATAAATACACACGTATGTATATATATTTTGGTCTGTGTAACTTGCTATACACAGCCTTTGCAGTGTATCTAAAAGTGGTGGCAGGGTAGCATAACTCTGCCAGTGTTATAAACCACAGCTAATGAGTTAATTCTTATGCATACAGCAATATCCATAGCAGACCTTCAAGGCGAAGATTTACTTAAACTCATGCTTGAATCTTTCCTTTTAAGGACAAGGACAAAAGAAGCCATTAAAAGCTTAATTTCAACCACAAGTAAGTGACAGTTTTTGAAAGGAACATTTTAAACAGAGTGACTGTCACACAATAATATACGTCAAAATACTAGTTAGAAGTTGTGATCAGTGTACAGCCAGTGTTTATATGGTCTTAAGCAGAACTGGCAGAAGGTCTCTTTTCAAGATAACTTTAATGGGCATCCAATGAAATATTGCTTCGTAAAAGTTAATGTTAATTATGAAATACTTTTAAAAAAAAATTGAAATTTGCATCACAAGTATAAGTTTTTGATCTGCCTTCTCTCAAGTGACACATTTTCACATCCTAATGGGAAGCCAGTATTTATTACTTACAGCATCATCAGAAACAAGTACATTAGCTGTGACCAAGCCAATTAATTCTCTTTCAGAAAATCCATTTTAGAAATAATTTCTGAAAGCCTTGGAAACATAGACAACTTGATCAGTTCCTTGGCTTTCATGTCTTTAGTAGAACAGACATGGGAATTTTTACTTGATTACCATATAATGTATTTTTCAAACTGAAATCTACTGTAATATGAGTTCTTTCTAATTGAGTATAAAGACATTCTTCATAGACAGGAGCACAATTTCTAAATGCTATGTACTAATACTTATAAAAAATAATAGTAAATATTACTGGGTTTGTGTTCACCTTCAGCAAGTTTGCTGAGGACACTGAGCATGGCTGATACTCTAGAAGGAAAGGGTGTCATCTAGAGGGTCAAATTATAGAGGTAAGCCTGTGTGAACCTCATGAAGTTCAACAAGGTCAAGTCTAAAGTCCTGCACCTGGACTCTGTCAGTCCCAAACAGGGATACAGTCTGGACAATGAGTGGATTGAGAGCAGCCCTATGAAGAATAACTTGGGGATTCTGGTGGATGAAGAGCTGGACATGCTGTGTCAGTGTGTGGTTGCAGCCCAGAAAGCTAACTGTATCCTGGACTGCAGTGAGAAGAAGTGTGGCCAGCAGGTCAAGAGATTCTGTCACTCTGCTCTGGTGAGACCTCATCTGGTGTACTGTGTTCAACTCTGGTACCCACAGCAAAAGAAGAACTTGGACTTGCAGACTTGGTCCAGAGGAAGGATATGAAGATGACTGGGAGGCTGGAGTGTTGCAGACTTTTAGTAACAAGGAATTCATGAGTTGCTCTGTTCAAGAAAAATACGGCCATGTGAAAATACAGTTCTTTTCTCAATACTTCTGCCAAGGTGTTTCAAAAGTACAAGAGCTTTTAAATATGTATAACTGCTTGGTCCTGTTAGCCCTATGGAGAACACAGAGTTGAGGAGGAAAAGAATTAGCTCGTACTTATAATTAAATGTAATATACAGTATGTTCAAATCAGTTAAAACATAAAAACAAACAAAAACAAACCAAGAAAACAAAAAACACCCAGACTTTTGAAGACAATTGTATTTAAATGGTTAGAAGTTGGTTTGATTTCCTTACTTGAATGTTCACATCTTAGTTTGCTGTCTAAACCAGATATCTAAGCATTACAGCTTTGACCTATAGATGATTCACTGCCTTCACAATGTTTCTTCTACTGCCATAGTTTTAGATTTAGGTATTAGGCATAACAACATTACCTTCTCTCTTTCAATTAGTTTCTTCTCCTCACTCATAGCTATGATTTGAAAGAATTATCGAAACACTTATCAATTAAATATTTTCCAGAAGTTCATGTTTCTATTTATAGAAGTAGACAATTATTAAAGCAGTAATAATCATATCCAGTAACCAAGTGATTTCATTACATTTGGTCCTTTAATCACTTCTTACAAGTGATATAAGACAAAAGGCAGCAAATCAACTATTTTCACTATAGCTAGGTAGTAGTGCATTTGTGTGTGTGTGTGTATATATATGTGTGCATATGTATGCACACATGTACATACATATGTGTGTGTATTGGGTTTGCTGGTTTGGTAAATTGTCTTCAATGTAGCTCGTTTTGCCTCACTTAGTAAACTGTCTTCATCTCCACACATGACTTTTCTCATCTTTACCCTTCTGATTCTCTCCCCTTTCTTCCTATAAAAGAGTGAGTGAGTGGCTGTGTGGGGCTCAGCTGGCTACTGGTGATCAGCTCATGACAGTATGTGCCAATGAGCATTACCTTGTACAACTGCAGAAACTGATTCAAATTCAGTAAGAGCGAATCCGTTGTTTAGCAGTTTCTATGATGGTTGTATAAACTAAAACAGAGATTAAACCAGGCAAATTAAAGTCTAGGAAAATCCTGAAAAATCTTAAGGTCTGCTGTTATTTAACCATAGAGATTGTCCTCTATTACAATCAATGGTGCCTCCATGTTAACCCTGTGCCTGCTAACACATTTCTTCAGAAATTTTTGCAGCATGAGGAACATGGACCAGCCTGTAAGTTATACAGACAGTTATAAGAAGAGTGTTCTCAGCCCATTTCTGTGATGATGGGTTGATTTGTTGTCAAGTTAAATGAGAGATTCATAAAACAATATTTTATACATGAGATGAAACCTTCATCTTCAAAATCTTAAGAGGCAAATTTTCCACTTCCAAGAAGAGGGGAAATTCTGTGCCTTGCAGAGTGCTTCTTTAGCCTTCCTTGTCTGCCCTGCTTGGGCTCATCCTGTTTAGTTATTCTCATGGCTATGGTCCATGATGGCTGCCAAGGTCAAATTGGCAGTACCTGAGACCAATTTGACGGGGGGAAGTTTGAATCAGTCAGGCCCTTTCTTTCACGGACTATTTATTTCACTGGGCCCTTTCTTTGTCAGTGGTGTTTTATGTTTGTCATCTCTTTTCCCAAAATAGAGTGGTGAGCAAGAATTGTTCTGGTTTCACCAGGCACCTTGTCAATTCTGGATCTGACAGCTACCTCTCCTGGCTCTTCTACACTCATTACTCTGATCTAATAGATCTCCCTACTTGCACATTTTCCTATAGTCCTTATTTGTACAACTGCATCACAAGTCTTCGTTGCCCCTTTGCTACATTTAATTCTTTATGCTTATATTTCTCACAAAATACTTACATATTCTCATGTAATAACTAGGTTGGTAGCTGTCTTACAATTATTTTTAATACACCTATGCCTTGGTCAAAGGCAAATATTTTAATATCTTACCTAATGGTTGCAACTTTATGGTTGCAACAGTCTCTGTGTTGTCTACTTCCCTTAAATTTCATAAATGAATATATAATAACTATTCCAGAAAAGAACTACATCCAGAGGACAAGTGAAAAATTGTGTCATCTAGAGGTTGCCCTACTGGACGAGGAAAGGATGTCAGTAACCAGAAAATAATTATTACGTGTATAAGGCAAATATAGCAGAAGGGTATACCAGTATAGTGCAGAGATGAACAGAATTTCGCTGTGCAAAAAGTCAATCACCAATAAGACAAAATGTCATGTTTTTAGACTATTTTTTGGTCAGCAGAGTCAAATTAGCCTTACAATACTTCATAGGTTCTGATTTCTTTACTTTTCAACATTATTAATATGTTTTCTTACTCTGCTTTCAAACCTTCTGTGTGTATTTGTATATATATGTAAATATTGGTGCAGCAATAATTTTATATGTTTATTGACTATATCTTCACTCAGTACTAACTCTGCAATTAAGTCACCATTACTAAATTAGTTTTCAAACTCAAAACTGTGATAATATATTGTATCTTTTATATTTGCAATTAAATAATAAATGACTACATTCATATTTCAAAGAGAGGGTGTACTGACTGCCAACACATTGTATTTCCTTAATCCAATGAAAAAATATTTGTCACTGAAATATTTTATAAAGAAAACATTTGAGCCCTTAGTTTTATTGGACATGGATCATTTCATCTTGTATAAAGCCTTTGATTACACTTTTATGCATTTTCCTTTTAGTACACATAATGCAAAGTTTCTGCTACAGTAAGTTCCAACATAGCAAATTAAAATTCCCCCTCCCCCTTTTTATTTTAAACATCGAAAGCAATCCTCTGCCTAAATTGTGAAATTATGCTCAGTAATAAATCTTCTGTATAATAAGTTTTGTAGATGGTCATAAACTATCTTTTATAATTTACAGTCTGTTAACATTCTGTTAGGAAATGATGTTGAAAAAAGCTCTTTTCAAATATAAGAGGTGGTCTTATGAAGTCCTGTGTGGCATTTTAAAAAGCCACTCTAGCTGCTTTTTTAAACAAGCCTGTTACTTAATTTAATTAAGTGTTTTTTCATTAAGATATTGTTGTACCTCTGCATGGGGTTGTTGTAGCCAAAGTGCAGCACCCAGTACTTGGACTTGTTGAATGTCATCCGGCTGGACTCCGCCCATCTGTCCAGTCAGTCGAGGTCCCTCTGCAGGGCCCCCCACCCTCTAACTGACCAACATCTGCTCCCAACTAGGTGTCATCTGCAAATTTGCTGATGACTGTCTCAGTCCCCTCATCCAGATCGTCAATGAAGACATTGAAGAGGATGGGGCCCAGCACTGATCAATGGGCAGACCTAAGACAAAAGGTTTAGGTATCTGAGAGTTTCCACCGATTCCATCAGGCAAAGTGTTAGGAATTGATAATACCTGTAGGACACCTAACTATGGATATGTATCAATGTGTGTCACTCACAGCACAATCTGTAACTGTCACAAAACTTTTCTGCAGTTATGACTTCACACAAAAAGCACTCAACATATTTTAAGCATTTTAAAACCATTTTAACTTCATGATTGCAGTGACACATGATTGATAATGTAATTGTCACCATAATTGTGAAAGCACTGATTTTCACATTCTCAGGTTCGTCTGCCCGGTTGATGGTAGATTGATTACACACAATAGGATGCTAATAAACAGTAGAATAGCAGTCTAGGAAACTTAGAAACTTGGAATACAGAGGAACAAACTGGAAACTCTTATAGCATGAAAACAAATGGCAGTGGAGAGTTGAGTCGTGAGATGGACCCCTTGGCTTTGCAACGGAGTTAAGCAACAGGTAAACAGGCTATAAACTTCATAAATAACCAGGCAAATTAGTTTAAGTTACTCATGAACCGCTGGGCTGCTAATCATCAAAACCTTCGCTGAGCGCAGCGATATCTGAGAGTTGTGATTTGTAATCCAAAAGGCAGGGATAATCCAAAAGGTAAGTCCCAAATTAGAGGAAGTATGAGAGAGAGAATGTGCTGCTGTTGTGAAAATATGTGACTCAAACACGCTGCTGCTAGAACAAAAGAAGCCAATAGCCCTGAAGACAGAAACACAATACAAGTGCTTGTCGCCACCTCAGTCCCATTAATGAACAGGGTGGTGGCTTTCAAATCATCCTCTATAAATTCCCTTTTGGAAAACTGAATGGCCCAGTGGCAGATTACCTATTCAAGTCTGGCCAATCAGTCCAAAATGCTGTATGACAGGCAAAGTCCACACACATTCTCGAATAGGCAACTGCACATGTCAGAGGCTATCTGAAATGTGAGACAGGTGGTTCAGCTTCCACCTCCCCCAGGCAGCCTCAATGTTGAGGCCTATCGGCTCCTCGACCACAGCCTGGACCCTTCAGCTGGGGAAGGAGGAGAGAGGATAGTGGCTGAACATGTTTAGCTGGTTTGTTGATGCCTCTTTCAGGACAAAAGAAGCTAAGTTCATTAGAGTTAGTAGATATATACCCCAAGTGGAAGTATTTTGAACAAAAATATTTTTATATCTAAAATATCATCACTGAAAAAAAAATATTTTTAGCTACAAACAGTATACTGGATCCCTGTCAGATGGAAGCTGTAAAAATGCAGACACTGCAATTTTCCCAGTAGCTACCTGGAATAATAAAAGAATATTGGATGTTAAATAAAAAGAAATTCAACTGCAGTCACTGAGATGGATGGACACCAATCATTATCATTGTGTCTTAATCTCTGGTGAGTAAATGGAAACAATATGTTTATCGCTATTTTGTGCTTAATGATAGTAGCAATAATTTTACTTTTATTCACAGATTTATATATGGCAACAGTAGCACTGTCATTAACATTGTTTCCTCTCACCTAGGTCCTTTTTACCACTTTGGAATTTGAAACTATAGGGCTTTCTTTTGAAAATTAAAACTGAAAGAAAGGCAGAAGCCATTTGTCCAGGTTTCGTGGGACAAGGTTTTGGTATTGGGGTGGCTTCTGTGAGAAGATTCTAGAGGAGCCAATTCCAGCTAGCTCAAATTTCTACATGGGCAATTAAAATGAGTGCTGGATATCCTCCACGTTTAAAAAAGAATTTGAGGGTCTAAGCCAAAACCTTCACTCCTGATTTCTTATGTTTGGATGGTGGTTGGTTTGGTTTGGGGTTTTTTTGTTTGTGGTGGGGTTTTTTGCGTGTGTTTTGTTTTTTGTTTTTTTGGTGTTTTTTTTTTTGTTTAATAGTGACAACAGCAATAATAATTTCTAAGTATTTAGAAGTAATGTGGCAATAGAAGAAAAATAGGTTAAAGGTCCAAACAAAAATGAATATGAAAAATTACTCTTTGGATCTTTGAGTGAAAAATAAGACTGTGCTGAAAATTGTTGCTGAAGCAAATTGTCATGAGCAGCATCTGTGTAACAACCTTGTACAATGTTTGTTCAGATACAAAGACACTGTTCTTGATATGGTTCTTTTGAAAAATCACTATGGCATCTTTAGTTGTCGTAAAAAGTATTGATTATGCTAAGGGAGTTTAAGAGATCTGTTTTGATGCTTAAAATGAGGAACAGATATTTAATATAAGAATAAAAAAACCTTGATTGAAGAAGTCTAATCACACATATCAACTATTTCTATTTTTCCCCCCAATTTTTTTCCCCCAAGTCAGTCCATTTCCATTTGTTCAGTGTGATTGTTGCTGAAAATGTTACAATGATTTAAGGTTGAACTGGTATTTTTAAGGTTTCTTATTCTGTTTAGAGACCCTTCCATTAACAAGCATCAGAAAGTCCAAAAATGGGTGGGGAAAATAATAGAATAGCTTGGAAAAGATCTTTAAGATTGAGTCAGCCATTGACCTAGCACTGGCAAGTTCCCTACTAAACCATGTCTCTAAGTGCCACATGTATATGCCTTTTAAATACTTCCAAAAATATTAAGTCAATCACTTCCTTGGGCAATCTGCTCCAGTGCTTGACAACCTTTTCCATGAAGAACCTTTTCCTGATATCCAATATAAACCTCTCCTGATGCAACTTTAAGATATTTCTTTTGTCTTATTGGTTGTTACTTGGGAGAACATGCCAACACCTACATTGCTACAACCTCTTTCAGGTAGTTGTAGGAACCAGTGAGATCTCCCCTCAGCTTTCTTGTCTCCAGGCTAAGCAACCCCAGTTTCCTCAGCAGCTGCTCAAAGGCTTGTTCTCTAGACTCTGCACCAACTTGAGTGCTTTTCTTTGGACATGCTCCAGCACCTCATTCTCTTTCTTTCAGTAAAAGCCTAAGACAAGAGGGAAAAAGGGGTGGAAAACAAATACAGGATTTATTCATACTTAAATAAACACTGAGAAAATGTTTTTGAACGCTTATTTTTGTATATAGTCCTTAATATTTTGCTGTGAAATAGCAAAGAAATAAACAGGTTTATTCTTTATATAAACAGGTTTATTCAGGTTATATTTCTTCCGTATTCCTTTTGTGAACTTCAGCATGATAAACTCCCATTGTGAGTTGTCAAGGTTGTAAAAACTCCAGAACCAGAACTATAGATGCATTATGATGTATTATTTTCATTATACCCAACCCCCATCCCCACCTTTTTTCTTTTCCTTTTAAAATAATTTTTCAGTAGGAACCAGAGTGAAAAACACAATGAAAATCATAATGAAAAAGCAATGAAAATCATCGAATGAAAATATATTAAGTGGTCATGGCAATGTTGTATATGATATAGTTTTTCTTTACAAATGTAAAATAAAGCAGAAAATAGTCAAGAGAAGATGTATATTCTTTGTGTGGAAACACATGATTTCATCATGATGTGTTATTTATAGTTGTGAGTGAAAGGCACTTCAATTTGAAAATGGAAACACTATGAAGAAATCATTATCTGCTTCCCTACGAAGGACAGCAGACTAGAACTCTCAATGTTTCACCATGGGTAAAATTTAGTCTACTATAGAAAGCCAAAACACTTTCATATATATCATTCAAGTTCCACTTCAGTTGTATTCTAAGGGTGTTACTGGAGGTTTAATGAAGCATGTATTTTGTTTTGCATTTTTGAACAGGATTGCACTCCACCTGCAAATATTCTAACTCCATACTGTACAAAGTTTTATATGGTGCTCATTGCTGTTGCATCTGAGCAGCAGCACATTAGAGGCAGGAGTAACATCTGTGCTGTGCAAGTTCTGTCATCACATTCTTGGATATGTTTACAATGTGGCAGTTTAGAGGTATTGCTTTTGGAAGTTTATAGGAAGACATGAACTTTGTCATCTGTTGTTGTGCACAATGGAGATGGCAATGTAAATTGCAGAGACAAAGTCAAAGATAACCTCAAACACATTGCTGAAAGAAGTGATATTTGAGATGTTTCACAATTTCTCTGGGAAAGTTCTTTCCAAACAAACTTCAAATCTAATGAAGATTGTTTTCTGAAAAGTTAGGAAAAACACTTCAAGCTCTAAACTTGTTATTTGTAAGTGCTCTTTACTCAGGAACTGTGACAAACTTTGTGTCCAGCACATTGTCTCCAGCACTTTGCTGAGCTCTGTGAAAATGGTAACTACTCCATAACAGTAATGGTTCTTATATTTTTTTAGAATATCCTCTCTACAGCTCCTTCTACCAATTGATAATAGTCCCTGGCACCTTCATAGCAATCCATATGTCCTGTAACTTTCTCTTGACAGCTTTCACCTTCTTGCTTCTTACTGGCCTATTTTCTTCTTAGTATTCTACTAATTCTTACTTCTTAATGACCTACTTTTATTTCCTACTTCTGTACTTCCAATTCTGAATCCAAAAATCATCCTGACTCTGCTAAAATATGAGCGTTCAGAAGTGGGTTGATAGTGAAAGAGGAGTGTCCTATACTACACCACCATCTTCTCTTTAGATCCTCTTTAGTTACAAAGGTTTAGATCTCTATCATTTTACACAACTTAAAACTATAAACTCCATACAAACCATATTGTGCCATATTGTGTACAAACCACTTTGTGCCATGGTCTAGTCATGAAGTCTGTGGTTACAGGTTGGACTCAATGATCTTCGAGGTCTCTTCCAACCTTCGTGATACTGTGATACTGTGATATTAATGAGGTTATCTTTAAGAGCATGTTTATGGGATTTGTAACAGTGTTCTGTATAGAGTTCAGTACAACAGACCCTTAATTCTGGCTTAGACATTAAAAAATATTTCACTTAAAAGAACCCAAAACCCACAACACACACAAAAAACCCCAAACAAACAAAACCACCACACACACACACAAAAAACCCAAACAAACAAACAAAAAAAACACAAAAAACAAAACCCAAACCAACAAAAAAAACCCAGAAACCACAAAATATTTCCTTTTTTAATATTCTCTTCTTGAACAAACAGCAATATATGTTCTGAAGTATGGAGAAATGTCTTTACCATTTTAAGAGCAGGAAGAAAGTGTTACCTGGCCTTCTGATTGCTTCCTGTCTAGTAAGAAACTGAAATAAAACTACCTCTTTACTGAGTGTATTGGAAACACCATCTTTCAGGTGCCTTTGTCACAAAACTAGTAGGAATACTATATCTTTTAGACTTGCAGCCTTTGTGTGAAATTTGTCTGCAAATGACTGATGGAGTCACAAGTAATATTGACAGATGGACAAGCTGATGGATAGTGTAATTTTATAAACTTTTTCACAGAAAACACACTTCACATCTAAACAAACAAAAAACTCCAAAAGTTAAGCCACGAGAGGGGAAACCCCAAATAATAACCAACAGAAGAACAACTAGTCAAAGTCAAAAAGATGACAAGTGCAAGGGTGAGAAGAGAGCAAGTAAGAGCATGCTCTAAATCATCTGATCTCCTAGATGTCTGGTGAATTCTCATAACTGTAAAAGCACAGATGACATTTTCTTTTCATGCTTGGTTAAATTTTACATATCACTTACACCCCATGTTTACTTGTTTACTTGTTTAAAGAGATTTAATACCCAAAGAAATGAATACCTAAAATAAGTATTTTTAAAAGATAATATTATCTAATCTAAACCCCATTGGTTTCAATGGAATTTTTACAACTGATTCACTAGACTTTTGATAAAGCATCATATACACAATTCTCATAAGAAAGAGAAAGGAAAAAAATCATCTTCCTTAAAAGAAAACAACACATAACTGAAACAACAAAATCACAACAAGCAGTTATTATAGCATTAGTAGCTCCTTTATAAATATTCTCTCTATGGTTAAATTTTTCAAGTGGAATACAGTTTATTGATAAAGATCACTGAAACCTAACCTTAGGTAACTGAAATAAAAAGATTACTAGACGATTGTGTTGTGGCCCTCATTAAATGTTCTTCTGCCTATGATGGCAGCTGAGCACATTTTGCATGCTGGTAAATAATTTCAAGATTACATTAGTATACTGTGTACTTATTTTTTTGAATGTGTTGTTCATAATGGCCCTGTTGGGAATAGAACTTTTGTGATTAATCTGGCTCGAAAGTCCAGCTGCATACTATGAAGTGGTATTTCATTTGTCTGGCCACAGCAGGCACTGACTTCATTACAGTACACAGCAGCCAGCAGAACTTAGCCACTACGATTACTCTGATGATTTTCTGTATTGATGCTATTCATCAGAGAAAGTTTCATCCATCATTTTTCTTCTGTTGCCAGCTTTCCAGTAAAGTTTAATTTTACAGATTTGGGCAGCATTATTATTACTCATTAAAGACATAATTTCTAAAGGATGCTCATTGTGTTAAAAGTTTCCCAATACAATGACATAGTCCTGGACCTGAAGATGTTGCAGACTAAAGAACTTTAGAGGTGAGAGAAAGATTTCACTAAAGGAATTTTAAGTGCATTGAAATGCACTGTTTGGTGGGTGTAGAATAAACAAATCAAACAAAGTAATGGTTGGCAACTATTGTTTAGTTCCATTTTGGGGGCAATACAGTTTATCTCAAGTAGCTTTTATCTACTACCTGCAAACCTTTGGCTGTAAAATGACCTAGGACTTCTTGCACATCGCTCAGCTGCTGCAGTGACAATGCTCCTGACCATCCTTCATACCTACCATAAAACCATAAGTGTTGCCTTGTGAAGTCTGTCTTGGAGTGAACTGCATTTGTATAGCTCCTTATAGAAGCCAGAAGAAAAATGTCCTGGTCAGATCATACAGTCCCTGTGGGGTTGTAGTGTGAAAGCACAGCTGGGCAGAAGCATGTGTATTCCCACAGCGGCATAAAACCCACCTTGCCTCCCAATCCCACATACCAGATTTAGGGGCCATTGGGCTGACCAGTCATGCCAGATGGACAACCCCCATGCTGGGGAGAAGGAGCAATGCTGCTGGTTTGTGAAAATGCGAGTGGCCAGTTTCATGTCTGGAAGATGAGATAAAAGCATTAGTGGACAGATGCACAGATATTGAGGATTTTTCTCTTTTCATTCCATATTCAAAACAAAACAAACGAAAACAAAACAAAACAAAAAACTTAAATAATTTAGGAATTTTTTTAGAACTGCAATCTATTTAGACCTTTGTCACCTCCTGAAATAAATTACTTCAGGAAAACAGGATGCAGTAAGAATATGTTGATTGACATTAGCTACATCAACAAAATATGCTCAGACATTCAAAGAATAATTTACAGAAGCTGAAGTGTCAGATGTAAATGAAGAAAAATTACCAAGCAAAACATAATTTCCATCTGGAAAGAAAACAAACAAACAAACAAACAAAACAAAACCAAACCTACAAACTACCAACCAACACCCAACAAAACAAACAACTCAAAACAACCTTGCCCAAATATTTTATGATTTAATGGTCAGTTGCCAATGCCAATCTATGTGATGAGAGGTGATTATGCACCTCAGGAGATCAGGCTGCCAAAGTTTCAAAATATGTTTAGAGGGTGGCAGAGGGTAAGAATACCAGTTAATGTTTGGATTAAACTGCAGACGTATTTTATTTATGTTTTATCCTCTTCTTTCTGCTCTTGGGTGTTTTTTAAGAGCAATCTTCATTCCAACACAACTTATTGTCCACAAAGCTGGGAAATTATAAAATTACAACAGTTGTTTAATATCTAAAGAATCTGTAGAAATGAATGAATGAAAAAGCTTTTCCAGATAGTAAATGCCTTCTTTACCTCCATTTTCAACAGTAAGGCAGGAGCACTTCAGGATAACTGGCTTCCTGTACAGGTAGATGGAGTCAGGGAGCAGCATAGGTCCCGTGAAATCCATGAGAAAGTAGTTAGGGACTTGCTGAGCCACTTGGATACTGACAAGTCCATGAGACCAGATGGTATCCATCGTAGGGTACAGAGAGAGCTGGCAGATGAGCTGGCCAACCCACTTTCCATCATTTACCACCAGTCCTGGCTCACCAGAGAGGTCCCAGATGACTGGAAGTTGGCCAACATAATGCCCATCCACAAGAAGAGCCAGATGGAGGAACCTGCAAACTACAGGCCTGTCAGTCTGACCTCAGTGCCAGGAAAAGTTATGGAGCAGATCATCTTGGATGCAATCACAGTGCACCTGCAGGATGGCCAAGGGATCAGGCCCAGCCAGCATGGACTTAGGAGGGGCAGATCCTGCCTCACCAACCTGATCTCGTTCTATGATCAGCTGACCCACCTGGTGGATGTGGGGAAGGCTGTGGTTGTAGTCTACCTGGACTGCAGCAAGGCCTTTGACACCGTCCCCCACAGCAAACTCCTGGCCAAGCTGTCAGCTCGTGGCTTAGACAGCAGCACTCTGCACTGGGTTAGGAACTGGCTGGAGGGCTGTGCCCAGAGAGTGGTGGTGAATGGTGCCACATCCAGCTGGCAGCCAGTCACTAGTGGTGTACCCCAGGGATCAGTGTTGGCCCCAATCCTGTTCAATATCTTTATTGATGATCTGAATGGGGGGGTTGAGTCCATCATCGGTAAATTTGCAGATGACACTAAGCTGGGGGCAGGAGTTGATCTGTTAGAGGGTAGAAGGGCTCTGCAGTGGGACCTTGACAGGCTGAATAGATGGGCAGAGTCCAACATGATGACATTCAACACATCTAAGTGCAGAGTGCTGCACGTTGGCCACAACCACCCCATACAATACTACAGGCTGGGGTCAGAGTGGCTGAAGAGCAGCCAGGCAGAAAGGGACCTGGGAGTACTGGTGGATGGTAGGCTGAACACGAGCCAGCAGTGTGCCCAGGTGGCCAAGAAGGCCAGTAGCATCCTGGCCTGTATCAGGAATAGTGTGGCCAGCAGGAGCAGGGAAGTCATTGTGCCCCTGTACTCAGCACTGGTTAGGCCACACCTTGAGGACTGTGTCCAGTTCTGGGCCCCTCAGTTTAGGAATGATGTAGAGTTGCCGTAACATTTCCAGAGAAGCACAGAAAAGCTGGTGAGGGGTTTGGAGCACAAGCCCTATGAGGAGAGGCTGAGGGAGCTGGGGTTGCTTAGCCTGGAGAAGAGGAGGCTCAGAGGAGACCTTATTGCTGTCTACAACCACCTGAAGGGTGGTTGCAGCCAAGTGGGGCTTGGTCTCTTCTCCCAGGCAATCAGCACCAGAACAAGAGGACACAGTCTCAAGCAGTGGCAGGGGAAGTTTAGGCTTGAGGTGAGGAGAAGGTTCTTCACTGAGAGAGTTGCTAGCCCTTGGAAAGGGCTGCCCAGGGAGGTGGTGGAGTCGCCTTCCCTGGAGGTGTTCAAAAAGGATTGAACATGGCACTTGAAGAAATGGTTTAGCTGTCCTGAGGTGTTAGGTATTAGGTAATAGTTTGGACTTGATGATCTTTGAGGTCTTTCCCAACCTTGTTGATTCTATGATTCTATGATATTTATTTCAAAGACTTTAGCTTTAATGTTGACTTGTCTGAATGGTGCATCATTAAATTCTAAACATCTCTTAGGAATGCTTAGAATGTTTTTCCTATTTCTCTTAGTTTTAATTAAGCTACTTAGATTTTCATGGTTCAAATCAAAATGTTATGATTCATTAAATTATATTAGTAAATTTCTATTATATATATTTTAGACATCAGTTTATGCAAAAGTATTTCTTGAAACAAAGTAGTTCTATATATTTACAAAAGATTTTAGAAAACTAACACAGCTCTAACAGTGTTTCTGAGCATATCAATGTATCCTGTTTAAAATCTTTGTCAAGCATATCTGAGGGGTGGGTGTCAAGTGGAGGAGGCCAAGCTCTTTTCGGGGTGCACAGTAATGAGACAACAAACAACACGTTCAAGCTTGAACATAAAAGATTGCACCTCAACATGAGGAGAAATTTCTTTATACCGAGGGTGTTGGAGCACTGGAACAGGCTGCTCAGGGAGGTTGTGGAGTCTCCTTCTCTGGAGACTTTCAAAACCCAGCCGGATGCATTCCTGTGCAGGCTGCCCTAAGTGATCCTGCTTTAGCAGGGGGATTGGATCCTATGATCTCTTGAGGTCCCTTCCAACCTCTAATGTACTGTGATACTGTGTGTACTGTGCCCTAAGTTCTGTCTGCTGTAACTCTTGGAGAAGGGAAAAGACATCTTTACTGAAGAGGCCACATGTTGGAGGCTGCTCAGAGGATTTGGACTTTAGGATCTTTCCCTCCCTTCCTCCAGGGCTGACAGCACCGGCCAACAAGGATGACATCTCCTCCAAGGCAAAGCAGCAGCACCCTTCTTCCACAGACCTAAACCATTTTGTGGGCCGTGGTATATAATTCCTTTCCTCTTCTCTTTCTCTCTCTCCCTCCAATTTTTCCCTCTCTCTCTTCCAAGAAATAGCTTTGCTGTTGATATTTTGGCCTCATTTGTGCCTCTAATTTCATAACATGAGAATGTCCAAAAAGAACTAAGTGTCTTTCTCCCTCTGGACCAAGACAAAATTGGGGAGCAACTCTAGGGAAAAGTCCCTGATGACAGTGAACTAAGCTTGAGCAAGTAGCATGCACTAGTAGAAATGGCCAACAGCACTGTACTGTTTTAACAGCAACATAAGCAGCAGATGCTGGGAAGTGATTATCCCTTCCTCTACTCAACACTTCTTAGATTACAGCAATATTATTGCATCTGGTGTGGTGTTCTTTAGTGCAGGATAGGCAGTAGTAAACTCAGGAGAGTTCAGCAAAGGGTCACTAGTGTGTTCAGAGCTTGCCTTGTGAGGAGTGGCTGAGGGGTTAGGGCTTTAGGTCTTGAAGATCATCATGTTGTGTAGAATGTTTGCCAGACAAACTGTATCATTTCTGTCCTTGAGAGCTGTCAAGACTCAGATGGACAACAACATGTTCTGCCCCGTTTTGAGCAGGAAATTAGAGACTTGTTAATATTTGCTCCCCACCTGAGTGAACCTATGTGGTGGCACAAGGAGAAAAAGGAACTAGATCCAGTGATTAGGACCCTAATGTATGGAGTATCTTTCAAGTTTAAGATAAAAGAAGGATTAAGGACAGGTGACATTATGAGACACAGTGTGTAATTTATTGTATAAAAAACACTGATATTGCTAGCTCTGTTTTATGTCCCTGCTGTGAATAGGTAGTAGATTATTCACCAGAGTTTGCATGTATGTAATTGTCCAGTCTATGGATGATGAATTTAAGTGGGTTTATATTCAGATGGTAACATGTCTCAGCATGTATGTTACATAAAAAGACTGTGAAAATGGACTTGAATGCCAAAATAGTTCAGCAGAAAATTTTGTTGACTACTGCACTGAATTTAGACACCTATGTTCTAATATAATGTCTATTGTGGTACTATAAAGTACATGAGGTCATAAAGTACAGAAAGGGTTTTTTTTTTCATTTGTTTTTCAATATTGTGTCCAATAGCAAATATCTTCATTTCTGAGTAATACTGAATATAATGTAGTCACTAGAGTAATATTTTTTCATAAATATAAAAATAACTTTGTTATAATCCACAGAAAAAAAAACTTGCAAGTTATTAATATGTGGCTATTCTCTTTATCTTGTAGTTTAATGTTGATACTTCAGGGAAAATTCTAAACAACTTTAAGTAAAAACTTTAAATCTCTTTCCACACTCATTGTTATAGAACAATTCTATAACCAGAGGTGTTACCTCTACACAAAAAACCCAACCAAACAACCCTTATAGATTCTGCATACCCATTTGAACATTTGACAGTCTCATTTTGCCTTACAAGATGGAAGATATGTCTCATGCCTGTAGAACTGTAAACTTTTTTGTTTTTTCAACAAGGTTTTTCAAAGTAAATTTTGCTTTCAGATAAAAACACATCAGAGAAGTTTTCTAGGGGAAATGTGAGTGAAGAATTTGTAAGATGGTTTGGCAAATATTCCAAAAGTGAAAGTGTTGCTTTATTTATGGAAATATTATTTCCATTACCTTAATAGAAAACCAGAAAATGTAGTAATTTATTATAACAGCAGCTTACAGCAAACAAGTCCTGAAGTAAATATATACATAAAATATCCAATCTGAACTTAAAAGAACAAGTTTAAATTGTATTTTAATATGCAGTGATGAATTCAGACTCAGGGTGTTCCATTAAGTTCACTTTAATGAACACCTCATTTACTTTCTTGTTATCCATTAATATATGCAAAGTATAATTTACATGTCACAGAAATTCTGTTAAAGATAATAAAAAGTGCTTTTATAAATACGTTAATAACAAAAGGAAGGCCAGGGAAAATCTCCATTCCTAATTGGATGAAGGGGGAACAGAGTAACAGAAGAGAAGGAAAAAGCTGGATTATAAAACCTGCAGTTCCTGGAGCCTTCCACTGACGAGAGACCTAGGGACCATCACCAAATTTCTTTGTTCTCATGAGTACAACCTGGAGTTCTCATTGGCTTGCCCTAGGGTTACTGGCTTGCCTCTGATTATAAGTGGGGTGAAGCTATTTTGTGGTTTAGCCTTTTCCATTTTCTCAATTCTCTAAATTGTACTAAAGTTGCCCATAAGCATCCTGGTAGAATTTGCAACTGAATAGAACCTGTAAATAATCAAATAAGGTGGGGTTGTCAGGAATAATAAAGATAACATGAAGAATAATACAGATGTGTTACAAAGTTGATTGCACGTGTTATGCATTTATCTGGACCATCTGGACCCCATGAAGTGTTCAGGTTTGCACATTCACAGGTACTTACAAGGTTAATTACATGTGCTATACTTTTGCCTGGACCATCTCAATCCCAGGAAGTGTCCAGGTTTGCACATTTACTGGTGTTTAACCTGTTGTCTGGGTTAGGGTGTGTTTTGGAGTTTGACCCTTCAAGACAGTTTGCCATATAGTTCTCTGGGCTGACCACCTTGCCCTTGGTGAGTATGGACTCTAGCCACCAAAGATAACTGCATGTCACCAGTTCACTGCATTGCATGCTGATGGATAATGGTGGGTATAATGTGCAAGAAACGGTCATCAACAAAAAGTGTGGTGCTGACAAATGTCAGTCTAATCTTGTATTAAAGTTTAAAATTGGCTTAGTCTATTAAACTCTCCCATCATAGTGTATACCTGTGTAGCATATGTCTACATATACAAATATTCTGCTGAAACCAGACAGAAGTGGTGCTAGACAGAAGAACTGTGTGTATCGTAAAGAGCTGATACTGAAACTTAATGACATATGTAATTTTATATATAACTGTGATCCCACAGTAAACTTGGAAGCAGAATGAAATGAGCAATTAGAAATTGAAGATAGATTTCCTTCAGTTTGGATAAAAGAATAGCTGTCTGATAAGAGACTGCTGAAAAAATAGGATGAAATGGGAGGGGGAAAAGGGTGAATGCAGAAGGAGAAAGAGGTCCAGGTTGCAAAGAAATTTTGAAGAGCCTCCTTGTAGGTGTGTGGCAGGGTAATTTTGCCATATAAATGAGTAATGTGTGATCTAAAGGAACTTTTAAGAGTGTTTGAACAGAGAGTTTTGGCAAATGCATATGATTCATGGAAAAGAATAGATAATAGTACAATTATAATCAGAATTCTAAATAAGGACGTTTCCACAGGTGATTTACTTTCTTTCTACTATGCTATATCAGGTTTCTAGTTTCTCCAAAGCAAAGTCTTTTTAAGGAAGTTGTTACTAGTCATTTAGTCATGTAGCTAAGAGGAGAGGCTACTTAATGCCTGTTTTATAAGGACGATGCTGAATGAATGTAATGGCTGAAATATGGCTGAGATCTATCCCTTTCTTAAATTGGATAATAAAATTATAGACCTAGCAATAAGGACAAGCATTGTAACTGTGTATCATGGATTGAATTGAATCTGCTGCTGTTATTCATACCATGCTGCAGTCATGACAGCTTCAAACAATGAAAGTGCTAACTGGAGTAAAGTACTATGGGGCTTGAAGTTCAGTTTGCATTGTATTATTAGATTAATTAGATTATTATATAAAGTAATTCTGCATTGTTATTATGATATCTCATGTTATATTAAACTCTCACCTCTTTATCTCAAACCTGGGGTTTGTGTGCTTTTTTCCCCTCATTTTTGTGTTTGGGGAGCAGGCAGGTTAGCCCTTGCACTAAGCCATTACACTGTGCAAGTACTTTCCAAGAAAGGGAAAAAAAAAAAGGCAAAAGTAAAATAAACAGAAAGATTGATACACCTCTTAAAAGCAAAGTTCTCTGAACTCATATAGTCAGCATCTTTTTTACAGTATTCTGCTGCAATATTAAACAATTAAAATTAGTCATAGGAAGCTGAGCAGGAGGTCTGGAAAGAAAGAAGTGACAGACAGGATTAAAAGACTCAGAAGTTGAGAATAATGTGGACCATAAACAGATGGTCTTTGCAAACTGTGTAAGAAGGTGAAAACAAAAGGCATGAATTAGGATTTTTTTTTTTTTTTAAATTCAGTGAGCAGTGGCAACCTCACTCAGAGTGTTTTGTCAAAGTACGGTTGTGAAGAATAAAAAAAAATCTTATTTATGTAATCAGGATCATCTTATTTACATAAGGTGTATCAAAATGTAGATAGCAGCATAGCTACAAGGACTACATAAGACATGGGATTCTATCCAGATGACAAGAGTCCAGCGCAGAGCCACAAAAATGATTAAGAGAGTGGAACATCTCTTTTACAAGGAGAAATTAAGGGAGCTGGGTTTCCTTAGTTTGGAGAAGAGGAGACTAAGGGGTGACCTCATTAATAAATACGTAAAGGGTGAGTGCCAAGAGGATGGAGTCAGGCTTTTCTCAGTGATGCCCAATGAAAGGACAAGGAGCAATGGGTGGAAGCTGAAGCATAGGAAGTTCCATGTAAAAATGAGGAAAAAAAATTTCGCTGTGAGGGTGACAGAATACTGGAACAGACTGCCCGGGGGACTGTGGAGTCTCCCTCTCTGGAGATACTCAAAACCCACCTGGATGAGTTCCAGTGTGATCTGGTATAGATGATCCTGTTCTGGGGGGGGAGTTGGACTAGATAATCTTTTGAGGTCCCTTCTAGCCCATAACATTCTGTGATTCTGTGATTTTATTAATTAAATTATAAATGACTATAGCATGTTTGCTACAGATTAATATAAAATACTATATTGTGTATTGCTTACTATTTTAAAATTATATACTATAGGAAAAAGACAGATAGGACAAGATTTTTAAAGGAAAACAGTAAATCACTAACCATTTAATAGCTCTGATTTCAGACAAGAACATGAACAAGGTTTTAATGGTTACAATGCTATCAAAGTTGTAAGTATAATTCTATCTCTAGTGATCTCTGCTTCTCTAACCCTCTGCCTGCATACCAACCCCTATTCTTACCTATATATCTGCGCAGCTTCATATGGCTTTGAGACTGTCAATTCCTGAATGATCTTTGTATCTGTACAAATAATACTGTGCAAGCAAAGCTGTATAGCTGTAAAAATAAAACACTCTAACTCCTGTCACATAACTGTGAGCATGTTTAAATAATCTAAAAATGGGGGGGGGGAAACTGTGGAGGTTTATAGGCCTGAGATGTGGAGACTAGGACTATTTGCATAGGACTATTTGCATAGCCAGGAACAGCTGAAAGCTGTTTTCAGTTTGCTCATCACCACCTGTTAGTCATCAGTTCTGTCTTATGTCAAACAGAATTGACATGCATTTGACAAGTTTACTGTGCCTGAATCCTGTAAAATTTGATAAAATTTGACTTACTAACCAACATGTTGAGATTAATTGAGGCTTAAGCCTCATCTATCTTGCCATGAAAGGACATCCTTATCCTGACTGGATTCTTTTCATACTATGTAATAGTTCATATGAGGAAATGCTCTTTCAATAATCAGTACCTTTATCTTCTAGTATACAGGGTTTACTCATTTGTGTCAATCTCAGACCATATTCCATCTGCCTTATGTGGGCCTTAATTTTAATTACATTTTTCATATGGCTGACATGGCAGTGTGAGATTTACAAATTGGACTAGATAATCTTAAGGATCTTTTCCTACCCTAACTTTTCTGTCTTTTATCTTGCATCTGTAGAACAGCATCCTGCTCTCCTCATTGAGCTGAATCAAAATTGTGATAGAATAGAATAGAATAGCATAGCATAGCATAGCATAGCATAGCATAGCATAGCATAGAATAGAATAGAATAGAATAGAATAGAATAGAATAGAATAGAATAGAATAGAATAGAATAGAATAGAATTAACCAGGTTGGAAAAGACCTCTGAGATCATCCAGTCCAACCTATCATCCAACACCATCTAATGAACTAAACCATGGCACCAAGTGCCTCATCCAGTCTCTTCTTAAACACCTCCAGTGATGGTGACTCCACCACCTCGCTGGGCAGCCCATTCCAATGAGCAATCATTCTTTCTGTGAAGAATTTCTTCCTAAAATCCAGTCTAAATCTCCCTTAGTGCAGCTTGAGACTCTTGTTCGTTGGTGGTTGCCTGGTAGAAGAGACCAACCCCCACCTGACTACAAGCTCTCTTCAGGTAATTGTACACCATTTTTCCTGCATAGCAGTGCTTCACTCTGAATATTTATGTAGACTCTTGTTCCTTTCAGTTGTAATCCCTGTTTAGCAAATTTAATTTCTCTACCTTATGGTCAGCCTTATAAGCAACAAGAATGTCTTCTCACTAGGGAACCACTGTCACGCATTGTTTTTACTGGATCTACCTGCCTGTAGCAAATTGGGATCATACAGCACTAGTCTTGGTTCACACTGCTCGGTGTTAATGAGGTAAAGCATAATGAATCTGTTAATTCAAGATCAGCTTCAGGAAATGTGCATTCAGTATTGCAGGTTTGTTTTGGGTTCTTAGTTGCATTTTTCTTTCTTTTTTTTTTCCTTTTCTTTCTTTGAGTCCTGGAACACTCAGTTCAGCATTGTAACACATGTATTTGAATTGGATCTGGGCAATAATATTTTCTGTAGATGAAGGAAAACAAACAAGTCTGCTAGAAAAAAATGTAGCTCCAACATGAAAAAGGGAAATGAGGTAATCTGTAAAAGCTTCTTACTATTGCTCTAGGGAAATGTACATTAGCAAATATGCATATCCGAATCAATTCTAATTGCTGAGAGATAGATGCTGCTATATGAAGGCTGCTGTTCTGAATTTGCAGTTGCAACCTCATTTTCATTAACAAAACAAAGTGCAGAATATTTTTCTTAGAAGTGTATTTGAAAAACATTATTTGTCAGTTAGCAAAATCAGCCTTCCAAAAGCTACAGTATATGATCAACAAAAAGAGGAAAAAAAACCCACAAAAATCAACAGCAAGAAAAAAACCCTCACAACTTGTTCCTGCTTAAGAACTCTGGGCATGAGAGTTTTATTGACTTTTATGCTTAATCATTACCTATTGACATTTGTTATCTTCTTTTGTATTTTCAATTTTTTTGGCTGCAAACTTTGTGCTTGTGTTTTTTTAATGGAAAATCTGGGGGTTATAGCTCAGACTGGAGCAACACATTTTGTTGTATAGCTTTTGTAAACCAATACAATAATTGAAGCCTGCACTTAATTTCTAGAAAATTGTATCAGGCAGATTTTTCTGAAATAGTAGCTGTTATTAATGAACTTGATCTACAGCATGGTTCCATTATCTTGAAGCATTTACTTTTTTCTTTTCTTTTTTTCAGTTTGTAACTTTCAACCAGATAGTAGTTTAGTAATTAAAAAAGTATTGATTTTTTTTTGTTACATTAGAAGATCTGAAAGTGGTGTTTACAGTTTTTAGCTTTTTATCTAAGAATCACTCAAGTATGAGAACTGAGAAACAAACCACACTTTTTTCTTTTCTCCTTATCCTGCTTACATACCACATGAAATAACAGTATATGCATCCCCTGGAGTATTTATTAAGGTTTTGTTCATAGCTCTGCACTGTATATATACTTTTAGTTGGATATTCTGTGATGTTCTAGTGTACTACATTTTAATGATGGCTAAGAAGTATTGCCACACAGCTATGTATAATTAGTATTGCTAATACTGGTCTACATAATCAGTCTAGTTAGAATTTATCACAAAGCTGGATTTTTTTTTCTCATGATTAATTTCTGTATTTTTATAGTGTTTAAAATAATGCAGCAATTAGATTAGTTTTCTTACAGACATAAACCAGTAAACAAAGTCAGATGCAACAGAAAGATTGACTATTACTTCAAAAGGGAGGTCATCACACTAAGGGGATCAAAGTTTTCCTATTTAAATCTGGTTTACCAATTTGTTCAATGTTTCTGGGAGATGTTGAAAAATGAAAGAAACCTTTGGGATGCATTAGAATCACAGAATCATTTAGGTTGGAAAAGATCCTTAATAGCATTCAGTCCAGCTGTAAACCTAACGCTGCCAAGTCAACCACTCAATCAGTGCCACTAGGCACCATGTCTTCTTGTCTTTTAAAGATCTCCAGAGATGGTGACTACACCACATCCCTGGCAGCCTGTTCCAATGCTTGACAACGTTTTACTGAAGAATTTTTTTCCGGAAAATCAAAACTAAACCTCCCCTGGCACAGGTTGAGGCAGTTTTCTCTCATCCTATTACTTGTTACTTAGGACAAGAGACTGACATGCATTTTTACTACAACATTCTTTTCATGTAGTTGTGGAAAGCAATAAGGTGTCTCTTGAGACTCCTTTCTCCAAGTTAAAGAATCCCAATACCCTCACCCACTCCTGTAAGACTTGTTCTCGTGAATTACTGTAATAGCATTCATATAATAAATAATTCAAGCATTAAAATATAGCAATATAAGGCAAATTATTAAGCAAATTATTTGGAAAGATGGTCACACTGGTTTAAAACTTATCCTTCACTACTGAGGTCAGTGAATACCACGGTTTATCTTGTGGTGGTCTGGACTCAGATCTCAGAAGACTCAGCAGTTCCCTCTAGCTCCTATATAGAGATTTTCTTTCTAATGCTATCCATTTCACAAGGTTATTAAAGCACTTTAGATATCCCTTACTAAGATGTTGTGGTGCAATTCACTGAAATTTGGGGGTTAGATAGCATTAGTCTGTTCCATACTTGATCCAGATGCACTGTAGTTTCTACTCGTTAACACAATGGACTGCCAGTTTTCTCTTGTGGTGCTCCTGGCGTTGTGGGTTATTTTTTCAATTGGGAAAATTTTTGTTTGCTTCTTTGTTCCCAAATCTTTGGCTTGTAGATTCATTCACCAGTTTTCATATCAAAAGAACTGTTACTAGCCTGACTTTCAAGGTATTCAGTCTGTCCATATAACATTCAAGGCAAACCAATTTCTGTATGAAGTCATAAATCCCGCATAATCAAATACACATTTTTACGACAGTGCATGGCACAGTGTAGAATAATGAACTGTTCACTTTGGATTCTTTTGGACAGTGCAATTTTTTACTTTGAAGATATTATACTAGATAATATACATAATGGACTTTTCTTGCCAGAAAACACAGGGAACAGTGAATTGCTGTATCAAATATCCAGGGGTGGCAAGCCAAGGCTTCAGAGTATCACAGAAAATTAGAATGATAGGTTGTTGCTTTAGGTTTTGGTTTTGTGGGGTTTTGTTTGTTGGGATTTTTTTTTGGTTGGTTGGGGTTTTTAATTGCCATTTCCTATTTTTCTGCTTTCTTCATGCCCTTCTTATCAATTTGTCTGAGGAAATGGTGAGGGGAGGACAAATTAAACTTCTTGTTTTAGAGGAGATTGTGTTTAGGAGATGTACATTTCTTCCTCTGCTGTTCCCATGTGGTGTCGTAGTTGCAGAGTGTATAAGGTGTTGACCTTCTTGTTGGATGATGTGTTCATATACAATGGAGCTGTAACTTAGCTGCTTCTGATTTTGGAAAGGAAGGTAAGTTTACCTTGCAGTCCATTTCTCCTTTTTGCACAGACTCACAAAATTAAACTTTTTGGTTTGTTTTGTCTTTATAAACTTAACAATCTAGTCCTTATCTACCCTGTAGGTAAAAGATTCAATGTAGCAATGAGATTATATAAGTTCTACAGCTCTTTGTTAAAAAAAAGTTCTGTAGAGTGTCCTAAGTACTTTGGCTGGATGATTAGCTCTGTTATTACAAAAAGTCTGTTGCTTGAAGTGCATATTGAATGGGCAACTGAGGTTATTTTAATACAAAATAAGCTTTCACCATCTGTCCTGCCCTCTGATTAAGATGAAAACCCCTCATAATTCATAATTACATAGTAAAAATACAATAATAAGTAATTAAAATGCAACACTGTGTTCATCATTTATTGCTGCATTCATCTGTTATGTTTTTGGACAAAAGAAGAAAAAAACAATGGAATGGAATGGAATGGAATGGAATGGAATGGAATGGAATGGAATGAATAGAATAGAATAGAATAGAATAGAATAGAATAGAATAGAATAGAATAGAATAGAATAGAATAGAATAGAATAGAATAGAATTAACCAGGTTGGAAAAATGCCCCATCCAGTCTCTTCCTAAAGACCTCCAGGGATGGTGACTCCACCACCTCCCTGGGCAGCATATTCCAATGACGAATGACTCTCTCAGTGAAGAACTTTCTCCTCACCTTGAGCCTAAACTTCCCTTGGCGCAGCTTGAGACTGTGTCCTCTTGTTCTGGTGCTGGTTGCTATAGAGAAGAGACCAACCCCTTTCTGGCTACAACCTCCCTTCAGGTAGTTGTAGATGGCAATAAGGTCTCCTCTGAGCCTCCTCTTCTCCAGGCTAAGCAATCCCAGCTCCCTCAGCCTCTCCTCATAGGGCTTGTGCTCCAAACACCTCACCAGCTTTTCTGTGCTTCTCTGGACACATTTCAGCAACTCAGCATCCTTCCTGAGCTGAGGGGCCCAGAACTGGACACAGTACTCAAGGTGTGACCTAACCAGTGCTGAGTACAGGGGCACAATGACCTCCCTGCTCCTGCTGGCCACACTATTCCTGATACAGACCAGGATGCCATTGGCCTTTTGGCCACCTAGGCACACTGCTGGCTCATGTTCCGCCTACTCTCAACCAGTACCCTCAGGCCCCTTTCTGCCTGGCTGCTCTCCAACCACTCTGTCCCCCAGCCTGTAGCACTGCATGGGGTTGCTGTGGCCAATGTGTAGAACTCGGAACTTAGATGTCTTAAATCTCATGCCCTTGAACTCTGCCCATCTGTCCAGCCTGTCAAGGGCCCTCTGCAGAGCCCTCTAACAGACCAACACCTGCTCCCAAAGTGGTGTCATCTGCAAATTTACTGATGATGGACTCAATCCCCTCATCCAGATCATCAATGAAGATATTAAAGAGGATGGGACCCAACACTGATCACTGGGGGACACCACTAGTGACTGGCTGCCAGCTGGATGTGGCACCATTCACCACCACTCTCTGGGCTCGGCCCTCCAGCCAGTTCCTAACCCTGCACAGAGTGCTGCTGTCCAAGTCACGGGCTGACAGCTTGGCCAGGAGTTTACTGTGGGGGATGGTGACCAAGGCCTTGCTGAAGTCCAGATGGACTACATCCACAGGCCTCCCCACATCCCCCATGTGGGTCACCTGATCATAGAAGGAGATCAGGTTGGTGAGACAGGACCTGCCCTTCCTAAATCCGTGCTGGCTGGGCCTGATCCTTTGGCCATCCTGTAAGTGCTGTGTGATTGCACTCAAGATGACCTGTTCCATAATCTTGCCTGGCACTGAAGTCAGGCTGACAGGTCTGTAATTCCCTGGCTCCTCCTTCCGTCCCTTCTTGTGGATAGGCATCACATTGGCCAGCTTCCAGTCATCTGGGATCTCTCCAGTGAGCCAGGACTCTTGAAAAATGATGGAGAGCAGCTTGGCCAGCTCATCTGTCAGTTCTCAGCACCCTAGTGTCGATCCCATCTGATCCCACGGACTTGTGGGGATCCAAGTGGCTGAGCATGTCTCTAACTGCTTCTTCCTAGACTGCAGGGAAACTATACTGCTCCCTGAATCCACCTGCCAGCTCAGGAGGCCAGTTGTCTGGAAGACAACCTATCTTGTTATTACAATTAGAGGCAAAGAAGGTGTTAAGTACCTCTGCCTTTTCCTCATCTGTTGTTACAATATTCCCCTCCATGTCCACCAAGGAATGGAGGTTGTCCTTGCCCCTCCTTTTGCCATTAATATATTTATAAAAGGTTTTTTTGCTGTCCTTCACAGCAGAGGCCAGTCTAAGCTCTAAATGGGCTTTTGCCTCTCTAATTTTTTTTTTTCCTGCATGACCTAGCAACATCCTTAAACATTCCATGGGTAACCTCACCTTCCTTCCAAAGATGATCCACCCTGTTTTTTTCCCTTAATTCCTTTAGAAGTTCATTGCCCATCCAGGCTGGCCTTCTATCCTGGCAGCTCATTTTCCAGCACATTGGCACAGCCTGTTCCTGCGCCTTCAAGAGTTCATTCTTGAAGCAGGTCCAGCCCTCCTGGACCACTTTGCTTTTAAGGGCTGTTTCCCAAGGTACCTTCTGAGTTAGCTCCTTGAGTAACCTGAAGTCCGCCCTCCAGAAGTCCAGAGTAGAGGTTTTGTTGCTGCCCCTCTTAGCTTGACTGCTTATTGAAAACTCAATTATCTCATGGTCACTGGACCCCAGACAGCTTCCAACCACCACATAAAAAGGTCAAGCAGCACCTTACCCCTAGTAGGCTCACACAGTAGCTGGGATAAGAAACTCTCCTCCATACACTCTAAGAACCTTCTAGACTGCCTCGTCTCTGCTGTGTTAATTTCCTAGCAGATATCAGGCAGGTTAACATTGCCCATGAGAACAAGGTCTGGTGATCTTGAGACAGCCTCTAGCTGCCTATAAAATAATTCATCAACCTCTTCCTCCTGGTTGGGTGGTCTATAACAGACTCCAACCAGGATGTCAGCCTTGTTGGTCTTCCCTCTAATTCTTAACCACAGGCACTCAACCTGATCATCCTTGATCTCTAGTTCCATGGCGTCTAGAGCCTCCCTGATGTACAGGGCCACCCATCCACCCCTTCTCCCTCCCCTGTCTCTCTTGAAGAGCCTGTTTCCATTAATTACAGTGCTCCAGTTATGTGAGTCATCCCACCAGGTTTCCTTGATGGCAACTACATCATAACTTTCCTGCTGTAACAAGGCTTCCAGGTCCTCTTGTTTGTTGTCCATGCTGTGTGCATTAGTGTACATGCACTTCAGCTGATGTCCAAAATCTAAATAAAAATAAACATTAACTTATTGTATTCTCTTTTAATTATTACTATTAAATCACTGCTACTATATATATTATATAAAATCTATATATAAGTGACTTGATTATTTTAACTACTACTTCTCACCAATAATGTTCAAAATAACTTCTCTAATATTCTCAGCAGGAAAGTCCATCATGAGTTATGTTTAAGGACTAGATATTAAAATAAAACATATGTTATATTTTTACAATTATAGTTGAAACAAATAGCTGAAATTTCAAGAGAAAAGAATGCTATTTCCATTACCATTTTAATATGATCTGGATTGTCTTGGAAACTTTTTCTCTACTGAGAGTCTGTTTAACTGTGGCAGAATGTCCTGTGCAGGGAGGTGGTGGAGTCACCCTCCTTGGAGGTGTTCAAGAGGGGATTGGATGTGGCACTTGAAGCCATGGCTTAATTAGTCAGGAGGTGTTGGGTGACAGGTGGACATGATGATCTCTGAGGTCTTTTCCAACCTTACTGATTCTATGTTTCTATGATTCTATGATGCAGAACTGGCCCATAGATAAAACAAACAAACAAAGAAACAAACAAACAA
Source organism: Picus viridis (assembly GCA_033816785.1). NCBI lineage: Eukaryota > Metazoa > Chordata > Aves > Piciformes > Picidae > Picus > Picus viridis. Next base: position 69,428,491 of record CM066566.1, read on the forward strand.
ACAAAGAAACAAACACAACAACAAAAAATAACATAGGAAAAGGAGTAGCTTTCTTCTCCCTTTGTCCTCAGATGTGGAGATTCTTCTACACTGATGTGAGAGACTAAACCTTGTCTCTCCTGGTGTGACTCAACAAAGATAAAATCACTTGCTGCTTATCCAGACAATAGCTGATGTGCGTTGGGCAGAGCCACTGGAAGGACTCTTGGAAGGTGCAAAGATAACATTGCTCACGGGACTGCAGCTGGCCTACAACAATGGTCCAAGAGCCCAGCATTCATACCTTCAGGTACAAGATCATTTCCAGCCATCAGATACCCCAGGAAAGGACAATGGCTCCTGATGTGAAAAGAGTGTGTGGGTAGGTAGATGGAGCAGGAGGAGGTGGAGGCCTTCCCCCCCCTCCATCCAGTGGCTGCCCAAACTCACTTGAGTACACAGAAAGATTTCCTGGGGAATGATACCTGGACCTAAAGATGATTTCCCAGAACGATATCCTGGGGAACAACACCTGGACACTTGCCTAAGGGCTAACAAACTGTATAAAAGACTGGAGCAACTACTGGCTTTTGCGAGGAGAAAATTGGAGAAGCAAAATGCAGAAGAAAGCAGATGGCACCACATGCTGGAAACATCACGGTGCCAACACAATGGATCTTGGACTCTGAAAACCCTCTCTCTGTGCTCTAAGTTCCGCCTGCTGCAAGTCATGGAGCTGAAGAAGCTGCTCAGAGGACCTCATCCCTTCTACAGCCAAAGCCTCAGCACCCTTCCTCTGCAGACCCAACATCTCCTGCAGCACCGTTTCTCTACAGACCCAACATCTCCTGCAGCACCTATCCTCCACAGACTCAAACTGTCTTGGGGGGTGAGGGGTGTGGTAATATAATTCTTTCCCTCTTCTCCCTTTCTTCTCTCTCTTCCTATTCTCTCTCTCTCCCCTTCTGATCCCTCCACCTTATTTATGTAATAAATAGTCTAGCTGTTGATATTTTGGCCTCGTTTGTGCCTCTAATTTCACAGCACGGGAATATTCATTAAAAACCTGAATCTCTTTCCCTCTCCGGATCGAGACAACTGATCATCTTGAAAACATCAATAAAAAAATTAGTCCATATGCATGTTCTTCAAGCCTAAGAAGAACAGAAATTTGCCTTTTGTGTGCAGAATGAAAACCCATTGTATCTGTCCTAACAGATCTGTAAGTGTCGCAGGACCTAAACTCCTGCAGAATCCAGTGTCAGTGAGGCAACTAAGAGTCACATATGAATTTAGTTTGCTAGTCTACTTTATCTACACAGAAAGTAGCAAATCTACACAGAAAGTAGCAAACAATACTGGATCTCAATAGTCAAACTACTGTCTCTCAACACAGTTTTGGCAGCCAATAATTTCATCTTTTTTTAACATCTTCATCACTAAAGAGTGGTGAAACTGCTTTGCCTGCAGATACTTTTAATTTATGCACTCACATTTATCCTTTAATGAAAGAATTAGAAACTGAAAATTTCTGTAGTGACATTTCTTAAAATCTCTGCACTAGACCTTATAGAAACAATAATTCTGCCAATTCAAATAGTCTTTATTGCTCAGTTTGTAACTAGCACTAGTAATAAAACCAGACACTTTGTTCTTCACAGCAGGGATTCCAAATCATAGTTCAGTTCTCATGTTTGCAATACCATTCCTCCAAAAGTAAACAAAATCAAAGAAGAAAAATAAAAGGCAAATAACAAACAAACAAACAAACAAACAAAAAGACCCTCTCATATTTTTTTTTTTTTTATCTGAGTTATATTTCACCCCTCTCCACAAAGATTCCACAGAAAGAGGCAGGCCTTTTATTTATCTTGGCTACCACTTGGTTTTCTTATGCTGCATGTTGCATGTTAGGCTACAATATGAAATATGGAAACCTCTGTTCTAATGAGTTAGTAATTAGCAAGGTAAATCCCTTCTGATGAATTTAAAAGCTTGACATAACATTTGAACACACACCAAAGTGTGCCTGCCATCTTAGGTAGGCATGCTGGAAAAATAATGAGTCCAAGCACAGGATCTCACAAAAATCCTGTGCATCTGAAACAGACATAAAAGCTAAGAAGAACTTCAAAAGAAGTTAACAATGACAGATCTGATCAAAAATTTTAATATCTATGATGGCTTATGAAAGGAACTCTTAGAATATTAAAAACATGTAAGAATTTAATTGTAAGCATGATCTTACAGAGCTTGAAAATTACATCATGTGAATCTGACACTCTGGGAATCTGGAGAAATGACAAAGGCTTAATATTGTCTGGGGAGCTTTTGCTTGAAAGAACTTTTAGAGAGATGTCTTGAGGCAAGAATTTTTCGGAACATGCTGGATAGATGTGTAGACAGAGGAAACTGGTGCACATCCAACCAAATTCTGCCTAATTTCTCTCCTTCAGTTACAAGGTGTTTGCATTCTCTTCAGACTTAAAGACAAAACATAGCTTTCTCTAATTTGAGCAAAGGCAAATCTTCATAGACTTCCAAAGCCATCTGAAAACAACCTCTTCCCACAACACCCAGACTTCAATTTTAAGACAGTTCTTGGAGAGCTCTATGGCCAACCTGCATGCAGGAATTATTGTAAAAAACCCAATACATCTGTTGATCCTAAAGAACAGGTTAGAAAACAATGACATCTAAAGCTATCATGTTGAAGTTCATCACCTGTCAAGGAACAACAAATCTTTTGCATGTAATTATATCTCTGCAAAGCTATAATCAAAAAATTATCTTCATTTTTGTGTTATCACAAAAAATGATCAAGCTACATAAAATCACTGATGTCATGCATCCACATCAAATGATACTTTTTTTCTGGTGAAACACTTTTCTAGTTAATATGCAAAGAAAATTTAAACTGTATATTAGGAACTAAATACCACATATATATGCAGCATATATATGATACTCTGAAATTTTATTATCTGCACATACTATGAGTTAAAATATTGAATTCTCTGCTTTTCTTCTAGTGGAGTGTTAAATGCTAAAATACTTCAGTAATGGAAGCTCTAATTATCAGGCATAAGGGATTTTTGTTATTTGTTGGGATTTTGATTGTTTGCATATTGTTCCCTAAGGAACTCTTCACATCCTCAGGCATTTGGACTTCTCTATGTTTGTGAAAGTGTTTTGTATTTGATTTTGACACACTACCTCTGAACCATCAGACTATGTCAGTATATTCTATACATTTTCTTCTAGATTATCTCAGTCTTGAAAATAGCAGTTGCAGCCAGCCATGGTGAAAAGTTTGGACCTTTGAAGATGTGAACTAGTATGAACATTACTCTTTTGGTCTCTTCTGACCAAAAATCGTTGTGCACCTGCTTCTTTTCTTCCCATCTCTCTTATCATGCTGATAAGTAAAAACTTTTCATTAAGAAAACTGCTCACAATCTTCAAATGAACCAGTATATGAATTTTAAAGTTCTGCTTTGCCAGCTGTAACTCTTCCCAGGCCTTTCATGGTGGCATTAAGAGATACACTGGACTTGGTTCAAATGCCTCAGCAGAGTTGTGCATAGAGATGAGCAATGCCTATCAAACCCTGGCTATCCTCCAGCTGTCGTTCTACACTAGTATGGGTCTCTTGAGTGTCATGTGCCATTTATGCACGGATTTTTCACATATCATGGTACCTTTCAAGAGATATTATCAGTTATGTCCAGATAACTGACTGGACTCTCATTTTTTTCTGTGGGCTCCATTGATCTCCACTGATGATAATGGAATCAGATACCTAAATTTAAATGTCATTGTCTTGAAATTAATCTCAGTCCTATCATCCAAAGTACTTCTGAATATACCAATAACTCCTGAGGTTATGGTTTAAATGGGTGAGATTTAGATTTTTCAGAAACATATTGTATTATCACTGCAATATGTACAGCAGTATTCCATTCACCTATTCCATAATATTAAGAGACATGTCAGTGAAGAAGATAAAGAACCAGAAACCCATTAAATATTTCATTCACCTTTAATATTCATAAAATTATAAAATAGTTTGGGTTTGAAAGGATCTTTAAAGATCATGCAGTCCAATCTGCCTGCTGTGGAGAGGGGAATCTTTCACTAGATCAGGTTGCTTAAAGTCTCATCCAGCCTTGCACATTTCCAGTGACCAATGATGGGGCATGCACAACTTTTCTGTTCAACCTGTTCCAGTGTCTCATCATCCTCATCATAAAATATTTCTTCTTTATGTCGAGTCTAAACCTAAGCTTAGTAAAAAGTCTTTCTCCGTCTTCCTTACAAGCCTTCTTTTGTTGTAAGGCCACAATAAAGCCTCCCCATAGCATTCTGTTCTCAGTACTCAACAGACCCAACTCTCTCAACCTTTCCCATGTGGTGCCATAGATTTCTGTGCATCTAAGTGGTGTAGTAGGTCACTGACCATTTCCTTTTGGATTATGGGGGGTTTATTTTGCTATCTACTCCTGTGTATATCTCAGGGGACTGGGCACTCCAAGAACAACTGGTCTTACTATTAAGGACTGAGACAAAGAAGGTACCTCCTCTTTGGTCACTGTACTTCCCTCTGCATCCAGTAAAGATTGTGGATTTTTAGCCCTACTTTTGTTGTTAAGGCATATATAGAAATTTTGTTTATTGTCTTCTATGACAACAGCCAGATCAAGTTATATTTGGGCTTTGTCCCTTTTAATTTTCTCTCTGTATAACTTTAAGATACCTAGATACCTTTGCAGTATTCTTGAGTTGCCTGACCCTTCTTGCATAAACTATGCCTTTATTTTTTTTTTTTTTTTTTTTTTTTCCTCCTGAATGCTGGCTTAATCTCTCTGTTCAGACAGATTCATCTTCTTCCCCACTGGCTCATCATATGTCAGGCAAACATGACCTGCTCCAGCAGGGGTGAAGATGTGGTTAGAGCTCCATTCCTGGAGATATTCAAGGTGAATCTTGACAGGACTCTGGACAACCTGATCTAGTTGAGGATGCCCCTGCTTACTGCAGAGGGACTTGGACTAGATGACCTTTGGAGGTCCCTTCCAACCCAGACCATTCTATGCTCTTCCTGGACTCTTTGTCCTTTGACACTGCCTCCCAAGGGACTCTGCCAACTAGTCTGCCAAAGAGGTTAAGGTGTGCCCTCCGAAGGTCAAAGGCAGAAGTTCTGCCAATACCCTACTTCTCCAACAAGGGGGGAAAGAGTCAATGCAAGTTTTTGAAACAGAAGTTTAAACAGCAACTCTGAACAGAAGTCATCTACAAAAATAATAGACAAGAGATTTAAAAACATCTATAGGGTGTAGTAATGAAAATATAAGAGGATTTTTTTTTCAAAGTCTTTTTATACTGCATGAACATAAATAAAATTGAAATCAACACTGATTAAATTGCATTGTCCCTCTACAATTCAGCCACCAACAGGCAGTTCAGAATAATGGGAAAATTTTATGCTCCTTCACTTCTAATCCTTTCCAAATATATGATAATTAGGTTAGTAAATCATATCTGCCTCCACTATTTTTGTTGCTCCTCTTATAAGTGAATTTTCCTGCTCAGGCAGAAGAATGTCTCTTGCCTCATCAACCTGGTTTTAAGCATGACCTTGACTATTGTTCCACCGTATTAGTATAACTGATTATCCAGAACATCAGATCATTAATGACCATTCATTATGTGAGGATGATAATTTTCTAATTTACACTGGGGAAACAAATACCTCAATTTTTGCCAGTGACAGCTAACACAAAACTCTAACTATGCAAGTCAGCAGTATATATTATAACATAAGATAATATCCCTCATTATTCTACAGTTTAGTATACAAAGAAAGAGCTTGCATTTGTGAATTTACTATTCACAATATTAATTTTACATAGGTATTTTAAATAGTTGTCCATTATACATTATCAACTGGCCAATGTGATCCCCATCCACAAGAAGGGTCAGATGGAGGAACCCAGAAATTACAGGCCTGTCAGCCTGACCTCAGTGCCAGGGAAAATGATGGAGCAGATTATCCTGGCGGCAATAACTGTGAACCTGAAGGACGGCCAAGGACTCAGGTCCAGCCAACATGGATTTAGGAAGGGCAGGTCCTGCCTCTCCAACCTGATCTCCTTCTATGATCAGGTGACCTGCCTGACGGATGTGGGGAGGCCTGTGGATGTGGTCTACCTGGACTTCAGCAAGGTCTTTGACACCGTCCCCACAGCAAACTGCTGGCTAAGCTGTCAGCTCGCGGCTTGGACAGCAGCACTCTGTGCTGGGTTGGGAACTGGCTGGAGGGCCGGGCCCAGAGAGTGGTGGTGAATGGTGGCACCTCCAGCTGGCAGCCAGTCACCAATGGCGTCCCCCAGGGATCAGTGCTAGGCCCCATCCTCTTTAATATCTTCATTGATGATCTGGATGAGGGGATTGAAACAGTCATCAGCAAATTTGCAGATGACACCAAGTTGGGAGCAGATGTTGGTCAGTTAGAGGGTGGAAGGGCTCTGCAGAGGGACCTTGACCGACTGGACAGATGGGTGGAGTCCAGCCAGATGGCATTCAACAAGTCCAAGTGCTGGGTGCTGCACTTTGGCCACGGCAACCCCATGCAGAGCTACAGGCTGGGGTCAGAGTGGCTGGAGAGCTGCCAAACCGCGAGGGACCTGGGGGTACTGGTTGACAGCCACCTAAACATGAGCCAGCAGTGTGGCCAGGTGGCCAAGAAGGCCAATGGCATCCTGGCCAGCATTAGGAATAGTGTGGCCAGCAGGAGCAGGGAATTCATTGTGCCCCTGTACTCAGCACTGGTTAGGCCGCACCTTGAGGACTGTGTCCAATTCTGGGCCCCTCAGTTTAGGAAGGGCATTGAGACACTTGAACGTGTCCGGAGAAGGGCAGCAAGGCTGGTGAGAGGCATTGAGCACAAGCCCTATGAGGAGAGGTGGAGGGAGCTGAGATTGTTTAGCCTGAAGAAGAGGAGGCTCAGAGGAGACCTCATTGCTCTCTACAACTACCTGAAAGTTGGTTGTAGCCAGCACCAGAACAAGAGGACACAGTCTCAAGCTGCACCAGGGGAAGTTTAGGCTCGAGGTGAGAAGGAAGTTCTTCACTGAGAGAGTCATTCACCGTTGGAATGGGCTGCCCAGGGAGGTGGTGGAGTCACCATCCCTGAAGGTATTCAAGAGGGGATTGGATGTGGCACTTGGTGCCATGGTCTAGTCCTGAGGTCTGTGGTGACAGGTTGGACTCAATGATCTTTGAGGTCTCTTCCAACCTTGGCAATACTGTGATACTGTGATTTTAATAGTTCAGAGGTAATCAGTTTATATAATGATTACATGCTACTTTTTTTTTTTTTTTTTTTTTTTAAGAGGGAAAAATTACTGCATTTAGAGCTATATTTCGCAATTCAAAATACTAAATCTATTCATGCAGTATTTGAATTCAAAGGACAGGTATACTGCATAGCTGAATAACCGATCTTTGCTCTGCATGTTGATGGAAAGTGGAGACAAAAGTGATCAAGTTCACGAGACATATTAAGCTGTTTCTGTAAAGATAACATTAAAAACTTAAATAAATAGATTCATAGATAAATATAAACACACACACATACACAAAATCAATCCTGGTCTTACTTACAAAGTGTTAGACTCTGAGATCATTTGGAAAAAGTTGTGTTAGGGCTGTGTTTCACAATTTTGTAAGTAAACAGCCCAATATTCAGATATATTAAAAAACAGAACAACAAAAATGTATAATTATTAGTAAAAGAACAGCATGTAAACCATTATGTATGTCTTTGATTCACCTATGAGTATGTCTCAAAAGAGGGTAGAGACAGAAGATGTGTAAAGAAGGTTGTGGAGCAAAATCTGATACAGAATCTTTTCATATGTGGACCAGTAACAAACTAGAACCATTCAGCATGAAAAATAAGATTACTGAACAGTAAAGGATGACCTGAGCCAAGGCTCAGTCCTTGCTATTCAAATGTTGTCTTGCTCCATGGTGTGATTTTGACCACCACGTTACTTTCCCAGATCATGTCAAAGTGCATTTCAGAAACTACCATGGGATCGCATCTGCTACAAGTAGGGAATATTGACAAGCTCCCTCTATTTTTACAATAAGGGTATCTCTGATTGATTTCTTCTTGTTAATGGTAATTTAAGTATACACTACAATGCCTTTTCAACTCTCTTCAAAGTTATTGTGGCAGTTTTAGGCTATGCCTTTAAAAATAATTCACTATTGGTTGTAAAAAGGAAAACAAAAGAGTATTCGAAACTGATTTCATTGGTCAGGATGTGTGGGATGGACACAGATGTACCCTAACCATCTTTCACACTTTACTTTCATCCCCATTCTTTCTTTTCTTCACTGGTCTGGCTGTTCTGCTGGGGGGCTAACACTTCTGACTGTGAGATAAGACTAACACTGCTTTCTTCCAGCTTCTCTCTCTTTTTGGTACAAGGGGGTTTGGGAGGTTTTGGGGAGGGCAGTGGAGCAACTTCCCTGGTCATTTTGACCAGAGGAGTTTTTGTGCTATTTTCTGATTGTAAATGCCTGTATAATATTGTCAATACTGTATATTTTGTACATATTCATTGCATTCCATTGTAGAGTGCAGTTTTTGCTTTGTAAATACAGCTTCCATTTGCTTCCAACTGAGCTGGTCATGCTTAGTTAACGTGAATGGGAAACTTTAACCCACCACAATCATGGACTGCTAACACTGGTCTTTGTGCTGTGAGGCACATGAGATATGTTGACCTTTTTTATATTTATTTAATTTTATTTTGCTTTTATAAAAATGTTCCAGTGTGTTGTAGATGCCATAGAGTTTATTTCTCTGTGAGCACACTTATACATTTGTGTGTCAGGCTCCATTCCATCATTATTTCTGCTCAGTGTCCTGGAAATTTGTAAGGATTTAGAGGAAAGTTATGGATTGGTTATTGAATGAAAATGTGAATAATATTCAGATTTGTAATTGAGACTTTTTAAAGCATAGAGTGGTAGCCCACATGAACTTCCAATGAGATTAGAAATTTGTTTTACCACTAGTTCTCACTTTGCCAGTCTTGGAAAGCCTTGATAAATGACTTTGTCTCTGACCCTGGTGAAATTAACTTCAAAGAAGATGGGATTCAGAAGGTTGACAGTGAAATCATAAGAGGAGTCTGTCAGTGGAAGTCTTGACAGATAACTAGTATCATAGATTATTGCTGAAGATCAGTTTCCTGCTGTTTTGAACTGCTATTGTACTGTTACCCAATAAAAATAATAGTATGATTTAAAACACACTCTACCAGCAAAAACATTTTTTCAAGTACATTTCTCACATTTTTCATAGCAGTAGTGTCTTGCCATTAATAAGATTCATGAAATAGGAATTAATATTACAGTAAAATATTCTTTGCAATGCATATACATCTGCACTAGACAAAATAAAATTCTCAAACACAGGACTTGATACGTGTCACTATAATCACAGTCTTGATGATCAAAACATTTTAATAAGAAAATATTGCATACTGCAAGTGGATTGTCACAAATACAAAAATATTATTATAATATTACTTTTACAGAACTACTGAGTAGGTAGCAAACTTGTAGAAAATACCTGAGATGAAACTGTATGCAGTCTGGAACGTTCCTTGCAAACATATTCCTAGGAGAGGTACTAGAACAGAACAGAACAGAACAGAACAGAATAGAATAGAATAGAATAGAATAGAATAGAATAGAATAGAATAGAATAGAATAGAAAATAGACCAGGTTAGAAGAGACCTTCAAGATCATTGTGTCCAACCTATCATCCAACACCACCTAATCAAATAAACCATGCAACCAAACACCCTATCAAGTCTCCTCCTGAACACCTCCAGTGATGGCGACTCCACCACCTCCCCAAGCAGCCCACTCCAATGGCCGATCACTCTCTCTGTGTAGAACTTCCTCCTAACCGCCAGCCTAAACCTCCCCTGGTGCAGCCTGAGACTGTGTCCTCTTGTTCTGGTGCTGGTTGCCTGGGAGAAGAGACCAGTCTCTGCCTGTCTACAACCTCCCTTCAGGTAGTTGTAGAGAGCAATAAGGTCACCCCTCAGTCTCCTCCTCTCTAGGCTAAGCAACCCCAGCTCCCTCAGTCTCTCCTCATAGGGCTTGTGTTCCAAACCCCTCACCAACTTTGTTGCCCTTCTCTGGACACATTCCAGCAAGTCAACATCCTTCCTAAACTGAGGGGCCCAGAACTGGACACAGGACTCGAGGTGTGGCCTAACCAGGGCATTTGCCCTGCTCTTCCTCTTTTCTGGCAAGTCCTTTATGGTCACTGTTGGAAACAATGCAAATTCAGGCCATTCATGCTTCTGAAAGGGTATGTCCATTCTCGTGTTGTTACTCATTGCACTGTAGCTTTCTACCTCAGTGCTTTTATAGTATAACTGTAATACATATATATATATATATTTATTTATTGTTTTTTTACCGTGGCAAAATTTTAAAAATCTCTTAAAATGAAAAAAAGTGATACTTTTTGTGTTGTTTTCTTGAACACATAGGGATTTTTTTCTAATACTATTTTGTTGTTTTGTTTTTTAATTTTAATATTCCAAATGCTTTACAGGCACGAGTTAATTTATGTTATCTTCAACCTTTTCAGTAGGATAATGATTAATATTCTTGTTGCAGCTGGACTATTTATTTGCTGCAATTTGGTTTTCCCAGTCTTTCCTTCTATGCAAGCAAACACACAAAAATTCAGTCATTTTTTTTTCTTCCTCAGGAATGTTTTAGATTATAATTATCTAAATTAAGCTCATTCTATAATAAAGCATGTTCATACAAAGGGTTGGGTTCTAACTCCAGTTTTTGAAAAAGGCACAGGCATGGACGCAGAAAGTGGAAAATCCTATCATCTGCTGGCATAGTCTAGCAAGATGGTATTTGTCCTTTCACTGCAGAAAGTGTAGAGAAGATCTGAGAAAAGATTAACAGTCAAGAGTAGCAGGATTCATCTTTAATAACTTCATTCATTTATAATGTCCTTTTCTATTTCTCGGTAGTCACTTTAAACATCCTTTGTTTAAAGATGAAAGAAATGTGTCTTCTGGGCTAAGATTCAATTAAGCTATTTTAAACACACACCTTAGGATAAGAAGCCTAGAAGTAACTATTTCTTTTAATTGTCTCTGAAGAGCACCTAGTTAGACTAATTCAGCTATAGACGTCCCCACCATAAAATTCTGCAGAGAGGATTTTCTTACTAATTCTTTTATGTGCTTTTTTCCTGACACCTCATCAACCTCTGTATTGCATAGCTGGGTTTACAGGGTGATTAAACTTGCTCAAAAAGAAGTTAGTTTGATAATCCCAGAACCCACTTTGGATATGTACACAAACAGTAGATTTAGTGCTTAGAGAATATTAAGTACACATATTCAGTTTCCATTAAAAAAAAAAAAAAAAAAAAAGTAATTAAAATAAAACAAAATAAAATAATAGAAACAAAACTGCCTTCTATCTACACTTGCAATACTTCAAACCTTCAATATAAAACACTATATGTAAACTACCACTGGCTTGCTGACAGGATACAATAGAAGAAGAAGGGCCATGAGGATGATCAGAGGGCTGGAGCACCTCTCCTATGAGAACAGACTAAAGGAGTTGGGGCTGTTCAGTCTGGAGAAGAGAAGGCTCAGAGGTGACCTCATTGTGGCCTTCCAGGATCTGAAGGGGGCCTACAGGAAGGCTGGGGAGGGACTTCTCAGGATACCAGGTAGCGATAGCACTAGGGGGAATGGAATGAAGCTGGAGGTGGGGAAATTCAGGCTAGATGTGAGGAGGAAGTTATTCACCATGAGAGTGGTGAATCCCTGGAATGGGTTGTCCAGGGAGGTGGCTGGGGACCCATTCCTGGAGGTGTTTAAGACCAGGCTGGATGAGGCTCTGGCTGGCCTGATCTAGTGCAGGGTGTCCCTGCCCATGGCAGGGGGTTGGAACTAGATGATCCTTGTGGTCCCTTCCAACCCTGACTGATACTATGATACTATGATGATTTCTGACTACTATTCTTTACATGTCTGTAGTACTCATGCTGGCTAAGTCACTTGTCATTATTGTAAATGCTTGCACTAAGAACCACATTTCTTTTGATGCAATTCCGTTTCCTAAACAATGTGCAATTTTTTTGCTACAATTCAACAGACCTGTTTAAGGCATAAGATGTAACATAGTTTAGATGTGTTTGCTTCTTTGTGTTGTTATGAAGAGTTCAGATGAAAAATTTGAAAGTAAATATCTACGCTGAAAATACAGTAGGGGAAAATATCCAAGAGTTTAAGAAGTTCTTCCTAATTATTCAGAAGGTGTAGTACAGAATCCAAAACTGATGACCAAGAGATTATCTAACATAAATATTTTTATTTACCATACAGGCCATTGAAAGGGTATTAATTTCCCCAAATGTTCATTTAGCAAAAGTGGAATGTTCTGTGGAAATAAAAAAGTCAATTTTGTCATGTATGGAATTCCTGATAAAAATGGAAAAACAATATGTAGCCTATTTTCTAGTTTTATACTCATACCTTCAATATCCTTCTAATTTTCAGTGTGTGGTGCTATTCCTCCTCATCATTCAACAATACTCTAGGCATAATCTTTCATACTTTACAGCACACACTGCAGCTTGATTATTTTATTCACTGTTCTGAAGTTCCATGCTATATCTGAATTTATATTCTGTCTTTGATATGTGTAGCCTATTTATTTTCACTTTCTTCTTCAATTTTACCAAACTCCAAGGTTGCATTCCTTTAAAAATCAGTAATTGATGATTGGTGATTAGTTTACAGCCTTGAAGCTTGTTTTCACTCTGTGTCAATGCTTTTGAAGCTTCTGCAACCATTTTGTGATTGTAGTCCTTTACACTGAATCATTATCCTGGGATCACTTTTAGCACTACACAGAAGAGTGCTGTTTCACTATCAATTATTTGCAGAGCTATATCAAAAGTAATGTAACAATGTGTTACACCACACAGTCATTCAAAGCCCAGCAAATCCAAACCTAATTAGACAAAAATCATCAGTCTTCTGTTTCTTAAACAATTGCTGTTTCTGCTACAAAAGACTGTTTCACAAATTAGGTTAATCACTGCTGATAAGTCCTTCTGGGAATCTGCAGCTTGAATATAGACCTGTGGCCTGCTACTAGTAATGGTAATCCAGATATTGCAGTCTACAGAGATAAAAGAACTTAATTGTTTCATTTTATGTTGTTGTTCTTAAGAGAGTGGAATACAACATAAACCTCTTTCTTTCTCCATCCTTCTCCCCTCTAGCTAGATCATCCATGTTGAAGTGATGTTGCAAACATTTTTCTGCTGTAGACAGAGCAAATATAACCTAAAACTTATTTGTACATTTTATGACTTTATTTCTAGTTGGGTTTTGTGGTTGTTGTTGTTGTTTTGTTGTTTTTTGGTTGGTTGGTTTGTTTGTTTTTTGTTTGTGTGACTTTTTTTTTTTTTTTTTTTTTGTCTTTATAATATTTCCATTTGGATAAAGCTTCAGTCTGTAGAACTACTGAGAAGCTCTTCTCGCTTTTACCACACTACCTTCATCCTTATCAATTACTTCCGATATTTTCTTGTTGTGAAGATTGTATACTGAAAACAGAAGTGGTTATAAGAGCTCTAAATTGTTAAGACATTTCCTAGTCCAGAAAAAAAGACTTGAAATAATTTTATATATATATTTGTGAAATAAAAAGCTTACAAAAGTAGTAAAAAGTCTACAAAGTAAGCAAGATTTAAACCTCTAACACAGTTTTATAGTATTACAGTATTACAGTATTACCAAGGTTGGAAGAGACCTCGAAGATCATCGAGTCCAACCTGTAACCACAAACCTCACAACTAGACCATGGCACCAAGTGCCACATCCAGTCCCCTCTTGAACACCTCCAGGGACGGTGACTCAACCACCTCCCCGGGCAGCCCATTCCAGTGGCGAATCACTCTCTCGGTGAAGAACTTTCTCCTCACCTCGAGCCTAAACTTCCCCTGTTGCAGCTTGAGACTGTGTCCCCTTGTTCTGGTGCTGGTTGCCTGGGAGAAGAGGCCAACCCCTTCCTGGCTACAACCACCTTTCAGGTAGTTCAGTTGCTATGATTATTTTAAAATGTTGGCCTTAGTTTATTCTTCTAAACATGTAGCACTGGATTAAGCATAACACCATCCTGTGACTTCTGTGACAGAGAAGTCAAGTAGTTAAGATGTATATAATGCCAAGCACAGTCCAAGTTGCATTAGAAGTTTCAGTACCCTGACACAAGTTAGTTGAGTACAATTGTCAAAATTCAAGGCACTACTGTGCAAATAACTTCTGTTTCACAGCATATGCTTTTTGGGCAGGAGGGAACGTCTGAACAGGCTGCTCTTTCTTCATTTTAGATCATTCCTCTGCAATCAAAAGAATAATAGGAAGAAAGCAGATTGCAACAGTGACATGTAATCTGACTTCTGCTACAGATCCTCATTATGCATCTCCACACGTCGCTGAACAGTTAAAAGGCAGTGTTGAAAACTGAATGGATTTCTTCTGTATTTCAGATTTTACTCTACTATGTTTAAAGCTAAAGTTTCTATATTTACCTGAACAGGATTTAAAGTTTTTTTCTTTTCTTTTTTTTTTTTTTTTTTTTTTTTTTTTTTTTGCACACAGTGATGTTATAGTTTGGTAAAACACAGAACCATCAAAATAAAAGTTACACATTGACCTGTTCTTCACCCTGGTAGTTTCAAGGACATCCACAGTGATTTTGTGTGAACAAAGCAAGGAAATAGGTCCTCAGAAAATGCAAATTTCTCTATGAATATCACAATTTCTGTTCTTCACACCTAAGTTCTGAAAAGTACAAGATACTAGTAATGATTAAGGGCTTTAAGGGCTTATACATATGTTTCTCAGTCCCACAAAGTTGCATAAAGTTCATTTAATCAACAGTATTTACTTATGTGTGTGTTGGGCAGATAGTCTGATGTTGTTGTGGGAAGTTCCTGAAATACTACAGTGAAACAGATATTGCAGGTGACAGCATTAATAGATGAGGGGCGAGCAACTGATGTCATTTACCTGGACTTGAGCAAAGCCTTCGACACTGTCCCGCACCACCTCCTGGTCTCCAAGCTGGCGACACATGGGTTTGATGGATGGACCACTAGATGGATAAAGAACTGGCTTGATGGCCGCACCCAAAGAGTGGCTGTCAACGGGTCCATGTCCCAATGGAGGCCAGTGACAAGCGGAGTCCCTCAGGGATCAGTCCTGGGACCCGTCTTGTTCAACATCTTTGTGGGTGACATGGACAGTGGCATCGAGTGCACCCTCAGCAAGTTTGCTGATGACACCAAGCTGTGTGGTGCAGTGGACACGCTGGAGGGAAGGGATGCCATCCAGAGGGACCTGGACAGGCTGGAGAGGTGGGCACAAGCCAACCTCATGAGCTTCAACAAGACCAAGTGCAGGGTCCTGCATCTGGGTCGAGGCAATCCCAGGCACAAATACAGGCTGGGCAGTGACTGGCTGGAGAGCAACCCTGAGGAGAGAGACTTGGGGGTGCTGATGGACGAGAAGCTCAACAGGAGCTCTCAATGTGCGCTTGCAGCCCGGAAAGCCAATCAGATCCTGGGCTGCATCAGGAGAAGTGTGACCAGCAGGTCAAGGGAGGTGCTTCTCCCCCTCTACTCAGCTCTGGTGAGACCCCACCTGGAGTACTGCGTCCAGTTCTGGAGCCCCTATTACAGGAGGGATGTGGACGTGCTGGAGCGTGTCCAGAGAAGGGCCACGAGGATGATCAGAGGGCTGGAGCACCTCTCCTATGAGGACAGACTGAAGGAGTTGGGGCTGTTCAGTCTGGAGAAGAGAAGGCTCCGAGGTGACCTCATTGTGGCCTTCCAGGATCTGAAGGGGGCCTACAGGAAGGCTGGGGAGGGACTTCTCAGGATCTCAGGTAGTGACAGGACTAGGGGGAACGGAATGAAGCTGGAAATGGGGAGATTCAGGCTAGATGTGAGGAAGAAGTTCTTCACCATGAGAGTGGTGAAGCCCTGGAATGGGTTATCCAGGGAGGTGGTTGAGGCCCCGTCCCTGGAGGTGTTTGCGACCAGGCTGGACGAGGCTCTGGCCAGCATGATCTAGTGTAGGATGTCCCTGCCCATGGCGGGGGGTTGGAGCTGGATGATCCTTGTGGTCCCTTCCAACCCTGACTGATTCTATGATTCTATGATTTTACAATTTGACTTCTGCACTGCTAAAAGCTTATTAATGGAAAATCTTGTAGCTGTGAATGTGCTACATAATCGTTATTTGTACAAAATAGACAAATGTGTGCTTCCATTAACAGTGACAAAATAGACAAATACGTGCTTCCATTAACAGTGACAAACAGTACTCCACCATTACTGAAAGCATAGCTGAAAAATACTCATCTTATCCAAGAATTTGCGGATCTAATTATTATGGGTACAGTTTCCTTCAATCAAGAACTGCATTACTTGGCTTGGTTTTATTGTTGGTCTTGTTTATTTGTCAGTCTTAATGATCCTGAAGGTCCAATAAAAACAACTGCACTATTCTATGATCAAGCATAAAAATACTCATTTCTGAACAGACATTTTTGCAACGAGTACTAGTTGCTAAAATATTTAAGGGTAGAACTAAGATTGTAATGTTGTAGTTATGCATTTTTAATTTCCATGCAATGTAAAACAAGTCTACTTTTTGTGCTGCATTTTTTCAAAGATCTATACTTAGCACAAATAAATGGAATATAGACTTTTAACTAATTAGTGTGTGACATACAGGTATTTAGACTTGAGCAAATATCCAGGAGACAGGAGAAGACTTGAATGGTTGAAGAATGAAGTTCATTGATCTTAGAATTACAGTGAAGCCCTAAAGTAAATAAAACTTTAATTATTTTGAGGTTTCTGTTTAAAAGCCTGAAGAATTATGTTTTAGAAGCACTCAGAAAGAATTTGAGATATAACTAGCTCTTTCATTAATTCTCCTTTTCTTTCTGCAAATTCCTTCTAGTATTTCCTTGTCAATTTGTGATATCCCAGAATGCACTGTTCAGTAATGCTGCAGATACCACAAGCAGTAGTAAAAGTTCTGTTTCCTGCAAGCACAAATTATAGGATATGTTAAGGGAACCAAAAATACATGGAGTTCACATACACAGATAAAAACTTCCTCCCATACTAAATGGGCAGAATCCAATGGCATCCAAGTGCCGGGTTCTGCACATTGACCACAACAACCCCATGCAGTGCTACAGGCTGGGTCAGAGTGGCTGGAGAACGGCCAGGTAGAGAGGGACCTGGGGATACTGGTCGATGGTAGGCTGAACATGAGCCTGCAGTGTGCCCAGGCAGCCAAGAGGGCATCCTGGCCTGCATCAGGAACAGTGTGGCCAGCAGGAGCAGGGAGGTCATTCTGCCCCTGTTCACTGCACTGGTTAGGCCACACCTTGAGTCCTGTGTCCAGTTTTGGGCCCCTCAGTTCAGGAAGGATGTTGACTTGCTGGTCAAACATGTCCAGAGAAGGGCAACGAAGTTGGTGAGGGGTTTGGAACACAAGCCCTATGAAGAAAGGCTGAGGGAGCTGGGGTTGCTTAGCCTGGAGAAGAGGAGACTCGGGGATGACCTTATTGCCCTCTACAACTACCTGAAGGGAGGTTGTAGACAGGCAGAGGTTGGCCTCTTCTCCCAGGCAGCCAGTACCAGAACAAGATGACACAGTCTCAAGCTACGCCAGGGGAGGTTTAGGCTGGATATTAGGAAGAAGTTCTATACAGAGAGAGTGATTGCCCCCTAGAATGGACTGCCCGTGGAGGTAGTGGAGTCACCTTCATTGGAGGTGTTCAGGAGGAGACTTGATGGGGTGCTTGGTTGCATGGTTTAGTTGTTGGGTGGGTTGGATTGGTTGATGGGTTGGATGCGATGATCTTGAAGGTCTCTTCCAACCTGGTTTATTGTATTGTATTGTATTGTATTGTGTTAGCAGCTAGTATTTTATATATATATATATATATATATATATATAAAAAATATATATATATTTGATCAATATATTCATCTCTGCCTAATGCAGTTTTTTCCTCATTATTTTGTAATTTTACTGCTTTTTAAAACAATATATTATGACACACTGGAAATTGTTGATGTTTGTGAATTCCATTATATCTGAATCCTATATTTTCTGACCTTTTAATATCCTAAATTTAGTGAGTATTCACAGTCACTCTTTGCCAAAAGCAGAAAAAAAAATCTTACTTCTATGTCAGTTTTCATTCAGAATGGACTGTAGTTTTTTTGCTGGATTTTGTTTGGTTGGTTGGCTTTTGTTCTTTTCAAATTGCATTTTTTTTTGAGGAAGAGATTATTGTCGGCCTCTTGATCATTGTGGCTATTTTTCATCCGGGTTTCTAAAAACACATTGCAAAATTATGGTGGAAACATTTTATTTTTTTCAGTAGAAAAAGTAATTCAAAAACTTTCAGCAACCCTTAGAATAAACTGCAGTAGAAATTCTTTTCTATTGTCAGGATATATCAAAAAGGACAATTTCTAGCAATGAATCATTAAAGTGAATAATAACTGAGAATTCAGAAAAGTAAGGTCTAAATTACCGTACCTGTGCTCTTAAGAGACATACACACACCACACACACTGCAGATGTAAACCTGGAAAATATCAACAGAGTTCTAATGTTACTGTAATTTCCATTTAGTATCATCTTAATGTTTGTGTCTTCATTCTTGCATCTTCCTGTGATCTAACTCATTCAGTCTCTGTATTTAGTTGCAGTATAGTCCCCTTTTTTATTTTCATTTTGCAGAGTTAATTTCCATTTCTTTTACTTATGTATTTTCTATTTTGCATTCCACTATGGATGAAAACCAAATTTTTTTGTCGTTTTCCTAGACACTTGCCTGTGTCAAGGAGACATGCATGGAGCCCTTCAACTCCTTTTAGTCTTTGTAGCACAAACTAATTTATCTTTCTAGGGGAAAAAAATAAAATCAGTCTATTTCAGGACAGCATTCCTAAGTAAAGGCTTCTAGATGGAAGAATTTTACATAGCTTTAAAAAAATCCTGAACCTCATAGTAACCTCAGTCTTACATAAAAAGATATGCTGAGTGCTGTGTGCAATATCTAGTGAAGAAAGCCTCTGGTTCTGGAAGAAGCCAAAAGATTTTAAAATCTCACCAGTGGCAGTCACCTAGGTTTTTTAAATACTTGGATATGCCATGAAAACATGATTTCATTCTTTAATGACATTACAACTATGCTCAACTGAAAAAAATGTGCAGGTGTGGTGTATATGAATTTTTTAAGATCTGCACTTTTATGCTGCATGACATGCAGATTGAAATGTGAAATACTGTACAGCATTGATAAATTTCACATTAACTATGCACATTTAATGGCAGAGTTCACTGGAAAAATATCAGGAAATTATGCAGCTACAGAGAGTATCATAATGAATATGCACAGCAAGCCTCTATTTCAGTATTTCCAATCTTTTAAGTCTGTAACACACTTCTAAGTAGGAGAAAGTAAATAGCACAGTGGAGAGAAGACCAGTTTTATATTCTGAAATCCTTTCTTTGGTGGTACTATTTTTATGCTTCTTTCAAAGTTGTGGCTTTCAGAATTTCAGTAGATGAATGCTCTCAGGAGGTTCTAGCTAGAACTTCCCCAGTACAACAAAAAGTGCATCTATTCTGCAGTTATATAATTTCCAAAAGACTAATTTAGTAGATATACCATATAAAATTCACATGCACAGAGAGACTAACTAGTTACCTTAAAACTATAAGAATACAAAGATTCAACACTCATAAAAAGTCAAATGTGGAGGCTAGTGAGTTGTCTCAAACTTTAGGACCTATGATCATCAAGAATTGGAAGCCCAAGGGTGTATGAAACCTGTGTGTGAATTTTAAAAATTTCAAACTCTCTGATATAAGCTGAGAATTCTGAAATGGAATTAACAACCTATGGGGGATCGTGACAGACAGTATAACTGAACTGCCTTGTGTCTCAACCCACTGTGGCAAGAGAGAAAGTCCTTTAAAGCATCCACCAAATGAAAGCAATATTAAACTGAGTAGTTGGTTGAGAAAGGCACTTTAATCTTATGTTCAATTCTATATGTAAAGGGAAAAGTTAGAAGTATAAGAAAGAAGGAAAAGCAAGGGATTTTAAAGCAACAGTCACCATCTGGGATCAGGCAACACCTCACCAGTCCTAAAGAATTCACGCAGTGGAGAAGCTCTTGGTTGCTCTTGCAGTTTTATAGTTTTCCGGTTACATACACAGTAACACTTCCTTAGCTGGTTGCCATCCTTTCTCACCCAAATGCCATTCTCTGGATTTCCGCATGCTGTATATCTCCAAACTGCACCTGTGCCACTCATTTGTGGGGAGTGTACTCTCTGCCTGAAGACCCCTGGCCCATTCCGTGACATTTGCTTCAGCTTCCAATGCAACACTCTTGAGCGCAGAACTTGTGGGTTTGTTCAGCTGCTCAGTGAACTCTAGCTTGCATAGCAACAGCTTGCAGTTTTGTCAGGTACACAGTCTTTATAATTGCAGAGCTAAGTTCAGAGCAAAGTGTAAGATAAGGCATCCTGTTTTGACTATTTTTCATAAAATTGGTGAAGCATAGCATCATTTCTCAGAACAATTTAACTCTTTATGCCTTGGAAACCCCTTGTAACTCTCCAGGAAAAATGACATTTTAAAATAAATTTTATGACAGGATACAGAATTTTAGCATCATCTAGTTCATTGTGACACACAAAAAAAAAAAAATCAAATCTCTTTATCTCAACTACTGGAAGAAATCAGTTTCTGTGAGCCTGAAATCCTTCTTTTAATCATGATCTCTTGTTAAATCTCTTTTAAGATGCTTCTAGTAAATATCCTTTTTAATATTGATTGTCAAAGTTGTGTGTAAGGTGGTTACAAAATAAAATAACTCTTCCTTTATGATTAATTAAAATTAGTTTAGCAGAAGTGATAGATGTCTGTTTCACTTAGGCAGTAGGAGTAATGAATGGTTAATTTGCATTAAACTGTTCTGATTTTTGCTGTCTAAGTAGGTAATCCCATTAGTAACATTAAAAAAATAGTTTGCAATATTTTAGCAAGTATTACTCTAAAAATCAATCACATTTTTAGTAACAAATCCTAAAGTTTATTTAAATGAAACTGAAAAAAACTTTATCCTTTTTCCCTTTATCTACGTGATAGTCTTATATCACTATCATCTGAGGAGTTAATATCAACCTATACTAGTATGTAAGAGGAATCGGGAGATGTGTGCAGAATATGGCAGGA
The DNA here is from genome assembly GCA_033816785.1 of Picus viridis. Taxonomy (NCBI): domain Eukaryota; kingdom Metazoa; phylum Chordata; class Aves; order Piciformes; family Picidae; genus Picus; species Picus viridis. The sequence continues at coordinate 69,449,918 of CM066566.1, forward strand.
GCCCCATGTCTACAGGGACAGCAGAGCAAGGTTTTTGATCTGGTAACAAGTCTTCTCAGTCTAAAAAGTAGAGGTATAGAAAATAGCATGAGGAATGACAGATGCCAAAAATAAGCTTGGTTAAAACTAGAAATGACAATTCTACAAAATAACTTGCAAGGGAAAAAAATCAAAACACAATCTCTCTCTGATGCTGCCTACTCTCACCCTGGTTTTATTCTCCTTTCACCAGGAAGGAGGTTATATGAAGAATTTCCCTGACCCAGCCTCATGTTGAATCTTATAAAGCCATACAAAGCCAGAAAGATATTGCTTTCTGTTAAATTGGAAGAAGGTAGCCTATCATTGCTTGTACTCTGTTTCCCCATAAATGAGAAACCAGCTGAGAAGTACATGAAGAGAGGTTAAATGTCTTTGATGGTATCCAAAAAAAGAGATCCTATTTGCTAAAGTCAATTTTGGGTGCCAAAAATGCATTTTAAAAGAGGTCATCTTTGTTCTGATGATTCTCTAAAAGTTTTTAAACAGATCAAATGGTCTGATCTTTTTTTCTTTTTTTTTTTTTCAGAGAACAGGTGCATATTTAATTATTTCATGGTATATGTAATATATAATACACCAACCTGTATATAATTCAAAGGCAAAAAATATTTTATTTTAAATGGAGAAACATGTCTTTATGCAGAATAATTACTTCAATGATTATAGTTCTCCTTTCTAATAAGCTCAAAATGTCAGTGTTAGAAGTCTTTCTACTGACAAAAAGCTCTATTTCTAAAGACAGCTGAATTTGGTTTGCATTCTTCTTCAAGCATTCAAAGGCTTAGTAGCTAAGATGAGAAAAAAACTTGGGCTGCTGGATATTTTACTCTTCAGAGTAGCCTTGCTCTCGTCCTAGAATTCTGTCAAGGTTTATTACATCAACCATTTTCAAAACAGAGACATAGCCTGAAGAATGTGAGTTCTAAAAGAATGAATGGAATGCTAATTAAAATAAAAAAGCAAATAGTTTGTATGATCCTGAAAGGGGGGGGGGGGGGGCTTGTAAGCCTTGTTCTCCCTGGAGGATGTTTCCCCCTGGGGAACTGAGTCAGTCTGTTCCACTCCCTCCCTGTCCAGCAAGCCCATAAAAAGGAAGACACTGCAGCCATTTTCTCTCTTTGGCTTCTGCCTTGCCTGGACTGGAGGACTGCTGCTGGCTTCCTGCTTCTCTTCCACGTGGTCAGGCCTGGTCCTCCTTCCTGCCACATACACACCTCTCCAAAGGACTCAAAAGGACTGATTTTGTATACATATTTGCCCCATCCATCCTTGTTCCTTATCCTTGTGAACCTTTCCTGTTATTGGTTTTGGTTTCTTTTTTTTTTTAATATATATATATATATATATATATATATATATATATAAAAAAAGAAAATTTTTACCTCTCTACTTCTAAACTGGCTCCAAAGTATTTCTTCCTCTTGATCATGAAAGAAGAGTGGGGGAGTGTGGTGAAGGCACATCCTGCCCACATACTAGATCTGGCCCCAGCATGTGGATAGGTTTCCCCTCCTTCAGGAGGAAGACAATTACCAAGTATGGGCATAATTCCAGCTTCACGCTTTCTATAGGCTGAAGCCAGTTGTCTATCAGAGTGCCCACTGGTCAAACCCAGCCTCAAGGAATCTATAAATATTACCCCTGTTGGTAAACAAGTGCCCCCTCTCTTACTTTGTCTCTGTACTTGCTCAAGAGAGCAGCTCTCGAGCCACAGCCTCTGCCATTGAGCTTGTTGTTAGCTCCTATCATACATGCACCCCTACTGAAGCCTCTGCATCGCGAGAAGCACTTTGATCGTGAGGATCAGCCCAGAGGAGGACCTTCGCTGAGCCCGAGAAGCCAGCGTCGCTACAGCCACTTGTACCTCCAGGAGAGCCCATCGTGCTATCAGAGGACTGGACCAGCCTGATCTGCCCAGCTGTCGGGGAGAAGGGACTTGATAGAGACTAAGTCCGCATATGCCTAGCCCTGCCATAGCGGGAGGAGAGCCGCCACGTGCGCCGCTCTGAGCCCTGTAACCCCAGGGAAGACTAAAGCATTGTTTGTGCCTATACTGCACCAAACCCGTGACTACTCCGAGTGTCCCTCTGTTCCTTTAAGCGCAGGAACGGAGAAGCCGCCACTCAGCGCAGCCGCATTCTCTCTCTAAGGCTGTTTGCCACAGGGCCGACCCCATAGCTATCGTCCGACCGGGAACCTCTGAGCCCGCCTACCGGCAACCGTCGCCCCACCTTGCCATGCGAGCCGACTCCCAGTGCCGACCCCACAGGCCAAACCCGACCAGGCACCAGTCCAGTGGCAGTAGTCAGCCGGACCCCCACCTTGCTACAAACAACAGCTACAGAGTATCTTCCACGTGCTTTCCACCCAGTAGCACTCAGTTCAAAGTATCCGCGTGTAGCAGAGTAATCGCTGATGCACAGAAAGATTGCAATATCGCTGTGCATTAAGCAGAAGCCGCCCGCGTTCCGCCGAGTCGCCATCTAGTGGTCAAGTGGCGGAACTGCACCCTTCATTATATAAAACCTAGAGATAGTCTGTAGATAGTTTAAGTTCTAATCATAATACTAAGCCATTTATGGAATGAATTTCACGAACGTGCACTAGAACATGTATATAAGTTGTTGATTCATCGGTTATTAATAATTTGATAATTAATAAAATTTCATATTTTCATAATTCATATTTCATATTCATAAATTTAATAACCTCTTCACAACGGGGGGGGGGGGGGGGGGAGGGATTCTCAGCCTTGTCCCCCATTTGAGCCTTAAATTGAGAGCCAAAAAATACTGTGGTGGTTTGAGCCTTAACTGGGATTTAAGAGCTCAGTTGTCTCCCCCCCCCCCCCCCATCCCCGCTTTCAGGATAGGCGTAACCCATCACAGCTATCAAAACATTTGAAACAGAAAATATCAAAACATTTGAAACAGAAAATAAAGTGATAAAGTGCAGTGAGAATCACTGTTTCATTAAAAAAAAAAAGGAAACTTATCTCAGAATCACTGTTTCATTAAAAAAAAAAAGGAAACTTATCTCAGAAGGCTCTGGGAGAAACCATGTAACAGCTTTCCAGTGTTTATAGGGGGCCTACAGGACAGCTGAAGAGGATCACTTTACAAATGCATGTAGCAACAGGATGAGGGACAATGGTTTCATACTGAAAGAAACTAGATTTATATTAAACATTTGGGAGAGATTCTTCACTTTGAGAGTGGTGAGACACTGGAACAGGTTGAAGGCTCCAACCGTGGAAGTGTTCAAATCTGGTTTGGATGGGACCTGAGCATCTTGATCTAGTAAGAGCTATCGCTCCCTTAGGTAAGGGGACTGGAACTAGATCACAGAATCACAGAATGTTAGGGGTTGGAAGGGACCTTGAAAGACCATCTAGTCCACACCCTCTGCCAGAGCAGGATGACCTAGAGTAGGTCAAGCAGAAACATCCATGCAGGTTTTGAATGCCCAGAGAATAAGACTCCACAACTGGTCTGGGCAGCCTGTTCCAGTGCTTTGTCATCCTCACACTGAAAAGGTTCTTCCTTGTGTTCCCCACAAACAAGAAGTACCTATTGTGATGCTATCTTTTGGTTTCTACACCAGCTTTGCACAGTCAACTTATTTTTCTTTCTTTTCCTGCTTCTGTGCTTCCCTTGCAAGCTATGCAGCTTTTTTGCTGTAGGGATGGATAGCTTTTTTCTCTTGCTTCCCTGCCTGGGTTTTTTGTAACTTTGGCTGAGAAGAAATCAAAGATGCTGTACACTAATAGAGTTAAGCAGAATATTAAAGGGAAGATAGGAGTATGTATTACCATGGTTAAAACTAGAAAAGGCATGCATCAATACCTCAGAAAGCCCTTAGCTTATAGTAGCAGCTTATCAGTACTACCAGTAGATCTCACCTCCTCAGTAACTGGTACATGGCACACAGAAAACACACTAAAAAAAACTTACATAGTGATTACTCTCAAAAGAACAATTTTGTAGAACCCTGCAACTAGGAGACTAAGACTACCTCTCTGTACTTTTGCAGCAAATGTCCTCATTCAAGCCTCTGTCTAGTTGTTGCATCTGGGCTTCTGACAAAGGCCATATGTAATTTTTATGACATCATATAAAGGATTTTCTTGTCCTTCCCCACAGTCCATGAGAGGCCCTCACAACAGGGAGGCTTTCCTTCCTAAGCCTTCATGCAGCACAGAGCTGGAAAACTACTTCATCTTTAAAGTCTCTTACAAACTAAACCATTCTACAATTCTACTTCTGTTTGTTTGTGTTTTCTTTTCAGCTGTTTATCATTTAGCCAACTGTTTTTTGAACTGCAGAAAGGAATTTTGCATTTTCACAAAGACATGTAAATCTTACTATAAAATCAAGAACAGTACCAGAGCATGTATGCATACATTATGAAAATGGAGAATGTCAGTTTTACATTTCCACTTGCATATTATTGTCAGAGAAAGTAGGTGAAATTTTAAAATATACTGAAGGGAAGTTCCTTTGTCTACAGCTTTGAATGACACTTTAAAATATACTGAAGGAAAGAGAAGTTTCTTTGTCTACAGCTTTTAATGTAAGTAAATTTTAATTTCAATAATATTTTAAGACAGTTATTAAGTTATTTAAAGTTATTTGTTTGAATTTTTAAAAAAATGAAGAAAGTTTGAGGTGCATATCCTAAAGGCATAACTAAGGAATCAAGTCACTCTAGACTTATGCTTTACAGAAAGTGATTTAAATTTAAAATCTGAATTGTTCTCTGGAGATACGTAGCTCTCTTTTGTGAGCATAGGGAAGTATAAATGAGCTAGGCTCCTAAATTAAATACATCAACTGGTGTTTAATTAAGCCAGGATGAACACACACTGAGCTTCCTGATTTGTTTCTTTTTGCTTTCTTTTCAGTGAACAGTCTGTCTGGGTTTCACAAAGGACATTTTCCCTTTGATTTACTGTGAAATGTCAGGATCTTGATTCACTGTGTACTCTCCAGCTCAAACAGTTCTCACATTACATTAGCTATTCGTTGTGCAAAGGTTTGAGTGAAATGACAGGAGAAAGTGAAACTGTAAAAGACTTCACAACTTAAGTATTGATCCAAAATGGCAACATTATATTGTTCTCTAGCACACTATTTTATAGATTTTAGTTTGAAAACTATTTGCTTTTTCTGTTCCTAGTGTTCTTACTAGAACTGCTCTCAGGACAAACTTCTTTCAAAATATTTCATGTTAGAACTAAATGGGAATTAAGTAGTTTTGATTAAATGGTAACTCCTGAAATAGTGTACACTCCCAAAACTATTTGACCAAGGGAAAGCTAACTTTAATATTTAATTCAGTATTTAATTTTTTTATTTCAAACACCTTATATACTTGAACTCATTCAGAGTTGGCTATATAAATGCTTCTGCTGATAACAATAATTCACTGAGACGACATGATTTTTGTGTAACATCAGATGGATAGGCAGCAATTCGAATAAATAAGCAAATGGATAAATAAGTAATTTTAAGAATATCCTAGAATTTGTCTGAGAATATATTTGACAGATTGAGAATGGATTGACCTTGTCCAGCTGCCAAATACCCACCTAACTGCTGTGTCACTACCCCTCCTCCACAGGACAAAGGTGAGAAAAGACAATGAAAACATTAATGAGTCAAGACAGACAGGGACCTCACTTGCTATTTACCATAATGAGTTAAACATTCAACTTGCAGAGAAGTAATTTCATTTATTGCCAATTAAAATTAAGTAGGACGATGAGAAACAAAGACACACACCTCTCCCTGCACAGCACCTTCTCCCTGTCCCATCCCATCCCAACCCATCCAATCTTTTCCCAGGCTGAACTGCATACTTTCATATGGATTCTTTTCCATTTTCCATTCCAGAAGGAATGGATAATGGGTGTTGTGGTCTAGTCCATATAATCTCTCTGCTTCTCCTTTCTCCTTACACTTCTGATCCAACATTGGTTTTCTCTATAGGCTAAAGTCCTACAAGACAAACCTTCACCATCACAAGCTTTCCACAGGATGGAGTTTCTTCAGAGCATATCCACCTGCTCCAATGTGGGATGCTTTGTTGGCTGTAGTGTAAATATCTGCTCTGGCATGGTCTCTCTATGTGCATCCTGGAATTACCTGCTTTATGATCTTCTGCAGGGGCTCCAGCACCTTCTTCACTGACTCCTCCTACTACTTCTTTGACTTTGGTCTGCAGAACTTTCACATAATATACAGTATCTTTTTGGATAACCTGTCAATTAAAAATCAGTTTGATATTTACAAATAACTTGCTAGGAGCCCCATGTCCATAGACTTGCTATGTTACATGTGTAATAATGTTGTATCTTTGCTAACCGGGATATAAAATGGGGTCCTGAGAATAAACTTTATCTAAATGTAAGAAACCTAAAGTAAAAAAAAAAAAAGTATTTAAATATTACCCTGCAACTGAGATTCATGTGTATGTAAAGAAGGTAAACTCATGGCGTGTTATTTTTTTTGGTTTTTTCTAATTTTTAAAGATGCTCCTGAGTGGTTCCAATGAATGAAGAAAGACTCACTTTGAGTTTGAATTAAAGTATCTAAATTGATTTATCAGTTCTCTTAAAAATATTCTGCATGAACACTGAACTAATTTTTGGCCTCTTTGGCCATCTGTAAAGATCTATGTATAACACTGCTGTTTAGGAGTCAAGTTGAGAGCAGTCATAGTCTAAAGGAATTTGTGTTTCAAATGACATTAGTACTACTCCAAGAGTTAGATGCCTGTCTTGTATAGGAAAACATAATGTATTAGGGTTTAATGAAACTTAGATACACGTCGAAGGTGTTATCTCCCACTGGAAAAAAACACAGCAGGAATGGTGGTGTAATCAATATCTCAGTCTGGAGTAAAGAAACCTCTCTTACTTGTTAATTTAATGCTAAATTAAGATTCCTTCAAAGTGTCCTGTAGATTTTAACATTGGAGGTAATATTTGTACTTTGTTTAATTGCCATGTCAAAGTTTGATATTGATTTACTGAAAACCAGTTTACCCTGACCACCATTGCCTTATGAAGCATGTATTGCACTTTTAAAAGAACAGAAGATTAGATGAAAGTTGTTGGTACATTTGTGCTCATTTTTCTTAAAACATATCACAGTACACTGATTTCATTAATCACCCAGAAGTTAATTCTAACCACACAACCAACTTTCTGCCATGGTCAAGGCTCACTCTGCACTGGGACTTTGGCAAGTAGCAGAGTAGACAACATCCGTACCGCTATGCAGTGAAAACACTATAGCTGCTATGAAGTCAAGGTATATTGGGATAGCATGTATAGGTTTGCATGTATATGTTTTTGATTTTTAAAATATATATATATGTGTGTGTATAGAAAACTTTTTCATAAAATCCTCTACAGATTTAAAAAAAAAAAAATCTTGTTAAATTGATGTCACAATTCCCATGTCTTAAAACTATGTTGATTTAAAATTATTAATAAAGTTAAATAAGCAAACAAATGCCTGTGAGATCACCTTAACAGAATTCCTTCTGTATGAATTTTCAGCTTATTCTACTGTACACAGTGAAAGTCTTTCAAACTGTTGTAAGCTCTGAGGAAGTTTCATAGCTCTTCAGACTTTATGCTAGCTTATGGAATGCAAAATGCAAACTAAGTTTCACACCTTTCTGTTTTAATTTTCTTAATGAGGACCACAATTATTGTGAGCAGAACGAGTAGATTTCATATGTGTATCCTTATTAATTGCTACTTCAATATGAGGATTAATCTCAAGTATGGCTTTATTATTTAGTTACATTTATTTAAAACAGATTCCCTGGGGCATTTAACGAGAACAAATGTGCAAAGAGCCACATACAGAAGCTGATGTACAAACATTTTAAAATTAGATGTAATTACTATTTGGTACTATTAGGCTCAGTGTTGTGTTGTCTTTTTCCTTGTTTGTTTATTGGTTTTTTGTTTGTTTGGTTTGGTTTTGTTTGTTTGGGGTTGGTTTGTTTGCTGTTTTGGGGGTTTTTTGGTTTGGTTTGGTTTGGTGGGGTTTTCTTGTTTGTTTGTGGCTTTTTGTTGTTGTTGTTGTTGTTGTTTTTCTATCATCCAATAGAGAAGTCAGGAAACACCCTGCTAATTTATAAGTTTGGATCCATGGAAAATCTTCATCAGATGACCTGAAATGACTACTAGTTGAATAACTGGGAGGGGGGGAAGGCTTGAAGAAAACATCTTTGCAAAGAAACAAAATATAAAAATTATTAAAATGTTTTTGAACAATATAAATCTTGCTTCCACTTTTTCTTATTTTCATCAGACCAATGGAGTTTAACTGAACTATATTACCAACAAACCAAGTCCATTTTCTAACAACTGCACTGTTTCCCCTAAATAGTAGTAAATGTCTCAGGCTAGGAGATCAGCATGAAGAAGTCATTTAACAATAGAAAAATGGACAATGAAGTAGACTGAAAACTGTCATAACTGCTAGACTTAGATGGTTGTAATTAGTAACATCACATCCATTAGGATGCCACTACTCCTTGTCCTTTCACTACATGGCCTTGTAAAAAGTCCCTCTCCAGCTTTCCTGTAAGCTCCATTCAAATACTGGAAAGTGGATGTAAAGTCTCCCTGAAGCTTTCTCTTCTCAAGGCTGAGCATCCCCAATGCTCCTAACTCGTTATCATATTCCAGCCCCTTCACCATCATGACTTTCTCTGAAGTAGCCCCTTCTTATGTTAGAGGCTCCTGAGTTGAACACAATAACCTGGGACATGGTTTAGTGTTGGCCCTTCAGTGCTGGGTTGACGGCTTGACTTTTCCAACCAGATGTGTTCTGTGATTCTGGTTGAGATCTCACAAGAATAGAATAAAGGGTCAAAATCACCTTCTTCAACCTGCTAGCCACACTTGTGATGCATCCCAGGATATGGCTGGCTTTCTGGACTGAAAGCACACATTGCCAGGTCACACTGAGCTTCTCACCAGCCAATATCTCAAAGTCCTTCCCCACAAGGTTGCATTGAGTTCACTCATCATTCAGCCTATATTTGTGATTGGAATCACCCCAACCTTGGTCCAGGACCTTTCACTTGGCCTTGTTGAACTTGGTGAAGTTTTCACAGGTAGCTAGTCTAACCGTTCCTGCAGTAGCATCTTTCAGTAGAGCAGATTACTAAAAGCCCCACCCAACCTGACTTTGAGCACTTTAAATGATGGGGCATTCATAACTTTTCTAAAAAACTTATTCCAGTATCTCACCACCCTCCTTATAAAAAATTTCTGTCTAATCTAAACCTATCTTCTTTCAGTGCAGGACCATTGATCCTTGTTCTTTTGCTATAAACCTTCATAAAAAGTCTCTCTCCATCTTAGTTTCAAATCTCATCCAATTTTGTAACACTGCAACAAAGTGTCCGTGGAGTCTTTTCCATTAAATAATTGAAATATGCTGCACATAATATACAGAACCTGCTCAGTCACATGAATCCCCACAAGTCCATGGGACCGGGTGGGATCCATCCTAGGGTGCTGAGAGAGCTGGCAGATGAGCTGGCCAGATAGCTCTCCATCATTTTCAACAATCCTGGCTCACTGGAGAGGTCCTAGAAGACTGGAAGCTGGCCAACGTGATGCCCATCCACAAGAAGGGCTGGAAGGAGGGACCAGGGAATTCCAGACCTGTCAGCCTGACCTCAGTGCCAGGCAAGATTATGGAACAGGTCATCTTGAGTGCGATCACACAGCACTTACAGGATGGCCAAGGGATCAGGCCTAGCCAGCATGGATTTAGGAAGGGCAGGTCCTGCCTGACGAACCTGATCTCCTTCTATGATCAGGTGACCCGCCTGGTGGATGTGGGGAAGGTTGTGGATGTAGACTATCTGGACTTCAGCAAAGCCTTTGATACCGTCCCCCACAGCAAACTCCTGGCCAAGCTGGCAGCCCATGGCTTGGACAGCAGCATTCTGCGCTGGGTTAGGAAGTGGCTGGAGGGCCGAGCCCAGAGAGTAGTCGTGAATGGTGTCACACCCAACTGGCAACCAGTCATTAGTGGTGGTCCCCAGGGATCAGTGCTGGGCCCCATCCTGTTAAATAGTTTTATTGATGATCTGGATGAGGGGATTGAGTCCATCATCAATAAATTTGCAGATGACACCAAGCTGGGGGCAGGTGTTGATCTGTTAGAGGGTAGGAGAGCTCTGCAGAGGGACCTTGACAGGCTGGACAGATGGGTGGAGTATAAGGGCATGAGATTTAAAACATTTAAGTGATGGGTTCTACACATTGGCCACAGCAACCCCATGCAGTGCTACAGGCTGGGGTCGCCATCACTGGAGGTGTTTAAGAAGAGACTGGATGAGGCACTTGGTGCCATGGTTTAGTTGATTAGATGGTGTTGGGTGATAGGTTGGATTTGATGATCTCAGAGTTCTTTTCCAACCTGGCTAATTCTATTCTATTTTATATAAATGTATGCACACATCTGTGTTTATGCATTTTTCCCAATAGCTCTGGTAGTTTTTTTTAGGAGAAAATATGCTTGAAGTGACAATCAAACGTGAATTCTAATAAAAAGCAGTTTAAAACAATTTCAAATACCACAAAAATACTAGCTGCTTTCCAGTAAGAAAAGCACTAAGCAAAACATAAATAAACTGTTTAGTTGAATGCTGTCATCACTCCGATTTTTATGTGTTGAAAATAAAATGACATTGCACCAGAATGCGATACACACAGCTTAAAAACATTTCTGTGCTTTTAATTAACACCTAGTCAAACTTCATATCAATTGCATCATTCTTTTTCAAAAATAATTTAAAAAGAAGTGCATATGGCTTGCTGACAATGTAAATAAAATGCAGAAATACATATGGCAGTTTAGTACCCATAGGCACCGTGTTGCAGAGGCAACCACAAAATGGACAGCAAGATGCACTCAAAATTCTAGATTTGTTGTAACCAAAGTTACTCAGCACTTCTTCTGACACAATTAAATTACACATTAAGATGTCATTTGGGAATGTAGTACTACACAACCAATTAAGCTTTAGCCTTAAGCTTTAAGCAATATTCTTCCTATAAAGATGAACCAAAATGTGTGCACACTCGTTTATCAAGGGGAAGACTTCTACTCAAGCATATCCAAAAATATACACTCACCAAAGCAGGGGTGAGGACTCAGTCCGTCCACAGAAGTAATCTTAGATGGTGTCTCATTCTAAGGTGAGAAGATTTGACTGAATGGTCACTTGCTTTGAGAAGACCGACCAAAATGTCTGTGTTGTGGGACCCCATTTATAGCCCAAGCCAAAAGTGAGCTGTGGTATGGTCTTATTAGTTGGAGGGCATTTGTCTGAGATGGAGTTATAGAATCATAGAATTGTTAGGGTTGAAAGGGACCTCAAGGATCATCTAGTTCCAACCCTTCTGCCATGGGCAGGGACACCTCACACTAGATCAGGTTGCTCAGAGCCACATCCAGCCTGGCCTTAAAAACCTCCAGGGATGAGGCTACCACCACCTCCCTGGGCAACCTGTTCCAGATTCTCACCACCCTCATGGTGAAGAATTTCTTCATAATATACAACCTGAATCTACCCATTTCTAGTTTTGTTCCATTCCCCCTACTTCTATCATTACCTAACACCCTAAAAAGTCCCTCACCAACTTTCTTGTAGGCCCCCTTAAGATACTGGAAAGCCACAATCAGGTCTCCTCAGAGCCTTCTCTTCTCCAGATGGAATAGCCCCAACTCTCTCAGTCTGTCCTCATAGAAGAGGTGCTCCAGCACTCTGATCATCCTTGTGGCCTTTCTCTAGACATGTTCCAACACGTGCAGATCCTTTCTGTAATAGGGACTCACTAGAGTGGAATAGAGGGGGAGAATCACCTCCCTTGACCTGTTGGCTATGCTTCTCTTGACGCAGCCCAGGATGTCATTGGCTTTCTGGGCTGCAAGTGTACACTGGTGGCTCAGAGTGGACATCAAAAATCCTGGAGGTTCCTGATATGCACTGAATGATAATTTTCATCTCCATATGTAGTGGTTTGAGCCTTAACTGGGAGTTAATACCTCAGATGAGGGCAAGGCTGAGAATCTCTCCCCTGCTCCCCCTCCTCCCTCCCAACAGAGAGGGGAAAAAAGGAACGGGAAGGAGCAAATCCACCAAACAATAATTTGAAGTCGGCCTGGAAGTAGAGAGGTAAAGATTTTTCTTTAAACAATATATATATAACAATAACAGGTAAGGTTCACAAGGGCAAGGAACAAGGATGGATGGGAGGGGGAAAAAACAAGAATACAAAACCAGTCTCTCTCCCTGAAGAGGCATGGAGGCAGCAGGGAGAAGGATCAGGCCCAACCATGTGGCAGAAGAGCAGGAAGGCAGCCGCAGTAGCTCTCATCCAGGAGAGGCAGGAGCCAAAAGGAGAGCCTAATGACTGCAATATCCTGCTTTTATACCCTAGCTGGGCAGGGAGAGGGGAGTGGAACAGACTCAGTTTCCCAGGGGGAAAACGCCCTGAAGTCCTTCTGGAATTGATATTGCCAGGCACATTAAAGACAACAAGAAGAGTTTCAGTAAGTGCATCAGCAACAAAAAGAAGACTAGAATCATAGAATCAACCAGGTTGGAAGAGACCTCAGAGATCATCAAGTCCAACCTATTACCTCTAACACCTCCTGACAACTAAACCATGGCTTCAAGTGCCACATCCAATCCTTTTTTGAACACCTCCAGGGACAGTGACCCCATCACCTCCCTAGGCAGCACATTTCAATGGCCAATTACTCTTTCTGTGAAGAACTTTCTCACCTCGAGCCTAGACTTCCCCTGGCACAGCTTGAGACTGTGTCATCTTGTTCTGATGCTGGTTGCCTGGCAGAAGAGACCAACCCCCACCTGGCTACAACCTCCCTTCAGGTAGTTGTCCTCTCTTAAACCTGCATTATGGTAGGAGGGGATTTGTGTTACTAGGAATAATGCATGTCATTGAGACATACAAAACTGTATGCCAGTGAGGCAGAGTACCTCGTTACACAACACACAGAAAAGGTGAAAGTACTGAATGCCTTAGTCTTCACTAGAAAGCCCAGCCTTCAGGAATCCCAGAGACCAGAGACCAGGAAAAAAGGTAAAAAAGGAATATGCACCCTTACTCAAAGAGGATCGGGTGAGGGAATATTCTAAGCAAACTGGACATACATGAATTTGTGAGCCCTGAGGGGATGCACCCATGAGTGCTGAGATATCTTTGCAAAGCTGTCCTTGGCAATTTTTGTTTCATCAAGACAAACACAAGAAGAGCCTAAAGAGTGGCAGAAAATAAATGACACTATTGTGTTCCAGAAGAAGGACCCAGGGAATTGCACATGAGCTGTGTTTTGAAAGCCCTGACCCAGGGCAGGGCTGAATTTCTTTGCTGTGGAATAAGTAGGCAATTTTTTAATGTGTCAAGAGTTTTCTCCTGCTTTCTGAGCCACCAAAGAGGCAACAGAGACCTACAGAGAAGTGGTTTACTGTTTGTATTCCTACCCATGGACTTGAAGAAGCCCTTCTGGTTATTTTTCTGTCTGACTTCCAAAAGGACCTTAGCATTCCTCGTTGTGTCCCTACATTCTCTGGCAATGTTCCTCTATCAGAGACTCATAGAATGGCCTAGGATGGAAGGGGCCTCCAAAAGTCATCCAGTCCAATCCCTCAGCAGTCATTAGGGACGTCCTCAACTAGATTAGGTTGCCCAGAGCCCTGTGAAGGCTCACCTTGAATATCTCCAGGGATGAGGCCCTAACCACCTCCCCTGGCAACCTGTTCCAGTGTTCCACTACCATCATGGCCTTTGCAAACAGTCCCTCTCCATCCTTGTAGCCCCCTTCAGGTACTGGAAGGTGGCTATTGCATCTCCCCAGAGCCTTCTCTTCTCCAGGCTGAGCACCCCCACCTCCCTCAGCCTGTCCTCATAGCAGAGGTGCTCCAACCCCCTGATGATTTTTGCTGCCCTCCTCTGGACCTGATCCATCAGGTCCATATCCTTCCTGTAGTGAGGGCTCCAGACCTGGATGCAGTACTCCAGGTGAGGTCTCACCAGAGTTGAGCAAAGTGGCTGAATCGCCTCTCCAGATCTGCTGCCAATGCTGCTTTGGATGCAGCCCAGGATATGGTTAGCTTTCTGTGCTTCAAGCTCACACTTCCTGCTCATGTCCAGACTCTTGTCCATCAGCAACCCAAAGTCCTTCCACACAGGGCTGCTTTCTGTCACCTCCTCCCCCAGTCTGTATTGAGAGTGAGGATTCTTCCAGCCCAGGGGCAGAACCCTGCACTTGCTCTTGTTGAACCTCATGAGGTTCACCTGGGCCACACCTCTCCATCTTGACCAGGTCCCTCTGGATGCCATCCTGTCCCTCTGGCATATCAATGGCACCACTCAGCTTGGTGACATCTCCAAACTTGCTGATGGTGCCTCAATCCCACTGTCTATAGCATTGATACAAATATTAAACAGCACAGGTCCCAGCACAGACCCCTGAGGGACACCACTTGTCACTGTTCTCCATCTGGACTTAAGCCACTGAGCACCACCCTCTGGATGTGACTATGCAGCCAATTGCTTACCCACTGAACAGTCCACCCATCAAACCCACATCTCTCCTGCTTGGTGAGTAGGAGTTTCTGGGGGACTGTGTCAAAGGCCTTGCAGAATTCCAGGTAGATCACATCCATAGGTTGTCCCTTATTCCCTGACATAGTCACTTAATTGTAGAAAGCCACGAGGTTGGTCCCTGCCAAGTGGCCAGTCCCTTTCACCACATCCTGTGAACTTCCCTATTCCATATGAGGTTTTGCAGAAGCTCCTCACTCATCCATGCAGGTCTCTTGCCTCCATTGCTTCACTTCTGACTTGTGGCGATGCAGCTATCAAGAGCTTTGGAGGTGGTGGTGCTTGAATGTGATGACTACAGGCATTGGTTCCAGGTTGATAAGTGCTGCTCCAAACATCACTGTTGGGTGGTGTTGCCTTGCCACAGGAATCCCAGACTTCATTTTCTTGTGGTGAAAGAGCAAGCAGAAGCCCAAGGAGATCTGGTTGTGTTTTCACAAGTGTCTGTGAGGGAAAAAGCAAAATCCAGTGTTACTGCTACTGAAGCAGATCCAGCCCAGGAGATGTCTGTGGACAGCCAGCAACCATGACAGGATACTGTCAAGGTCTGGAGAGATGAAAGTCCTCCAGAGGAAGGTGGTGTTTATGAGAGGAAATGGTGAAATGCTGTGACTGGGTTTGTACAAGCTGGGTTTCCTCATCTGCAGAAGAGTACAGCAGAGCCTTGACTATAGCCACTAGCTCAGATGTGTTCTTGATGCCAAGTCTGGTTGTTTTGGGAGGTTTTTTTAATCAATGATTTGGAGAATGTTCATGGCTTCAAAGGCCTGAACATTATGGGGTGTGACCTCCTGGACGTTGCCCTGATGTACAATGTCTCTGGTGGGCCTAAAGATGGTTGAGTGTGCAAGGGATGTGCCTGGAGGAGGTGGCTGATCCACGATGCTTGGGAATTCATGGCTTTTTTTACTCCTTTTCTACTTTTTCTTCTTTTAGGGAATAGAGCCCTGCTGGGGGCAAACCTGCTGTTTGAGATGTTCAGTAATCCCCCTAGAGTGAAGACAGTGTGAGGGCAGCTCCTGCCTGCCCCAGGGGCAGGGTAGCTCCAACCTCAGCCCAGGCTTTCCCTGTCCTGCTACCCAAATTTCGACCTTGCATTAAGCAATAAATGGCATTTTTCTTATGGCCTGGAGCAGCCTTTGCCATGTTCCCCTGCCCCCAGGGCTCCACAGGCTCTGCTCTAGGGCTGTGTCTTGGAAGAGCAAAAATACTGCCTGGCCATGGTAGTGCTCACAGACCCTTTTTATTTGACCTGCACTGAG
The DNA here is from genome assembly GCA_033816785.1 of Picus viridis. NCBI lineage: Eukaryota > Metazoa > Chordata > Aves > Piciformes > Picidae > Picus > Picus viridis. The sequence continues at coordinate 69,465,902 of CM066566.1, forward strand.
GGAGCTCCTGCAGAGGAGGAGAAGGGACAGCCCAAGGGCACAGTAAGAAGCTGGGCAGAGCCACTGGCCTCTGCTGCTGGCCTCAGCGAGGGTCCTGCTGATGTCAGCAGCTGGAGTCCAGAATTGTGGCACCTTGGCAACCGCTTGTGTACTCACCTGTGGTGCTGCATGTGCTAGGCAAGTGCTTTGGTGGTGTGCTTTGGTTGTTTGCTGCTTCTGGTTTGGTTCTGGGACTGTGGTTTTGGTGTTTCAGGTTTGGTGGAGTGGTTTTGGTGGTGTGGGTTTGGTGGAGTGGTTTCGGTGGTATGGGTTTGGTGGTGAGGGTTTGGTGGGTTTGGTGGTTTTGGTGTGCTTTCTGTGGAGTGGTTTTGATGTTGGGGTTTGGTGGTGTGGTCCTTGTGTTGGGGTTTGGTGGTGAGGCTTAGTGGTGAATTTTTTGTGGTGGCAGGGTTTGGTCTGTATGGGTCTGGTAGTGTGGGAGACGTGGTGCTGCCTGTGTGCTGCTGCCGATCACCATGAAGAGGGTCTGGCAGTTCCTGTGGCGCAGGACGGCCCGGGTAAGCCCCATGCCCTCTGGGAGCAGCAGAGATGAGCTGCAGCCTGAGGGCCGGGAGCATGCCAGCAGCTGCCAGCACAAGGAGCACACGTAGTGGGGCACAGGCAGGCAGGCACTCTTTGGGAGCCTCCTGGGCTCTTGTCCTGCCCTGGGGCTTGTGGCTCCTCCTCCTCCTCTGCAGGAGCTCCCTCAGTGCAGGGTGGATAAGAAGGGTCTGTGAGCAGTGCTGTGGCTGGACTTACACAGGGCTGTGTTTTCTGTCTTCACAGAGACACTGTGAAGTATTCTGGCTACCCTGGCAATGAATTTAATTATGACAATTCTCTGCTGTAAAAGACTTGTTTATATTTTTCTGCATTCTATCCATCAGAACCAGCTTACTTTTAGAAGTCTTAAGGAAACTACACCAGAATAAGGAGTAAATCAGATAAATGTACAAGTGATACTCATAAGGGAAGATAGAATCCTCTAAGGCTCCAATAAAGGCACTGAAGTATGGCATCTTGTCACAGTTATGCTGGGAAAATGACATGAATCACTTATGTTATAAATTTATCCTGCAGAAAAGCTCTGCTACCTCCATTCTGAAAATCAATGAGGTCATGTTGGGTTTTATAGTCCTGCATGAGCAGTCATGAATAAAACATTATTTTTTATGCTAATAGGATATGTAAAAGCATTCATCCAATATTATATACCTTGCTTGTAGGTCCCCCACAAAACTCAAGAGTAACATTCAGCTTCTATTTTATTTTATTTTTTACTTTGCAAGTGTTTCTTTAAAATTATTTATTTATGGCAAGAGGTTTCTAAGTATTGGGAGGATAATCACATTAAGTTTTATTATTCAAAACAAGCTAGGCTGAAATATTTTAAAATTATACCACATAAATGCAATATATTGTACACAGCACATATTATGTTATGGTCACACTCATTGAAAGGTTTAAGCCATTGATCTATTTGATTCACTTATGCACTTCTAAACATTGTCTTTTTTTATATTTTAGATTTACAAATAACCCAGTTCCAAGGTATGAGTTAGGTCTCTCCTTCTTTTGTAATCCCCTGTGCTTCTTAGTGCTTCTTTTATAATCCCCCTGTGCTTTCACTTCTACGTGGTCTATTCATTATTTTTTTCTCATTATTGTTATTAAAATTGCTTCTGTCTTATTACTGGGTTTGTTATACTTTTTCCCCTCTCTGCTGTCCATTTAAGAGGGGAATGATAGTGCAGCTTTGGTAGGCATCTGGCCTCCAGGCCAAACCACCACATTCCTAAACATGTGTTTAGGAAGAGACTGGATGGTTTAGTTGATTAGATAGTGTTGGATGATAGTTTGGACTGGATGATCTCAAAGGTCTCTTCCAACCTGGTTAATTCTATTCTATTCTATTCTATTCTATTCTATTCTATTCTATTCTATTCTATTCTAGTCTATTCTATTCTATTCTATTCTATTCTATTCTATTCTATTCTATTCTATTCTATTCTTTCTATTCTATATTCTTCTTGGAGTCTGGTTATCTCTCCGTATTTTAACACAGGCCTGGGTTACAGTTCATTTTCAGACTGAAAAATGTACTTACAAGTGTCTTTTTAACAGGCTTTTAACTACAAGTTCAAGGTCTAAGAACCTGTAATGCTAAAGTAAATTATCATAGGATCATAGAATGTTTTGAATTGGAAGGGACCTTTAAAGGTCACCTAGTCTGACCCCCTATATCAAAAGTGACTCTCTTTTTCTTTCTTTTTTTAATTCACCTTTTATCCAGTGGGTAATCCCTATATTCTATTCACCTCAACATCACTGATAAATAACAAACAACAGTGTTTTAGGAACATCTGTACAATTTCTTTAATAAGTAGCGGTCTTCTTAACCTTGACATCAAAAACATGAAGGATGTTCAGAATTGACTGCCTTTGCAGTGGACGCTTCTGGCTTCTTCCACTGCTTTTCTCTCCCTTGAGATTTTTTTCAATTCTTCTGTTAACTTGCCATCACCTTGTAATTCTTTTGTACATGCCATACAGGCCCATGATCCTAGAGTGAACTTCTGATTCTCGGCAGGGGGTCTCATTCTCCACATACCCAGCTTTGCAGACGCAGCCATATTGTAGAAGTCAGTTCATTTGCTGCATTTAAATTTCTGTTTTGATCTAGGTACCCAAGACAGCTATATGAGCCTGGCAAACAAGACCGTAAAGGGGATAATTGATCTTGCAGATGGGACAGCTGAAGGCCAGGAAGGACGTGATAAGGCAAGATGACATGGCATATAATTTTCTTAGATTAGAAAATTGAGCATTAATCACTACAGTCAGGGACCATAAAGATATACCTGTCTAAAAATCAGTTGTCCGCATATAGGCTTCTGGAGGCCTTTGGGACACTGCAGAGCTAACAGATGTGATAGACAGGCTTTAGGGGAGACTGATTCAGTGACAGTGGCAGCCAGGCCAGAATACCTGGGAGGGGAGCGTCTCAAGGACTCCTTATATGAATGTGGTATCAGCTTTAGCCCTGTGCCTCTGTGATGACTGTAGTTGGATAGTCAGGCTTTCCTTTCAGTTCTTATCTCTGTAGTCAAGAGATGATGATGGTTTGCTTCATCTTACATATTTCAAAGAATTTCCTAAATGTATTGCTTATTTTCCTTCTATCTTCTGCAGATGTTTTACACATTACTAGAGTTGTATGATTAGGGAGAAATCAAAATAAAATGTATTAAATCATAGCTGAATGCTTAGCAAAGGAAAAGTTTACTGTGATAGGTCACGATTAATGATGAAATGAAGTACAAATGAAGAATAATATAATTCTGTTACGAAGCTTTTGGAAGGGTAGGCTTAACTTTGGTTAATATATAATTTGGGAACAGAACAGATACAGGGTTTGGGTTTTTTATTGGTTTGGCTTTTTTTTTATTGTATACTTTTAGGCATACTGCTGAATGCAAAATAACTTTTGCACTTAGAGCAGGCTGTCTGTAGTAAGGGATTAAAAATCAAGAGGACTAAACAAATACTAACTTTCCTGTTCATGATTAAAGAAAGATTGATTTTCCTTAAGTATAAGGAAGTGGAATGGAATGGAATGGAATGGAATGGAATGGAATGGAATGGAATGGAATGGAATGGAATGGAATGGAATGGAATGGAATGATAACAGTTTCCTATGTTCATTGTTTTCTCTGTTTCCTTATTAGTATTTTAGTGATTGCTACTAATTTCTTGCAAGGGAAGTAAGAGGAAGTGTGAGACCTTGCTAATAGATTTATAGAGAGCAGGACATTATGGGTATGAAATACGTAGCTTCCTGTGTCCACCTACTGGACTGGACACCCGGGGCACCAGAGGTGCATCCCATGTGGCAGCAGCAAGAGGCACCCAGCCCAAACTGCCACAATATTATTCTGAGCAACTGGACCATTTAAAATGAAATTAAAATCTGCATAGATGATGTCATAACTATAAATAACATCTAATAGAATAGGTACTTGTAAACTACTCAAGTTGCCTTACCACAGAGTGGAAATGTACTACCGATGCAGTGAACCTCAGAACACAACTTTTTCTATATGACTGGAGGTTATCTGGGAAAAGAGAAGCAACAGATTGAAAGGCCTTGTATTCTGGCTTTTTCTTAGTCTTTGTTTTGTTTTTTTTTAATTATTTTATTTTATTATTTATTTAGTTATTTTTATTGTGTGTTACACTACTACAGCATTGTATAATTGGTACATATATCACAACTGTACTGTCAAAGCTTTTATGAAAGTAGTGATACCACATGAATGCAAAGAAGCATATATCTTTTTCTTTGGTTTGACTGGGGCAATCAATTCAAACTCCTTTCAATAAGAGGGGCAAGACCATTGATGTCAGGAGAGGTAAAAGACTGACAGAAGATCCCCTGACACCAGGTATAGGTATTGTTGTAGGTATAGTTCAACAAGAAAATTATAAAATAAAAAAAAAAAGCTTAGCAAGTTACGAATGAAATAATGTATTGTTCTCAGAACAGTTGAACTCTCCACATTAATGCAACATACAAAAATCTCAAAGCAATTATGCCAAAGAGTATGCTAGAAAGACAAAATACTGCCTTTTATATCAGTTTCATCTTTTTTTTTTTTTTTTTTTTACATTGCATTTAAGTTCAGTGGCTCACTTAGTTGGGAAAATTGAGATTTTTATAATAGAATTAAGCCTCATTAAAATACAACTTGTGGGTTTTGATGTATTTAATTACTTCCCAAACATTGTTCCTCTTTTACATTTCTATATCACGATAAATATTTCCCCTGATAGCACTATTATTGTATATATTCCGAGTTGTCAGCCGTTGGAATGGGCTGCCCAGGGAGGTGGTGGAGTCACTGTCCCTGGAGGTGTTCAAAAAGGGATCGGACATGGCACTTGAAGCCATAGTTTAGTAGTCATGTGGTCTTGGGTGACAAGCTGGACTTGATCTTTGAGGTCTTTTCCAACCTTATTGATTCTATGATTCTATGATAAGGAGCGTAGCTGAAGTCAGTCATTTGCTCCTCATACCCATTCACACTTGGTTTCTTATGTGTCAGGTTTTCTCTTTATAACTGACAGTGAAAAAGCAGATTAAAATAACTCCAAAAGCAACAATACAGACTATCAGTGTTTCAGACACTTGTGTGCTTTTTTTCATGCTCAGATTCACTTCTCTGCTTTCTTACACATTCTAGTTGTAGTCCGAAGTCTGAAGATTTTGACCACACTCTCCACACGTCGTTTGCCTCTACTTTGCAGTCACATATCAAAAAAAGTTAACCTTACACTTCTCATTGTTATTTTTTTGTCACTTGAATTGCCCTTTTATGTTTCCCTTGGAGGAGCTGACATTTCAGAAACAATCTGATATATTCTCATTCTTGTAAATCTAATTGATTGACTACCATGCTGATTTTATGAAAGTTTCTACTCCATTCCTGTGTCTAAATTCTTACTCAGATGAGTATGTCTACTCTGAGATCTACTTTTATTCAGAATAAGTCACTCCAATGCTTAGACACATTTATTCTGTAAGTTTGCTCAGTTGCATAACGAAGTTGATGAGACTATTTTTAGTGAGAATAGAATAGAATAGAATAGAATAGAATAGAATAGAATAGAATAGAATAGAATAGAATAGACCAGGTTGGAAGAGACCTTCAAGATCATCACGTCCAACCTGTCAATCAATCCAACCCACCTAAACAACTAAACCATGGTACCAAGCACCCCATCAAGTCTTCTCCTGAGCACCTCAAGTGATGGTGACTCCACCACCTCCCCGGGCAGCACATTCCAATGGGCAATCACTCTCTCTGTATAGAACTTCTTCCTAACATCCAGTCTAAGTCTCCCCTGGCGCAGCTTGAGACTGTGTCCTCTTGCTGTGGTGCTGGCTGCCTGGGAGAAGAGACCAACCTCTGCCTGTCCACAACCTCCCTTCAGGTAGTTATAGAGAGCAATAAGGTCACCCCTCAGTCTCCTCCAGGCTAAGCAACCCCAGCTCCCTCAGCCTCTCCTCACAGGGCTTGTGTTCCAAGCCCCTCACCAAATTCGTTTCCCTTCTCTGGACACATTCCAGCAAGTCAACATCCTTCCTAAACTGAGGAGCCCAGAACTGGACACAGGACTTGAGGTGCAGCCTAACCAGTGCAGTGTACAGGGGCAGAATCACCTCCCTGCTCCTGCTGGCCACACTGTTCCTGATGCAGGCCAGGATGCCATTGGCCTTCTTGGCTGCCTGGGCACACTGCAGGCTCATGTTCAGCCTACCATCAAACAGCACCCCCAGGTCCCTCTCTACCTGGCCACTCTCCAGCCACTCTGACCCCAGCTTGTAGCACTGCATGGGGTTGTTGTGGCCAATGTGCAAAACCCGACACTTGGATGTGTTAAATCTCATGCCGTTGGATTCTGCCCATCTGTCCAGCCTGTCGAGGTCCCTCTGCAAAGCCCCTCTACCCTCCAGCAGTTCAACTCCTGCCCCCAGCTTGGTGTCGTCCGCAAATTTACTGATGATGGACTCAATGCCCTCATCCAGATCATCAATAAAGATGTTGAAGAGCATGGGGCCCAGCACAATTTTGAAAAATTATGCTTGTGGCTCAGAATGAAGACACCAATTTTACCAATCTCAGCACACTGAACTTATGATATTCTGACAGATTTTTGAGTTATATATAAAGCACTTACAAAGATTTACAAAATAGTTTTTAAAGCTTAATATAATTTGATGCTAAAATTAGATGCAATTATCCATGTTTCCTATGATATTCTCTGGAATGCAGTTTTCTGAATATGAAGGAAAATTATAAGACTACTCTATGTTTGGAGAACAACAAACCAAACGGAGGATTTGCCAGTTTGAATTGGAAACACTTTTCACAATGAAATTCTCATTTACTTCTGTTTAGGACATCTAAGTGTGTGTGTGTGTGAAGTTACATTCTTGAGGAACTTTTCTGCTTCTAAAATATTTTAATACTAAAATAATTGCCTTGAAAATATCTTTAACTTGCAGAATATTTTTGAAATGGCTGTCAGATTCATCCTAATTGTGACTTAGTAGCCATCCTCATGCTACTAAACTGAATATCCCTGAATGTAGTTCAGGGGAACAAAGTCACCTAGCATGGGATATCTCAGATTTCTTTTATCATGAACACTGCAAAGCATGATTCATAAGTAATCCCTGAAACACCCACATTCCCAAAGGAATTCCCAGAAATTTTCTACAATAATTGGTGCAAACCACTATCTCCGGGAAAGCTCTTAGATTTTACTAGTACTCACTTTAGAGCATGGAAAGTGCTTGAACTTTCAGTATCCACAGGTACATTGTGATTTTTATAGGGAAGATAAAGAACCCTGAAAAAAATTTCTTTTTAAAGCAGTTTTGTTTTGTTTTTTTTATTAATGAGATGGTTGGAAGGGTTTAAAGCAGAATATTGGAGTAAGTTAAACAGTTGGGCAATATGGACAAGAAGTCATTCAGTGTTCATCTCCATCCTCTCTGATTTAGCATTACAGAACAGATTAGGACTACTTGAAAAAAGTTCACTTGCATAGATCTGACACAGTAGCGTTGGCCCATACAGAGCATACATTATTAGAAGTTAACAAATAGCAGCAAAATTTAAAAACAATTGCTTAAAAGTACTTAACCATACGTTCTGAGACAACATTTAATATTACTATTGAAAGCAGAGGGTTTTTATTGATCATAGCAAGCTCTGGAATTGTTCTATGCTTTTTTTTTGCTTCTGAAAAAAACTAACTGTTAATCATTAATGTTAATCATTTGGTTACAGGTTGGACTTGGTTACAGGTTGGACTCGATGATCTTCAAGGTCTCTTCCAACCTTGGTAATTCTATTCTATTCTATTATTTGTTTCCATTAAATAAAATCTAATTTTATTCCTGTTTTCTTAGTCCCTTTTTTGATTCCAGATGAAGAGACTGAAAAGAGAGAATGTAGACTAGGATGGGTCATTGCCAAGAAATGAAGACATGAGTGAGAATGGTTTGGACAAGCAAGACAGAGATTTACATAAATGGGAACAAGGGGCTGCTGAGAATTGTATCATTTTCTTGTAGCCATTGATAGCTGTCACAGCAACAGAACAAGAGGACACAGTCTCAAACTGCACCAGGGGAGGTTCAGACTGGATGTTAGGAAGAAATTCTTCACAGAGAGAGTGATTGCCCATTGGAATGTGCTGCCTGGGAGGTGGTGGAGTCACCATCTTTGGAGGTGTTCAGAAGGAGACTTGATTGGGTGCTTGGTTGCAAGGTTTAGTTGATTAGGTGGTGTTGGATGATAGGTTGGACGTGATGATCTTGAAGGTCTCTTCCAACCTGTTTTTTTCTATTCTATTCTATTCTATTCTATTCTATTCTATTCTATTCTATTCTATTCTATTCTATTCTATTCTATTTCTATTCTATTCTATGGCTATCAACCAAGGGTGACTGAAAGAAGGAGGTATGGGAGCTATTATTCCCACTGCATTGCTTGACCAGAATTTTCTCTTTCAACCTTATCACCAGTCCCTGACTGTGAAAAGTAACTTGAGAACATCTAAATCAACCAAGAACAAAACAGAGTAATCTAAATAAGATAGCTTTACATCAGACCCCTGCCTTTCTGGACTGGCAGCTGAAGGGAAAGTAGTATGCCATGCTTACACAGCCTAAGGTGCCTGCCTGTGGACAGCCAAACTGATACAATAATTCTTCACTGAAACTGAAAATCAGAGCCTAGGTACCACAAAATTCTATAGTTATTCCATACACTTCTTAAGAAGTGAGCTAAAATCAGAAGGAAATAGGCATATGTGATACAAGCCAATATGAAAAAGAAAAAGTCAATCAATACATTGCTTGAAGAAGTCCAGACAAAAAGAATCCATAAAAATTCAATTTAGTCCCCTTCTATGTAACCATTGCAGTTCTTTCTTTAATTGAATGATATTCTATATTTTTTCTATAAATTTAACTCATTGCACAATACAGAGGATTCCTTCTAAGAACCAATAGTTTGCTGTCTCATTTTCCAATAATTATTAATTGTGTAATGAAAAGCCTGCTTTACTGCATCTGGTTCAAATCATGCACATAAAGACAAAATCAATGTTTTCCCTTGTGAGGTTTTAATGTTTGAAAACGTTACTGCAAGTTTCATCACACTTATTTGTGTTGTCATTCGTGGCTCACTCACAGCTGAAATGGTTACATCTCCTTCACAGACCTTTAATATTTGAGCTAGGGGAGACAGTTCTAATAAACAGTAGTTTTGTTGCACTAGGAGGAGGAAGGACACACACAGATCTGCTTTAACAACAGAGGTTTTGCAAGAATCACAGACCTTTTTTGTCCATTTCCCCATATTAAGGGACTGTAACCTATATTAGGACAGATAGTTTTTTTCTGTTTCCTCATATTATGAGTTACACTGCTTTAGCCCTTCTAACTTTTTGTCTTTTTTTCCCCCTAATTTTTCACAAGTAAGTGTGTTTTTAAAATAGTCTCAATAGTCTAGTATAAATATTTATATTTTGATGGTGTATTTCACCCTCTGAGAGCCTTCTTTATTCACTTCTTACAGTCATTTGAGAGGATTCAATTGCTAATACACTCACACATGGATCCTTTGTGATGCTCTAGATGTACAATACCACATCTGATCTTGTGCAGGAAAATGTATCCCAGAGTAGGATTGTGTAGGAGGACAGGAGTTTGTAAGAGTGATATATCTGCCTGCCTTGTTTTGATGGGTGTCTTGAATACTTTACTTGTATATGCCTATGTGTTGTCAGCTATATCCTGCATTCACAGTAAAAAAGATTGTTCAAAAGACTCCAAAAACTGTAGTGCAATGCATGTCCTAGGTAGGTGAATTGGCTCCCACAGTGCAGGAGAAGGCACTGGAATACTGAAGCGTGGTCAAGACTGGTATTATACTTGTTATTTTTTACAGTCATCTCCAGAATGTTGATGAGATCAAGAAAAGTTAGGAAGATACCTATTCTGTTCTGAATGGGAAAAAAACCCACTTTATAATTATATTCCAAACAATGGTTACTTAGGGCTAGATAATACTCATCTATCTTACGTTAATCAAATGTGACGGGATAGATATCTGGCCCATAATTAGAAACATTTCATTATGCAGAGTAACGCAGAAAAAGTCAAGTAACTTTATTAGACAACTGAACACAAGAAAATTGTATAATTATATATTAAATAATGAGAGGTGTAATTGGCTGTACAGCTGCTTTTGTTCCCTTATAAGATGGAGTGGGCAGATTTTAGATTTTATTTTATAGCATTACTAAAGCTATTGATGGAGACATCTACAAAGGCCTAGAATAGCTAAAGATTAATTTTGGGGTGTTCTTTAATTTCTATTGCAGATGTTCACAACATTCTAAACTTTTTTATATAAAAACAGCTTCTTTATTTTTTTCAATACACACACACACATGCACACATGCCATGCAGTGAGTTTTAACCTTATTTTATTTAAAAATAAAATAAAATTTTAAAAAGTTCTACTTATAGCTCATCAAATTATAGAATTGTTTTTTTTCCTGAACCTGAAGTTTCTCTTCAGCATGCTCAGAAGAACGAAGTTAAGGTTTTGGGTAAGCGTATGTGAAAAGCTGAAGGGCATTTTCCATCGGTGTCGAGGTGACCTCCTTGCAATATATTGCATTACATAGGGAAACAGGCCTTGAAGCAAAGATCAAAATTCAGAAATTAAATGTGCTGGACAGATGCTACAATCATGAAAGCCAAGAAAATGTATGTTTCTTTCTTCTTACTGAGACAACTTCCACAACATGTGGGAAATGCCCTCCCATTAAAAGCAGCTTGCAGTCAGAGGCTATTTTAACACAGAAGGAGCTGTGGTTGAGTCTTGCAGTCAGAGAAGAAATAAAAAGTTTAGCCTAAATTCTAGCCAATACTTATTTAGGGGGAAACAAACAAACAAACAACCTATCAAAAAACAAGCAAACAAAAAACAACCAAACCACTACCTCCAAAAACAAAACAAAACCTGCCAAAAAATCACAACCCAAAAACCCCACAAAAACCCAAGAATATATCATATAAACTCATGGCATGTCTAGGGACAGGATTCAAGACTTCAGTCAAGACTCAGAATTTCTTATTTCAATATGACTCCAACACTCAAAGATCTTAGCTTTTTGCATTTGCTAATAGCTATGCTGTAAGTCTGACTATGGACTCCAGGTTTCTCCAGGTTTCTTGATGCACTATCCAAAGTTCAGTTACATCCACATATATCTCATAAAGGAATAGCTTTCCCTAAGTTAGATATATGAAATTCTCACTTTAAAGAAAGTTGTTCCTGAAATGTAATCCACAATCATATGTGGTTTCCAGGTCTTTTCTATATTCCGTATAGAAGGACTGGTTCATTAGAGCAGTGATTTAAAAACAAACAAACAAACAAGCAAGAAACAAACAAAAAAAACCCAAATAAACAATCTGAAAGAATTCAGCCTAGAGTCATCAGAAAACAATAAACACAAAGACAGTAAAAGAATACATTCAAGATTCTAAGGAATAGTTACCATTAATCTGGAATACAGAGAGGAAATCTTTTAAGGCTAATCTTCAGATAGTTACATCTCAAAGGTGTGATCAAGAACCACTAAACTGTTGTAAACAAATACTGGGAACACACTCATATGTGATTCCTGCCCAATTTAGATGTCTTGGAAGCTAAAACAATGGTAAATTGTACTGGTGTCGTTTCAAAGGCTGTCTTCCTTAGATCTCTTCAAACTCACATTAACCTGTCTCCCAGTATTTTATCATCTACTCAAGGTCACCCACTGTGCAGGAAAAATGCAAACCCATAAGCAGTGTCTGCACTGTGTGAGTAGGTGACCTTGTATTGTGTGTGCTCTGGAGATAATAAATTTCTGACTGTACACTGACTTTTATGCTGACCGTGAAGTTTCTCTGAACACAGGCAGTGACAGAACTGCTATGGATCAGAGAATGTTCAAGTTAAACAAAAGATTTATGTATCACAGAGCTGCTGATTAAAATATCTCTCTCTTTTTTTGTTTTAAATAGAAAATTGGGATTTCAGTACATAATTTCTGCTTCATATTTGCTGAAAGTGCACTTGTCTTTATTTGATTCATCATTACTTTGATGTTGATTTGTTTTTTTTTCCTCTTCAGACAATAAGAATTATGATATATTTCATATTTTGGAAGTACAGGTAATTGATAAAGGTGTATACCCAAGCTTGTCTCAGAAGGCAAAACAAAGGTATTCAGATACATTCTGTCAAAATGTTAGGAAAGCCTAATGTGTGTCTAAATGTGTGTTGATGTAGACATCCAAGAATGACCACAATATCAATCACTTCTGAATCTTTTCATGTAAGATCATAGTTTCCAATATTATATTTCAAAAATTTAGTACTTCTTATTTCTTGTTAGAATGTGGCTGCATTTTTTTTTGAAAGTATAGCAATCATCAACAAGTAAGACAGTCAATGGTTTGACTATTAATTTTAAATAATCACAGGTTCCACAGTCTTATAGACAAGATTCCTTCGCACATGTGAAATACGACTCAATTTTATGGTTTATAATTTAGATAGCATCTGGTCCTGATGCTCAGCAAACCCTCACCTGTTTTATATGTGCAACCAGAACAACTCCTGATTTACACTATTTATCACTGGGAATAGTATCAATTCAAAATGAGTTCAATTACTAGAAGCTGTATCACCTTCATCACTCTTCCTGTAACCTGGAACAACCATTCATGCCACAGAGTAACTATTAACTACACAGAGAGGTGCTTCTTCCTCCATATTCCCCTTCAGCTCTGCTAGATCCAGATTAATTGCCATAATAAAAGCCAACAGTGAGTGAGGAAATATAGCGGAGGAAAAGAGAAAAAAAGAAAGAAAGGATAGCTCATCTGCTTCACTAGTAGATTAATCAGATCCTCTAAACAGATTTTAAATGCCAGTGACACGATTTTCATTCTCACAGTAATAAAATTCTATCATGCAACTAGCAGAAAACATCATTCACATCTCTGACAAAAAGGTAGCTAGCATAGAAACTAAACATGAGATAGAGTTAAGTCATATGCTGTTTCTATAATCTAGTTCAATGAATAAACAATATGAACTCTACCAGAAGGAACATAAATTCCTATATGAAGCTAATGTAGGAAAAATGAGTAAAATTACCATAACTTAGCATCTAAATTGGGTGTATATAAATGTAAACTTCCCTTCAAATGCAGGAGAGGAGGGAGAAGAGGAAAAGGTAAACAAGAGAAACTAACTACATTGAAGTAATCTCTCTGATGGCCCCTTTTACATGCTTATTGTGAGCAGATTCAACTCAAAGAACACATTTCTTGTGAACTTATTCTAATTGCAGTGTGTCCAGGGAGCAGATATCCTGTTACTTACAATGTTGTTTCAGTTGTGATGGTGATCCACATACATATTATTCTAGTAAATTTGCTTTGTGCTGTCTTGCTGCAGTTCATTCAGTTTGTTCTGTTGTTATGGGGATTTCGCAGACCTTCCATTAAAAGCCTTTTTTCGGTCACTTTTATGGGGGATGCTGAGGGGTAAAACATACAAACCACATTTGACTGACACTTCAGTTCCTTCACTGTTATGAGATTCTTGGCATTATTTAATAAAAGGCAGTATCTGCTGAAAAATTATTTTATGGGGTTTTGTGGATTGTTTGCCTCCTTAAATTTTTCCTCTCTGTTTTATGGTGAGTTTGAACTATGAAATTTGGAGCCAGAGTCTCAGCTATTGTTAACTGTTTTATTTGTATTGAAGTCAATAGTAGTGTGCTGATTGACGTCAAATGGGTCATAACATGTACAAAAGTTATTCAGACAGTGTTCTCAGTCAAGGAGCTAGTTATCTATTACAACATTCCTACTGTTCCTACTACCAAGATTTAATACTATTCCAAACAAACTAATATACATCCACTGACTAGATCTGCTAAAGGCTCTGATGAAGATTTGTTTATTTCTGTGGGATATTCTTCAGTGCAAGTCTTTTAAAATAGGCAAGGTAAAATGAGTAAGATTAACAAAACTATATTTAATCTTTCCTTGTCCATTATTGGGATAAATAGTGTCATTAGAATTTTTCCAGTGATTCTTTATGTCATGATAATACAGTAAAGTCATTGTCTCTTAAACCTGATTACATCGATTGTAGCCTTCTCTCTCACTTGCATTTAAATACCTCCACAACCACACTGCAGTACCTAGTTCTCCATATCACAGACTCACCAAGTCACATTTCTAGGTGTCTCCTCAGTATCTAGTCAACTATAGTTTAAAAGTTTCTGTGATGGTATAACAACATATCCCATATTTTTCTGCTGCCTCCAGAAAGGAGTACTCAGCTAATTAGGACATTTGAAAAAGGCAAATTTCTGTTTCCTTCATTCTTGGGTGTTGAGGTGTATTTTCTTTTTGTTCTCATCCTTTGAACCAAAATACTTTTTGTACTGCAAGAGGAAAAAAAAAAGACCAGGAGATACTCCAACCCTAAGATGTTTAAAGGGACTAAGGAAAGAACAAGTTAGGATCAGTTTGTTACTGGGAACAAACCTGAATTATTTCTTTCTTTCATTATTCTTTCTTTAATATTGATGAAAAATCACCAGCCGCATCTAGAGATCTAAAGCTGAAGAAGATCCATTAATTACAGACACTTGAATACCTGTGAAGAAGATGTACTTACTCCTGAGAAAGCTTCCAAACACTCAAAGAACAAGGCATTTACTAGGGTAGTCACCATGAAATGACAAAGGGGGAATCAAAACTTACCAAACTGATGGCTTTCTACAACAGAGTGACTTCCTTAGTGAATAGGCCAATGTGATTGGGTTAAATCCTATAGGCCACCTAGCACCATAAATCTCCTCTCTGTATTCTCCCCTGTCCTGCACTGGGGTGGGGACAGAACTATAACAATGAAACAGAGAAAACTCCTGGGTCAAAACAAAATAAACCCCAACAAGTGATGAAGTAGCCATTGCTCACCATCAGTCAGACCCTCAGCAATGGCAAGTTTGGAAAAACTCCCTTTCTGCACTCACCTTGCTGGTTCTATGGCTTAGAATGCCATTTTACGGTATAAAATATCTCCTTGGTTAGTTGGAGTCAACAGTCCCACCTGCTGTCCTGCCTGTGCCCCCTCCCAACCTCTTGTGCACCTTGAGCCTACTTGTTGCAGTGGCAGAATAAGAAATGAAGAAAAACTTATCACTGTGCAAGAACTGTTCAGCAAATGATGCCAAAGCATCACTATGTTTCGCATACAAGTTCAAAACACGGTGTCAGATGAAAATTAACTCTACCCCAGTCAAAACCAGCATGAAAAGAGCATCAGTTGTTTTTGTCTGTTTTTTATACTGTCTCACATAAAATCCTCCTAGACAAATTGATAAAGTGTGGATTAGATAAATGGAGAGTAAGGTGGTGTCAAGACCTGACCTCAAAGGAAGGCTTTGTGGGAGGTTCTTTAGTAATACCTAAGGAGTGAGGCAAGCTGACACCAAAATGGCTAAAATGATTGGCAATTCATTAATTACAAGTTAGTGCAGAACACTTTGATCATACAGTGGTTCTTAAGGCAGGAGAGACAATTACCTAGTGTGTACCAGAGAAAAAACATGAGAGTGAGTGAGAGTAGTACAAAGAGTGAGGTAAGATCAGAAGTAAGAAGAGACAATAAGCACCACTCCAGATTCCAGTGACTTCCAGCATGCTCAATATCTTCTTGGTGGTGGGTGAGCACACTGACATTTCATGGTGCTGCCTTTTATTCCTGAATTCCTCTTGATTCTCTGCCTAGGTGTTCCCAAAATAGGGCAAATCCTGGGCCACTTGCTTGATGGTACAGGCACATTAGGTGGTTACAAAGTGGTAAGTGCCCCTTAATATTCTGGGTGACTATTGCTACCCCTTTGTTTGCACAAGCTCAGTTGTGAAGCAACAGCTTTGAGTTGGCACAGGTGAGGTGTAGGCACCCAAATGGTACTCAACAGCAATGTACTGTTCCAGGGGGAGACTGTCATGGATACTTGAATACAAAGAAAGGAGAACAGAGAAGCAGTCTGAGACAAACTTCTATTACAGTGGAGAGACAGGTCGTGTGGAACTGACTTTGACAGGGCTATAGCTTCTACAGGCAGACTGAACACTGAACTTCTGGGCTCACATAGTTATGATCAGCATCTGGAAGCCAGTCCCTCATGTTTCCCAGAGGTCAATATTGTGTCTAGTACTGTTTAACATCTTTATTAACGATCTACATGACAGGACATCAAAGTGTCATCACCAGAAATAAGACTGCAGGCACTGAAAAACTGAGAGTAGTGACTGATAGACCAAACAGGGAGGCTGAGAGCACTAGGCTGGAAAAGGCTCTGCAGCAGAGAAGGGGACAATGGATATTATGTGTTTAAATATCTGATGGAGGAAGATGTGGCAAAGATTCACAGAGATTATAATGGGTTGGAAGGGACCATTAAGAGTCACCAAGTCCAACCTCCCAGCAGTGACAGGATGGGACACCTCCAACTAGATCAAGCTGCCCAGGGCCTCATGAAGTCTGATCTTGAACATCTCCAGGAACAGGACTTCGATCACATCCCTGGGCAACACATTCCAGTATTTTACCACTCTAACTGACCAAAGACTTCCTCCTTATGTCCTGCTTAAGTCAGCCCTGCTCCAGTTTAAAACCATGTCCTCTTGTCCTATCGCTACCAGCGCTTTAACCAGTCCTTCCTCAACCTTCCTGCAGGTCTCCTTCAGATGTTGAAATGTAGCTGTAAGGTCTCTCCAGAGCCTTCACTTCTCCAGCCTCTTCTCAGTGCTGTCTAGTCACAGAACAAGAGGTAATGGGTAGAAATTGAAACACTGACAATTCCACCAAAATATGAGAAGCAATTTTTTTTTTTTTTTACTGCATGAGTGGCTGAACACTGGCACAGATTTCCCAGACAGATTGCGGAGTCTCCATCCTTGGAGATATTAAAAACCCAACTGCACACATTTTGACCTTACTTTGAGCACTGAGTTTATGTTAAGTGATCTCCAGAGATCACTTCTGACCACAGTGATTCTATGAAATAGAGTAAGTGCAATTTTGTCATAGTTATGCAAAAGCCTTTTTCTGTTATGACTGTTGCTATCCAAAATTCTTTTAAAAATATTTTTATCTTATAGTGCTCTAATAAATTGATTTTTTTCCTATTTTTTTCAAAGTAAGCAAAATTTTGATAAGCAGATTTAATAAAGGTCAGTGTACTGTCTGTATTAACCTGACAAAAATATATGACTTTCTACCTGAGAAATTTAAATTCAAGCACACTAAAGATTTTTAAAAAAAGAAAATAAAAGATAGGCAGCATTGTTGTCCATCTCTTAAAGCAATCCCTCTCCAACCCTGGCATTCTATTCTTCATATATCAGACATAATGAAATCATGTGAAGTCTTTTTAATTTGCCCATAGTTGTCCATAACAATTAAGCCATTTTCTGTTATAAAATAGCTAATTATTTATTTTTAGATGAAAGGTGTGTGCCAGAAATTTAAAGGTAGTTTAAACTGCATAAGCCAGCTTAGCAGTTTCCTTGGAATTTATTTTATTCCCCAAAATTATTAAATGGCAGACAAAAAAAAATCAGAAAAAAATCAAACATATCATAAAAAACCCAATAATAACAGTCCAACATCTATGGCAACAAAAATATGAAGGTAATATAAGAAAGCCTGGAGACAGGTAGAATAACCTGCCCTTTGATGTAGTTTGGTGTTATCCAACAGGCAAAATATTTGCTCTTCAGAGGTAATTGTATTAAAGCTCTAGGTATAATTCATCTCTGGAAGAGATGATTTCACATTCTGCATGAATGTGCAATTTGCACCAGACGATGGAAAATCACTCCAAGCTTCCACTTAATTTGATGACGGAATTTTAACAAGAGCTTCCCATATTTCCTCTTGGGCACATCATTGTTGCAGTTCTTTATATGTTGAAGGACACTGGGAAGATGCCTGCAGCTGAAGAATGGTGCAGTATACTATAAGAAGACACTTCATTTGTAGCACAGCAAGATGGAATTTCCCAGGGGCCCTTCAGGGGATGTATCATATAGTTGAAATACACGCACATATACAAGCACTGCAGCACACTCTTTGCTCTGTTTTTACACCTAGATAACTAAAACTATTCACCTAATATTCAGTTTCTGTATTTCATTTACTGTGCCTATTTGGTAGTTGCATAAAACAAAACAAAACAGTGAGCTTTACGATGTCTTCTTGGAATACTACAGGTGCATGGGGACACTCTTGATATGTGTGTTGAAAAATGCTGGCTGGATTTGAGATTAAAAATCAGTTTTCCTATTAACTGGAGATAATAGTTTAAATATTTATGTTGAAACAAGTATTTTTTCAAAATGCACCTGTATCATGTGTGTGTGTGTGTTATAAAGCTTGGTGTTCTAATTACTCTGTTTAGTGAACAGTAGAAAGCTAAATGCTGTGTAAAGAAAAGATAACAAATTAGTCTGCTCTTCTTCTTCCCAGGCAAGTTCAAGCTTGCACCAGTAGTTTGGAAAATTACTCTAAAAGTATACCTATGAATAGACAGCATTTGCTGTCTTTTGATTCTCTTCAAATCTGGTGTGTTTGTTCTCACATTTTCCTAAGGAATAGATTAATTGAAAAAATAAAAATAAAAATCAATTTCTGCTTGAGCTTCCTTCAGTAGAAGCCTTGATTATAATTTTCCTTACTGTAGTGGAAACACAGACATAAAACATGAGTTCAATATTATAGTTGAAATATCTGGTTTTTCCCCCCCCCATTGTTCTTGTGAAAGTATTTTTTTATTTTTGTGTTTTGGCTTTTCAAAATGAGTTTTCAAACATCTGAAGATGCACAAAGATGATAATTTATGTTCATGAAAAAATGAAATCAGTCCTGAAGTGTTGTGGATAATTTCTACTGGAGTTGCCGGGAGGAACCAAAGCTTGTTGAATGGAAGGAAGTGGGATAGGTGCACACACACGAATGCTGTGTATGCACAAAGTTAGTCAGGGCAGAGGTACTGATCAGTCAGCAAGACACAACTTGTGTTAGCTACTCTAATGTATTTCCCATTTACACACAATCTAGACAACTTAGGACAAAGTTATGGGCTGATGATCTTCATTCTACCTGCACCTATTCATGTAGATATGCTGAAGTCAGTCAGATTTGATTAGGACCAAGAAGTCAAGTCAGAGGTCCTGTTGACCTTGTCTATTTTCACAGGCTTTCTCTTCAAAGGAAAAATAAAATTTTTTAAATGTTCTCAGTTGTCTGGATTAAAAAAGAATAAATAAAAACAAAACAAAAGAAAAATCTAACACTAGGTGCATTGTTTTAGGATTCAGAGAAGAAAACTGGAAGATTGTCTAGATTTCCTTGTTCATTATTCGTTGAGTTTCAAGATTCCCAAGCATTTTTTTCTTCAGGAAGTTAAAAGTATTTATCAGGCTATCACACTGTCTCTCAAACAAAAGCAGAAAAAGCAAGAAAACAAATCAAAAAGGCCAAAGAGCCTAAGAACAGTTCAATCAATAACAAAGCAGTTTAGATTACATAAAGCCAGTTATATGTCATAGACTGACACTATTATTATTAATGGCATAAAATATTCTTGTTGGAGGATGAGCACAATCCAAATCACAATCTAGATTCACCAATTGCTCAAAGATTTTGTGTTCTTTAGCAAATAACTTTCCTCTCCTTCCTCCTTTGTAAATTCTCTATTCCCTAAGATTGTCCATTTCCAATTTTCAGTTCCTCTGTTGGCAGAATATTTACTGCAGTGACTACACTGTAATTTGTAATCATATAACTAGCAATTTATTTTGTTTTTTTTATGAGCCAGCTATAGGAGTTCAGATCCTATATAAGAATAAAGATAAGATTGCTTTTACACACAATATTTACAATTTATCAATCTGGGACAGAGTTAGTGTGGAATAAAAGAGTTAAATAACTTTCATTGTTTGGAAATTATTTTACACAGTTGTTGCAGCTGTCTTTTAGCCATTAGATCATATTCATATTCTTCAGAAATAAATGGAGGGAACTATATCCCAAATAGTTACGCTGAAGTTTAGAGATAGCTCTAAGTCTAGACATTTCTGAAAGGTTTTGAAGGCTACAGAATGCAAATGCAAATTCATTTCTAAAGCACAGTTTTTGAAATAGTCAATATTTTAAATAAGTTGTAGAAATATATATTGAATAGTTGTCAGTTTGATCATTTGATAGCTACATCTAGGATCAAAGTACTGAACACATCCAGGTTTCCAACTCTCAGTGTCAAAGTCACTTGAGATATGTATCAGACACTTCAAAAGAAAGTTGACATGAAAAATATGAAGATAGGGATGTATAAATTTGACTACAGTAGGTTAAATCTGGTCAATTTGGTTTCTGGTATCTTGTTCAGAATAACTTTTGGCCACCAGCCACTAGCTGAGTAGTCAGTTCTCAAAGTCAATGCCAATCACATAGGAAATACAGTATAGATTAAACTGGATACTTCTCATATAAACAGTGTAAGTTGTGTGTTGGCTTTATCAATACAGGCAATTGACAGTCTGAGAACAAAACTACTCATGTCTCAGCAGTGATGGGTGAGCTTCAAAGACTTTTGTAGCTGAATTACCATGGGGTTCCAAAAATTCATACCTCATCTAAATATTTTGAGTTTCCAGGTTATGCAAGAAAATGGTCATAATGCAGCAAAAGCTGGCTCTATGATAGTTATAACTTTTTTTTTCTTCTTTTTTTTTCCTTTTTTTCCCTTTTGTTTTTTTCTCCTGGCCAGGCTGCTAACATCAGCAGAAAGCTTAGACACTGTCACTACTGTACATAATCAGGGTTAGGAAATGTACAAGCATTTGAAATGGAACGTCAGGGCTTTGTGCCTTGAATTGTTATTATTTATTCATTCTATTACAATAATGCAGAAGCAGAAACTGGAATCCTAGCTATAACGCATCAAGTAATGTACAAGCATTTAGTGAGAAATTCTCTAAGTCAGAATGTTGTTAAATCTCTCGTGATTTCTATGAGGCAATAGTGTCTATTAACAGAGGTCCCAAATGAGATTATATATTTGTTGGTATATGGTGCTGTGGCAAAATCTTCAACCAAAAACCAGAAAAAGCAAAACAACAGACCAGTCTCCATATGTTGAAAACATTTATCCTAACTGTTCAGATTAGTTTAATGATAGTAATAAACCACAATGGAGCAGGAATCCCAGTGCATTTTTCTTAGTTACACTTAATGCTGTAACAGCCAGAATTGAAGTATCTTCTCACATTGCTACAGTAGAAATGTATGCAATTGACTCTACAAAGAATAAGTTTATTCTGGAAACAGCCCCAAGCTTACATATTTGCAAAGAGATGAAGCCAGAACTTTCAAATAAACTTGATTTATTTCCCTCTTCCTCCTCCAAAGTGCTTTTGAACCTGTAAGCATACTGTGCAATTATCCCAAAATAGGAGTGACATTAACTAATCTTTGGCCTGGCTGCATCCATTTGGGGAAGATATATTCTGATGATCTGCATTAGATCACATTCAAATATCTAAGGGGATATAAAGAAAAATGCTTACAGTAAAACGCCATGCAGATAATGGAAACAGGAAAGCATTTGCAAAGGCCTCAGTTTCACCCTTTCCCTTTTCAGTGAAAAGGTAAATAGAAAATTCAAGGAAATGTGAATGATTTGGTCCAGTTACTGGAAAATCATCAATTAAACAAGATGGTGTTTACCCAACACGATAGTTGTATTTATGCAGTAACATAATGAAACAACTTTGAAACGTTAATGATCAGTCTGTTAAAATTACATAAACATTGCATATATAGCATTCTAGTCAATCTCAAATTCAGATGCATCTCTAATTGAATAGCTTCACCCTGAGACGCTGTCATAAAACTGTCTAGCTTGTGTGGGGCAGGAAGGTAGGTTGATTTAGCAGTCTTTGGGAACAAGGTCATTTCCAATCAGCAGGTGTTTGTATCAAATGAAAATACATGAAGTTGGCCTGCCAAAGTGCTGAGGGAGGGAGTCTTATGAATATAAGACAGCCTCATTTGGATTAAAACTGATGAAGCAAGGCTCAAATAACAAAATTGCCCAGGATTCTGAGGCCCAGGGTTTCTGAGCAAAGACCTTTACTTAATTAACTGCATATTTTAATATTGAAGTGGATGCCACTCAATATATTAATAAGGAAAATCAAACACACTCTAAACATATATGACTTTCCTCCCAAATCATGCCAAATGTCACCGAGAAGGCAGGAACAACTTGGGCTGGGGTATAAAACCTATGAAAGAGACATCTCCCTGTGTGCTTCCTCTGGCCTTGTGGACCATGTGTGCATCTGATACTGGTACTAGGTTCAGTGAAGCAGGATGCAGCTTGGGCCAGAATGAGCACCACCACCAGCTGCAGCAGCTGCTGAGACTGGGGTAGAAGACAGAGGTGTGGACAGTTGGTGGGCTGCTCTCCTATTGTGCCTTCAATATATTGCTTAACTTTTGCTGCCTTACTGTTAGAGGTAGTGCAAAGGTCTGCATCTCTGACTGTGTTAGGCATTAGCCAAGATTTATTAATCCTGAGATCACCTTACAGTCAGTGCATTTATCACCAGCAATCCCTAATCTGTTGTATCTGTTGCTGTAATAAATTAAACCATTCGATTTTTTCAACTGTCTGAGCTGTGTCAGAGCAAGTCTTGTTGAGGCACTGAAAAGTGAAGACAAAAAGTTAATTTTGCCACATAATTCCAGCAAGACTCCTGGGCTCTGAGACAGGCAGGTAGTGGAATTGTACCCTTAACAGGACTGATATCTTTTTCCAGAAGACATTGTTCACTAATATTGAGGGTAGTCATCCTACTTCATCCACATATTGTTTCTGTAAGGCCTTTGCCATTTTGTTGGGAGGGGAGGACTTGTATGAGTGTATGCTTTTAAAAAGTATTGAGGGTGAAATAAACACAGCATTGATTTAGAAACATTAAAAATGGGGGGGTGCAGAGGGGGTATCATCTTTTACAATACTTTTTAGATTCTCAGTGGATACATAACATTTGAAAATCTAAAACTCTCATTCTCCTTTTCTATACACAAATTGTAAAAATCTAAAAGGAAAACTAGAAAATTGCATTGCTAGTGTGGAAGATGGAACAAGATCTTGCCCTTGCATTATTGAGCTGAATAACAAATAAGCTTTCTTTGGTTATTAGTAAAGCTCTAAAGGATCTGATAGCTATTATATACTCTCCATAGCATTTCATGACATTGCAGGTAGGCAAGCTTTCATCTAGGCAGTCACAGAAAAGGTACTCTTCTGAAATCTTGTTAGGCTTGCATCTCATATATATTTTGTGTCTCACCATCTTTTGAATTCAGCCATCTGAACTGAGAAAGTTACAAAATGGAGGGCTGGTGACTCCATGAAGCAATAGCAAGATGTGAAGTAACCATGTAAGATTGCACACATGTAAGGGAAGGTTCCACAAGACTGTATTAGGTCATTATGTGATTGTGATGCCAAAAGTTTACATTTTTTCACTGCAAAGACAATTACTGTGCTGCCTTGATAAGTCAAAATTGAAAATAGAATTGAGGGAGAACATTCTCCAGAGATGTAAGAATACAATTTATCTGTTTCTATAAAAGATCAACTCCTTGTTCTCATGTGCTTTAACTCATTCTCTCTCTCTCTTAATGAAAAACATTCCATATGACATCTAAGCTTCTTTCATTATTAGAGTCAGGTTTTGCTATCCCATTAAATTTCACTTTTCACATGCTTTGGAATGGTAGATGATGACACTGGTTTATGCTGTGGGCAAGCAGAGAAACAGGCACTAGGGGAAAAATGCATCTGGGAGAGGACTGACAGGAAGGATCTCTTACTACTCTTGAGAAAGCAAGGTGGCAGGGGCTTGTTTCAAGCACCTGGAAACACATGTACACAAACTGAGAAGAAAACAGAAGATCTCACTGCAGATGTGTCTCGGTCCCAAGAGGGAAAGAGACTCAGTTCTTTTGAATATTCCCGTGTCATGAAACTAGAGGCACAAACGCGGCCAAAATATCAACAGCAAGGCTATTTAATAACAGAATAAAGTGGATGGATCAGAAGGGGGAGAGAAAAATAGAAGAGGGAGAGAGAGAAGAGGGAGAGAGAAGAGGAAAGGAATTGTGAGAAACGAGCTCACTGCTGAAATTTATAACCAGTTTATTATAAAATAAAGGCAACACAGCGCTGGGCGCATAGCGAATTTGCTAGAGGAGTGCCGTAACAACACGAGTTGAACTTATATAGATGGCAAACATACATATTCATATATAAAAACGTGCATATTCATATATTCCCCAGCACGCTCCCACCCCTCTCCATCAGGACTGAGACAAAACCTGCACTTTTGACCTGGCCAGTCTTTAGACATGTTGGCGCCTCACCTTTCTCTCACAATACAGACCATAACCAACCAGTCGGCCCAACAAACGAGGCCCAGGTCCCCAGTAATTTCCCTTGCGAAAGCCAAATATTAAACCCAATTTCTTACAGAATTATATTACCACACCCCTCACCCCCAAGACAGTTTGGGTCTGTAGAGGATGGGTGCTGCAGCATTGGCGTGGAGGCTGTGCTGTCCTCTAAGCAGCCTCTTCAGCTCCATGAGTTGCAGCAGGCAGAACTTAGGACATGAAGAGAGGATTCCTCTTGGACTGCTTCTTCCAGGCTACATGGTGATGCCTCTGTCATTTTTTATCTCCTGGTATTCTCTCTGTTTTTCTTCAGAGCAGCATTGCCCCAGTCTATTCCTTCTCAGTGGCATTGTCCAGGTCTTTTCCTTCTTCTGAGCCAGTAGTTGCTCAGATCTTTTATACAGTTTTTTAGGTATGAGTCCAAGTGGTGAATATACATATTCCAGAGAGTATCAATAGTAGTGGCCTCTGTCCATAATTTCCAGTGCAGCTGCAGTCTGGTGAGCCGTCTTTATCTAGGCACCTTCCAGAGAGTTCCAGCGGCGTCTGCCCAATACATATCAGCTATTGTCTGGGCAAGCAGCAAAGGTGATTTTTTCTTTGTTGAGTCACACCAAGACAGACAAGATTTAGTGTCTCACAACATGTTTATTTCAGAAAGACAGACATTGATCTAGATTCTTCTCAGAGGAAGATGGTAAAAGCTCAAGAGAAAATAACTGTAGTTGCTACAAACGAAATTGTGCTATTCATGTAAATAACTGTGTTGGTTTGAGCCTTAACTGGGATTTAAGAGCTCAGATGGTGGGGCAAGATTGAAAATCCCTCCCCCTGCTTCCCCCTCCTGCTCCTCTGAAAAAATAAAAGGAAATAAAGGGGGATAAGGAAAAAAAAAAGGAGGAGACAAATCTACTGAGAAATAATTTGGAGTCGGTTTGGAAGTAGAGAGGTAAAATTTTTCTTTAAAAAATATACAATATACAATAACAGGAAGGGTTCACAAGGGTAAGGAACAAGGATAGATAGGGAGAATATATATACAAAACCAACAGTCCTTTGAAGAGGCAGCAGGGAGAAAAGACCAGGCCTGACCACATGGCAGAGAAGCAGGAAACCAGTAGTGACTCAGTCCTCTTTTCCAGGCAAGGCAGAAGTAAAAGAGAACAAATGGCTGCAGTGTCTTCCTTTTTATAGACTTGCTGGCCAGGGAGAGGGAATGGAACAGACTAACTCAGTTTCCCAGGGGGAAAACCCAACTCTGGGGAGGACAAGGCTCTCACAAGCCATCCCCAACCCCACCCCCCTAACCCCCGCTGTCAGGATGCGTGTGTCCCATTACAATAACACAAAAGGGGGAGGGGGGAATCGTTAATTGCAGGTTACAGAGATCTTCAGAACTAACAGAGCATGACTTTGAACAACCTTGAATAACTACCACACAGGCATGCTAGTTTGATCTAGATAGCTTACAGAGGTCACTTCCAATATTAGTTTTTCTGCAAATCTTGGAAGATGAAAAATTTTCTTTTGATGATGTTTCTGTGATTATTTTGTTTAATTTATGGCTGATATTAAACATGGGAGCAGTTTCAAAAAAAATATCTGCAATGTCTAATCTAAAAATCAAATTATGTGTCATTGTCACTGTCAACAATGGGTAATTTGATAGAAGTAAAATCCCCTTGAATTCCAGCAGGTGCTGGGTGAGGCTGGGCTTAACTCCTAATTAATCAATGCCCAATTGGACCTTTAATGTGACTGACTTTACATTCTCAGGAACAGAATTAAGACTCAAATGGGTTAAGACTAAAAGGGTTTATTGACAGACTGCAGATAGATACCCTGGCGATCAAGTGAAGGTGATGCAAATGGGGGAGGCAGCGGGGCCAGGTAGGATGGCATCTTTCTTGCTTTCTGCCAGGAGCATGCCAGGGCAGGGGGACAGGCAATGCAGGCAGGTACAGGCAGACTGACAGTGCAGGTACAGAAGGCAGCAGCTCCTCATGGCAGGCAGGCACAGCAAGTAGGCAGGTACGGCAAGCATGCAGGTACCAGCTCCTCATGGCAGGTAGGCACACAGGTACGGCAGACAGGTAGACACACAGGTAGGAAGACAGCTCCCAAGCAGCCCCCAGGCAGTCCCTTTATAGTTTCATGCCTTTCCGCCAACCAGATGCCCCCTACCCTGATTGGTCAACAGAGTGTGTGCCTAAAGCCATCTCCAGGGCTTTCAAAACCTGCCCCCATCTCCAGGTGTTTCTGCCACCTTCACCGCCAGGGAGTGCCCAGGGTCCTAAATCCCACCAGGGAGTCTCCTGAGTTCAAAGCCCCTTACTTGACTCCAGAGGGCCAAGTGCCAAACTCCTTTATACCAAACCTTTATCCCTAATGGCTTTCCCAACGATGTTGAGCCATGTATATATATCAGTCTCGTACAGTTACCCATTTAATAGTTGTAATTACAAAGGTATTTTAAAAGACGACATTTACACTATGTGTACTATATACTTACAGATGTAATGTAAAATTTATACTAACAGGAAAATTTCATTTCAGAGTGACTGCCAAGATTAGTAAAACCACACACAACTAATACTGGATGTTAGCAGCATTGACCTCAGTGATAATATTGTGCTTCAATTTTATTAAATAATAATTGCTGTGGGATTCCTTAAGTCTTTATCTTTTGATAGTAATTTTTCCCTAGGTTGCTCAGTAACTTTTTGTCCTCAAATAGCTTTTGTATTTGTATAGAAGATAGTTGAATCCTTTTAGTCATAATTTCGTTCACATTTAATTCACTCTAACCCAGCCTTAATTGCTGTTTGCAAATGTTCAGGAAGGCTTCAGAGAACATTATGCATTTAACATAATTTCCATGTGTTTATTGGTGATGTTTAGCAAAGACAGATTTTACTCCTTATCATTTTTATTTTTAATTACTCTTCATGTTTAGAAGAAATATGTTGATATTATGAAGAAAAAAATAAAAGAAAGCAAATTAAAAATGGAGTCCCTTGTTAATTCACAGATTTTCATATCTTTTCTTTTCATTAAATAAGTTAAAACCACACCATCATTTATTTATCCCACAGTGCGCAACAATTACTCCAATATAGGATTTCATTCTGAGTATGGGGTTTAGTTTTTTTGCTTGGTTTGGTGCCTTTTGTGTGTTCGTTTGTTTGGTTGGTTTGTTTGATTGTTTTTTCCCCCTAAATTGTCTTTGTTACTTCACCCAAGAATTATTTTCATAAACTGGGTAACAAATGTACATTAAAAAGGTGTCCAAAGGACAATAGCTGTAAGTTTTTTGTAGGAAAAAGGAATATAGACTAATTTTAATAGAAAATAGAGCATATATATGCTAATTTCACTAAAAACCAATCCTGTGTCAATTGTAAATTGAAGGGAGCAATTAAAAATACAAATACAATAGAAGAAAATTAGATGCTAAGAGGCAAATTACAAATCATTTAAGAATTATGGCAATGGATTGTGTATGCAAAGGGAAAAAAGGTTTATGACGTGGAACCCAGGGCCAGTAGAAATAAATATAAGAAGGTGGTTTTTTTTTAATATGTCAGAAGTAAAAATAGTGTAATGCCTCCAAACCAGAGAAGCCAGTACTAGATGGACACTAAAATGTTACTGAAAGGGAAAAATAACACAAGATGGAAGTGAAGTTGAAGAGCAAGTTGGAGAAGAAGGGGAAAGCAAGACAAAGGAATGCGAGACAAGGCAAATGTAGGAAGAAATACTTCTATAGCTATTTTTCTTCAGTACTTGGAAATAAGCCAGATGTATTCATGTAATTCTGAAATTCATACTAATTGAGAAAGATGTTAGGGAAAATCCAATAAAAATAATGAAACTATATGAAATAAGAATTTTACTAATGCAGCCTGCAGGAATCAGCAGAAAATTTCCTCTTCAAAATATACATTTTGAATTGTTGGTATCCTTGCTAGTACAATATGCACACTCAAGTATTTCCAAACAGTCAAAAATCATGACAGCATCATCAGCTGGTGGAAGAGACCCCAAGAACAATCTAGTGCAACCTTTCTAGGCAATAGTACATTTAAATGAGATGGTCCAGCTTAAAACATTCAAATGTAGGATATTGAGACACTTGAACGTGTCCAGAGAAGGGCAACAAGGCTGGTGAGAGGCCTTGAGCACAAGCCCTATGAGGAGAGGCTGAGGGAGCTGGGGCTGTTTAGCCTGGAGAAGAGGAGGCTCAGGGGCGACCTCATTGCTCTCTACAACTACCTGAAGGGTGGTTGTAGCCAGGAAGGGGTTGGCCTCTTCTGTCTAGCAACCAGCACCAGAACAAGGGGACACAGTCTCAGGCTGCACCAGGGGAGGTTTAGGCTGGAGGTGAGGAGAAAGTTCTTCACCGAGAGAGTGATTCATCATTGGAATGGGCTGCCCGGGGAGGTGGTTGAGTCACCGTCCCTGGAGGCGTTCAGGAGGGGACTGGATGTGGCACTTGGTGCCATGGTCTAGTTGTGAGGTTATGGTTACAGGTTGGACTCGATGATCTTCAAGGTCTCTTCCAACCTTGGTAATTCTATTCTATTCTATTCTATTCTATTCTATTCTATTCTATTCTATTCTATTCTATTCTATTCTATTCTATTCTATTCTATTCTATTCTATTCTATTCTATTCTATTCTATTCTATAACCCATTACTTCTCTTTGGAGATTACTCCAATGTCTGACTGTTCTCATGGGGAAAAATTTTCTTCTGGATTATGATTAGAATTTACCCAAGAGTAACTTCACCCATTACTCCTTGTCTTTTCCATGTGACTCTTCATAAAAAGGAAGGCTCCATCCTCTTGGTAGCCACCCTTATGTACTCATACATGGTAATAAAATCTCCCCTAAGACTTCTCAAGGCTGAATAAATCCAGTACTCTCAGCCTTTCCACATATGCTATGTTGTCAGTTCCTCTGATTATTCTTGTGGCCCTTCTCTGAGTACTTTCCAGCTTGTCCACATCGTTTTTTTGCGTAGCAGGGACCAAAACTGAATGAATCAGGTGTGATCTGACAAGCACTGAGTAGAATGGGATAATTACTTTATCTCTGCTTGTAGTGCCCTTGTTGATGTACCACAGTATCCTGATGTCTTTCTTTGCTGCTGCAGCACAGCGTGCACTCATGTTGAGCTTGCTGTCCACCAAGATTCCTAGGTCCCTTTCCACAGAGCTGCTCTCCAGTCTCATGTATCCCAGTCTGAGCTGCACACCTGGGTCATGTATTCCTAGGTTCAAAACCTTACACTTGTCCTTGCTGAACTTCATAAGGTTCTTGCTAGTCCCCTCATTCAGCCTGTCCAAGTCTTCCTGGAGCATGACTCTCCCTTCTGGAGTGCCAACCACCCCACTCATTTTGGTGTCATCTGCAAAATTCATTGGGGTGCTCTTGATCTCAACATCCAGATCACTTAGGAAGATATTAAGCAGCATTAGTCATATACAGAAACAATGGCAAATTTGCTAATACAAATACTGATATCTACTTTTCGACAATTTTCAAAAGAAAAATGAATATTTTCAGAAGTAAATCGGAATACAACACATCTCCAGGTCTGTGAGTCTTGTATCAAATTTTACCTTGCTATAGCTGAAACTGGGCAATAACGTATTCCTCCCAGAGACAAATGTATGTCAGGGAAACTGAAAAAATATTAATATCTTACCCACATGACACAAAACAAAGCTACTTTTAGCAGACTGCTAGATCATAAAAAAGATATCAACAATGGTATACTAAATAGAATACTAAATAGGGTAACATTTACTGATATAATATTTTGTGGCCTGATCTTTCAGCTACTTCTACTTTATTTTTGCACTGTGTACTTCTACTTTATTTTTGCACTGTGTAAAAATCTATTATAAAATCCCTTTGTGCAAGATTTTCACTGGTCTTTCATGTTTTTATACTTGAAAGCACCAGACAGATGCTAGCCTGACAGGTCACTAAGGAACATTAACACGCAAATTGATTAAGCCAGGAAGAGAAAACTTCACACTTTGATAAGCACACAGACCATTCCTGCTAGTTCATTAAGAACTCAGAGCATGCTATGAGTGCAATTCATGCCCAGTGTCTCCACTGAACTTTACAATGTGTCACACAAACCCATACAGGATCCAGAATTTAGGTAGAAAACATGCCCTAAGTGGAGAGGAGTGAAAAAATGTTTTTCATCATATCTGATGAAAACGGTGCAGAGTATTGCATAGATGAAAGACACATAATCTGTGACCAGTTCTTACAAATGTGAGTAACTGCCATGTGTGCTCTGAAGTATATGACAATTTAACTACTAATTTGGTAGCTTTTTTTTTTTTTTAAGAGGAAAATGTTATAGCACTGGCAGAAGGCGTAGACTTTAAATTGTTCATCAAAAAAGCATTGTGGAAAAAACAGATTTACTTTCAGAACTACTTGTCTTCTCTTAATCTCTGGTTTTAGGATTTCATATTGGGTTCTCATTTTGGGGTAAATAGCTTGTTTTGCAAGTTAAATTGTGTTGCCTGGCAAAAAGCAGAGAGCAACATAAGTGGAAATCTAAATCTGAATACCAGGAGGGCAGAGCGAAAGACAAAGTAGGTAGGAATTTGTTTCATAGGCATCTAGAAAGGTGTCTGAGGTTTAACAAGACCGAGTACCAGGTTCTTACACTTGTGCTATCACAACCCCATTCAACACTACAGGCTCACGGAGGAGCAGCTGGAAAGATGCCCAGAGGAGGTATTGATTGACAGCCAGCTGAACATGAGGCCAGAAGTGTACTCAGGTGGCCAGAAAGGCCAACAGCATCCTAGTCTAACAGGAATGGTGTGACCAGTAGGCCAGGGAATTGATTGTCCCCCTGTAGTCAGCACTGGTGAGGCTGCACCTTGAGTACTGTGCTCAATTCTGAGTCCCGCACCACAAGAAAGACATTGAGGTGCAGAGAATGGCAGTGAAGCAAGCAAAGCATCTAGAACAGAAATCTTCCGAGGAGCAGCTGAAGGAGCTGGTGTTGTTTATCCTGGAGAAAAGGAGTCTCAAGGGCTCTCTACAATTCCCTGAAAAAAGGTTATAACAAGGTGTGTGTTGGTTTCTTCTCCCTAGTAACAAGTGACAGAACAAGAGGAAATGACTACAGGTTGCAGCAGGAGAGGTTTAGATTAGATATTAGAAGAAATTCTTTCATTGAAAAGATTAAGAAACATTGCAAAAGACTCCCCAGGGAGGAATCACCATCTCTGGAGATGTTTAAAAGATGTAGATGGGGTATTCTATTCTATTCTATTCTATTCTATTCTATTCTATTCTATTCTATTCTATTCTATTCTAAGGAAGATGCTGGATGAGGCACTGGCCAGCCTGATCTAGTGTGGGGTGTCCCTGCCCATATCACGGGGGTTGGAACTAGACGATCCTTGTGGTCCCTTCCAACCCTGACTGATACTATGATACTATGCTTTGGCACCAGACTTGTTAGATTTAGATAGTGGTTGGACTTGATGATCTTGTATGTCTTCTCCAACTGAAATAATTCTGTGATTCTATGAATTGAGTTTTACTCTAGACTTTAGAAACATACTTCTTCACAGTGTCACAGTATCACCAAGGTTGGAAGAGACCTCAAAGATCATCAAGTCCCACCTGTCACCACAGACCTCATGGCTAGACCATGGCACCAAGCGCCATGCCCAATCCCCTCTTGAGCACCTCCAGGGACAATGACTCTACCACCTCCCTGGGCAGCCCATTCCAATGATGAATCACTCTCTTGGTGAAGAACTTTCTCCCCACCTCCAGCCTAAACCTCCCCTGGTGCAGCTTGAGACTGCTTCCCCTTGTTCTGGTGCTGGTTGCTAGAGAGAAGAGACCAACCCCTTCCTGGCTACAACCACCTTTCAGGTAGTTGTAGAGAGCAATGAGGTCTCCCTGAGCCTCCTCCAGGCTAAACAATGCCAGCTCCCAGCCTCTCCTTGTAGGGCTTGTGTTCAAGGCCTCAACTTCTTGAATTGAAAAAAATATTTCATGCATTTCACAATGAGTGTCTAAGGCAAAGTAAAACAAAAATCTTTATACCTTTCCACGATATTTAGAAAATATCATAAATAAATATTGTATAGAAAATCTAGAGATTTACAGTCTTCTCGGGTTGGGGCAAATCAAACTAATTTAAGAATTCTGAACTGCATTGTTATAATATTATTTTTGAAAGCAGCGTGAAGCATTTTCTCCAATGAATAAATCACTTGCATATGTGATTCATCCAGTTTTGGTTGGGTTTTTTGTGTTTCATTGTTGTTGGGTTTTGATTTTTTTTTCCTAGAAGGAACAGTTATTTACTTCATAGATTTGAAGTAGTTTGAACTACCTGAAAGGATGTTGTGAGAGGCTGGTGCTGGTCTCCTCTCACAGTCAGTTAATGATAGAATATGAAAGAATGGCCTCAAGCTATGACTGGATAGGTTTAGACTGGACATTAGGAAAACAAAAGTTTCATGGAAAGAGTGGTCAGGCATTGGAATGTGCTGCCCAGGGAAGTGGTTGGTCCACCAATCCTGGATGTGTTTAAAGGTCATTTGGATGTGGTACTTGGGGATATGCTTTAGGGGTGAACTTTTTAGAGTAGGGTTATTGGTTGGACTTGGTGATCCTAAGGGTCTTTCCCAGCCTGAATATTTCTGTGATTCCGTGAACCGAAAATCTTATTTCTCAAGCGTTGAAAACATGCAGTGGTATGTCTGTCAGTTAGGATTTCTGAAATGTCCATCATTTTATTGTCCGTACACTGAGGAATCAAAAGACTGAGATCCAAGAAGCAGACGTCATTTTCAGTCATGAGTTTAGGATTCTGACAGTGTTTGAAATTTCTTTACCTTCATCCATTTCCTAAGGTGAGGTAGCAACTATTAAGCATAAAGAGATTTACGGAGTAAACCTCAAATCCATAAGAAACCCTTAGAACCTGCATTTAAGAGCCAAAATCCATATAATAGATGACTGACTTTTTAGGTGCCTGAGCAGCCCTTGTTGCCTTATATATGTTACTTCTAAAGTTTATTTAAGACCTGCAGCCGTGTGTGTCCAAGAACTGAAGAGGCTGACAGATACCTGCAAGTACATCTGTACTGGGTGCAGGTGTCCAGGTGTTGTGAGTGAGTGCTACAATGGCAGTCTCTGTGGGGAGAGGTCAAGGCCTGTGCCAGACCCAGTCAGTTCCAAAAGGTTCCAACAGACCTGCTGCACAGTACAGCTGAGCTCCTTAGCCAAGATTGTGTCATATCTGGGAAAGTGTAGATAAGAAAAGGGAAGAAATGTTTAATTTTTTCTTTGTTTCTCACTATCCAAGTCTATTTTAATTGGCAATAAATTACATACATTTTCCAAAAGTTAAGCTTGCTTTGTCTCTAGTGAGCAAGTGATCTCCCTGTCTTTATCTCAACTTGATTTTCTCTCTTTTGTCCTGTGGAAAAAAGGGATTGAGAGAGTACCTGGGTAGGTGTCTGCAGCCAGATAAGTTTAACCCACCACAATATCTGTTCAAGAGTTTGCCCTCCTAACAATTTTCCCTGATGAATATAATAGGCACATTATGGGTATGCCAACATGCACTAACACTGAGTTCCATAGGATACACAGCAGACATAAACATACCAACTCTCAGACTGTTAACTAACTTGCGTGAAAAGCTTATAGCTAGCTGATATTTGTTTCGCATAAAATGGGGATTTTGGGTTGAAAATGCTTCTCAAATTGAGGCCATAAAATACCCTCCCAAGGATAATATCCTGTAGCAAGGGATGTAAAGGAGAAAGAAAATGAATAAAGGGAAGAAGAGGAAAGAAAAGTGATGTAGCTCTGTAACAGGGAATGCTAGGTTACTCCTTCTTGGTTTTGTTTGTTTGTTTGCTTGCTCGCTTGCTAGGTTTGTTTTGCTTTGTTTTCTTGGTGGTGGTTTGTTTTTTTTTTCTTTCTAGATTTTCCTTTTTTTTAGATTTCCCTTCCCTTCCCCCTTCCCTTCCCTTCCCTTCCCTTCCCTTCCCTTCCCTTCCCTTCCCTTCCCTTCCCTTCCCTTCCCTTCCCTTCCCTTCCCTTCCCTTCCCTTCCTTCCTTCCCTTCCCTTCCCTTCCCTTCCTTCCCTTCCCTTCCCTTCCCTTCCCTTCCCTTCCCTTCCCTTCCCTCCCTTCCTTCCCTTCCCTTCCCTTCCCTTCATTTTTTCCAAAGGATATGAAAAGAAAATACATAACAAATATGTAGGATCCTCAAATGTTTAATGAAAGAGGTAATTAGCTTGCACTTCCATTTGTCTTTTCCCCAGTTATTTTTTCCTCTGCTTCATGTGATGGTTGCTATCCTCCCCTTGAGAGCCTTAAGAGCTTGAGAATCAAATTAAGATCCATCTGATTACAAGGGTGCATTTCCCAGCCTTGTATACAGTTTATTTAAAGTTCATTTCTTTTTTTTTATGATGGCAGGATTGTTTCCTTATGGTTTCAGCATATATTACATCAAAATTGAACCATTTCCCTGCAACATAAGCCTCTGCACCAAATGCAGTTTGTATTCACATTCCAAACTATCTAGATTGTATCTTTGAGTTAAACACCAAATCTAAAATCTCATCTCCCATCACTGTATAAGAAATGTTTGGTCTTACAACAACAGTCTATAGGGTGTTGTATAGGAAAATATTATCTTGCCTTAGAGATTTTCAAACTAATATGGACAAAAGTAGGCTCTATCCAAGCACAAAGATGTGCAACTGTATCCCTTAGCTCAGGCATCACTCTTTGTTGACTAATACAAGGCTGGTGTGAGGTCTTGAGCACAAGCCCTATGAGGAGAGGCTGAGGGAGCTGGGACTGCTTAGCCTGGAGAAGAGGAGGCTCAGGGGAGACCTCATTGCTCTCTACAACTACCTGAAAGGTGGTTGTAGCCAGGAAGGGGTTGGTCTCTTCTCTCTGGCAACCAGCACCAGAGCAAGAGGACACAGTCTCAAGCTGTGCCAGGGGAAGTTTAGGCTCGAGGTGGGGAGAAAGTTCTTCACTGAGAGAGTGATTCGTCATTGGAATAGGCTGCCCGGGGAGGTGGTGGAGTCATCGTCCCTGGAGGTATTCAAGAGGGGACTAGATGTGGCACTTGGTGCCATGGTCTAGTCATGAGGTCTGTGGTGACTCGATGATCTTTGAGGTCTCTTCCAACCTTGGTGATAACGTGATACTGTGATACTCTAACTAGCCAAGTCCTATAAGAAACTTACATCAAAGATAAGATAGAAATTATAGAAGGAGGAGGATGGAAGTCAGACTATCTCATGCCTATGATCCCCATGTGAAAATTTTATATACCTAAGGGATCTTAGATGGCATTAGGTGCCTATTTTGGACAAATAAATAGTGTCCAAAACCATGACCAATGCTAACAAAATGGTTAAAAAATAAATAAATATATAACCTTTCTGAAGTTATGGAATTCTAACTTGTCTTTGTGGAAGATTTCAAATTCCCATACATCAACTGGGAATATCATACTGCTGTGATGAACAGGTCTTGGAAATTCTTGAAGTTTGTAGCACATAACTTCTTGTCACAATTAGTTATCAAAACTAGGAAATATGCCCTACTAGACTTACTGTTTATGAGTAGAGGACTCATGGAAGATGTGATAATAGGCAACTGTCTTGGCCACAATAATTATCAAATGGTTGAGTTGAAAAATTTGAGTGTAATCAGAAAAAAAAGCAGAGTTGTTACCCTGGACTTCAGGAAAGCTATTCAGGGAGCTATTCATCAGACTACACTGGGAATTTACTTTTGAGGGCTTAGAAGTTCATGAAAGTAGGTCAGTGTTTAAGAACTACCTTTTAGAGACACAGGAGCTGGCAATCCTATTGTGTCAAATCAATCAGTTGGGGTAGAAGACTAGCTTCACTGAACACGGAACTTCCCATGGAGCTCAAGAGGTAGAAGAAATGTAATGATCTCTGCAAGCAATATCACACTTCACAGGAAGAATACAGAACTGTGCTTCATATATGTAGGGAGAAAACATGGAAGTCCAAAGCTGAATTAGGGTTGAAACTGGACAGTGTTGTGTTAGATGACATGAAGGACTTTTTAAGAAGGCACTGAACTGATGTTCTTATAGATGGCAATCTGACTAATATAGATTAAGAAAAAAAACAGAGGCATTCAATGTTGGAGCTGCAACCTCATTATGCTCTACAGCTCCCTGATGAAGTGAAGTGGACAGGAAGGTAATGATCTCTTCTCCCCAGTATCCAGTGATAGAACCTTTGGAAATGGTCCAAAGCTGTGTCAGGGAAGTTTCAGATTGAACATTAGGAAGCATTTCTTTGCTGAGAGGATGATCAAACACTAGAACAGCTTCAAAAAGAGATGGTCAATGCCCCACGACTGTCAGGGTTTAAAAAGCATTTGGATGTGCCCTTAAAAACATGCTTTAAATTTTGGTCAGCCTTGAATTGGTCAAGCAATTGGACTAGATGTTTATTGTAGGTCTTCTCCAACTGAAAATATTATCCTATCCTACCCTACCCTATCCTACTCTATCCTATCCTATCCTCCTATCCTATCCTATCCTATCCTATCCTATCCTATCCTATCCTATCCTATCCTACCCTACCCTACCCTACCCTACCCTACCCTACCCTATTTGATTCAATTCCTATTAGTAGTACTCCAAACAGATGTTTAAAAATAATCAAAAAATTGACTTTTCTAATGAAGTAACAAGTTTTACTTGTCTTCCAAGCTAAACCTGTCTTTATCCATTTTGCCAGTTTTAATCTAAGGATTAAAACTTGTTCCAAATTATCTTAATTGAATACCTACACCATCTGATACTGTTACTGAATGCATGACCTGATTTTCCTGATGGTTTTGAAATTCCAAAGGCTGTATCACAGTTTTATAATTAAGACAGTTTTTCAGAAACAACCTACTGGAAGTAATGCAAGAAAAAAGTCCTGCTTACAAAATGAATTTGTAAATAGAAGATTAAATTAGCAGGAGAAAAAAATAATAAAAAGGTTCTCTATAGGAAAATATTTGGGAAAATGTTTCTGGTTTGTTGTTGTTGTTTTCTTGTATTTTATTATACTTTGCCATTGATTTCACTGATAATCTACCAGTCCATTGCCATAGAAACAAGGCCACCTAAAAATTGCATCCTACGTGTTTTATCTAAAATGATCCATACTTCTAAACATTTTTCCTTTAAGATAATTTTTAATAAAGATAACAGTTTCTCTACCTGAATTACATAATGGATAACTTAGACCACTTTTTGAGCTCCATCAACAATGTACATCAGGGGAAAAAATAATATAACTCAAGAACTAAAAGCACTTGCTAAACTTACATGGAGGGAATGCCCTCCATCATGGTATATTCTAGATTTCTAAATACAAATTTTGTAACCATCAATTTATTATTTTTTAATCTAAAATAATTTGGTGATTTTTTCCCCCCTTTAAAATAAAATGTATACGGCTAATTGGCTGAATCTTCATTGTTCCAAATGAGTGAAAAATTCTTCAGAATAAAATCTCATTGACTTTTATGTGAATTGGACATTCAAAAATAATGAAATGTTTCAGTCTTATGCTTTGCATGTTTCCTCAATTCACATTCTAGGTAGGACTATTTTATCAATAATCATAAGCTTTTCCAACTCCCCCACTCAGGTTTTTGCTGTTGTATGAAATGACACTCACATTTAGACAATTTATTACAGAGCCATTTGGTGAGTACATTTCCCACGGAGTCAGTTCAGATAGCACATGCTCTGTATTTTCATACATCAATGAATCTAAGTGACCTTCCATGGAATATACCTCATTTTCCAATGTAGCATTGCACAGTTGTCTTTGGTTAGAACTGCCATATGAATGTAGAATTATGTGTGGACTAGTTGTTATTGAAGCTAGCACATCAAACAGTAGGTCAGTTGTGTAGATATGGTACTGCTTTATAAGACAGAAGTGTCAGAGGATCACAGGATATTGGGGTTGTAAGGCACCTGTGAAGATCATCAAGTCCTACACACCTGCCAGAGCAGGACCATAGAAGCTGGCACAGGTTGCATAGGAATGTATCCAGTTGGGTCCTGAAAGTCTTCAGAGAAGGATACTGCACAACCTCTCTGGAGAGCCTGCTCTAGTGCTCTGTGACCCTCACAGTGAAGAAGTTCCTCCTCCGATTGAGGTGGAACCTCCTGTGCTGTAGTTTATATCCATTACCCCTCAGAATATTTGCTGCAATTACAGATGCCAAGAGCATCACACTGAAACAGTTGTAAGAATGCAGTTCAGTAATGTGTAGAAAAAGTGTGATTTTCACAGGCAACTCTTGAGAATATCTATTTTGGGATGGGGAGCCCAAAGGCAGATTCATCACTCCAGATGCAATCTCGTAAGTGCTAGACAGCAAAAAAAAAATTACATGCTTTGACCTGACACTAATTCTTCCCATAGTGTGATTTGCCTTCTTTTCTGCAAGGACACATTTCTAACTCATTCAATTTGTTATTCATAGAATCAAACAGGTTGGAAAAGACCTCAGAGATCATCAAGTTCAGCCTATTACCTAATATCTGATAACTTATGGCTAACTAAACCATGGCACCAAGTGCCACATCCAATCCCCTCTTGAACACCTCCAGGGACGGTGACTTCACCACCTCCCTGGGCAGCCCATTCCAATGGCCAATTACTCTCTCTGTGAAGAATTTTCTCCTCACCTCAAGCCTAAACTTCCCCTGGCACAGCTTAAGACTGTGTCCTCTTGTTCCGGTGCTGGTTGCCTGGGAGAAGAGACAAACCCCCACCTGTCCACAATCTCCTTTCATGTAGTTGTAGAGAGCAATAAGGTCTTCCCTGAGCCTTGTCTTCTCCAGGCTAAACAACCCCAGCTCCCTCAGCCTCTCCTCATAGGGCTTGTGCTCAAGACCTCTCACCAGCTATCCTGGATGAGGCATTAATGAGCCAGATAAGCCCGTTTGACCACTGCTCTTTCTTTTCCATCCCTGTTTGCAGGGTCCAGGTTTGAGGTTGAGGAGCTAATAGACAGGCACCATTAAGGCTGCCTGGAGGGGGTGGAAGCTGGACCCCGAGTCTCATGTTTCAGAGAAGGAAATGTACATGTCAGAGGCCATGAGAGAAGGCATGTGCACTTTTGCCCACCAGATAACATTTTGAACTGACCAGTGGGATTTGAATAACTAATGTGCCATTGGGCCATTCAGTTTTCAAAAAGGAAATTTATAGGGGAAGATTTCAGAGCCCACATCTTTTCTCTATCATACCTCTCTTGTCCTCTCCCCACTCCTGTTTGTTAATGGGATTCAAGGCGGCAACAGGCACCTGTGCTCCTGTCTTCTTTTGTCCTAGCAGCATGGTGTTTAGATCTCCACCACAGCAGCGTGTCTCCCTCTCTCTCACTTCCTCTAATTATGGATACTTCCTTGTGGATTATTCCTGCCCTTTGGATTACAAATACAAACTCAGAGTATCACTTCATCCAGCAAAGGTTTTGGTAGTTAACAGCTCGGTGGTTTGTGAGTAACTTAAGCTAATTCACCTGGTTATTTCTGAAGTTTATAGATGGTTTACCTGTTGGTTAGCTCCATTGTGAATGTCTCGACACCCAGGGCTGCATTGCTGTTTGTTTTGTGTGTATAAGAAGATTTCATTTTTTTTCAGTTTGTTCCTCTGTATTCTAAGTTCTGATTTTCCTAGACTGTTATTCCACTGTTTATTAGCATCCTATTGTGTGCAATTAACCTATCATCAACCATGCAAAGGAACCTGGATCAAATTGACTTGGAATTATTTTATATATATTTAATAAATCATATTCATATTTTATCATATTTTCAGCTTATCAATTTTATCAAAAACTATATCACCAGCCTCATTGCCCTTCTCTGGACGCATTCAAGGTTGGAAAAGACCTCAAAGATCATCAAGTCCAACCTGTCACCACAGACCTCATGACTACAAAACCATGGCACCAAGTGTCACGTCCAATCCCCTCTTGAATACCCCCAGGGATGGTGACTCCACTACCTCCCTGGGCAGCCCATTCCTATGGCTAGCAACTCTGTCTGTGAAGAACTTTCTCCTCATC
The DNA here is from genome assembly GCA_033816785.1 of Picus viridis. Classification (NCBI taxonomy): domain Eukaryota; kingdom Metazoa; phylum Chordata; class Aves; order Piciformes; family Picidae; genus Picus; species Picus viridis. The sequence goes on from CM066566.1 coordinate 69,506,831, forward strand.
TTAAGCCTAAACTTCCCCTGGCACAGCTTGAGACTGTGCCCTCTTGTTCTGGTGCTGGTTGCCTGGGAGAAAAGACCAACCCCTCCTGGCTACAACCACCCTTCAGGTAGTTGTAGAGAGCAATAAGGTCTCCCCTGAGCCTCCTCATCTCCAGGATAAACAATCTCAGCTCCCTCAGCCTCTCCTCATAGGGCTTGTGCTCAAGGCCTCTCACCAGTCTCATTGCCATTCTCTGGACATGTTCAAGAGTCTCAATGTTCTTCTTAAACTGAGGGGCCCAGAACTGGACACCATCCTCAAGGTGTGGCCTAACCAGTGATGAGTACAGGGGCACAATGACTTTCCTGCTCCTGCTGGCCACACTATTCTTGATGCAGGCCAGGATGCCGTTCACCTTCTTGGATACCTGGGCACACTGCTGGCTCATGTTCAGCTGGCTGTCAACCAGTACTCCCAGGTCCCTTTCTGCCTGGCTGCTCTCCAGCCACTTTGACCCCAGCCTGTAGCTTTGCATGGGGTTGTTGTGGCCAAAGTGCAGCACCCAGCACTTGGACTTGTTAAATGTCATCCTGTTGGACTCTGCCCCTCTATGATGCCTGTCAAGGTCCCACTTCAGAGCCCTTCCACCCTCTAAAAGATCAACACCTGCCCTCAACATGGTGTCATCTACAAACTTACCAATGGTGGACTCAATCCCCTCATCCAGATATGAATAAAGATATTGAATATGATGGGGCATGGCACTGATCCCTGGGGAACACCACTAGTGACTGGCTGCCAGCTGAATGTGGTACTATTCACCACCACTCTCTGGACTTGGCCCTCCAGCCAGTTCCTAACCCAGCACAGAGTGCACCTGTACAAGCCATGGACTGACAACTTAGTCAGGAGTTTGCTGTGGGGGATGGTGTCAAAGGCCTTGCTGAAGTCACCATGAGATAATTGAGTTTTCAATTTGCAGTGAAACTAAGAGGGGCAGCAACAAAACCTCTGGACTTTGGGTTACTTAAGGAACTAACTCAGAAGGTACCTTGGGAAACAGCTCTTAAAAATAAAGGCATCCAGGAAGGCTGGACCTACTTCAACAAAGAAATCTTGAAGGCACAGGAACAGACTGTGCCCATGTGCCAGAAGATGAGCTGGCAGGGTAGACTGCCAGCCTGGATGGGCAATGATCTTCTGAAATAATTAAGGGAAACAAAGAGGATGTATCATCTTTAGAAAGAAGGAGAGGTAACCTGTGAAATGTTTAAGGATGTTGCTAGGTCATATACAAAAAAATTAGAGAGGAAAAAGCCCATTTAGAGCTTAGACTGGCCACTGCTGTGAAGGACAACAAAAGTCCAGGTAGACTACATCCACAGCCTTCCCCACATCCACCAGGCGGGTCACTTGATCATAGAAGGAGTTCAGGTTGTTGAGGCAGGACCTGCCCTTCCTAAATCCATGTTGGCTAGGCCTAATCTCTTGGCCATCCTGCAGGTGCACTGTGGTTACCCTCAAGATGATCTCCTCCATAATCTTTCCTGGCACTGAGGTCAGGCTGACAGGCCTGTAGCTTCCAGGTTCCACAATCTGGCCCTTCTTGTTGATGGGCATCACACTGGCCAGCTTCCAGACATCTGGGACCTCTCCAGTGAGCCAGGACTGATGGTAAATGAAGGACTGGGAAGCTCATATGCAAGTTCTCTCAGTACTCTAGGATGGATCCCGTCTGGTCTCATGGACTTGTGAGGATCCAAGTGGCTCAGAAAGTCTCTAATTACTTCCTCACAGATTTCAGGGGAACTAGACTGCTCCCTGACCCCATCTACCGGTTCAGGAGGCCAACTATCCTGTAGTGCTATTAGCGTCTTTCTCAGAGAAGCTACTTTCCGTGCAGTTAGAACCCAGCCTACACTGTCACATGAAATTCTTCCTTCAGTGATGCAGGACTTTGTATTTACATTTTGTGAATTTCAGGACCTTGTGGTGGCCCATTTTGCCTACATTTCTGTATAATTAGTGTTGTGTTTCTTCCCACTCCAATTTTTCTATTGTCTCTTTTCCTCTGCATGTTACTTCATTTCCAAATACTCAAGGTGACTTCTCAGATTCACATTGCCTGCCTCTTACTTTTTAAGTTTTATTTTTAAAATTATTCATATTGCCTGATCTGCAGATCATTATTTATGTTGCTCATTTTCAGACATTACCTTGTTACATAATTTTGCCATTAGCTCCAGAGTTAGGATACTAATGAGAAGTGAATTAACATTATAAACACCTCTTTCCCAAGACAGATATTAATGAATTTAAATATTTCTGTACAAAGCCTGCAATGTAGAGGAAAGTGCTTATATATATCTTCACACTAACAAGGTGTTGGGAGATCTTACATCAGTCTTGTGAATATGGGCTTAAACAGAGAAGCTTGTAAAACCCACTTTTATCTGATTACATTCTGAATGAATAAGGTGGAATAGACTTTGATCCCAGTGGTTATACTTATTTATACAAACTTAACAAAATGCTATCTGACCTGCTAACCTTCTTCACAATCCCAACTGGTCTCAAGCTGTGAATATGAATTAAAAATTGAAGTATAGGGTTGGTTTTTTTAAGGGATCCAGGTTCCAAACATTCTGCCAATGTAAAACAAGTAATAAAAAAAAAAAGTCTTCCCACAAAATGTTAATATCATGATAGTATTTCATGCCTTCTTTTCATCCCTGCATCAGCAGTTTTGAAAAACAAACAACAAAAAAACCCCCAAACTATTAATATTTAACTTTCTTGTCTTTTGTTTGAGGTGTTGTGTAAGTCATGAATGCTACTACATTTTTATAGCTTTCACACTGATAGGGAATCAAAGGTAAGTTGTACTGTATTACTCAACAAAATGGAGCCTATCAACTACTGGAAAAAGGAAAAGCTACACTTAGCCTTAATGAGAAGAGAATACATGAAAGAACAAATAATTTTTAAAAAATATGCAAAAATGATAGAATGGATACTTTCTGAATAAATATAGTTATTTCTCAAAGAGTTAAAACAGTGGCCAACTCCTCAGTGGACAGCTAAGGCAGATGCAGAGCACTTTGACTTATGTGAATGTCCTTGGCAAAAGGATAAAATTATCTGCCTGTAAAGGAGATGCAATTTAAGCTGGTGATGTCAGAAGCTAACTGGACACCAATGAAGCATGACCACAAAGAACAATCCATGCATATTTTGCATTTACCCCAGAGTAAAAAGCAATTCCAGTTTGATCAACTGACTTCAGTCCTCACCTGGGAAATCCAAAATCACCACCTGTTGTTTTCTTTCGATGCCAGTGTGACACACTTCAAGTGATTTCAGCAGAATATAAAACATCAGTGTACCCCGGGGGGACTCTTACAGAGCTGTGCTCATTTCTGTTGAGCAACATACTTGAAATGTGGTATCTACATTGAACCGTGGCAGCTGAATTCCTTAAAGCAAGCATCCAACTGCAAACACAGCTAGTCAGAAGCTCTGTAGTGTTCCTAATATTGGGGAAAAAAGCACTAGAAAGTAATTATTCTGTCAATATCTGTAATTACATTCATGTAAATATGTGTGTGTGTTTGCACCTCTGACCCAACTACTTTGTCATTACAGATTTCTGAGCTGATTCTTTTATATGTTGTACTGCAAAACCCCCCTGTATTTACAGCTAATCACTGCAAATAATTTCTCTTTCATTTGACATTTGAGTTGGGTTTTTTAATTTATTTCTAAAATGTTATATGTTATGCTCTGAAAATACTTTTGTTTGGCAAGAAAAAAATAGGATTATTAAGAATAAATTCCCATTTGAAATACTCAGTGAGAAGCAGAAAGTATAACAGTATTTTCTCTTATGAGGAAAAGGCTGTTAAGTTAAACAACAAAGTATCATGGGACTGGCTGATACACAAATATATAGATTGCACAAACAGAGTCAACATGAGACATATAGCTTGGAGTTCATATTTTACATAAACTAAGCACTTTAAAAATCTGCAAAAATACACAAACCTAAAGCATTTCTAAGTAAGTTATTTCACAATCTAATTAAACGGACACTAAACCTACATCATCATTCCATTTTTTAATTTTTATTCTGAGTAGACATATACAGGTCCGACTGCTGAGTGCAGATCAGAAAATACATTTGCATTTTTAACTTTCCAAAGTGAAAAAGACAACACCCTTTGTACCTTGTGACTTTTTGAAAAAGAAAAGGAGAGTGGAGAACAGAGCAGTCCAAAATGGATGCTGCAGTACAATACAGCATTTACTCCACCGTTCTGGTGTGATATCATCTTAAAGCACAGACACACACAGCAGTAAAGTCTTGGAATAAAGACAAGTGAGCTGATACAGTCCTCTTTCTATTGCACTTTATTACCTGTATACTTCCCTTTGTAAACACTACTTTAAAACATGTATATACCCAAACATTACAGCCTCACTATTAAGGTGACTGATGGACTGGATGGTCCTATAGCAAAAGGAAGAATAAACCATTTGCATCACAATCTCGGTTTAAAATAAAAGCAAAACAGAAAATGCAATGGCAAAAATTTAAGCCAATTACATATACAGTTATTTAAAAGCTTTATCCTGTACCTGAGGCAATCAAGTATATCTAACCACTATAATGTAGTGGTGAATAAAGATTGATTGTGGGAAAGCAAGGTCTTTGTCAGCTTGTACTTTGTGGAATTTACTGTATGTATGATTAATGTACCAAAGGTCTGAGCCTATCCTTCAGGCTTCCTGTTAGCTCTTACTGCCATCTACTGATTAAACCTATTTTCTTCCTTTTTTCCTTTTTCTTTGTTTTCTTTTGTTCTTGTGGTTTAGAGTTTGTTTCTTTATCCATGCACCTGGCAGAAAGCTTCATTCTATCAGTTTTATAGCTACAGTCCTGTCTCATGAGAATCTTCTAACTTTCTCTAGAGATTAACAATAATAATAATCAAGGTCAGATTAGAAGCAACAAGCACTGATATAAATTGTCTACTGTGATACCTAAAGACAGAAATAGATGGGAACATTCTTCCTGAGGTGGAAAACGCTGTCCCCTGTGCCTTTGTGTAGAATAGGTAAAGTTCCTTCTGAAATAGCAGTCAGGTTAAATGGAATAGTGTTAAAATCTACATTGCATGTTTTAAAGCAATTTGTGCACTGGGCAAATTAACAGCATTCTAGTAATGTAATCTTCCTATGTGAGGAATGGATATTTAAATGACAGCCCTATGTACCATGATTAGAAATGACATACATCAAAGGAATGTTCCTAATGTACCAGAGTGAAGTGTTGAATTAAAACCCTGACCTGTAATTATACAGGATCCTGTGTATAATTAGTTCACAAACAAGAAATATGGTTAGAAAATTTTAAAATCCATGGAGGACATAACTTCTGAGGCTAAACATTACAGTGGGACAGAATACAAGATCAAAAAATAATGCAGCTTCAGCAGCTATTTCTGAAGGTTTGACAGGGTGTTTATGGGAGACCATGACAGTATACCATCCTGGCAGCCTGGCAGAACCACATTGGGCAGTCTCCACAATATGCTGAAAGCTGATACACAAACTACAGTTTTAGAAGTCTTTCTATTAATTGCAGCATCTTCTTCAAGGAGTATCAGTCTCTGGGTGGATTTAGCTCCATTAATTCTACCGTGGGATCTATATTTAATGACAAAATATGAAAATGAAAAAATTCTGCTCTAATGTTAAGTACAGGATTCACATTACTTAACTTCAGACGACCACAGCAGAGTCTTCTATATTTAAAATAGTATCCACATTAGTTACAAAATAAGAAGAATTTCTAGTTCCTAATTAATTTTATTCAAAAGTAGACTAGGGTGAATCCTGCTTGCCATATGATTACACTCATTCTCCACTTCCTTTTGATTTTGATTTCTAATTTGGTTCCAGTCATTAAGAAAGACAGAAGTGAGCACTGAAAAACCTTGAACACAGTGACATGATTAAGTTAATAGACATGACTTTGACCTCATTGCTGCTTTTTGGTTTCCAAAGTACACCTCCAACTCATCCAGCAATTCTTTAAATACCTGCCTCAGTCATATTTCATTTGAAATCAACGACATTGTTCATTATTATACAAAAAAATATGAATGTTTAACCATGGTGGTGGGTGGGGTTTTTTGTTTGTCTGTTTGGGTTTTGGTTTTGTTTTTCTGAAAAGGGATGATATAAAGTATTTTCACTTTCTTAATGCATATGCAAGATTCCTAGATAATTTAGCAACTAAAAAGATCTTCTTGTGACCTCTCATTTGTCCTCTGCAGAAACATCATCCTTATCATTCATTTTTTGATAAATATTGGTAGTCACTGCTATGTTTGTTCCAAGAATACATTCCAAAATCGTCCTATCAGGGCATGTAACTATATCACATTTAGACAAATTTTGCTTTCAAAGTAGCATTGCAGAACCTTTTTTAAGGTGTCTTGCTAAAAGTGGATTTCTAACTTCTTCACTAAAGGCTAAAGAAAAAAAACATTAAGTTTTGTCATATGCTCCCTTGAGCCTTGAAACTGAGCAAATAATTAATTTAAAATGTGTCAGGACTACAGTGTTTCTTCTAGTGAGTTACAAATCCTTATTTTTAATGGCAATGCTGACACCATCTCAAATACTGTGGCATGAACATACTGCTATAAAAATTATCTCATCAACTTGTTAAATGCAATATATATGTTGTAAATTCGGGGGTTTGCCATACATGTAGCAATTGTAATGAGGTATATATTATTCTTACAGACTATACACAAGATATTTTTTATGTACGAACAGTAAGAGGAAACATTTCAAATCAGATATATGTCTCTGACATATGCAAGTAAAGTACATTTTGCATTCAGTTCAATTGAATCATAACTGGAAAGTCTTTAAAAATTGTTCCTTTTGGTACTATTTGAGGTGGTTTTATTCATCATCTTATTTATACATGCTGAAAACTAAAAACCTGACAAAAAATGTCTCAGAAATGCCTAAACATAGATAAAACATTCTGAAGGACAATTCTCCAGCCAATCTACACTATATAAAGTCTCTTTGATTTTAAAGTTTACAAAATTGCCTAGAAAATATATAAATTTATTTACAATATTGGTTCAACTTTGTAGGACACTTTATGAGTCCAAGGGAAAACTAAGGCTTTTGTGCTGTATCACTACATAGATGCTTATTTCCAAAAGGATATATGGTTGCCAGGCTTGATTAACCTCTTTCTTTTTCTTGTTCTTTTTTTTTCCCTTTTTTTTTTTTTTTTTTTTTACAATCATATATATTTATAGCATGGCTAAGTGCTTGGGAGGCAAGAATGTGTCAGGAATCCTTACAATACTGCAGTGAGTGAGACACACCTAATAGATAAATGCCTATCGAGTTGCTTGTTTCATTGTCCCTTTGCAAGACAAGGGAAGAAAATAGAGCAAACAAGGAAAAGATCTTGGGTTGAGAAAAAAAACACAAGGAATTTGCTTATCATTTACTCTTGTAGGCAAAATATTCTTAGGGGAAGTTAATTTAATATATTGCTAATTATAATGAAAATGTAATTATTAATTCAGATAGTGGAAAACCAAGAAGACAATTAAATCTACATCTTTCCTCTTCTCTTTCCTAATTTCAAATTCATTCCATCACTCCTGATTCTTCTACTCTTACTCTGAGAGTTCCAGGGGAGTTAGGAAATGGGGGTTGTAGTCAGTCCATAACATCTCCTCTGTCACTCCTTCATTCTCACATTTTTACCCATTTTGGTGTGGGCTCTTCACAAGTTGAAGTCCTTCTGAAAAAAAGCTGTAGATCCTTTGAGGAAATATCTGCCTTAGTGTACATTTCCCATGGACTGCAGTTAGTATTTCCTGTGCCATGAAGCACTCTCTCCTTCTTCCTCTCTGACCTTCATGCTCCCTCTGCAATCCATGATGAATTAAGGGCCACTGTGTTGCTGCAGTGCTTAATAGCAACTAGCTGCTTAGTCATTTAGCCTAGTAAAGATCGGGAATTGCACAATATTTCACTCTGATTTCTTCTCATGCCAAAACTTTTCTTTCAAACACATAAAAGAATATATCATCATCTTTGAGGAACCTAAAAAAGAATAAAAAATATTCAAAGTTACAGATGTGTCTTTGTTATCTAATGTTCAGACTCCTAACTACTGTTATGATGATTTTATTTATTTTTTTTTGGATGGTCGAGCAGACAAGCTCTGCTGAATACTGTGAGAGTGATTAAGTAAGTTATTAACCCTGGCTGTGAGGTCTGCAGTTTCCTCAAGTCACTATTTCTGATGGAAGGATAGCAAAAAATACACATGCAAGACTGCACCTCAGTCCCATCAGATCATGGTCCACATTTGTAGGTGATGGAGACAATTCTACACAACATCCTTTGAAGCAAAATGCACGACTGAGGGATTATACCTCCCATTGTGCTGTCCCTGATATGTGGATAATAGCAGTAAGACATGGACATATTTGTTTAGGTCATTTTACAGTGACTGTCTTGTAACAACAGCTTAAAAGCTGATGGGCGTTTAAATATTCTATGAAAAAAGGATTGTCTCAAAAATTTTCTGCAGCTTTCCAGAAGTCTTAATAAGAACATTTATCATAACACTCAAGTACTTGTCTTATTACCACCTTCTCAATGCCTAAATATAAATATAATTTATGACATGTAGCTAATAGAGTATGCATTTATTACTAGATAGAGAGTACCATATACAGCCTAACAGCATATATTTTAGGTCAAAATAGGATTTGAGTACAGAAATTTTGTAGCCTAGACAAACTTGCAGAAAATTCCTAAGCCAACCTGATCCCTCTTTGAAGAACTGGTCTCTCTATGAAACCTTGAAGGGAGACTGTGACCATAATAAGGATAATTAGTATGCCTGGATAGGATCAATCTGTGAATATAGGATTTTTCTCAAATTTCTTAGCCTGTGGCTAAACATGGATTTGGTTTAGATAATGCAACTAAAATTAAGTCATATACCTGCAGAGTATTCTTGACAGCTGAGCATCACTGGAAACTGCATTTGTGTTTTGTGTCAGTAAGTAAGCATTTTCTCCTCCCTCTATACAGAAGGAAACATAGGGTTATAAGAATAAGGAGTTAAACATCTATGAAGGACCCACAGAAAGAAATTTCTGTTTTATGCTAGTTCTGCATTATGCAGTCAGGGAAGAAAAAGAAAAACAAATTTAAAAAAATATAAAAAAGAAGATTGGAGTAGGGGGAGAGCTAACTAGGATAAGTAACAACAAAAACAGGGATAAAAGTATAAAGGTGTGTTGTTAAAGTAATTAAAGGAGACTGATATCAAATATCAGAGTCAGGAACAGACAATTCTAGAAATGATGCTGCACAAAACTTCTGCATTGGTATTGACCGAAAGCTTTCTTTTGTCAATCATTATATTTAAAGATCTTTAATGACAAGACTTAATCAGACTAGGAACAGTATCATTGTGAAGAGCTTCCTGCTTATAGGTTATGTAATTGTACAACAGGATGATAATTTCATCAAACTTAAGAATAAATTACATTAATAGGTATTTCACAGGACCGCTCTAAAGGAAGAGTACGTGACATGGTACTTCAACAGCTTAGCAGCAGTAGAGATGCTTTTAAAATAAAATGGAATTAGCATCCATTAACATGAATTAGCATTATCATTTATAATTTTATTTCAATACATGTTAGAGGAAAAGGTAATATCTAAATAGTGCAGCATCTGTATTTGTAAATACAGAAACCATTATGCACTCAAAAATAGTTCATAGATGGTATTAGGAAAGCAAAGAAAAAATATTTTAAAAATCAGAGTGCAAAGATTTGCCCTTGGAAGACATTCCTTGATTGGATTAAAATACCATGTTGCAAGAATGGACCTATTTAATCAAATGTGTTTATAACAAATTATTAAACTAACTTGCTTGATTAATACAAACTTTCTTTTGGTTAACTTTTTGTTTTAATATCCAATTGTCAAAGAATAGAATTGAATAGAATAGACCAGGTTGGAAGAGACCTTCAAGATCATCACGTCCAACCTATCAACCAATCCAACCCACCTAAACAATGAAACCATGGCACCAAGCACCCCATCAAGTCTCCTCCTGACCACCTCCAATGAAGGTGACTCCACCATCTCCCCAGGCAGCCCATTCCAATAGGCAATCACTCTCTCTGTATAGAATTTCTTCCTAACATCCAGCCTAAACCTGCCCTGGTGCGGCCTGAGACTGTGTCCTCTTGTTCTGGTGCTGGTTGCCTGGGAGAAGAGACCAACATCTGCCTGGCTACAACCTCCCTTCAGGTAGTTGTAGAGAGCAAGAAGGTCACCCCTCAGTCTCCTCTTCTCCAGGCTAAGCAACCCCAGCTCCCTCAGCCTCTCCTCATAGGGCTTGTGTTCCAAACCCTCACCAACTTCATTGCCCTTCTCTGGACACGTTCCAGCAAGTCAATATTGATACTATTGTGACTTGATATTAAAAAACTCTGATCAGTTAAAAAAAAAAACTATTTTAGAATATACCTCAATGAAGAAAATCATGATTACTCTTTATTATTATTTCCTTTACAGAAATTAATGTAACATGATTAGAAAGCAAATGTCCAGAATCACCTAAATGAGCTCTTAACTGCCTGCATTACCTTCCACAGTAAAGTTTTATCCAAAATGGAGTAATTACTTTGTGAAAAAAGAAATAAATATTGATATTTTTTGTTTGAGATACTAGTAGACTGAAATATTTGTCTACTAAACAAATAATAAATATCAGAGTTAGCTTCTAAATTATTCAAGAAATTCCATTTATTTTTGAACAATATTTTTCACTGAATCACAGAATGGTAGGTGCTGGAAGGAACCTCCAGACATCATCTAGTCCAATCTCCCTGCTAACGCAGGCACATCTAGATCAGGTTGCAGAGAAAAGCATCATTGATCTCTATCTAGACACAAGTTATTGGCCACTATCCTGTGGATGTGACCATCTCTCCATGTAGACACAAGTTGTTGACCACTATCCTGTGGATATGATCATCCAATGAATCCTTGTCCACCAAAGAGCTCACCCATCAGAATCACGTCTCTCCAATTTGGAGAGAATGAAACTGTGGAGGATATTACAGAAGTCCAGATATATGGCATTCGTAGCTCTTCCCTTGTTCACTGATGTAATCACTCCATCATAAAAGGTCACTAGGTTGGTCAGGAAGGAATTTTCATTGCTGATGTAGCCACCTTGCTGTCCTCCATGTGTCTTAGCATAGCTTCTAGGAGGATCTGTTCCATGATCTTCCCAGGAACAGAGGTGAGGCTGATAGGTTGGTAGTTCCCACAGTCCTCCTTTCTACCCCTTATAATAATGTGTGTAATGTTTCCCTTTTTCCAGCCACCAGGGACTTCACCAGGATATTTGCAAATATCCTGTAGAATGGCTTTGCAACTACATCAGCCAATTCCCTCAGGACTCAGGCATGCATCTTGTCAGGTCCACAGACTTCTGTATGCTCAGATTTCTCAGGTGGTCACGAACCTGACCTGCGGGAACCTGAAAAGGGAATAATTATGGAATGTGTAGATGGCCTCCATGTCTATGAGGCCCTGGAGGTGATAAGTGACGTTGTACCTCCAAACCATGTGAGAAAGAGATGGGAGTAAAAAAATAACAAAGTATTGCCTCTTAGAAATGGATGGGAAGGCAACTGGGGAGAAAGGCACCTGATAAGATAAATCAGTGGACTTAATGAGGCAGGCCATGGGAAGGTGGATCTGTAACATTCACATATGTCTCAATTAATAGGCACTGGCTCCGTGGGTCTGGGTCATTTTGCCCACTCTTCAACAGTGGTCGCCTCCTTGCAGCTGGTCTCTGTATTGCTGCTCTCTGTGTTGAGACCAGCAGGCCCAGGATCCACATATCGCTTGATACGCTCAGGAAAAAACACACTGCTCTTCTCTTGCTGTGGGGGTACTTATTCCTCCAGTCCTCCTCTGATGCTTTCCAATTCTTTTGTGGTTTTCTTAGCCAAAGGGTTCAGCTTTACAAAGGGCTTACCAGTTACAGTAGAATAGTGATTACCTCTTCCTGGTTTGGTTGGCATTAAGGTTATATTGTGGAGATGACAAAATTGGAAACTTCAAACTAATGCACTAGAATCGAGTTCTCCATTTGTAATTATTTTTTCTTCAGTTGTACACAAAAATGTTTTTCTCACATGCTGCATCACTGAAAAAAAGAAAAACCAACAAACAACAAAAGCCATTCAATCTCAACATAAAATTTTATTTGCATTCTCTCATTATAAAATATAGAAAATTCACTTAGAAAGTGGAATTATTCATTTCCCATGGTGAAACTACCAAGTATCTCAGTTCCACACCACTTATGATGAAACAAACTCAAGAAGCAAAGCTATTTGCAGAGATAAGTCATTAGAGGATGAATACAGTCTGAACTGAAAATAATTTTGTGTTCATGCAACAAGCAAATGCAGCAGAGGAGAAGCTAAAGACTGAGTGAATCAAACATTTACCAAAAAAAAAAAAAAAAAAAAAAAAAAAAAAAAAAGGAAGTGCAGGTTTTGGAAGATTGTTTTGCTGTATAGATATTGTGAGGTGGAAAAGAGAGTAGTATCAATCATATCAGAAGATTCTCTTGACCATCTGCTTTCTCAAAATTAATGCAACATATTTTAAATTATAATGTTCTGGTTGAAGAGAAGACACTTGAAATAGTGTCTCCTGCAGAAAAAGGGAAAGTTTTTAATAGGAATGGTAGCTGATACTGCTATAATAAATCAACACAACAATTTACTTAACACTTCATTTTTGAGAGTGAGAATAAACCACATGTTTTTCCTCTTCATGTCAGAGAAAATAAATATCCCATTTATTTCCTGGGCATTTTAAGAAGTGCCAGACACCTGTACCGTTTAGAATCACCATAAATAACTTCACTACCTGTGTGCCTTCTCAGTTACAGCATCTTTCTTCTTTTCATTCCAATTGATGTCACCATCAGGGCCACAAGGATGACCAGAGGGCTGGAGCACCTCTCCTATGGGGACAGACTGAAAGAGCTGGGGCTGTTCAGTCTGGAGAAAAGAAGGCTCTGAGGTGACCTTATTGTGGCCTTCCAGTATCTGAAGGGGGCCTACAAGAAGGCTGGGGAGGGACTTCTTAGGATACCAGGTAGTGATAGGACTAGGAGGAATGGAATGAAGCTGGAGGTGGGGAAATTCAAGCTGGACTTGAGGAGGAAGTTCTTCACCATGAGAGTGGTGAAGCCCTGGAATGGGTTGTGCAGGGAGGTGGCTGAGGCCCCATCCCTGGGGGTGTTTAAGACCAGGCTGGATGAGGCTCTGGTCAGCCTGATCTAGTGTGAGGTGTCCCTGCTTATGGCAGGGGGGGGTGGAACTAGATGATCCTTGTGGTCCCTTACAACCCTGACTGATTCTATGATTTCCTATAACAGTGAGCAAAGACTTCACCTGATGATATCCTGTTTCTCATGTGATTAGCAAAATATGTGGATTGCTAAACTATTTATGATGTATACATTACTTATTTCTTCTCACATCTTGACAATGTTGCTGATACCACAGTTGTTTCTTGGTTTTTTGCTGTTTCTTTGTTGTTGTTGTTGTTGTATTTGTTTGGGATTTTGTTTGTTCATTTTATATTGATTAATAACAAAAGGATTTTAGGAATGTTGTTAAAGGAATTTTATGAATATAGATTATTGTTACTGTTCTTTTTTCCTTAAGGTCACTCTCTGCTTTGTCTTTATAAAATGATATTGAAAAAATAGAATAAGAGAAAAAAAAACACAACCAAACAAACAAAAGCCCCTGAGCTTCATCCTTTTGCATACTAATTTTAACCTTTCTTCCAAGACTTGATTGGCAGAAATGAGGACCATATTCATGTCATCTGGACAGGGGATAAAGCATGGGTTCAAGATTCCACCCAGAGGAATCAGAAGATTAAGCTATACTAAGCTAGTGATGATGGAGAGCTAACAAGGGCTCTCAACTTGTTGCCCTGAGGCAAGCCAAGGATGAAGCACTGAGACACCCCAAGGGAATCAAGGGGGATGCACCTAAGAGGGTAACATGGCCAGCACAGCTGCAGTGCCTCTATGCAAATGCACACAGCTTGGGCAACAAACAGGATGAATTAAGGGCCACTGTGCTGCTGCAATGCTATCACGTAGTGGCTATTACTGAAACTTGGTGGGATGATTCCCATGACTGGAACATAGGGATAGATGGGTACAAGCTCATTAGGAAGGACAGGCAGAGTAGGAGGGGCAGAGATGTTCCTCTTTATATCAGTGAACAGCTGGACTCAGTGGCGCTCCACCTGGGCAAGGATGATGAGCTCATTGAGAGCATATGGGTGGAGATTAAGGGAAGACAGGGAAAGGTGATGTTACTGTAGGGGTCTGCTGCAGGCCACCTGACCAGCAGAACCAAGCAGATGAGGCACTCCACAGGCAAATAGAAATGGTTTTGTGCTCACAAGCCCTGGTCCTCATGGGGGATTTCAACCACCCTGACATCTGCTGGAGGGACAACACAGCTAGGTACCAGCTATCCAGGATGTTTCTGGAATGCATAGATGAAAACTTTCTCCTCCAAATGGTAGAGGAACCAATGAGAAAAGCTGCTATGCTGGACCTTGTTCTCACCAATAGGGAAGGGTTGATCACCAGTGTGAGGCTCAGGGATAACCTTGGCTGCAGCGACCATGAACCAATAGAATTTAAGATCCTCAGGAGGACGTATCCCAAGCTTGCAACCCTTGACATTAGGCATGCAGACTGATTGCTTCAGGAATCTGCTGAGCAAAGTATCTTGGTACAAAGCCCTAGAGGGAAGAGAGGCCCAGGACAGCTGGTCAGTATTCAAGGATCACCTTCTCTGTGCCCAGGAGCAAAGTATACCCACAAAGAGGAAAGCAGGAAAGAGTGCTAGGAGACCTGCCTGGATGAGCAAGGAGCTCCTGGACACACTGCCACACAAAAAGAAACTCTACAAGGAGTGGAAGAAAGGACAGCTGGAATGTGAGGCATATAAGGAACCTGCCCAAGCAGCAAGAAATGTGATTAGAAAAGTTAAAGCTCACTTAGAATAAAATCTAGCCACAGAGATCAAGGGGAACAGTAAAAAAAATCTATAGGTATATTAATAGTAAAAAGAAGACTAGGGTAGGTGTGGGCCCCCTCAAAAAGGAAACAAACTGGTGACAAGTGACATGCAGAAGGCTGAGGTTCTCAATGACTTCTTTACCTCAGTCTTCACTGGCAAGGACTCCAGCTACACTCCCAGAATAATGGAAGGTGATGGCAGGGACTGGAAGAAGGAATTGCCCATTGTGAGTGAAGATGAGGTTCATGACCATCTCAAGAACATGAAAGTGTTCAAGTCCATGGGATCTGATGGGATACACCCACGGCTGCTGAGGGAACTGGCAGATGAGGTTGCTAAACTGCTCTCCATCATATTCCAAAAGTCATGGCAGTCCAGGGAGGTCCCTACTGAGTGGAAAAGGGGAAACATAACCCCTATTTTCAAAAAGGGAAAGAGAGATGACCCAGGGAACTATAGGCCAGTCAGTCTCACCTCTGTGCCCAGTAAGATCATGGAGCAGATCCTCCTGGAGGCACTGCTGAGGCAGAGGAATAGTGAAGAGGTGATTGGGTACAACCAGCATGCCTTCACCATGGGCAATTGAATCCTAGTGCCATGTCTAAACACAACTGGAAGGTTGCAATACTGAGCAACATACTCCACAAAGAGATGCATCAATGTGCAAGTTTTGTCAGGCGCAGGGGTCTATAGGAGGCATTTATTCTATTCAGTACAAAATAAGGTGATGGTTAAAAGTAACACAATGTTTGAAATTATGAAAGGAACGTCTGGAGTGATTTTGTTCATTTGAAGATCCATGATAGAACCTACAATCAGTTTGCATCATCTGTGATTTCATGTAGACTTCATCTACACATTTTCTCAAAGAACATGCACAGCTTTATTACTTACACAGTAGCATTCTAGCTTACAAACTCCTGTAACCTATTTTTCAGCTACATGTTAAATTAATTTAGGAAGAGGTCTAATCTTAGAACTAGTGTAAGACCAAAACTAGCTAAGCAATTGTGACCGGTTTAGGCTGTGTGCCTTTAAGCCTAAACCGGTCACAGCAATGAACTGGGTTTTCTTTTGTGTGTGGGAACAGGATATGAAAATTTGTTAATGCTTTGTTTTCACAGAGGGATGAAGGATGCAATTCACTGTGTTGTATTAATGAAGACTGTACACCAGGAAACTGTGTGAAAATTTAGGCATGCTTTTAAAGTGTCATAATTACATATAAAGATATAGGCTAGCAAGGGGAAAAATAAAATCACAGACTGTAAAGGGAACAGGGACAGCAGAATTGACAGTCATTTGAATGTCTCAGACAGAGACAGAAGCAACCATGAATATTAATTCAAAATCAGAATATCCATTGCTTCTACCTCTAATTTCTATACCTACATTGATCTTATTAAGTACAAAGAATGTAACTCTAAAAGTCACTGTACCAAAAAGCAGGTCTGCTCTGTAAACCAAACCAACCAAACCAACCCAACCCAACCCAACCCAACCCAAAACAAAACAAAACAAAACGAAACAAAACGAAACAAAACAAAACCCAACCAAACAAAAAAACCCCAAAAAATCACAACAATCACAAAACAACAAAAATTAAGCAAACAAAATCAAATCAAAACAAACCAAACCCAAGAAATATACTCACCCTCTTCCTTATGCATCTGAGGATTCAGGAAAGTTAAAATGGAAGAACAAGTGTTTAAAATTCCAGAAGGACGGAAAAGAGGATGGCTTTATTTCCTTGGAGCTCTCTTCTTCCTTTGTGCACCATTAGGCTTACTGTGATGTCTTGACTAAGCTGATGAGTGAGAACAACTTGAAACTGCTCAAGTAACTACAAGAATTGCCCTAAGAAACACTGAATTCCAGCATTGTCTTTTCTTATATATATGTTCCTCATCTCCCAATGATATTTTTCTTCTAGTTCCTTTTCACCAGCTTATGACACTCTGCTGAAAATGGAATGAAATGACTCAATGAATTTTTGCTCAGGCCATGGAAGATCAGCCATATCATATCACAAACTGGGGAAATGAGCCAAAGACCAGTTGTTGTAGTGACTACCAGACCAAGGACTGTCAACAGCAATTGTCTTGCCTTGGTGAAGTTGTCTTGCATTGGTGAACTTTTCCCCACACTATGTGTCTGTGCCTATGTGTGTTCATCTTTTCCTCTGCATAAACAATTGGTTTTAAAACACCTTCTGATTATTTTTTACTTAGCATTTTTGCTTTCTTTCATATAGTGAAAAATTGACTAAAAGCTAATACTTTACAAGTATGTTTTTGTATTGTTCTGTGATATGTATTTAAAAGCAAAAATTTTAAAATGTTGAGCCATTGTACAGTGAGGTCTTTGAACCTTTGTATCATTTTGAACACATTTTTCTCCTTATATAAACACAATCCCATTTAATCTCATAAGTATGTTTACCACTAAGTGAATGTCTGACCCAGACTTCATCTAATTCATCACTTTCAAGACAAAAGGGATGACTGTTAACATCTAGCTTGACTGCCTCCACTTAATCACTTTGTTTCACATTCTAGCTGATTTTGCTTCATCCACAGGATTGCCTGTGGGTTGTTTTTATTTCCTCATTGAGGTTTCAAGGATTTCAGTAACCTCAGGCCTCAACACACAGCTTAGAAGACCTGTTCATCTTGTTGTAACACAAAACTTGTCTCAGTGCTAAAACTGGTCCATTCTGCCTGCGTGAAATTAGACCTTTAACTTTTATAAATGATTCTGCTCATACATGCACTGATATTTCTTTTGTGTATGATTATTTTTGAAGCAAAACATCTAGTCTTTGTTACATATCCAGTCTGTTGAGAAAATTGTGGATGGTAACCAATTAGCATCCTTAATCTGTAAAATGTTGCTTAAACTCTAGGAATTCTGCTAGATTCCCTTTGAGATATCTAAAAGGAAGGCAGGTCCCATCAATACCACTTCCCTTAGATTGCACCTTTTTCTTTTAGCCATACCTGTAAACTCACTGATGGACACAGAAGAAACAGTTACCTTCAAAATCCAAAACCACATGGGACAATTCACAGATGTTCATTTTATAAATTGTCACTGTCATAGCAAACCATTTCCTCTGAATTGGCCTATCTTCATCACAGGAAAAATCTGCAGTCTTACAGAGTTTCTAGTATCTAAGATACTAGATATGAGATTAAGATAATAGTCTTAAGAATTATTATTTATAAGTAATTTAATTCTTGCACTTTTATAGGAAACAAATCTAACAGAAAAGATAAATAATAGCAGCATATCATCTTACCACATATCTTTACTATATATGGCATTTGCAGTTGTACTAATTGCCTGTTAAAATGATCTCTGAATTTCATTGCTTCCTCATCAGATTTTTTTTAAGTGCTGTTGGTTAGAAATATTTTTATTGCAATAAAAAAATAACTTGTTCAAGAACAACATAGTAGACTCTCTTCATTATATTGTCTGTTTTATACAGATGGCAATGAAATGTAATTTTCCTATACTAAATTTGTTTTTGAAGGATTATGTATTCTTATTTGAAATTAAAAATAAATCTATCTCTTGTTCTAATTCTTCAACTTTAATGACTCTATACTGATACATATTTTTAATTGTTAAATATTGGGAGTTAAATATTTAATGCCATTAAATAATTCAGTATGCTGTGTTGATGGTGTAAAAAAAATATTTAAATTGAAAGTGTATTGCAAAAATAGTACCACATAAAGAATACTGATATCCTTTCCATTTAGAGGAAATGAAGGACACTGTATGATATTAAGGAATATTGGTTTGATGAGACACACATTCCATTTATTTAATCTGTGGAGTGGTAGTTTTTCTATGTTCCTGCCTGGCCTTGAAAACCTCCAGGGACAGGGCATCTACAACATCCTTGGGCAACCTGTTCCATTGTCTCACCACCCACACTGTAAAGAATTTCTTTCTAATATCTAGCCTAAGTCTACTCTCCTCAAGCTTCAATGCATTCCCTCTCATCCACTCACCCTTGTAAAAAGTTCCTTTCTGACTTTCTTCTAGTCCCCCTTCAAATACAGGAACACCACTATGAGATCTGTCACAGCCTTCTTTTCTCGAGGCTGAATCATCACAGCTCTCATAACCTGTCCCCATATGGAAGGTTCTCCAGCCTTCTCATCATCTTTGTAGTCCTCTTCTGGGCTCACTCCAGCAGTTCGAAGCTTTTTTTATGCTGGAGGCACCAAAACTGGACACAGTTCTCCACAGGGCTCTCAAAAGTGCAGAATAGAGTGGGAGAATAATTTCCGTCATTCGTGCTGCTCACACTTCTTTTGATGCAGCCCAGAATACAGTTGGTTTTCTGGACTGTAAGCGCACATTGATGGCTTATGCTGATTTTTTCATCAGCCAACACCCCTATGTTATCCTCAAGACTTCTCTTGAACCAATCCTAACCCAACGTATATATTTGTGCTTGATATTGTTCCAACCCAGGTGTAGGGCTTTGCACTAGGCCTTATTGATCTTCATGAGGTTGCTTTTGACCCATCTCTCAAGCCTATCCAAGTCCCACTGGTGGCATCCCTTCCCCCAGCATACGAACTGGACCACAAAGCTTTGTGTCATCTGCAAACCTGCTGAGGGTGCACTCAGTTCTACTGTCCATATTGTTGACAAACATGATAATCAGCACTGGTCCTAGTACCAACCCCTGATTGCCACTGGTCTCCATTTGGACATTGAGCCATTGACTGTAACGGTCTGAATGTGGCTATGCAGACAGTCTTTTATCTAGAGAGTGGTCTCGTCCCAAAGTCCATGCTTTTCCAATTTGGTGACCACAATGTCATGAGGGACAGTGTTACATGCTTTACACAATACCAGGTAGGTGACATTATATGGATGATATGGATCCACCACACTTCTCATTCTTTTCTAACATTTGGGGGAAAAAAATATTAGTAAAGTTCATCCTGCATCTACTCATATGTGTATTTACATGGAGACATTGAAGAAGTTCAACAAGACCATGTCCTTAACCAACAACTTGGGGAGGAGTGGTTTTCAGGGAAAAGGTGAGGTGTTTGGGGTTTTTGGGGAATTTTGTTTGTTGGGGTTTGTTGTTATTTGTTTAGTTTTTAATAACATGCTTCACTTTCTTTCTCCAAGACAAAGTAATTAGAATCTTTGTGATTTACATTTAAAATGATAAAAAAATGACTAGAACTGATCATTTAGATGCCTTAGACGTGAGAATTAGTCTTTCAGTATGAAAATGTTGGATTTTTTTCAACAAAATAATGTTTAAGTGTAGGAGAAGGGTGTTTTCAGATAGCTTTGGAAGGCTATGGAGAAGATTTGCCTTTGCTTGAATTAGAGAAATCTATGTTTAGTCTTTGACTCAGAAAATAATGTAAACATCTTGTAAATGAAGGAGACAAATCAGGCAGTATTTGGTTGGATATGTTAAAATATTGTTTTGTTATTTTGACCTATTGTATGCCTTAATTACATGCATGCCAGTAGAAAATGACCAGTTGAGATGGGACACATGTGCCTTCTGATAGACTATATAACTTTGCTGTATAACATAATAAATATCTTTGCCTGCTTACATCTTGTTCTGGAAGCTGTGCTCAGGGTGAATAGAACATCTATATTACAACATTTATGCTAAAATAGAAATTTATCAAACTGAAAGTTTTTTAAGTAGATAATACTAGAAACTTCTTCATGTACAATACGAGAAATATTTTATTCAGAAAGAGAGGAAAGAGGATCCTCAGCATTTGGAACAGATTGTATGGGATTAAAAAAGTCAACTTCAAATACTTGTTTGCTTGACTGAGAAAGAGGGGCATAAAGAAAACTTTCCCTTTTTCTTTGGTGGCTGTCTTGACCTGTCTGTTGGCACTGTTTTTTCACATAAAATCTTGAAGTTTGTGCTGGTGGACGAGAAGCTCAACATGAGCTCTCAGTGTGCACTTGCAGCCCAGAAGGCCAATCAGATCCTGGGCCGCATCAAGAGAAGTGTGGCCAGCAGGTCAAGGGAGGTGATTCTCCCCCTCTACTCAGCTCTGGTGAGATCCCGCCTGGAGTATTGCGTCCAGTTCTGGAGCCCCTATTACAAGAGGGATATGGACGTGCTGGAACATGTCCAGAGAAGGGCCACGAGGATGATCAGAGGGCTGGAGCACCTCTCCTACGAGGACAGACTGAGGGAGTTGGGGCTGTTCAGTCTGAAGAAGAGAAGGCTCCGAGGTGACCTCATTGTGGCCTTCCAGTATCTGAAGGGGCCCTACAAGAAGGCTGGGGAGAGACTTCTCAGGATCTCAGGTAGTGATAGGAGTAGGGGCAATGGAATGAAGCTGGAGGTGGGGAGATTCAGGCTAGATGTGAGGAGGAAGTTCTTCACCATGAGAGTGGTGAAGCCCTGGAATGGGTTATCCAGGGAGGTGGTTGGGCCCCCATCCCTGGGGGTCTTTAAGGCCAGGCTGGATGAGGCTCTGGTCAGCCTGATCTAGTGCAGGGTGTCCCTGCTCATGGCAGGGGGGTTGGAACTAGATGATCTTTGTGGTCCCTTCCAACCCTGACTGATACTATACTATACTATGGTACATCAGGGAGTTGTTGTCAGGTCTTTTTTTTTTTCTTGCTGAATTCTACTTGTGCCTTTTTTGAGAAAACAGGTTTATTTCAGGGTGTAGGATACACAATCTTTTAAAGACAGATTCCTTTACAATGTTCTGGTCTGACCACCCCAAAGCAGTGGTCAAGACCAGAAAAAAAAAAAAAAAGAAGAGTTTGCAAAACAAAAAGAATCTTTTGACATTTCCAAATGTCAGTAGGAGTTAAATTCAAGAAATATAAAATGATAGGTTAGCTTTTGATTTGTTCAAGTTGATTTACTCATTTTCAGTTGAAATAGCCATAATATCAGAATATGCTACATTGTTTCAAATCAACTTAAAAGAAAATATGTATATGTGTATATATATATATATTTAGTATTTTAAATTCTTGTGGAGCCAAAGGGAGTCTTTTATCTTGACTGCTTCCCTTATCACTAAAGGTGACAAACTTGTTTTGTGCTTCTAGGAGATCATTCTTGAAAAAGACCTGTAACTCACTAACTTCTTTGTATTCCATGGAATCTTCACACAGAATCCCTCCCAAGTGAGTTCTGAGTGAGCTGAAGTTTGCTTTTCTAAAATATAACACTTTTGTCTTAGTATTAACCTCCAACATTCTCAGCAGGATCCCAAATTTCACCGTATTGTGATCATTTCTGCCAAGCCTATCACTAACCAAGATATTTCAAGGCAGGTTTTCTTGGTTTTGAGTAGCAAGTCTTGGTTGCCACGTCTAACATATATATGAGGACACAGTACGCAATCCAGGAACTTGGTGAGTGACATGAGCTTCAGTTGAAGCCAACCATAGGAGTCAATTTTTGTTGACCCTAAGGTTGCTTAAGTCATCCAAATACTGCTTCATTGGCCTTATCATTTTGGTTTGGAGGTCAGTAAGATCCCCTTGAAGAATATCCCTCTAATCTTGACCAAGGGAAATTTGACAGGGCCTCTACAATCACTGCAGCTAACTTCTATACATTCAAGGTAGAGGCACCCATTGTGATCCTCCAATAATGTAAGTTGTTCCACTATATTTCAGTTCTTCTTACAATATCATAACTTTCTTACTGGGCATGGAGCTTCAGTTTCCCCTGTTTGTTCCCCAGACTGTGTGCATTGCTATGCATACACTTGAGGTGGTTAGTCATCTGATTCTCATTTTGGAAGGCAGCTAAGGAACATTTGTCACTGATCTGGTTAGCCTAGCTTATTTTCTAGTTCGTTATGATGGCCTGAGCTTTGGTACTTTGAACCCCATATCCTGAGTTCTCCAGTTTAAAGCCCACCTCACCAAATTGGTCACCATGCTGCCAAAGATTTCCTTGCCTTTTCTAGAGAGGTGGATCTCATCCCTCCTTAACAAGCTACAGCTGTTGAAGAATGTCCCATTGTCATAAATCATTTGCATTGATATGTCTATTTCTGACTGTACTTTGTCCTCTAACTGGTAAAATGGAAGAAAAAACAACTTAGGCACCAATAATTTTTGCTTCCACCCCCAGGGCTTTGTGGTCTGCCTTGATTCTGCTCAGGTTCCAACTTGCAGTGTCATTTATTCCTACATGAAAGACTAGCAACAGAAAGTTGTGCATACACTTCAAGAGTTGTGCCACGTTTTCTGGCAACATCACAGACCTTATGTCCCAGAAGGCAGTGAACCTGCTATGCATGGCATTTCTTGTACGTTCTTGAGTGAACTGCTGCACCCTCTCAGCTCCTGTTTTCCAGACCTGTTTGCAGCACGTATTCCTTTTGTTCTAGACAGTAAAAGAATTAGTACATTGTTATTTATGTACAATGTTGGTAGTATTACCACATAGCATATAGTAAATAATAACCACATGTCTCTCTACCTCATTATAATTGCCTTCTCAAAGTTTTATAGTTCTCTGGTGACCATCATGTGATGTTAACATTGGATCTAGATATTAATGTTTATGAGTGCACTTTTTAATGTCCATAATCCTTAAAATATAGTCTAAGTAATGAACACATACAGATGAAATATTGTGTATCTGTATCTCCATTAAGGAAGTTTGAATTACATTGCAGTCCTTAAGGTACTACTGAATAAGGAACCTTTAAATCAACATTATTATCATTGTTAGGTTTAATGTTTTCATTGGAGTACCACACAATGGCTTACATAATTGATGGTCCATTGTGCTAGGTCCTGTGCCATGAGTCAATGGAGACAGCAAAATGCAGTAGTAATTAAACATGAGTTTTTTAATATCAGTTTTTCCTTACTGGTCTACATACTTATGAATTTTTAATATGTAGAAAAAGGAACCTTTTTTTTCCCCCTCTATTATATGTAGGTGAAATTGACACTTTCCAGGAGAGTTGTTATATTGGGGTAATATACTGAGACCAAAAAAATAAAAAATGTGAGACATACAATCTAAATTATTCACCTTGAGGCACTGGATCAAGATTCATTACCTAGATGAAGTTTACGTTCACTTCAAGCAGAAAGCTAAAGCTAAAGGGAGAGCTGCCCAGTTTTTCTTTTTTCCTTATTATGCACAAAATATTTTTCAGCATAAGAAAATCCAGTTATAGAGACTAGGGGGATCACTGTGCCATCTAGCAATCTTCTTGCATGGAGATTCCCAGATACTGCTTAATTCCATGTAAAATGTTCATCATGATCTAACCAAGGATGAGTTAGTTACTTTTAGAAGTCAGACAATCAATAAATAGACTTAGGCATATTTCAGTTGTAGTGGAAAATATATTATGCTGGGTCCAACGATCCAAGAGACATGAGACTGCCACATCTCCACATTCCCAAGCCCAACCAAGGGTGAGGCTGAAGATATATTTCTAACAAGCACATGCACAAGAGCGTACATGTACACCACATGTATGCACATATACTTTATGCACACATACATGTCCCCAGCCATGCAGACCACACACAGACACTCAGAGTACTCTCATGAACAGGCAAAACCAACTCTCTTCTCTCACTGAGTGGGATGGAGGTCCAGTACTGAGAACATTATCTATCTATCTATCTATCTATCTATCTATCTATCTATCTATCTATCTATCCATCCATCTATCCATCTATAGATATGTGCATAAGTCAGTCCCTCCAACAGCTGAGCAGCTGGGCTTAAACACTCTGCCACATTTCTACTAGTATCTTCCCTGATCTTCAGTCCAGAGAGAGCAGTAAGAATTTTTTTCTCTTTTTCTTGCTGTTATGTTGTCTCATTCCACTTTTGTGGAAGGGAGGGCTCTTTTGTGGATTCCCTGAATGCAACCAAGAAGGAACCAAGTAGTTGGTTTGGGAAAAACACTTGAATTAATTTTGTTTACATATGCAGGAGGAAAAATTAGAAATGTAGAAAAGGAAGGAAAAAAAAGCAAGGGGTAGCAAAGAAAAGATAATTACCACCATGGATCCAGGTGATGTCTCACTGATCCTGAAGGTCTTTATCGTGGGGAATCTTCAAACTCTCCCTGTTACCTCTGGAGTTTTATATCTTTTCCATTCCCATATGTAGTCACACTCCCCCATTCATTTGTCGTGGTTACAGCACAGCTGACTAGTGTCAGCACCAGTTCCATGATTAGTTACCTGTGCCAGTCCCAGTCTCATGGTAACACTCTTGTGGCCTTGTCTCGTTATCAGCTGCTATTGTCACAGAGCTCATGGCAAGGATGTGGAAAAACACTTGGGAAACTGCTGTGTCAGTTATCTTTTGAGAGTCTTGTCCATGAGAAGGTCCACAAAAATTTGTCACAGTGAGCCCCATCGTCAGCACAGTTTGTGGTCTTGTAAATAAGCAGGGATCCCTCTGAGGCAATGGTGTGAAACACTTTGGGAAAACAAACAAAGATGAGGCAATTAGAGGAAGAAAAATTTAACTCCTTGTATATGTAAGGGTGATATTTCTAAAATTAGTGTTTCTAAAAAGATGTGTCACTGTCATAGCTTCACCCACCATTGTATATAGGAGGTACACATAGTATTTATGGCACTATGCTCTGTAATGGCAAAATTCTTTTGGAGGAAAATCATAAATTTACACTTCCACGAGATTCATACAGTTTATATGCCAGCTGCTTGATCTTCTCAACACCCACCTTCAGTCCTTCTCCCAAGTAACTTGCTTAGAAACTAAGTAGAACAGATGGACAGAAAAGTCAGTTTGTATTATGAAAGCGGACACTGGCAAAATATACAGAGGGAAGAATAAGCTTTTCTCAAATGTCTGAGGTAGGCCACCTTTTGTTTCATTAATTTTATTTATTTATTTCCCAAAATACATTAATGTGTCTGTCAATAGCGAGAGTAAATACTGCCTTTGTTATACACTTAAGTTTTATGTGTATCATTTCCAAATTTTCACCCTTTCAAATGCTTGAGATGTTTCTCCAGAAACTCATTAGCGTTACTGACCACTAAGAAGTGTGGTTATTCAGTAAGTGTTTTAGGGAAACAAACAAATAAATGAACCCACAAACCAGTGCATATATTAAATCCAGCTTCTTTTAATATTCCCAGTTAGATTTTCAAGAGCTGTAACAATGGTTACCAACTGTTATCTTCATTAATTGTACAAATTTATGTAGAATAAAGAGCGGTTTCAAGCCAAAATCTGCTTAGCAGTTAATATTACTTATATTGTCAAACCCAGGAAGCTGGGTGCCATTTCTGCCAACATTCTTGCAGTTTACATCTGCTAAATTGGCCTCATTTCAGGTAATCCTTTTGTTTTAATCAGGTTCTATGGGGGTGCATTTTGAAAAATAAGGAAGCAAACAGAGATGAACAAGCTTTTCTGGCTAAAGATGTCTTTTGGCTGATCCAATTTAGGAAACCGAGTGTAAAATTATAAACAACTTCAAAAAGGAGTAGAGCACATAATGGAGACCACAGCTGAGCTGCTTGTATCAGCTGAAGTATGCCATGAGTCAGGGCCATGCTGCATCCTAAATCCCAAATCAAGTATGTGGTATGCTGTGGTGGAGTAGGAAGGTTCCCCCCACACACGAAAGAATTCCACAGCTAACTCAGCCGGAGAAGCAGATGAAAGCTGTATTTTACAAACAGATATGGAATGCAATGAATATGTACAAAAAAACATACAATATTTACAATATACACAGAAGTATACAGCAATGTATGTAACACAGGAAACCCTTCCCCAACCCCCCTGCGGCCAGGGGGTTTCGGCCTGTCCCTCCCTTCTCCCTCCCTACCTCCCCTTTTTCCCAAAAGGGTTAGAGAGGGAGAGAAAGGAAGGTAATTAAAAGGGGAAAACTTTGTTAAAGCTCAAAGCGAATGCAAAAGTTAGTTTTCTTATCTGGTTAGCAAGAATCGTTCCTGCATAGCAAGCTGTTGCTTCAGAGAGAAAAGCAGGCCAGCTCAAGTACAGGGGGAAGAAGAAGACGACTGACTGCCCCCCCGACTGAAAGACCAAGCCAGAACCTACAGCCGGGTTCCACCAATGAAATTGGATTAGCATATCTCTTGTTTTCATTTATATACCAAAACATTCGGCCAGAGTGTTCAGAAAGTGTCCTTCTCTTAAAGGCACAGCCTAAACCGGTCACATATGCAATACTTTTCTCAGCTGATTTTGAGTAGTTTATCAATTTTATTTTATTTTTTTTCCCCAGAATCACAGGTTTTTGTGATTCTGGTTGGAAAAGACCCTCAGGATCCAACCCATAATCCTACTTTGCAAGATTCACCCCTAAACCATATCCCCAAGCACCACATCCAAACAACCTTTAAACACAGCTTTGCCTATTGGGAGAGGTTCTTCAGCTGCAATCTTCGCAGTGGTGCTTGTCCTTCTTCCAATAAAACAAAACTGTCCCAGGGACTCTTGGCTCCCCCTGGGTTTCCTCTCTTGGCCTGGCTCCCCCTGGGTTTCCTTCTGCTGGCTCCTGCCCCATTGTCTGATTCAGAGCATTTTTGAGGCTTTTTGTCCCTTCAGGACAAATAGTTAGGTCATCTTGTCATAGAAGGAGATCAGGTTGGTCAGGCAGGACCTGCCCTTCATAAACCCATGCTGACTGGGCCTGATCCCCTGGTTGTTCTGCTCCATGGCCTTCCCTGGTACTGATGTCAGACTGACAGGTCTATAGTTTCCCCAGTCCTCCTTTCTTCCTTTCTTGTAGATGGGTGTTACATTTGTTAACCTTCAGTCCCTTGAGACCTCCCCGTTAGCCAGGACTTCAGGTAAATAATGGAAAGTGGCTTGGCAAACACAACTCCCTCAGCACCCTTGGGTGTAGCCCATCTGGCTCCATAGACTTGTGTGCATCTAAGCAGTGTAGTAGGTCACTAACCACTTCCTCATTTATTGTGAGGACCTCATTCTGATTTACCTCCCTGACTCCTAATTCATGAGGCTGGATGTCCAGGGAACTGTGGAATCACTGCTAAAGACCGAGGCAAAGTAGGCGTTGAGCACCTCAGCCTTCTGCTCATCCTTAGTGTGTTTCCCTCTGCATCCAATAAAGGATGGAGATTTTACTCCTTTTGTTGTCAATTAATTTATAGGAACATTTTTTATTATCTTTAATAGCTGTAGCTAAGTTGAGCTCTAGCTGTGCTTTGGCTATCATAATTTTCTCCCTGAATACCTTCACTATATGTTTGGAGTCCTTATGAGGGACCTGTCCCCTCTTCCAAAGGCCATAGACTCTCCTTTTCTTCTTGAGGTCCAGCCAAAGGTTCCTATTCAGCCAGGCCGGATGCCTTCCCTGCTGACTCATTTTTTGGCACACAGGGACAACCTGCCCCTCAGCCTTTAAGACTTCCTTCTTGAAGTCTTGGCCTCTCAAGGGACTTTGTTAATCAGTCTCCTGAACAGGCCAAAGTTTGCCGTATGGAAGTTCAAGGTGGCAGTTCTACTAACCCCCTCCTTGTTTCCCCAAGGGTATAGAACTCAGTCATCTCATGATCACTGAGCCCTAGATGCCCTCTAATCTTTACTTCCCCCACAAGTTCTTCCCTGTTCACAGGGAATTAGTTGACTTTTAATTTTAAAAAATAAAGACCTACTGCATTAGAGTTTTGTTATTTTGTTTCGTAGTGATCATGTACTATAGAATGAAAAAAAAAAAAAAAAAAAAGAGAGAGAGAGTTGAGAGACTAAATTCAGAACTCCCTTTACCATGTCTCTCTACCTTCAGAGAGTCTTTCAGAGGGCTTTCAGAGTCTTAGGTGCACAGTACCCCAGGAACAGAAGATTTTATAAAGGAATATCTTTCAGTATGGTCTACACATTTGGTCTGGGATTTAGGACATATTTGTGAGATGTGCATTCAAATCCACTTAAAAAGAAACTAAAATCTCATCTCTCTCCTTATGGATCTATATTTTAACTATCAACTAATTTGCCAAATTTTTGCAAAACTATGTAATATAATTATGGATGAGATTCTCTTCAGGATTTCATTTCTCTCCACAGTTTAGAAAGTAAGAGTGAATGCTTCTTTTGCAATTCAGATTCAAGCATCTAATCTCACATGATTTCTCACATAAAAATCTACCACACCAACATTTGCAAGCTTCTTAGAATTTTCACTGTTTTTCTCTGTGCTCCAAAGCCAAGGTAAGAAGTTCTTGTTGATGGCTATCCCATCCCACATATTCTTTAATCTGACTTTCTCATAATCCAAGAAGTGATAACTAATCAGGGCTAATATTTACTAAATATTTCCACAATTCATTTGAAAAATACTGCAATATAATCTATATAAAAATATATATGAAATATTGCATATAAGCATAGATATGCATTTTAAAGGATGGCATTAAAATAAATTTAAAGTAAGATATTCAATATGGTGTTTCTGCAGTATCTCCACTCCTGAGAAGTTGCCAAACTCTAATGTTTTTAAATTAGTATTCAAATTAATTTTAAAAGTATAGGGTTTAACTGTCATTTAAATCACAGCTCAGAGATGGTATAGGTGAGTCAATTTTTTGTATCTGAATGTAGGCCACACCATGAGTATTGTGTCCAGTTCTGGGCCCCTCAGTTTAGGAAGGTTGTTGACTTGCTGGAACGTGTCCAGAGAAGGGCAACAAAGTTGATGAGGGGTTTGGAACACAGGCCCTACGAGGAGAGGCTGAGGGAGCTGGGGTTGCTTAGCCTGGAGAAGAGGAGACTGAGGGGTGACCTTATTGCTGTCTACAACTACCTGAAGGGAGGTTGTAGACAGGCAGAGGTTGGTCTCTTCTCCCAGGCAGCCAGCACCAGAACAAGAGGACACAGTCTCAGGCTGTGCCAGGGAAGGTTTAGGCTGGATATTAGGAAGAAATTCTATACAGAGAGAGTGATTGCCCATTGGAATGGGCTGCCCAAGGAGGTGGTGGAGTCACCATCATTGGAGGTGTTCAGGAGAAGACTTGATGGGGTGCTTGGTGCCATGGTTTAGTTTTTGGGTGGGTTGGATTGGTTGATGGGTTGGATTGGTTGATGGGTTGGACGTGATGATCTTGAAGGTCTCTTCCAACCTGGTCTATTCTATTCTATTCTATTCTATTCTATTCTATTCTATTCTATTCTATTCTATTCTATTCTATTCTATTCTATTCCATTCCATTCTTTGATCTGTATGTGCTTTCCTAAATGCTCATTCTGACAAAACGAGTGCAAGACTTACATTATGACATTTTTATTTATCTAAAAATAAATAAATACCCAGTAACTCTACTGAATAATATAACCAAGATCTTAGCAACTCAGGAAAACATCAGAAAAGTTTTTCATTTGCTCCAAATTGTTCAGAGAACCTCTGATATTATTTAAATAAGAAACAACCTGGGGCTTTAATACATATTTTTAAGTTTGATTTCTCCAAGGAATGACAAAATTAAGATGAAGAGTCAGCATAGATAGATAAATGAGGTGCATTTTCCTCAAAAGGGAGTGAAAGATAGTTTATGTTACTGTTACATGAACAAGTGCTCATTTTTAGTATTCAGATAACATTTGGAAAAGGTTTTATGTCTTGGAGAGGTATTTTTGCAAATAACTTTGGTTCCTTAGTTCCTTTAGGGATTACAGCAACTAACACTCCATTCAACAGAGCCAGAGAGCAACTTGATTAACTGCAGTTGTGTGAAACAGATTTGTTTAAGTATCAATTTGCTTTCAACCTTTCTGCCATCTCCATAAATTATGTAAACAATTGTGCAAGAGGAAATAGTGTTTATGTTGATCTTCCAGGATGTGTTCTATCATTTCATTTGATTATGATAAAAAGATATTTTCCATGACTAACCGCTTGGATAAAATTGACAGCAATTTTAGAACATTTAGTTGTGTAATTCTGTTTTTTTTTAATATATTTATATATGCTCAGGTACACAATCAGTGATTGAAGGATGCACACATTATGCTCTTTGAACACTTTACCATTCCACAATGCAAAACTTTATTCTGAAAATGGTATTTAGAAAATTGTGAAACATAACTATGAGTTTATTTATAAGCTGCTACATCGTAAGAGGATTCAGAGAGCATGTGCTTGTGTGTCACAATTGCACATCCTCCATTGTTGTTTTATTGCATATGTAGGTGGTGCAAAATAAAAGTGCCTCCTCCATCCACTGTTAGTATTTGGAATCATTCTGAGAGTTCCACAAACAGCTAAGTAATATCACAGAATCACAGAACAGTAAGGGCTGGAAGGAACCTCTGAAGATCATCTTGTCTAATCCCCCTGCTTGAGCAGGATCACCTAGAGTAAATCACATAGGAAAAAAATTGAACGTATCCAGTGACAGAGACTCCACAACTCCACTGAGCACATGCAAAGTGAATAATATTTTCCTTATGTTTATGTGGAACCATCTGTGTCCTAATTTGTGTTGATTGCCCCTTGTCCTGTCATGGCGACCACTGAGAGCCTGTCTCCATCCTCCTGACACTCACCCGTTAGATATTTATAAGCAGTAATGAGATCTCCTCAATATCTTCTTCTCCAGACTAAACAGCTCCCTTAGTTCACTCAGCCTTTTCTTGCAAGGCAGATGCTCCAAAACCAAAACATAAATAAAAATTTTCCATCCAACTTAAGTTTATCTGTGTTGCAATCAGAACACTAGTGTGATCCAAATGCATTCTAGGTCTTCAGAAGATACTACGGGTTCTGACAGTGATGAAGATTGGAGAAGGCAAAGAAAAAAGTCCTCTTACCTGTATGTAGATAAACCATCTATACGTAAGAATGTGAGAGAGAAGGCTACTTCTCCTTTTTTTTTTGTATACAGATGGTATATTGTAAATGGAATATCATGATGCATCTCACACAATGTCTACAGCCTGCATTTAATCTTGATGCCCTTGCTAGTGAATGTGGTGCCACATACAGATTGCAGCTCTGGAAAGGTATGCTACAAATTATATATAGTTACAGATCTTACATTTCAGTCTCACCCTCTCATCCCTTGTTAGTATATTTTTAATTCTGGCACTGTCAACAATGAAGCTTTGTTCCTGAATTGAGTATTCTCTTTCATGCAGGATGGGAACATGACTAACACTTATGTGCTATACCCTAGAATGGCATTTCATTATACATTATATTTAGATAGAGGAAGGGAATAGAATACATAAGATTTCTGCAATTTGGGAAACCATTTTAAAAAATGTGGTTTAATCTGAATTTTACTTGTATTATTCTTTTTTTCTTTCATTAGTTTACTGCTTGTCACATATAACTTCTCTCTCTTGTACCACAAATGTAAAGGATGTTCAAAAGACCAGAATCTTGGTACTCTGCAGTGTTTTCAAATCTCTAATCAGGTATTATTATTGTATTATTTTTTCCCCACATTTTGGGGGCTAGACACACACTGGGCAGTAATTGCAACTTTCTAGCCACATAGAAACCTGCAGGTTTGTTTTTCAGAGTAAATCTAAGATTTTGATGCTTTGTGATTTATTCTTTGACAAAGCACTCATAAGTTCATCATTCAAAATCAGAAAATATATTACTTTTAGTCTGCATACATAAAGAATTCTTCTCTCTGTGTCTTGAGCATATTATTTCTAATGACTGCAAACAAGATTTAAAGATGACTCAGGACCAGAGTTCCAAGAAGAAAAAGAAAAAAAAAAAAACAAAATTATGAAAAGTGTCAGTATCAAAGCAGTTCCCTGAAGTTTCTAAAAAAATGTCATTGAATTGTAACTAGCTTGTTTGAAATAATAACTGTGTAGTCATGAGGTCTGTGGTGACAGGTGGGACTTGATGATCTTTGAGGTCTCTTCCAACCTTGGTGATTCTGTGATTCTGTGTAAACAATATTAAGGGCAAAACTTTGGATGAAAATTCTAATCAGAACATCCTCCCTGATAATTTATTCTGTCTTCTTGCACAAAAAGCATTACACATGAAACTTAGTAAATTCAATATTACATTAGATAGGATAAATGCATGAGAGAACGAAGTACAAACTTTTACATCTTTCTCATCAGTCCTCACACACTAACTTCTAGAAGAAACTCCAACATGACAAAAATACAGAAAAGTCTATGTTAGAGTTTTTGTGGTTGTGTTAGAGTGAGACAGCTGTAAAGTAAGATGATTTTTTAATTATTATCATTATTATAGTCTCTACTGGCATTGCCAACCTTGAAAAAAATATTTTGAAAAGAGAGGTTTAAAATAAATTGCATACAGCTGTCTTTAAAATGCCATAGTAAAAATTATTTAGACTTCCAAAGGTACTCTGAGAGAATTACCTGTCCCTGGAAAAGGGGGGGGGTAGAAAAAAGGGAAAAAAAGAAACCAGGATTGTAATTATGAATTTTTGACATGAATACTGATTGAATATTTGTCTTTTCTTTGATATACTATGCTAAACTGAAATTGCAATTGCTAGTTATTGTTGAAAGTGCACTATTACCTGTTCCTTCTCATCAGGAAATTAACATCCTACAGTGTGTTTCTTGTTCTATTTCAAGCAAATTGTTAGCCTATGTACTATTCAATCTGCAAAACCAAAGTGTTTGAAACTTCTGGCAATTTTTGTGGTTTTCCAATTGCATATTAATTACTTTAGTACCACAGTTTAAATTTCAAAAGTTATAAAGCCTCTGAATAGCTCTGTTGTCTTACTGCATCCATGAATGAAACCATATGTCTAACAATAAATCTTTGAATATTTAAGCAAGAAGAACTCCATGGTCTGACAAGAATCACAGGCAAACTCCAGCAACTAAACAAAGGGATCATCACTTAAGACCAAAAGGAGAAGTTTACACTAACAGTCACAGAAATCTTAAATAGGAAAACCATTCTTCAGCTCCATATTCACATTTATGACACTTTTGTGAGTGTTTTACCGGGGTGCAAAAAACTGAAGCTATTAATAACAGCAATTTCTTATTGAGTGCTCTACACAGCAAAATGACAAACGTGTATATGCAGAGATATCGTTCCCATGGAAACCGTAACTTAGTCAGTTTGCGCACATATATATTAAAGCATATGTCCGTGCAAGGGCAATGAGATATAGCTTCTCTGAGAACCATAACATTGACTTTACTGACTTTGGTGTGTGCTAAATGTTAGCTATTATTTTGCATTAGTATATCTTGTACTTTCTTTATTGCATTGTACTTGCTTAACAGCATACTGAGTGCTGTTATAACGAAAGGTTGTTTTGTAGTATTTTATATTATTTATAAGACATAAGATGGCAAAGAGAACTTAAATTTCAAGTTTACACATTTTCAGTTATTCTTTCAGTTGGAAAACTTGGAACTAAAAGATCATTTCTGCTTACAGATCTGCACACTGCAGAGCCATGATCTCATTGCTTTAGGGAATTGTCACTAGTAAAAACATTATACAACATCATCTACCTTGGAGCATAACCCTGTTATTTTTCATCTTCAATATAAATAGAATTTGAAGATGCAGAAGTCTAGAAAGGAACTTGTCCAGTATGTTTTAACTAGTGACAGTTTTTCTTTTTTTCTTTTTGTGTGTGTCAGATAATGAATAGCTTAAAATTTACATAATGCTCATGTTTCATCACACAAACTAAACAATGTCTACAAAGCCTGCATATTTAACAAGGGGTCTTTCTCTTCGCCCTAAAGGAAGTCTAAAAATGCATCAGAAATCTACCTTGCAGGTTCAGTTGTATTATAAAATATAGTAGTGGAAAGATGTCAAAACAATAAAAAGGAAAAAATATTTGCTTTCCAATTTGCTTCAGATGACTGAAACAGATTTCATTGAAACATTTCAGAACAAAGACTCACACTTTTTTTTTTTTTTAATATTTTGGAGTAGGACAGAATTGCAAACAACATTCTATTTTGTTTTCCCAATACATGTTTATACCATGTTCAAACTTAATGCAACCTTGTGGCTTCCAAGGTCTTCTGTAACCCTTTTTCAAATGCACAAACAGCTAGTGAGTGCCATTCCTTTTATGGAAATATTTTTTGATACAAAAGTTGGCGACTGGACTAAGTGTCAACCCAATAACCCCAGCCTAAGAATTTTGTGTTTACTTAGTATTGTTCTTAGAGTATTGCAGAACAAAAGAAGCAACTGTATTTCTACAATATTTTGCAGCATGGAATAGGAAAATTATTAATATGCTCACCTAGATGATGGATTTCAGAGGCATTTCTGCTAAATCTAGATTAATACACTGATCAGCAACCAGGTGAACCGTCAGTCTAGATCCAACACCAAGAACCTATGGTGGCAGACAGAAAGACCAGAATTCAACATTCTCTTCTTTGGCTTACTGAAGTTATATATTCATGTTATAATGGAATCAAGCATCAACACTAGCCAGTTCCTGGTTATGGTGAATTCAACCTTGTTAGCAGCCAAGCTCACACAAAGACACTTGCTTACTCATTGACCCTCTCTTTAGTAGGAATTGGGAGAGAATAAGAATAACACAAATGAGAAAACTTGTGGATTGGAAAGAAAACATGAAAATCCCTCACCAAGTACTGTACTGGGTGAAGTTGACTTGAGAAATTTAATTTCATGTGTTATTAATTACTATAACTTATACATTTAATTACTATTTCCAGTACTAGTTTTGGTTGTGATAATTTTCTTTAACAGAAGAAAATGGTTTTCTAGAAATAGCTAAACATCTGCCTGCCAATGGGATGTAGTGAGTGAATTCCTCATTTTGCTTTGTTTGTGTGTACAACTTTTCCCTTATCTGTTAAACTGTCTTTATCTCAACTCTCAAGCTTTCTTACTTTTATCAGTCTCATTCTCTTCCCCATCCCACTGAAGGAAAGCGAGCAAGTGACTGTGTGAGGCTTAGCTGCCTACATGGACCAGCTCACAAAAGGAGACAAACATCTAAATGCTCATGGAAAAATAAATTTCCTTCTGCTTTCCCAGGCTCAATTTCAGTCCCAGCCTCTAATCTTCAAATAACTCTACTCTCTGCTCCCATGTCTCTACTTCAGTTTTTCATCCGTCTTTTCCTCCTCTACTATTTCCGTGGGTTACACTCAGTCCCTTCAGTGAAGGGACAAGTAGCACTGAATACTGGAGTCAGTGCATAGCTGTTTCCTTCTGACACTCCTTATTTCTCACTCTTTTTTCCTGCTGTTCTTTCTTTCCTACTTGCTTCATATGCTCTGGTAGGGTTTCTCTACATGACATAGTCTCTTTTTGGAGGTGTGTCTGCTCTCAAGCTTATCCGTGGACCTTATTTTCTCAGGGGCTATGCATGCTCTGCTGTAGCCCCCTACAGGCTGCAGCTGCTTTGGTGGGG
The DNA here is from genome assembly GCA_033816785.1 of Picus viridis. Taxonomy (NCBI): domain Eukaryota; kingdom Metazoa; phylum Chordata; class Aves; order Piciformes; family Picidae; genus Picus; species Picus viridis. The sequence continues at coordinate 69,543,445 of CM066566.1, forward strand.
GTTGCAGTTCTGCTAGGGAGTGAGCACTTTCTACTCCTCTGACCTTGTTGTCTCTTTGTCCTCTCTCCAGCATTTTCTGCCTTTTTCAGATATCTATTCCCAGAGATATCACAAAGTCCTCCAACAGTCTCACCTTTGGACAACAGTGAGTTTATTGCTGAGCTAGCTGAGCTGGCTAGAACTGTCTGTGACTAGCTGTGTCCCCAAACTTCTCTCACAGATGTCCACCCAGCAAGATTCTTTACCCCCCAAAAAAAACCATCCCTTGGCACTTGTACTTGGATGAGTTCTATCCCAACATCCAAGGCCAAACAAATGTGTGTATTTTCACTATGAGAGTTTTTTAGGTTAAGTTCAATACTGTATTTTTGTATTTAATATATTTGTATGTCTTCCAAGACTGTATGAAACAGGCATTACCTTAGACTATGCTTTAGTGGAGTTTCTGATTTTGGAAACAGATTTAAAAAAAAAAAAAAAAAAAAGGCAGCTTTACAAGAAAAGCTGAAGGTCATATGAGGACATAATAATATCAGTTATTTGACATTAAATTTGCAGTAGTTGCCTACAAAGATGAGCTCGGTCTTCTACCATGCATTATAACAAACAGTCCTGATAAAATCAGTGACATTGTTCATGGAGCAAAATGCTACCCATTTTGGGATAAGTTATCAAAGTCTATCCCATAATGATTACACTGAACCATTACAGTCTTGACATTTATCACACTGTGGTATTTACCATTAGTGAGGCATTTGCAGTTCCCTTATGCTTGGAATGGGGAGTACTGAAAATACCATATGAAGTTTAATCACCATCAGTAGTAAATGTCAAGATTTTAATGACACTTGCTCTACACGTCCTATGAATTTAGAACTGAAAATCATAGAATTGTTTTAATTGTAAAAGACCTCTAAGACCATTGAGTTCAACCATCAGCCTGACACCACCATGGCAACTAAATCAGATCTCAGAGTGCCATGTCCACATGTTTCTTGAACACCTTGGTCAGCCTATTCCAATGCCTGACCACTCTTTCCAGAAGAATTTTTTCCTAATATCCATTGTGACTCAATCTGAAACCATTTTCTCTTGTTCTGTCCCTTGATACAAGTGAGGGGAGACCAATATGCAGCTCACTACAACCTCCTTTCAGGTAGTTGTAGAAAACAATAAGGTCTCCTCTCAGACTTCTCTTCTCCAGACTGAACAATCCCAGTTCCCTCCACTGCTCCTGTTATAAATGTTATCATTATTAAAGAGCAACATATATATTAATAAAAATATTAATTAAATTATTAATGTACAAATTATGCCAAAAATTGTTTACAGTTAATATATACAGGTACAGGTATTCACTTGAAAGAACCATCTCTGCAGAATGCATATGTATAAGTAATTTGAACAATTTAGACAAAATAGAAAATTTAGAAAACTTGTCCAACCAGTTATTTACTCAGCAAAGCATCCACTTGTCTAAGCCATGGGCAGTAATTTTCTCCAGGGGTATGATATGGGAGACAGTATCAAATGTTTTACTAAATTCCAGGGAAACATCTGCGCCCTTTCCTATTCTGCTAAGTGGGTCACCTTGTCATAGAAGATCACTTTCATCAAGCAGGACCTTCTCTTCATGAATCCATATTGACCCTCAAGATGATCTGCTCCATGACCTTCCATACCACCAAGGTCAGGCTGACCTGTCTGTAGTTCCCCATGTCCCCCTTCTGGTCCCTCTTGTAGATGGAAGTCACATTTGCCAAACTCCAGTCACCTGGGACTGCATTGGTTAGACAGGGTTGCTGGTAAATGATGGAAAGTGGTTTGGTGAGCACTTCTGCTGGTTCTCTCAGTGCACTCAGGTGTATGCCATCTGGCCCCATAGACTTCTGTATGTGTAAATGGTGTAGTAGATCATTAACAGACTTGTCTTGACTTATGTGGGCTTTGTTCTGCTCCTCACAGCAGGGAAAGAAAGAGTTAATACAAAACAAAGCAAACCAACAGAATTAAAGAGCTATTGCTACCTGCTCCTACATTTAGCTGCTAGCCAAATGTGCACTAGAGTCGTGCTCATAGTATTATTCAGATGAAATATCCATGGAAAGTATTTCAATTTACACTGAAACCAGCTGTCTTGTCTGACTTTCTGTGAAGAAGAAAGTGCTGGGAGGTGAAGGGTCAGACTTTCATTTAATATGGGATATGAGGAAGATCTGGAACTGGAAAGATTAACTGGATCCTGCCATAATGTAGCCTAAGTATTGCAGAGATGATAGTGATCATCTGATGTGACTAAATAAATGGGTACATTGAGGGTCAACAGGTCTGAAGAAGAAAAAGAAAAGGTAGGTAAGTGTAAAAGACAGCAATTCCACCAGCCACTTTAGACAAGGAAAAATAAATCAGGAAGAATCTAGATAGAAGGCCTTAGTAATACAGGTTAATAGATATTGTTTTGAAAAGGTAGTTATATGTTTTCATATTGACCACAGATTTTCTAAGGGAAGAAAAGCTACTTCAGATACTTGTCTAGTGAATAGTCCTACTGTACTATAATCATACAGTTTAAAAGGGAAGAGAACTACTAGTTTAATTTTGAATCAGATCCTATTACTGGGAATTATGACAACAGACAAAGTCAAAGATCAAACAATATTTTATGCTTTACCAGAAGTAAAAACATATTGGCAGGGAGGCAATGAACAATTGAAAATGAATGACAATTGTGTCCAGTTCTGGGCCCCTCAGTTTAGGAAGGATGTTGACTTGCTGGAACATGTCCAGAGACGGGCAATGAAGTTGGTGAGGGGTTTGGAACACAAGCCCTATGAGGAAAGGCTGAGGGAGCTGGGGTTGCTTAGCCTGGAGAAGAGGAGACTGAGGGGTGACCTTCTTGCTCTCTACAACTACCTGAAGGGAGGTTGTAGACAGGCAGAGGTTGGTCTCTTCTCCCAGGTAGCCAGCACCAGAACATGAGGACACAGTCTCAGGCTGCACCAGGGAAGGTTTAGGCTGGATGTTAGGAAGAAGTTCTATACAGAGAGAGTGATTGCCCATTGGGATGGGCTGCCCGGGGAGGTGGTGGAGTCACCATCATTGGAGGTGTTCAGGAGGAGACTTGATGGGGTGCTTGGTGCCATGGTTTCATTGTTTAGGTGGGTTGGATTGGTTGATAGGTTGGATGCGATGATCTTGAAGATCTCTTTCAACCTGGTGTATTGTATTATTGTATTATTGAATTAATCCAATTCTAATCATTAGGGTTAACTAACCCAATACTTGCTGTTTTTTAATTCACATAAAATTTGAAATTTATTCTTAAAAAAATTCTATAAATTACAAATAATCTTAGCACTAACATGTATTTCCAGACTATTTTGGTATGTAGAAGTCTTGAGGGGTGACTTTCTCTTAGCTGTTTCCTTCAAACAGAATTCATGCACTGTATTTACCCACACACGTTGCAAAAGACATTGGTCCTTAAAAATAAAATGGCATTTACATCGATCAGAGGAAAAGAAAGCAAAGCTCTTGGGTTTTCAAAACTTATTTCTAATTTCTCTGTAGCTTCTTGTGAGGCACAGACAAATAGATTCCAATTAGTTATCTAGTTTTCTAATAATGCCTTTAATAAATGTTCTTTCACATCAAGAGACTGAATGACTTTTTAACACTCAGATTATTATTGTGGAGGAAAAATACATAGCATGCAAACTATATGCAATACATGATATTTTACTTAAAGAAAACAGAATGCCAACATGGTGAATCCTGTTGAGTACATGCATCCATTTACTATCAGTGATGTTTTTCGAATAGAGCCAGAGAGTTTGCCTGAATTTTGTAAGGATCATGAATGGAAAAAAAGTTGAAAAATCAGGGTTGTTGTTTGTGGTTTTTTCACAACTCATACAGCAGACTTTACTGTCCATGGATGTACATAAGCAAAATTATGAAGATATTGAAGGTATGAATACAAAGAATATTTAAGAATAATTTCTGCTTAATAGTCTTTACAGCCTGCTATTTAACACTTCCAAAGATGGGGTTTTCACGAATAAAAGCCTTTTTGTGTGCATATCCTTTGTAATAGCTTTACTTACTAGCCTGGGGTTTATGATGATGAGGTCAGATATGTATACATATACTTACAGACAATCTGTTTTTCTCAGAATTTATAAAAGAAGGGAAGAACCCAACCAACTAACCAAATTAGACCAAGAAAAACAGCTTCAAGAAATAAATGATTTTTTTTTTCCTGGTTGACAGACTTGAACTGTATCAGCCTTCCTTGGAAGGCTTTGAATCTTTGTATGCTTGACACAGACAAGAGGGAAAAAAATCTCATACAAAGCTTTCCCCGCTTAAATTCATTTTATTATCTTGAATAGATGATAGTAGGCATGTGTTTTCCATGAAGACCATCTCTGTGAAGAAAGAAAAAATTTCAAAGGATCATTTATTTATCTCATGATGTTCTTGCAGGGAAATGCTAAACAGCAATTAATATTATCATTCATGCAATATTCTGACTCCTACAAAATATTTTGAAAAATATTATAATAACTTGAATTGCTTCCACAGAAACTTGCTTCCACATCTAAATAAAAATCTTCCTGTTATGCATTCAAAAAGTTAAACTTTTAAATAACCATGAATACATCTAAGGACAAAAGGTTCTTTAATACAGCTTTCTAGTGTTAAATATCAATCTTCTCATAACAGCTATTTAGAAATAAAGGCTTAAGGCCTTGTATAAGCTTCTTACTATTCAGGAACAGTGTGGCCAGCAGGAGCATGGAGGTCATTCTGCCCCTGTATGCTGCACTGGTTACGCTGCACCTCGAGTCCTGTGTCCAGTTCTGGGCCCCTCAGTTTAGGAAGGATGTTGACTTGCTGGAACATGTCCAGAGAAGGGCAACGAAGTTGGTGAGGGGTTTGGAACACAAGCCCTATGAGGAAAGGCTGAGGGAGCTGGGGTTGCTTAGCCTGGAGAAGAGGAGACTGAGGGGTAACCTTATTGCTGTCTACAACTACCTGAAGGGAGGTCGTAGCCAGGCAGAGGTTGGTCTCTTCTCCCAGGTAGCCAGCACCAGAACAAGAGGACACAGTCTCAGGCTGCGCCAGGGGAGGTTTAGGCTGGATGTTAGGAAGAAGTTCTATACAGAGAGAGTGATTGCCCATTGGAATGGGCTGCCCAGGGAGGTGGTGGAGTCACCTTCATTGGAGGTGTTCAGGCGGAGACTCGATGGGGTGCTTGATGCCATGGTTTCATTGTTTAGGTGGGTTGGATTGGTTGACAGGTTGGACGCAATGATCTTGAAGGTTTCTTTCAACCTGGTGTATTGTATTGTATTGTATTGTATTGTATTAATTTACATAGGCAAAGTCTTCACCCTTTTATTAATTACTTTAAATATTTTCAGAGAGCTTTTTCTATGGTTCTTTCTTTTTCATCCTGTTCTTAAAATTCACATAATGCAAAAAAGTCCTCTAGACACAAATGTGGTAAGCCCAGAAGGAGCACATTCTACCTAAGAGCTGTAGATAGAATTTTCTTAAGAAATCTTCACCATCACAGTGTTTCAAAATTATTTTTGTACTTCATTAGGTTAGGACTAATAAAGCATCTCTTATTTTAATTGTATATCATCTTACATAATGACCTTTTACAATGTGAAGTTACAGTAAAAGGCAAACAAGAAAACCAGTAATGTATAATTAGATGACATAAATTGTGAAATCAGAAAACAAAATAATCAGACAGACCATTGGTCTATTATGGTGACTGATTCAGAAGTGACCAAATATTAAGATTTACAAGTTAATATATCTATTGTATTTCACTTTCTGCATCAATAACTGCAGATATTTTCTGCACTGAAGTCCAGATAGTCTGGCAGCTATCCAAAACCAACCCAACCCTTCTCCTACACATACTATTCCAGCCCAGATGCAAAACCCTGCACTTGCTCTTACTGAACCTCACAAAGTTCACCTGGGCTTACCCCTCCAGCTTGTCTAGGTCCCTTTGGACAATATCTCAGTCCTCTGGTGTATCAACAACAACACAGAGCTTGGTGTCATCTGCAAACTTTCTGATGGTGCACTCAATCCCACTGTGTATGTTATTCATTACAATTTTAAACATCACAGGTCCCAGTATGGACCCCCGAAGGACACCACTTGTCACTGCTCTCCATCTGGACTTCAAGACATTGAGCACCACCCTCTGGATGTGACCATCCAGCCAATTCCTTATCCAACGAACAGTCTACCTATCAAATCCATATCCCTCCAATCTGACAAACAGGATGTTGTGGCAGACCATGTCAAAGACCTTACACAAGTCCACATAGATCACATCCATAGGTTGTCCCTTATCTACTGACATAGTCACTCTATCATAGAAGGCTACTTGTTTAGTCAGGCAGGACCTGCCCCTAGTACAGCCATGCTGGATGTCCTGAATCCAGAACGCAAAAGGTGTGATTATATTTCAAATAAATAAATTATGAGTTAGTAACCTTTCGTTTCTTCTATTGTAAACTATGGCCACATACAAGGGCACTTTTAACAGATGCAATTCTACAGTTTGGTTAAGTCAAACACAATATTTGTTCGAGGTTGTTTTAAATTAAATCTCAAATGAAAATGGATATTTGGGACTAATTTCAAGGAATACCTTTAATTTCCCCTATGGAAATTAAATCATATCTTCATAGAGTTACCCACAAGTAGTACCCATAAGGAAGTACCCACAAAACAGACAGCAGTAGCTACCCAAAATGCAGATTTATTCTAACCAAAAGTTAGCTGGCACTTTGACAGACTACCCAGGAGAAGCCTGAGGGAAACATCAAATGTTTTCCTGAAGTCCAAGTGAACAACATTGTCAGATTCTGACGCCTGGACCCTCCAGACCCACAGGCAAAGGCACTCACAGACACACTCAAATAAGCAAAGTGTGCTGTGTGTCCCTTTATGGAGTCCCATCAAATACATACCAGCCCAAATGCAATCATAGAAGCAAAGATCCAAGTGCCACTGCTTTTCCTCATCGCAGCTGTGCTGGTCAGAGAATCGGTAGCTGTGAGTTCTTCATGTGTGTCCCCGTGAGGGCAACATGTCCCTTGTTATGGCAGCTGTCAGAGCTCCTGGGGAGAAGTCCCCCCTTTTATTGTGTGGTGGTCCAGCCCCTGTCCCTGCACCTTTGGCCAGAATATGCAGGGAAAGGTGCCAAACTCTACCTCCATGTACATAAGAGTGAAGGTTCCTGTTCATGCATCTGCTGGGTTTGGGGGCTGTAATCACTGGCAGGGGGTGTTACGAAAGTTCCAGCTGTTGTTTTTCTAACCAGCCTTGCATGCTTTCCTTATCAGCCTTGCCTTCAAGACTCCCTCCTGACAGTTCCTTATCTCCTGCCCATGGATTCTAAAATATTCATGGGCCAACAATGGACATTTCCCAACTGATCCATTCTAACACATATCATGCTAACCTGTTGTGCTGATTTGAGCTTTAACCAGAGTCTAAAAGACCAAATGGTAACAGATTGAGGTGCCTCCCCCTCCCTTTCCTGGTAAGGTAAAACAAAATTAGGTAGGGGGAAGGAGAGGTAAATTAATAAATGGTCTGTAGTCAGTTTAGGAGTAAAAAAGGTAATTTTTTAAACAATATATATATAGCAATAACAGGGAGGGTTTACAAAAGTAAAGGATAAGAATAAATAAGAAAATATACAAAACCAATCCCAGATGGCCTTGTATTCCCTGGATGCAAGTGGATTCAGTTCTTTAGAACACATGGATGCAACTGGGAAAGTAGACCCCCACCACGTGGTCAATGCAGGAAGCAGCAGATGACCCCTCAAGCAGGCAAAGCAGGGAAAGAGAGGGAAGTAAAAGAAGTCCACCCTTGCTGGACAGGAAGGGGGTGTGGAATATACTACCTTTGACCCAGGGGACCCCTCCTCCTGGGGGAAAAGCCAGTCTCTCTATGCCCATCTAGATCAAGCTTCTTTTGTCCCTCTGGGGGGCTGGGTTCTTTCTTCAGCCCCCATCAAGGCTGGGTGTAACCCAGCACACCCGTCCTGATACAAACATCCACTACTTTCCCCATGCTAGGAGAAAATGTTATTTTCTTGGGGAAGATGATCATGTTATTTTGTCATGATTTACCTTTGGTAAATCCATGACATCTTTTCCCAGTCACCTGCTTCTAAGAAAACTTGTTCCATTACTTTCCCAGGGATTGAAGATTAATGGGTTTGTAGGTTCACAAGTCCTCTTTTGGGCCCTTTTTTAGATGAATATGACATTTGTCCTGTTGCAGTCAGCAGGGTTATTCCCCTGATATGGATGGCTTTTCAAGAGTATATTTTCAAATCTGCTCATTTACTCGTATCTTACACAGGAATCCTAGGACTCCATCTCATTAAAAAAATGAAAACAAAATGAAGCAAAATCTCATTTTAAGAGCTGCAGGCAGCTGATCTAAAAATTAAAAAGTATGTTTGAATTAAGGATTATTCAGGTCCAAGTTCTCAAAAAAGATTCCTTTTAAATCCTGACTGAATTGAAAAGAGGAAAACAAACATATATAAATATTATATTTAGTACAAAATAGAATAAATAAGATTTACTTACCAGCAATTAAAGAGTCTGTTTATTTTAGACCCTGTACTGACACTGATCCAAATGAGTAAAAATAGATCCTTTCCAATTTCAGAATTTAGATGCAACTCTACAGTCTCAAGCTGTGCCAGTGGAGGTTTAGGCTGGATGTTAGGAAGAAACTCTTCATAGAGAGAGTGATTGGCAGTTGGAACGAGCTGCTCAGGGAGATGGTGCAGTCACCATCGTGGGAGGTGTTTAGGAAGAGACTTGATGGGGTGCTTGGTGCCATGGTTTAGTTGATTAGATAGTGTTGGATGATAGGTTGGACTCGATGACATCAAAGGTCTCTTCCAACCTGGTTAATTCTATTCTATTCTATTCTAAATGGAATATCAAACACAAAATACATCTCTCTTAAAAAAAAAAAATTAAAGCATCCTATTTCTGTTTATTTTTATTGTCTTTTTTTCATATTACTGGGATAGGATTTAGGTCTTAATTCATATTCCTAAATTGAAATGCATAAATATGGGTGTCCAAGTGTCTGCAAATGTAAATCTATTTAGCTAGCTTTGATTTATTCTTGTATTTGGACAGCTCTCCATGTTACAATTCAATTGCTTAAACAGAGGCATGTAAAGCCAATTTAGAAAAGTTAAGTAATTAACATTATTGCCAGCCTTTAACTGTTCATGTGTAAGAACTGGCTCTCCTGTGTCTTGTGGGAAAATGTATGTGTCATACCCATTTTGATATTTCAGATATCTTAGCATGTTAGAAATAGTATTCACTGCTGCACTTAAGAATTGAGTCTCCTATACTGACTGATTTGGCTAGATCACAAGTAACCATGTTGGGAACAGAGAAATGTACATCAGAAATTGATACCTAAATTTTGGTAACTGAGACTACAGTTCTGAGGATTAAGAAGATACTTCAAGGCCTCTGAGCACATCTAACTTCTGTCCTAGGCTCAGAGCCACTGGAAAGAAGTCCAACTCATGACATTGGGGAAAGATCTTGTAAAGAAAGTGGTCTTGGTAGGGACTCTTTTTCCATCAAATAACACTGGACTGTTAAGGATTATCCTGAATTCCAGCCTCTGCTGTGTCACAGCCACACTCTGATTTACAGGATAATGTCCTCAACTTGGCCCCATCCCTAGGGTATGCCATAATATTAGAGCCTGGGACTATCCCAGTGTTCTCTGGATGCCCTGTTTCCTGGCTGGGGCACTGGAACAGGTTCTGGCTGCCAGAATCTGACTTGATGGCACCCAAGGAGCCCCCCAATACCCACATGGAGCCATATGCTGCACCTTCACAGATATATTAACTATTAGCACAATGCATGGCTGTCCAACTGGCTGCTGGAAAATTGGTAGAAACTCAGAGTACTAAATTTCTTACTCTTACCTCTCTTCTACCTGAGATGTTAAAAATTACTCCACTCAAAAAAAAAAAAACAAACAAACAAACAAAAAAAAAAAAAAAAAAAAAAAAAACCCCAACCCAACAAAAAAAAACACCAAACAAAATAAAAAGCTCCATACTGGCAGAGGTTACCTAGGCAAACTAGGCAAACATGATTTAAAAGTCTGCCATAAAACAAAGGAGCCATTGAAGGATATTTGGAAGGGAAAACTATAGGACTGGGGACCTTAGAATGAACATTACAATATTTGGGAAATAACTATACAACCATAGGCCAACTAGATTTTATTTCCACACAGGATAATCAGGTAATGAAAGCACACCTAATTGTAAGGCCTCCACCTATGTACTTGTATTAATTTGTGAGATCTGTGGCCTAAAAAAATTGTTGAGAAGATGAAAAACAAATCATGACTAGTGTGGGCGTCGCCTGCCTGGGGAATTTCTGGGAAAAGCATATATAATCTATGGCTGTTTCTATCATTGAAATTCATGGTAGAATAACAGGTTATAAATAAAATCTTCTGCAGATGAAATCTAGACTACTTGAGAGGACTGCTGCAGTATAGGACAGCTGAATGGGATACTATGTAAAGGGGTAGCAGGCATCTGGATCCTTCTCATAGCTGAAAGGACTCTCTTGGTCAGTCATCTTATTACAAGAATTAGTACCATGTCTTCTCAGGGATGAAGGAATAACTCAGCCCAGCATCCATATGGGCATTCTAAAATGAAACTACAAATTTAGCCATCTTATTAAAAAGAGAGAAAAACAAAACAAAACAGAATTTTCCACCAGAAAGCATACAAACCTGCAGCATTTTGCAAAAGAGGCCTATAAAGTTATGAGGCAATTCTAGAGGAAATAAAATTAATTTAAAGGGATGATAAAAGTTTTTTTAAGTACTGTTTGTATACTTCATGAATCCTGTGAGCTATAAAGAATGCTCATGTTAATTCTGGGTTTTGTGTCTGTACATCACTAATATGTAATGCAAATCTTCTATGTTTGCAATCATAGAAATGTACTGAACCCTAAACCTTATAGGATGAGAATAATATTTTTCCTCTTTGTTGAAAATTCTTTATCTGCATCTATATAATATTATAAAAATGCAAACAGACTACATAGACTTGTTAATTGCCTGTTTGCTGTAAATAAGAGGTAAACATTCAGATACATGAAAATGAATTGTTAGGATTATTTTAGGGCTTTTGTTAGCACCTGAAGAGAGTGGAGTGAAAAAATCTTTAGGTCAAATCATATCCTTTAAGACAAAGCCTATCCTGTACCAGTTTGTAGTTTTATAAATAGAACACTGTCTAAAATGCTGTGATTTAGAAGCAGATGTATTTATCTCTAAATAATCGCATTGTAGCTGAAATTAAAATTAGGATGAATTGGTCCCTTCCAGCCCTGACTGATTCTATGATTCTATGTTTCTATACTGTACAGTACTTCAAGCAACCAACATGAGGAAGCATGAAAAGGATGGGGGGGGGGGGGTGTTTGTGTGTGTGTGTGTGGTGGACAGTGGGGATGGAGACAAGGACATAGGTGATGATTGGCTGTACAGGGGATGATACAGACACACAGTAAAAAGACAGGAAGGAAGTTACACAAATATTGAAAGGATTAGACCTGGGCACTAGATGAAATGCATGCTCATGAGGGCAGTCATTTGCTAATCTTTTTCTTTCAGGAGGCAGTAGCTGTGTTTGTACAGGAATAAAGGACAGAACTCAAAATGATTAATAATAACATCCTTCTTTTTTTTTCAGGTAACAGCCTAATCTCCTCTGTATATGTGGCTGATTGGCTTTATTGCCTAAAAGATGAGAACTTCAACTAAAGCTTTTCCTTCCTCCTGTGAAGTATATAAAATGAGATTACTCTGCAGTTTTTCCCACTCTAGCAGGTATGCAGCTTTTAAATCCAAAGCTAAAACCTCATTAAGGTTGTAAACTGAAATGCTCTGAACTGCAAAAATCTAAATTGCAACAATCTCCTCTGAAGAGTTCACCAATATATTTTTCTGCAACTTGAATCAATATTTAAGACAGTTTGAGGAACACCAGTCTTTTTGATTGCTTCATTCTTTCATACTTGTCTACTTCTAGGCACAAAAATATTAGCCAACCAGTTATGTTTCCAGGATCAGGAAGCAATTCTGCCATTTACTTTGTACTAAAGACTAGAAAGGTCAAGTTAGAAGCTGCTATTACTAGCATGAGAGAAGGGAATATGATAGTGACTCTTGGGTGATGGCTCCACTGAACAACAATCACCCATATTCCTGTCACTCCCATTAAGCTTTTTTTGCCACAAGGGCACACTACTGGTTCATGTTCATTTTGGTGTCCACCAAGACATTCTTGTCATTTTCTGCATATCTTCTTGTAGCAGTTTGGACTAGGTGTCCCTTGGTGTGTTCATATGAGGGATGCTTCCTGCGTCCCAAAGGAGTCCAGCCCAATGGGTGGACAGAGGAAGCCAGATATTTCATCCCATAATACCCTGCTCTCCTATAAGATCTCAGCGGGGTCCTGGCACCTCCTCTTTTCTTCCCTCACCTCCACCTGGTAACTGGGGGGGCTAGGGGGCCAGGGGGATGGGCAGTCTCAGATCTGGCCAGTTGAGATTAGCCTAGCAGTGGAGGAGGTGGGGGTAAGAAAGAGCCCTGGGGGGTTTTGGGTGTACCCTCAGGTGGGGATGGGGTGTTTCTGGGTGTGCCTTGGGACCTCTTTTGTCACTGTGCTTCTGTCTCTCTGTAAACATTCACTGCTTTTCTATTTAAACTTTCCACCACTTCTGCAATCTGTTTGTCTGAGTCTCATTATTTTTGCCCGTGGTGGGGAGGGGTCTGCCTCAGTCCATCACACTGCTTTCTAGCTGTGTGGCCTCCAGCATATATTGGCAAAGGGGGATTGTTCTTACCCAAGTGCTGGACTTTGTACTTCTCATTTTTACAACATCAGCCAGTTTGTCCAGCCTTTGCTGAGGGTATACTCTGTCAGACCTACATATCATCCAGATCATTAATGAAGATAATAAACAGGACTGGACACAGTATTGATCACAGTTATTGGCCTGCAACAATAATATGACATGGAATACACTTTGGGTCAGCTTGGATCAGTTGTTCTGGCTGTGTCCCCTTCCAAATTCCTGTGCACCCCCAGCGCATCCCCATGCCACTAACACTGTTTACAGATAAAATCCAAAACATAGCCCCATACTAACTACTATGAAGAAAATTACCTCTGTCTCAGCTAAGACCAGCACAAATGCTGAGAATTTTTAGAAGATGATAAAGAAAGCAAGCAAATAAACCAACAAAAAATCCAAACAAAACAAGCACATGACACAAACAAGCAGTAACAAAAAATGCCTATGAACCCCCCCGATTTTTATCATAGAACTATAGAATGCATTGAGTTGGAACAGACCTTTAAATGTTACCTAGTTCAGTCTCCCTGCAGTAAACAGGCACATCCCCAGATTCCTCAAAACCCCATCAAGCCTGATCTTGAATGTCTCCAGGGATGGAGTCTCCACCACCTGCCTGGGAAACCTGTTGCCAGTTGAGTTGGGTCAAAGTTTCTCCCCCAGCATTACCTTTACCAGACCAACTCAGAAGCAAATGAAGGTGTATTTATAAGCAAAATCTACACTCTACTATGGAATGCAATGAATGTGTACAAAATAAACAGGATTTACAATATTATACAGCTATTTGCAATTAGAATTGAATACAGAATTTACCAGGTTGGAAAAGACCTTTGAGATCATTGAGTCCAACCTATCACCCAACACCATCTAATCAACTAAACCATGGCACCAAGTGCCTCATCTAGTCTCCTTTTAAACACCTCCAGTGATGGTGACTGCACCACCTCCCTGGCCAGCCCATTCCAATGGCAAATCACTCTTTCTGGGAAGAATTTCTTCCTAACAGACAGCCTAAACCTCCCTTGGTGCAGCTTGAGACTGTGTCCTCTTGTTCTGGTGCTGGTTGCCTGGGAGAAGAGACCAACCCCCACCTGGCTACAACCTCCCTTCAGGTAGTTGTAGACAGCAATAAGATCTCTTCTGAGCCTCCTCGTCTCCAGGCTAAGCTACCCAGCTCCCTCAGCCGCTCCTCATAGGGCTTTTGTTCCAAACCCCTCACCAGCTTCATTGCCCTTCTCTGGACACATTCCAGCAAGTCAACATCTTTCCTAAACTGAGGGGCCCAGATCTGGACACAGCATTCAAGGTGTGGCCTAACCAGAGCTGAGTGCAGGGTGTTGCAGTTTGGGCTGGGTGCCCTCTGCTACATGAGGTGCTTCCTGTGTCCAGAGGTCCAGCCCAGTGGGTGGACACAGGAAACTAGGTATTTCTACCATAATTCTCTGCACCACTATAAGATCCAGTGCGAGGTCTAAGCACCTCCTCTTTCTTCCTTGCCGTCACCTGGTAATGGGGGTTGATGTCTCCCGGCCATGGGCCTGGCTAGGCCCAAGGCCATGGGGGGATGGGCAGTCTCAGATCTGGCTAGCTGAGACTAGCCTAGCAGTGGGGAGGGGGAAGAAGGAGCCCTGGGGTCTTGGATGTACCCTCAAGTGGGGATGGGATGCTTCTGTGTCTCTTTTGGGATTTCTTTTGTCACTGCTTTCTGGCTCTCTGTAAACATTCACTGCTTTTTCATTTAATCTTTCCATCACTTTTGCAATCCATTTGTCTGAGTTGTTATTTCTGCCTGTGGTGGGGAGGGGGCTGCCTCAACCCACTACATAGGGGCACAATGACTTCCCTGCTCCTGTTGTCCATACTATTCCTGATGCAGGCCAGGATGCCATTGGCCTTCTTGGCCACCTGGGCACACTGATGGCTCAAGTTAGCAAACACAAAAAAACCCTCATCAGAGACCAGGGAAGCCATTCCACTGCCCCCACCTTACCCCTTAAGGAGTGGAGAGAAAAGCAGTGGGTTAGACTTAGCTAAGGCCAGCCAACAAGCAGATTGTCTCTCCTGAGCAAAGCAGAAACAGCTGAGACCAGAAGAGAAGAGAAGGAATTGTTATGGTACAGCTCATTTTATTCTAGATATTTATCCAATGAATTTGTTTAGAATAATCTTTTGTTTTCCTTTTTACACCCAATAGTGATTTGTTTATATTTTTCTACTTTTCTGCTTGAAATCTGTAACTAAATTTTAAAGGCACAGCCTAAAACAACCACACCAGTGTTCCACCACCCTAATAATAACAATCTTCTTCCTAATGGCCAATCAAATTCTGCCTTTTTTTAGTTTAAACCCATTGCCCTTTGTCCTGTTTCTACAAGCATTTGTAAACAGTCTTTCACTAACTTTTCTGCTGGCCCTCCTGGTAAGCCACTATAAGGTCTCCCTGGAGCAGTCTATAAGGTCTCCCTGGGCTGAACAACCCCAGCTCTCTCAGCCTGTCTTTGTAGGAGAGGTGCTCCAGCTCTCTGATCATCTTTGTGGCCCTCCTCTGGACCTGATCCATCAGGTCCATGTCCTCCTTGTGCTGAGGGCCCCAGAGCAGGACATAGTACTCCAGGTGAGGTCTCATCAGAGCAGAATAGAATGGTAGAATTACCTCTCTCAGTGTGCTGCCCACACTATGTGTAGGTACTGTCTGAAAAAATTAATATGAAAAATGCCTTGATCATTCTAGATTTTCATATTTATCAGGGTAATTCAGAGCTGAAAAAAACCCCACAGTTAATGCCATTATCACTTATTACATTCTAGGATAAACTCAACTTGTTTTAAAATACTCACATGAAAAGTGGATATTATACTAAATTATCTTGTCTCAGGGGAAGAACTGAATGATGATTAACTCAAAGATAAAGTGTTCAGAACAGAATTTTTAAAAAATACTGCAGTTGGGACTTAAAATTAAATTGCAGGGTTGGTTTTTTGTGTTGTTTCTTTTTCTTTTATATGTTAAACATAAATAATTAAATGCCCTTTGAAAGAAAAATCAGCCACACTTGCTTGCCTCTGCTTTCAAAGGGCACATCACAGGGAACTCATGTTTATATATAATAGGAGAACTCAGACCTGAAAGTAACCTTATTGCTGCTCTGTTTTAATCACATGTTATCTATTGCACAATAAATATAATCCCAACTGCAGCTTTCTTAAAGAGAAGGAGGTATAAGGTTGTACAAGGAGTACTGAACTAGAACTCTGTTTTGGCAGATCAAATTCCACTTATAGGAAATATTCATCACATCTTCTAAATATTTCCTTGACAGTATTCATATTCATCTTGATGCAAATATTTCTGGAGACTAAGAATTCAATTTCTTTACTGACATGTCCTGTTCAACATCTTTATTGACGATCTGGATGAGGGGATTGAGTCAGACATCAGTAAATTTGCAGATGACACCAAGTTGTGAACAGATGTTGATCAGTTAGTGGGTACGAGGGTTCTGCAGAGGGACCTTGACAGGCTGAGCAGATGGGCAGAGTTCAACATGATGGCATTCAACAAGTCCAAGTGCCGGGTGCTGCACTTTGGCCACAACAACCCCATGCAGTGCTACAGGCTGGGGTTGGAGTGGCTGGAGAGCAGCCAGGCAGAGAGGGACCTAGGAACCAGCAGTGTGCCCAGGTGGCCAAGAAGGCCAATGGCATCCTGGCCTGCATCAAGAATAGTGTGGCCAGCAGGAGCAGGAAAGTTATTGTGCCCCTGCACTCAGCTCTGGTTAGGTCACACCTTGAGGACTGTGTCCAGTTCTGGGCCCCTCAATTTAAGAAAGACATTGAGACTCTTGAATGTGTCCAGAGAAGGTGAGAGGCCTTGAGCACAAGCCCTATGAGCAGAGGCTGAGGGAGCTGGGATTGTTTAGCCTGGAGAAGAGGAGGCTCAGGGAGACCTTATTGCTGTCTACAACTACCTGAAGGGTGGTTGTAGCCAGGAGGGGGTTGGTCTCTTCTCCCAGGCAACCAGCACCAGAACAAGAGGGCACAGTCTCAAGCTGTGCCAGGGGAAATTTAGGCTTAAGGTGAGGAGAAAGTTCTTCATAGAGAGAGTTGTTAGCCGTTGAAATGTGCTGCCCAGGGAGGTGGTGGAGTCACCATCCCTGGAGGTATTCAAGAGGGGATTGGATGTGGCACTTGGTGCCATGGTTTCATAGTCATGAGGTCTGTGGTGACAGGTTGGACTTGATGATCTTTGAGGTCTTTTCCAACCTTATTGATTCTATGATTCCATGATTCTATGATTCTATGCTTTGTATTCCTTTTAACAACATATTTTAATGAAATTGCAATTGTGTAGTCATAAAAATACTTCTCCAGTAGTGGAAGAAGATACAAGGTAGAATCAGTCTAAAATAGTATTCCAGATGGTGTGATAAAATCTGAAATTTTTAACATCTATCATCATCATTTAGATTGTCATATGAATCATTTAAGTTAACCATTACTCAGTTCTTCCTTTGAGAGAAGAAAAAATAATATAATCTAGTTCTCATATGAGTAATTTAAAGCGAGTTTACCCTAGAATACAGTAAGTGGTTTTTTGCAGCTCTGAATCACTCGGGTAAATAAGAAAAAATAGAATGATCAGGGCATTTTTTTGTAATTATTTCTTTAGACAGTACATCCACATAAAAATTGAAGAGGACCACAGAAACTTACTAATTATTTTATTATCTCTAAAATAATCTGACACATTGTAGAAATGTACTTTTGTCTTTTATTAAGTATTTTCTTTCAACGCTACATGCAGACACATTTTTAAACATAAGATTCATGCAAAAACTTAAGTATTTTCAGCTATCCAAAAAGTCAAGATTTAAATGATGGACAAATCACAGAAATTTGGGGCAGTTTTCAAATTCAAGCAGGAGTGAGATTTTTTTCACCTTTTTCCTGAAGCTGGTTTAGTTGTTTTTTGGTGGTGGTGGTTGTGGGTTTTTTTTTTCAGTAATTACATAGAAAGATAAGAGAAGATATCAGTACTATCACTGGTTGATGCTTTCAACTGTTTTTCTTTTTTCTTCAGTAAGGATTCTGATCTACGTGCAGTCTAATCTCCCTTTATAATAACAAATAGGTAAAGTGAGAGGAATTTATGAAACAGTGAGGCCCACTGCAAATGTAACATTAATTTGGCTGTCTGCCCTGGCTCCTGCTCATTCTTTTTGCCTCATTCCTCTCTCTGTAGAGCTGAAATGTTGCCATTGACACCATCCTCCTGCTCTAGCAGGGCAGAGAAGGGTGGCAGGATATAGAAAAGTAATTTTACCTATATCAAGCAGTTCATAGTGACAGTCTTTGCCATAGATTTCTCTCGAAGAACCTCCTGTAGGACAAGTGGCTCTATCTCCCTGAAGCTCTGGTCCACAACAAGAGATAAAATACCTCAAGGGATAGGTCTTGTATGTTCAGAATGCAGCTGAACTGTGAAGCAGTAACGAGAGAGAAACAAAAGAGTTCTAGCTTAATCACTATTCCTCAAAACATCACCGTAGTAACAAGTCCATAAAGTTTAAGAGGATTATGAAATCCAAGTTGAATGTAAAGCAAAATACCAGAAACAGTGGTAACAACATTCAAATATTGTTATCCATTACTGATTGCTATTGCTGAAAGACCACATTGGATGTAACACAATTTGCAAATCAATCTAATGTATTTCCACACAGTGCACTGAGCTTTCTTTTACATGAATATTGTGCAGTCATTTAGGCATGCCTGTACTAATCAGGACAAATATTTTTTACCCTTTTACACTGATGTGATTAAACCAAAGAAAGGAAGATGACTTAAGTAATTCATATAAGAATCTTTAGCTTAAAAGTAATCTAATTCCCACCAGTTTCCAAGAGCATATCTAACCCAGTCTGGAAATTTATATCTATGCAACAGCCTGCTTAGAGTGAAAGGGTCATTGGAACTTCCACATATTTATCATGCACTTGTATGCTTAACATTACAAAAAATGTCCTCTGAAAAATATTGAACTTAACAAACTGTAGGAATTTTTTTCAGTTTTAGTTTTGTTTGGGATTTTGTTTGTTTGTTTGTTGGTTGGGATTTTGGTTTTCTGGGGGAGGGGACTTCGTGTTTAGTTAGTTTTGGGGTTGTTTTTTCTTTTTAAACAACATTCATCCACATGATAGTAAATGTTTTTATGACAACTTTTGAAAGGAAAAATAGACTAATCTGGACAAATATCAATAATCTAGTGTGATGGTGATGTATCTACCTTGGGCATGTCTATGCTACTTTGAAGGAACTTGCTTTTACCCTCACTCAAATAAATTTAAAAATTAGTCGCCTTATGCACACCTGACACAAAGGAAAAACCCACAGTGAATGAGACTGAGAAACTCTGGTCATTTACAAGGCTTAATAGCTTCATGCTTGGGGTTTAGTTTTTATAAGGTATTGCTTGTTTGTTTTAAGTAACTAACTAAATCACGGAATCACAGAATTACCAAGAACTTTCTCCTCACCTCGAGCCTAAACTTCCCCTGGTGCAGCTTGAGACTCATCTTCCTTGAAAAATATATCTAATAAGACAGCTAGATGAACACACAGTATCTCCACAAGCCTTTATATTTTATCTTGCTGAATATGACCCACGTTTGTCAAGAAAAAAATGCTAGTATTTGAAAATCTCCATGTTTCTACTACTGAAAATACTAGCAATCTCCAGAACAGGTCACAGATGTTGCTGCTGTGTGCAAGCAGAGTCGCAGTAAAACTAGAAGACATGTAATAGACCTTTCTCTGCAGTTTTTGCTGCCCTTGAAAATCAAAACTAGTTATGGTGAAAAAGGACTGTTATCACATATTGCACAATGTGAATGAGAACTTTATCTGGATACTGCTGTAAAATCTAATTTAAAAAAATAAGAAGAAAGTTTCTATAAATACATTAGCAAGGAAAGGAGGGTTAAGCAGAATCTCCATCCTTTATTGGATGAAGAAGGAAACATAGCATCAAAGGATAAGGAAAAGACTGAGGCATTTAATGATGCCTTTTCCTCAGTCTTTAATAGCAAGTTGTTCTCCAGGTATCCAAAATCTTGATCTGGAAAAAAGGGGAGAGGAGTAGAACAAAATCCTTCTAATTCAACAGGTTATGGTCCGTGACTTGCTACACAACTTAGCACATGAGTCTATGGAGACAGGAAGAATCCAGCCAAGGGTACTAAGGAGCTGATGGAAGTTCTCCACAAGCCATTTTCCATCATTCGTGAGCAGCCCTGAGAGCTCCCAGTTCACTGGAGGTTAGCAAATATAATGCTTATCTACAAGAAGGGCCAAGAACACAAATAGCATCCTGGCTTGTATCAGCAATAGTGTGGCCAACAGGAATAGGGAAGTGGTTTCACCTTGGTATTTAGTACAGGCAGCCACATGTTGAATACTGAGTTCAGTTTTGGTCCCCTCACTACAGGAAAGACATCAAGGTGCTGGAGCATGTTAAAAGGACAATGAGCACAAGCCTTATGAGGAGTAGCTGAGGAAACTGATGTTGTTCAGCTGGAGAAAAAGGAGGCTAAGGGGACACCTTATCACTCTACAGCTACATGAAAGAAGGTTGTAATAAGGTGGGTGTCAGTCATTTCACCCAAGTAACAAGTGGTAGAACAAGAGGAAATGGCCTGAAGTTCTACCAGAGAAAGTTTAGGTTGGACATTATGAATAATTTCTTCACTGAAAGGCTTGTCAAGCGCTGGAACAGGTTGTGCTATGAAGTGGTGGATTCACTATCCCTGGGTATTTAAAAGATGTGTTGATATGGTGTTTAGGGTCATGAAAGGAGGTTGTACTGAAGCTGGTGTTGGTCTCTTCTGTCAAGTAGCTAGCAATAGGAGAAGAGGAAACAGGTTTAAGTTATGTGAGGGGAGGTTTTGATTGGACATTAGGAAAAAGCTGTTTTACTGAGAGAGTGGTGAGGCATTCGAACAAGCTGCCCAGGGAGGTGGTGGAGTCACCATCCCAGGAGATGTTCAAGAAGCATGTAGATGTGGCACTTCAGAATATAGTTTAGTGGTGATGGTAATTGGGTTATGGTTGGAGTTGATGACCTTAAAAGACTTTTCTAGCCTTAATTACTCTATGACTCTATGATTTAGTGGTGTATTTGACAGTTCTAGGTTAATGGCTGGAGTCAATGATCTTAGAGGTCTTTTATAACCAAAATAATTGTATTATTCTGCGAGTGAAAAGCAGCACATAGTATCACTGAGCTAACAAATAGCCTGTTTTCAACTTCCACTGTAGTGTTTCATCTAATAAAAAATTTAGTAACAGTGATGATAAAACTGTGCCCCAAAGTGCAGCCACTCTAAAAGAATACTTGGAGTTTCCTGAGGATAAGAGATCTGAGCATCTCCTGGTTAGAGAGGCCAGATCTACAACAAATAATTCAGTGCAATGTTCTGGAATAGCACTCTCCATGTTGTTGAATGATGTAACTCTTTGTCATGGTTTGAATCCATTTCAAACATAATTTTCCTGAACGTCATATGGACATTATTTAGGCAACTGCTGTAGGCAAAATCATGTGTTTAGAGGAATGAAAAATGAAGATATGTTACTTTGTCATGCTCTTTTTGGCCTAGTCCTCCAATATTGTGCTGGTAAACAAACCCACTCTATCACTGCTCATCATGTCAAAAGCAAAGTGTATTATGGGAGAAAAAGGAGAATCTTGCCATATTTTCCAAAGACAGTCTCCCAGGGCAACCGTGAGAGACAAAGCAACAGCACCAGTGAGTATATCTGCATAGTGATGATGTAACTCATGTATGCCACCATCAAAACATATGTGGGACAGTAGCGCTAAATACCAAGGAGCAATTATCTTATGCAGAAAAAATGATCATGTGTATATGACCTGACCAGCTTCCTCCCCTTCAAGAAAGGAGTTTTTTTTTAAAAGCAGCACATTCCATCACAGAGTGGCAAAGGTAGCTCACAAGAAGGAAAATATAACATGGATGTCAAATATTCGTATTTCTCAGCAGCTTCAGACCAATACTTTTAGGGTTTTTACTGTTACACTTTCCATTAATGTCCATTCAGAATCTGAAATATTAATCTTAAACACATCAAAAAATTCTTATTAAAACTTCAACCTGTAACAACACATAAAAGAGAAGTTTAGGATTTCAATGAAAATAATAGACAAGTTTCCAGGTGAGCATCAGCTGACTAAGGGTCATGAAAATAGTTATCAAAATGGAACTGACCCTTTCTGAATGGATTAATCTATACTAAACTTCTACTTGGTTAAAAGACCAATGAGGAGAGACCCTCTTAAGTTTTATTAACTCATGTGAAAATGAACTCGTGCTGTAGTAATAAAAATGGAAGATACTCACAGGCAAAAATGTGTCCTGTTCAGTAAGGTTTTGGGTTGTTTGTTTTTTTTAATTAGAAGTTTTGATTCAATAAAACACAAGAAGGGGAAAGGAGCAGGACTGTAATTCATCACAGACAGATGGTAATGGAAAGCATGTTACAAATAACGGTAGCATAAGAAGGAGAGTTGTTTCATTTCAAGCCAGTATTTTCTAAAAACTTTATTTAATTATTTCTTCATTCATTGGTTATAGGGAAAAAAACACTGAAAAATAGTCCTCATGAATTTGTGTTCTCTTTTAGGTTACCTGAAAGATATTTCTGTCTCTCTTTGCAACCAAGTAAAAAGCGTAGACCACTAAGGTATTGTGGTGGGTTGAAAATTCCTCACAACATTAAATTGCCAGACCAGCCTAGTTGGAAGCAAATGAAGCTGTATTTACAAGCAAAACTACAATCTACAATGAAATACAATGAATGTATACAAAACATACAGTATTTACAATATTTACAGGTATTTACACAAAGGGACAAGAGAAAAAAGCAGAGAGTTATTTTGTTAGGATAATCAGCCAAAAAAAACCACCACAGCCAAGGTCAAGCAGAAGCAAGCTAATGTCTCCCACTGTGAGGAAGCCAAAAGAGAAGTAGTTTTCATTACTAGCTTATGTTTGTTATCTGCCCAATGGATTGTTTAGGAAAGTAGGGGAAAAAATAGTTTAAGGGAAAATAAACAAATAAACAAACAAAACAAACCAAAAAACCACCAACCAAACACCAAACCAAAAAACCCTGTGATCAGTGGGATTTCAATTTCCTTGTCAATTCAACCGAGGATATCCACTCTAGAATCACTAAAGCAGCATTTATGCACTTGAAAGTGGAAAAAGACTGATTCTTTACTGTTCAGTGAACAACAGGATCAGTGGCTAATAGAGAAATCGTGTTAGGAAACAGACCAAATGTAATAAAATGCTAGGAGGTGGTGAACATTTAAGGTCTGCTGATCTCAAAAAGTTTACAATACTCTGGAGAGTATGGTGCATGTGAAAAATCAGATTTTGCTAAATGCACACATTCCATAAAGCATTTTAAAGAAAACACAGCTTTTCTCATACACAGATAAATTAGAAATCACAAATATCAACATCAAATTTAGGACATTTTATTACCTATGAAACAGTTGAAAGATATTGTAGTCAGTATTTTCAATAAAAATCTGTTCTGGCCTGAATGCTAGATGAATAGATATTTCAGCAGGCTGGAACAGAAGGGCAAGCAGAGATGTTAAAATATATAAATTGTTGTGATTTTCAGTCCTTAAGCTTCCTCCTTTCCAGCTCTTAATTTCTGTATTTTTTTATTCTTTAAACATTTTTCCCTTCCTTTCTCTTTCATCTTGGGTTGTTATACATTATTGCACGTATTCAGTCTTTCATGACACTTGTCTTCCTACCTCAGGAGTTCAATTTAGCCTTACCCTCTTCATTCTGTGTCATAGCTTATCTGGTTAATTCCCCACTGTGTTGAAGAATCCTCCCAGTTGGAATGCTCCTACTCAGGTGAGTGCTTCCAATATCACAGACTGTTATCTGTGACACATACTGAACTTGATGGCACAGTTACTGGTCAGGAATGGTTTTAGCCATTTCACAGCAGCAGTATAACTCTATAATTTAAAAGGTAAAATGTTAAACAGTAGTAATTTGGGCTTCAAGAGTTCTGTGAAATCAAAAACCTACTTTTAGATGCACTAGGACAACAAATTATTAACTTGATTTAACAAAAGCTTAAATATTAAAATGATTGACTAGCTCATAACTTTGTGTCATAAACTTATAAAATGATGAGACAATGTAAAGGATTCATAAACAGTATGTAATGTTCAATATAACTTAGCTAGAAAGATTTCATAGAATCATAGAATCAGTCGGGGTTGGAAGGGACCACAAGGATCATCTAGTTCCAACCACCCTACCATGGGCAGGGACACCTCACACTAGATCAGGCTGGCCAGAGCCTCATCCAGCCTGGCCTTAAACACCTCCAGGCATGGGGCCTCAACCACCTCCCTGGACAACCCATTCCAGGGCTTCACCACTCTCATGGTGAAGAACTTTCTCGTCGTGTCCAGCTTGAATCTCCCTACCTCCAGCTTCATTCCATTCCCCCTAGTCCTATCACTACCTGATGTCTTGAGAAGTCCCTCCCCAGCCTTCTTGTAGGCCCCCTTCAGATACTGGAAGGCCACAGTAAGGTCACCTCGGAGCCTTCTTTTCTCCAGACTGAACAGCCCCAACTCCTTCAGTCTGTCCTCATAGGAGAGGTGCTCCAGCCCTCTGGTCATCCTTGTTGCCCATATTTGTTTGTCTTTGCATATTATTTTTACATAACAGTAAACTAATAAAGCCTAAAATGGACAATGACAATTATTTGATTATGTAATCTTTGAAATTACAGAAGTAACAGAATGGTATCATTACCTCATTTGGTTTAGTGACAGTGTCTCAGTTCACAGCTTGTACAGTTACAATATGTATCTGTGTAAATTTAAACAGCGGTGACAGCTCCATGTTTTATACATCTGTTTCATTAATGGTTGGTTAGAGTATGTGCACCTATATTCGTTTTGCTACCACGAGTCTTTAAAATGCAGGGTATTTATCACAGAAGTTGTCATTCTGTGCCCGTTTATATAAACAGTTAAAAAAATAAAGCCAAAAATGTCTATTTTGAAGCACAGTGTGCCATCTAGTGGAAAAAACTTTGCAAAGAGCACAAGCAGTTAGAACTAGGAAAAAGGTACTGAGAAACACTATTTGCCATGTATCCTAAGATGAGCAGCATTGTCCCACTATCCATTCATGCTTTGATTAATGAAAACCTGACATATTTGTAAATATTCTTTTCTAACTGACTCTAGTCAAATATTTGAGACTGTGTTTGAGGACTCATTATAAATTATTCAAACAAATGAGAATTCAGAACTATTTTGAAAACTGTGCATGGCATATCAGGCTCTACTTAATGAAAACTAACTTTCAAGAGTGGAAGCCCAAGAGCTTGATTAACTGCTCGCTGAGACACTACAGAGTAACTCATCTTCCACAAACAATTCCTATAGCTTCCGCGTTTCCTTTTCTTCATACTGGGACATACAAGAAAATACTCACAGTACTCCCTGGTTTTGCACTGACATAAACCAGAAAATTCTGAAAGAAATTTCATAGACAGAATCACAAAATGGCTGAGGTTGGAAGGGACTTCTGAAGATCATCTCTTCCAGACGAGAGGTGATTCTGCCACTTTGCTCTCCTCTTGTGAGACCTCACCTGGAATACTGTGTCCAGCTCTGAAGCCCTCAACACAGGAATGATATAGATGGAGTGGGTTCAAAGGAGGGCCAAAAAGATGATCAGGAGAGGTGTAATACCTCTCCTACAAGGACAGGCTGAGGGAGATGGTTTTATTCAGTCTGGAGAAGAGAAGGCTCCAGGGAGATCTAACAGTGGCCTTCCAGTACCTGAAGGGGGCTTAAAAGAAAGTTGGAGAGGGACTGTTTACAAAAGCCTGCAGCGATAGGACAAGGGGCAATTGTTTGACATTAGAAAAGAGCAGATGTAGATTGGGTGTTAGGAACATGTTCTTTACCATGAGTGTGGTCAAACACTGGAAAAGGTTGCCCAGGAAGGTAGGCGAGGCCCCGTCCCTGATGATATTCAAGATGAGGCTCAACAAGGCTCTGAGCAACCTGATCTAGTAGAGGAGGTCCCTGGTTACTGCAGCATGGTTGCACTAGATGACCTTTGAAGGTTCCTTCCAGCCCAAACCATTCTATGATTCTATGACTATATGAGTCCATGATTCTAAACAGTCCCAGGTCTTTCAACCTTTCCTCACAGAAGAAATACATCACTCCCTTCAACATGTTTGTATCCCTTTGTTGGACTCTTTCAACAAAGACCACACTTCTCTTGTATGAGAACTACACACATTACTCCAGATGTGGCCTTTCTGGTGCTCAGTAAAGGGATCACCACCCTTAACCCAGTCATTTGTCTAATGCAACCCTGGTTATCATTAGCCTTTCCTTGCGGCAAGGGTACACTGCTTGTTCATTTTTGACTTGGTGTCCAACAGGGCTCCTTTATCCTTCCTGCAAATCTTCTTTCCATCTGAGTGGCTTCATTGTATACATTCATCTCAAAGTGTGAAAATATATCAGCTTTGTTACCCCATATTCTGATGTTATCATGGCACATATTCAAAGGAATTTAAAATTTATCTTCATTTTCCCTTTTCATACCAGACATTGGTATAATCACCCTTCAGATGAATAAATTATCATATATATCATATCATAGATTAAACACATAAGAAATTAATTCTGGAGAACATATCTATTTAATAAGTGGACATACTCTAATTTCAGTAGGATAAAAAAGTCATGACCTTTTCCTCCAGTAGATACTGTTATTTCTTCCTCAGAAAGCTTTCTGTTGACATGAGTACACCCACCATCCTCACACTGCTGAGTTAATAACTGAGCATTAAGGCATATTCAGGTGTGATAGCATGCAGCTGCCGGTCTTACCAGCACCTAAGAGGGAGAAGCAGAGGTGGTTGCATTCAACATTTCTGGAGGAACCCAGCAAGAATTGCTTCACCTGTCATTACAGTGGAAAATACTGCTTTGAGAGCCTCACACTCTCACTGTTTGGTTTAGTCAGTTCACATGAACATAAGACCATATTTTTTCTAAAATAGAAGTTGTGCTAGTTCCCAAAAGGCACACAAGGGCAGGGTTAAATTATGTCTTTTCACACCAGTGTGGTTTAAAGGGACTGAAACTAATTGTGAAACTGCACCCCAGAGACAAGTGGCTAATGAGCAATACAGTTTGTTTCACATGCTTCCAGTGCTGGCTTTCAGCTTTGGCTGCATTGTGAATTTAGAGATGTCAAGTTTCTTAAGGCTCTTGTGAAATCACTAAAGAAGGAAAGCTCTTCTGAGGCTGCAAAATCTCACTTTTGTTTGCCAGCTCCTATTAAGATTCAAGATCATTCAAGAGCTGTGCAAAATATATAAATAAGGTGTGAATACATTTTTTAACCTCATTTTTAACACTGGTGTTTATACACTGAGTGGATCACTTCAGACTACTAAATCTAATGAAACTCCATTTTAGTCTATAAAAGGATAAATTAATGTTCAATAAGCAGAGCGATTAATAAAATATTAATAATTTTATTAATCACAAAAAAACCCACAAAAATATTAAATAAAACCTATTTACAGGTTCAAGGGGTTTTGGTCGTGGAACAGATACCTCACCAGCAGGAACAAGAAACAATTTAAACAATATGTACAAAAATCCAAAAACAACAAACAGCACTTTAAACTGTAAAGACAAGGAACCTCGGCAGTGAAGCCAGCGGTTGCCCACGGTGGGGGGGGGGACCCCAGAATTCCCCAGGGCAACAGACCTTCAATAGATGCTTATAAAAATCAGGTATTGTAATTCCTCACTGATCCTGATACCTCACGCCATACGTTAAGATCTAGGCAAACCAAAATGGTGCTGACCACGTGGATGCGGCAGGAGCAGAGTTTCACTCTCTGTTGGTGTCTGCAGCTTATTGCTGAGGCAGGATTTACTCCCAAAGGGTTTGCAGCTAAAAGCTTTGTAGAGAGGAGGTTTCTCGGCTGTGATCCTTTTGCAGCAGCGCTCTCTCCTTGCTCCAGTCAAACGAAACTGCCCTGGGGACTCAGGTCCTCTGGGGTTTCACCTCTCAACCCGGCAAGACACGTATCTGTCCTCTGGGCTTTACAACGCTGAGAATAGTGAGGGGTCTTTGCTGTCTTGTCTGGGTAAACTGAAACACAGTTCAGCTTCCAAGCGAAGCTTGTGGTTCCTTCCAGAGCGTGGACAATGGCAAGACAATGCTCTGGCCCTTTGGGCTAGTACTTATAAATTTCCCAAGACAATAATGGCCAGTAGCAACACAAGTCTAGGGGTAAAACTGTGGTATTGCAACCTATAGAAAGCCTTCTTTCCAAACGTGGCCAAAAGCACACCCACCTGGCTCATTCTGGCTCTGAAACATGTCCAGGCAAGCCTAAAGAAGCAGATCTACTAGCTTCTGCCCCATTGTCTGGTTCAGAGCCATTTTGAGGCTTTTTATGTCTGTTCAGGACAAACTCACCTGGAGGAACAATGAATTTATCAAAGGAATCTCAGAGGCTTTTGCTGTTACCTTTGAGAACTCTTGGAGGACAGCTTGGAGTTTCTGGAGTAGAAGAACATAGTATGCAGCTTTAAAAAATGGAGGAGAGGGAAGGAAGGAAGGAAGGGAACAAACTCTGATCTTATAGCCAAATCTTAGTTCCCAGAATTGTATTTGAGAGGAAAAAAATAAAAGGCCAAAAGAAAAAAAAATCATCAACTGATCTAGTTTATAGCCTTTGGACAATGAGACAATGTTGAAATAAATCACTTTAGAGCAATACAATTTTTGTAAGGTTTTATCATTGTTTTGGATTTGGGTTTTTAGTTGGTTGGGTTTGGGTTTGGGTTGGTGGGTTTTTTTTGGTTGGTTGGATTTTCATAGTATCATAGTATCAGTCAGGGTTGGAAGGGACCACAAGGATCATCTAGTTCCAACCCCCTGCCATGGGCAGGGACACTCTACACTAGATCAGCCTGGCCAGAGCCTCATCCAGCCTGGTCTTAAACACTTCCAGGGATGGGGCCTCAACCACCTCCCTGGATAACCCATTCCAGGGCTTGGTTTTATTATTTTATTTTTGTTCTTTTTTTGTTGTTGTTTAAGTTAAAAAAAAAGCTATATCCTATGGGCAGCAAGAAGCACTGGCTGAGATGATTTTTACAATTACATAGGACACATGGTACAAATGAAGAAATGATAATGTAGAACTACAGCTTGGTGGAAAATTTCACAGGTTTACTAAACAGAGGCTAGCTATCACAATGCCATGAAATTTTAAGCAGAGTACTTCAGTCTATCTCCAATAGTTTCTAATCTTAACATAAATCACTAAACATCAAAGTGCAGCAGAAATAGGGACAAGTGGTGAAATGTACAAATGTGGGCATTAGGACTAAAGAAAAAGGGGGGAAAGGAAGGAAAAAGTTCCGTTTTGCTCCTAATCCAGAGAGCATGTAACAAGAACGTGCAGAAGTAAAGGAGTACAGGAAATATGACCTACAAAAATGACTGTAGGTATGAGGACTGTTTAGTCTGTAGAAGACTAAGGACATAGTCTTTGTTGTTGCAAAGAAGGGAATAATTTATTCTTAGTGTCCACAGTGAAGAAGAAAAACATTTCCATTACAGGAAGTTCTTAAGGACAGATTTAACAAATATTTGGTAGGACAAGTTTGGACATAATTTGAAAGTGAAGGGATCACTTACATGATTCTCAAGGTTAATTCCAGTTATAATTTCTGCAAACATAGAGGACAGACATATTGGCCAAACTATTAGATATATTTCCTTTGTCCAGAATTATATTCTTAGAGGTTTCTGGTAAAAATCAAAGTCATTTCTGTTCCTGGATCTGTTTGAGATTTAAGGAAGGAATCAAGGCTCCCTATACCTTTTTTACATTTTTTTTTCCCCCCAAAGCAAATAGGGGACCAAAAAAAAGGGAAAAAAATGAAATTTTTTGCATTGTACAATGATGGTCTCTTTATACTTTATTTGAAGTTATGGACATTTATAGTGTTCTCATAAGTACAGAATCACAGAATTGTCAGGGTTGGAAGGGACCCCAAGGGTCATCTAGTTCCAAACCCCCTGCCATGGGCAAGGACACCCTCCATTAGATCGGGTTGACCAGAGCTACATTCAGCCTGGCCTTAAATACACACAGGGATGGGGCTTTCAGCACTTCCCTTGGCAAAATTTTAATTCTGAGTGTAAGTTCTGAACAATGAGTAGCCTTCAATTTATTACTGTTTTGGAATAAATCATTCTGCTTTTTCTTGTCCTTCCACTCATGTGCCAATTCTTTTTATCCATAGGTGAAGTGTAACGCATGAATCTGACTGAATGACACAAACAAGCATTTTAATGAAGAAGAAGAGAACTTGGGAAAGATAAAAGTCTTATTTTATTTTAATAAGACTTCTGATAGAGTTACTAAAATATCAGAATTTCTGAGTAGATGTTTTCACAACAGGCGTCTAGGCACTGCACGTCACTTTTGCTACAAAAATGACAACCCCCAGTTATACTAAGTTCTGGTTTAATTAATTTCCTTTAGATAAAATGGCCCAATAATCACTGTCTGAGTGTTGTGTGGGCCAGCAGCTCACTGTCAGCTTTGGGCCAGGAGTGGCAGGGGCTCTCAGGTGGTCCATCAGGGCAGTAGCAGTCTGTTGCACCACTCCCAGGAGCAGAGCAGCCAGGCAGCACCACAGCATGCCAGCCATAGGACGCCGGACATCCCCCTGGGGACAGAGATACACCAAGATCAGACAAGGTCATAGGCCTGGCTTGATGATAATGATGTACTGACCTGGGAATCATGAATGTCAGGTCCTCCCAAGATATTATAAACATTCCCTCATGAGGAAAGATAGGGATGAAAAAGGAAAAAATTCTGTTTAATTAAGTAGCCGTCTTCAAACTTTAATCTTTTCCACCTCAAGATCATCCAAAAGCTTCATGTGTGGTCCATGTAACAGTTACAGCAGGCCTATCATATGCTGCAGCTTTCAAGGACACATGCTTTATTAGCAAAATTGACTTTCTATTGCTTCACTTCCTCTATAATGTTGAAAGATATTCCTATATCAGTACTTTCATTCTAATTAAAAGTACTGGTTTTCACTGTCCACCAACAATGACACCTGAGTAGAAGGACCTATCACTTACTTTTACAGTGAAGAACAATTATCTCTAATGCTTTACCCTGTGAAAACTTCTCATAGTTTTGTCTTCTCTGAACAAAGAATTTGTGTGTTTATGCTTCATAGCCCACTTTAACATTAAATCCCTGTTAGTGCATGTGGGCTAAAGCATCAGATGTTTAAAAATCCACAGGACCTTCATTTTTTGCCTCCCTGATCTGAGCAGAAATAAATCAAGCAAATCTCACCCTGCATCTGGAAAGCAATTATTCCGAGCCACACGATGGGGCAGCCAATTATTTTATATAGTGGTGTGATGGTTTAATCCACCTGCACCCACATAAAGCACAGCTGAACTGAACCGGAGAAGTGAATGGAAAGCTGTATTTTACAAGCAATAATGAAATGTAATGAATATATACAAAATATACAGTATTTACAATATTATACAGGAAAGAACACAAACACTGATCCTTCCGAGGAGGATTCCCCCTCAGGTTCCCCCCCCAAACC
Source organism: Picus viridis (assembly GCA_033816785.1). NCBI lineage: Eukaryota > Metazoa > Chordata > Aves > Piciformes > Picidae > Picus > Picus viridis. Next base: position 69,575,242 of record CM066566.1, read on the forward strand.
TCTCTCTCCCCCTCCTCCCCTTTCCCTGGTAGTTAATTAGGTGAAAAAGGAGAAAGAGAGAGAAAAGGATATTAAGGAAAATTCATTAGCTCAAAACAGTTGTTAAGAAAGTTAGTTATTCTTACCAGTTGTAGTCCAGGATCAGTTGTATGCTCTGTGGCCAAGAAGAGAAAAGTCAGACAGGCTGAAGCTGGAGTGAGTGAGAGGAAGAACGTTAGTGATATTTGCTATGGTACATCTCACATCTGACCAATGAAATTCATTTAGAATTAATCATTGTTTTCCTTTTTACACCTAACATTCAACTAGAGAATTCTGCAGATGTCCTTCTCTTAAAGGCACAATCTAACCTGTCACAATCCCTATTAAAATTATGTCTGCATACGATTGTTTTGTCAGTTTGTTACTAATCTAAGGTTATATTTTAGCTGGGGTTCACTAATTATCATACTACCTGTATCTTCAAAAGCACACCTGTGAAGAAACAGCACAGTATGGGGGTATAGGTTTGCATTCAGGAGAAGATAACAGAGATGCTCTGGCTGTTTTCTGATATCACTTTCTGGTATTGCAGGTGTAACCAACAGGTACCTGTGAATTGGTGCCTTGCGATATAAAAGATCACTACCATACAAAACTTTGCAACTATAAATATGGATATAATAAAACCCTTACTTGCTGTGTTTCTGTTTGGAAGAATGTAGAGATACTCAATAAAAATTTTGGGTCAAATCACATAACCTGTACTCTTGTTCTGCTCAGCCAATGATACCAGAATTAGACCCATATAAATTACATGCCACGCTGATTCAAGTCATACAGAAAAGTGTGTAAAAGCTTGAATAATGCAAAAGATTAAGTAAACTATGATTTTTCACATGAAAGTTTGCAACAGTTCATACTGGTTTATGCTGCTTCGGTCTCATATCATCTCACATGTCCATGGGACTAGCTATACTGTACATAAGAGAACATTTCCAAGCTTCATTCAGACAAGCAGAACTTGGAAGTCTGTGAGAACCTTGTCAAATATTGTATCACCTCAGGGCAACTATTTCTTTCCTTTTTTTCTGACTTTTTCAAAGGCCAGCCTCATCAAACAGTGGAATCTTTCAGTATCGCTGAAGGTCAGTAAGTTGAGACTAATTTACACAGGAGGGAGGAACAAATTCTGCAGAGAAATATCATTATGAATGCCAACGATTTCCTTTCTCTTTCATGGCTCTGACAACCTGTCAGTTTTCTTGTTCATACATTGCTTGCTAATGCCTGTTTTTGTATTCCAGCTCTCTGCCTTTCCCAGGGAACCTTTGTAATTGGGAAAAAATTGTTAGACCTGATAGAGCTAACAAAACAAGCAAATAAACAAACCAAATTAAAAAAAAAACAGTGCACAAAAAAGTATTGTCATAAGGCATCCCCACTGAGCATGAAGGTAACTGACCCTTGATGTATCTTACAGGAATGCCATGGGTAACACTAGCAACAACTTCTGGTATTTGAATGGCGATAAAATGGAGAAAAAGATTAAAATGATCAGTCTAATTCATTTCAATTTATTTAATATACCCTTCATTTAAAAACAGCTTAAGAAGCCTCCTAGTAAATAATTCATATGAAAAGGAGATAGGAGACAAAGAAGAGAGAAGTGGGAGTATTGTAGAATGGGATGTATGATTAACATTATGTTATATCTTAAGATTATATACTCACATCATCCTGGTGGATTCCAGATTGATGGGTTAAGCACAGTTATCAGCATCTGAATGAAGTAACTGCAGCCAGGAAAAAAAGGCAACATCTAAAGCTTACGTTGCTACAAGGAGCTTGACATTATCTTATCATTCACCATGATTACATGCACTGCTTATCAAGCATGTAAGTAATTTTGCTCACTGACTGACTGAGGGTAGAAATAAGAAAGAGAGGAGACTCATCAAAGTACAAAATATTGTAACTTTTGTAAAGAATTACGGAGCTAGGTAAAATTTGTTTGTTGTTTTGGGTTTTTTTCCCCATTAAACCCCCTTATCCATCCCATACAGACATTTGTTACCTTCTTATAAATTTGGACAAGCCATTCATGAATGGATGACCTTACTCAATGAACTAGAGATTCATCTTTTCTGACATGAGATCGTCTTTATATGAATTGCCTGCAGGCTTCACACTTGTACTGCTATTATTATGGATCTTATGTTTACATAATGGTTTTTCCAGGCCCCAGCTGTAAGGCATCTGCTGTTTATGGAGGTCAAAAGAGCCAGAAAACTGTGTGTTTCCTTTTTCTTTTTTTTTTTTTTTGGTCCAGTTTATGTCTTTTTTTTTTTTTTTTTTTTCAGCACAAAACTTTCAACAGGTGTTATCCATTGGGGAAAAAAATAAAAAAAGAGTAAAACAAAACAAAACAAAATAAAAGTCTTTACAGACGTGACCTCTAAGAGAAGGAAACTTGTTTCAGAAACTGTCTTTTGCTGTATTTCACACTCTGTCTCTATAAACCTTTTCTGGTGAAACAAATAATGCCACAGTGCAGTCATATAGCTGGGTAGATGGCCCTTGCTGTGTAAATAAAGATAGCTGTGAGTACTTTGGAGTACAATATACTTCAGGTGAACAGGACTATGCACACCTGTCTTTCTACAGAGAGTATGTGATATTTAAACTGGAAATTATAGAGCTAGAAAAGAAGAAAACTGATTTCCAGGAGGGAGATCTGTTTGCTTACACGCATCTATTTATTTATGTATTTATTTAATAATGGAAGAATTACAGAATCACAAAATGTTAGGAATTGGAAGGGACCTCTAGAGATCATCTAGTCCAAACCGCCTGCCAAAGCAGTATCATCTAGGGTAGGCCACAGAGGAACTCATCCAGAGGAGGACACTGCAGTTTCATTATTGGCTATTGTAAAACAGAGTGGGCCCAATCCAGCCAGTCCCACCATAGTGATATGAAATACAAGCTGATAGACCAGTTTGTGAAGAGGTGACCATGGCCACAGGCAGGCCAAATGGTCCCACGTTGCAGATTCTGTGACTAGGCATTGAAAAGTTCGTACATGGTTTTCTTCACTTTCCCACAGCCTATGAATCGTTTTACTCATTGTTTACATCCTTATTCTACCAGACCTTTTTTTCCGCAACTACTTTTTTTCCCCAACTACTTTCCCATTCACTTAATCTATATAGCATTTTGTTATTTTCACACTCCCATCCTTTCTCACATGGTTCTGAAATCTCTTATCATGCATCGGGTTCCCATGTAGACATGAAGGCCAGGTAAACATCCCTTTGACCACTCCCTTGGGTTCCCACAGGAGACTCCCCAGTTCTGAAGCTGATCAACAGAATAATGGCAGAGCTGTTAAAATATAGAATTGGACGATTCTGAAAACAGAAAAATAAAGCCCAGTAAAAGATGCATACACTTATTTTATCTACTAATATCCTACCATCAGTACAGTCTGTAAAATAACTGCCTTACTTCATCTGCTACATTTAACTAGAGATGTGAATTAGATATAAAGAGAGTAGTTTGTTTCCCTCATGTTGTCACATGAGATTGGTTTTATAGGGCAAATTTCCTCCTCTCTTTCCATACAATATGCCCTTAATAAGCATGAAGGGAGGTTTAGAGTAGGTATCAGGAAAAAAATCCTTCATGGAATGGGTTATTAAATATCGGGAGTGGTGAGGGAAGACAGCAGCAATCAATGTGATTGATAAGCACGCTTCAACTTTATTGCCCGGATACACAGCTTATATATCATCTCAGCTAAATATGCATAAGCGTCACTATTCTATTGGTCTCTGACTGAAGGCAACATTATAATATCCAGCCCACCTGCAATTAGGTCTGTATACACCATCAAAGACTCTGTGTACATTCTCAGAAAACTCCCTTCTCACAAGCTCTTCCTTTCCCATCCAATTGTCTTACCTAGATCTTCGTTTCCCATCCAGTTATCTTACAAACACAGCTGTGAGAACAGCTACAAGGCCATAGCAACCTTGCTGCTTCAGCAAGCCAGCTAACTATGGGCAGTAAACAACAAAATGGAGTAAGGCCTACACACTCTGCTCAAGTAGCTGTTCCATAGAATCATGTCCCTTAGATTTAAGCCATTCCCCAACAATTAAACATCAGAATAAGTTGCCCAAGGAAGTGGTGGAGCCCCTAGCCCTGGGGGTATTCAAAAGATGTTTAGATACACTGCTTAGGGATGTGGTGCAGTGGTGAACTCAGCAGTGCTAGGTTCAGGTTTTAAAAATTCTCTACACTTCCAAATAGAATGTTCTACCACACAACTTTTCTTTATTCTTTAAAACAATACTGTTAATCACACAGCATCAGCAACACAGGCCAAATGATGCCAAACTTCTGGCAACTACTGACACATCAAATTGAAGCAGCTGGATACCATGTAAAGAACTGTATCCTCACACAAGATTCCTTCTGCAAGTGTGGCTTGGTTTTGGTAGCATATATCTTTCAGGTGATTTTTACTTTCCAATAATTTTATCTGATTTTCAAACCTTTTCAGTGAAAGGAGAAGCTTATTTAAAACTAAAAAGGTCATCCTAGTCTTTCTTATGCTCTGGTTCATCAATTCTGCTCAGTAGCACCTCCCCAGGCTCAGTATTTTCTCATGAGAGATTGTGCCCTGAAGTAGATGCTCAATTATATTTTGTATTTCTCTGTTCAGTTCAGAGGGTTCTTCATACTCAGATGCCTAAGGTATGTTTACTCTCAGTTTTCCAAATTGTGCTGTTGCTCAGAGCGTTCTTGCTGGTAATTTTATCCCCAGACTCACCTAAACTCCTGTCAAACAGCAGGGAACCAAATCAACAAGAAACTCACCCAAACTCCTGTCAAAAAGCAGGGAAACAAATCAACAAGAAACTTAACTACTATAGAAGTTTTCTAGTTGTTTTGCAGTCAGCTATCACCTTTTCCTGTTGACTACCATTTGGTCTTGTTCTCCTTTCAATGTGGCATCTTTTTTTTTTTTTTTTTTTCCTTTCCTTTTTTTCAAGCTCTTTTTCCTTATCTTCCATCAAGTATCTCCACCTAGTTTACTCTCAGTTATTGCATCTTCCAGACACCTCAACATTAAACAAGCCAGGGGACTTTGAGGCATGTTATATTTAAAGAGATTGTCTCAGGTATTATACACTGAAACACAAAACTCCAAGGCTAATAATACTTTGAATTTGGTTTATGAGTGTCTGAGGCAGAAATGCTGATGACTCCAAATGTATTGGATAAATAAATATCAGATATGTAATAGAAGAATGAAGTGTGAGCAAAATATGGCACAATATAAAGCAAAAAACAGAAATGAAATGCAGCTTGTTAAAGGTTGCCCAGCACAACAGGATGAGGTGGTAACAGAAAAGAGGATATTTTTCATGTAAAGCTGCAATCAATACACCCATAACATAAGAAAGTTTCTCCAAAAGCTGCTGAGCTGCTAATGGAAAAATTAGTCAGAAGGCAAAGATCCCTAAAGAATATAATAAATCAGTGCACCGGAGGCCTAAAGTACTTTTCATTCACAGAATGTAATGACATTTCATTTCTTACTTTTCTGCCAGGAATGCCAGGCCAACATAATGATATAGGGTCTTACAAACCTTCCTGCTTCATTTCTGTACTGGATTTTTAGTAATGTGTATAAAAATAGACCACAGACACTAAGGAAAATAACATGTTCTCATTCGGTACCCCTGCTTTTTGGTGATAAATACTTCAAGACTCCTTGTAGCGATAGAGCCGTTTTCTACAAATAATTAGGTGATTGTCATACATGTTTTTCTCTTAATTAAAAAAAAAAAAAAAAAAAAGAGCAGTGCATTTAGTTCTGTTTTGATACATAGAGTTCATGTGAATTTATGTGCCACAATGTGGATATACATCTAGATATCATGGTAATACTGATGTCAGAATAGAAAAATATAGAGGAATCATTGCTATGAAAGGAAGCTGTCTGCCAGTCTGCAAACACACTATCACAGTATCACAGTATCACATTATCACAGTATCACTAAGGTTGGAAGAGACCTCGAAGACCATCAAGTCCAACCTGTCACCACAGACCCCATGACTAGACCATGGCACCAAGTGCCACGTCCAATCCCCTCTTGAACACCTCCAGGGATGGTGACTCCACCACCTCCCCGGGCAGCCCATTCCAATGGCAAATGACTCTCTCAGTGAAGAGCTTTCTCCTCACCTCGAGCCTAAACTTCCCCTGATTCAGCTTGAGACTGTGTCCCCTTGTTCTGGTGCTGGTTGCTAGAGAGAAGAGGCCAACCCCTTTCTGGCTACAACCACCCTTCAGGTAGTTGTAGAGAGCAATGAGGTAGCCCCTGAAGATAGAAACCATGTAGATTAATGCTGCTGCCTGAAGCCTGCAGCACAAAACTGTTTCTCTGGCATGTTTCTGAGGCATCTAATTCTCCTTTACATTATAAAAGCATATTATGCACCTAATTTAAATATGGATGTAGCTATGGGACAGGAACCAGAAATATAGGTTTTGCAATATTTATTATTGCAGCAACTGTATCCCTTCTCAATCTCGACATTTGCCTAATGTGCAAGGGAAATCTAAGAACCTGAATCCAATTTTCTTAGAAATCAATCTCTTGTACTACAATTACTGCAAAGTGATTTCACATATCCCAGTCTCCAGCCTTCAGCCTTCTGTACAAACCCCACTGCATTCGTTAATAAAAATTGAGTATTTTTTCAAATAGTATCATGAAGTCCATCTCAAATATGTGCAACTTAAAAACTGTCTGTGAAAAGTTCCAAATAATATGTTTTAATATGACAGTATAACAACACATATCTTTGATTGATATTCCTTTTATTCCCTTAGTTTGACAATTCATAAAATACATATGTTTCATGTAAAATAATATATCATATGTAGTCACAGATTGAATTGCTTTGGAAAGGACCCTCAAAGTTCACTTTGTCTAACCCCCAGCATAAAAAATGGTTGATAAATGCATATGAAACATTCACCCAAAATTGTCTGGCACAGTCATACCATTTAAGGTTTTGATGATGGGTAGTCATTTTCTTGAATAGTAAATTGTAGAATGATACAATGGTTTGGGTTGCAAAGGACCTTAAAAATCATCTGCTTCCAAACTCCTTGCCATGGGCAGGGACACCTTCCTCTAGATCAGGTTGCTTAAAACCCCATTTAGTCAGGTCTTAAACACTTCAGGGAGGGGGCATCCATAATGTCTCTAGACGACTTGTTCTAGTGCTTCACCCCCATCACAGTAAAGAATTTCTTCCTAATTTGCTACCTATATCTACTTTCTTTCAGTTTAAAACTGTTACCCCTCATCCTGTTGCTTCATTCTCTAATAAAGAGTGAGTCTTTCTTATGAGGCCTCTTTTACTGCTGGAAGGGTACATGAAGGTTTACCCAAAGCCTCCTCTCCCCTCTCCGAACTTCTCTCCTCTCCAAACCGAACCGAACCAAACCGAACAGAACCTCTCTGAACTGAACCTCCCTTCTCCTCTCTAGGCTGAATAACTCTAGCTCTCTCAGTCTGTCCTTACAGAATTGTTCTCTCACCCTAACAATGTTTGTGGCTCTCCTCTGGATGCACTTGAGCAGGTCCATGTGTTTCCTATACTGGAGGCCTGGTTGGACACAGTATTTCAGGTGGGGTCTTGTAAGAGAGGAGTAGTGGCAGAGATTCACCTCCCTTTACCTGCTGGCCACATTTCTTTTGACACTTTCCAGAATACAGCTCACTTTCTGGGCACATTGCTTGTTCAAACTCCATTTTTCATCCACTAATACCCAAATCCTTCTCCACAGACCTGATCTCAATCCACTAATTGCCCATTACAATACAATACAATAAACCAGGTTGAAAGAGACCTTCAAGATCATCACGTCCAACCCATCAACCAATCCAACCCACCTAAACAACTAAACCATGGCAACAAGCACCCCATCAAGTCTCCTCCTGAACACCTCCAATGATGGTGACTCCACCACCTCCCCGGGCAGTCCATTCCAATGGGCAAGCACTCTCTCTGTATAGAACTTCTTCCTAACATCCAGTCTAAACCTCCCCTGGTGCAGCCTGAGACTGTGTCCTCTTGTTCTGGTGCTGGCTGCCTGGGAGAAGAGACCAACCTGCACCTGTCCACAACCTCCCTTCAGGTAGTTGTAGAGAGCAATAAGGTCACCCCTGAGTCTCCTCTTCATTCTACATCTGTGTTTGAGATTGCCCCAATCCAGATACAGTATCTTGTATTTGGTCTTGAGATTCACATGGACACCCACCTCTCACCTGTCAATCTCCCTCTGGAGGGTATCTCTTCACTTGGGATTCAGCTTGGTGGCATTGGCAAATTTGCTGAGGTTGGACTTGATCCTGCTGTTGAAGTAACCAAACTGATCCCAGCAAGGTCTTCTGAAGGATATCCCTCATCACTGTTTTCCACCCAGACATCAAGCCATCAACCACAACTCATTGAGTATATCTGTTTACCCAATTCCTTATCCTCTCGAGTGGTCCACATGTCAAATCTATGTCCCTCCAACTTAGAGACAAAGCTATTATATGGGATTGTGCCTAATACTTCGCATAAATCCAGGTAGATGATGTAATTTGTTCTTCCTTTAGCCACCAATGCTTTATCCACCAAATTTGTCAAGCACTATTTGTCTTTAGTGAAGCTCTATTGCCTCTCACCAGTCACCTCCTTATTTTTCGTGTACCTTAGCATAGTTTCCAGAAGGATCCACTTTATAATCTTGCCAGACATGGAAGGAGGACTGAAGAGCCTGCAATTTTCCAGTTCTTCCCTTTTTCCCTGTTTAAAAACTGGGGTTATGTTTCCCTTTTTCCATCCAATGAGAACTTCACCAGTCTGCTTTAACATTTCCTTAGAAGGTCTTGAAATAGATATAATCCTACAGTGGGCAGTACTTCATTCTCAGTACTCCAAGTGGAGTAAAACTTCAGTATTTTTGATCAGATTACTCTTGCAAAAATATTTATGTATGTTTGGTGGTGTAAATATGTTTGTACATATCTTTGGTGTAAGAGCCAATACCAACCACTCAAGAAATGTTATTTAATGACTGCTTTGAAATTAATTTAAAATGAGACTTGCATTTTAGTATTTAGTGAAGAGACATATTAGTTTTACTGAAATTAAAATTGACTATTAAAAGAAACTAAATTAAAGAAGATATTTAACCTAAAAATTATGGTAGGAAAAAATATGTAGTTTCCCTTCATGTAACAAAAAAGGTGAAAGTATAATATGTAAGAACACATGCAAAACATAATGGAGAAATATGTTCTTTGAAGACTACTTCAATGCAGTCTTGAAAAAAAAGTCTGAGGTCAAAGCATCTTACCCTGTGAGTCAAACTAATATTACTATGTGTGGTTGATTCATAATACTTTTATGAAGCATTAAATACTAATTAATAGCATAGTAAAAATTCCATTGCATTGCATGTAAATATATTTACATTTAAATAAGCATGACACTGCATGTAGTATAAAAATGAACAATGTGGTAGTTGGTTTTGCTATATCTTCAAGATTTTGCATCTTTTTAATAAGACTTTTATGATGAACTCTGAAAGTATTTTAACTTACTTTGTATTAAAAATTTTTATATGTACACATTTGGATGCCTAAGGGCAACGAGGCTTGTGAGAGGTCTTGAGCACAAGGCCTATGAGGAGAGGCTGAGGGAACTGGGGTTGTTTTGCCTAGAGAAGAGGAGGTTCAAGGGAGACCTTATTGCTTTCTACAGTTTCCTGAAAGGAGGTTGCAGATGGGGGGGTGTGGGTCTCTTCTCCCAGGCAACCAGCAACAGAACAAGAGGACACAGACTCAAGCCGTGCCAGGGGAAGTTTAGTCTGGATATCAGGAAGAAATTCTTCACAGAAAGAGTAATTGGCCTTTGGAATGTGCTGCCCAGGGAGGTGGTAAATTCCCCATCCCTGGAGGTGTTCAAAAAAGGATTGGAAGTGGCACTTGAAGATATGGTTTAATTGTGATGAGGTTTTAGATGTGAGGTAATAGGACGGACTTGGTGACCTCTGAGGTCTTTTCCAACCTGGTTGATTCTATGATTCTATGATTCTATGAAAAGCAGATTCTCTACAGTGTGCTGACTTGGACTGAATTAATAGCAAAGGATTACACTAAGGCATTTGGATTAATTTATTTTCTTGAGTTTTTCTGTAACTAATTGTCAAAAACATTATCCAACATATCTCCCTTTCTTGGTTAATCTATTATAGCTTATATAAGCTAGTTTATATGAAGTGGGCAAAAATTATATTGTGATCACACCACTTACCCAATCAAATGCCATTTCATTTCATGACTACCTTCAAAGGCAAAATTCCATGCATGTAGTATGCAGGCTGGGATGTTTCAGGATGAGAAAGTCACAGACTGGCAGAAGAGTAATATGAAAGTGCTCATGAGTATGAGGAAGAATGCAGAATTCAGAATTAATCAGGTTGGAAAAGACCTCTGAGATCATCGAGTCCAACCTATCACCCAACACCATCTAATCAACTAAACCATGGCACCAAGTGCCTCATTCCATCTCTTTTCAAACACTTCCAGAGATGGTGACTCCACCACCTCTCTGGGCAGACCATTCCAATTCTGTGAAGAATTTCTTCCTGACATCCAGCCTAAACCTCCCCTGGTGCAGCTTCAGACTATGCCCTCTTGTTCTGGTGCTGGTTGCCTGGGAGAAGAGACCAGCCCCCACCTGGCTACAACCTCCCTTCAGGTAGTTGTAGAGAGCAAGGTTTCCTCTGAGCCTCCTCTTCTTCAGGCTAAGCAACCCCAGTTCCCTCAGCCTCTCCTCATAGGGCTTGTGAGCCAAACCCCTCACCAGCTTTGTTGCCCTTCTCTGGACATGTTCAAGCAAATCAACATCTTTCCTAAACTGAGGGGCACAGAACTGGACACCGTATTCAATGTGTGGCCTAAGCAGTGCTGAGTACAGAGGCAGAATGACTTCCCTGCTCCTGCTGGCCACACCATTCTGATGCGGCCAGGATGCCATTGACCTTCTTGGCCACCTCGGCCAAGAAAATGCATAGGAGCTGACGTTGTATCACCTCTTCCAGTGAAAGAAGAGAGCATGAGCAGAGACAAATACAGTGAAAATTCAGAGTGAAGAAAATGAAGTGTTTTTTTTTTCATGTACTGGGCAACAGAGCTGTGGAAATCCTTACTAAGAATATTGCAGTTTTAGGGGTTAACGAGGTTTATGAGAAGCTTTCATGGCCACACAAAGGAGTAGTGCAGTGGATGATTAAGGATAGAAGACACAGAGGGCTCCAGAAACCCCTAAGATTGCATCAGTTGAAATGTAAAGAGCATATTAGGAAGTTATAGGCCCGTCTTGTCCTTCCTTTTCCCTGAGTACTTGCTTATGACCAGTAATAGAGACAGGCTTTGGATCCAGAGGGACAAATGGATTGAACCAGTATTTTCATTCTTATGTTTTGATCCCACAAAGTTCAGAAAAGTGTTTGTCATGCTATAAAAATAGAAGTGTTTGTACACATCTCCATGTTCATTTTCTCAACTGTCGCTGCCTCACCAGACTTGACGTCTTCCAGTAGCCACCTGGGAATGGATTTCCTGCTGGGTTAATTACTCTAAAAGCTGACAAACCTGTCAACTGCTCTCACTGCAACAGCTGTTCAGACATTCCATTATATATAACCCATGTAATTCTCCCCTGTTAACTTGCCAAACAGCATGGAGTTGGCTGAGAAAACAAGTCATGGCAATTGTTCCTTTATAACTGGCATGCATCATCTCAGTAACTTAGATCACAAAACTAGCATGTGTTTCTTAACCATATTGCCTGTGCACTCCTGCCCACATCAGTAAGGATAATAATGATGCAGTATTCTGGTAATGGAACAGGCAATTACACAAGTCCCACAAATATTCTTATATTACTTATGAATTCATACAGTAAAATATGCTAAATATTATTGTTCTGACCCAGTTGTGGTACTTTGCATGTTTTTGTGATTCCCTGTGCAAGTAGATTGCATAGTTATTGTCAAGACAATTGCTATACAATATTTGCAGACAAAAGCTTGGCTAAGTTTGAGTCAAGTTTAGGAGCATGTAACTAGAATGACATAGTACCTTTTAGAAAACCAGTTAAAAGAAATTCACATGTTTAGGCATCATTCATACTTCACTGAATATTACATAGGTTCTGTTATTTATATTGCTCAGTAGAAACAACCCACAAGTGAAATAGTTAAAATTTCAGTGTGGCTGACATCAGCACTGATGTGTCAACACTTTCATGCAGTTTCCAAATAATCCTATTCTTCCACTCAGTTTCAAAATCAGGTGTCAATAATCCCTCTCATCTTAAACATTTACTCCAAAAACAGTAAAACAAACAAACAAACAAACAACAAAAACAACCAAATAAAATTTCCTTAAATAATCAATCAAGCAAACCCCTGAAAAGCAAACACAAAAATCCAACCAAACAAAAAAACCAAACCCAACCAAACAAAAAACTTCCAAAAGCGATGTCTTAAGCAGCAAAAAGAAAATACTTACAGTGTCTTAGAGGGTGATAGCATTTTGTGTCTTCTTGCAGCCATGTGTTGAGGGAAAACAGTATTCTAATTAGTGCCTCTGTAGCATTAAATGGACCTTGGCCATAAAATGATGTACCATTGGTATTACAAAATGATTTAGAATATCCATAACAAGCACAAAAGGCAAAGCATGAGAATGTCATTCTCTTACTTTTACATACCCATTGCTATCGTGTAAAAGTTCTTTTTTCTCCTGATATTGTATTGATGGGGTGTTTTATTACAGCAAGACTTCTTATATTACCTCAGGCTGTGAAAATGTTATTTTAACTTCTTTCAGAATAATGTCACAGCCTGTCCATTAAAATTGACCATTGGCACATGAACTGCAAGCAGCTTAGCCGCAGTGTCTTAGCTAATAAAGAGCATTCCTCCCTCCCCAAGCCCCAAATGGTGAAGCAAGCCATTGTAAGGCTGAACTCCTTACTAGAACTGTTTGCTCCATTTAAAACTGTCACTGAGGGTCATTCAGAAGGCAACCTGCCTGAATTTTGCCTTCACCCAGTAACCCTCAAAACTATCCATTATAACACTCATCAACCATAGGAGGAACGAAGCAGAAGAGAAAGCTATTAAGCAAGAACAAAAGTTACAGTGAAAGAAGAGGCTGCAACAGCATTCTTGATAGAGTAATTTTTTTTCATTGAAAATAAGAAAACAAGTACCACTCAGAAAAAGAATAATGAGTCTTAAAACCATCACAGTGGAAAGATTACTAAATACAGAGAGGAAATAAACTAAGAAATATTTCTTGGGCACAAACAGAAAGGTGGTAATTATTTTATGACTCTCCTCCCTTTTAGTTACTGAGATTATAACTATATTTTATTGCACTAGCCAAGCAGTCACAGAAGTCAAGAAGTCTGTTTGTGCTTATGCAAGTATAGCCAGAAGAAATGTGTTCTGGCAAGCGAGTCTACCAGCTTTAACTAATGACATCCAGCAGGTCTTATTTCCTAAGGGAAAGATTAATTTCTCATTAATGACAATTGTAAAGATGATATAACAATTCATTACCCAGTTCACTACCCAGGAAAATACTTAAGGAGGTCAGTGTTCTACCTCAGCACTGAATTTGTTTGTTTTATATTCTTTTTTTATTATTCCGTTTTACGACCTCAAAATTTTAATTTATCGAGTGGCTGAGAGTAGCTCCATCAAAATCCACTCCTAAAAAAAAATGCACTCTAATGCTGGCTCTTGGATTCACCAAAAGGATTCTAAGTCTCTTACCTTGTCCCAAAGAGAAGTTCAAGTCCAGTGAAGGCCTAAATAGAAGCTTATTCAAAAGCACTGAATATGTTTCCTTCCCTGCCCTCCACACACCCTTTGCAGCAGAAACGCTGTGTAGGCTTTACCTTTGCGATTTGCACCATGTAAAACTTCCTTTTGGCAACTCCAAGCAATTTATTTGAGCCAGACTCTTGCGTGTACCATCTTTCGCACCAAAGACTCACAAACTATTAAAAAATAAGCAGCTGTTTGACAACATAAAGCAAGGCTACTTGGCACTTTAGGAGAGGAAGTACAGAGAGTTTCCATATGTAACTTCAAAAAAATTGGCCCAGTATCCAAACTGGAATGTAGCAAAGATACTAGATATAAAAGAGGTATTCCCACAGGCTCTGAGATATGTAAATCTTAATACACAAAATCTACTTTAATCATGTGTAAGGAAATATCTATGTTAAGGGGGGGGAAGAAGAGGAAGAAAAAAAAATATACACACAAGAAAACACCCCACAACAAGAGTTACAACCATTTTTTCACAGCTCTTTTCTGCACATACCACTCAAATCAACTTTCCTCTCCACCATTACACTTTATAATTACTGATCTCTTCTAATCTGTTCCTGTTTCCTATAATTTTCTTACTCTGTTTTGTTTGACACTACTTCATTAATTTATTGCTAGCTCTTCCTGCCTGCTATACCACATTCTTACCCTTCAATTAGTACCTTCTGAAGTTCATTAAGGTACCAGAGAAACTTTGATTCTCTCTGCCAGTTGATTGAAAGAAATGTGGCATAGATAATAATACAATACAATAAACCAGGTTGGAAGAGATCTTCAAGATCATCGCGTCCAACCCATCAACCAATCCAACCCACCTAAACAACTAAACCATGGCAACAAGCACCCCATCAAGTCTCCTCCTGAGCACCTCCAATGATGGTGACTCCACCACCTCCCTGGGCAGCCCATTCCGATGGGCAATCACTCTCTCTGTATAGAACTTCTTCCTAACATCCAGCCTAAACCTGCCCTGGCACAGCCTGAGACTGTGTCCTCTTGTTCTGGTGCTGGCTGCCTGGGAGAAGAGACCAACCTCCACCTGTCCTCAACCTCCCTTCAGGTAGTTGTAGGGAGCAATAAGGTCACCCCTGAGTCTCCTCTTCTTAGACATCTTTTTTGTCCTACCACTTAATTCACTAGTTTTTCTTGCATTTATCCTTACAACTTTTGCAGTTTCCTGTAGTTCCAAAATCTGTACATTAAATCAGTTGTTTCATTTTATGATTAATTGCAGAAAACAAGTTTTTAGAGCAAATATTTTGAATAACAAAGGGGTCCTTTCTTCAGGATATGTTATTTTTCACCACACTCAGCAAATATAAAATAACCATTCTATTTTCTGGTAACCATAGGAGAGAATATATAATGAATATTCCCTCATGTCTGGTTTTGTTCTATTTTTGGAATGTTGTTTGAAGACACAGTCCATATCATTATATTCAAAGATGACATTATGGAACTGTGTATGAAGAGATCAATACTTATTTTGCTGGGTACTTTAAACACCCTAAGTTAATTAATTCCACTGATGAAAGGAGTTATATATAAAATCTGTACAATATAAAGTACTTTAATTTTTCAAAATGAATCTCAAGGAAAGGATGAGCAATAAAGGGTTGAAGATGCTGATTTTTTTTTTAAGTGATCCATTATTTAGAATCTCTCATTCATACATACTTTTTTTTAAAATCTCAACCATCTAGAATAGCATACCCAAGAAACATGTTGTCATCGCTCCTACAATAACCATGTATCAACATACAATACAATACAATACAATACAATACAATACAATACAATACAATACACCAGGTTGGAAGAGACCTTCAAGATCATCACGTCCAACCCATCAACTAATCCCACCCACCTAAACAACTAAACCATGCAACCAAGCACCCCATCAAGTCTCCTCCTGAACACCTCCAATGAAGGTGACTCCACCACCTCCACGGGCAGCTGATTCCAATGGGCAATCACTCTCTCTGTGTAGAACTTCTTCCTAACCTCCGGCCTAATCCTCCCCTGGTGCAGCCTGAGACTGTGTCCTCTTGTTCTGGTACTGGTTGCCTGGGAGAAGAGACCAAAATCTGCCTGTCTACAACCTCCCTTCAGGTAGTTGTAGAGAGCAAGAAGGTCACCTGTCAGTCTCCTCTTCTCCAGGCTAAGCAATCCCAGCTCCCCAGCCTCTCTTCTCATAGGGCTTGTGTTCCAAACCCCTCACCAACTTCATTGCCCGTCTCTGGACACGTTCCAGCAAGACAACATCCTTTCTAAACTGAGGGGCCCAGAACTGGACACAGTACTCGAGGTGCGGCCTAACCAGTGCAGTGTACAGGGACAGAATGACCTCCCTGCTCCTGCTGGCCACACTGTTCCTGATGCACGCCAGGATGCCATTGGCCTTCTTGGCTGCCTGGGCACACTGCAGGCTCATGTTCAGCCTACCATCAACCAGCACCCCCAGGTCCCTCTCTGCCTGGCTGCTCTCCAGCCACTCTGACCCCAGCCTGTAGCACTGCCTGGGGTTGTTGTGGCCAATGTGCAGAACCCGGCACTTGGATGTGTTAAATCTCATGTCATTGGATTCTGCCATCTGTCCAGCCTGTTGTGGTCCCTCTGCAAAGCCTCTCTGCCCTCCAGCAGATCAACTCCTGCCCCCAGCTTGGTGTCATCCGCAAATTTACTGATGATGGACTCAATGCCCTCATCCAGATCATCAATAAAGATGTTGAAGAGCATGGGGCCCAGCACTGATCCTTGGGGCACACATCTTAAAATAGTTTATATATTACATCAACACAAGCTACCCTTCTGCTGTGTCTATATAAACCATGAAGTATACAGTGGGTGGAGTTCTGATTTCACTTCTGGCAACGGTGTGTACTTCAAAGTCTGTAGAGTACAATGTCAATTCAGCATTTCATGGCTGCTTCTGAAGAGGAAGTAACTCCTTAGAACAGGGTGTAGTCTCCACAAGTTTTTAGCCTGGAGGCTATGAGAGTCCCTGGAAAACAAATGAGCTAAAGCTGGATGAGTCCTAATTCTGTACTGCAATTGTGTTGTTTGGGATGAAAAAAAAAAAAAAAAAAAAAAAAAAAAAAAAAAAGAAAGGGATCTCAGGGTTGTTTATGAGTTATCCCTACAGCAAAATTCTTGTAGGATGAATGGGACCAAAAGATCAATTTTTATATATATATATATATATATATATATATATATATATATATATATGTATATATATACATATATATACATAAACAGATAATAAAGAAGATAATGCAAATTGTGCCAAATAACCTAAATGAATCTACTATTTCAATTTTAAACCAAAGGATAACTTTAATACAAATATAGTCTCTCTTTTCCTTATATAAAAAAAGTAGGTGAAAGCTTCATAAACTTAATTTTCAACTGGAGAAGTGATATGTATGAATCATCACTCTCATACTCTGACTCCCTTCCAGCTTCTTCATCTGACTAAAGCCTTTGTTAGAGAAAAGTGAATGTGACTGGATTAGATGAGATTAAGTTTGACTAGATTCACCTGCCACTGTTTTTAAATCTATTCACATTTCTTGTTGTAAACAACTGGTCACCTATGGCAGGACAATAAGGGAAGAAAAAAGCATAAATAAAAGATGAAAGAGAATACTTTCAACATCTTATTCTGTTTTAACTAATAGCTTAATTACTCATTCAGAACAGTTGGTTCCCATGCAATGGGAATGATATTTCCTGCAGCAAAAGCAAGCAAATGTGGACAACTTAGAGCATTTCACAAGAGCATGCAATCTGCAGGTAACAATTTTCTATGCCAAATAATTTCAGATGCTAACAATTTCTTTGGTAATGTATTTAGAATCATAGAATAGAATCAATGAGGTTGGAAAAGACCTCAAAGATCATCAGCCCAGCCTGTCACCCAAGACCTCATAATTGTTAGGGTTGGAAGGGACCTCAAGGATCATCCATTTCTAACCCCCCTGCTGTGGGCAGGGACACCTCACACTACAGCAGGTTGCTTAGTCACCCAGCCTGGCCTTAAAAACCTTCAGGGATGAGGCTTCTACCACCACCCTGGGCAAACTGTTCCAGTGTCTCACCACCCTCATGGGGAAGAACTTCTTCCTAATATCCAATCTGAAGCTACCCATTTCTAGTTTTCCTCCGTTTCCCCCTAGTCCTATCACTCCCTGACACCCTAAAAAGTCCATCCCTAGCATTCTTGTAGCCTCCTTCAGATACTGGAAGATCACAATCAGGTCTCCTCGGAGCCTTCTCTTCTTCACACTGAACAATGCCAACTCTCTCAGACTGTCCTCATAGGCGAGGAGTTCCAGCCCTCTAATCATCCTTGTGGCCCTTCTCTGGACACATTCAAGCACCTCCAGATCCTTCCTGTAACAGGGGTTCCAGAACTGGACACAGTACTCCAGGTAGAATAGAATAGAATAGAATAGAATAGAATAGAATAGAATAGAATAGAATAGAATAGAATAGAATAGAATAGAATAGAATAGAATAGAATAGAATAGAATAGACCAGGTTGGGAGAGACCTTCAAGATCATCGCATCCAACCCATCAACCAATCCAACCCACCTAAACAACTAAACCATGGCAACAAGCACCCCATCAAGTCTCCCCATGAACACCTCCAATGATGGTGACTCCACCACATCCCTGGGAGGCCATCCCAATGGGCAATCACTCTCTCTGTATAGAACTTCTTCCTAACATCCATGCTAAAGGAGAGATTTACAAAGGTCAGTCTGCCACAGAGATGTCCAACTTCTGTATAACAATTCTCCTGATGGGATTCAGGTGCTAACACAGGTTTAATATCTTTGACACTCTGAGCCTAGAGATTTGTTCTAAATGTAACAGCCTCATCTTTATAAGAAACTATAAATGAGTAAAAGTGTATTGAATAAAGGGTTAAATCTCAATGGAAGCAGGTGGATGTCCATCATTTCAAATAATTTCTCCTATTTGCCAAGAAATTTAACTTTTGATTTATCTTTTTAGTTTTTAATCTTACTTTTATAAATACTTGAATAGGAATATAATAGATGTTTTTCTTTTGTCTTATGCAATTCAGACATGTATAGAGAAATAATTTCAATCTTAGCAGTTGCAATTTGATTACAGTGCTATTGCTTTTCACTGTTTACTGGAGGGGGGTGGGAACAAGAATTACTTGCACACAAATTTGCCTTCTGAGGTCAGTATTTTGATGTACATGTGCTATAAATCCAGCAGTTTTGAACAACACAGTCACCTGAGATGGGATTCTTTTTGCTTAGTGCCAAGTGTCTAAAAATCATAGGTCTAGGCTGTCAGTCATCTTGATTCTCCAGTTATCTATGGAAATAGACATCTCCCAATAAATTAATATTTTCTTAGATAAATTGTCAAGACCAATGAGATTAATCTTTCTATGTAGATTCCTATCTCCTTTCCAGTTAGTGTAGAAATAGTACATACAAGAAATTCAGACTATAGGCATACATTTCTGATAGTTAAAGGTACATGTTTAGGGTCCACTTCAAAGATTCAGTCTTTCAGGTGGTATTTGTTTATAAGGTGTATAAGTTTAAGCTCTGGAGTAACTCAAGATTTTAAAAAACTGCACTCTATGTAACATTAGATAAACAGATAACAAGCTTGAGGGTACCAAAAAAAATGAATGCATTTACCTGGAAGGACTCACTTTTGAAATTCTTCACATGGTACTTTGAGACTGCAGAGATCACAAAACTGCCTTCTATTCCATTAAATCATTATGTATAAATAATTAAATAATTGTAGTTAAGGACTGGTTACAGGTTGGACTTGATGATCTTCGAGGTCTCTTCCAACCTTGGTAATACTGTGATACTGTGATACTGTGACTGCTGTGAATACAGTGGCCACCTGTGCCAGTTTTATGGTGCTACTAAATACATTGTCAATAAAATATAATATCAAAACCATGCTCTTTTTTAAATTATATCCACTCAAACAGAAATATCAATGTACAGCAATTTAAATAACTATTCAGTTTCCATTTCAGAATGAATTAAATAATTTCATTATTTTTAGGGTCCCTAATTTCTGAACTGTGAATTCTGTTATTATGCTAATATAACATTAATGAAATGTGGGATATTTTTAATTTAAGTGCTGCACTGGAGAGAGTTTAAGGTTTAGCAAAGCTTCTCAAAAGTTCTTCCCTCTTCACAAGATGCAGGTTCAGGTGGACACCTTCCCTGGTTGTCTCCCTCACCAGTCATGTTAGGAAGTTGTCTTGAACACACTCCAGGAACCTCCAGGACTGTTCTCTCCCTAATGTATTATATTTCCAGCAGACATCTGTGAAGCTGGAATCTCCCATAAGAACAAGGAGTAGCAATTGTGAAACTTCTCTCAAGTGCTTAGAAAAAATTTCGTCTACCTCTTCATCCTGATTGGGTGGTCTATAACAGATTCCCACCATGATATCACTCTTGCTGGCTTTATTCCTGATTCTTACCCATAAGAACTCAACCCTGTCATTAACTTCATTGGTTTGCATAGTTTCATATGTTTCCCTAACATAGAGGGCCATTCCACCACCTCTTTTTCCTTGCCTATCCCTTCT
Organism: Picus viridis; assembly: GCA_033816785.1. NCBI lineage: Eukaryota > Metazoa > Chordata > Aves > Piciformes > Picidae > Picus > Picus viridis. The sequence continues at coordinate 69,595,840 of CM066566.1, forward strand.
GAAAAGTTGGTACCCATTGATTGCAGCACTCCAGTTGTAAGAGTTTCCATGATGGCTGCTGTATCAGTTTCCCTGTAGCACAATGGCCTCCAGCTCCTCCTGTATATTGCCCATGCTGTGTGCATTGGTGTATAAACATCTCGGGGAGGGAGTTGAGTTTTCAACCTTGCAGGGGGACAGACCTTCTTGTTATCTAAGATGCCAACACACTGCTCCACAAGCGTTGGGCTACTACACCCAGAGTTCTCAGTGGCAAGGCCAGTTACATCCCCACCCCCCTTTAAAACTGGTTTAAAGCCTTGTCTATGAGCCCAGCCAACTCATGTGCAAGGATTCTTGTCCCCTTATGGGACAGATGAACTCCATCTGTCACCAGTAGACCCGGTGCCAAGAAAACTTCCCCATGGTCAAAACCCCCAAAGTTCTGTTGGTGGCATCAACCTCTAAGCCATGTGTTAATCACATCAATTTTTCCTTTGATATTGATTCCTGTCACTAGAGGGGTTGAGAACACCGCTTGTGCTCCCCAGCCCTCAAGCAATCTCCTCAAAGCCCTGAAGTCTTTTTAAATTGTTTTTTTCACTCCTGTGCATTGCCTCATCACTCCCAATCTGCATATCCAGCAGTAGGCAATAGTCTGATGATCACACCAAACTGGGGAGTCTTGAAGAAATGTCCCTAACCCCTGCCCGAGGCAAGCAGCAGACCTCCCTGCGGGATGGATCTGGCCTGCAAATTGGGCCTTCAGTTCCCCTGAGAAGGGAATCCCCTACTACTACCCCCTTTCTTTTATTCTTGTTTGCACTAGTCCTATGTCCTAGGTAGGTCCTGGGTAGCTGCGTGAATGGACAATAATCTTCATCCTCATTCATCCAGTCCTCTGTTTCAAGAGCCCTGTACTTGCCGTGTGTGAGCAGCTGGGAAGGCTACGGGGATTGGGAGTGGGCTTGCCTGCCTCTCTTGCCTCCTGGAGAGGGACCTGCCTCCATTCCCCCTGTCTCTTACCTATGTTCAGGCCTAAAATCTCATTTTTGACAATCTGCAACATCCTCTGAAGGGACAGGTTAACTAAAGTCAAATGTGCATAGCTGGGCATTATGTTTTTAACTGCATGCTTTAACGTGCATCTAAGGCATATCTTCTTTAACATAGTAGACTCCTCAACATAATTTTTTTCCAACCTACAGTGCCCATGAATTGCCTCCAATGGTTTTGTATCTGGAGAGTTTTTGGCAGTGGGGCAGGGGGCTGCCATCATTATATCTGCAAGACACATTGAAAAGCTCCCCCATCTCCAAGTCTGACTTTCCTCTGGCCAAGGCCAAACAGTGCCTCTGCGATAACATACTTATGAGAGGAAAATCCTGTTAGGGAAGTTCTTTTGGTTTAGAATTTTTTTTATTTTGTAAAACAGTGAGACCTGATAGAGAAAGCCATGCAGATGCCCAGGCCAATGTCTACATTGGACAGGGCATCTGCATTCTAAGGAGCAGGGCAGGCATACCAGTGAAGCCATTCCCCTTCAGTACATGGTGAGATGGCAGACTGAGCCTTTGCAGCCCTTAGAGATTAATGATGGTGAAGAATCCCACCTGCAGCCCATGGAGGACCCATGACTCTGAAGGAAGACCATGCTGGAGGAGTTTCATGCTGGGAGGACTATACTCTGTGGAAGAGACCTGTGCTGGTAGGAGAAGTTTGTGTCTCTTGTGGAACAGATGTCACCCTGTAGTAAGAGAGGACTCTATGAAGTTTTCACCAACTAGGAAGAAGTGGCAGAAACAGCACGGAATGGACTGGGTCTGACTGCAAATCCCATTCCCTACCCCTTGCGCTGCTGGGAGGGAGGAAGTAGCGAAGGGTCCCCCAGCAGAAGGGACTGGCTGGTAAAGGTGTTTTCAAGATCTGGTTGCATTTATTACTATCCTGCTCTGATTCAATTGGTAAACTGGCAGTGGTTTCATTGTTTAATTTATTTTATTTCCTCAAGTCTGTCTTTTGCCTGTGACCATAATCAGTGAGTGTGCTCTCTCTGTTCATTGTGTTGACCTTTGAACCTTCTGTTTCTCCTCCCTGTTCCACCACAGGAGAGTAGGAGCGAGCAAACAGCTGCTCATGCTGTGTTGCCAGCTAGGTGGGCTTAAATGGCAAGGGTGCCCTTTCCCCTAAACTCATTCTTTTATTGCCTCTTAATCTAGTCAGGATTTTATTTCTGTTTCTAAGTATGGAACTTAGATTTTATCAGCCTCAAAATATTTTAAATCATTTGACCACTAGATTTTACAAGTAAATCTAGTTTATAGATAAACAATACTTTGTGTTGATAGGTGTTGAGATTGAATCCCAGTAGCAAGCTAAAGCCCACACAGTAGTTCATTCACTCCCCCATGGCAGGAAAGGGAAGAGTTGGAAGGGTAAAAGTGAGAAAACTCATAGGTTGAGATTGCAACAGGTTAATTGATAAAGCAAAAACTCTGCACACAAACACAGCAAAATATGGAATTAATTGGCAGGCAAGTATTTACCCATTTCCAGTAAGGCAGGGCTTCAACACATGTAGCAGTTACTTGGAAAGATAAATAACATCATGCTGAACATCCCCCACTTCCTCCTTCTTATCCCAGCTTTTATTGTTGACTACAATGTCAAGTGGTGTGGAATATCCTTTTCTGTGTGTTGGAGTCAGATGTCCCAGATGTGTCCACTCCCAAATTCTTGTGCATTCCCAATCTACTCACTGATGGGGTGGTGGAAGAAGAAGAAAAGGCCTTGATGCTGTGTAAGCTCTGTTCAGCAACAGCTAAGACATCCTTGTATTATAAATACAGTTTTAATAACAAATCTAAAGCACAACACCAGTCTCAACGTTTGGAGTCTCTCAATGTTTTATAGTTTGGCAGCAAGTACTTTTTATCAGAAGCAAATGACAGTGCTCCATTTACTGGTAAATGAAATATCTTTAAAATTGTAACTAATTTTGATATCTTACTATGCAAAAAAAAAAAAAAAAAAAGAAAATTAGAAAATCATAATCTATGTTAATTTGTGAAAACAGTCCTATTGATTTTTCCTTCATCTGTACATGGGTAAAACTCTAGAAAACAGCTGTGCAGGATATTCTTTTTGTTGTATGTGCAATTGAATCAAACTCATTTTTATGAAGTAGAGGTGGAAAATTTTTCTTTATGATTATTATGAAAAAATCTGTCTGTATACCTACACCTTAAACAGCCCTCCAAGAACTAGATATTATACACTGAATTCAATGGCATATAGTTATGTGTATATATGTGCATATATATTAATTATCAAGATTCTGTCACAGTTTGGGGATTTTTATTTGGTTGGTTGGTTTTGTTGTTTGTTTTCTTTCTTATTTTTTTCTTCCCTTTTTTTTTTTGTACAAACAAGTTACTGGAAAGTATCACTTTCAGCTTCATTCTTTGTTTTCTTCTTGAGGAAATGAAGCTGATGTTTCCAAAGGGTTTTTTTTGTTTTAATATTGGGGGGGTTTAATTTATTTTTTCTGTGTTAAGAGATTGGAAGACACAGTCAGTAAATAGTCTTAAGACATTTGCAGATGTTCGTTTAAAGGCATTAAGAATAGCAGCAGATGTATTCTCTGGCAAACAGCAGAAGTAGCTGTGACCCTCTGTTTGTCCCTCAGAAAGCTAATTTACTAAACAATGAGGTGAATAATACTTGTTATGAAAAAATAGTTTCATTTGTCTGTGAAAGAACGTTACTACCATGAATGCACCGTCCAGCTGCAAAGAGAAACAAAGCAAAACCATTTTCCTGTAAGGACATATGCTATATGGAACTAAACAAATGCAATCCCTAAGGCATTCTTAACACCATGAAAGCAAAGGTAATAGTTATCTCAGAGGGTAAATCATTCCACAGATGGAGGAGAAAACAGCACTTTATTTTAGGTCAGATGGGCCTGAAGTAGCTGGTATTGGTACTAGTCGTTTTATGGGTGACAGAAACTTTGCCATGACAAGATATCAGGGAAGGGGGGAGACAGAGGCTCTTCTAGGAGCAACACTATGGTGTTAGAATGGTAGTAACCATGTGAAATGCATATCTATAATCTAAGATTATGTAGTCATTTGAGTCTTAACTGGAGTTTAAGAGCTCAGATGGTAGCAAACTGAAAATTCCTCCCTCACACTCCCCCTAATAAGGAAAAAGGAGAGAAAGAAAGAAAAAAAAAAGGGTAGGGGAAAAGAGAAGGAGGTAAATCTACTAAAAATTAATCTGGAGTCAGTTTGGAAGTAGGAGAAGTAGATTTTGTAACAGGGAGGGTTTACAAGGGTAAGAAATAAGGATAAATGGGAAAATATAGAAAACCAAGCTTGGGTGGCCTTTTATTTCCCTCAATGTATGTGCATTGTAGTCCTTTAGAGAAACGTGGATGCAGTAGGGAAAGACTAGGCCTGACCACATGGAAGAATCAGGAGGCTAACTGCGGCTGTTGGTCCCCTTGAACAGGCGAGGCAGAAGTAAAGAGAACAAATGGCCACAGGGTCTTCCTTTTCACAGGCTTGCTGGACAGGATGGGTGAGTGGAATGGACCACCTTTGACCTGGGGAACCCCTGCTCCTGGCAAGGGGAAACCAAATCCCTCTGTTCACCTGGATCAGGTTTCTTTTGTCCCCTGGGGGAAACAGGGCTCTTGAAGCCCTTCCCCCAGGATGGGTGTAACGCAGCACAGATTATTACTTTTGCCTCCTTCCATCAGTAGAGAATGAACTGGCATTTTTTCATTGCAGTCATCTTGAAGAAGGCATTTACCTTTCACCTTTGGTGTTGAGAATAAAGGCACCAATTTGCCCTTACTGGTTTTGAAGGTGGAAGTCCACTAGCTCAGATGCAGGCATTGACAATCTAGACATCTGAGGCCTGATTGCATTAGCTAAACACAGGCATCTCCTGCAATTTAATAGCTTGGGGGTAGTATGAGATATTTCTGTATGACAGGTATAACGTAGGATCCCTGGGAGATCTGGGTCTTTCTGAAGTGATAGCTTGACACCAGGTTGATTCACAAAGGAGTCCTAAATGGCCTTAAATTCCGATGCAAAGATAAAATAATTAAGTCCCTGAAGTTACGTGGTATTAATACCACCCTTTCTGGTTGTTAAACATTGATTGTTTGAAAATACATACCAGTAGGATCTAAAACATTTCAGTGCTGCATGTGTTTCACCATTGTCAGGGCCATTAATTTACATACTTAGTTACCAGCTTCAGTAATCCATAGTGCACTTTAACCAAGCACCTTGCGACTGATTGTTCACATATGCTAAAAATGCAACATTTCTTCATAATATGTTTCCATTAGTGAATTCTTCTGACATTCTTTATTCTGTTGCTGCCTGTGGTGGAGTAGGAAGGTTCCCCCCACACACACATAAAAGAATCCACAGCTAACTCAGCCGGAGAAGCAGATGAAAGCTGTATTTTACAAACAGATATGGAATGCAATGGATATGTACAAAAATATACAATATTTACAATATATACAGAAATATACAGCAATGTATGTAATACAGGAGACCTTTCCCCAACCCCCCTACGACCAGGGGGTTCAGCCTGTCCCTCCCTTCTCCCTCCCTACCTCCCCTTTTTCCCAAAAGGGTTAGAGAGAAAGAGAAAGGAAGGTAATTAAAAGGGGAAAACTTTGTTAAAGCACAAAAGCGAATGCAAAAGTTAGTTTTCTCTTATCTGGTTAGCAAGAATCGTCCCTGCGTAGCAAGCTGCTGCTTCAGAGAGAGAAACGGGCCAGCTCAAGTACAGGGGGAAGAAGAAGACTGACTGCCCCCCGCCCCGACTGAAAGACCAAGCCAGAACCTACAGCCGGGTTCCACCAATGAAATTGGATTAGCATATCTCTTGCTTTCATTCATATACCAAAATATTCAGCCAGAGTGTTCAGAAAGTGTCCTTCTCTTAAAGGCACAGCCTAAACCGGTCACACTACCCCATGACCATTCATTTTAAAGGAAATAAAGCAAATAAATTAATTCTGCATTTTGAGAGCTAGAATTTCAGTTGGCTTATATAAATATAATTTCACTGGAGTTAATGGAGTTTTCTAAGTTTATACAAATTGAGAGTTGACACAGAATGAGGTTATGCAATACATTTGACCAGTACAGCTTGATACTTTTGGTATGAGTACTGAATTTGGTCAAGTGAGAACAGCAAAAGTCAAACTTTCCAGCACTAATGAGGTTTTTATTTTCTTTGGACTGTGGTTACAGAATGACTTATGAGGTTCAGTGTTCCGCACCTGTCTGTCTTTCCTTCTTGTTGGGCTCCTGATCACTGCTAAGATCCCACAGTCAAGCTTTCCCACAAGAATTGCTTAACTCATGGCTTCTGGCTAGATGCTCAAGATTTCTTCTAAGTTTTCCAGCTCCTTGGCTGGCCTCCTTCACTGCTGGGTTTTCTTGGCTATCTGCCTCTGCTCAGTATTTTTTCTCTCTGTTTCACCTCTGCTCTCTGCTGTATGAAGTTCTTTTCTCTAATTGCTGAGTGGACAAGAGACCTATTTCTAAAACTTCCTCCTGGTTCTATTTCCCAAAATGATGGCTGATTATAATAATTTATTTCAGCTCCTCTTCTGCATATCCCTTGACAGGGAGCAGCCAAAGGACAGTGAATGTATTAAGAGAGAGATGCATGATTCTCAACTGGCCCAACACTAATATGTGGCAGCAACAATATTTGCTCTAAGACTTCCTGGGATTTGCAAGTTTTGAGGAGAGAGAAGGATAACTGGCAGAAGTCTGAGGGAGGTAGAGGCAAAATTGAAACAGATATCTGAAGAAACTTGGGCAGGGAAATACAGCATAGTGTCTATCAACATATAGAGGAAAAGCAGCAATCTAAAGATGAGCCTATCTAAGAAAAGCTGATAAACATGAAGATAACATTAGTAAAATCTCCAAAGAACTGTATTTCCTTTAATATTTTGCTTTGTTAGGAAATACACTGATTTAAATCTGCAAGTGGTTTAAATATAAAACTGATAGAAACACAGAGGTTGATTTGAACCTCATAAACTCAGTTGGAAGCAGGAATAACTTAATCAGAGTCAGTAAAAAGGAGTCCTAACACAAAAATGGAGTGAAAAGATAGTGCAAGGTAGCTTAGAAGTTTTAATAAGAAGGTATAATTCCTCAGTGTTGGAGCCTGGTGTTGTATATGACAGATGTCCATGATGCAAAGTGAGTATATATAGGCTAACAAAATAGAAGTCTCCACTCATTTTTGAAGATGTGTTTGATAATGTTTCCAGCAAGTGATCAGATAGAAGTTTTTGCTACATCTGTAATTCTCTAATAGCTGAAGGTGGCACAGAAGATCAATAGCATCTTGGCTTGTATCAGGAATATTATGGCCAGCAGGAGCAGGGATGTAATTCTGCCCCTGTACATGACACTGGTGAGGCCTCACCTCAAGTACTGTGTGCAGGTCTGGGCCTCTCACTTCAAGAAAAATATTGAGGTGCTGGAGTAGGTCCAGAGGAGAGCGATGAGAGTGGTGAAGGGACTGGAGGGAAAGTCATATGAGGAGAGGCTGAGGGAGCTGGGGTTGTTCAGCCTGGAGAAGAGGAGACTCAGGGGGGACCTTCTCGCACTGTACAATTACCTGAAGAGAAGTAGTAGTAAGGTGGGGGTCAGGCTTTTCTCCCAGGCAACTAGTGACAGGACAAGAGGGCATGGCCTGAAGCTATGCCAAGGGAGGTTTAGGTTGGATGTGTGGCAGTTTAGGCTGGGTGCCTTCTGTTACTGCCACACAAGCTACACCTCTTGTGTCCCATGGGTCCAGCCCAGTAGGTGGACACAACAAGCTGCATATTTCATACCCATAATATCCTGCACCGTATAAATCCATCTGCAAAGTCTTTCTCTTCCTCTTCCCTCTGCCCCATAGGAGATGCTCCCTATCAGGTAAAGCTGGGGGAGTATCTCAAGGCCTCTTAGACCTGGCCAGCTGAGACTAGCCTAGCAGTGGGGGTGGGGAGGATAAAGAAAGAGCCCTTGGGGGGTCTTGGATATACCCTCAGGTGGGGAAAAGGGAAGTGTTGGGAGGCTTTGGGTGTGCTATAGGGGACTCTGTATGCTTTTGGTTTCTTTTGTCACTATGCTTGTAGCTTCTGTAAAACACTAATTGCTTTCCTGTTTAAACTTTCCATCACTTCTGAAATCCATTTGTATGAGTCATTCTTTTGCCCCTCTCAGGGGCAAGAGAGGATCTGCCTGGCCTCAAACCAGGACAGGATGTTAGGAAGCACTTCCTTATGGGAATTAGGCACTGGAATGGACTGGTCAGGGAGGTGGTGGAGTAGCCATCCCTAGCAGTGTTTAAGGAAAGACTGGATGTGGCGCTTAGTAAAATGGGCTGGTCAATGCTATAGTGTTGGGTCATAGGCTGGAGTTGATGATCTCAGAGGTCTATTCCAGCCTCAATACTTCAGTGATTCAGTGCTATATCTTAGAAAGAAGAAAGACTAGAGAAAAGCAGAAAACTATGACTAAAGGGATAAAAGAGCATGAGTAATGAAGGAAATATTCTAAATAGGAACATACTAGAGTGAACATGGGAGAAAGATACAGAAATGTTCATTAGCAGAAATTTACAACTAAAGCTTTCATACTGCATTTGAAATTCCTGAATTTTCTGTAGAACAGTACCAACATACAGCAAAATAAATACAGCAAAATAATACAACAGTCAGTTTCTAGATATGACTAATTTAAAATATTTTCATGACAACAAATAATATAATGTTCCACATAACTTTTATAACGTTAGAGTTATAAAAGGAACCAATAACTAGTTATTGTAAGAATCATAATAATTTCTAATCGATAATAAAGCTGAAATACATATATGTAGTTAGTTCAGAAGAACAGATAGAATCTGTTACCATTAATGTGTCTGATCTTGATGTTGTGAACTTGTGCCAAAACCAAAATATGTTTTAAGTAAGAAACACATATACTCGATTTGCTTTCTTCAGGTAATCTCCATGTTTAATTCTCACTTCGTGCACTAGGGGTTCCCTTTCCCTCCTGTTATGCTGACGTTCCAAAAAAGTTTAACACATAAATTTAGGCTACCAGGAAAAAACATTGTGTGGTTTTGATTTGCTGCTATTTTAAGTAAAGGAATTTATTCAGCACGTTAAGCTTTCACTGTATGGAGGATTTAAACTATAATCCTGTCTCTAATAGAAGGATATGTAGTATTACCCTGTATTTTGAATCCATGCATTTACAGATATAAATATGTTTAAAAATTATTGACTTGTATGTGAATGGTATTAACTAAAAAAATCATAAATTTACACACCTGTATTTTGATTATTTCTTTTACTAAATCCCAGTTCAAAACAGAAAGACACTATTACAGGGTTGCAATAAAGTAATACATACAAGAATGAACAGATATGATAGAAAAAATCAGATTTTTTAAATTCCCCCCCCCCTTTTTTTTGTAAACAAAACATATAATCCTAGGGATTAAAATCAAGTCAATATAGCTATTAAAACAATGTGCTGTTGTGTTTTCTTTTGCAAATATTAAAAACTTAATCCATCAAACTATATGTGCTGATCCTATACTATATTTGTTCACATTTATTACATAATACAGCAGAGATTTTGGTTGGTTGATTGTTTGGGAGTAGTATCACCAAAGTTTTGAGATGCCTTTTAAGGCTGAGACTCACTTCTGTTTGATGATTAACTTTACCCTCTCAGAAGTTTCTGTTTCACATTTAGAACAAATCTGCCAGTAAAGGGAATATTTTTGACGAGGACTGGGACAAACAAACTCTAAAAGCATATCACATTTGTCCAGAATGTTACACTATTCTAAAAGTAACAATGGAAAGTTGCATTCAAATTTTCTCTTTAATCAAAACTCTTGAAATATTAATTAATTAATTATGGAAGCAAATAGGCTGTAGTGTAATGATGCTTTAACTTAAACCCCCTCCTGTTTGTTTCTGTCTACATCACTTTCTATGCACTGAAGTCTAGAGCAGTACAAGTAGGTCTAAATGACAGACTGAAGGCATGTATTAGATAAATGTGTATAAATACCAACTCAGCAGAGACCTAGCTAAAGCAGTAGATGATCCAAACAGGTTTTCACTTGATGAAATGTAGGTCTCTTTGTTAGAGTGAGCTGAATATTTCTCCAGACTCTCTTGGCTTCCTTAATTAGATTTCCATTTTGACCATAGTGGGAGCTAGCTAGACACCTTAACTACAAAGGCACATATATATAGTCATGTAGCTGCAGTTAGGACCTGAACCATCTTCCTAGAGTGTGATAAGAGAAAATACTGTTTTCCCTCTCTAATTTCAGGTAGGAAATAACATTATGGGCTTAATTCCTTTGCTCACACACAACACATTCCATTCCACTGACAAAGGTCTTGGTAACTAAGACTTTTGCACAGCTCTTGCACATATAATACAGGACCTTCAATGAGACCCATGCCCCTCTAAATTGGAGACTGAAGCCTGTATACTACTGCGTCTCAAAAAGCACTTTTATCCAAATGTAAGCAAATGAGTAAAACCCTAAGTTTCTTTTAAGTGTTAAAAGAAAGTATATGCACTTCAATGAAACAAAGGAGTAGCTACATCTAGAGACTTACCTATCAAGATGTGATACAGCATACTCTGCAGTGAGTGTGTCTTTCACCCATCCTCAGGTGAATCTTGACATTCAGAGAACACACAAAGGTCCCTTTGCATACCAGTCGTGATGTACTAGAAGAAATTTGCTGCCCTCAAAGTCTGCATTCTAATAAAGCTTCTAGTAGTGTTATCTCCAGGCCTGGGAATTGATAAGCATGCCCATCTCAATCTGGAAATGGGAAAGGAGACATGGTCCTTTTGAACATTCCCATGAGTGAAATTAAGATACAAATGAGGTCATATATGAAAATGAGACTACTTATTACATACAAACAAAACAGAGAAAGAAGGAAAATAAAAGGGAGAGGGAAAGAGAGAGAAAATGGAAAAAGATATATTGAGAGAGAGTTATTACCCCAGGGGTCCTTCTTTGGCAGGACTGGGGAGACATTCCTGAGCTGATGATGATGATGTTCTGCTGTCCCTCTGGCTGACATTCCTCCAGCTTGTGACATCCTGGGTGACATTCCCCCAGCTTGCAATGTCCCAAGTCACATACCCCACCTAAGATGGCATATACTGTTTCTTCCAACCTTGGTGATTCTGTGATTCTGTGATTCATTCATCATAGCTCCACCTGTCCCACGCCCTTTTCACATTACAGTGCATATGTGACTTGAAGGTGCCTCCCAGTGGGCTTACAAGGATCTGCCTTTCTTAGCCATCCACCACACCCCCTGGACAACTGCTATCTCAGTGGGCAGAGCTGAGACATCAGACTGGTCATTCACAATGAACTTATGTCCTCTTTTGTCTCAGTACAAAGTCAAAGGACTTTATTTAAACAAGTATCTACACCATCAGATTTTTCTGGTGAGTTTTACTTGATGCTTTATTCAGAAAAAGTGAGAAAATTAACTTCAGAAATCCTATATAGCATTGGTGATAAATAATTTATTTGGAAAAGCATGTTTCCTAAAGAGATGAGAGCCATATGCAAGTAATTTGTTAAAGCAAGGATACAGAAGACACAAGTTATGAAGTCATCATGACATCATCTGGAAAGTGTGATTCTCTGCATATGTAATATTGCAGGGCTGACAAAGTAACTTTTGAGAGATATTCATTTTTGTCTGAAAATACTCATTAAAGCCCGAGGAATAATATTTAATGTAATAGACTACATCATGGCACAAAAAAATATATCTAGTTTTCTTGTTTGTAAATGTAAAGAAGATGGTGTCAGTTTTTGAAGCACTACCTAACAATTCAGAATTTAGAACACACAGGCCAGATTCACACTGTAAGTATATATTACTAATTTGTGTGTGTGCATATTAACGTTAATGAAACTACTGATATCCATGTTTATATTCACCTATCCATGGGTATGGAATTCACTATGTTAATGGATTTATTTCATCATTATCTTTTTCCCATTTAACTAGCATACACCTGACAGTAATGGGTCCAGCCCTATTCAGCATAGTCGTCAATAATCTGGACAAAGGGATAGAGTGTACCCCCAATAACATTGCTGATCAAACAAAACTGAGTGGACTGGCTGACATTCCAGAAGGCTGTGCCACCATCCAACATGACCTGGATGGGCTGTAGAGTTGGGTGAGCAGAAATCTAATGAAATTTAATAAGAGCAAGTGTAAATTGAATCATAGAATCATAGAATCATAGAATCAATAAGGTTGGAAAAGACCTCAGAGATCATCAAGTCCAACCTGTCAAGACCTCCATCATGTCAAGACCTCATGACAGCTAAACCATGGCTCCAAGTGGCACACCCAAGCCTTTCTTGAACACCTCCAGGGATGGTGACTCAACCACCTCCCTGGGCAGCACATCCCAATGGCCAATCTCTCTTTCTGGGAAGAGCTTTCTCCTCACCTCCAGCCTGAACTTCCCCTGGTGCAGCTTGAGACTGTACTGCATCTGGGGAAGAACCATCCCACACATCAGTACAGATTGGGTGCCAAGCTCTTGGAGAGCAGCCCTGAGGAAAAGGACCTGGGAGTCCTGCTAGACAACAGGATGAGCATGATCTGGCAATGTGCCTTCCTGGCCAAGAAGCCAAATGGTGTCCTTAAACATATTAAGAGTGTGGCTAAAAGATAACCTTACGAAGAAGTTTATCTTCCCCCTCTACTCTGCTATGGTGAGGCCTCACCCAGAATACTGTGTCAAATTCTGGATACCTCATCAGAAGAAGGACAAAGAACTGCTTGAGAGAGTCCAGTGCAGCACCACTAAGGAGATCAGGGGACCAGAACATTTACCGTATGAGGAAAAGCTGAGAGAGCTGGGTCTGTTTAGTTTGGAGAAGATGAGACTGAGGTCAAATCTTATAATTCTTAGAGATGTCTAAGGGATGAGTGTCAGGAAGATGGGGGCCAGAATCTTCTCAGTCTTCCCCAGTGGCAGGACAAGAGACAATGGACATAAACTTGAACACAGGAATTTCCATCCAAACATGAGAAGGAACTTCTTTACTTTGAGGGTGGCAGACTGCTGGAACAAGCTGCTCCAAGAGGTGCTTGAGTCTCCATCTCTGGAGACTTTCAAGGCTCACCTGCACACATTTCCATGTCATCTGCTTCAAGTGATCCTATTCTGGCAGTAGGGTTGGTCTTAATGATCTTCAGAGGTCCCTTCCAATCGTTATCATTCTGTGATTCTGTGATTCTGTGATTCTATGATATAATAAAATATTACTGCATTCTATTACCACCTCTATTATAAATCATACCAAACAGCAATGACTACTCTTTCAGTGTTTTAAATAATAGCCTGTGTGAAAGTGAAGAAAAATTTAAATAACATAATCTTTTATTATACAAAAATTTTTGATTGTGAACTTAAATAATATCTCCTGGTCTTCTGACAGTAAAAGACTTTATACTTTCAGTACCATTGATAAGCAGACTGACATGCCCTGATTTAAGCTATCTGGGAGTCATAAGAATAGAATAGAATAGAATAGAATAGAATAGAATAGAATAGAATAGAATAGAATAGAATAGAATAGAATAGAATAGAATAGAATAGCATTAACCAGGTTGGGAAAGATCTTTTTGTTCACTGAGTCCAACCTATCACCCAACACTATCCAATCAACTAAACCATGGCACCAAGTGCCCCATCCAATCTCTTCCTAAACACCTCCAGTGATGGTGACTCCACCACCTCCCTGGGCAGACCATTCCAATGGCAAATCACTCTTTCTTTGAAGAACTTCTTCCTAACATCCAGCCTAAACCTCCCCTGGTGCAGGTTGAGACTGTGTCCTCTTGTTCTGGTGCTGGCCACCCAGGAGAAGAGACCGACCCCCGCCTGACTATAACCTCCCTTCAGGGAGTTGTAGAGAGCAATAAGATCTCCTCTGAGCCTCCTCTTCTCCAGGCTAAGCAACCCCAGCTCCCTCAGCCTCTCTTCATAGGGCTTGTGCTACAAACCCCTCACCAGCATTTCTGTTTTTCTCTGTACACATTCCAGCAACTCAACATCTTTCCTAAACTGAGGGGCCCAGAACTGGACACAGGACTCAAGGTGTGGCCTAACCAGCGCTGAGTACACGGGCACAATGACCTCCCTGCTCCTGCTGGTCATATTATTCCTGATACAGGCCAGGATGCCATTGGCCTTCTTGGCCACCTGGACACACTGCTGGCTCATGTTCAGCCTTCTATCGACCAGTACCCTCAGGTCCCTTTCTGCCTGGCCGCTCTCCAGCCACTCTGATCCCAGCTTGTAGCACTGCATGGGGTCATTGTGGCCAATGTATAAAACCAGGCACTCTAGATGTGTTAAATCTCAAACCCGTGGACTGTGTCCATCTGTCCAGCCTGTCAAGGTTCCTCTGCAGAGCTTTCCTACCCTCTAACAGATGAACACCTGCCCACAGCTTGGTGCCATGTGCAAATTTACTGATGATGGACTCAATACCCTCATTCAGATCATCAGTAAAGATACTGAACAGGATGGGGCCCAGCACTGACCCCTGGGGGACACCACTAGTGCCTGGCTGCCAGCTGGATATGGCACCATTCACCACCACTCTCTGGGCTCGGCCCTCCAGCCAGTTCCTAACCCAGCACAGAGTAATGCTGCCTGAAAATTATTCATATGCTTCACATATTTTAAAAGTGCTTCAGTTTAGAAGCAATACAGATAGCTAACCTGCCCCTAAACCACATTTTTAAGAATCAGTTTTTATAAGGCAGCATAAGCTTAGTATGTGATGCCTATTATATGATCATGTGTTTGACTGTGTGCACCCATCCTTTATTTGACAATCACCTGTAACATTTTTAGCATGCATTACAATTGAGTTCTGTTATATGCACAACAATACAGAGTATTGGTTGGTTTAAACTGGTATTGTACTACTGGAGTCAGTGAACAAGTATTTGACTTCAGCGAAGCTATGCTGATTTATCTTTCCAGAAGACAGTATCACAGTATCGCTAAGGTTGGAAGAGACCTCAAAGATCATCAAGTCCAACCTGTCACCACAGACCTCATGACTAGACGATGGCACCAAGTGCCACATCCAATCCCCTCTTGAACACCTCCAGGGATGGTGACTCCACCACCTCCCTGGGTAGCCCATTCCAATGACGAATGACTCTCTTGGTGAAGAACTTTCTCCTCACCTCGCGCCTAAACTTCCCCTGGCACAGCTTGAGACTGTGTCCCCTTGTTCTGGTGGTGGTTGCTACAGAGAAGAGACCAACCCCTTCCTGGCTACAACCACCTTTCAGGTACTTGTAGAGAGCAATGAGGTCACCCCTGAGCCTCCGCTTCTCCGGGCTAAACAACCCCAGCTCCCTCAGCCTCTCCTCATAGGGCTTGTGCTCAAGGCCTCTCACCAGCCTTGTTGCCCTTCTCTGGACACGTTCAAGTGTCTTGATGTCCGTCCTAAACTGAGGGGCCCAGAACTGGACACAGTACTCAAAGACTTATTTATCTTTCAAGACTGATTTATCTTTCCAGAAGACTCACACCACTCTGTGGAAATACATTTAACTGCAACAAATTTTGTTAGCACTTGATTTTGCCACAAGAATCCTTCACTGATCACGGTAAATACTTTTCCTTATTAATGACTCTTCCTAAATGTTAATCAAAGATCCTACACTTCAGTGTACATCAGAAATATATTTCTGATAATTAAAGATATGTTCATGAGGTTATATTACTTTCAATTATCTCAAATAAGATAAGTCATATAAGAAGAAATAAAAAATGTATATATATAAGATTAAGTTTTAAGATAAATAATGTCAATATCTGCATCATGCATCACTGCCTGTACTTGCACTCAAGCTGTGGAATTCTAATATCTTTTTTCATTTATACATCAGATAGCACTGAAGGAATATTAAACCATATGCTGAAGAATGTTTTAATTAGCTAATTTTCATTGTCTTGAAAATGTCCTCTTGTAAATATGAAGAAGCCAACCTATCTTAAGTGCTGCTCTGAAACTCCAGAATTCATAGATACCAGGATAGTTGCTGGCTGCCTTCCATGTTGCATGTCATGTCACAAACAAAACATTTTACTGGTTTTGATTGAGAATTTGGATACCATTGAATTAGGAAAGAAAAATAAACCCAAAAAACCAAGCACAAACCCAGAAAAAAATCAGTGCATGAAGATGGTGAAGATTAGGATGAAGAAAACATATTTATGACACCTTGTCAGTTACTTCAGTCCTTTCAAACTGTGAGTGTATGAGGGAATTTCAGAAGGCATTAAATGATCTAAGCCACATTTTGAGAATGTCAGATATCCTCACATGTTTAGATGACTTCATTTGTTTCCATAAAACATCGGAAGAACATCTGGCAGGAGGAGAAAGGCTTCTCAAGCTTTTTAAGGACTAATGGTTTAAACTTGAGCAAAACAAATGTCAGTTTGCAAGGGATCACATTACCTTCTAAGGATATTCATGCAGATGGACAGAAACCTGCCTCAGAAACAGGATATTAAGAAATATTAAATAGTTCCTGGAAACATGGATGCAAAATCTTGTGCAGATTCTTGAGGACATATATAAAATTTTCCAAAGCAGCCAACTAAAAGCAGCTTTGTTGTGACGCAAAAACATGAGAAATCTTGATGTCCTGAAAAGTTTTAAATCCACTCTTTGTTTATATTCCTGAAAATATAATAGCAGCCTGTAGATATCTGTGATTCCTCATAAATTCATGTCAGTGCTATGTGATATCATGATCTTAAAAGTTTGTTCACTAGAGAAAGATATAACCTATGGCGTAGGCTGGGGAACTCTGTACTCCTTGAAAATGTAGAGCCACTACTGAGCCCATAGCACCAGACTTGAGAAAACAAAATATAGAAATATCGACAGAAGAATGTAGAAATGAATGTTGATGGCAAATGACTTGGACATAGAGACATCTGGAACCCTCAGTTTAGGAAAGATGTTGAGTTGCTGGAACATGTCCAGAGAAGGGCAATGAAGTTGGTGAGGGGTTTGGAACATAAGCCCTATGAGGAGAGGCTGAGGGACCTGGGGTTGCTTAGCCTGGAGAAGAGGAGACTCAGAGGTGATCTTACTGCTCTCTACGACTACCTGAAGGGAGGTTGTAGACAGGCCGATGTTGGTCTCTTCTCCTGGGCATCCAGCACCAGAACAAGAGGACACAGTCTTAGGCTACACCAGGGGAGGTTTAAGCTGGATGTTAGGAAGAAGTTCTATACAGAGAGAGTGATTGCCCATTGGAATGGACTGCCCGGGAGATGGTGGAGTCACCATCATTGGAGGTGTTCAGGAGGAGACTTGATGGGGTGCTTGTTGCCATGGTTTAGTTGTTTAGGTGGGTTGGATTGGTTGATAGGTTGGACGCAATGATCTTGAAGGTCTCTCCCAACCTGGTTTATGCTATTCTATTCTATTTTAGTCAATTCGATTCTATTCTATTCGATTCTATCAGCAAAGTGATGTTGTTTTGAAAGACAGGAAGAAGATCCTGTTAACAAGTATGTGAGGAGGAAGTTCTTCACCATGAGAGTGGTGAAGCCCTGGAATGGGTTGTCCAGGGAGGTGGTTGAGGCCCCATCCCTGGAGGTGTTTAAGAGCAGGCTGGATGAGGCTCTGGCCAGCCTGATCTAGTGTGAGGTGTCCCTGCCTATGGCAGAGGGTTGGAACTAGATGATCCTTGTGGTCCCTTCCAACCCTGACTGAGTCTATGATTCTATGATTCTATATGGATAAAGTTGCAAACATAATAACTATATAGTCATGATAGTAACTGTGCCTGTGGAAAAAAATTCATTAAATGAAACTCTGGAAAAGACTGAGATACTTTTTATCAAATATTAAATTACTTAATAAACACACATAATGTGGTAAGTAGTACAGAGGGGGGAAATAAAAAGAGCAGATAACAGGTTTATTATTTTTCCTATTTATAAAACATACAGATGTCAAAATGGGAGGCCATGTGGATTTCTAATAATCGATTCTCTCACAGTGCAGAAATGCCAGAACTTAGAAAGACCTGAAGAAAAGGATCAAGAGATGCTTGTGAATCAAGGGTACTCAAAGTAGTCAAAGTAATAGCAAAACTTATTCTTTAAACACACAGTGGCAGTCATACAAACAGATGCTATACTTCCAAATCTAACCTTATCTCTGATCTTTTTGGAGAGAAAGTAAACATTTTTGGCCCTTCTGATACATTTAGAACAGGTCACAGATGACAAGTTTATTAATAGAGTATCTGGAAAGGATTTTAAATCAATCTGGTAATTACTTTGATACAAGAAAAGATATGAATTAAATACTCCACAGATCATCATAGGAGATACTGTTCCTTAATAGAGACTGAAGATAGTAGAATTACACCTAGTAACCAGAAATTAAATCACAAGATTATGGGAACGCCATGTCCACCACAAATGGACAAATGCTCTTCTTTTTCTGGCCTTCTCACTTCAGTGCTGGTTTTTGTATGATGCTGTCCAAGACAAAACTAAAGTAGGAGGTTTGACATTGTGTGAATCTCTGGCACAGTACATATCTTGCAAATAAGCTGTTGTTACTTACCAAAATGGTTCGCCTTGAGGATGAGATAAAAGTAGAAAAGTGGTGAATTTGGTTTTAGAGATGGCATTCTTTTTCTCCTAGGGCATATCAAAGGTAAAGATATAATGACAAAGCATGAATAAATGGGTATAAAGTGGCCACGACTAGGGGGAATGGAATGAAGCTGGGGGTGGGGAGATTCAGGCTGGACATGAGGAGGAAGTTCTTCACCATGAGAGTGATGAAGCCCTAGAATGGGTTGTCCAGGGGGTGGTTGGGGCCCCGTCCCTGGAGGTGTTTAAGACCAAGCTGGATGAGGCTCTGGCCAGCCTGATCTAGTGTGGGGTGTCCCTGCCCATGGCAGGGGGTTGGAACTAGATGATCCTTGTGGTCCCTTCCAATCCTGACTGATACTATGATACTATGATACTACGAAATTACAGCAAAGATCGTAACTCTGTTGGAAGGAACAAGATCAGAATCAGAATTTCACCAAAATAAGTGGAGACAAGGAATATAACTGCTTCCGGATGGAGTCCCGAAGTCTTTTATTAGTGTAAAATAACGTAAGCCAGAACTCCAACAGGAAAACAGAGTTGGTGGATGGCAAATTGAATACACATATTTTCTAGATTTTATAATGCTTTCAGGATACTATTTAAAAAGTCAAAATAATCAATTTGAAAGGGGAAAAAAAGCTGTATTTCCTCATTCCATATTTCAAATAAATAAATAAATATATGAATGTATACTTTTTTGGTCAGATGATGTAAGATGTATTTATTTTATGTATCATGGGTATTAATTGTATTTATGGTGAGTGAAAAAAAGAAAGGTAAGCAATTTTTAAATTCCATAGTTCCTGACACAAACACTGTGGAAAATGGTTTTACAACTGTTAAATATTATAATTGGTCGACCAGCGTAAGTATTTAGCTTGCCATTTGATCTTAAAAGTCAAGTTATCTTATTTGTAGGTAAACCCTCCGAAATTTTGTGACATTAAGTGTTCTCATTCCTTCTGCTATGATTATAATCAAGGCAGACACTTCATACCTTGTCTTCTAAAGTAAATGAATTTGATGATTTGGCTCTGAATATGAGGATAGTCACACAAACCTGTAAATTATTTGTGGCACTGGCAATAGTCTTGTGCTTTTTCCTTTCTATGACTCTTCTGTACTTCATCAAAAATTGATCACCATGTGCAATTACCTATCTGAACACTGGTTTCTGCATCACACAAACTTGATTTAAGTTAGAGGCTAGAGTCAGTCCTTCAGCTAGTCTATTGAACTTTTGATTTTTTGATCATTTAATATCACCTCATGTGCTAGAGGAGATTAATCGCTGCAGTACTATTCACAAACATGCTTTCAGTTCCCTGAGCTTCCAAAAAAATTATATGCAACTTCTGAAATGCCAGTGGACTACAAAGAGTAAATTTCATTCAAATAGACCAGCTGCTGCTGACAAATTACAGAGTATCTTAAAATATGGTGTTTGGAGTAAAACTACCATACTCCTTACCCTTTTTAGCCTTTTGAATGCCTGAGTACTTATTGAAAATGTAAGGAACTTGCAGTCTTTTTTGTTTGGATGGGTTTTTTTGTTTGTGGGGGTTGGTTTGTTTGGGGGGCTTTGTTTTTTTTTTAACAGTAAAATTCTCTATGTTCACAAGCAATAGACTGAACAGCATATTGCATAAGTTTTATGTAATATCAGGTTTCCCCTAGTATGGAAACTCTGTTAATGGATATGCAACCTTTAAAATAATTTTTCAATGTGTATGAAAGACCTGCACCACACCAGAGGAGACTCATGTATCTAAAGTCTACTCATTACAATAGGATGCAATTATTTTTAGCAGCATCAAACTCTAAATGTCTGTCTTATCTATGGATGCCATCTGAAAGAATAAACACATACGCTTATGAATGGACTGAGAAACTCTGGACACCCAAATTAATTCCAGAATTGAATTGATATTGTATCTCCATACTGCATATTTTTTGAATACAATGATTTTCATTGCAATCTTCTGCTGAGAAAACCAGCCACTAGCAAGTGCTAAGGCAAAATACAATTTAAGAGGATCCTGTGAACACTTAAACTCTAAACCTGCCTTAAGCAGAAACAACCCAATATCCTGCATTTAAAATTAAAATATATTTCTCCTTTGTGAATAGCTAACTGGAGCCAAGGACACATCTGTTACAAGGATTCAACCTCATTTTTTTGTGCTCAGCATTCCTGAAAAAGTATTCCAAGAAAGATAATTTGCAAATGTGTGTCTACAAAGAACTTTGTATTATTCATTTGTTATTTTATCTTAAATATTATGTACCTACACTGCTTATCATTATGCTCAATTAAATAAAACTGACTCTGGCCTGATGTGATCATTAAAAAAAAAAAAAGGCATTAATGAGAGAATATGTTATGGGAGTGACAGAAGAATGCAGCTATATATTTTGATGAACAGTGAATGTTCAGTGACCCAAGACAGAGGAAGCTATAAATGATTCATAACTGAGAAATTCTGTAGCTTGGGTAATTTAATACATGGAGTTCTATCTAATTAAAAGTAAGTACAGTACAGTATCTACTCTGGTCTTAGCTCTTTTATTGGGTCCTGGTTTCAATAAAATTATTTTCATGTGATCCACATTGCTATTTTAAGGGTCTCTGTATAGTATATTGGTTGATTTATTATTATCTGATTTGCACATTGAAAACGGTTACTCTCAAGAGAATTACAATGGGATTTGATTCAGATGTCAATAAATAACAGAAAAGCACTGAGATCTCAGCACAGTTTGCATCTTTTTGTGGAGCTTTCCAGATTTTGTTACTTGCAGAAAATATTTTCCAACTCTAAAGGCATAACTCTACAATTTGTGACCTTTAAAACTTATTTATTCATTTTTCTATGTATATAGTGAAGAGCTAAGTCTGTATTGAGGAGTATGACTGTTCTTGTGGGCATTCCTACTGTAAAGGCATGCTACAGAAATATTTCCAATACTCTTGTATGGTACCTGAAAAAAAAAAAAAAAAAAAAGAAAAATCTGTTATTTGCTATATGTATAAATATAGACTGGATCTGCAAATATGTGTATGCACACATAAATTTATCTGAAAGCTTTCAACACTAAGTTGTAAAGCTAAATCCTCAGGTGCCTCATAATTAAACCTTGTAATTTGTAATTCCTAGACACTTGGCACTCTCAGGGAAATCCAAACTCCAGGTTAAGGGAAATTAGAGAGAAAATCCAGAAAACTTTCAAATCCTAGCCCGGAGACTGCAAAACTAGGCAGAAGGAACTTCTCTACAGATTAGGAATCTGAATGGAACTGCCTGGGGATTCTCTGGACCATGAGGAGTTAACAGCTCTTTCCTGGAGAAGGCTGCCTACAAATGTATCCTTGAAAAAATAAAACACACAAACAAACCAAAACTACACAATAGTCATTGTGTAACTATTCATTACACAAAAACTGGCAACCTAAAATAAATTACTGTAACAAAAGAATATTACTCCAGTTGAAGGACAGCAACTTTTAAAATACCTTGAGACTGACAATGTCATGCAGGATTTAGATGGAAGTATGGGTGTGCATTATGTTTTGAGGCTGGATGCCTTTAAGAACAATAGGGAAGTCTTCCAGGAGGACCAGAAAACTGTAAAATTGTTATCCTATCCCATAATTCTGCTATGTCTAAGTTGGCTGAATGGTCAATTCTGTTTCTTTTCTCCCTTCTCTCTGCTCCTGGGAATGTGTGAGCTTTCAAAGTGTGAGTGTAGCCAGCAGGTCGAGGGAGGTGATTCTTCCCCTCTACTCCACTCTGATGAGACCCCATCTGGAGTACTGCATCCAGTTCTGGAGCATCTATTACAAGAAAGATATGGATGTACCAGACTGTGTCCAAGGAAGGGCCACAAGGATGATCAGAGGGCTGGAGCACCTCTCCTATGGAAACAGTGTTTTGGCTGTTCAGCCTGTAGAGGAGAAGGCTCCGAGAAGACCTTATTGTGGCCTTCCAGTATCTGAAGGGGGCCTACAAGAAAGCTGGTGAGGGACTTTTCAGGATGTTGGGTAGTGTTAGGACTAGGGGGAATGGAGAAAAAGTAGAAATGGGTAGATTCAGGTTGGATGTTAGAAAGAAGTTCTTTACCATGTGAGGGTGGTGAGAATCTAGAACAGGTTGCCCAGGGACGTGGTGGAAGCCTCATTCCCGGAGCTTTTTAAGGCCAGGCTGGATGTGGCTCTGTGAATCCTGATCTAGTGTGAGGTGTCCCTGCCCATGGCAGGAGGGTTGGAACTAGACAATCCTTGAGGTCCTTTCCAACCCTAACAATTCTATGATTCTATGATCTCTAGTGTGGGGGAGGATTTTGGGCTTATCTGCAGCCTTAAGAGCTTTGGCTAATTTTGTCTGTGCAATCCTGGCCTGGTTGGGCCTAATGAAAGGAGGCATGGTGGGGGAGGAGGGGGAATCAGAGAAAAAAGCACTGAGGTCTGAGTACTAAGGCATTTGAGAAGAAGTTGAAGAGCTGTATCTCACTCCTTTAAACTAAGACAGTGTGCTTGCATGTAGAAAGGCTCTACAGATGGACCTGGGCAGGCTGGATTGATAGGTCAAGGGCACTGTATGAGACCGAACAAGGTCCAGAACCTGGGTCCTGCACTTCCATCACAACAACCACAAGCAACCACAAGCAACCACAGGCTTGGGGCACAGTTACTGGCAAGATGCCTGGTAAACAGGACCTGAGGGTATTGGTCAATAGCCAGCTAAGTATGAGCCAGCAATTCATTCAGGAGGCCAAGAAGGACAACAGCACCCAGTGAGCCCAGCAGGACTAGGGAAATTATTGTCTTTCTCTAGCCAGCAATGGTGTGGCTGCACCTTGAATTAAGTTTTGGTCACTGCTGCTTCCAAAGAAGGGCAATGAGCTGGTGAAAGGTCTAGAGCACAAATCTTATGAGGAGCAGTTGAGGGAGCTGAGGTTATTTAGCCTGGAGTAAAAGACAGACCTTATTTACTACTATCTGAAAGGAAGTTGTAGCAAGGTGAGTGTTGGTCTCTTTTCCCAAGCAACAAGTGATACGACAGGAGGAAATGGTATCAGTTTGTAGCATGGGAGGTTTAGATGGAATATTAGGAAATATTTCTTCACTGAAATAGTTGTCAAGCATTGGAATCCAAGCATGTGGTGTAGATATTCCTGCATGTATTTAAAATATGTAAAGATGTGGTACTTAGGGACATGGTCTAGCTGTGGACTTTGGCAATAATAGGTTAGTAGGCTTGATAATCTTAAGGATCTTTTCCAACGTAGATGATTCTATGATTCTGTAACAAAAGCATATTTGATTTTGTCACAGAATCACAGAATTAACCATGTTGGAAAAGACACTCAAGTCCAACCTATCACCCAACACCATCTAATCAACTAAACTTGGCACTTAGTACCTCATCTAGTCTTATTTTTAATGCTTCCAGGGACAGTGACTCCACCGCCTCCCTCCAGTGGCAAATCACTCTTTCTGTGAGGAATTTCTTCCTAACATCCAGCCTAAACCTCCCCTGATGCAGCTTGAGACTGTGTCCTCTCATTCTGTCACTGGTTGCCTGGGAGAAGAGACCAACCCCCACCTGGCTACAATTAATTTTTTTTTTTTTTTAAGTGCCTGGGAATATCATAGAACAGATACTCCTAGATGCTCTAGTAATAGATTTGGTGGATGGACTGTTCAGTTGATTTGATGGGGGCTGAATTAACGAGGCAGGAATTATAGAAATATAGTTATCTTTATTTTTCCCAAAAACTCTGCCCCAAAATTCGGTATAAAACTTATTAAATTACTTACAGGTTCTATTTGGTCATGAATTCTACCAGGATGCTTTGGGGCAACTTTAGTACAATTTAGAGAATTCAAAAAATGGAAAAGGCTAAGCCACAAAATAGCTTCACCCCACTTATAATCAGAGGCAAGCCAGGAACCTTGGGAAAGCCAATGAGAGCACCAGGTTTTACTCATGAGGATGGAGCAGGAATTTGGCGTCGGTCCCTAGGTCTCTCGTCAGTGGAAGGCTCCAGGAACTGCAGGTTTTATAATCCAATTTGTGGATAAGGCAGCACGATCCAAAGGAAAAGGACCCACCGGAATCAAAGTGTCTGCAGACACTTCTGCTACAAGGGAAAACTCGTGAGCAGCAGCACTGATAGTGCAAGAAAGCAGACAGGTCCACTCCGCAGCAGGCAGGTCCAGGGAGAAGCCAGGTCCGAGTAGAGTGAGCAAGGTGAAGGCGGGAGCCAGAGCAGGAGAGGGAGAGCGAGGACAGGAGCAAGATGATGGCGAGAGCCCTGATCGCCTTCTGGTCACTCTGTTTAAGTTGTTTCTAGACAATGTGTCCAAGGCCAATGAATAATGCGCGTGAAGCACCCTGCTTAATCATAGCTCCCAAACCCAGCAGACTTCCCCTACAGGAAAGGAACCTCTGCCCTGGCAGAAAGAATGGGCGCTAATTACCTGTCCCCAGGTGAAGGGGAAGGCAATTTCGCACCTTGGAAGGCAATTTATGCCTTTGTCTTTCCCCATTCAAACCTCTGCTGATGGAGATGGAGGAAAGGGGGGTTGGAACACACCATAACATCAATGAATAAAAAATTGGCAGGATGGTCACACCCAGAGGTTAATGATCAATGCTTCAATATCCAGATGGAGATGGGTGACAAGCGGTGTCTCGGGGATACATACTGGTACCAGTGCTGTTTCATATGTTTCACAAAATCACAGAATCACAGAATTATTGAGGCTGGAAAAGACCTCTGAGATCATCAAGTCCATCCTATGACCTAACACCATGACATCAGCTAAACCATGCCACCAAATGCCACATCCAATCCTTACTTAAAGACCCCCAGTGACAGTGATTCCACCACCTCCCTGGGCAGTCCATTCCAGTGCCTAGTCAGCCTTTCTGTGAGGAATTGTTTCCTAATATCTAACCTAAACCTCCCCTGGCATAGCTTCACACCATGCCCTCTTGTCCTGTCACTAGTTGCCTGGGAGAAGAGCCTGACCCCCACCTGGCTACAACTTCCTTTTAAGTAGTTGTAGAGGATGATAAAGTCCCCTCTAAGTCTCCTCCAGGCTGAACAATGCCAGCTCCCTCAGCCTTTCCTCATACCACTTTCCCTCCAGCCCTCTCACCAGCATTGCTGCTCTCCTCTGGACCTGCTCCAGCACCACCATGTCCTTCCTGAAGTAAGGGCCCCAGAAGTGCACACAGTGCTTAAGGTGAGGCCTCACCAGTGCTGAGTACAGAGGCAGAATTACATCCTTAGTCCTGCTGGCCACACTATTCCTGACACAGACCAAGATACCATTGGCCTTCCATACCACCCGGGCACACTGCTGGCTCATGTTCAGCTGGCTGTCAATCTCTCTGGTCCCTCTCTGCCACTAGGAGAAATGTAGTTTCCTATGGACATTGAATGCTTCCCTGGTTGGCCAGAGGGTGCGAAAGGGTTTTGAAAATATTCAGAAGTATTGCCTTAATATGATTAATCATTTTCTAATCATTTAATGAATTTTATTCCTTTTTCCTTCAGCTCTTTGGGAGGTGGGGTTTTTTTGGACTCCTCACTTCTCTTTCAGTATACAAAATATCACCTTCCACTTGCAGGCAGTATCACAAGTAAACCTGATCATAGAAGGAGATCAGGTTGGAGAGGCAGGACCTGCCCTTCCTAAATCCAGGTTGGCTGGACCTGAGCCCTTGGCCGTCCTTCAGGTGCGCAGTTATTGCCACCAAGATTATCTGATCCATAATTTTCCCTGGCACTGAGGTCATGCTGACAGGCCTGTAATTTCCGGGTTCCTCCATCTGACTCTTCTTGTGGATGGGGCTTTAACAAGAATTTCAGCAAAAGGCAGACTTGAACCAATAGAATCCCACACAGAGGCAGTCTACATATAGGCTCAGGCCTCTTGCTCACCTGACAGCTGGTCATGAATCTATTTGGAGATACACAGTTGTCTGCTAAATAAGGAGGCCAATCTCCATCCCTAATGATACAACTGAAAATGTCCTTTTTTTACACTTTAAAATGTAAACTTTTTTTTTTTTTAAGTTGGTGAATATTCTCAAAAAAACCCAAAGACATAAACTGAAGAATCTCTTTTTCTTCATTCCAAGGTTTGTAATGGATCTTCTTATTTTTAATGTCTGGTAACTAAACCTCTGTATTGTTTCTCATTACAAACTACAGGAACAATCTTATTCTACATCAGTATTCAATAAACAAATCAATGTGAAAGACATATGTTATTCCTCAAAAATAACAAAAAATGTAAACATCTGCTCTAAATCCCCAAATGAAACATGTTTTCCTTGGAGACATTTAAGTTTTCATTTCCTGATATAGGATCTTTCAAGTCTCAGGCTTCTTATGGCAAATCCTGAAGCCATTACTCTGGAGAAGAATAAATAAATGTAGGAACTGCAAAACAACACAAACCCAATCATGATTAAATTGTTTAGAACATACACAGCTCATGTGATCACATCTAGATAAAACACAGTTAAAAAAATTTACTACAGTTTTTCCTTTTCTTTCTCCAAATATGTGTTAAGAAGTCTTTTTACTTGCATTTTTAGGCTCTTGTTTGGAGGACTGGTGGACGTGATCAAGGACTGAATAAAACAATTTAGTGCTGTTTTTGATCAAGCGGCATGTACAAGACAACCAGGGGATCAGGCCCAGCCAACTTGAGTTTAGGAAAGGAAAGTCCTGCCTGACCAATCTGATCTCATTTTATGACTGGATGAGCTTCATGGTAAGTGAGGGTAGGGCTGTGGGTGTGGTCTACCTGGATTTCAGCAAAGCCTCTGACACAGTCTCCCACAGCATCCTCCTGCTAATGCTGGCAGCTCATGTCTTGGACAGGTGCACCCTTTCCTGGATTTAAAACTGGCTGGATGATCAGTCACAGAGAGTGGTTGTGAATGGTGTGGCATCCAGTTGGTGTCTGGGGACCAGTGGTGTCCCCTAGGGATCAGTAATGGGCCCAGTTCTGTTGAACATCTTTATTGATAACTGAATGAGGGGATCAACTCTACTGTTGGTAGAGTTCATGGACAGGCTGGGTCAATGGGCTGAGGCCAACAGTATGAGGTTTAACAAGGCCAAATGCAGGGTCCTCCACCTTGGCCACAATAACCTGATGCAGCACTACAAACTGGGGAATGAGTGCCTGAAGAGCATCCTGGCAGAGAAGGACCTGTGAGTGCTGGTTTACAACTGGCTGAACATGAGCCAGCAGTGTGCCCAGGTGGATTCAGAATCACAGAATCATTTGGAAACGATCTTTAAGATCATCAACCTCAATGTTAACCTAACACTACCGAAGTCCACCACTAAATCATGTCCCTATGCATTTTTGAAATATCCCCATGAATGGTAAAGCAACTGCTTCTCAGGGCAGCCCATTTCACTGCTTGACAATCTTTTCAGTAAAAAAAATTGTTCCTAGCATCCATTCTAAACCTCCGCTAGAAGAACTTGAAACCATTTCTTCCTGTCCCGTGTTTGTATTGAACTTAGTTGCTTAGAATACCTCTTAGAAAATCTGGGGTTTTGATCTAAATGAGATCAGCATAATTAAAACTGTGGATTTGTAACAGCTATCTGACTACATGAGAATCTGTATGGTACACTGAGTTTGAAACATGACTTTTGTAAAGGATTTGTTCCAGCTTCCTTGAACTAGCAGGGTCAAATTCTGCTTAAGATGTATATATGTCCTCAGCTGATAAAATAGGACATACTATGTTTTACAAAGAGCACCAAAGATCAGAGAAGTGATCTTTTATATATTTTACTAATTCATTTATGCAGTGTGCAGCTGTGGTGGTATTCTTCCAAGGTGTTCCCCTTATTTGTGCCTCTGCATCTCCCAGTGTTGCAAACTGAAATTACTCCATTGCTAATTCCAGATTATATCATTATATCACAGTATCACAGTATCGCTAAGGTTGGAAGAGACCTCGAAGATCGAGTCCAACCTGTCACCACAGACCCCACGACTAGACCATGGCACCAAGTGCCTTGTCCAGTCCCCTCTTGAACACAATGGCGAATCACTCTCTCGGTGAAGAACTTTCTCCTCACCTGGAGCCTAAACTTCCCCTGTTGCAGCTTGAGACTGTGTCCCCTTGTTCTGGTGCTGGTTGCTAGGGAGATTATTAAACAGCGTTTGTTTTTATTTTTTTAAAAGTAGGACTGCAAGAATGTCTGAGGGTAAAATCAACAGTTCAGTATCCACAACACAAAGGCAACAATCTTCAAAGTAACCGATTTCTACTTATTTTTAATCTTCCAGAATGCCATGTTCACAAAAGTGAACAAACATACAAGCTGTTTGACACAATTTGTGTTCCTGTAGAGAGTAATGCTCGTCAGAACTTGAAACAATGTAGCTTTTCTAGAATTCTAAACAGAACAGCAATCTTTTCAAACATACACTCCAATATTGCTCCCATTTAACCTTATGTCTTTCACTCCTCTTTTTGGCCTCTAAAATCCTTAGTACTTGCTTGAAGCTATATCAGTACTAAAGACAAGTACATGAACTACAAATTTGAGAAATGTTGTCCTTCTTTCAGGCATACAATAAAATATGTAAGCTGTAACTCAGGCTAAGGTCATACTATCAACAAAAAGAACAGTAATGTTTTAAACAATAAATTTAATTGGCTTTGAAAAATACTAGCTCATTTTTTTAAAATGTTGCTTCAGCTTGAAACATAATATTAGCATTTTGATTAAATTAACATATCACAATATCACAGTATCACAGTATCGCTAAGGTTGGAAGAGACCTCGAAGATCATGGAGTCCAACCTGTAACCACAGACCTCATGACTAGACCATGGCACCAAGTGCCACGTCCAGTCCCCTCTTGAACACCTCCAGGGATGGTGACTCCACCACCTCCCTGGGCAACACATTCCAGTGATGAACAACTCTCTCAGTGAAGAACTTTCTCCTCACCTCCAGCCTAAACTTCCCCTGACACAGCTTGAGACTGTGTCTTCTTGTTCTGGTGCTGGTTGCTACAGAGAAGAGACCAACCCCCTCCTGGCTACAACCACTCCTCAGGTAGTTGTAGAGAGCAATGAGGTCGCCCCTGAGCCTCCTCTTCTCAAGGCTAAACAACCCCAGCTCCCTCAGCCTTTCCTCATAGGGCTTGTGCTCAAGGCCTCTCACCAGCCTTGTTGCCCTTCTCTGTCTCGATGTCCTTCCTAAACTGAGGGGCCCAGAACTGGACAGAGGACTCAAGGTGTGGCCTAACCAATGCAGAGTACAGGGGCACAATGACTTTCCTGCTCCTGCTGGCCACACTATTCCTAATGCAGGCCAGGATGCCGTTGGCCCTCCTGGCCACCTGAGCACACTGCTAGCTCATGCTTAGGCGGCTGTCAACCAGCACCTCCAGGTCCCTCTCTGGGGGTCTGGCAGCTCTCCAGCCACTCCGACCCCAGCCTGTAGCTCTGCATGGGTTTCTCATGGCCAAAGTGCAGCACCCAGCACTTGGACTTGTTGAATGCCATCCCATTGGACTCCGCCCATCTGTCCAGTCGGTCGAGGTCCCTCTGCATACCATTATTCTGTAATAACTATATGATTATTTAATACATAATCTTAATAAATGTAAAGGTATTGCATTAATTGCAGTATTGACTATTATAAATGTAAACAATGGTGCTATTTAATGAAGAATGTTATTCTCTTGCAAACTCCTACCATCTTAAACCAGGCTTCTAGACTGAAGCTTGGTTGGTGCACAGCAGAATCTTTGAATTCCACAAAATAAATAAAATTAAACCAGTATAATTTTATTTAACACATTTATATGATATATATAGTAACATACATACATATGTATATGGTTGAAAATATATACGCACACATATGGTTGAAAAAATGTGGAGAAATAATAGCAATGCATTGTTAGAATGCAAGATTATAAACAAAGAAGAAAAGAAAGAAATCTTTGTCATGAAAGAAAGAAAGAAGTCGATGGAATTTAAAGCTATATAGCTAGACAGATCCTGTGATTAAAAAAAAATCTCAGGTGCTGCACAAACACACAGTAACTTGATAAATGCAGTAGAAAGAACTGGCAATAATGCAAATTCAATTCTACAGAATTTATTCATGTGTTTACATTGTATCACATGAAATAATGTGAATCATTGTCACGGATTGAGTTGAACCTATTGATGTAGTAGTAGTATAGTAGTAGGAGTAGTATTACCAAGGTTAGAAGAGACCTCGAAGATCATCGAGTCCAACCTGTAACCACAAACCTCGCAACTAGACCATAGCACCAAGTGCCACATCCAGTCTCCTCTTGAACGCCTCCAGGGACGGCGACTCAACCACCTCCCGGGCAGCCCATTCCAATGACGAATCAGTCATTCATACCATGCCGCAGTCATGCCAGCTTCAAAAATGAAAGTGCTGCCTGGTGCAAAGTATTATGGGGCTTGAAGTTTACATTGCAACAGGCAGGCTTCCTGTTGCAATTTGTGCTCTGGGTTCCAGCTTCTTGGGTGTTGGCTCTTTTCTGCAGACATGGCAGTGGAAAGAGTGGGAGTTAGTTAGCTGCTGGTTTTGGCTTTCAGTTTTGTGATAATTCTTTTTTCCCTGTGTGTATTTCACTATGTTAAGGTAATCATGCATTGTATTTTTAGATTAATTTTCATTAGCTAGGATAATTAGGCATTGTGCTTATGATATCTCATGTTATATTAAACTCTTATCCCCTCATCTCAGCCCTGAGTTTTGTGTGTCACTCTTCCCCTCACTTTTGTGTGGAGGGAACAGGAATGTTAGCCCTTGTACTAAACTATAATAATTATGAATTCATCTTAGTTGTATGCTTTGTTTGATTTTGTGTTGTGTTTTTTTTTTTTTTTTTTTTTCCTGTCCAAAATTACTTAGAAATCCTTCAGGAAGGAGGATATTCTTATTTTTAACAACCAAAGTTCTGAACCAACTCGTACATTTTAATGTATCTTTATTTGGTTGAGATTTTTTCCTGTCCGCTTAGTTCTAATTTTCACTTGCCTGCTCAGCAATGTTTTCTGCTCTAATGAAGCAGATATAAATATTAGTATAAAAAGGAAGTAGCTCTTCCTTATGTCAGATGTAATTTCCTATGTTTGTTGTGACTACAGTACAACCCTTATATTTCCAGACCAGTGAACAAAATGTATATATGCATTGGTTAAACTAGATTATAACAGCCTGGGATACAGGAGTGGTGCAAAAGCAAGGACAGAGTTGGCTCCCTTTCCAATCTCTGGGACACAGCACTCATCTTCTGTCCAAGTTCACTTCATAAACACTTAGCTTGGGAGAAGGAGCTAGGCTTTAACTAAGGAACTAAACTTTCTTGCTTTTCTCTTGTCCCATCTTCTCTGAATCTGTGCTTTGCAGTGGCAGAGTTTTAGAGAAACTCTTGCAGAAAGGCCAGTTGTCTGGGACATCATGAGGAACTGAAGGAATAGAACAGCTCACTTCACTGATGCCATTGAAGAGACCTTAATTTCCAATTGACTAAACTTAGCACAGCCTTCAAAGCAATGTAATACAAGTGGTTTTACACAACTCAAGGAATTTCAGAGAATTCAGTCAGCTATATCAGTCCTTACATCAGGGCCAGATCTGTGGACAAGGGGTTTTTTAGTTGTTTGTCATTTTGGGGTGTTTTGTTTTTGTTTGTTTTTAAACAATATTGCTATATTGCACCATATTAAAGCGTTTAACTGAGGTTTCTTATACTACCATCATCATAGATCCAGAGCTTTTACACTAACAATAAGCTCTGGGCAAAAGTGACAAATAACTCCTCGTGGTACAACAAAAAAAAAAATTCCAGAGATTTAATAATTTTTACCTCTGTTTCACCTGGAAGTATATATTCAGGTAGGGCAACCAAAAAACAACAGAAGCAAGACCCTAATTTCAATACAAAATACATAGATAAATGTAAGTAAATGTCAGTAGTAATTAATATAGTTACAGTGGTCTGACTGAGCACAAAGCATACCCCAAATATTCATAACTACCCCAAATAAGTACCCCATGCCAATATAGTTGCATGGCCTTTCAATATAGACCTTTTGTAATTGCAAGTGATACCGAATATTTAGGCTATTACAGTCTATCAGAACTTGTTCTCTTCTAATAGATCAGGACCAGATATTTGCTGTCAGTGTTTCACTGCACTTCCTGAAACTGCACTATGTCAGAATTTCTGACCTTCAGTTCTAAGAGAATTATATGAGAGACTGAAATAAAGCTGTAATTTAACAACCAATAATCAATCATTCCTGTGTTAATCGCAAATAGTACATACACATGATAACTCATATAAACCAAGCAAATCTCATTTTTCAAGCTATTAAATTCTTTGAGCTTTAATCTGTACTGCTTTTTGTTGTAACAAAATTGCTTGTCGTACTTGTTTCAGAAGGTGATGAACAAGAGCTGGTTTCCAAAGAGCTTTTTAGCACACAGGGATAAAGCTGAGCTCAAAACTAGGCATAAGCAAAATAAAATAAAATAAAATAAAATAAAATAAAATAAAATAAAATAAAATAAAATAAAATAATTTTAAAAACCAGGTTATGTTCATTTTGGTTGAGTTTGGGTTTGGTTTTTGTTTGTTTTGTTGTTTGTTTTTCTGTTTGTTTTCATTTTCAGTTTTGTGCTTGTTTGTTTCAAGCTGTTCTGAGATTTAATTTCAGAACAGGAAAAAATATACGTTGAACTAAATGAATCCCTCTTGGTATTTGAATTCAGCAGCTTAGGCACTTGCTGTAATTAACTCTAAAGAAATACTTATTTTAAGCTTAAATAAATCCCCTTGGAGCTGTCAATGAAAGCTAACTTCTCTGGGCTCCAGAGAGATGCAGGAATCCAGGGATTTCTCTTGAGTGCCTCATTACCCACTAGCTTGCAAAACACATTTATTTTCAGTATCTGTAATATGATACTGAGATTTAAGAGAGTGAAAAAATAGGTTGACAATCCAGAAGGAATGTCTTCTTATGAAATTTAATATGAAACTAACTTCAATCCCAGGTTGTTTTTTTGTTGTTGTTTTGTTTTGTTTTCCTGATGGAGTGTAAGCTAACTTGAAAAGCTATGTATGAAGTTTTATGCAATATGATACTGAGATACTGAGATGATACTGAGATTTAAGAAAGTGAAAAAAATCTGTTGACAATACAGCAGGAATGTCTTCTTATGAAATTTAATATGAAACTAACTTCAATCCCAGGTTGTTGTTGTTGGTTTGGTTTGTTTTGTTTTCCTGATGGAGTGTAAGCTATTGAGGTCTCTTCCAACCTTGGTGATTCTGTGAAAAGCTATGTATGAAGTTTTATTTCTTTCTGCATTTAAGGCACCTCACCCCCTCCTCCACCTCTGAAAACAATGTACATAAAGGGACTCTTCTGCTGCCTGCAAACAGTGTCTAATTGCCAGCTGGAAACTCCATTCATCACCCAGGTGTTAGAAAATATAGTGCTTCTATAGCAGGCCATTGCACTTCTGTGAACTTGCCCTGGAGGGGACTGGACCATTCAAGGCCAAAGCTAGGGAAACCTGTTCACAATCAGGTGGAGTACTCTCTAGTTTTGTTTATAGCAGTCCTCCCTTAATTCCTGTTCTGCTGCCACTATCCCCATAGAGATTTAAGATGAAAAAAATATTTGCAGGAAGAAGCAGACACTTCCAACCACCTGTCCAGCAATTCTTTTTGGCACAGGAGGTCATTGATGGATCTCTTGTGCAAAAGAAAAAATAAACTGTATGTGCATGAGCAGCTGTCAAGCATTACTGTATAAAAGGAATAAAAGGGGAAAAAAATCAAAAAGCAATGGTGGGAAGTTTAAAAATTACTTGGACAAATGAAAATGTGTAGCTGTTTGAGGCACCATCACAAATCATCTATTACTTATATTTTCATTTCTAAAGATCAAATCTAATTTCCTTCTCTCTCCCTCTTTATTTTTTTTTCCTTCCCTTTTCATATTTATTTGTGGCTGGAGAGTGATGGGATAAACAGACACACCATCTTGTGCACTGAAATAGTTGAAGCATCTGTGCATAATAATCATATAAACCCTCATGTTTGTCTTCTTAACATTTCAGCTGAATTCCATAGCAGTTCTTGGAACAATGACAAAATCAGTTCTTTCACCCAACTGGCCAGAGCTTCAACCTTGCTAGAGTTTAACTTTAGCCACTGTTAAACATCTTAGTACTCTGATTCTACAATGTGTATGCCAAGACATTTATCACTGTTGGTGCAAAATACACTGGGTGTATCTACAATTGAGTCATATCAGGAGTGCACTTTTGAAACTAAATCTCATTAATATGGAGACATTCTCCTCCCGATGTAGTCTGAAGGAGTGTTAAATAGCTTAGTTTTACCTGAAAGTAAAATGGAAGATATGTTCAATGAATAAACTCTTTTTTTTTTCTAACTGACAATCAATGTTCAGCCCATGGGATTACCCCAGAGTTTGTGAAATGTTCTGAAATGAATGTAGTGTTGATATGTCAGAATCAGTTGGTTCCTTCAGCAGATGCATTGTGCCACACTAAGTAATGTTGATGTAGCGTGTGAGCATTTGCTGAGCAACAGGTACTCTTTAAACCAATTCACTCTAGATAACCTTTCTAACATTTGTCTGTCTCTGAAGTGACAATAATCCAAAAAGCACTCTTTTTCCCACAAATTAATAGGAAAATATTTGTAATTACAAAGAGAACTAGTGAAAAAAACCCAGAAGACTCCAAGAATCACAGAGATTCATGTGATTGCTCTTAAATGCTTACCTTAGGATGAGATGTATCAGCTGATATACCCCTGAATATGTATATATATGTACACATATATATAAATACACACACACATTTTCACATAAATATATATGAATGGTATAGTAATATGTTTGTTGCTAAAGTGAATAATAAACACAATACTGCTCACATGTATAGATGGGGAACAGCCTGATGTCTACACATATCTTACAAATGCAAAATGACATGATGTCTTTTGCTTGTTCTGCAACCTGGACTAAAGATAAGCAACTCCGGTCAGAAAAATTAGTAGCTACTTTTGCCTGATGCTGTTTCTAAGTGAGCATGACTCCTAGCAAAGATCAGATATGTCTGTCTGGATGGCAGTAGCAGGAATTATATTTGTTGTGGCACTCTGCCACATTGATGTAGCTCAGTGGTATCCAAAACAAATCTGTATTATCCTGCCATTTCAAACAACCTCAAGGAGAAAGAGCCCATCTTCATTCATCCATATAGGAATTCCCTGAGTTTTCATTTCCTGATAAGGCTTTAAATACTCTGAGAAGCACAGTCCCCTTGAGGTCTCCTAGTCCCACTCTGGAATAAGAGCCTAGAAATGAATATGCTCAAAAAATACAGTGAAGACATATCCTTCTATAATTATATCCTTCTATAATTATTTACAGTAATAAGAATTGCCTCTAATCTAAACAGCTATTAATTACATTCAGGCTGTCTCACTGAAGGAAACTGTCCTGCTTCTCAGAGTACATATTTATTAAGATTAATCATGTTCAGTTGCTTCATTTGGAAGCACATGAAACATTGTGTCTCTTCTTAAATTTATTAAAACTACATAAAAATTTTCTTCATTTTTTTTCTATCTGCACTATCTTTCAAACATCTCAATCACCTCTGAAGCATCTACTTTTTTATTTCCTTCTCTAACAATTTTTGTACCCAGCTCCGTATTTTATTCTTGTTGATTATTCTTTTAAACAGTAGACTTCCTTTTTAAAAAGACTTTGATATTTACTTAAAAAATTTCCTATATTCTATGTGACTTTTTTGAAAATTATTATTTCTGTATATAGAAATATAGACATTTTCAGTGTCTAGTTTAAAAATGCTGTGTATGCAGTCTTATGCATATGACTTTAAAAATGCTTCATATGCATTGGAAGCATTTGCACAAGCAGAACTACTTAATAAACTCACATGCTATCCTTATTTTCCTTGTAAATGCATCCTACATTTCAGTTTTCTGTTTCCTTTTCACTAGCATTCCCAGGCCTCTACTCACTTTGTGAGGAGAGGCCTTTATGGCTGCATTATGTTCTGTGCTGGGTTACGCCCATCCTGGGGGAGGGCTGCAAGAGCCCTGCTTCCCCAGGGGATAGAAGAAACCGGATCCAGGTGAACAGAGAGGCTTTTGGCTTCCCTCTCCCAGGAGGAGGGGTCCCCTAGGTCAAAGGTAGTCTATTCCACTCCCCCTTCCTGTCCAGCAAGTCTATAAAAAGGAAGACACTGCAACTGGTTTTTTATCTTTTTTGCTCCTGCCTCGCCTGTTTGAAAGGACCAACAGCTGCTGTTAGCCTCCTGGTTCTGCCACGTGCTTGGGCCTGATCTTCTCCCTGCCACATCCATGTTTCTCTAAAGGACTGAAATCCACATATATTGAGGGAGATAAAAGGCCATCCAAATTTAGTTTTGTGTATTTTCCTATTCATCCTTATACCTTATCTTTGTAAATCCTCCCTGTTACTGCTAAATATATATATATATAGAGAGAGAGTTAAAATATTTACTTCTCCTGCTTCCAAACTGACTCCAGATTATTTTTTGGTAGATTTACCCCCTTCTCTTTTCCCCTGCCCCCCCCTTTTTTTTTTTTTTTCTTTCTCTCCTTTTTCTATATCAGAGGATGGGGTCAGGGGAGGAAGAATTCTCTTTTTTTGCTACCATATCAGCTTTTAAACTCCAGTTAAGGCTCAAACCGCTATGCGTCCAAACTTCCATGTTGACAGAGAATTATTCTTTCAGTTCCTTTGGAAGGATAATGTCCCTTTGAGTCACCAGTTGAGAAGATATGCTGTTATAATTGTTATCCCTTTTTCTTCCTCTTTCCTCTTTAAAGGAATAAAATGTCTGTACCTCCATCAAAAACTGAATGAGTAGCTACTTCTGGCAGATTTCCATCCATGATCTGTACCTGTTCCAGAAGATGAGACCAACCAGGGATTCCTGCATCAACTAGCATAAAAAATGTATGCCTGAAACATCAAGTAACCTTATGCCAAAAAATCATTTTACATTGCACAAAGGGACAGGGACACTAAGAGTCTGACCTCAGGTATAGTATAAATATTGCTAAAAGTCCATGAAATCTGATGGTTATGCACAACAGTAAAAGAGCAGAAAGAGCAGTGGCTTATATTTATTTGAAGAATCCATATTATTGTATTATAGAAAACTTTTTTTTTTAATAGGCAAATAGAATAAGTAAACAAAAAAAGGAAAGGAGAAAAGCACCAGGTGAATATTAGAAAATCTGAGAGTTTTTTTCTTTTAATGGAACATATGTGCAGGATGGAAGATTTTAAAAGTATATGTAGAAATCTGCAAGCATAACAGATTGCCTCAAAATAATCTTTCCAGTGTATTGAGAGATGCAACCATCCTATGTAAACATTGCAGCGCTAGACCACTGCTTATTGTAGTTACTTATTGACTGTCATAGGCATATTGATTTAGTTACTTCCTCAAGTTTTTTATATGTTTAGATTCTACATTATCCCATAGCTCTGAGCACTAAGATTTGTTTATTTATTTTTAAAGCAGTACATTGCTGCACATTACAGAATGTCATTAGATTCTTGTGGGAAGGAATCATAAGAAAATAATGTTACTTTTATTTCAGAAATAATTTTCTCTGTCTAATTTTGCCGTGGCATGATGATATATATCTATTTCTGGCAATGTTCCAGG
Organism: Picus viridis; assembly: GCA_033816785.1. Lineage (NCBI taxonomy): Eukaryota > Metazoa > Chordata > Aves > Piciformes > Picidae > Picus > Picus viridis. The sequence goes on from CM066566.1 coordinate 69,634,479, forward strand.
TATGTAGACCACATGATATATACTTAACATATTGTGTTCTTTAGTTCTTTTACAAAATTTTTCCTGATATCTAACATGATCCACCTGCTAAAAACAACCCAAACCAGTGTAACTTACTACTTTTCTTAACTGTCATAGTTATGAAAAACAGACTATTCTTTACCTATTTTCTACATCCGATTAGAGTTATCACTCTCTATAAATCTTCTGGTTTTCAAGTTAAGCAATACTGTTTTTTCATTAATTTCTCAGACATCACATCTGTACTTGTTGATGTTTTTGTTGCTCTTTTAAAGTCATCATTTAAGACTCTCTTCTTTTCACATGACTTCTTCATATGACTTTGAGAGTCAAGGTACCCAAACTTGAATTCCAGCTGCCACTTTAATCCCAGAATCATAGAATCATTTCAGTAGGAAAAGACCGTTAAGGTCATTGAGTCCAAACATTACTCAGTTCTACCAAGTTTGGTGTTACACCATATCCCTTAGAACCACATTTATGTGTCTTTTAAACATCTCCATGGAATGTGATTCAGCCACCTCCCTGGGAGACCATTTCAGTGTTTGATAACCATTTCAGTGAAGGATTTTCTCCTAATACGCTACCTAATCCTCTCCTGATGCAACCTATAACTGTTTCTTCTCATACTATCACTTATTATTAGGGAGAAGAGAGCAATATAGCTACAACCTCCTTTCAGGTAGTTGGTAGAGCTAGCTGGTCTTCAGTGTACATTTTCTACTTCTGCTGTTTGATGATAGCATGTTACAAAGTTGACATAAGTTGAATTTTAAAACACTATTTATTAAATCAAATATCTAGTTGTGTTGTTTTCCAGAGAATAGTTTATGCAAGCATCAGAATCAAAGTGACAAAGAATAGACATATCCACATAGGACAAGTATCTCAGAGCCAAAAACTTGCAATACTGCACACAGTTGGTTTTTGTTGTTTGAGGTTTTTTTATATCTTTATTTTGATTTTGGAAACAGAGAGCTGCATTCTGTTACTGAAACAGCTTTTTCATACTTGTCCTTGTCTGGGGTCTTGGTTTCTCGTGCAGGTCATACAAAACCCTTTTGTTCTGAATAGTTTTTACACACATTTTATAGATAAGAGAGTGGAAAGCTATTTAAATTGCTTATGCAATCATCAGTTCAGAGTATGAAAAAAGGTCTACCTGCCAATTCATACAACTTGTCTTCACCTTATCATGAGTTTCATCCAAAACGCACTGAAATCATCAGCTCCATTTAACAAATTTTTCTCTTTATCTCAGTGCTTTATGGTGAAGTTGCAGGTCTTCCAGTTGCTTATTCTGGACAGTTTGTTGAACCCCAGAAGGAGCCCCGTGGATTTCACAATCTGAAGAGGCAGATATCTTACTATGTAGAGCTGTTTTAACAGTAAGGATTTGTCCTTCATTATTGAACACTGTCCTGTGGGCTTATTCTACCCATCATATGCTGGTTTTGATATGTTGGCAGATATGAACATTGATGAAATTTCAAATGACAGGAAGTCATTTCATCTGTGCTCAGGATATTTGTTGTTTTAACTGGCAAGTATCACTGGCAATAAAGCACTAAGCCAAAACAAAAAAAACTAGGGGAATTTTAATTGTTTAATTAGGCAACACATTTTAAGGCAGGTGCTAGTGTATCATTTCTGCATGTAAAAGCATCATAGCACAAAAATGTTTCCTGTGATGGCAAATCAGCTGGCATTCCCTAAGAATTTTAGTCTATGTCCACAAGTGTTTCCCTGCAAAAAATGAGTTTTCCCTCTCACATGCTGCTCACCCTGATGCCAGAGCAGTGAGGAAATTATTGACCAAGAAAAGACTAAGAGTATATTGAATTTAGAGCTTTTCTTACAGGCAAATTGATTTTAAAGTTAAAATAAACCTGAGCTTCCTTTGGAGAACGTACACATATACTTCATGCTTAAAATTTGTTGTGCTTAGAGTAATCCATTATGTTCTCAGTTCTGTACTCCTGCAAGTGGAAGAGATATGTTCCTCAAAGTATAGTCTCTCCATTATTATTTCTGTCTCAAAAAAAACCCTCAAAAGTAACATTTAATAATATTTCTTTTTACCTTCATCACAGTGTGGCTCAGCTTACTTTCCTTACTGAATTGTTGTGTTGGCAATATGTTTTTTAAAAAACTTTCTTTAGGATAGGGTAGAAAGGTTGATTTTCTTGTAAGTTTCAAATAAGTTTAAAAATTGGGATGCTAAGGATTGGTAGCAGCAAAAACTTCAAATACAGTTCAGCATTCTAAAACCTTCACACTTTTTGCTGTTACCCTATGTCAGAAATTTTGAGATCATAACGGAATACTTTAATTTAAATTTAGCAGTTAGAAAGTCATAGAACCAGTCACAGGAGGCACTGATGTTCAAATTGTAGACATCTTTTTCACATTAGAATGGTTACAAAGATGATTTTTAACTTTAGAACTATGACTGCCGTATTTTTCATGATTTTCATCTATTCTTTCATCTATTTCATCTAAACGTGTGAGTCTATGTATCTCAGGGATATCCCTGCTCAGGGGATAACCATGATGTTTCAACACTAAGAACAGTTTTTTGCATATTTTTCATCAAAGAAAAATTTTCCTTTTATGTAGATCTCTGAGGCAATTCTGATTTAACAAAAGATCTCTGAGGCAATTCTGATTTAACAAAAGTATGAAAAAGAACATTTTTAACATTGTACAGCGAGCAACTTATGACAGCAATTTACAGAGACATTTTCATCTTTGCTGACTCAATCTGGGCACTTTCTCATTGACTACACAAAAACTTAGCTTGTTTAGCTTGGTTTAGCTTGTTTTCAAGTTAAAATATAAATTAAAATCCTCTGACTACACTACTGTGCACATAAAAAAATAGTCATTTAATCTTTTCTAATATATTTTGATACAGTTTCAGTTATAATTTCATATATTAAATAGAAAATCTATGATGAGAAGTACTACATAAGAGTAAGTATGGTTCCTATCTTACTATATAAAGTCAGTCAGAATTGTATTGCTGCAAAAATCAAAGCTGGAGTAGGTCCTATGTAAGAGTCCTTGGATTAGAATGCAATCCTTTGTCAATCTTTGAAAAGGAAAATTGTAATGCTACCATAACACTACCCACTGTCTGTTCTTCTATAAGTACTTGCATTTAAATTATTATCTAATTTGCCCTTTGAACTGTCTTTACAACACTTAAACAATTTAATAGTCAATGCTCTCTCCCTTACATATTCTGCTGTGTGGTAGTAATTACACTGAAAATTGTAGCACCTGTGTAGGCTGTTTTATTTCACATCACAGTTTCCAGATGGCATGGAACAGGTGATACAGCAACATGGAAATTCCCATTTACAACGGTGAAACAGTTCAACATGCATAGTGTCATGTCTCATCACACTGCAGCTATATCCCTGAAAAAAACCTAACCAAACCAAACCAGGTTAAGAGTACCCCTTTCTTTTAAAGAAATGTAGAGGCAAAGACAAAGCTGCTGCCTCTCTGCCTGCCCTGTTAGTTAATCAAGGAAAGCTGAAATTGTTGCCTGATCATAGCCAAAAATTTCCCACATATTTTCATTTCTTCTCTTTCCAGCGAAAAGCCCCACATATGCATCTCTTCACTTATATATGTCTATTAAATACCATTAGTTAATACACTTATTTTTCTTAGTTTTAGGTTGTTCAGCACACTCAATGCTCTTTTATTCCATCAACTAAAGAAGTTCAGGCCTTATTTATTATGAAGAAAAAAACAGTATTCTCATCAGGCATGTTAGTATTGTGTAATGGAATGCGGTGACCCTCAAACCACCTAGGGTCTAGTCCAGTAAGTCTCTAAAAATTAGTTTAACTATCTTCTACCCATCCACATATATACATCACATATACAAAAGCACATTATGCTATCATTTATTTTCCCCGTCTTCCAGTGTTAGGAGGCTTAGTGTATTTTCTGCTTGAATCTGAAGAATCCATCCTTTCCCAAAAGATCTCGTTTTACCACTAGAGGGCCAGTAGATGTTAGATTTCTTTTACTTGTCCATTACATAGCTAATGCTGGAAGTATCTTGAGTGAGGAAAGAGCAAATATTATTTCTGGCGGTTTGTCATTACTTTGTTCTGCTTGTTTGCCACTGGACACTGCTCAGAAAATCTAATTGTTCACATTCTTATGAAGCAAAGATTTGCAGTGCACAATTCTTATGAGGGGATCAGAACTGCATAAATAAATATATAAAGCAGCTTGTTTATGCAGCTAATTATATACAAACCTTCTCCACACACATCAATATGCTAAACTTGATGCTTGCATGAATCACTGCACACAAGCATTTGAACTCAGCTGCAAGTTGTCTGCAGACTTAAGAGAGCTTGCATTAAATTTTCAGAGAAGAGTACTCTCTAGAATTTTCCTTACTAAGAAACTCTGAAGACATTCCTGTGGCAAAATACTATTTTAAAATATTATTACTTCAGGTTATTGATATATTTTTCTTTTTAGATTAAGGCTGCTTTGCAACAATTAGGTTAGAATAAATTAAAACACTTGAGGCTGTTAAAAATTGACTCAATGCAGAAGGATGTCTGATAGAGATTCCTGAATCCGTCTCTGCAATATCTGTTGGAATGATTTTCAACTACGGGCTAAAGTGCATTCCTGTGTATTTCCACTTAAACCATCTGCCAATCTCAATACTTATTCCTGAGGGAGGAAATCTTTCAGTGCTGTTTTTCATTTAATTTTCAAGGACATCCTGTTTAGGTACTTATCAAAAGAACAGAAGAATTGACTCCAAATCCCACAAGCCTTGGTTTAGAAAACTTAATAGGTCAGACTAAAGAAATAAGCTATATTTAAAAGAAGCTGCAGCATTGTTCGTTTATATTTGTAAAATGTATGTTGCGCCTTTCAGGTCAAATACATTTATGCTTGTCTCAACAGTCACTATATCCTGTTTCACATTAAAGGATTTTACTAGAAGTTACTAAACTCCACTAGTTTGATGACTAGACAAGTGTGCTATGCAGAGAAATCATGACTGACTTAAGACACCAGTTAGTTTAGTTGCCTAACCAGTCAGTTTCCACAGGGGTCAGTGAAGGAATGTCTACATACTCAGATGCCTAAAATTCTGCTACTGTACTTGTTTAGAGTTGCTGCCATTGTCAGAGCCAAAGATCTTGGTACTTATCTCAAGTCTAAGGCAGTCTGGATCAAGCAAAAGACTTCCCTGTGCCTAAGTCTTGCTAAATGCATATGTGTAGGAAGAGCGTGAGAGATGAAAGAGACCACACCCGAAGCTTACTCACAGCATCAAATACAACACAAACCACATAGCCATGTGTCATTGTTTCCCAACAAAATGAGAAAGAAAATCTGCAGATTTCTCCTGGACTGTTGTTTCTTCTTTTAAACATAGTGCCAAACTACCAGACTCTCTACAAAACTGTGATTTCAGTGGGAAGGTTCTCTGGATAAATATTGGGCTTCTGTTCAAAATGGTGATTGCATTCCCCTAGCAGAAGGAGGGGATTTCAAGTTCCATTTCCTTATTCCAAGACTTTGTACTTTCTGCATTAAAGAGCTGTTCAAATGTCCTAATGCCTTAATGGCAAGAACTAGAAAGTGGAGACAAAAGGGAGAAAATGGCAAGCAACAAGGTCCTGCCAGAGTATATCAATTTAAAAAAAAATAGAATTCTGTGTTATTTGCACAAAGTCTATGGGGAGGCTGAATTTCTATTGTTCCCACTGGCTTTACAAAATAAAACTTCCATTCTGGGGAAAAAATGCAATGAGCTTCTGTCCAAGCTTTGTGATCACTATAATGTGATTCTACCGTCTCTGTTCTGTTCCTGGAACACTTTTACAAGTAATGCTGTTATTGACACTGAGGGTAGAAGTCATCCCCTGCTACAAAGTAAATGGATCCATTTTAGATACTCATCTATGGGTGTTTTAGAGGTAAAGATAATTATGAGTAAGCATTCATCTTATCCAAGTTCCCTACCAAAGCAAAGTTCAATAACATGAAAGATGAAGGGGTCCATTTCCTTCTGTTGAATAAAAGACTCAAAGTAGCTGCTCAGATGCAAAGATCTACAATATGAATACCCAAAATCAAGTGACCAATAATGTCTTCTATTGCAGTGGGCTGTCTGCTTGCATGAAAGTAGCGTGTTCAGTCTCAGATCTTAATTTTATCTGAACAGAAAAGAAAAAAGGAAAAAAAAAAAAAGAAAATAAAGGGAGATTGTGACCAAATATTTTTGTCTACTGATAATTTTAAAAGAATCCCAAGAATACATGCTGAATTTTCTTTTTGTAGCACTGTTTTAGTTTATATAGATTTATTGGCTGGAAATATAACATATGAATATGATTTATTAAATATAAAAAATTGTTTTCCTGAGCCAATTTGATTGAGGTTCATTTGCCCGGTCGATGATAGGTTGATTACACATGATAGAAGGCTGATAAACAGTAGAATAACAGTCTAGAACAATCAGAACTTGGAATACAGAGGTACAAACTGGAATATCCCTATGCGTGCAAAACCACACAGCAATGCTGCCTCAGGTGGCATAGATGGACCACCTTGAGCTCACAATGAAGCTAACCAACAGGTAACAAGCTGTAAACCTCAGAAATAACTGGGTAAATTAGTGTAATTTACTCATGAACCGCCAAGCTGCTAACTACCAAAACCCTTGCTAAATGAAGAGATGTTTTCAGTTCATAATTATAGTCCAAAAGAATTAGAGGAAATGAGAAGCAGGCTGCTGTAGTGGAGGCCCAATTTGAGCACTATGCCGCTAAAACAAAAGAAGCTAATTGCCGTGAAGATTAGGCTCTGTCAAAGGTGCTGTTGGAAAAGGGGACAATAAAGTCTATTCCCAGGAAACCATCAAAGATTGGCATCTGAGGTTGCATTTGGATGATTCTGAGATATGTTATATAGAGAGGCAGGGTGGAAATGTTTTTTCAGTATTAGATTATCTAGACCCACATCAGTCTTGGTCTGCATGTGTTTTTCCAAAGCCTTTCTGCTCCTGTATGTGTGGCTTCCATAAAGCTGGGTTTTGTTTCCTGCTGGAATTAGTAACCCCAGGTACTTCTCTTTCTTGTCTCCAGATAAAAAACAAGAAAAACTTAGGTTGCCAGCCAAAAGCCTATACATGGCTAAAAAAAACTACTTGCTGGACTTGCCTATTGATGAAGACCAGACTGTGTTTCTTACCTGAAAAAAAAATTATTTTTAAAAATACTAGTGGAATGTGTTTCTAAAATTTTATATAATACTGAGGAACTGTTACAAAAGCAAGCACCAAAATGAAAAGAAAAACACAGTGAAGAGATTCACATGCAGAGGGGACAGGGAACCAAAAAAATAAACATTGTTAAAGTTGTGACTCAGATGAATTACTGCTAGGAAATTCAGAGTTAAGGATGACATTCCATTATAAACTCATGCTGTTGTTCCTGTCTCCAAGTTCTCACAGCCATTGGGCAAAACCATATAGTCTGAATTATCTTAGGTTTGTCTGCTGGAGTTCCTAAGGCAACCATTTAAATGTGGCTTTCCTCTGTTTGGGCATACTTCATTCATGAACTCCAGGCTTACAATGACTCATTTTGAAATGCTGCATTAACTGCATGAAGAGTCAATTTGTCACAATAACTGGTTGTGAGCCACTTAGTCATATCTAGCAACATGAAGGTTTTTTGTGGTGTTTGGTTGGTTTTTTTTTTTATTAGATATGTTAATTTTTACAGAAGATGATTGACTATGGAAATACTGAGAAACTCCATGTGATCTGGCAGGAGAGATCTCTCCTAACAAAGCAGCATCTATTCACTCAAACACCTAAGATATCAGAAAGATATTGTAAAAATGACTAATTGCAGTACAAGAGTCAGATTGGCAGGGTTATGAGTCATGAAAGACATCAGTCACCTAATCTATCATGTGATTCTCTGGAGGTAGAATAATTGTTTTAACTGTCCTTCAATAAGGAAAAAAATCAGCCCACTTCTAGAGCCAAACAATGTTTGGCTAAGCAGCTTATGAGAGTATTGCAGAAAAATTTCTTGTGAGGATAGATGCCCAGGAAATAAAGGTCAGAAAGAACTAAATCAAAGACAACATTAGTAAAAATCACTACAATCATCTCAGAGCAAATAGGAATGTAATATCAATATATCACACAACCTCCTTAGCTTAACATCAGCTTCCTTTTTCCCATTTGTTTCTCATTCTATTAAGACTATTAAAATTCAAAGAATTAATTTTTACTTGTGCAGGAATTCCTATTCATCATGATGTTTGTTCCTATCAATTGGCTCTTTATGCTTTTCAGTGGAGGCCGGATGTTTGCAGTTGCTAGCAGCTGTTGTTCAAGGCCCAGCGAACAGCTGATGGACTGGCAGTCTACATTGAAAGAGTGCAGCTCAGAGCCTGGGAAAGATCCTAATGTTGAATACTCTCAGCTCTGATGGGTAATTAGCTTAGTACACGCAAGATTAGAAAACTAGCATTGGAGATAGTGCGTCTGACCTGCTTTTCAAAAGTCATTAGAAATTAGAAACAGTAATTCTTTCACAAGAAATGTAAAGAATTTTGTGAATGGGAGTTGTTTGCTTTCTTTACTGAAGAAACTCTGTTAGAGGTTGAGCTCTTCTGAGCATTTATTCAAACAAATGGCCTTTATTTTATGTTTTCTTTCTGCAACAAATGGGTATATTAAATAAATAATTTTAAAAATCAGTAAAGCTGCATGTACTTATTTCTAGAATTTGTGGGTGCTGCGGATTTTCAGGCATAGCTGTCTGTCCCAGCAAATTATCTTTTGGAGGGGAAAGGGGGACAAATCAGCTTTCAAACAGTAAACCCCTCATTTTTTCCGGATCTGATCTGTGAAAAATAAGGAAACAAAATGTTAGTTGTAAAAATAGCATTTAGGCTCTGTTTTTCACTCCTGTCTGCTTTCTGTGGAAATCTCCATATTCATCATGTAGACAGGATCACTGCCAAAGCCAGATGAGATCAAATGAAGTCTTCTGTGTCTTAGGCAGATCTGCTGCAGTATTCAAGAAGTATCTGTATGCATGGGGGCGTGTGTGTGTGTATGTAAGTGTTAGAACATACCACATCCTTTTCCATATCCTGCGTTTAGACTGAGCTTCTTTCAGGATTATGAAGTTCTTGGAAATTTTGATCTGACTGTGGCAATAAAACATTGTCTCATTCATCCCTGACACTAGCTCCCTCTGTGCTCTGGCAATGTTTTCATGAGTTTCTACAAAATGAAAATTATTGTCAACTTCACAGACATTAAAAAACAAAACAACAACAAAACCCAACAACAACACACTTACAGAAAAAAAAAGTAAAGCATCATTACTACAAGTCCAGTGCCATAGTTCTTATTGAAAGTTCAAAGGTTTTAATTTAGAGTGGATTTTATAAGCCTTTCATAATATTAAAGTGTTTAGCAGATTCAGTTTTTTATGGTTAGTGTTTTACCTATATTTGGATTTGAGAATAGCTACCAGTGGTTCATATTACCCCAAACATCTGGCCCTACTGAAACCACAAATTATATATCAGTTGAGTTTGGGCTTTGAGAGAAAAGATGTAAAGAGGTTTAGAAGATCTAGGAATCTACAGGGAGCCTGTATGAGCATTCTCGTCTTCAGTTTTAGCTTACTATAATTTCCAATATCCAGTTACATTTGCTGCTGGAGGAGCGTCTTTACATAATAAGATGAAAATCGAGGATAGGAAACCCAAGGTTAGATTAGAGGATATTAGAAGCAGAGGGCAGGGAAAATAAAGGATATATGTAGTAATTAATTTTCACTATTTAATTAATCTAGGAATCTGCAGCTTTCAAGGGATAGATTATTGGCTTGGTTGGAAATCATCTATACACCTGGAGTAGAAGAATACATAGAAAACTACAGAATTTAAAGAGAGAGGTCTAAAATATTACTTTCATAAGCCTATTTTGGAGATGGGAACCACACATGTTTCTATTAATCTCTCTTCATTTCCAGACAAAACAGCTGAGAAGGAGCAAGTTAAACACAGGACAACTGAATAAGTGAATAGGTTAGTCTGTATCAGAATTCTCCAATGTTAATTCTTGGAGCTGAGATTACTGCTTCCAGCAGAGAAAGCAGGGGAAGAAATGGAAAGAGAAAAGCATAGCAAGATGCATTTTGCTAGTGACTATTATTCATTTTATTAATTACTGAACATTATCAGCAATTAATAAATTACTGAACTCTGTTTAAAGCAAAGGCACAGCCCCAAAGATATTTATCATCTCAGAGTACCAAAAGCTGAAGTGACTCCTTGCTATGATTTTAAAGTCAGTTTAAACAATACAGACGTTCTCAGCAATGAAAAGCAACCAGGAAATGAGAAAGTTACAAGAGAAATTAGCTTATTTTCTTATATTCACTGCTTCAGTATAGGTGAGGTACAAGACACAATGCTTGTCATTTAAATTGCCCGTTATTTCACCAGCCTGCTTGGGAAAGAATCTAGCAGTAAAGACTATGCTGTTCCCGAGAATACTCTGCATTTCTCAAGAACCTCCATTATCATTCTAGAAGAGCTGCAGTGATTTTGTATCCTTCTCTGATGATAAAAGAGGAAAATAAGAAGGGTTTGCGTGCTTTCTATACCAGAAATCACACAAAATTCATTCAATATAATTTTAGGTATTTGAAGCAGGATGATTATATGTGACTTAATCGTATTATCTGCAGTGGAGGCTTTAGTGGCCTCTTTTATCTCCTCCTAAATCAAGAATCTTGATTGCTTCACATTTTATCTACTTCTCTCAGTTGAATCCTAGTACAGGTGTAGACATATGCATTGTCAACATCTAAAGTTAAGTGAATTAAATCATTCCCTGAATCCCATCCCACATTTCCCCGTCACTCTTCCAGAAAGTTATTCTGTGACCTTCATCACAAATTTAGAACAGCAATGACCAAGACACTCCATAGCACGAGGCATGTTAAATCACAAGGAATTTACAATTTACTCCACCCATCCTGTTTACATGCTTCATGTGGAAAGACAAGGAAAATATCATCACAAAGCTAACACAGTCGGAAATGGAAGAAATAATCACTACTACTCATTGCTTCTGAAAGGTATGTGCCCGCATCAGTGCTTGGGTTGGTGAGGTACTGTTTCTAATTTGTCATTCAGTTGCTCACACCAACACTTCCTCAGGAAGGAGATTCACTTTGTAAAACAACAGGCTTCTGCTATAGCACTCCAGTCCAGGCAGTTATTCCAAGAATCCCTCTCCTTAACAAAGAGACAGAGCAGGCTGAGTGCTCATGTGAAAAGTAGAGAGAAAATACTAAATACACTTATGGTAGCTCCAACATTGATTTTTCCATTGGTCAGCTCACACAACCCTCCTGCATCTAAGGCAAAAGCAGGGTGTTGCTCAGGCAAGATACATACTATTTGCCTCAGATAAAAAACAATAATAAAGTGTTAATGATTTATATGTTTTAGCTGCAGTTTTCATCATTTGAAAAAAAGAAAAAAAAAAAAAAAAAGTCAGTCCTCAGGTGTATGCCACAAAAGTACAGACCAGTATTAATATAAATCACAGAACATCAAGGACAATGCTCAGTGATAGGAAGAAGAGCACCGATTCATCTCTGTGGACATGTGTGTGTTCATTTCAGAAGGAAAAAGGTACTGAAATGTTTTAATATATTGTGTGAAGGATGAATAGCAACTATATTAGAATTCTGTCAAATTCCTAAGGAAGGAGGAATAAAATTAAAAAAAAAAAAAACCAAACAACCAAAAACCCAACAAAAAACTGGGAAGAAAATTAAAAGTAACAGGAGGTGGTTTAAAGATGGGGTCTTTGGACATCATAATGGACTTTAAATTCACATGTCTGGTTCTAGACCCTTACCAGTTTGATTTCAGGTCACAGAATCACCCAGAATCACAGAATCAACAATGTTGGAAGAGACCTCAAAGATTATCAAGTCCAACCTGTCACCACAGACCTCATGACTAAACCATGGCACCAAGTGCCACATCTAATCCCCTCTTGAACACCTCCAGGGACAGTGACTCCACCAGCTCCATGGACAGCCCATTCCAATGGTAAACTACTCTCTCAGTCAAGAACTTTCTCCTCACCTCCAGCCTAAACTTCCCCTGACACAGCTTGAGACTGTGTCCTCTTATTCTGGTGCTGGTTTCTTGAGAGAAGAGACCAACTCCCTCCTGGCTACAACCACCCTTCAGGTAGTTGTAGACAGCAATAAGGTCTTCCCTGAGCCTCCTCTTCTCCAGGCTAAACAATCCCAGCTCCCTCAGCCTCTCCTCACAGGGCTTGTGCTCAAGGCCTCTCACCAGCCTCATTGCCCTTCTCTGGGCACGTTCCAGTGTCTCAATGTCCTTCTTAAACTGAGGGGCCAAGAACTGGTCATACACTGGGTTTTGTTGTTGTTTGTTTGTTTGTTTTTAAATCAATACCTCCATGATTTCCATTGAAAGGTATCAAAACACCCTTAAGAGAATAATTTACAAAGTTTCATCAAGATTGACTGCAACCACACCTTAAGGAAGGCTCAGCAGCAAACTCAACTTGGCCTATAAACCAAGCCTATCCTAGACAGGAAAACTACTCCAGTGGGCCATTAAGCTACATTAAATAGCCATGGTTTATGGTGAGAAAGCAGGAGTTCAAATGCTACTGCTGAAATTTTATTAAAATCGGCCTTGGGACCTCTAAAAAGAGTGAGGCCTCTGTCATAGGGGAAGAAAGTAAATCAATTTAGAGTTGATTTTGATCTGCACTAACTAGTATAAGCCTTTCACCTCAGTTATTACAAGAGTTTTACTCTTTGATTTAACTATCTGATAGCTTTCCCTAAAGGTTGATTACGCTAAGGAAATCTCAACAATAATGATTCTCTTCAACTTTTTAGCACTTACCTTTATGACTTCAATATACTTTTAAATGTATTTTTATACAAAATACTTTTGAGCTTAAAAATGTTCAGTTACTCAAGCTTTGAACTAGGCTTTTTAATCACCTGAGCTAGAACAAAAAAATTGCATTCTCACTGTCATTTCTTAAAGCAATGCGTTAATATAAACGGTCAAATAGGAATACAACTGGGGGTTAATCTAATCTTTGTATAATTCTTATCACTATAAAATGTGGTTTGCATTATTCTGCAGTGCTTATATATATTGCAATTTTTATTTCTTTTTTTAGAAACCTCCATTTGAATGAAAATAATTTCATCAGTATTCTCATTTATTTATTCTAAATATTAGCAGATTTCCTGTTTCTATTAATGTCTCCCTGAAGAATATGTATGTTACAATCATATAAATGCTGAAAATAATTCTCTACCATCTAGGACACAAGTGCACTGGATGTCTCAGCTTTAATTAATACAAAGTCATCTGTTAAAGGGAATTTGATTAGGAATGCTGAAAACTGACCCTTGGTAGAAATTTAAATGTGAAGACAGGATTCAACAGGGCTTATTGTCAGAACTAGTTCTATTGGAATTTTGGGATGTGACAGCATGTAAACTCTAGGGAAAAAGAAAAAAGCAAGTAGAGTCATATAGCGTTTAGACTTTCTGACTTTATGCTAGTACAAAAATACTTTATTTTGGGATAGTTACAATGCTTACATTCAATAATGCAATTGTATTTAATGTGGACTTTTAATTTAACATTTGATTTTATTGTATTTAACATTTCATGTAAAAAAATCATTTTCAATGCTAGATTTTTTTTTTTTTAGGTGATTTATTTTGCAATATTGAAGTTTGGTTCTACCAAGAACTGATTTTGCATAAACTGTGATTATACATTAAATTTTAAAATTGCATCTTTTAAGCTTTTTTTAAAAAATTAAAGCATAATTACTGTGGAATATTGTTATTTTACATACACACACAATTGTAGGGGTTGGAAGAGATGTTTGGAGATAATCTAGTCCAACCCCACAGAGTCACCCAGAGCAAGTAGCACTGGAGCATGTCCAGGTGGGTTTTGAAAGTCTCCAGAGAAGGAAACTCCATAACCTCTCTGGCCAGCCTGTTCCAGTGCTCTGTCACCCTCAGAGGAAAATTTCTGTGTTGTAGCTTGTACACATTACCCCTTTTCTTAGCTAGAAAATGGGTAGAACTCTGATCTCCACATGACATTGTGTATTACTGAGTGTTTGAACATTCACAGTAGAATTTCTGTAAAGGAAGAACTTAGTCCTTCCTGTTCTCCACTTACTCACATGCAAGGGCCCTGACTGACTTACAGCAGACAAGTTATATGGAAAACAGTCATCCAGGCATCACTTGTTATGTGTAGTTGAGTGTGCACTAAGGGTTATCAGTCATCCCGTTATTTTTCAGATGTTGAATGCAGGACATACACAATACATAACCTATTTTTAACCTTTTAACATGATATGAGTAGAAATTAAGCTCATGCTCAGCTTCTCTAGTGTGTGGGCTTCAACTTGGACTTGAAGTAAACACATTCATAACAAGAAAGGATTTTTTTTTTGGCATTCAAGAGAGACAAAAGCCCAAAAAGTGAAGGCCAGAGTAGCAACACCATGTCTACACTGGTAAATTAAATACCTCTTAAGCACTTCAGGCTTCATCAATATCAGTGGAGGGATTATGCAAGGTAAACCTGAAGATAGGGAAGCAAGAAATCCTGAAAAGAATAAAAGAACATGGAAAACAGAGACAAAAAAGTTAAAGTAGTGCTACTAGAAAGGGGAGGCAGGTACTCTTTATGGAAAGAAGAGAGCTAATTCTTTCTGTGGCATTTGTTGAGAAGACCAGTGAGAGTATAGGCTTAGCTAGAAGTTACGAGGCCAGACAAAAAGAGGGGAGAAGGCAAAGGTACAAACTGAGAAAGTAGAAAGTGGGAAAATTATGTCTACAGTGAAATTTAAAGAAATGTGAAATGGCACACAGGCTAAACAGAAAAGAGAAATTAAGAGAAATCATCTGTGTCTGACAACAGGCACACAAAATGCAGAGAGTGCTTTAAAGTTTTGTCTTGTACATATCTGTTAAAATTCTCTTCCAAACAACAGCAATAAGAAAAAAGATTACTTTTTGGTTAAAAACCTAGTTATACAAATATG
Source organism: Picus viridis (assembly GCA_033816785.1). Lineage (NCBI taxonomy): Eukaryota > Metazoa > Chordata > Aves > Piciformes > Picidae > Picus > Picus viridis. Next base: position 69,649,699 of record CM066566.1, read on the forward strand.
TTCATGCACTTTTTCACTATGGTATCTGTGCATGAGCAATTGAATCAAGCCCTGGGTTGTCAAAGACAGTCATGTCAAATTAGAGCTTAAGTGTTCAAAATTAACATTTAGATGACTATACTTAGGTGACTGTATAGTGATGATGATTTCCAGCATTGGAAGAATCCCCAAAACACTGATGTATTTAGTCACTTAATTTCATTATGATCATTCAAAAATTGACATGCTTTTAATTTTAAGTCATATGTATGACTATAACCATATATAAAATTTTAAGCCATATGTATGACTATAAATATATATAAAATTTACAAGTGTTCAAATATATTGCTGGGTTTTCTAACTTTCTCCTCCTTACAGCAGAAGTGATTCTTAAGTAAATTCACTTGTAATATAAGTTTTATTTTTTTTTTCCAAGTGAAACTAAATTAAGATGGAGGCTAGGAATATTTATTTCTGACTAGATGATGAAATAGAACAATTTCAAAGAACTCTTTCAGGGCTGGGGCACAGCTAACTATTTTCTGGTGTAAAAAGGAGGAGGAAATCCATTGATTCATTTCCCCTTAGTTTGAAAACTGTCAGCTGGTCAATAATCTGCCCTGTTCAACAAATAACTGACATCAAACAGCTCTGAAAATGTTTTTACACTCTTCACAACTGTAAGCACAATCTCTCTCTCTCTCAACATGTAAGCCTTCATGCAGAACAAAGCTGCTGTGGCTGCTGCTTTTATACAATTCAAACTCTGATGTGCCAGACTTGGGGTAAGCCTGTCTCTTATTAACATCAAAGGCTCTCAAATAAAACACCATTAGTGTTGTTTTGGATTTTCATGAACTGTGCATACAAATACACATCTCTCACCCTGTCGTATTTGCAGTGTGCTTCAACATTAATGACAGCTCTGAGACACAGAATTCTGATTCAGATTTTGATTTTGAATCTCCCATATTGAACCCACAGGTTTTAGAAAATGGGTTGATAGCCAGTGTTTGATTTAGAACTGTGCAAAAAAATGAAAAGAAATATCAGAATTTTTACAGACTCTTCTAATATTTTCCATGTGTGACTCTGTCCCTTCCTCACCTTCTATTGTTATCTTCCAGGCTGTATATCTGATGATGACATATCTTCTTTCTCATAGCTGTGCATCCATTCAGACATTCTGAGTGAAATCATTGCTTAAATGGAAATCATTCTGAATGAACTGTAAACTTGGAAGTGTAGAGTGTTAAAGCAATTTACATGAAAACTTCAGATGCATTTATTCTCTTTAAACCCTTTCTGAAATCTATTAAATACTCATATGTTTCTAAGATCAACCTTATTTCTGCTATTTGAATAAATGAAGAACCATGTTGTGGTTCAGAATTTGCTGGAAATCACAATATCTTTCTAAAATACAATGACTATCTAAAGCTTGAAAACCAGCATCTGAAAATGGTAGAAAAAAGGATTAAAAAAAAACCCACCAACAAAAAAAACCAACACACAACAAGCATACAAAAACCACACACACAAAACCAAGAAACTATTAAGTGGCTTCTTTGATTTTATTTGATTTTAATTTATATCTCTTGTTTCTTAATAATAAGTAGAATACTTGAGATACTATAAAATCAGCAGGTACCAGCTAACTATAATTCTTAGAAGTTACTCATTCTGGCAACAATTTTATGCCAATAATTCTTACCATATCAAATCACTTCCACAGCTTTTGTCCTGGTGAAGGCACATTATTTATAGTACATGTCTGATTCCAATAGAAATCACAGCTAACACCTGTGAAAATAAAACAAATGAGCATCCAGAGTAAAAAAGTATCTAGAATAGCCATCAGAAAAGTGAAAACAGACACAATGGCCTGAGGAGTCATTTCTCACTTTCAGAAGGGTGAGGCAGGTGTTTTGAGTTTAATGCTTAGGGTGCTTTCAATGCATGGTGAACTCCTTTTGGCTAAATTTTGCTATGTTACACTGTATATGTGCCAGTAAGACTTCCACGCGCATTGCATTGCCGCAAATACATCAATAACCTTCTGCCCCTGTATTCAGCACTGGTTAGGCCTCACCTTGAGGACTGTGTCCAGTTCTGGGCCCCTCAGTTTAGGAAAGATGTTGAGTTGCTGGAATGTGTACAGAGAAGGGCAACAAAGCTGGTGAGGGGTTTGGAACACAAGCCCTATGAGGAGAGGCTGAGGGAGCTGGGGGTGCTTAGCCTGGAGAAGAGGAGGCTTAGGGGAGACCTTATAGCTGTCTACAGCTACCTGAAGGGAGGTTGTAGCCAGGTGGGGGTTTGTCGCTTCTCCCAGGCAGCCAGCACCAGAACAAGAGGATACAGTCTCAAGCTGTGCCAGGGGAGGTTTAGGCTGGATGTTAGGAAGAAGTTCTTCACAGAAAGAGTGATTGACCATTGGAATGTGCTGCCCAGGGAGGTGGTGGAATCACTATCACTGGAGGTGTTTAGGAAGAGATTGGATGGGGCACTTGGTGCCGTGGTTTAGTTGATTATCTAGTGTTGGATGATAGGTTGGACTTGATGATCTCAAAGGTGTTTTCCAACCTGGTTAATTCTATTCTATTCTGTATGTCTGCGAGTTTTTACAATTCTAGGGAAACTTTTTGTCATGGTACTCTTGTTAGATTTATTCAATACTAGGTATTTATCACAAAACTGTAAACTAATTTTCAAAAAGATTATTTATCCAATACTTTAAGTACTTTTTCTTGTTTAATAATTTATTATTTTCATTTAAACTTGATATAAAAAAATAGTTTAAACAAACAATGATCTTAAAGATATGAACAAATACATATAGGAATAGTTTGTATATAAGAAGTCTGGTATACAGTTTGTCATATCTACCTTGAATGTGTAGATTCTCCTCATTTCCACTAGAATTTAGAAGTGTTTGCCATGGGGATATCCTTACCACATTCCTTATGAATGATGGATGAAAAAGTTGCATGTGAATGGCTGATTCTTAAATATATATCATACTTTCATTTCCCCATATATACAAATTCAAGTATGCTGATGATGTTTTTAACGTTTTTGGTAAACCAAAAATCTTGAATTTGAGTGAAAAGTTTCTAAGTATTCTCTCTGAATATGCATATTACTTTTGGCATAATATTATTCTTTTTTTCTAATTCTTGAGAGCAACATGTAATAAAGTGGAAAAGCACTGCACAGCATTATAATTTTATGCAACCTTGAAATTATTACAAGCTAATGACCCAGCTGAAGAAACAGGTAGAGGTATTCTAGCAAGCATATATTTGACTAAAACACTGAGTATCCTCAGTTTAAAAATGTCCTAAACTTTTTTTCTCAGACATTAAACCTTTCTACAAAATTTCCTCATTGGTATTACAAGGTGTTATTGCATACTGTTACTTTCTAGTACTCAGGTGTATCACAAGTTTCAAGTTCTTCAGAAGTTTTTTTATGTAGAGCAATCAGCACTGACAAAGAATGTTAAAATTACACAGGACAGCATACATACTACTAAGATTTGGATATTGGCAATCTAATTGTTCTTTCATTGTGATTGAAACTGATGCATGTAATGGCAGGATTATCAAATTGTATTTGGTGATATTTGTCACAGACTATAGAATTAATGTTATTTCATACTAATAGAGAACATTGCTGAAATCAATAAAGGGCTTTGACTTGCATTATTCAAAATGGTATATGTTAGTTATTGTAAATGAAGAATATCACTGCTACAGATCAATTACAAAACCAAATAAAAGAAGTTGCATTAGCATAGAAAATTTTGAGAAACAAATGTGGTAGTATAGTGGCTTTGTCAAACATCAGACATGGACAATGATAGCTCCATCTATGACTGTTATTCAACCATATGTCTGTCCCAAATAGAGCCTAGATTAAACAGAAAACTGTCAATAACAACAACAACAAATCACCTTTTAAAAAGTAAGCACTAGTTGCAAGTTATAAAAGGTGATGAGAAGAAAAGGGTAAAAAGGTTTTAGTGAGTTCAGAAAGTTCTATAAAACTTAAACAATAATCTATTTCTACACCACTCTGCAATGAAAGTAAGTCCTTTTGGCTGATCAAAAGGAAGTATTAGGTTAGCCCTGACATTTTTGGTAATATATCAAAATGTTCTTCTTTGAGCAACCTGTAATGAAGCTTTGCTCCATCTAAAAGCAAGTAGCAATCATTGTAAAATATGCTGTTGAAATTAATAAAAGTTGTGCAAGGCAGGGCAGGAACTAGTCAGATTTGTCCTGTAGAAATATGTAATGTATGATTACACAGACATCACCTCCTAATCAGGGTATCAGTGCAGAGGTTTGCCATCAAATGAGACAAGGAGAGCATGACAGGACATCATACACCTTCACAGAAAGAAGGCTGCTCAATACCAGGATATACCAATTGTCTTAGCTGTGGGATAGATCCCTGTTTAAATAATGCACTCCTGTTGCTTCAAAAAATTCCTTCAGAATATACAAAGCTGCTTGTGATTTCTGCAGCCATTTTGAAACATAATACAAGTAGCTGTATGTCTACTGTTTGCATTTCTAGCCAAATTACCACAGGTAACTGCAGCTGTCATCAGATGGGTCTTAAAAAATAAAAATTAAAAATTGCTGTTGGGACAAATTTGTAAATACACTTCATATTTCTTGCATCATGATAAGGTCTTCAATATGAGTGGAATGACAGGAACCTTTAAGAACTTTTTATCAACATGTATGCTTTGACTGGACACGTGCAGAAGTCTTGCTCTAGGCCTATTACCAAAACAAAGTATATTGAGGCAATTGTATGCAGTGGCAGAGTAGCTCTGAAATTTATTAGTCAAATTACAATCCAGTCTATCATGAATAATGACACTTACCTTAGAGACACAGAACCATGAACAGCTTTTGAGAGATCAAAGCATCATTCCTAGAAAGAGACATCTCATTGCATAAAAGCTATATGTGCCATATATCTATAGAAGTTCTGCAATTTGTAAGGGTTTGCATCTCAGTCATGGGGCACTGTGTTCCTTCATATATTCAGCATCAAAACAAAACTCACAGAAGTGCAATTACATTATTTCTTGACACCTTATGCTGTCACATAACAGATACTCAAAGTTCTGTACAGTCAAATAATAAAAATGGTGCCCAGATGGAAGGTAAGACAGTTGTTGCTCCATAATGTGGGAGACTGCAGATGAAGATTTTCTCATATAGCAATGAGAATGTACTAATATTATCAACACCCTAAAAAACCAAACAAACAAACAATGCCACCACAAAACAAAACAACCAAAACCAAAAACATACTTAACTTACTAGAGAAACTAGAGAAAATGATGCTATAAATATAAGAGGCTATACAGAAGAGGTTGGAACAGTTTTTGTCCTTTAAATGGAATACAGTACGATCAATGAATAGGTCATGCCATTATTATTGTTTAGTAACAACAAAATTGACATCTTTGCCAATTATGATTTATTAAATAAAATTAGCAACAAGCAATCAACCAAACTGGGTGAAAAGGTTTTCTGCTTTTTAGTTCATGAAGGTTTCCAAAAGTTTATGGTAATATTGCTAGGTATGTACCTGGACAGACTTCTTTAAAAGTCTTTTTTAAAGTATTTGACAACATTTTCATTGAGTTCCATTTGTTCTAGGTAAAACCTTCTCCAAATATTCAACCTGTGCAGCAAAAATTGACATTTGATTCACCATAGGAGTCTAGTCCTAGAAAGACTTCCTGTAGGAACATATAAAACAGCCATAAACATATAAATAGTTATAAAACAGGTGGGAAAATAGAGTATGGAAAAAATAAGGAAGTATTATTTATTTTAAACTGATAAAAGTAAGGGAGAATAATTAATTTTTCAGAAAGAATCTAGGGGCCAGACAACAGAATTTAAGTTTTATTTTTAATCTCACATTTACATAGCTCATAACCATTAAATGCAAACCCTGACTTTATCATCAGTTTAAGCACTCTTTGAAAGTGTAGAAACACTGGGGGGTGTGCGTCTGTGTGTAAGGAAAGACATTCAAACCCCAAAGAAAATATTTGACTTTGGTAAATCAGAAGAAAAACGTTGCTCATGAAAAAGAAACATTGACATTTAGGGGTGGAATATGGATGGTTTAAGAGCACAAAGTGCTGTCTTACTTCATTCACACTGGAGTCAGAGAAATAATGACAAAGAAATATTTAAACAGGTTATGCCATGAGCTGTTCATTTCCTGTTACCAAGGAAGAGGCAGTAGCCAAAATATTTCAGCCTTCCGGATGTCATTGTACATCTGCTATTATATTGTTGTCTAGCACACTAAGTTCTCATTGACTTGAGGCTGAATTAGCATAATTGTTCCCCCAAAAGACACAGTCAATAACAGATGTTTTAAAATGCATGTTACAATATTTTGAGATTTTAATTTTTTTAAATAACTTGGGAGCAATCAAGTGTAGGCTCCAGATACATAGCTGTAAGGCAATGTGTATTTCTTCCAAGAATAAGCTAGTTGTGTATTTTATATACATGTGTGTATATATATATATATATATATACAGACATACATATATATATATGTATTAAACATGTATTTTCAATACATTTCACCTTTCATAAAACATATAGCTATGCCAGGACACAGGACTACATTTTCTCTATTTTTGAGATCTTGCCCAGCACACTCCAGAAATCACACAATGCTAAATAGGTTATACAGTCACTGCACAAAAACCAGGTTCAGCACTGTATAGAGATACTAAACAGAAGGTGCATAGTCATCAGATTACTCTTTGAAATAATGTTTTTCACATTACCTGCTAAGCACATACAAAGATTCAGAAGAAATACACACAAAACAACATTCCAAAACATTATAGTATCATAGTATCAGTCAGGGTTGGAAGGGACCACAAGGATCATCTAGTTCCAACCCCCCTGCCATGGGCAGGGACACCCTACACTAGATCAGGTTGGCCAGAGCCTCATCCAGCCTGCTCTTAAGCACCTCCAGGGATGGAGCCTCAACCACCTCCCTGGACAACCCATTCCAGGGCTTCACCACTCATGGTGAAGAACTTCCTCCTCATGTCCAGCCTGAATCTTCCCACCTCCCGCTTCATTCCATTCCCCCTAGTCCTATTGCTACCTGAGATGCTGAGAAGTCCCTCCCCAGCCTTCTTGTAGGCTCCCTTCAGATACTGGAAGGCCACAATGAGGTCACCTCGGAGCCTTCTCTTCTCCAGACTGAACAGCCCCAACTCCTTCATTCTGTCCTCATAAGAGAGGTGCTCCAGCCCTCTGATCATCCTCGTGGCCCTTCTCTGGACACGCTCCAGCACATCCATATCCCTCTTGTAATAGGGGCTCCAGAACTGGACTCAGTACTCCAGGTGGGGTCTCACCAGGGCTGAGTAGTGTGTACTTAATTTTTTCTCTTTATTTCCATTCTAATAATATTGTTTGTTTCACTTCTTGAGGACTTTAGAGGCACGTGTTGTAGCTGGGGAGATATATTGTTTTCAACAAAAAAAACCACTGCAGATGTCTTCATAGTGAAAGAATGGACTGTGTTCTCTTTGGTGATACAAAGTAATCCTTGAAATGAATAATGAGTAAACATATAATTTTTAAAGGTACCTTCTCCCATGTTGCCTTCACATGAAACAAAGTATTTAAACTAATCCTGCCAAGGAGAAGTAAAAGCAAAACAAAACAAAACAAAACAAAACCTAAACACTTCTCTAATTAACCAGAGCTATCTGTTTCAAAGGTGAAAAAAAGAATATGTTTGTTTAAATAAATATGTGGCTTAAATTTCAATAAAGTTTGACCTTTTTTTTCTTTAACTTTGCAGATCTTGTAAAGAATGAGAAGCAACTTAGACAAAAGGCATGCACAAGATTTTTTTTTCCTGCAAAGAAAGAAGAGCAGAATTATAACTCAAATGATAAAGAATGCACAATATGAAAGAACTATTTCCTGTTCAGGAAGGAGAAATCACTAAAATAGCATGCACTCGGCTTTCACCACTTGTGGCAGGAATGACCTAAACAGCCAAAGGGTAAAAGGAAGCACACAAACACATCTGTCAGAATTTGGTTTACCTTTTTGTATGGAGATATGCCACATTTCCACTTCTCTCTTAGTTTCAGAAGGAAAGAAAACAGTTAGAAGGTTCTTCATTATCTGTTTGTGGACACTGTGAAAAACTAATGTTTCTTTCATTTCTGATACTAACAATGTTTGTCCCAGCTATGGAAACAGAAGTAGAGGCTACATGAATTGTGACAGCTTAAGCTGAAAATAACCTTTGAAAACACCTCAAATCAACAACAACAAAACACCAAACCCCTTTATCATTGAAATTTTTTTTTTCTTTCAAGGCTAATAACAGACTTATGTGGACTGCTATTTAAAATCTATATAGAAGCATATAAACTCCTCTGTTACATAGCATACATAAGACTCTTTTCTTAGTTGTTGCTTGTTTGTTTATTTGTTTGTTTGTTTTTCCTTTTACACGTCTCTCAAATGCCAGGAATAACCAGTAATTTCTTGCCTATTTTCATGCCTATTAGCAATTTTCATTTCATTATTTTTGTCTCTGCTGCAATCACTTGTTTTACAGGCTGTCCAGCCACACATCCTTTGAAATTAACAGTCTGGTTGGAGGAAATTCAGACATATCTGTTACCAGGTAGCCAGAGCACAAACCTGTCCTTTAAAGTTAAAAAAGTTAGTTTGCTGTTGCTCTGTGAACTTGTTTATGTGTGTTCCTGTGTGCATTCTTAACTCTAAACAGAGAGATCATCTACTGGGGGGGGGGGAGGGGGAAGCAACAAAAAAATTCCCTTAGCTTCTCATATGGACATTTACTGTTAATAAATACTTTGAAATATATAACCAGTCACAGTTAAAACTGTGCCCAGGTTTCAGTTAGAACAGAACTAATTCTATTAAGTGGTTTTACTTTTCAGCTCAGTCTTTACTAAGTAACCACACTTTCTTTACATTTACAGAATTAACCAGGTTGGAAAACACCTTTGAGATCATCAAGTCCAACCTATCACCCAACACCATCTAATCAACTAAACCATGGCACAAAGTACCTCATCCAGTCTTATTTTAAACACTTCCAGTGTTGGTGACTCCACTACTTCCCTGGGCAGCCCATTCCAACGGCCAATCTCTCTTTCTGTGAAGAACTTCTTCCTAACATCCAGCCTAAACTGCAGAATTATTTTAGAATCATAGAATTGTTGGGGTTGGAGGGGACCTCAAGGATCATCCAGTTCTAACCCCCCTGCCAGGGGCAGGGACACCTCATACTAGATCAGGTTGCCCAGAGCCACATCCAGCCTGTTCCTAAAAACTCCTACCTTCTTCCACCTCCCTGGGCAAGCTGTTCCAGTGTGTCACCACCCTCATGGTGAAGAATTTCTTCCTAACATCCAATCTGAATCTACCCATTTCTATTATTTTTTCCATTACCTGATATCCTAAAAGTCCCTCACCTGCCCCATTTCCTCCCCCCAGGATGTGCTCTGTTGGAGTCTCCTCCCACCCCAGGTGTGGCCACTTGGCCCTCCCCACCCACTCCCCTTTTTAATCCCCCCAGGAAAGGCAGAAGTCCCAAGCTGAGCCCATCTGGGCTGAGGATCCTTCTCCTATTGCTGGTGAGTGCCCATGGTGCACACTGGGTGATGGTGGTGGTGACAACAAAGGCCGGGGGGCCTGGTGGCCCCCGGTTAGGTAGGAAGAAGGTTGATGATTCCACCAGTATCATCCATGGGTGCTGTCTGGGCCTCTTTACTGGGGCTGAGCTCCTCTGTGTGGTTTCTTGGCTCGTGAGGGTCTTGTCCCTGTCTCTGGGATGGGTGGAAAAATGGTGGTGGTGGAGCAGGAGCTATTTAGTTACATGATATTATGCTAATTACACTGATATTTATTGGCAGAGATTACTGAGATACATAGAGAATCTTCAATAGTATTGGAGAGAGCTCAGTGAATAGAGAAAGACTGGTTTAGTTTAGATGCAAAGAAAGGTGTGTAAAATGTGAAAATGAGGTTTTTCTGTAGGTGAAGCAGCCAGGCTAACCAGATGCACTTATCAGCTGTTCCTGCCCAGTGATTTGCTTGTTTTCTTTACTCCCAGTGCTGGAATTTTTAATCCTTGGGGGTAGCTATTCTGGTGACATATCCTTTTCTCCTTTTGTTTTCTCTTTTCTTTTCCTTTCTTTCAACAGTTTCCTTTACTGCTATTGTTTCTTGATTCCAGTTGTGTAACTTCATTGATCTACAGATCAAACCTCAACCTTTCCCTTTCTTTAAAGGGATGAGAAAGAGAGGGAAAAGGGCTGCAGGTGCATATACTTGGCAAGATAAACCTATTGGCTTTTAGCATAAAAGAAGTTGCCAGGTTACAATCCTCTTCTAAGGACATGGAAATAGAGCATGTTGAAATAAAGTATCACCTTCTGGATGTTTTCAGAAGAGGATCAAAAGAGATTGGATGTGGCACTTGAAGCCATGGTTAGTAGTCATGAGGTGTTGGGTGACAGGCTGGACCTGATGATCTCTGAGGTCTCCTCCAACCTTATCGAGTCTATGCTATTTAAAATCTAAATAGAAGCATGTAAAATCCTCTATTACATAGCATGCATAAGACTCTTTTCTTAGTTGTTGCTTGTTTGTTTATTTGTTTGTTTGTTTTTCCTTTTACACATCTCTCAAATGCCAGGAATAACCAGTAATTTCTTGCCTATTTTCATGCCTATTAGCAATTTTCATTTCATTATTTTTGTCTCTGCTGCAATCACTTGTTTTACAGGCTGTCCAGCCACACATCCTTTGAAATTAACAGTCTGGTTGGAGGAAATTCAGACATATCTGTTACCAGGTAGCCAGAGCACAAACCTGTCCTTTAAAGTTAAAAAAGTTAGTTTGCTGTTGCTCTGTGAACTTGTTTGTGTGTTCCTGTGTGCATTCTTAACTCTAAACAGAGAGATCATCTACTGGGGGGGGGTGAGGGGGGGAAGCAACAAAAAAAATTCCCTTAGCTTCTCATATGGACATTTACTGTTAATAAATACTTTGAAATATATAACCAGTCACAGTTAAAACTGTGCCTAGGTTTCAGTTAGAACAGAACTAATTCTATTAAGTGGTTTTACTTTTCAGCTCAGTCTTTACTAAGTAACCACACTTTCTTTACATTTACAGAATTAACCAGGTTGGAAAACACCTTTGAGATCATCAAGTCCAACCTATCACCCAACACCATCTAATCAACTAAACCATGGCACAAAGTACCTCATCCAGTCTTATTTTAAACACTTCCAGTGTTGGTGACTCCACCACCTCCCTGGGCAGCCCATTCCAACAGCCAATCTCTCTTTCTGTGAAGAACTTCTTCCTAACATCCAGCCTAAACCTCCCTTGGCACAGCTTGAGACTGTGTCCTCTTGTTCTGGTGCTGGTTGCCTGGGAAGAGACCTACCCCCACTTAGCTACAACTTCCCTTCAGGTAGTTGTAGAGGGCAATAAGATCTCCTCTGAGCCTCCTCTTCTCCAGGCTAAACAACCCCAGCTCCCTCAGCTGCTTCTCATAGGGCTTGTGCTCCACACCCCTGACCAGCTTTGTTGCCTTTCACTGGTCACATTGCAACATCTCATGGACAGTATCTGCATCTAGTAGTGATAAGTCTCCATATTTATGATTAGTGCCAAGAATATGTGTGCAAGCTAAGGTCATTGCTAAATCTTGTGTACTGTGTGGCGGTTCAGAGTAAAAGACTGCATCTTCAGGGAGGAGCAGACAGGACAGGTAACCTACAAGTTATTCAATTCCATATATATCATATCCAGTACAAAATGTAGGGATCACAGGCGTCTTCTTCCCCTCCACTCTCCTTCAGTACCCAGCATCCAAGGAGGAAATTCAGTCTTGAGCCTTGATCTCTGTGTGACTGAATCCAGTTCCAGAATCCAGCTCCTGAATCTGGTTTCTGTCTGCCACTGAGTCCAGTCTAGGACTTCTGCCAAAGCATCAGGGGTTAAGGGGTAAGGAGCACAAGTGGTATTTACTTCTGTCCCTACACTAGCTATGCCTGATGATAGCATAAGCATGAAAATCCAGCAGATTAATGCCTGGCTGTGGGACTGGTGCCAACAGCAGGATTCTGGGTTCTTTGATCACAGGCTGCTCTACAAGACCCCAGGCCTGCTGACTATAGATAAAAACTGCTTGTCTCTAAGTGGGAAAAGAATCCTGGGACAAGAACTGGCAGGGCTTATTGATAGGTCTTTAAGCTAATTTTGAAGGGGGAAGAGGGGAAAAACTGAAGACAATCCTGAGGCAATTGAGAGGCAGGATACTATCTCTGCTGCTATTCCAGGGGCTGCAGAGGATGGGGAAAAAAAAATGGGAACACCCCTCTATGTATGTAAGGATTGCAATTTTTTAATGCAACTTCAAAAAATGCTCCATTTTCCAGACATACTGAATGTACTGTCAAGCATGCCTTGATCCAGTGAGGAGGCAGACCACCGCTTGTCAGGAAGCTTCTGATTTTTCTGAGCATGCACAGAGCAGTTCTACTGTGCATGAGCATGAGCACCAAAACCACCATATACTAAGATTTTAATTTGTGCAAACTACAGGGTTTTTGCATCTCCAATGTGTCTTTTTAAGAATAATGTTGCCCAAGGCTTTCTTCACAGTCAATGAAAATAGAGAGGAAGCCCCTCAAAGTATTCAGACTGAATTCTTCCTTCTGCTTCATTCTTAGTATCTAAAGGCTTAAGGCAACTACAAAATAGACTTCAAATGTAAAAGAAAGGTCTCAAAACTAGGAAAATTCTCTGTCCTTGTTCTGGACTTTATGAGATAATGTACTGCAGGTGAAAGCTAAATCATGCTGAAAGGATTTTGAAAATGCTGGTATTTCAGAGGTGCTCACCACAGACAAGAGGAAATATAACAGAATCTACAAAAATACCCTAAGATTAAAGTATTTTGCTGTTGGGACGCCATGACATAGTGGGCGTCACTGAAACTTGGTGGGACGACTCCCACGACTGGAACGTAGGGATAGACGGGTATAAGCTTTTTAGGAAGGATAGGCAGGGAAGGAGAGGAGGAGGTGTTGCCCTCTGTCAACAACCAGCTGGAATCAGCAGAACTCCACCTGGGGAGGCATGATGAGTTGGTTGAGAGTTTATGGGTTAGAATTAAAGGCAAGACAGGGGAAGGAGATATTACTGTGAGGGTCTCCTACAGGCCACCTAACCAGCAGAACCAAGCAGATGAGGCTCTGCACAGGCAAATAGAAGCAGCTTCCAGGTCACAAGCCCTGGTCCTCATGGGGGATTTCAACCACCCTGACATCTGCTAGAGGGACAACACAGCAAGGCATCAGCAATCCAGGATGTTCCTGGACTGCATAGAAGACAACTTCCTCCTCCAAATGGTAGAGGAACCAACAAGAAAAGGTGCTACGCTGGACCTTGTTCTCACCAACAGGGAAAGGCTGGTAACAAATGTGAGGCTCAGAGATGGCCTTGGCTGCAGTGACCATGAAGCAGTTGAATTTAATCTCTTCAGGGCAATCAGGAGGACGTATTCTAAGCTTACGACCCTAGACTTCAGGCGTGCAGACTTCGATCGCTGCAGGGATCTGCTAGCCAAAGTGTCGTGGGATGAAGCCCTGAAGGGAAGAGGGACCCAGGACAGCTGGTCAGTATTCAAGGACCACCTCCTCCGTGTCCAGGAGCTATGTATACCTACAAGGAGAAAAGCAGGAAGGAATGCTGGGAGGCCTGCCTGGATGAACAAGGAGCTGCTGGACACACTATCACTTAAAAAGAAACTCTACAGGAAGTGGAGGGAAGGACAGATAGAACAGGGGGTATATAAGGAAGCTGCCCGAGCAGCAAGAGAACTGGTTAGGAAAGCCAAAGCAGAGTTTGAATTGAATCTAGCCAGGGAGGTTAAAGGGAGCACTAAGAATTTCTATAGGTATGTTAATGGCAAGAAGAAGACTAGGGAAGGTGTGGGCCCCCTCAGAAAGGAAAGTGGTGAATTAGTCACAAGTGATGTGGAAAAGGCTGAGGTACTCAATCACTTCTTTACCTCAGTCTTCACTGCAAGGGCCACCAGCCACACTCCTGGTGTCATGGAAGAGGATGCCAGGGACTCGGAGGAAGAACTGCCCATCGTAAGTGAAGACCAGGTTCGTGATCACCTGAAGAACCTGAAAGTGTTCAAGTCCATGGGACCCGACGGGATACACCCACGGGTGCTGAGAGAACTGGCAGATGAGGTTGCCAAGCCCCTCTCTATTATATTCCAGAAGTCATGGCAGACTGGGGCAGTCCCCACAGACTGGAAAAGGGGAAACACTACTCCCATTTTCAAAAAGGGCAAGAAGGAGGAACCGGGGAACTACAGGCCAGTCAGTCTCACCTCTGTGCCCGGAAAGATCATGGAGCAGATCCTCCTGGAGGCACTAATGACTCAGAAGAAGAGTGAAGAGGTGATTTGGAATAGTCAGCATGGCTTTGCCAGGGGCAAATCCTGCCTGACAAACCTGGTGGCCTTCTATGATCAGGTGACAGCATTAATAGATGAGGGGTGAGCAACTGATGTCATTTACCTGGATTTGAGCAAAGCCTTCGACACTGTCCTGCACCACCTCCTGGTCTCCAAGCTGGCGACACATGGGTTTGATGGATGGACCACTAGATGGATAAAGAACTGGCTTGATGGCCGCACCCAAAGAGTGGCTGTCAATGGGTCCATGTCCCAGTGGAGGCCAGTGACAAGCGGAGTCCCTCAGGGATCAGTCCTGGGACCCGTCTTGTTCAACATCTTTGTGGGTGACGTGGACAGTGGCATCGAGTGCACCCTCAGCAAGTTTGCTGATGACACCAAGCTGTGTGGTGCAGTGGACACCCTGGAGGGAAGGGATGCCATCCAGAGGGACCTGGACAGGCTGGAGAGGTGGGCACAAGTCAACCTCATGAGCTTCAACAAGACCAAGTGCAGGGTCCTGCATCTGGGTCGAGGCAATCCCAGGCACAAATACAGGCTGGGCAGTGACTGGCTGGAGAGCAGCCCTGAGGAGAGAGACTTGGGGGTGCTGGTGGACGAGAAGCTCAACAGGAGCTCTCAATGTGCACTTGCAGCCCAGAAAGCCAATCAGATCCTGGGCTGCATCAGGAGAAGTGTGACCAGCAGGTCAAGGGAGGTGCTTCTTCCCCTCTACTCAGCTCTGCTGAGACCCCACCTGGAGTACTGAGTCCAGTTCTGGAGCCCCTGTTACAGGAGGGATATGGACGTGCTGGAGCGTGTCCAGAGAAGGGCCACGAGGATGATCAGAGGGCTGGAGCACCTCTCCTATGAGGACAGACTGAAGGAGTTGGGGCTATTCAGTCTGGAGAAGAGAAGGCTCCGAGGTGACCTCATTGTGGCCTTCCAGTATCTGAAGGGGGCCTACAGGAAGGCTGGGGAGGGACTTCTTAGGATATCAGGTAGTGATAGGACTAGGGGGAATGGAATGAAGCTGGAAATAGGGAGATTCAGGCAGGATGTGAGGAAGAAGTTCTTTACCATGAGAGTGGTGAAGCCCTGGAATGGGTTGTCCAGGGAGGTGGTTGAGGCCGCATCCCTGGAGGTGTTTAAGACCAGGCTGGATGAGGCTCTGGCCAGCCTGATCTAGTGTAGGGTGTCCCTGCCCATGGCAGGGGTGTTGAAACTAGATGATCCTTGTGGTCCCTTCCAACCCTGACTAATTCTATGATTCTACAATTTTTAAAAGCTCTTATTTTGCTGAATAATAATACCACTTACTAAATTATTAACAGATTACCTACTGATCATAAAAAAATAAAAGCACCTTGAATTCAAGCCTTTAACATCTATATAAAAGACAAGAAGTGAATCACAATTTTCTGCACTAAGTTCTTTGCTATTGTATTTCTAAACTATGTTACTGTCTTCAGCAACGTAGTACCCTGACAGCAGGTCTGAAAATAAGACATTCATTTACAGATGTGCCACAGACGTGCTCAGCGCTGTCAGTTGCAGATTCTGCAATAGTTAGGGCTTTTTGGAGCATTTAGATTATTTTGTACTGGATTTGTATTAGATTTTTGTCTGATTCATAGCACATTCTAGAGCATTTTGATTATTTTTGATCTCCCGTGCTGAGTCAAGAAGGCACAATAGCAAAAAGGCATTTTTCCATTAAAAATAATTACAATGGAAAATAAAAATGTATATGTCTATTTATGAGACACCATATCTCATAGAGATAGTGCTTATGGTTTGTTTGAATGGTTGAGAAAACAGCAATAAACTGCAAGAAGAATATTTAAAGCCACAGAAACAACATGTCAACCCACCACCCAGCATTCCTGTGCAAAACAAATTGGTCTTTTCTCATTTTTGTTTAGAACCAGCTCTTCATAGACTAAACTTCAGTAAGTTGTGGAGTTTCTGATATCCTCTCTATATATACAAGCAGTGCATTCACTATAAACACAATGAGGGAGGTAGGAAATAGAACCCCACAATAAGATCCTGAAAAAGCGACCCCTCACATGAAGAGCTGGTTGATAAAGAGAAATGGTGGGGGTGATAAAATGTAAGAGAATCTTAAAGCACTAATGATTTAAGCATGAAAATATCAGCAAACTGTCTCTGATTTCTGCACAACTGAAGCTCAGAAAGATTTAGTTTTCAACCCAAAACAGAAGCTCATTTAGAAATGAGTCCTGTAAGAAACATTTTGTGTTTGTATATGTAATTGATAAGTGTGCTACAGTACTAAACAGAATCACTTTAGTTTTAACTAGGTTTCAGTGTTTAAAAAGCTTCCAGGCTGTCTCCTATGAACTACAAAAGATGCTTTATATTCCATAAATTTCTACTGCACAGTTTTATAATAGTCAAATACACAGTAACATGACTTTAAAATGTATTAATATGTAAAGACATTAGTGATTTGATTTAAATGTAATTTCCTAATATGCAGGCAAATGGAGGGAAAAAAAAAAAAAACACTTTAAAATACACATCACCAAATATCTACTACCTCTTAGGAGGATATACCTGTCAGATATACATATGCTTTGGCATGTTGTACTTTTATATTCAAGAGTTAGGTGGTTGTAAGGGGTCATGGTCCAGTTATGAATCGAATAAATATAATCTTACCAATACCTTGCTGAACAATCAACATTTCACCAGTGTTACGCTACACACAAATAAGTAATAGGAGTCTTTAAATTAAAAAAATATCTGCTTGTTTTAGATTAAAAATGAGGCAGAAGTAATAAAGAGACTTTACAGAGGAAAAAAAAACCTCTTAAAGTGTTGTAATTTGGCAGACTACTAATTTGTGAGAGTAAAAGCTCATCTTGATTAAGTTATGTAGATAAATGAAGCAGCCATTGCTAACCTGTTGCTTAACTCACCCTTAAAAGCTTTGTCTGCTTTGTACACCACTGAAAGAGACCCCATTACAAGTCACCATGTGATCTATTTAGCTATTAAGGAAGCTGTAATTTTACAGAAGTATCCCTTGGCCCTAGCTAGTGATAGTTAGGAAGTTCATCAACAAAACCAGGTAGATACTACCATCTTTTCATAAAAATGGCAGAAACCAATGCATGGCAAATCTACTTGTCCTTCTATATCACGATAAAGCAGTAGTTTGGTGGAATGAGCAAGATTTCATACTCTGGGAATGAATAAAAATGAGAAACCTAGTCCTTTATTCACAGGAAACACCCAGGATAGCTTGAAAACATTGGAAGACACCTAAGCAAATTCAGGAGAGCCTTCTAGAGATATTCTGAATTATAAATATTCATTCTTGAGGGTAGAAAACCAAATTCTGTCATCATAAATTACAACTAGCACTAGCCATTTCATTTCAAAGGCACTGTTATACCAATGTTCTTAAATGCCATAGGAGATCTCACAGTTGTTTAGCACAAAAAGCTTAAGTACATGAGAAATATAAATTAAAAAATATAAAGTTTATGTTGTTAAAAAAAATTATTTTGGGAACTTTTTTTGATGTTTTGAGGAATAGCTAGTCTTTAACTGATATATCAATACCTGATGTAGCTCATGAAGTTAATATTTGATTGTAGCTTTTCTTCAAATTAGTAGTTTTCCATCTTTTCTAAACTTATAGCCCGTTATAAAGGGTTACTTAAGTGCAGTTAAGTGATTATTAATCAGTCTATCACATAAGATGACATTTTTAGCTATGCATTTTGAGTTTTCACCTCATAAAATTGTTTCAGTTCAATTTTATATAAATATCATTAAAAGTTGTTAAATAAATTCTAGCAAAAGTTGGTTCTAAAAGAAGGTTATTGAATTTCATTTTGAAGTAAGATAATAAGAAACAGTTCCACTGGATTTTTTGTTATCCTTCATCACATATACAAAGAGATTTCTAGATCCGATGTGCCATTTGTTACAGCAATGGCCTCTAGGCTGAATGATCACTGAGTTAATCTAATTCCTATTTCTTTGCTACTTCAGGCTTTTTCTGGTACGATTATTATGTGAAATTACAAACTCAACAGCTGAAGACGTGAATGACTCAAATTTGACTAAAAGTATATTAATACATTGTAATCATTATAATAAATAATAATTAATAAAATTTATTAATTTTATTTTCCCTAATTCAGTCTCTGCATCTTTTAAATTGAAGTAAGCAACTAGGATTTCAGAAGTCAGGAAAGTCTGTTTCCTCTGTTACAGTACATGAAAAAAATCAATCTGAAAGAGGACATATCTTATAGTTCTAAACCTTGGAAAGGAAGCAGATAACCCATTCAGTTTGCTAACTATATTTGTGTCTGTGTATGTGTGTGCATGTAATTTATATAATGTTGCAATAAGCTTTAAATGTGAATCGTATTTTAACAAATTTACTTCCATATATGTCCTGCATGTTTAAAGTTCTTCCCACTAGCCATTAATGTTTAACTAACAGTCTGTCATGAAGGGTGTAATTTACACTTTTATTTTTTAATCTCAAACATCAAAATGTCAAAACATAAATGATGGAGATAATCTTGATATACGTCAGGCAAACAAAGCATTAATCAGCCATTATCTTTTAATAAGACGGAAGAATAACAATCAGCTCTGGATGAATACATTTTGAACTACATAAAGGAATAAATTATTCTGTCTAACAAAAGTCTTCAATGTTAAAAATAGTGCAGTTAGCAAAAATAACATATTTATAAGCAATTTTAATTGCTTGAGTGTAAGATTTAAGCGAACTGTTTGCATCCAACTTGCTACATAGTGAAGCTGATTCATTCTGTAACTGATTCACTCAATGTACTCTGTGTGTCCCTGCCTTTCAAAAGCTTATAATCATCCTTTGATGCGAGCCCAGAGCACAGAAGGATTCCTTTGAAATCAATGAATTAAAACTTTGTGAAAACACACAGTGTAGGAAGAGAATCAAGGCCCAAATCAAGGGAAACAATGAGATGGACATTTGGAAAAGTTGTGATCCTTTCTAGAGAAAATGAGGATCCACAAAAAAAAAATCCTTGTATTTTCATTGTATGATTTCAGTAGTGGTACTGCACATTACTAATTTTAATAGGAAGTACATATTATTTCAACATCTTTATATGATTGATTCTTACCTTAAATAGAACTTGACCACTTATCCCTAATCTTATATACTCTTGAAGTATGTAACTATACACAGGTGAGCATAACTAACTGATCCTTTTTAAAATAAAAAGGTATATCAACTAATCCTATTAGCAGTTGAGGAAATTAAGACTTTAAATTTTTCCATCAAATCAGTCTTCATTAGAATTGTAACTGCTGCTGCAACACAGTACCATGCACTTGTTTCACTGTGAACACAAGCCCTATGAGAAAAGGCTGAGGGAGCTGGGGTTGTTTAGCCTGGAGGAGACTCAGGGGTGACCTTATTGCTCTCTACAACTACCTGAAGGGAGGTTGTAGCCAGGCAGAGGTTGGTCTCTTCTCCTAGGCAGCCAGTACCAGAACAAGAGGACACAGTCTCAAGCTGCACCAGGGTAGGTTTAGGCTGGATGTTAGGGAGAAGTTCTTACAGAGAGAGTGATTGCCCATTGGAATGGACTGCCCATGGAGGTGGTGGAGTCACCTTCATTGAAGGTGTTCAGGAGGAGACTTGATGGGGTGCTTGGCTGCATGGTTTAGTTGTTTAGGTGGATTGGATTTCCAACCTGGCGTATTGTATTGTATAATCACAGAAAAAAGCACTATGAGATATGTTATTCCAACAAATATAAGTGTAACATTGAACTTCAGACATGAGGTAGCGTTGCCTTTAAGGCTGTGCATAAACACCAAATAAGCTGTGAAATGTGGATGCTTTTCTTATGAGGAGCAAAATTTCTCTCACCTCTGTCAACAATTTGATAACTTCAGCCTCTTTTTCTCCGTACTTTGAAGTGTTTTGAAACAATCTTAACATTATTTTTCTAAGACTTTTTGTTTCCTATTCCTAACTGTGTCCATTGAAGATAACCAGCTATGGTGTGTTGGACAACAGAAGCCCCAAATTATTGAAGATTCAGGTTTTGAGTCATGCTACATCGGTAGCTAATCCAGCAAACCAAAAAGGTTACCAGAAATCATGAAAAGTGAGCTTTGGAACTAGTCAAGTTCTGGACATATTATACTTACATCCTTGAAGGAGATCAGCAAGTTCCTGGCTTGCAGATTTCTAGAGACTGTGAAGGCATTGTTATTTTATCTTCTTGCTCTTCAAAGCCTGCAACTGGGTACAGGGTGAAAAAATGTTACCAGACCCAGTACAATTTTTCTTACATTTTAAAAAATAATATATCTTGAAAATTAGTACATTATGTTAGGAGATGAGAATTCTCTATACATATAGGTGTTATATTTACTGTCTCTTCTCATTGTAATTGAATAAAAAACGAACACAAACCAAACCAACCAACCAAACGAAACTAAACAACAAAACCAAAACCAATCAAAAGGATAAACTATAGCACTCCAGCTACCAAGAAAGAAACAATTTGTTTTCTGGTTGCTAGAAAATTAATTCTGTGCAATCATATATATATTTTCTGACATCACTTGATATGGAAAACTCAAGAGCCTGTGCCCCTGGAAAAGATGGAGCTGAAATACTTGATTTCATCCTTACCAAAAGTGGAATAATGCACTTCTGAACAGGAAAAAAAAATCACTGCAGTGTGAAACTCCATCTTCTACTAACGATAAAGCCCTTCATAGAATGCCTGCCAAGTAGTTCTATTTGTAAGCCCTCACAGGCTCAAGCCCAAAAGATTTATTTCATATTTTTTCTTAGAATTCCCTGTTTCACTTACAATGTCCATGCCAATACATACTGTCAAGTGAAAAGGAAATATTATTGCAAGTTAGATCATTTTCCTACTGTAAAATACATTAAAGTATGATGTGACTAGCATCTTGTGTCACTCAAGCACAGGACTGTCACTGAAGTTGCAGGCAGAAAAAGCTATTGGAAGCTAGGAACAACATATTTGATTTCTGTGATACATGTTTTTAAATTATAACCAGAAGCTTGCAATTGACATTCTTCCAGCCACTGAACTAGTTAGCAGTTTCTTTACATAATTTTAAAGCTTTTATCCAGAAGTACCGCAAAAAATACCAAAGAAAACAACACGTGAGATGCCAAACATTCACATCCCATCACATTTAAATACCTATATACAAATATAGCCTTCAACCTGTGTGTAATCTCTAATTGTAAAATGGGCAATCTTACAGTACTGAAACACAATATAATACAAGAGTAATTCTGTGGCATGCAATTTAAAAGGGCCTTTCAGAAGTTCTGTAACAAGATTTGGAGTATTTCCAGTTATGATTCCTGCCTGTGGTGCTGGTATAACTGTCTCCTAAGTGTTTTGGTGGGTTTTTTTAGCTGACATTAAATGAAGCCCTCGTCTTAATATCCAGTTTACCAAAACCACAGTCACATTTGGTCATCATTGATACCCTTGTTTACAGTCTCAGAAAGGAGACTAAGCAGTAAGTTGACTTGGGGGTGGAACTGAGACCTAACTCTTGCAGATGAGCTGTCAGACTGGGCTTCACAATACTGGCAGGAAGAGTGTGGGGCCTCAGCAATAGTTACATCATGAAAACTGAGAAACCGAGACTGTCAAAAATTGAACATATGCTTTTATTTCTTTCTTCCAAGCATTAACGAGGAAAATAAGGGTTTCTCACTTTGCAGATTGAATGCAACATAGATACATACTATCCTTTTAAAGTATGTTTCCCAGAATCACCAGACTCACAAAGAAATTGCATGCAAGGGAGTGGTTTCAGCTATCTTAATCTAATCTCCAGGTAGTGGAAATTCTGCAGTCTCTGCAGGCAATGTATTCCGGTATTTCCTTGGCCTTCCTGTTTGAATTCTTTCTTGTTATATCTACCCCAGATCTTTCTTACTGTAATTTAAACCCATTATTTTTCTTACCTGTTACAGATATGTAAACATATTATCCTTTCCTCTCTGTAAGACTTCTAAACAACTTTCTTTTGAGTTCCACTTCATCCTGAAAATACTTGTTCTGTGTCTGCTTGTTTCTAAATATAGAAAAAATCTCATTTCTTGACAAATTAGATCCTTTATGAAAACATTTTCTCAAACTTTTACTCTCTTTTTGGAATGCTAATTGGGCTGTCTGATATGTTTGTAACCTCTGTCGTACTCTGCTGGTTTCTTTTAAAGTATCTTCTATTGTATTATCCCTGAGAAGCAGCTAAAACAGAAATGTGAATACTCATAGATAGATATATATACATGCACATATATATATATGTATCTTCTCCAGTTTGACAATAAGCCATTGATAGCTACTTTGGTTTTCAGCCAATTTTGCATCACCTAATGTTAATATGTTTCTCTAATTTACTTCCAAGGACATCATGCAACACTATGGCATTAATTTTATTCAAGTCAGGATGCACAACATGCTCTTCTCTTATACTTACACTGGCTGTAAATCCATTTGAAAAAATAATCTGTTCTAAAATAATTTGTCTTAGCAATTCTTTTGTTATATCATATTCTATAGCATTGCTTACACATTTTGATTACTTGTTTTCACATTAATCGTTGAAGACATACTGATGATTGTTTAATTCTTAATCTCAAGGTATGGAACAGGATCAGATTTTTATTAAATACCACAGGTAAAAAAGAAAACATCACCTCTTCTGCAAATGTTCAGATATAAAGAAGTACTACTGTGAAAGTGTTTAGAAAAAACAGCATGAACTCCCTACACCCAAGCAATTCAAAGTTGAACAAGCAGAAACAAGAAAACAAAGACAGCTTGGTCATTTTTCAATAACTAAGCCACCAGGGCAGGCAAATGCAGAAGTAAATTAGAAGGTCAGAAGATACAAACAGAGTAAGAGTAAAATAACATTCTTAATTTAAAGCATTTACAAGATTGAGTAAGTCACTGTTAAGATATGTTGTGCTGACATTTCACAAGAAGAAAACAAAGTTAGCATGAACAATGCCAAAATATGTACTACAGTAGAACATAAATATTTGCCTAAGGTGTGGAGGAGCAAAATGGGGGGGGTTGGTTTTAAAACATTTTCCACAATTTAATTAACAGTAATAGTGGTCCATAAAGAACTAATTTGAAATAAGGAGCTGTTTGATCTTGGTGTATGTTAATTTGTATCCAATCAAATGAGCTCATTTATTCAAATTATTAAAGAGTATCTGAAAGGCAGTGTGTAAATACCTCAGATCTCCTCTGAATTTGTTTGCAATAGATCATGTGATGTTTAGCAAATCTCTGCCACTTATTTAAACACTTAGCCTAAATGAATGAAGAAATAAAGGGATAGGGTTGAGGAAAAGGATTGGAAAGAAAGGGAAAGGAGAAAGAGATAAAAAAAGAAATAAAAGACAACTTTATATGGACTTGAAATCAGAATGACATGTCAGTGCCAACTCAAGACTCAATAAACAGCTGGAGGGTATTTACATTATAAAAGAATGTTTGTCCTAAATGAACAACATGAAAACTGCAGCAGAAAGAGCTTGCAGAGAGAGAGGAGACTCAGGGGTGACCTTATTGCTCTCTACAACTATCTGAAGGGAGGTTGTAGACAGGTGGAGGTTGGTCTCTTCTCCCAGGCAACCAGCACCAGAACAAGAGGACACAGTCTCAGGCTGCACCAGGGGAGGTTTAGACTGGATGTTAGGAAGAAGTTCCATACAGAGAGAGTGATTGCCCATCGGAATGGGCTGCCCAGGGAGGTGGTGGAGTCACCATCATTGGAGGTGTTCAAGAGGAGACTTGATGGGGTACTTGGTGCCATGATCTAGTTGTTTAGGTGGGTTGGATTGATTGATAGGTTGGATGTGATGATCTTGAAGGTCTCTTCCAACCTGGTTTATTGTATTGTATTGTACTATAAAGCTAGCATAGCCATGTGCCTCCAAAGAATTACTATGCAATTGCAATGTCTGTGAAAACAGCAAACATTTTTAAC
Organism: Picus viridis; assembly: GCA_033816785.1. Lineage (NCBI taxonomy): Eukaryota > Metazoa > Chordata > Aves > Piciformes > Picidae > Picus > Picus viridis. Next base: position 69,674,314 of record CM066566.1, read on the forward strand.
CAGTTTGATGGCTAAAGATTATTTTTTGCATATGGATTGGGGAGTGTGAGTAATTTTAGGAATAATTTTAAAAGCACATTCTTAAAAGTATATATACCAGCGAATGGAACGCTGAATATGTTGAACTATGAAATGAGTTGTTACAGAAATCCCTTACTAACTTTCCAGTCATTAACATTTTAATAATATAAACTGTTACACTGATGTCTGTGGCTGCAAAGTAAAATCATACAAACATTACATTTGTATACAGAACCGTGCTTTAAAATGCAATGCAAACAAACAAAAAAATAGCAAAATTTTGTTGCCTTTCTGGACACAGATTATTTGAGGAGATTATTAAAATCCTGGTTTGAAAATGTGCTTGGAGCTGAGATACCAGAGCCACTTCAGTCACCCCTGAATACTAATCCCAGTAATCCATTTTCTTTCTGCAGCAGAGTGCAAAGCTACTGCTGGGGATACGTGATCTTAGTATGGCTCTTTCAGCCACATACATGCTTTTTTTCCCTGTTTTCCACCATACTTTGCTACACAGACTATCACTCAGGTACTGATTTCTTATCCTTTTTCTTATCCTTTTTTTCTTATCCTTTTTCCTCTTGCCCTTGCACCAAAGCTGTTCTTGTGCTACTAAACCACAGAAGCTTCTAATGAGCAATAATCACATGCAACAAAAAGTTCTTTGTGTTGTTTCTCCCATCTGAGTAGGCAATCCTCTGAGGAACCTGTTACAGCATATTCCTTCTTGTATTCATCCAGAAGCCTGTGAGCCAACATCAGTCTTCCAAGAACTCAATGTATTGGGAAACTCAAGGAGGGAATTCAGGACTAGGTTTAGATACATAACTTCATGGGGTTTGGTCCTGATCCATAACCTTGTGGCTTCCTAATCCTCTTTGCTGTTGTCTACGTTATTCACAGTTCCTCAAGTTTTTCTGTTTCCATCTCCTGTGTTGCTTCTTAGTCTTTTGTTAGCACTTGCACTTGACATCGGAGTACACATGAGGAAACATACATGTCTCTGTATAAACTCATTTAGAAAAATCATGGGGGAAAAATATTCTTAATGTTCTGTTAGCTTTGGAATATCTTGTTCATGCATCATGTTCAAATTGAGGCAGTAGACTCCCTTTAAACATCACCTGAATGTTCTTCAGGGCAATCGGAACATTTTGGATATGTGGAAAATAGTGACGTTACACTAGAACAGGTGTAACAGACTGACATTCATAAAGTCATTACTATTGTTCCTGAGCTTCATACTTAGTGGAAGAAAGAAGTCCTCCTTAAATAAACACTAATGTCAGTAAATGAAGGTTGGGCACATACATCTCAAGATCTCCCAAGAGCACTTTAGTTAAAGTTCTACCTCAGTTGTTTATCTTTGTAAGGAACCAATTGAAAATACTTAGCGCCTCCACCACTCATGATCCTGGTTTCCTCTTCTGACAAAATTCTGAGAGTTTATTTCCTCTCTCTCAAACAAGGATAGGTGCATTAACCCTGTCCTTGCAGTTAATGTGCTCAACATCCCAAGAGACTGGAAAAGTTGCCCATTCTCTTTAAAATTCTCAAGGGGTGTGCTGTGTGACAATGTATCAAACATTGCCAGATACATTTAAAATTATTTGATGGTCAAAATTATTTAAGCAGCCTAGAGACCTTCAGTCATCGCCAGAAATCCAGCTCCTCTTTATTTTACAACACCATCTATTCATTCTGTCTTTATTAAATCAGCAAATTCTTCTTTTGGTATTGCCCTTTATAGGCAGATTACATCCATAAAATCTTTAAAACCAGCTCATTGTTTTTCTCCATGAATTTAAACCTGTCATCAGCCTTGATATCTGCAAGAGACTTTCACATAATGTGGAAGTTCTCATATATTTCCATGGCTGTTTCTTCATTTGTATTTTTACTCTATATGACACTTAATATCCTGGTATAATATTTAGCTTCAACCAGCTTTGAATCTGAACAACAGCAACAACAAAGGAAGTGTAATTGCACAAATTATCAAGGTTCTCGTTAATAAATTCAAAACAATGAAAAACTTGATAATATAGTTTAGGACATAAATAGGACAAACTGTAAGAAATTTAATAGAAATATGCTTGCAAACTTCATAGTACCACTGGTTTTGGTCTCACATCAGTATAATTTCTCTAGACCTATTTTCTTGAATTAAGGTATTTCCTTTCCCTTTTTCCTTTCCTTCCCCCCTTTTTTTTTTCTTTTCTATTTTGTAATTATTGGCTTTCCTTCTTTTCCTTTTACATAGTGTTTTTCTTTTTTCCCCTCTTTCACCATTGTTCATAGACTGAGGCTAATAAGGACAGACCTTTTAAAATAGAAAGAGAAGGAAAAAAAAACCAAAAAATAACCCAAACACAAGAAATCCTGTCTGTTTCATACAGGGAACAGGGTATTCATGTACAGAACACTATAATTTATAAGCCTTATATATGCATTCATTTAGGGTAAGAGGCACATGAAAGATTTGAGAAACATAAGTAAAAATGAGATTCAGTTGAGATTTGTGGTATTTATATGATGTGGTCTGCTGTCTAATGTGATCTAGTGATATAGACAGTTCTTACATCCTTATTTCTCCTTTGGGATTACAGGATTAAACCACCGAGACTTTCACAAATAAGTTTACTGAATGGAATATACACAGTTCTTATTCTTATGTAAACAAACAGGCTATGACTTGAAGCCACACAATGGCCTTAATTGTCCAAACCACGTATTGCTAAAATCAGTCCAAGTTCTAACTCTGCTAAGCAACCATCTCAGTCTTGAGCCATCTGTCAGTAAACTAATAAATTATGCCAGTGTGGCGAGAAGAACTCCTCTTTTTATGGGCATCTGTTCAGCACCCAGGAGTAGCTGAGTTCTAAGTTTGTCAGCTCTAATCAAGTAAGTAAATTCTTTCTTTTCTCTAAATCTTTTAGGAAGTGAGCAAGACACAAGGATTTTTAGTTTGGCTTTCTCTTTATGATAGTTTGAAAGCATGAATACATCATGTAGTCCTGCAGCCACTCCTTAAAAGAACCAGAACATCTTTTGTTCAATCCTGACTGCACACAAACTATGATAGTAAATCCACTTATTTTAAAATCTCCAGGATTTTTCTCTTTCACATCCACAGTACATCTGGGATAAGTGAAGATAAAAGGACTGAGATCTCAAAGAAGAATCTGTCTCAGTTTCAACGTATGAGTTGCCTGACTGACTCCAGTAACAACTGTCCTTATATTTTATCCTGTTCCAGGAAATATTTAATGATCTGTTGCACAGAGAAATAGGCACCTCAACAAAGAAAAAGGGCTTGAAGGCTCCATGTATGCTTGATGGACATATTCTGAATAATTTCTCCAGATTAAAAACTGATTCCTGATTCTCATATATGTTTGGGGTATATTCTGGTAAACCATTTAACAATAAAGAGGACCTATATGTTCAGAAAATCTGAGTTACTGATCCCCATTAAATTCTTGATAACATTAAAATTAACTGTACTGAATCAAGTAGGTAATAGGAAAGCAAATACTAAAAAATAAACATTCTTTCTTCTTATTATTAAACTTACAGTAACATCATTCTTCACTCATAAAGTAGACCTACATGTAAGATTAAGATAACAAAACCAAAACAAATGCTAAACAAGCAAACAAACAAACCCCCCTGTCTTTAGAAAAGTCACAGAGGGAAAGAGGGATTATCTATTTCATTTAGAGAGAATTTTGCCCTTTTGAAGCACATCCTCAGTTTGAATCTCTTAATTCTTATTAGACTTGTATTTGCTCCTCAAACTATAATATAGTCTGCTCAGTACATGCAAGGCTTCTCAGGAATTTTTCTGACATCATCATGAATTCCCACAGTTGTGAATAAGGGTTATGGACTGTGAGAGATTGGTGAACTATAGAATCTTGCACTGAAGATTTTTGTACATTCAAAGCAGTCAGATGATGCCATAAGTGGGATTATAAGAGTCCATTTATCTATAGTAGATAAAGAATGAAAGCGTGTTACACCACTTAGACACTAACCAAATGGGATCCACCCACTGAGGGAGTTGTCAAAAGTGCTCACCAAGCCACTTTCAATCATTCAGCAGCAGTTCTGGCAAACTATGGAGGTCTCAGCTGACTGGAGGTTAGAAAATGTGATGTCCATCTATAAGCTCCAGAAGATGGATCTCTGTGGCTACAAACTATTAGTCTTGCCTCGGTGTCAAGTAAGCTTATTGTATTGTTTTATGGAGGAGATGATCTTGAGTGCCATTATGTGGCATATACAGGGCAACAAGATGATTAGGGCCAGTCAGCATGGGTTTATAAAAGACAAGTTCTGCCTGACTATCCAGAACTCCTATGACAAGGTGACACACTTAATGGATGAGGAAAAAGCTGTGCATGTAATTTACCCTAGACTTTAGACACTGTATCCCACGGCATCCTCCTGGAGAAAATGGTTGACTGTGGCTTGGATATATGTACTCTTTGTTGGCAAAAAAATGGCTGGATGGCCAGGCACAGAGAACTGTGGTGAAAAGAAGTAAATTCAATTGGCAACCAATCACAAAAAGTGCTCTCCAAGGCTCAGAATTGGGGGCAGCTCTTTTTAATATCTTTATCAGTGATCTGGATGAGGGGATTGAGTGCACTCTCAGTAAGTCTGTAGATAATATCAAGTCATGTGGGGGTGTCAATCTGCTTAATGACAGGGAGGCTGTACAGAGGAACCTAGACAGTTTGGAAAGATGAGCCAAAATCAATTGTATGAGATTAAAGGCAGCCAAGCGTCCTGTTCTGCACTTGGATCACAACAACCGCATGCAACCCTGCAGGCCTGAGGAAGAGTGGCTGGAAATCTGCCCAACAGAAAATGGACATGGCAGTGTTTGTTGAGAGTTGATAGAATGAGAGCCAATAGTGTGCCCAGGCAGACACGAAGTCTAGCAGCATCCCAGCCTGTAGAACTAGCAGAAGTGATTCTCCCCATGTACTCAGCACTGGTGAGGCTGCCCTTCGAATGTGTTGATTTTTGGGCCTCTGACTACAAGAAGGACAAGGAGGCACTGGAGTAAGTCCAAAAAGAGGCAAAGAAGCTGGTGAAGGGTCAAGAGGAAAAATCTCACAAGGAGCAGCTAAGGGAGCTGGCTGGTTGGCCAGAAGAAATGAAGGGTGATGAGAGACATTATTGCTTTCTACAATTAAAGGAGGTCAAAGCAAGGTTTCTTCTCTAAAGGAACAAGCAATAAGACAAGAAGAAAGAGTTTCAGATTATGCCAGAGGAAGGTTTAAGAAAATTAGGAAAATTTTCTTCACCAAAAGGATTTTCAAGCATTGGAACAGACTGTTTAGGAAGGAGGTTGAGCCACTGTTGCTGCAGGTATTTAAGGATGTGGACGGGGTGCTAAGGGATACTGTTTCAGTGATCGTCTTGGCAATGTTAGATTAGTTGGACTTGATTGTAAGGGTGTCATCTGAAGTAAATTATTCTATGATTCTATATATATGTATGAGTGTGTTTATTTATATGTGCATATATATGTATGTATACATCAGCAGCTCAAACTGCCGAAGTTTATGCTGAGAGGATGGGGAAAGCAACAGATTTTGTGTTGGTTCAGTTTTGATAAATGACATGGTTTGGGTGAGTAATCCTGGTCACATTCCTGCTTCAGTGAGATAACTACAGGACGAGATGTTTTCAAATGCATAGATTTCTAGAGATCAGATAGGACAGGTCAGAGTGAATACATTTCTATGTGTAGGGCACACCTGCATAGTGTCTGTGTGGGACTGCCAGTCCACACAACTGTATTAAAGGGTCAAAAGCTCCTGCTGAATGAGGAAGTTCTGATCTGCATGGCAGCCTGTGGGACATCTAGCCTTCCCGTCTTCCAGCTCCTCCTAGTAAGAAGCTAACATCTGGCTACCCCTTTCTACAGAAATAAGTTTTAAAGCCAAATGTGCCAGTTGTAAAGAAATAAATATCCCCATCCTATATAGTAAAATAGCAATTAGTATCTAAGTCATTTACACATTCCAAATATCTACAAACTTCCTGGATTTTTTTTTTTTATCTAATACACTGCAGATACATAGACTGCTCTAGACCTTCATATTGAACTTACAGTTGCACTAGATGACTCAGAGCAACCATGGAAATAAGAATTGTCATCTCCACTTGAAGAGATTCTCACTTAGCTTGCTACACACTCTGTGAAAGTTTCAGCAACATCTTCAGAAAACTAGAATAATATTAGTGACATCTTGAATGCAGTAAGATTATTTATGACAGGTAGGCCGAATGCAGAAAATATGTTGAAACACTCCTTCAGTAAAGCTCAGAACAAAATCATGTCTGTATTAAGATCTTATGCAGCCTATTACAAACCCTGCTAAATTAGGATATCAGCTCCAGTAAGAAAAAGTAAAGATTAAAATATAGCTATAACAGTGAATTCAGGGATCATTTAACATAGAAATTTGTTTTATCATGTCAGTCAAAACATCAATTCTGCCAGATGTTTGTTACAGAAAAGCTTAGGTATTACTCTCCAAAGAGGGGCTATGGCACCAACCATGCCAGCAAATAATAAAATATAGTCTTAAGCTTGAAGAATTTATAAATAGATAAGACAAACAAAAGGTTAAGAGGCAAGAAAAATAACATAAAAGACAAAGGTTTGCTGCAATAATACTAGTTCCTTTCTTTTTTCTTTCTTTTTCTTTGTTGACTGTGATGTTGTTGGAAGATGAGGAGAGGGACAAAGTGTTTGGTGGAAGCCATGCGAGAGGGATAAGATAAGACGAAGAAGTTTACGGGTGGCAACTTAAGTGAGGTTGAAGTGAAGTGACTGTGAGGGAAGGGGCAGAGCGGATTTGAAACAAACATCCCAGATAAACTATAAATAAGAATATACACATATGAAGCCCTTTATATCTTCAAAGCACAGGAAAAACTGTCTGCTGTAAAGTTAGGCTTTCCTTTCATTCCAAAGTATTCAGTCAATGGAGAAGTGTTTATAATAGGAAAACATAAGTAAACTCTTGAGGGTAAAGGGAGTGGGAAGAGTCTCTATAAGTCAGGCCTTTGTACTCAGATGGTTTTGGTTTTGTCAGCATACAACACTTCAGAAATGTAGATCACCATGAAGATCTACTCCAGTGAAAACAAAGTCAAACTCCTACAAACCAGGTATCACTTACTCAAGCAACAAAAAAAAGTTGTTATTGTTTCTATGGTTCAAAATATGCAGCTGTGATGGATTAAGGTTAGTATGATTTAAAGATTCAAATAATGTGAGATTATGGAACAGCCTGGAGAAGAGAAGGCTCAGGGGTGACCTCATTGCTCTCTACAACTACCTGAAAGGTGGTTGTAGCCAGGAAGGGGTTGGCCTCTTCTCTCTATCAACCAGCACCAGAACAAGGGGACACAGTCTCAAGCTGCACCAGGGGAAGTTTAGGCTTGAGGTGAGGAGAAAGTTCTTCACCGAGAGAGTGATTTGCCATTGGAATGGGCTGCCCAGGGAGGTGGTGGAGTCACCATCCCTGGAGGTGTTCAAGAGGGGACTGGACGTGGCACTTGGTGCCATGGTCTAGTCATGGGGTCTGTGGTGACAGGTTGGACTCGATGATCTTTGAGGTCTCTTCCAACCTTGGCAATACTGTGATACTGTAACAAAGTTATGTTCTGCAGTCTTTCTGCATAGGTCAAATGTGCTGTATGCTGGGGTATTTGTGTATTAAGCCTGAATTAAATATTATTGACTAGTGTTAGAGTCCCAAGTGTATCTTGGTGTGTTGGCTGTGGTTTATTAAAAAAATATATATAATTTCCCCATCAGATGATGTACAGAACTCAGACATATGTTAATGAGTATAATATTGAATATTCTTCAGAACAATAAATCCAAAAGTGGTCAACAGTTATGAGGAAACTGAAGTAAGATTACTAAATTTATCCTGAAAGTTACTAATTCATTACTGGCATAACTTCTTTTTAGAATCTTATCTGTGAAAAGGTTTGTGTGTTCTCTGCTGTAGCTATTGTTGTCCCAACATTCTAATGCATCTATGAAGTTGAGACTGTGTAACAGCATATGCCAAAAGCAACAGAAGCCACAATTGTCAGAATCCTCGCAGGAAGCTCTATTGAGGGCCACCTTTGCCAAGAAGTTGTAAGAAAGAATGTGTGAAAAACAAATATGCTAGAGATAGTCAAGCAGGGAAGAAGCACTGTCATTTACTTGAATGTGTCCAGAGAAGGGCAACAAGGCTGGAGAGGGGCCTCGAGCACAACCCCTACGAGGAGAGACTGAGGGAGCTGGGGTTGTTTTGCCTGGAGAAGAGGAGGCTCAGGGGAGACCTTATTGCTGTCTACAACTACCTGAAAGGAGGTTGTAGCTAGGTGGGGGTTGGTCTCTTCTCCCAGGCAACCAGCACCAGAACAAGAGGACACAGTCTCAAGCTGCACCAGGGGAAGTTTAGACTCGAGGTGAGGAAAGAGTTCTTCACAGAGAGAGTTGTTAGCCATTGGAATGGGCTGCCCAGGGAGGTGGTAGAGTCCCTGTCCCTGGAGGTAAAATAATACAATACAATACAATACACCAGGTTGGAAGAGACCTTCAAGATCATCGCGTCCAACCCATCAAACAATCCAACCCACCCAACAACTAGACCATACAGCCAAGCACCCCATCAAGTCTTCTCCTGAACACCTCCTGTGAAGGTGACTCCACCACCTCCACGGGTAGCCGATTCCAATGGGCAATCACTCTCTCCGTGTAGAACTTCTTCCTAAAGGTGTTCAAGAGGGGATTGGATGTGGCACTTGAAGCCATGGTTTAGTTGTCATGAGGTGTTAGGTATTAGGTAACAGGTTGGACTTGATGATCTCTCAGGTCTTTTTCAACCTGGTTGATTCTATGATTTAAAAACCTTAAGACAGTAAAGGTCTACTTACTTTTGATCAATTAATTGTACAAAAAAAGCACACATAACCAAATAATAGGAGCAGAATTCAGACTCTAAACTGAGATAAGGTTGCTGGTATCTGGGGTAAAATACAATAATCTGATGAAGGTGAGGATGATGTATCTCCATGCCATCAGCTCCAACCCATGGCAAGGCTGGCATGGCATTCCTTGTAGGCACATATGCATAAAGTTGACATATACACCATGTACATAAGTACATGGCCAGGCATACATGTCACAGATAGACTCACATGAACACAACATCAATAACTTTATCCTGTTCCTCTCTCTGACTGACCAGGATGATTGTCTATCGGTAAGAAAAAGTAATTTATTTATTTTTTTTAAATACATGCATACAGTATCACAGTATCACAGTATAACCAAGGTTGGAAGAGACCCCAAGGATCATCAAGTCCAACCCGTCCCAACAGACCTCACAACTAGACCATGGCACCAAGTGCCATGTCCAGTCTCCTCTTGAACGCCTCCAGGGACGGAGACTCAACCACCTCCCCGGGCAGCCCATTCCAATGACGAATGACTCGCTCAGTGAAGAACTTCCTCCTCACCTTGAGTCTAAACCTCCCCTGGCACAGCTTGAGACTGTGTCCCCTTGTTCTGGTGCTGGTTGCCTGGGAGAAGAGACCAACCCCCTCCTGTCCACAACCACCTTTCAGGTAGTTGTAGAGGGCAATGAGGTCACCCCTGGTCCTTCTCTTCTCCAGGCTAAACAACCCCAGCTCCCTCAGCCTCTCCTCATAGGGCTTGTGCTCAAGGCCTCTCACCACCCTTGTTGCCCTCCTCTGGACACGTTCAAGTGTCTCGATGTCCTTCTTAAACTGAGGGGCCCAGAACTGGACACAGTACTCAAGGTGTGGCCTAACCAATGCAGAGTACAGGGGTACAATGACCTCCCTGCTCCTGCTGGCCACACTATTCCTAATACAGGCCAGGATGCCATTGGCCCTCTTGGCCACCTGGGCACACTGCTGGCTCATGTTTAGGCAGGTGTCGATCAGCACCCCCAGGTCCCTCTCTGTTTGGCAGCTCTCCAGCCACTCTGACCCCAGCCTGTAGCTCTGCATGGGGTTGCTGTGGCCAAAGTGCAGCACCCGGCACTTGGACTTGTTGAATGTCATCCCATTGGACTCCGCCCATCTGTCCAGTCGGTCGAGGTCCCTCTGCAGAGCCTTTCTACCCTCTAACTGACTAACATCTATTCCCAACTTGGTGTCATCTGCAAACTTGCTGATGACTGACTCAATTCCCTCATCCATATCATCAATGAAGATGTTAAAGAGGATGGGGCCCAGCACTGATCCCTGGGGGACACCACTGGTGACTGGCCGCCAGCTGAAGGTGGCACCATTCACCACCACTCTCTGGGCTCGGCCCTCCAGCCAGTTCCTAACCCAGCACAGAGTGTTACTGTCCAAACCATGAGCTGACAACTTAGCCAGCAGTTTACTGTGGGGGACGGTGTCAAAGGCCTTGCTGAAGTCCAGGTAGACCACATCCACAGGCCTCCCCACGTCCACCAGACGGGTCACCTGATCATAGAAGGAGATCAGGTTGGAGAGGCAGGACCTGCCCTTCCTAAATCCATGTTGGCTGGACCTGAGCCCTTGGCCATCCTGCAGGTGTGCAGTTATTGCCGCCAGGATAATCTGTTCCATCACTTTCCCTGGCACTGAGGTCAGGCTGACTGGCCTGTAGTTTCCGGGTTCCTCCATCCGTCCCTTCTTGTGGATGGGGACCACATTGGCCAGTTTCCAGTCATCTGGGACCTCTCCAGTGAGCCAAGACTGGAGGAAAATGATGGAGAGCGGCTTGGCCAGCTCATCTGCCAGCTCTCTCAGCACCCTAGGATGGATCCCATCTGGTCCCATGGACTTGTGGATGTCCAAGTGGCTCAGCAGGTCCCGAACTAATTCCTCATGGATTTCTGGGGTACTACACTGCTCCCCAACCCTACTACCCAGCTCAGGAGGCCACTCATCCTGGACTCCTACCTTGCTGTTAAACATCGAGGCAAAGAAGGCGTTCAGGACCTCAGCCTTTTCCTGATCTTCGGTCACCGTGTTCCCCTCCAGGTCCAGTAAGGAGTGGAGATTCTTCTTGCCCTTCTTTTTAGCATTGATATATTTGTAAAATTGCTTTTTATTTTCTTTCACAGAGGTGGCCAGTTTCAGTTCCAACTGGGCCTTTGCTTTTCTAATTTTATTCCTACATAATCTAACCACTTCCTTGAACATACCTCGAGAAGCCTTCCCCTCCTTCCAAAGGTGATACAGCCTCTTTTTTCCCCTTAATTCCTCCAGGAGCTGCTTGCTCATCCAGGCCGGTCGCCTTCCCCGCCGGCTCATCTTTCGGCAGATGGGAACCGCCAGTTCCTGTGCCTTCAAGAGCTCCTTTTTGAAGTAGGTCCAACCCTCCTGGACCCCTCGGTTCATGAGGGTTGGTACCCAGGGAACTTTACAAATAAGTTTCTTAAAGAGGCTGAAGTTTGCCCTCCGGAAGTCCAAGGTGAAGGTTCTGTTGGTACTCCTCCCTATCTCCCTGCATATTGAAAACTTCACTATCTCGTGGTCACTGCACCCTAGGCAGCCTCCCACGGTCACATCTCCCACCAGCCCTTCCCTATTGGAGAGCAGCAGGTCAAGCAGAGCCTGTCCCCTGGTAGGCTCGCTTAACAGCTGCGTCAGGAAGCAGTCCTCTATTCGCTCCAGGAATCTTCTGGACTGCCTTCTCTCTGCTGAATTAAGTTCCCAGCAGATATCTGGCAGGTTGAAGTCACCCACGAGGACAAGATCTGATGATCTTGAAACAGCCTCCAGTTGTTTGTAGAATAATTCATCAACCTCCTCATCCTGGTTGGGTGGTCTATAACAGACTCCAACCAGGATGTCAGATTTGTTGGGCTGCCCTCTGATTTTAACCCACAGGCTCTCAATTCCCTCATCTTCCACCTCAAGTTCAGAGGCAGAAAGTGTCTCCCTAATATACAAAGCCACCCCTCCTCCTCTTCTCCCTCGCCTATCCCTCCTAAAGAGCCTGTAACCCCCCAGTGTAGCACTCCAATCGTGCCTGTTGTCCCACCATGTTTCTGAGATGGCAACTATATCATAGTTGCCCTGGTGGATTAGGACCTCCAGCTCATCTTGCTTATTGCCCAGGCTGCGTGCATTGGTGTACATGCACTGCAGCTGGGCTCCCGACCTCTCAGTTGACCCTACCTTGTGCCCTACTCTTACCTCTGCAGAGGGACCGATGTCTTCACCCACCCCCTTCAGACCTAGTTTAAAGCCCTCCTAATGAGCCCTGCCAACTCTAGTGCTAGGACTCTCTTGCCCCTTCTAGATAAATGTACCCCATCAGGACCCAGCAGGTCAGGTGCCGTAAAAGTTGCCCCATGATCAAAGAAACCAAAGTTCCTCCGCTGGCACCATTCCCTGAGCCACTTGTTGATGGTGTGGGTTCTCCCGTTCCTCTCAGTGTACTCCCCTGCCACTGAGGGAACTGAGCAGAACACCACTTGCGCGCCTGCCCCATCGATCAACTGTCCAAGGGCCCTAAACTCCTTCTTAATTGCCCTGGTGCCCTTCCTGTCGATCTCATCACTCCCAGCCTGTATCACCAGTAGAGGGTAATAGTCAGAGGGACTGATGAGCTTGGGGATTCCCCTTGCAATGTCCCTTACTCGCGCCCCGGGTAGAGAGCAGACCTCCCTGTGGGATGGGTCGGGACGACATATGGGTCCCTCAGCACCCCCCAGGAGAGAGTCCCCAACAACTATAACCCTTCTCGTTTTCTTTGTGGAGCTTGTCGTTATAGCTGTTGGGAACTGCTTGGCCTCAGGCTTGGCCTTAGGCTTGGCCTTAGGCTGCCCCCCAGAGCTGGTCGTTACAGCCGGCGGGGACTGCTTGGCCTTGATCTCCCCCCGGATGGCTGCTCCTCAGCCCTCTCATCCCCACCGCCCTCAGCCTGCAGGGCCTCATACTTATTATGCAAGGGCAGCGGAGGAGGAGGAGAGGGCCGGGGCGGATTTCTCTTGCCACCCTTGGCAGGGACCCGTGTCCATCCCTCTCCGTTCTCAGGGGCCCGTCCCTCAGCAGGGGAGATCTGCAGAGCCTTCTCCCACAAGTCCAACTCCCTTTCGCTTTCCCTTATTGACCTCAGCCTAGACACCTCCTCCTTCAGCTCGGCCACTTCATCCTTCAGCTCAGCCAGCAGACTGAGGAGAAAGTTCACCTGCTCACACCTGACACAGGTGTCCTCTCTCTCTCCCTCTATTCCAACTGCCAGGCTGAAGCACTCTCTGCAGCTGGCAGCCTGGACTCCAGCATGCTGGAGAAACAACTCTGTCTGGGTAGATGCTATTTTTCTACCCTTGGTCCGAGTAATGACCATGGTGCAGCGTGTGAGTGAAAACAATTTTTTTTTTTTTTTTTTTTTTTTTTTTGCAAGCAGCCGAAGGGCTATCGAGCCAAAATGGCGCCGCGCGCACAGCCCAGCTGGGATTTAAATCTCCCGCGGCTGACGTCAGGCACTCGCTCCCGTGCACGCTCGCGAGAGCACGAGCCTGCCTCAATCCCTGCCCCCCAGGAGTTCTCCCGACCCGCTAAACCCCGAAAGCAAGGCAAAAACCCAAGCAGAAACTCACAAAGCAAGCGGTGCTGTCCCGAAGGAGCGGTTCTGATCGGCTATCGAGCCAAAATGGCTCGATACAACGTGGATCTCAGCAGCAGCTGTGCCCACACAATCTGCCCAGGAGCTGCCTCTGGACCCAAGTGTCCCCATTTGCTGGTACTTTATATAAACTCCTAAATCCACAGGGTACAGATCATTGTGTTCTCACACACACAAACACACACAAAGCTGGCTGAGACTACCATGCTTTTCAGAAGCCAGCTCTTCAGAGGTAAAAATAAAGCAGAGGAAGGGAGACAAAGGAGAGAGAGGGGGAGGGAAAAGAGAGAGAGAGCAGGAGATAAATTACCACCCCAAGGTGCTTTTCTGTCCTCAGCTGGGAGTGAGAGAGAGGTGTCCTGGGGCCCATGTCCTTTTGGCTTTGGACCAGGAGGAGGGGAAACATCCAAGAGTCCTGGTGAGTTCAGTGAGTTCAGAGTCCGCAGTGTTTTTCATCTTCTGATCAGGCTCCAGTGTGTAATGTTTTAAGTGAAAGTCTTCTCTCCCAGAGAAGGCATAGCTTGGGATTTTTATACAGCTCATTCATTGTGAGTCCACCTGGCTCCACATCCTAGTCACATTACAACACATATGTGCCTTCCAGGTGTTACTTCCAGGGGGTCTTTTCTGTGTGCTTGCAGGGGCACGCCCTGCTTCCACCCCTCTTTGCCTCCCCCTGTTCACCACACCCACCCTGGGGCAGTAGTGGTCTTATCAGGTGAACCACCCAGGATGCGCTTGTCCTTGTTGCACATTCCAGGGCTCTTTTCCCCACATGCCCCTGTGCAGCTGCTGTCTCAGTGGGCAGAGATGACATATCTTATCTTTGTTGAGACACTCCTCAGTTCTTAATGTAATCATCACCTCCCAGGTGCAGAGAATGGCCTCTGTCAATGTCATAACATTTCCTCTACAATTCAAAGGTACTCTGCCATTGAGTCATCTTGAGGAGTTTCACAACATGACACCAGAACTGAAGCTCTCCTAAGGCAGCCCTGGGAGGAACATAAACATGTCACCACTTCTGAGTCTTTGATTTGGATTCCCACATGACCTAGGGTCTTTGTGCTCCTCTAGGCTTGTGAGCGTGGACCTTTGATGGGTTGCTGGTTCCTGGGTTTGGCTTGGGATCGGCCTGGGATTGGCCTGGGATCCTCCACTTGACATTTTAACTCTAGGGTCCTTTCTTTTATCACATAATATAACATATACTGTATGTCCCACGTCATGTCTAATAAAAAGAATGCAAAATAAATTAGCATACAATTGTAAACAGTGGAGCAGGAGAAAATAGCAAGTAGTTATGCAATCCATTTCCTGGCTTATAGGTAGAGTATACCTGTATCATTCCACACATAGGATTTACTATTTGTTTCCAAGTAAGGGGACATTACTTAAGGCTGTCCTTTTACAACCTATTACACAGCTCAATTAACTTTTGTGCTAGAAAATTTTACTAATATTTAGATTAGCTTCACTTAATTTTGTTTTACTTTGCTGCTATTCATGTTGGGCATGGAAAACTGTTTATTCCCATCTCCTATTTTTACCTCTCTGTAGCCTGCTGTCATAGCTCCCTTCAGTCTCCTCAGCTCTAGACTAAACAAGCCTAATTCCTTCAGTTTTTCTGCAGAGGTTATGTTTTCTAGACTTGTAACCATTCTTGTTATTTTCTTTTGGAGCTAATCCAATGGGTTTGTATCCTTCTTGAAGCACAAGGCCCAAAACTGGTCATAATATTGCATCTGAGGCCTAGCAAAATCCAAACAGAATTTAACTACATCATATGTCACCTAAACAATGCATACAATGTTTATGTGTTCCATTAAGATGTTTGACTTGCATATATGTAATCTCCATAGTAAACTAATTTTGTTTATCATTTTGAGCTTGTGATCTCTTATAACCCATTGATCCTTTTCAGCAGCATGTCTGTAATTCCTGTTACTCTCTAACATCTAAGCAGTTAAACTTCCAAATATTTGATAAAGCATTTCCACATTTCAAAAGATAATAATAATAATCTGCAACAAACACTTGATGTTTCTCTCCCTTCTTGATATTACCTTTAAAATCTTACCCCAAACAAATGGACTTATGAATACTGGTTTAAAAAAATAATTTCAGAGTAAGTTGGATAAAATGGTTTAGGGTTTGTTTTATTTCACATCAGAGTGTGATTTAGAAAAGGGACAAAAATCTATTTAAAAACTATACACAACCTCCAGTACATCATCAATCTCTTCAAAGTTGAATTGTCTTTGAAGGAATATCTACTGATTCTAATTTTGTTAATCCAACTCAGTTTGAGAGAATATCTATATATTCGCTTTCTATTATTGTAAAATAAATGAGAGTGCATTATCAAAAAGATGACTTCCACATAATTATTTGTTACTCTTATTGTAGTGGCTCAAGAGGGAGATATTTCTCCCACAGCTTAAAATAGCTAAACTTAGTTTTCTAATCAAATCACAGTATCACAGTATCACCAAGGTTGGAAGAGACCTCAAAGATCATCGAGTCCAACTTGTCACCACAGACCTCATGACTAAACCATGGCACCAAGTGCCACGTCCAGTCCCCTCTTGAACACCTCCAGGGACAGCGACTCCACCACCTCCCCGGGCAGCCCATTCCAATGGCAAATCACTCTCTTGGTGAAGAACTTTCTCCTCACCTCAAGCCTAAACTTCCCCTGGCGCAGCTTGAGACTGTGTCCCCTTGTTCTGGTGCTGGTTGCCTGAGAGAAGAGACCAACCCCTTCCTGGCTACAACCACCTTTCAGGTAGTTGTAGAGAGCAATGAGGTCACCCCTGAGCCTTCTCTTCTCCAGGCTGTTCCATAATCTCACATTATTTGAATCTTTAAATCATACTAACCTTAATCCATCACAGCTGCATATTTTGAACCATAGAAACAATAACAAATTATTTTTGTTGCTTGAGTAAGTTAGTTGTAGAAAGCAATGAGGTCTCCCCTGAGCCTCCTTCTGAGGTCTGCAATTCTTTTAACCTACATAACAGAAAATAAACTCCAAAATTAACCTTTTTGAATAACTCTGTCAGAGCCACTTCTCTATGGATGTTTGTAATCAGGGTTTCTATGCAGAATGACTTAAAAAATTTGGAGGCTCAGGATCCATATCTTATGTTGAGATTGTCACATAGGCTTCCCCAGTGCTCAGACCCCAGTGTTTTACTTTAAGGAATTCAACATTTATGATTTCTTTCCAAATCAGTTTACTATACTTGCTCTTCTCCATTCAGGTCAGCTGCAAATGTATTACAAAATATTTTCCTTTTCCTAAGGGTAGAACAAGAGGACACAGTCTCAAGCTGCACCGGGGGAGGTTTAGACTGGATGTTAGGAAGAACATCTGGGTCGAGGCAATCCCAGGCACAAATACAGGCTGGGCGGTGACTGGCTGGAGAGCAGCCCTGAGGAGAGAGACTTGGGGGTGCTGGTGGATGAGAAGCTCAACAGGAGCTCTCAATGTGCACTTGCAGCCCAGAAAACCAATCAGATCCTGGGCTGCATCAGGAGATGTGTGACCAGCAGGTCAAGGGAGGTGCTTCTTCCCCTCTACTCAGCTCTGGTGAGACCCCACCTGGAGTACTGCGTCCAGTTCTGGAGCCCCTATTGCAGGAGGGATGTGGACGTGCTGGAGCGTGTCCAGAGAAGGGCCACGAGGATGATCAGAGGGCTGGAGCACCTCTCCTATGAGGACAGACTGAAGGAGTTGGGGCTGTTCAGTCTGGAGAAGAGAAGGCTCCCAGGTGACCTCATTGTGGCCTTCCAGTATCTGAAGGGGGCCTACAGGAAGGCTGGGGAGGGACTTCTCAGGCTCTCAGGTAGTGATAGGACTAGGGGGAATGGAATGAAGCTGGAAATGGGGAGATTCAGGCTAGATGTGAGAAAGAGGTTCTTTATCATGAGAGTGGTGAAGCCCTGGAATGGGTTGTCCAGGGAGGTGGTTGAGGCCCCATCCCTGGAGGTGTTTAAGACCAGGCTGGATGAGCCTGATCTAGTGTAGGGTGTCCCTGCCCATGGCAGGGGTGTTGAAACTAGATGATCCTTGTGGTCCCTTCCAACCCTGACTGATTCTATGATTCTATGATTCTAAGTTCTATACAGAGAGAGTGACTGCCCATTGGAATGGACTGCCCAGGGAGGTGGTGGAGTCACCATCATTGGCAGTGTTCAGGTGCTTGGTGCCATGGTCTAGTTGTTTAGGTGGGTTGGATTGGTTGATAGGTTGGATGTGATGATCTTGAAGGTCTCTTCCAACCTGGTTTATTGTATTGTATTGTATTGAATGATTATTTGTAGTTACCCTTAAACATTTTCTTCATAGATTTTAAGTACCAAATTTTAAGGCATGTTTCTATATAGAAGTATATACCTCTGCAAATTTTCAGATCCAGTGTCTAATATCAGTTTAAATAATTGGCAGCTTTGTGAGAAATCCACTATGTAGATAAACACGTAACTGAAAAAAATTAGCCTTATTTCTCTGGATTATGAATGCTTACAGATATGGTAGATTATTTGTATTAAGCAATTTTACTGTACTACTCATGTGACTAAGCTTAAGTGTAACATTAACACCTTTAAAGTTCCAAATATTGATAATGTAATTAATTTCCCATTCACTGAAATATCAATAATTTCATTTAAAATATACTTATTATATTAGTATCCAAATATATTTGCTCCACAAAAAGCCTATTATATACTTATATATAAACACAGACAAAAATTGTATGTGTATAATATGGCAAATACTTACATATATTGATAATCTCATATGCAAACAGTACTCTTAACTGCTTCACAAAGCAGCAGTGTATGGGGACAAGTTATTCAATGTTCCATTATTGTAAATATTAGAATATATATCAAAACCAATCTGAATAATGCTGGAATTTCTCAACAAAATCTGGAACTCACTTATTCATGAGGAAAAAAAGTGGGGTTTTTACATCAACACATTACCATAGATATAAATAATGCAAAAGTAATCCTGTCAAGTGAGAATACTGCCTCCAAAAGTATTTTAGCTTCTGTTTCATTTATTTTTTAAAAAACACATATGTTTAATCAATCATTGTAGCAAATCTTCATAGCAGCTAAAATAATGGGGGGTTGGTTGGTTGGTTGATTTTTGTTTGGGTTTTTCAGTATGATAGTGATGGAAAGCATATAATGCTGTCTGTTCTGATCATATGAAAGAAATTAAGTAGTGGCATGTAATCTATAACAGTGCTTATCACTATGGTGCTTTAATTGTTACATAGTGTCAACTATCTATATTGCATAGACTCAAAGATGTCAGTAAGCAAAATTGTCTACAACTCTTAGCAAAACCAGAAGTCAGACTCCCAGGGGTAAGTAGCATTATCAAGTTCTTCAGCAGTTTGGGAGGACTTCCTCCATTTGGGCATGAACTCTGGCTTTCTAATTCTTGCTCTGACAATCTGCAAGTATATTCTCTGAAGCCCTCTGAAATTGTAACAGCAAGCTGTCACCTGCTGTATGAGCCCTCTGTCTCTCTCGTGATTAAAGGATCAGGTTTCTTCACACAATTTCACCCCTGCCACAAATTCTATACACTGCTGTTCTTCCTAAAAGAAGTCTCTCAAGAGGGTCCTTAGAATAATCCCTAATTAGAATAATCCGTAATATGTATAATGGCAAACTACAATGACAAACTCCAAAAGAACAGATTGATAAACATTCTTCAGAAGAGTTGCAAGAAGACCCATCTGGATTGCTAGATAGTTGAGTTTGCATTCCTGTTTCTTAGTAGACTGAGGCAGATGTGTCCACCAGCCACCATACACCTACTATGACAGGATACACCTACTATGACAGGACATGAAGATTTTATTCTAAATGCAGCAATCTGACTGAAGATGGCAAAAAATTAGAAGTCATAACTTGAATGTGACATGTGAGTGAGAAGTAGCTGATAGAAGCTCAGTTCCTATCTGAATTTCAGGCATGGATTTTGTGGAACTATTTACTGAATTTAGAGACTAAAGACATTATGACACACAGATAATAAACAATGTTGTTAAACACTGTATTAAATATATTTTCCTCAGTCTCCTTGTGCATTCGTTGGGTGTCTCAGAACCCAGGTTAGTGATACAAATAGGCAATATGGCACATTAGGGGCATAATACAGCAGTTCCAGAGTTTCTTTGGGAAATGTCTTCTTGTAGTCAAGATGGTTATTCTAGCTGCATTGGAGACCTTATAACAGATGCAGTAACTTTGTTAAAAAAGGTTTTCCTGGTATTTCTCACAAGTATACTCTGTACCATACCGCAGATTCAAAACTGAGTTCGTTTTAGAAAACGTTGTTTTATGCAGCAAAATTAATTTTAAAGAACAGTTTAAAGAATCCAGCCTTGTAGCCAGCAGGTTTAGGGATGTGATTCTCCCCCTCTACACTGCCTCTTTGAGACCCCACTAGGAGTACTGTGTTCAGCTCTGGGGACCTCAGCATAAGAAAGATATATACATCTGCCTGAGTAGGGACACAAAGATGATCAGGTGCTTGGACTATCTGTCCTATTACAGTATCACAGTATGTTAGAGGTTGGAAGGGACCTCAAAAGATCATCGAGTCCAACCCCCTGCCAAAGCAGGGTCACTTAGGGTAGTCCACACAGGAATGCATCCAGGTGAGTTTTGAAAGTCTCCAGGAAAGGAGACTCTACAACCTCCCTGGGCAGCCTGTTCCAGTGTTCTGTCACCCTCACTGTAAAGAAGTTTCTGCTCATGTCAAGCAGAAATTTTCTATGTTCAAGCTTGAACCTGTTGTTTCTTGTGCACCATCAAAAAGAGCTTGGTCTCCTCCAATTGATACCCACCCACAGATATTTATACACATTGATGAGAGTCACTCTCAGTCTTCTCTTCTGAAGACTAAATAGCCCCAGTGATATCAGTTGCTCTTCAAAGGGGAGATCTCAAGTCCCCTAATCATCCTTGTGGCTTTCCATTGGATTCTCTCCAGCAGGTCACTGTCTTTACTGAACTGTGGAGCCCAAAACTGGACACAGTATTCCAGGTGTGGTCTCACCAGGGCAGAGAGTCCTATGAGGATGAGTTGAGAGAGTTAGGATTGTTTAACCTGGAGGAAAAAATGGCTCTTGGGAGACTTTATATCAGCCTTCCAGTATTTTAAAGGCTCTTTTGTTATTATGGCAACCTGTTTCAAGCATAAATGCTAACCATTGAAATAGCAAGATCTGGAGGAGCATAGATGAAGGGCTAAACATACCATAATCCACATTTAACAAGACACTGCAAAAATGTACACATACATGCTCTCTCTACTACACTATCTCTATAGTATTTGGGCTGCATAAATTATAATTGTGAATTAGTTTGCAAAAATCTTGTGATTAACTATAAATAAATAATTTTAGATGTTGGGATTTATTCTAGGTTTGAAGCATTGTAGGTATATATTTTCAAATATGTGCAAATATGAGGGATATATTAGAGAATCATAGAATGAATAAAGTTGGAAAAGTCCTCAGAGATCTTCAAGTCCAACATATCACCCAAGACCTCATGACTAACTAAACCATGGCTTCAAGTGCCACGTCCAATCCCCTCTTGAACACCTCCAGGGATGGTGATTCCACCACATTCCTGGGAAGCACATTGCAATGGCCAGTTATTCTTTTTGCGAAGAACTTTCTCCTCACCCCAAGCCTAAACTTCCCCTGGCACAGCTTGAGACGATGTCCTCTTGTTCTGTTGGTGGTTGCCTGGGAGAAGAGACCAACCCCCACATGTCTGCAACCTCCCTTCAGGTAGTTGTAGAGAACAATTAAGTCTCCCCTGAGTCTTCTTTTCTCCAGGCTAAACAATCCCAGCTCCCTCAGCCTCTCAGCATCACAGTATCACAGTATCACCAAGGTTGGAAGAGACCTCAAAGATCATCAAGTCCAACCTGTCACCACAGACCTCATGACTAGACCATGGCACCAAGTGCCACATCCAATCCCCTCTTGAACACCTCCAGGGATGGTGACTCCACCACCTCCCTGGGCAGCACATTCCAATGGCGAATCACTCTCTCGGTGAAGAACGTTCTCCTCACCTCCAGCCTAAACTTCCCCTGGTGCAGCTTGAGACTGTGTCCTCTTGTTCTGGTGCTGGTTGCTAGAGAGAAGAGGCCAACCCCTTCCTGGCTACAACCATCTTTCAGGTAGTTGTAGAGAGCAATGAGGTCTCCCCTGAGCCTCCTCTTCTCCAGGCTAAACAATCCCAGCTCCCTCGGCCTCTCCTCATAGGGCTTGTGCTCGAGACCTCTCACCAGCCTCGTTGCCCTTCTCTGGACACATTCAAGTGTCTCAATATCCTTCTCAAACTGAGGGACCCAGAACTGGACATTTTAAAGCGAGAAATTAGTAAGAAGAAAGTAACATGGGTGGGGGTCGGAAGGGCTTGGGGGCTTCCATGGCACTTTTTTTCTTGGAGAAACTGTTGTAAGAAAAAACCCAGTTGTGATGAAGTCATTGAATTCAGAGATACTGTACCTAGTTGCCTGTGCTACAGGAGTTAGACATTGTCTTTGAAATGCTTCTATTATAAGGACTATTATAAGGATTATAGAAGAAAAATAAAATAAATTTCCTCCTCAAAAAGACTAAACTTTGTCCTTTAAACTAGTGATACTACAGGTGAAAGTTTAAATAGAAGAGATAGAGAAGCTGTTGGTGTTTTCAAAGAAACTTTCAAGAATTTATAATTGTTTACAAATAAATAATTCAGAAGATTGTATTTCAACACAGATTTTAAACATTTAACATCAGAGAACTGAAAATGCAAATTCCTACAGCAAATACTCAACCTACCACTTACCAAGATCCAGTCCTTCAAGCTTCTGAAATGTTACAGCAATTCCTGCATCATTTTCAAAACTGACATCACACACTGTAATACAGGTCTTTTTACTGCATTTCTTCTTAAAACTCTGCCTAGTGAAAGAATTCCTTCATTTTTAGTAACTTTAATAACAATAATATGAGAAATCCATGCATTTCCTTCCTTCTTCTTTATGTGCTTTTTAGAAAACTGCTTCCAACCTCATTCTTCTGACACACACAAAAACTAGGAATCAACACACCATGTATATTTGGGCTTGATGATCTTTGAGGCCTTTTTCAACCTTATTGATTCTATGACTTCAGCCAAATGCTGTACACTTTCATTTCCATACAGCTCAGTTCCTGTAGCAGAGACCAATGCCACACACCTGCATGACTTCCAGGAAGCAAAATGCTACACAATAATTCTGCTCACTTATAGTTGTTTATGAAACAGTAAAAGATTACCCTACAGCTTTTTGGCAAGGCAATATCCGAGATCCCACAGATATTTTCCTTCCTAAATACACAGAAAAAACTGCAGTACCACAAAGACACCATAATAGATCATTATTTCCAGGAATCATTTTATTTTGAAGATGTCTACACCTCTGGTGAATAAACATTTTTAGTATAAGTGGGAATATGGAATACACAGTAAGCTTTTGAAGAGGCATTTGAACACCTTGCAATAAAGGTGTCATATTTTATGTAACTGCATTAAAAATCTTATTCTCATAGAATTGATGAAATGTTGATCAGAAAGGGTCCCTGAAGATCATCCTGTACATTTTCTGTTTCAAGAAGGGATAATTGTGGAAGGAGATCAAGGTAGCCAGGTCTCTTGGAATTTTTTCCTTAAATAATTGAATGAATTGTCAAATAAGATATTTAAAAATACCAATTTAGGTGGGAACATAGCTTGCCATATGATAATACCAATATCACTCTGTGTATTTACTTAGTTTTCCTCATAGTTTTGATCAGAAATATTTTTTTCTTCAGTGGCTCAGGGGATTTCTTTTACTAAAATAAAGTATTGCATGCTATTTTAAATTCAAACTACTTCTAAATTATTAGAGGCTGTCATTTGTCTTCCAACTTTACAGCATGTTGCATCTTCTCTTAAGTTTTCACTTACATGTGGCTGGCAAATTTATTTTATTTTATTTTTCAATTCTTGCATGAAAGTCAGCTTATGAAGTTATGTGGGAAACAAATTTTCATCTAAGAAAGGAGAATTTAACTGGTCCAAAAATGGACATTATCACTTTACAGTTGAAGGCAGTGTAACAAAAATATCTCTTCTAATAGCTCTCCATTAGAGTAGTTTTGCAATATTTTTCCAGGTAGTAGTAGACTTAACCTGAAACACCTGTAGACAGGGGTTTCCTTGAGGATAAATCTATAGAAAGCAATTGGTTCATCCCTCTGCTGTAGTAATACAGAGTAAAGCAAAACTCTTTATGTGAATTTTTTAGGACTACATATTGCATTCATTTGTAGAAAATGAAAGTGAATTAGAATGCTTGCTGAAGTTACTATTTAAAAAAAATATTTAATATAATAATATTTAATTCCACATTGAGTCTCATTTCATTTTGGAATCTCATTTTGTTGTATCTACAAAGTCAATAAAGCGCTCAAACATCTCCAAATACCTCGCTCCCAAATACCTCTTACATTTGGATTGATTTCATAGAATCATAGAATCAACAAGGTTGGAAAAGACCTCAAAGATCATCAAGTCCAACCTGTTATCCAAGACCTCATGACTACTAGACCAAAGTGCCAAGTGCCACGTCCAATCCCTTCTTGAACACCTCCAGGGATGGTGACTCTACCACCTCCCTGGGCAGCACATTCCAATGGCAAATTACTCTTTCTGGGAAGAACTTTCTCCTCACCTCCTGCCTAAACTTCCCCTGGCACATCTTGAGACTGTGTCCTCTTGTTCTTGTGCTGGTTGCCTGGGAGAAGAGAATTTTAAGCATGATACAGAGAGCAGTGGAACTATTCAGATTCTTTTAAGCTGAAAATATACTTATGCAAGGAGTGAGGAATCTTTCACTACACTATATTTATGAAAGGTCAGACAACTATTTCTTTAGAAGAATTCAAAAGACAAAAGAAAGTAGACCTTTAATTAAAGTAAGACAGTGCCAATATCTCTAATTATCTTGTGACTGAATACAAGCAAGTAATAACACACAACTTTGGAGACTCCCAACAATGCCCAAAAATTAAAATGGAAGAAAAAATTGTTGGTTGTGGAAGAATTTCATTATCTTTGTCTGTTTGTAAGATTAACATTAGTTTAACCTCAAATTTTCTCCTGTAGGGTGATACAAATGATTCCTTTTTGTTACTGAAGCACATTTTCTTCTCATCAGTTGTTGCCCTTAATGAAAGAACACTCCCCTCTAGCATACATATTAAATCATTTTAAGTTGCAGCATAAATAAATGCCTAGAAGATGTCATCTGAAAATCTCAGTTATTTCCTAAAACTGCAGGTGCTAGAAGTGGTGCAATGAAGTAGAGACAGCTGCAGCCATGGGCTCCAGCCAACTGGAATATGTCTTCAGAGTGACACTGAGCGTAACAAAACCTCACTATGTTTACTTCCAAGAATGTTATTGCTGCAGTTTTAAAACAGCATAAATCAAGGGACATGCTCGCAAAGTATGGCGGAATTCACATTATCTTTATTATACCCCCATATATTTTCCTCATTACAACCTGAAATATGTTGACATAATTGTTCCTACTCATCCATAATGTAACCAATAATTGCACTGCCAGAAAGAAAAATGACAACAAAGGTTGGTGGAATAAATCAAACAACTGACCTGTTGAGTTATTATCAATTAGAGCAGCTGAAAATTTAAAACCTGAAGTACAGGTAAACTGTAGTAAGACCCTGTGAAACTAGCAGAGTATAAAAGACAAGTCATTGTCATCTGCAAACACTTTGTTAAAATATTGCATATTAAACTCTAGTTTGTTTTACTCCAGTGACACCATATGCTTTGCAGCGCAGGAGATGGAAGATAAATTAAACAGCTTATCATTATAGATATTCAGTACTTGAGGTTCTGTTCTCTTTGCCAGGGACTTCATGAGAGATACGGTTCCATTTTTATTGGAACAAGCAACAACAGTTTGTGATATATGTGGTCACTTTGGCAAATAACAACTTGCTACAGGACTGCAATTATTTGAGAGATAACAAACATTGGTGAAGACTTCTCTTAATGTTTTTTTTTTGCAATTGTATTGTAATTGCTATCCACTATGATATAGTTCTGTGGTCACCATTTTGCAATCATCTTTTCTGTGTGATGACAGAGGGTCTGATACTGTAAGGTGCTGAGTGGTCACCTTAAAACTGCAGGACAATCTGAACGGTCATAAACACAAATGGTTAATGCAGGACTTTTAAAAGAGCATAGCATTCAACTAATATTTATGTAATTCTATTGATCAGGACGCAAAGTGCAGCTTAGCCTTTAGTTTTCTGTTTTCTTCTGCCAGAAAAGAGATACTTATTTTTGCATGGAGAGACATCTGATGCTCCTAAACTCATCATATCATTCAAGACACAAAAGCACCTATTTTTATTTCCAGTTTAGCTCAGTGTGATGGAAGAGGTAAGAAAGTGGGTGGTCCTTTCCTTCCCAGCTCACTGACAATTCTGTAGATTTTATTCCTATAGGTTATTTCACAGGAGGAATTTACATTCCACAATCCTGTCATTGCTGGTACACTAAGAATTTTGATCTCCATGTGGGATGCAGAGGAAGGAAAATAAAGGTTTCCCAAATTAGTGTGTGTATTTTCTAAAATGGAAGTGGAAATAGTAGAGAATCAAATTAAAACTCTTGAAACTTCTGTTTCAGGGTAGAATGCAGCTCTGTGCAAACATCCTTGAATCCAAATGGAAATCTGCTGTGATTTTTAACCAGACACAAATCCTTTAAAATACAGCATTTCAGCACAGTTTGGGGACATTTAAGCATGTTCAAAACTGAACTTCATTCATGACCAGAATAAAAGAATGAAAAAAATTTGCACAAAATCACATGAAAATTTTCTGCCTTTCACTAATTCTCAGAGTTTAGGTACTACCTGCAGTGACACTATATAAATCCTAAAATTACCAGATGAGTCTTGGACAAACAGCAGTGACTAAGAATAATAAAATATCATATAAAAAGTTGTAACTGTCTTTTTGACCAGGAGATAGAAATATAAGATACAAAAGGAAGACTACACTGATAACCACCTAAGGCTTCACAGATGTTGATTTTCATCTGTTCAGAACTTCAGAAGGCACCACCTCAAATGTCACAGAGTTAAATAGTCATCTGCTTTCAAAATTCAATTTTGTAAGATAAAGGAAGATGTTACCATGGTCCTACCATAGGTTTTTCATTGCATAGCTAATGAGTTCTAGTCTCACATGTTAAGTAACAGAAGTTCATAGCTTGTACCATTCCCATATTTTACAGAATTTTTCAGTAATTAATAGTCCTTTTTATTTTTATTTTTAAAATATCATTACTTTTCCTTATTACCAAAGTGTGGGGCCAGTATTACAATGGGAATTATTAAAAAACAAGCAAACCAACCCCCCAAAATCCCCAAACCACAAAACTCTCCGATCACAGAATCACAGAGTTATTGAGGCTGGAATAGACCTCTGAGACCATCAAGTCCAGCCTATGACCCAACACCACTGCATCGACTAGACCATGTCACTAAGTGCCACATCCAATCTTCCCTTAAACACCTCCAGGGTATATGACTCCATCACCTCCCTGGGCAGTCCATTCCAGTGCTTAATCAGCCTTTCTGTGAGGAAATCTTCCTAACATCCAACCTAAACCTCCCCTGGCACAGCTTCAGGCTGTGTTTCTCATCTTCTCACCAGTTGCCTGGAAGAAGAGCCCAACCCCCACCTTACTACAACTTCCCTTCAGGTAGCTGTAGTGTAATAAGCTCTCTCGTGAATCTCCTCTTCTCCAGGCTAAACAACCCCAGCTCCCTCAGCCTCTCCTCATCAGACTTTTCCTCCAGTCCCTTCTCCAGCTTCATAGCGCTCCTCTGGACCCACTCCAGCACCTGGGCACACTGCTGGCTCGTGTTCAGCCAGCTATCAATCAGCACTCCCAGGTCCTGCTCTGCCAGGTTGCTCTCCAGCCACTCAGCCCCCAGTCTGTAGCAACATGGGGTTATTGTGGCCAAAGTGTAGGACCCTTCCCTTGGCCTTGTTAAACCTCATACTGTTGTCCTCAGCCCATCAACCCAGCCTGTCCAGGTCTCTCTGAAGTGTCTGCCTACCTTTCAGCAGATTGACATTACCCTGCCAACTTGGAGTCATCTGCAAGTTTACTAATACTAGACTTGATCCCCTCATACAAATCATCAATAAATAATACTGGGGTACAAACTGTTTCATATATTGTAATCTAAAATTTTAAAATGTCTGTAAGTGCTCCAGTAATGAGAGTCTTTTACTTTCTAAGGGCAAATTCTATGTCTGCACAATAACATCAGCTTATCTCCTTAAAATTCATCCTAGCCAGTAGTCCTGTTCTGAGCTTCTGTTTTGCTGTCTCTTTTTCCATCTGGACTCAACAGTTCTTGGTGCAAATTCAAGGAATGTCCTATCTCCTTCTCAAAGTATTTTCTTATTGATTTCTGAGAAATTGCAGTAACTAACTCTCTTCAGTGCTTCTCTAAATCATCCTGTCCCAAGTAATACTTTTACATCAAAGGGAGGGCCACTTCTATCAGTCACTGATCCAGACCTGTATACTGGAAATTTTCATGGTTTAATCATATACTATCATAACAGAGCTATGAATAATATTTTAACAACAATGAATGATTAACCAATAAGGACCACATTATGAAAATTTCCCTGGGGACTATTAAATGGCTGGAATTAGTTGATGTCTTGGTTTAGTTTTAAATGAACAATTTTGGGGGTTATTTTTCTTTCCCATTACACATGTATAATTTTACTAAGCTAAGCATCATGTGGTACATCTGGAATTTGAGAAAATGAATTCCCAGTGCATTAGCTAAGAGGGAATCAATCATATGTCTGCTAAAATCACAGGCCTCAGCACAAAGAGTAGTAAAAGCCCTACACAGTGTAAGAATTTTTACTGTGTGTACTCAAATGCACACTTAAGCATGCAGCTAACACTTAAATCAGAGAAAATTTCTTTCTATATATATGCCTGCCTGAGGATCACAGTGATGTCACTAGATTTGGTAATTGCCTTCTTGGAGAAACAGGAAATGCATACTCCTTTGCACATAGTGTGCTCCAAAATAATTATCACTCCAAATGCAGAGAGTTGGCAGCTGGTCCTTCTGCTAGGTGCAGTAGCAGAATTCTACATATGCTAGCTCTGAAATTTTTGTTAAATCCCTGCATAGTCAGATAGTATATTTGGGATATTTACTAGGCAGCACGTGGTTAGGAGATTTGGTAGCCATATTGGTGTCAACAGCTTTGAAGTTTTTACTGGTTTTGGTTGTGTTTTTTTTTTTAATCATAGAAAACACAGAAACATTCAGGTTTAACCAAATATGAGAAAGGAATCCTGCCCATTAGGGAAATGGAAATGTAAAGCATTCACAAGCACACTATTTCAGCATAAATCTGCCTCATAAAGCCTAGTGTGACAGGCTACTAAACCTACAGATGTCAGGGTCTCTAGGTCAAAAGGCGGCAGTGACTGCCCCATGCAGTGGGTCACAAGGCTCCTAAAGCCAGGGAGACCTCTGAGGCACATCCCTACCATTCCAAAGCCCCCTACCAAGCCATCAGGCTGTTGATCCTTTAGCTTGAAAAATAGTTTGAGCCATTTCTTGCAGTGGACACATCCCAGGAAATCAGGGTTCCCTGCAGCTAAACACTCATCAACCTGTCTCAGATGGTCCATGTGCCTCCTTTTAATGTATGAGGGAAGAATAAGTAATTTTTGTATCAGGTTATCTAAGAACGTAACATCTTGTCCTATTTCCAGAATCCCATAGATTTTTATTGTGAGTATTAAGTAAACATGAAAAATGGGCAGAATAATGTCAATTGAGAATATATGATTCTAGCAGTGAGTATACTCTGAAGCAGCTACCAACTATTCATCTGAATAATTATTTCTTCTATGCATATGCTTGGGCTTAGCAGATCATTTTGATTCAGTCATATTTGTAAACATACATGTAGAATACATTACAATTAGCTTATCTTTTAAATCTGAGAAACACAAGTCTTCACATATCTGATCTCCATTTAAAATAGTATATATATGTTATTAATTCAAACCACAACATTTCATAAACTTGTTGGCGAGTTTTGCTTTGCTCTTCCCTGAATTTCCATATGGAAACCCCCTTTCAGAAACCAAACCTCAGAAGAGTCCTAAAGGAAGCAGTGTGGGAGAGCAATGTGCCCTTGAGCTACACTGGTTTGTAACATTTCTTGTGCTTGGAAAAAAATAATTTCCTCTTCTGATTGCCACTTTATCCAGCTATTTGGTGTCACATACTTAAGGCTATTTTATGGTGGGTTCTGTTACATGCATTTGACTTGTTAAATATTAAAAGGGTTAAAAAAGAAAAGAAAGAAAAGGGTGTTGTTACCAGACAGTAGAAAAGCTAGTCAGATATATTTTTGTATATATATATATATACATATATACATTTGTATCACAGTTCTTCCTTTGAAGAGTACTGAAGTGTCTATGCATGACCACATGCATGTAACAACTGGAAGGATTTTCATCATTAATTATAACTCTAAACAATTCAGAGATGCCTGGAGGACAACAGGAATTAGATGAAATAGATTAAAAGAATAAAGGAAAACAGCACAGAGAAAGAACTCTTTGTAATCCTCTCTCACTAATTTTCTATTTATTATAGCTCTAATTACTTCCCTGATGATAAAAAGACATGAAGGAGAAAAAAGAATGCACATATTAGGAGAGAAGGATCCTGAGGTATATATAAACTTAGTCACAATCTGCATCTTTGCAGAGCAGGCTGATCAGTTGTGTGTAAGTCTACAGAAGCAGTGCAAGGAGAGACACACTAGTCAATGCCTATAGCTAGGCTGATAAGGACTGCCTTGTGTCTCTATTTCTCTAGGCATGTGCTCCTCTGTGGTAGCTGGAAAGGTCCAGAGATTGAGTACTTGAACTTATTCTCTCCCTTATATCTTAGCCTTATAGATACACCAGTGTGGCTCAGTCACAATAGATGGATCCCTTAGCCATATTTGGAAAGAATGACAGGTAAGACTGAAAAAAAAAAACCAAAAAACAGTCCTTAGATGACAGGGAAAATTTTAATCTGCTGTGTATCATTCATTCAGGAGTTGCATATATGTCCTAGCTATTCAGAGAGCACTTGAGTACTGGAGGGCACTGAAGATTCAAAACAAATATATCAAGACACAAAGCCAAATTTGAAAGGAGGCATAGAGTGTGGAGTGAGTGACAACTGTTGTGGTGAAAATTCCCAGAGAAAGCAATTGTTTCAGATTTTAAAAAGGAGAGTAGGACCAAATATTATAACAATGAGATAACCGCTCTCTAAAACAAAAATTACATTGAGCAACAATTTTGCTAGCAAAAGTAACCATGGGCTATTTTACCACCTTTCAAAGTACTCTTTCTCAGAGAAAGATTGAATATAACACCATTTTTGGTCAGTGTGGGGTTTTATGTGCTTTGCTCTCTTTTTTTTAATTATTTTTTATGAAGGGGAAAAAAAGCCTGACTTGCACAGTTTTCTTCTGGGTCATGGAAAGTATTCGCAGTGGAGAATAACACTAGTATGCTTATCAGTTTAATATCTCAATACAACTGAAACATTTATTTTCTCCCCTCTACCCCTAACTTTCAGGTTGGAAGGGACCTTTAATGGTCAAACCCTCCTTCAATAAGCAAAGATATTTTAAACTAGATAACTACATAAAACATTACTGATAATTTCTATTGCAAAGCTGATTTTTCTCAGCCTTTACCTATTCACTGCTTGCACTGTGAACCTTTGCTTTGCTGGAAGTGTTTGCTGGTTGCTCTCATGTTTGCTTAAACTTCTACTGGGGAGGAGCAACCCTTTCTCTTGTGAGTGGTTTTGTCCTGCTGTTTCACATTGCAGCTGCTGTTTGCTGGTGGTCTCTGTAGCTGTTTCTCCTTAATTTGCTACTGATTTATGGAGTTCTTCCAACATAGTGTGAAAAAGTAACATGCTTACCATATTATTTGGGGGTGGGGTTTTTTTGGTGTTTGCTTTGTTTTGTTTTTTGATGGGGAGGGGTGTTGTTTGTGGGCTTTTTGGTTTTAGTCTTCTAGTCAGTGTTCAAACCGGGTACCTTATTGGTGAATGAAAGTCATCTTAATCATATACACATCCCCTACAGCATTCAAGAAAAATTTATTTCAAATTATTTGCAACTAGATGTAATCTAATGCATTCCAAAACCCAAAAAATAATTATTATTCAGAAACACTTTTATGATGGATTCAGGAAAACTATGGAAGTCAGACTTAAACCTATATTAATTTGAGGTACAGTTTAGAGTTTGGCTTTGAGGCAAAATTAAGGCTAGTTTTCAGACCTGTCTTTATACATAACAGTGGGAAACTCACATACACTTTCTTCCTTCTTGGAGCACAATCTGATGAAACAAAAATTGGGTGTGTCCAAATTGGGGCTATTAAAAAGGCCCATTCTAATTTTGGATTTGACCCCGGATCAAAGCCACAGTGGTGGGTTTAGAACAGAGTGTTCACATCTGATATCCTTCCTCCTTGATATTGGAAAGATTTGGATATGAAGTTCTGGGTTTGGCTCATCTGTATCTGTAAACCTTGCCAGTGGCAAGGCAAGTGTCTCCTCTACTCACTTCAATTCAGACAGAACATATCCAGCAAAATCAAGAAACTGAGCATTAAGAAAGACTTTTAAGTGGAGAAATAGTCACAGAAACATCCTATGCTGGATCTTCATCTCACACAAAGGAGCGTTTTGTCTGTGTCATCATTTAGAGAAAATGACAGCAATTTTACCACCTCCTGAGTCTATGGTTAAACTTAAATCAGATTACATTCTTGTACTCAAAGATCATTGAAATTGTGGAATCTGACTGCTTTTTTTTTAAAGTGAAATGGCCAAAGAACCTCTAGTGAATCTCTTTTTAGATGGATACCAAGTGCAAGTACTTATGTTTAAATTCTTTAGAGTTTTAATCTCGTCTTTTCAAAATTGTTCACCTATATGAAGTCTTTTAGCTAAAGAGAAGATAATTGCTTTATTCACCTATGCCCACCATAACTGCTGTGTTATTTGGTTCAAGCAATCAAGGAAAATCCAGTGGTACAGAAGAAATTTTTACAGCTGAAGTACCAAGTCCAGTTTCTGGTTTTGTCAGAAATTTACAACCTACAGCAAAATCCTTCATTTTTCTGTACTTGTAGATTTATATTTCATTCATGTTTACCTTTTTTTTTTTAACCCAATTTATAATTCCATTCAAAGGCACATGTTTTTTAGGAGAAGCAAGTATTTTCAGTGAGCAATACAATACAATACAATACAATACAATACACCAGGTTGGAAGAGACCTTCAAGATCATCGCGTCCAACCCATCAAACAATCCAACCCACCCAACAACTAGACCATACAGCCAAGCACCCCATCAAGTCTTCTCCTGAACACCTCCTGTGAAGGTGACTCCACCACCTCCACGGGTAGCCGATTCCAATGGGCAATCACTCTCTCCGTGTAGAACTTCTTCCTAACATCCAGCCTAAACCTGCCCTGGCGCAGCCTGAGACTGTGTCCTCTTGTTCTGGTGCTGGTTGCCTGGGAGAAGAGACCAACCTCTGCCTGGCTACAACCTCCCTTCAGGTAGTTGTAGAGAGCAATAAGGTCACCCCTCAGTCTCCTCTTCTCCAGGCTAAGCAACCCCAGCTCCCTCAGCCTTTCCTCATAGGGCTTGTGTTCCAAACCCCTCACCAGCTTTGTTGCCCTTCTCTGGACACGTTCCAGCAAGTCAACATCCTTCCTAAACTGAGGGGCCCAGAACTGGACACAGGACTCAAGGTGCGGCCTAACCAGTGCAGTGTACAGGGGCACAATGACCTCCCTGCTCCTGCTGGCCACACTGTTCCTGATGCAAGCCAGGATGCCATTGGCCTTCTTGGCTGCCTGGGCACACTGCAGGCTCATGTTCAGCCTACAATCAACCAGTACCCCCAGGTCCCTCTCTGCCTGGCCACTCTCCAGCCACTCTGACCCCAGCCTGTAGCACTGCCTGGGGTTGTTGTGGCCAATGTGCAGAATCCGGCACTTGGATGTGTTAAATCTCATGCCATTGGACTCTGCCCATCTGTCCAGCCTGTCGAGGTCCCTCTGCAAAGCCTCTCTGCCCTCCAGCAAATCAACTGCTGCCCCCAGCTTGGTGTCATCTGCAAATTTACTGATGATGGACTCAATGCCCTCATCCAGATCATCAATAAAGATGTTGAAGAGCATGGGGCCCAGTACTGATCCCTGGGGCACACCACTAGTGACAGGCCGCCAGCTGGATGTGGCGCCATTCACCATGACTCTCTGGGCTCGGCCCTCCAGCCAGTTCCTAACCCAACGCAGTGTGCTCCTGTCCAAGCCATGGGCTGCCAGCTTGGCCAGGAGTTTGCTGTGGGGAACGGTGTCAAAGGCCTTGCTGAGGTCCAGGTAGACCACATCCACAGGCCTCCCCGCATCCACCAGGCGGGTCACCTGATCATAGAAGGAGATCAGGTTGGTCAGGCAGGACCTGCCCCTCCTAAATCCATGCTGGCTAGGCCTGAGCCCCTGGTCATCCTGTAAGTGCTGTGTGATCGCACTCGAGATGACCCGTTCCATAATCTTGCCTGGCACTGAGGTCAGGCTGACAGGCCTATAATAATATAACACTTTTTTGAGGTAACCGGAGTCTGGAATGGAATTTCATCTTAAAGCCAGGAGCTGCTCGAGGTTCAGCCTGACTGAGGTTTGAAAAAAGGCTAAAGTTTCTACATAAAAAGGGATTTCATATTTGGTGTATGAGAAACTGAAGAAATACTGTATTCAGTCTGAGAGTCTTCCCCAGATTTTTACAAAATTGAGTGGCCTCCACTGTGTTTTCCCCTATGCACTGCTCTATAGAAACCAGTTCACTCCTCACTCTGTTCACTGATACTGAATTTTCCAGTGACAGACATTCTCCACTATCTTTCATGAGAATTGTACCCACTCTCCATGTGGGAACTGTCCACTCAATTTCTGCTATTCTTCTGTGTGCTTCTCAATTCAGATGTCTCACTCAAACCACCTGTCCGTCCCCATCATTCAGCTTGTCCTGGCCTCACTGGGTCTTAGACCACTATGCTTGGAGAGCTGCAATCTCTCCTCAGTTCCTCCTTTCATTTCAGTGTATTGATTATGATTATGCAGTTTTGGTCCCTGAGTCCCACTTATCGAAATAGACAGCCTAACCTTTCCTTCAGTCTCCATCTCAGTCCTTCATTTCTTTTTTTTTTTTTTTTTCTGACTTCTACTGACCTCAAGAACCCATTATAGTATTGAATGGATCCAATTCCAGCTGCCTGTGAAGAAAACAGATTTTTCCTGCACTGTCACAGGAAAGCAAGCCTTTTTTATCATTTTGAACATATGCCACCATACAAGAAAATTCAGGAAACTCTGGCTCATCTCTAGGGTATATGACAGACATACTGAAAATAGATAAATCACAGAGATGAAATTAATTGAGTTCTAATTTAAGCATCGAGAAGTTAGTAAGTTAATTCTCTGATATTCACTATAAACTCCTGTCTCAGTCTAAAACAGATAATCACTTTGTCAGTGGTAGATCTTTGTTACCATACAAAAATATAGGCATGTTGCATAGCAAAGATCATAACTTTTTTTTTTTTTTTTTTCTAATGTGTTTATTTAAAAAATGGGATTGGGAGTGTTGGAAGGGGAGGGGAGTTAACCAGACATGTAAGAACAAGTAATTTATCTCAATGTGATTCTCAGAAATAAACAAACATAAATTTTTGAGCTGATATATTTTCCCCCAAATAAGAATTTTCTTAGACAAGAATTGTCTAAGGTGTCAAAACTGGAAAAGACACATGTAAAAGCAGGGATTTCTGATGGACAGTCATGAATTAACCCAGTAATAGGTAGTGATAGCAGATGTGTCTAGAAAATATTTATTGTACATTGCATGAAACTGTATCACTGTAAAATATATTTAGCAGATTAATGCGATATTAGCGGGTACCTCTGGCTAATATATTCCCCATCATTTGATGTCAACAAGGCAGTCTTTGTGAGGAGTTGTCAACAAAAGTTCTTGGCAAAACTTTAAACTTCTCTAACTCTTTATATTCAGAAATTATGTATTGAATGACTGGAGGCTTGTTATTTCCATGTGGAAGAGAATATCTGTATGAAAACACACAAAGGGCAGGAATTCTGAAAAAAAAAAAAAAAAAAAAAAAAAAAAAAAAAAGAGGAAAAAAAGATTGTATGGTTGTGGTGATGTTTCTTTAGATACTCAGCTCTGGTGAGACCCCACCTGGACTACTGCGTCCAGTTCTGGAGTCCCTATTACTAGAGGGATATGGAGGTGCTGGAAGGTGTCCAGAAAAGGGCCACGAGGATGATCAGAAGGCTGGAGCACCTCGCCTATGAGGACAGACTGAAGGAGTTGGGGCTGTTCAGTCCGGAGAAGAGAAGGCTCCGAGGTGACCTTACTGTGGCTTTCCAGTATCTGAAGGGGGCCTACAGGAAGGCTGGGGAGGGACTTCTCAGGCTATCAGGTAGTGATAGGACTAGGGGGAATGGAATGAAGCTGGAAATGGGGAGATTCAGGCTGGATGTGAGGAGGAAGTTCTTTATCATGAGAGTGGTGGAGCCCTGGAATGGGTTGTCCAGGGAGGTGGTTGAGGCCCCGTCCCTGGAGGTGTTTAAGCCCAGGCTGGATGAGGCTGTGGCCAGCCTGATCTAGTGTGAGGTGTCCCTGCCCATGGCAGGGGGTTTGAAACTAGATGATCCTTGTGGTCCCTTCCAGCCTTGACTGATACTATGATACTTCTAAAGTATAATAGATCTTTATTTATTTAAGGGTTAAATTTCAACAGAATTAATTTCATTTAGCATTATTATTACTTTTTTATCTTCCAAACAGACTCAAATGTTACTACCAAAGTGTTCGTAGGCTTGACCAAAATTTTACCCCAAATATAAAGTGTGGTATAGATAATAAACTTTGCATTCTGCTTGAATTTTCTGGGGCTTCATCCTGAAGCCTCTGTCACAAGATTGTGCTGGGATTGTGTGCACATAGATTTGAGAAATCATATTCCCTATTGTCATATCTATGGGTTAGTTTAAAAAACAGGGAAATATTTTAAAACACAACGATAAATAAACTGTTATCTGCTCCTACTCTTTAGTTTGTTACAATCCTGACAGTCAAAGCTGTTGAGATGAAATGATCATCCTTCATATAAATGCACCTGTATGTCAAATAACAGGTTTATGGAAAGGAGGGGAGAAGAAAAGCACAACAACTTTTGGCTAATCTTGGGTGGCCTTGTTTATATTTGTTAGATTAAACATGCTTCTTCACAACAGGTGACTTGTTAATTGTTTTCTTATGGCAGCTCACTTATTCTACAGGTTTTTGTTTGGCTTCTGCTAGTTTTCTAAGTTAATGACTTGTGTGACAACATGCTGAGTACAGGTGGCAAAAGGCAATGTTAAGAATGTGGTTATTACAGCATGTGTGTGAGGAAACTGGTTTAGAACAAATTCTGCTTTCCTTGATCCTGTGGGTCTGCCCTGGGGACCATGGTTTGGAAAATGTGGGCCCCTTACCCCTCCAGAACCTGTAAGTCTCTTCAGAGAAGACAAGAACAGAATGGGCAAATCCAGAATGCTCTGAAGCTGAAGCTCACTGTGGTTTTCACAAATACAATGTTTGTTTTCTTGAATGATAGGAGACTTCCTTGATGTGTACACAAGCTACATCAAAGTGATCAACTGGATCACTAGATTTCCTTCATCTAGTGGGCTAAGGGGAATCTTGGTAGTGAATTGTGAAATTCTTCCTAATCACCCCAACTGGATGCATACATGTTGTGTCTTTCCTATTATTGTCCTGAATTCTTTGGGTTTTTATTCTCCAAAATGTCCATTCTAAAAAAAGGCAACAGTAGGAAAAACACAAGAATTGCGAGGCAAGACTGAGTAGAGAGAAAACTGTCCTAGCTGTCAGACATAAACAGCTAAATCCCCATATCGTGGCTTACAAATAACTGTTGGAAATTTACAAATAAAAGGTCAGAGCAACAACAAAATAAGTAAAATCAGACAGCACAGACTATGCTAAATTACAGGACAAAAGCTACACAGAGAGTATCAGCTGTGGAACGAGCAGTTAACCTACTGATGTGTCTGATACTTCCATACTTCCCTTTCTGTGACAGAAAACATATGGTTGTAATTAGCTGACATAAAGGAAATACCATCTGAAGCTCCTGTTTTCCGATTGGGGTGACCTCTGGCCCAGTATGAAGACAGTTGGAAGCATTTGCTCAGTGTTGCTGAGCTATGTATGTAGTGGGTGGGGGTAATTTGAATAAATAGGAGAAGATTTGCCAAGTATGTTTAAGCTGCAAAACTATGCCATACCACATAACAAACTAAGAGAGCATTTAAAGCAAGTTGGAACTAAACCAAACCCCACATTACTGCCAATTCCAGAGTTGTTGGGGGGTGTGGGGGTGGAAATTAGGGTTTCTGCTATATCCCTTTCTGGTAGTATGATTGGGGCAATAGGTTATCAGGAGTGTGACTGTGACAAGTGTTGAGGAGGCCATAGTTTTCAATGAGCTTGATATGCTTGGACCCTCATCACAGAATATACCTTCAAATGCAGAAGCAATAAAACTTTCATGCAGGTCTAATGAGCTGCCATCTGCTCCATCTTGTCTCCTGCTTCTTTCTGTACTCTGTCTTAGAAGGTTCTGTAAGATCCCTGTCCCGGTTGACTGGAGATTGACAAATGTGACACCCACGTACAAGGAAGGCTAGGAGGACCCAGGGAACTACACAGCTGTAAGTTTGATCTAGGTGCCAGTAAAGGTCATGGAGCAGGTCATCTTGAGTACCAATATGAAGCACATGCAAGTCAACCAGGTGATCAGGCCCGGTCAGCATGGGTTCATGAAGGGCAAGTTCTGCTTGACCAGTCCAGTCTTCTTCTATGACAAGGTGACCCACTTAGGGAATGGGGAAAGGCTGTAGATGTTGTTTACCTGGGCTTTAGAAAGGTTTGGACACTCTCCCACATCATCCTCCTGGAAAAACTGACTATTCTTGGCTTGGACAGGTGAGCACTTTGCTGAGTAAAATCTGGTTGGGTGGCTGGGCCCAAAGAGTGGTGGTGCATGGAATCATATCCACTTGGCATCCTTTTGCAAGTGGTGCTCTCCAGGGCTCAGTTTTTGAGTCAGTTATGTTTCATAACTTTATCAGTGATCTAGAAGAGAGGATTGAGTGCACCCTCTGTAAAATTACAGATGACACTAAGCTGAGAGAGTCTGTTGAGCTGATTGAGGGTAGGAAGACTCTGCAGAAGAATCTCGAGAGGATGGATTGATGGGCCAAAAACAACTGTCTGAAGTTAAATGACGATCCTGCACTTGCTTCAGAACAATCCCATGCAATGCTGCAGGTTTGGGGAAGATCAGCTGGAAAGCTCCCCATCAGAAAAGGACCTGGGGGTGTTGGTTGACTGCCATCTGAACATGAGCCAGCAATGTCATCAGGTGGCCAAAATGGCCAATGGCATTGTGGCTTGTATCAGGAATAGTGTGGCCAGTAGAACCAGGGAACTAATTGTCTCCCGGTACTCAGCACTAGTG
The DNA here is from genome assembly GCA_033816785.1 of Picus viridis. Taxonomy (NCBI): domain Eukaryota; kingdom Metazoa; phylum Chordata; class Aves; order Piciformes; family Picidae; genus Picus; species Picus viridis. The sequence continues at coordinate 69,713,907 of CM066566.1, forward strand.
AGGCCACACCTTGTGTTCTGATTTGAGGCTTCCACTATAAAAAAGGCATTGAGGTTGGAGCATATCCAGAGAAAGGCAACAAAGCTGGCAAAAGGTCTGGATAACAGGTCTTATGAGGAGCAGCTGAAGGAACTGGGACTGTTTAGTTTGGCAAAGTGTGCTCTCTACAGCTGCCTGAAAGGGGATTGTAGCAAAATGGGTGTCAGTCCCTTTTCCTTAGTAGCAAGTGACAAAATGAGAGGAAACAGCCTCAAGTTGCACCAGGAAAGGTTTAGATTGTATATTTGAAGTAACTTTTTCACTGGAAAGGTTATCAACACTGGAATAGGCTCTCCAGAGCAGTGGTTGAATCACCATCCCTGGAGGTGTTTAAAAGACACATAGATGTGGTGCTGAGGCACATTGTTTAGAACAGACTTGTCAAGCTGGGTAATTGTTGGACTTGATAATTTTAAACATCTTTTCCAACCAAAACGATTCTATGAGTTAAGATACTTCCATTTCAGATTTTGAAAACAGGTTAATTCAATTCTATTGAGTTCAGTAAGAATTTTCTATGATATTAAATATTTGTAAATATCATATACATGTAAATGTATGTTTAACATATATGAACATTAACATTTCTGAGCTTTGCATTCTGCTCAGTTACTGATTTTATAGAGCTTAATAGAAAACAGAACATCTACTATGCATATGCATATTTATTTGCTATATTTTATACACAACATGACATATTTCAGGGGATCCATACTTCTAAGGGAATATAATAAAAGAATTCATCATCTAAACTCACTTAGATTTTATGTTGCAGTACACAACTTAGGACTAGGCTGTGCAAGTAAGTGATCATTGGGGTGTTTTTAATTATTACTTTTTTTCTATGTTGCAGAATTTTTTTTCACTCTTATCACACAAGAAAATGAGGAATTCTTACAAAGATGAGACTTTTTTACATTATAGCAACAGGCTGTTTCCCTACCCAAAGACTCCACAGCTTCAGTATTCCCATTCGTACAGATAGAGTGGAGATATATAAAAAGAAATTATGTGTAGAACATACTTTAGCTTTGCTTTGCTTTGCTTTTTTTTTTTTTTTCAATGAGGAGGAGGTCATTTAGCCTGAGAGGATGCCAGATAGTGATAATCATCAGTCCTTCCAGGGCTGTTTTATAACTTTGCAGCTGTATTGTTGGCTATGTTTTGTAGTCACAGGGGTATCTCTCTGTCTCTGTTTTGCTGATGGATTGTAGGAGGCACTTGGGAAAGGGAAAGGGGAAAGGGTAGGGGAAGGTTTAGGGCAAGGAAAGGGGAAAGGGAAGGGAAAGGTTTAATGAAAGGTTTAGGGAAAGGGAAGGTTAAGGGGAAGGTTTAGGGAAGGGGGAGAGGAGAGGTTCAGAGAGGGAAGGGAAGGGAAGGGAAGGGAAGGGAAGGGAAGGGAAGGGAAGGGAAGGGAAGGGAAGGGGGAAGGGAAGGGAAGGGAAGGGAAGGGAAGGGAAGGGAAGGGAAGGAAGGGAAGGAAGGGAAGGAAGGGGAGGGAAGGGGAAGGGAGGGAGGGAGGGAGGGGGAGGGAAGGGGAGGGGAGGGAAGGGGAGGGAGGGGAGGGAAGGGGAGGGGAGGGAGGGGAGGGGAGGGAGGGGAGGGAGGAGGGGAGAGGGAGAGGGAGGAGAGGGAGGAGAGGGGAGGAGGAGGGGAGGAGAGGGGAGGGGAGGGGGAGGGAGGAGGGAGGGGAGGGGAGGGAGAGGAGGAGAGGGAGAGAGGAGAGGAGAGGAGAGGAGAGAGGAGAGGAGAGGAGAGGAGAGGAGAGGAGAGAGGAGAGGAGAGGAGAGGGAGAGGAGAGGAGAGGAGAGGAGAGGAGAGGAGAGGAGAGGAGAGAGAGAGGAGAGGAGAGGAGAGGAGAGGAGAGGAGAGGAGAGGAGAGGAGAGGAGAGGAGAGGAGAGGAGAGAGGAGAGAGAGAGAGAGGAGGAGAGGAGAGAGGAGAGAGAGGAGAGGAGAGGAGAGGAGAGGAGAGGAGAGGAGAGGAGAGAGGGAGAGGAGAGGAGAGGAGAGAGAGAGGAGAGGAGAGGAGAGGAGAGGAGAGGAGAGGAGAGGAGAGGAGAGGAGGAGGAGAGGAGAGGAGAGGAGAGGAGAGGAGAGGAGAGGGAGAGGAGAGGAGAGGAGAGGAGAGGAGAGGAGAGGAGAGGAGAGGAGAGGAGAGAGGAGAGAGGAGAGGAGAGGAGAGGTTCGGAGAGGAGAGGAGAGGAGGAGAGGAGAGGAGAGGAGAGGAGAGGAGAGGAGAGGAGAGGAGAGGAGAGGAGAGGAGAGGAGAGGAGAGGAGAGGAGAGGAGAGGAGAGGAGAGGAGAGGAGAGGAGAGGATTTTAAGGGAAAGGGGATCTGTTGTGTCTTTCAGGCCCTGCCATGTCAACACCACTTAGGACCAATTTCAAGCATTCTCCATTCTTAGATTCTTTTAGCTGCCTGTGAAGTGAGTTGTTAAGAGACCAGAGCATGAGCCATAAAACGTGTCTGTGGGCCAGTAAAGCTTTCAATTTATATGCAATTTATAAGCTATGTTTGAAGCTAGTAATGGTTATGTCTGAGCAAATTAGTATCTTACTTGGATTTGGATTTAGTTTTTTGAGTCGCATCAAATTGTTGGGGGAGGGACAAGAATGAAAGGTGGCTGTTTCAAACATGCTTAAGTCATACAAAAGGGTTCCTGCATGGAGATTTTTTGGTTCTAGTTTTTGTTAGTTTGGGTTTTTTGTTGTGTGTGGGGTTTTTTTATTAATTGGAGCAGAAAGAAATGTTGTTCCAGACTTCAATTTTACATGTTCAATAGTCCACCGGGAAGGAGAGAGGTAAACAATATTTATTCGCAGACTTAAAACTGAAATTAGGGATGAGTAAGGATTTGGATAAAACAAAAATATCATCTACAAATATTCTCCAGCTATGAATCAAGATTTTTTTATCAAGATTTGCATCATTGTAATTTAATTTGTGTTTCTCTTGGATTCCAACCTTGAAATTTTGGTTCACATATGGAGATGAGGACCAGCTGTAACAAATGTCACAGAAAATGCAAACATTAAATGTTTACAGTTATGCTTCAAGCAACCTGATTAACCTGCTCTTTTCCCTCTCTAAGATACCTACATCATGGAGGTGTTCATGGCTTCTCCCAGGTGGCTGTAAGATACACATTTAACAGAATCCTGTTGTAGAGGTTTGGCATAATGGAGTTCCACAATCTTGCATTTTAGTCCCAAAGTGCCCCAAAATTACAAAGATGCAAAGTTCTTAGGTGTAAAGAAAATGAGTTATAGAAGCTGATACATTATTTATAGGCATATTGGGTAGGATTCATTTAGTTGCAGATAAGTCATTCCCTGTATGGATTGGATAGGATAGGATAGGATAGGATAGGATAGGATAGGATAGGATAGGATAGGATAGGATAGGATAGGATAGGATAGGATAGGATAGGATAGGATAGGATAGGATAGGATAGACCAGGTTGGAAGAGACCTTCAAGATCATCATGTCCAACCTATCATCCAACACCACCTAATCAACTAAACCATGCAACCAAGCACCTTATCAAGTCTCCTCCTGAACACCTCCAGTGACAGCGGATGATGTAATTAAGGGTGAAACATGCACCATTTGATAAAGTATTGATTAGAGAAAAATAAAACAACTTTTATTTCATCATTAAAGGAATAAAATGGCCCTTTTCTAGTCTTTAGAGTGGAATAAACTTGCAATTATGCATGTTCAACAAGTATGGAATATATACTAGGTCTAATCATAGGTTAAACAATGTCCTTTAGCATTACATCTATGGGTCTTTTAAACACTTCATTGGATGTGTCTCCCTCGGAGACCATTAAAGCATTTGACAACCCTTTCAGTAAAGATATTTCTTCTACCAACAGAAAATTTCAGGAAAGCCCCTGTGCACCAAGATCTATCTCTTCACTTCTGTCAGAGCTTGTTCCAAAGCAGCTAGGGGTGACCTTATTGCTCTCTATTGAAGGGAGGTTGTGGACAGGTGGAGGTTGGTCTTTTCTCCCAGGCAGCCAGCACCAGAACAAGAGGACACAGTCTCAAGCTGCGCCAGGGGAGGATTAGACAAGATGTTAGGAAGAAGTTCTATACAGAGAGAGTGATTGCCCATTGGAATGGACTGCCCAGGGAGGTGGTGGAGTCACCTTCATTGGAGGTGTTCAGGAGGAGACTTGATGGGGTGCTTGGTGCCATGGTCTAGTTGTATAGGTGGGTTGGATTGGTTGATAGGTTGGACATGATGATCTTGAAGGTCTCTTCCAACCTGGTTTATTGTATTGTATTTACTGCATTGTATTGTACTCTCGGTGATTTGTGATACAGAGTCTAAAACCTTGTCTAAAGTACAAGAGTCATTTTGGGGGCTCATAGAGCAAACATGACAGACTAAGCCAGCTGGCAATTTGCACTTGAAAAATTTGTTCAACTAGTGATCTTTTCATTTAGACTTAATTTATTTATATCTTATCTATATCTATCTCTTTACCTATACCTATGTAATATATATTTTATATATATGTATCTTTTATAAATATACTTTTTCATAGTTTCATAGTATCATATTATCAATCAGGGTTGGAAGGGACCACAAGGATCATCTAGTTCCACCCCCTGCCATGGGCAGGGACACCCTACACTAGATCAGGCTGGCCAGAGCCTCATCCAGCCTGGGCTTAAACACCTCCAGGGACGGACGGGGCCCCAACAACCTCCCTGGACAACCCATTCCAGGGCTTCACCACTCTCATGGTGAAGAACTTCCTCCTCACATCTAGCCTGAATCTCCCCACCTCCAGCTTCATTCCATTCCCCCTAGTCCTATCACTACCTGATAGCCTGAGAAGTTCCTCCCCAGCCTTCTTGTAGGCCCCCTTCAGATACTGGAAAGCCACAGTAAGGTCACCTCGGAGCCTTCTCTTCTCCAGACTGAACAGCCCCAACTCCTTCATTCTGTCCTCATAAGAGAGGTGCTCCAGCCCTCTGATCATCCTTGTGGCCCTTCTCTGGACACGTCCCAGTACGTCCATATCCCTCTTGTAGCAGGGACTCCAGAACTGGATGCAGTACTCCAGATGGGGTCTCGCCAGGGCTGAGTAGAGGGGGAAAATCACCTTTATATATATACATATATGCACATACATATATATGTATGTAGGTTTATATGTATAAGAATACATTTTTAGATAGAAACCTAAACATATTTATATATTAACTGTCTGCTTTTGCATATTGTTCAGTGTAAAAAATAATGTCATTTTATCCACTTTGCTGCCATATTATCTTATTATGATTGTATTTATGATAATGAATTATAATTGAATTATTAATTGTTGGCTAGCTATGAATTTCAGTGGGTTGTCACTATTCTTCTCAGTCTATTTTTTGAGTAATATAGAAAGGATTGCATAACAAACAAAGGTAAGTAGGACTGTGTTGGTACAGAGTCAGAAATCTAAGAACAGGTCTGTAATGGGAGAATGCCATGCTGTGTTGAACTATGCTTCAAGTGCATTTGGTGATAAGAGTTAAAAGCCCAGTTATCTCCAAAAAGATTATTCCTGAGATAAATGCCATCGCAGATAGGAGCATGTAGACAATGTATGTAATCACCTCTGTCTTAATAAAAGTATAAACTTATACAATAGAGAGATACACAGATTGAGGTGTGAGAAAAACTAATGTGTTACAGAAATAAGATAAATGGGAAAGAAACATAATTCAGGCATTAGTTCTCTTTGGAATGATTAAAGGAAAAACAGATTCTCACAGAATAATTGAAAATACTTTTCTGTTGTAGGAAAAAAACAACACATAAACCACAAGATCAAAACATATTTTTCAAAACAGAGTAACTGTTCTTTTCTCTGAAAACATCTCTTCCAACAGTTGGGTTTGATTACTAAGCAAGATTTGTATAGCACAAAAACCCATTGCTAAATTATTTGGAATTAAATTAAGTCTATCCTGATGAAGAAAAAATAAAGAGCAAATTAGTCAAAAAAATCTGTTTACATGGGGTTATATTAATTTTCTCTGTCATCTGAAAGCCTGTCATGTGAAGGTTTTAATGTTATATGTTTTGTGAAATAACTTATGTTGTCACACTTGAATATTTTCATATGTACATATCCCAGTTCTGACCAGCAACACTATCAGTGCAAAAACAGTTCCCCATAACATTCTCTCTCTAAAGTGGAGAAACATGGATTTGATTGCTGGACTCTATAGGGGATAAGGAATTGGTTGGATGGTGACATCCAGGGTATAATGACCAATAACTTGATGTCCGGATGGAGCTAGGTGATGAGTGGTGTCCCTCAGGAGTCTGTACCGGTACAAGTGCCATTTAACATCTTCATAAATGACATAGCAGATTAGGTGCATCCTCAGCAAGTTTGCAGGTGACACCAAGCTAACTGGTGCAGTTGACATACCTGGGTGATAGCATGTTATTCAGAGGGACCTGGACAGGCTGGAGAAGCAGGCCTATATGAACTTCATGAAGTTCAACAAGATCATGTGCAAGGTCCTGCAACTGGATCAGGGCAATCTTGTTACCAATACAGGACAGGGAATGAAGGAATTGAGAGCAGACCTGTACTGAGGGCTTGAGGGGACTGATAGATATAAACTTGGACATAAGCCAACAATATAGGCTTGCAGCCCAGAATACAAACCATATCTTGGGCTGTCATCAAAAGAAGCAGGCTGAGGGGGGAGAATCTGCTCCTCTGGTGAGATGCCACCCAGAGTACTATATCTAGATCTGGAGTCTTCAACATAAGAAAGATATGAATCTGTAGGTGAAATTCTAGAGGAGGATAATAAAACCCATCAGAGGGCTGGCACACCTCTCCTATAAAGAAAGACTGACAGAGTTGGTTGTTCAGACTGGAGAAAAGAAGGCTCCAACTATACTTCATTTTAGCCTTTTGATACTAAATGGAGGCTTCTAAGGAATGGGAGACAACCTTTTTGCAGGACTTATGATAGGACAAGGGGCAATTGTTTTAAAGTAAAAGAGAGTAGATAGGTACTAGATTAGATATTCTTAGACTAGATAGGGAAGACAATTTTTACAATGAGGGCAGTGAGGCACTGGAACACCTGAGGTGGTAGATGCCCCATTCCTGGAAACATTCGAGGTTATTTTTGAACTGGGCTCTGAGCAACCTGATCTAGTTAAAGATGTCCATGCTCCCTGCAGGGGTATTAGGCTGGATGACTTTTAAAGATCCATTCCATCTCATTGCATGTTGTCATTCTAAAAATAAGTCAAAAATGTGTAATAAAAACTGAAAAGAAGCAGATTTTTTCCTCCTCTTTACCCTGTGACACAAATAATGAAATTATTTGAAAGCTGAACACAGCTAAGGAACTAAAAAAGGGGAGCAAAATACATTTTTTTTCCTCTCAAACATGACACTTTTCCTCTGTAATTTGATTCTTAGATTATCTTTTATTATTTCTGCTGTATTAAAATTGTTAACCCCAGGATTCTGCTAATAGCCTTTCTATTTCTGAGGGGACCTGGGGGCATGGAATGCAACATCAATAGGCAATATTTTCCTACAAACAATTATCCAAAAGACTGAAAATACAAACAACATGTGGGAAACAGTTATGAGTAGATTTGCAGCTCATTCCACAAGACTGAAATGTAGCATGGTGTGACCTTGGCGTGCTTCCTCTGGAGTGGAACCACTCAGAATACTTTGTCTTTGCAAAGCACTTGAGACCTAGAAGAGAAAGTCAAATGTAAAGCATTATTATGTTATTGTAGAAAGCCAGGAAAAAGTGTGTCTTACTAGAAAGAAATCAAAGAATGAAAGAAGATTTTTGGGTTGTTTGGGGTTTTCCATTTGTTTGTTGTTTGGTTTGGTTTGGTTTGGTTAGGTTTGGTTTGGTTTGGTTAGGTTAGGGGGAATGTTCAATATTTTTATTGGTTTTTTTATTGATTCTAATTTTATGTGTTCCTCTGGATGAGCTACATATGGAAAGTTTAGTGTCTAAAACTGTACTTCAAGTCTCAGGAAGTTTTGTGGGGTTTTATACTACAATCTTGTTCCCCTGATATTTATTGGAGTTCCAGTAATTGTGTGACCTAAATCACTGAATACCATTCAAACAACCCATCTTCACAAAACTAAAGCCAAAAGAAAAGCCTGTAAAGTCCATCTTGAGCTACTGTTACACCAACTTAGAATCAGGATCCTTTGGCAAAATTGTCCACAGTATTGGCCTCTCTTAGGTATTCTTGCTGTCCTCTTCATCTTCATGGTAGCTATGACTTTTGCAATACAATATGACTTTCTTATATCTGTCCATATAAAAAGTGTGGTTTTTTTTTTTCTCAGTTATAACCAACTTCCACTGTAATACTCCTGTCCTAGTCTAGTAGTAACATCTCACTGTGGTTTAATGTCCTGTTAGTGCCTACTTATTGCTTCTACATAGAAAAAAAATATTTGTGAATCCCAAAGTATAAACTAACACCCTTTTTTTTTTTTTTTTTTTTTTCCTTCAGTTTATTACATTCATTAAGACAATATATTTCTATCACTGGTCATAATTAAGATTATTTTTTTTAGACAAGGGGAAATGGGAATGTCTTTAACTTTTCTGACTCATTAGAGATGCTCACTTGTTTATTATTTTTGAAGAAAACAGTTTTATTTTTTTAATTCAGTTTTCTGTAAAGGAAAAAAAAAGTCTTTGAAAGGGTCTGAAGACCAAATTCTTCAGTTTTCAGACAATTGGCACCTTTTACTTTTTTTTTTTTTACTGAAAGCCTGCCTATTGAAATTTGAAATAGTGCCATAGCACACAGTTTCATCCTGCTCAATATCATGTTGAGACTTCTACCATTAATAAGTGAGCCACATGAAAAAGCTAGAAGACAGCAGAAGAGGTTTATGACAGTGTAGTAGTTTTAGACTATGCCTTTGAAATTTATTACAGATTTCAAGCAGAAAAGTAGAAAAATGTAAATAAATCACTATTGGGTGTGAAAAGGAAAACCAAAGATAATTCTAAACAATTTCATTGGAGAAATATCTGCTATAAGATTGGCTGTACCAAAACAATTATTTTTTCTTCTGATCTCCTCTCTGCTCACTTCATGCTCTGAAGGGAGACTAATCTCCTTCTGCTTGGCTTTGACTGCATTGTTTTGGTGAAGTCTAAAAGATACTTTTTCTCTGCTCCTTTCTCCCTTTTGGACAGGGGGTAGGGGGGCAGAGGGACAGCTTCCCTGGTCTTCTTGACCAGGGGAGTTCTTGTGTTGTTTGTTAATTGTAAATATTGTATATTTTGTACATATTCATTGCATTCCATTGTATATTGTAGGTTTGCCTGTAAATACAGCTTCCATTTGCTTCCAACTGAGTTAGTCTGGCAAAGTTAATGGTGGAGGGGGAGGAAATTTCAACCCACCACAGGCAGGAAATACACCCCAGTCAGATGAAACATTATTATGTAACAGAAGGGTGTAGAATCCTAACATTCCTCTCACAAATTACATGAAGAATTGCAGCCTCATTTTAAATGCATTTATCTTCTATTCAATATCTCTAGTGTTTTCCAAAGAACTCAAAGAAGGTCTTCCAAAATATTCAAATAATCCCACCAAACTCAGACATAAATTCTTGATCAAAAAACTGCTTTAATGTTCATAAGGTCAGTTTGCATGTTTAACTACAGCTATCAAGGGGAAAGAGCAATGTTACAACCCTCCATTCCATTATGTGGCTCTTAATCGAAAGAAGTCTTAAACTGACCCATTTCACAGGTCAGTTTTCTCCTTAAATGTGATTGCTCTTATTAAAAACTTAAAATTTACAGAAATGGATGCAAAAATTTTATTAAAAATATACCAGTTAAATGCAGAATTGGCACTGACAGGAAAGGATCTGAGTATCAGAACATTTATATGTGTGGCAGGTAATGCTATGGATAAGAAGATTGGAAGCATTTTGTCAATCCTCTAGAACTTATTTTCAGAGGTTTTGATGTCAGCAAACTTGTTCTGTTTCAGACAACACTACTTCCCATCATTTAAGTAATTGTCAAATAAAATATAATTATTAACATCTGGAATTTTTGCTTTAGAGGAGGATTGGGCCAAGCCACCAATAAACATTTTTTGTGTGGAAATAAGTCTTGCTCTACCCCTAAAACTACTGAAGGATGTGCTCTATTCTTTTGTATAGAAAGCCAGACACCTTCAGCATTGCCAGAGAGAAATTTAACCTCAGATGGTTCTGAATTATGTTGTAATTTATAACACATGTTCTTAATTTTCTCAAATTCTTCTCACATATGTATATGCAGGGAAGTTTAGTAAATAAATATTGTCTGACTAGGAAACAGGGAGTTTTGGATCACAGGATTCAGGCAGAATGATCCAATCCTATCTTAATTAATTAGGATTTTTTGCTACCTGTCATTCTATTAGAGACTGAAAGTTACAAAACTGATGATAGATATATAAATATATGTGTGTGTGTTCTGAATTTATGATGAATATAAAAGTATTTGGAGGTGTTCAGGAGAAGACTTGATGGGGTGCTTGGCTGTATGGTCTAGTTGTTGGGTGGGTTGGATTGTTTGATGGGTTGGACGCGATGATCTTGAAGGTCTCTTCCAACCTGGTGTATTGTATTGTATTGTATTTTATTCTGCACACATTCAGCCAGTTAGATTACACCTTTTTTGGTTTGGTTTGTGGGTTTTTTGTTCTGTTTTGTTTTGGGGTTTTTTTGTTTGTTTGTTTGGGTTTTTTGTTTTGTTTTGTTTTGTTTTGTTTTGTTTTGTTTTGTCTTGTTAGAGAAACAGGAGTTGTCTGAAGTTCATTTGTTGATTCTTGACTATTAGTGTGATTTACGTAAGGGACATGTATATCCTATACCATAAATATCATGCTCAATACAAAAGAGCTCCCTCTATGTCTGCTCTTTCTTTTCCTTCTCCTCCTGTTTCTCTTCAACTCTGTTCCAAAGGACTACCTTTATACTAATTATGGCTGCTGTAAATTTGTTATTCTGAGTATAATTTTGAAAACTTCATATTGATGTTGGTGTGGCTGTTGAATTAAATCTGGTTTTATTTCAATCCATGGAATTCCTTTCCTTTTCCTGATTCCCCTTCTCTACTGGGAACATCTCCCCCAAGACACAGGTTGAATGTAGATATCCATATTTTTAGGGTAATGAGCAGGGAAGAAGAGGAAAATAATTACAAGAAAGAGGAATGCTATGAAAATTTCAAGTAGTCAAAGTCCAGTGTCAGTAGCATAAGCACAGAAATGAGCATTGAGAAACAGCAAACTTCTCTTTCTACTTGGAGCTCCTTTATGACCTGGAACTTTTAGAATTGAAAGTTTATTTATTTCCCTGTGGTGGAGACTGAGGAACAGCTGTTCCTACAAGGTGAATAACTTAACCTTCCTCTTTACTGTGGTTCAGATCCTAATCTCCAAATCTTCCCACTGCATGGAAAAGTTGACTCTTGGGCTCTCTCCTGTAACAATTCAGGCGTTGTTCTCTTTCTGGAAAAAGATATTTCTGTGGACTATACTCAGGAAATACATAGGAGTTCTGCACCTCTACTCATTCAACACCACCCTTGGCAGGTCTTTCACACCCCTGCCATACTCATATTTGTACACTCATATTAGTCTCTAAAACATGAAGCACATACTTCATTAAAAAGCATTACTCTGGTGAGCAATTCCATTATTTTAGGCTGTTTAAACACTGGCCCAAAAAAGGCCAGTGAAGAAAATAAAATCGTAAATAGAAATAATTATTATGTGCCTGGGTGCTGCTATGTGGCCTCAAGTAAAGGCCAGTGCAGGAAAACACAGCCTGTTCTATTTGAAGACTATCACTGAGCAGTGTGGATGCAAACTGATCTGCCATTTCTAGTACAGGAACCAGAGATTTCTCTCTATGTGGATATCTTTCCTAGCATAGATCTACCACTCTCAGAGCTAGAACTATGTGGTAGTTTTCAGCCTGAGACTGATTTTTTTTTTTTCATTTTTAACTTTCTTAATTAAGCAGTTGAACTTAAAAAAAGTGTGTGTGTGTACGTTTGGGGGAGGAGGGGGTGAGTATTTCAAAAAAAGGACATGCTGTGTTTACATAATTTATTTCACTTTAGCAAGGCTTTTTAATATAGAAAACTAAAGAAGCAGAAGAGTCTTTCTTAAATGAGCACATATTGTTTTCCTCACTAGCTTCACATAATAGAAAAAGAAACAAAAGTAAATGATACCTAATTTGGCTACTTTAATCTTTTCTCCCCATGCAAAGAGGTCAACAAATCTATGGTATAAGAAAGAATATAGATCTGGTTTATAGGGAGTAAGTTTGCCTCGAAGTTCATGGAAATTTTATTAGTGTGGTTTACCATAGCCTCAAAAGAAAAATATAATCCTTAATAAATGTCAGCTTTCTTCTGTTAAACTGGATTGAAAAGAAAATGTAGTTTGTAGAACTAAACCACCTTTATTATTGATGACAAAACTTTGTATGTTTAAGGAGAATTTAGGTAATTTTTTAATGTCCTGTTATTACTTTTTTTTTTTTTTTTTAAGATATGAGAGCTATTTTTTCCTCTTATTGAGAGTAAAACCAATATCTTTAGAGAAGGAGAACATAAAGTAATTTAAGGGAAATTGTGATGAATGAGGAAGAAGGTAGTATCTGTTAAGAAAGAAACAAATCAACCTTAAAGAACTGTATCCACCTAAGAAGAACAGTATATGTACAACTTACTGATTCATAGCTATGACTTGTAGGCTGTTAGGTACTGAATTATTAGTTTTATTCTCAGTAGGACTGATACAAATTGAGATGGAGTGACTAAGAATTCTTCTACCATTTCTGTGGATGAAATGTGCTCAGTAAGGAACAAAGAGGCAAACAGAAAAACGTTGTGCCATAAAACATTTCCTCTTGCAAGATTACCTTGTAGTTGATCTAACTTAGTGCTACCTATTTAATGATGCTTCTATTCAGTAAGGATGAATGTCAAAAGAAATGTAGATAGGATAAGAATCTAAAATTTAGGCACCTAAAATTTAGAAATTTAAGTCCAAATATATTTATGTAGGCTCCCTGCAACAGGCAACTCTAAAAGACAGTTTAGCTCAAGTTTAAAAAAAGAGAGACATAAAAACAACTTCTGCTTGTTTCTTTCCACTCTCTATTGAGGAAACCTAGGGAGGTGAGCTGAGATTTCAACTCTTAGATATCTAAATTTCAAAGATAGAAGAAGAAACTCTGGATTACAACATCCTATGGGCCATACAAGGAATTTAATATATGGACTAATTCAATAATGAGTATTTAATATTTGTTGAAAGCATTTGCAAGATTTCTCTAATAGAGTTACATACAGATACTTCCATTTCCCTGAATCACAAAATGTGAGAGGTATAGGCTGAGAAGATACAAATCAAACTCATAGCTGTATGTGAGCTGATGCTTGTAATTCTGCCAAACCAAAGCAGTCATAAAATTTGCTTTACAGATTAGTTAAGCCAGGTTTATGGCTACTTCGTATTGCTAAATTGGAACAAAGCATCAAGAAGGTACCTCTCTGTTTGACAGCTGACAGAAGTATAAGCTGCAACATTGGTAGGGGCAACTCATCCTTCATTGTCTAACTTCCCCTTCTAGTGTTGCCTTGTGATGAAAAGGTTATTGTAGTTCTTAATTCTAATTAATTTCATCTCCTATTTTGACATAATTCAAGTATTTTATAGCTAAGTTGCATTCCATTGGATAGCTAGAAATACAGTCTTTCTGAACAAGAGGTGCCAAACCTCTTCTAGTATTGGAAAGGTATCGCTGTTACCTTCAGCTTGTTGTATGAATTACATATGAAAGTCAGTTCCTTAGTTTGCAATGTTTTAATAAAATCTACAAAGAGCCACCTTAGCATGCATACTATATTTAGTATCAAACACTATATTTAGTCTCAAATATTTGTGAGAACTACTATGCCTGTATTGATAGTGTACAGGTAAATAAAGATCATGCATGATTTAGAATGCTATGAACAATGAATGTGCAAAACCTTTCATAGCCTCTTATTTGGCAAATAACTTGCCCTAGTGATGGAGAAACATGACTAAGATAACACTGCAAACTGATATAGTAGGTGCATGTATTTTCTCCTCCTCAAAGCAATATAAGAAAACATGTATTAGCTTTCAATCCATGAAAACCAAGCTGCCCAATAAGGAAAAGGGGCCTATTGACAAATCTATTTTATAAAAGGAAGTCTTTGAATTAGCAGCCTTCTGGGAAATATCACTATGAATTATTCAACCATCTAACTGAACTTGTGTTGAACCATTCTCCTTTTCCCTCCCTTTGAAGGGTTTTGCAGAAGCTCAAGTAAAAGTCAAAACTTCCTTGCTCCTCAATAATGAATGCAGACTGTTCCTCACTCCAGTAAACACTGTGTTTTTCTAAAGAAAGAGAACAGCTGGTGCATGAAATGAAACTTACTCACATATTTCAAGAAAACTTTTCTCAAGATGTATCTTTATAAAAACACGTCTACAATACTTTGCTGCATGAATATGAAATGTATTAAACAGTAAAGGAAGGAATATTTGTTTTGTGTGTGTGAGGTGGTGTGTTCGGCCTAGCAGAAAGGCTTCTTATCCCTCTAGGCTCCCACAAGCCTGTGGAATAAAAGCAAGTTATGCATCAGTGGTTTTCTGTGGACTCCCATGTCAAACAGCCTATGGCATTCTCTTCATTCAGTATAAGGGAAATATTGCTTTGCAATCCAGTGCCAGGAAGGAAGAACAGCTGGGAGAGAAGAATATGGAGTCTTAAAGATGTCATCAGTAAATTTACATTCCAGAGAGTGGTTAATGGTCAAAAAAATCAGAGGTTTAGTGAGGCAAGACAGAGAGGAATGTTCAACTTGTTCTTTTGATTGATGGTCAGCAGAATGCCAAGGATCAAGAGAAAATAAGCACAAAAAGATATTTCTGTGGGGAAAACAAGGCACTAATAGTGAATATCATGCCTAACACTGATGATGATTTGTAGTCTGGCTTGCAGACAAAACCACCAACCTGGTACTGCTAATAACTTGAGAGACATGGAAAACTCCAAGGCCTTTTTAGAAAATGATAGAATACACAACAGCCGCAAAGTTTCATCTGGAGTTTTGTTTCCCTTTCAAAATCTCCCATAATTATTCAATTTGCAAAGCCATCAACCCAGAAAAAGTTCTAAGGTGCCAGTTTAAGACTGAAACTGCAAACATTTCTGGTCAAGAAATACAGGTCTAGCTTCTTGCAGGAGGCAGACTAAATCTAACTTCATGATGTGAAGTAATTGGGTATGAAGCGCTTAGCCCTATAGAAA
Source organism: Picus viridis (assembly GCA_033816785.1). Lineage (NCBI taxonomy): Eukaryota > Metazoa > Chordata > Aves > Piciformes > Picidae > Picus > Picus viridis. The sequence continues at coordinate 69,729,361 of CM066566.1, forward strand.
AACATTTATATGACAGCTTTATGTTCTGACAGTAAATATATGACAAAACCTGTTTTTTTCAGTGAACACATGGTTTATGCATAATAATTTACTTTTCTAAAAAGGAACTGATTTCAAACAAACTTTTTTTAAAACTGCATTAATGTGCCCCATAAAATGCCCTGCTCAACAGCTCAGTTCTTTTGCCAAAAGAGATTTGAGTATCAGTCTCTCAATTTACAAAATGTCCCAACTGAAAGGTAAAAGAATAATTCTATTTTATGTTATCTCAACCTGTATTTAAGTAACTTAGAAAACATTGCTTCAGACAGAGGGATTGAGGGACACATTTGAAAATACTCTTTATGATTATTCAATTCACCTGAAAAGCAATTTACGCCATTGCAATTCTTGAACTGGACAAAGATGTGAAAAAGTTAGGTTACAAGATATTCTTGGGAGCTTATTTCAACCTTTCCTGTTGACACTGTTCCACTTCAGATGAAACACTCAAAATGTCATTGAGATGGAGAACAGGAATAGCTCTTCAGCTTTCTAGCTAGGACACTCTCCGAGGAGATGGGAACACGTGAACCACCTCTCTCCAGTAAATATTTAATTGAGTTTATGCAGTGGAACAGTGTCAACATGAGATACTGAGAGAGCCCTTTTATGTTAGTTTAAAGTTAAGAGCAAGCATTTAGAAGTGTGAGATGTTGGTTCAAAACCATTCATGCAGAGGAGTGAACTGAATCTAGATTTTTCAACATCCTGCACACTGCTACTTGAGTCCCTGAGTTCCTCTTCTTCTAGCTACTTAAGTACCGGATTGGATCTTTTTTAACATTTATTTATTTTTAATAACAGAAATAGCCACAATTTCTTCACTGATTCTTTTATCAGTAACACTATTACCACTATTCCGCTGTAACCACAAACTGACTTCCAGAACTGAAAAGTGATGCTGATTTCCTATTTGCAGATCCTGAATATTACAGATTATATCAAATTTCAAGGGAAGCACTAGAGATACACTGGCTTCTATTCAGAGAATACTCAACAGGTCACAGAAACTGATTAATAGGAACCTCATAGAGTTTAATAAAAGCAAATGAAGGATCCCGAATCTGGGAAGACAGAACCCTGAGCATCTGTACAGTTAGAAAGCAGCTTTGCATAAAACCACTTGAGAGTCCTCGTGGATGAGCGTTCCATCATGGAGAAAATTAATACAGGGTTGTAGTAGCAAGAGTGCAGGCAGTAGGTTGAAGGAAAGTGATTGTTTCACTCTATTCAGCATATGTGAGCCTGGGTCTTCAGTACTGTGTCTGGTTATGGGGTCGTCAGTACAGGAAAGATGTAGACATACTGGAGCAAAGGGGCCAAATAGCTGAGTAGGCTTGAGCTCAAGTTGTAGAAAGACAGAGAGGGTTGGATCTCTTCAGTCTGGGGAAGACCAAGGTGAAAGGCGAACTTGCGGTTCTCTCCAACTGCCTTACAAAATTGTGGAGAAAGGATGGTGTGGTGGAGTAGGAAGGTTCCCCACACACACAAAAGAATTTCACAGCTAACTCAGCCGGAGAAGCAGATGAAAGCTGTATTTTACAAGCAAATATGGAATGCAATGAATATGTACAAAAATATACAATATTTACAATATACACAGAAGCATACAGCAAAGTATGTAATACAGGAAACCTTTCCCAACCCCCCTGTGGCCAGGGGGGTTCGGCCTTTCCCTCCCTTCTCCCTCCCTACCTCCCCTTTTTTCCCAAAAGGGTTAGAGAGAAAGAGAAAGGAAGGTAATTAAAAGGGTGAAAACTTGTTAAAGCTCAAAGCGGATGCAAAAGTTAGTTTTCTCTTATCTGGTTAGCAAGAATCGTAGAGAGAAACGAGCCAGCTCACAGTACAGGGGGAAGAAGAAGACGACCAACTGCCCCCCCTGACTGAAAGACTAAACAAGAACCTACAGCCGGGTTCCACCAATGAAATGGGATTAGCATATCTCATGTTTTCATTTATATACCAAAATATTCGGCCAGAGTGTTCAGAAAGTGTCCCTTTCTTAAAGGCACAGCCTAAACCGGTCACAGATGGTCCCAAACTGTTCTCAGAGATACACAGCAACAGAAGGAGAGGAAATGGACAGAAGCTGGCACAAGAGAAACTCCGATTATATGTAAATTTTTTTTAAATTATTATTATTATTATTATTATTATTATTATTATTATTATTATTATTATTATTATTATTATTTAATTCACAGAGAGGATTTGCAGAGAGATATTCCAAGGAAATTGGGAGATACCTGTCACTATTTATAAAATGACCTTGCTCAGGTCCCAAGCAATCTGACCTAAGCAGGTTCTGCTCTGAACAGGAGGCTGGACCCAAAGACTTCCAGAGATATCTTCTTCTATCAGTTTATGCCTCTGGCATTTTTTTTTTCCCAATAAAATTAATTATTTAGTAAGAACATTATTTACATGTTGTTTAAGAATGTAATTACCAAGCTTAAAAATAATTGCTTAACGTAAAATATCCTTTTTCTACTTTATAATTTAGTTTCTCTCCCTATTCACCTTATATATTTTCCAGCAAATGCATTAATAGTACTCTGTATTTTCTTATATACATCTAGAATCTTCACATTATTTAGAGTAATAACCAGTGTTGCCCATATTACATCCTACCCCTTGCTTCCTTCTGTCCTGCTTCCACCAAACCGCTGCAAAATTCCTAGTGTTCTGAAAACTAAGTTGTGTTCTTACTGTGTTCTATACACAAATCCCTGCTTTCCCTTTTTCAGAATTTTGTTTTCAAGATATTTAAGTTAAATATTTTGTGTGGGGGGTTCATTTACTTTTAAAAAGCAAAACTACAAAATTTAAAAAAAATAAAAACACCAACAACAACCAAACAAAGCCCACATAAATATGCACGTGTGTGCTTAAGAGAAAGGGACAAATTAGTGTTTTATCACCAGCTGACTGAAGTGCACCACTCCCAAGTCATAGCAGAACTACTTTGTTTCACTACCATTCAAACATCAATACACAAATAATAAATGTCCTGACTTTCAGATATGCCCAAATAGATATGAATATTGTTCAACATCTTTGTGGGTGACATGGACAGGGGCATTGAGTACACCCTCATCAAATTCTCTGATGACACCAAGCTGTGTGGTGCAGCGGACACACTGGAGGGAAGGGATACCATCCAGAGGGACCTTGACAGGCTGGAGAGGTGGGCACAAGCCAACCTCATGAGCTTCAACAAGACCAAGTGCAGGGTCCTGCATCTGGGTTGAGGCAATCCCAGGCACAAATACAGGCTGGGCAGTGACTGGCTGGAGAGCAGCCTGGAGGAGAGACACTTGGGAGTGCTGGTGGACAAGGAGCTCAACATGAGCTCTCAGTGTGCATTTGCAGCCAATCAGACCCTGGGCTGCATCAAGAGAAGTGTGGGCAGCAGGTCAAGGGAGGTGATTCTCTCCCTCCACTCAGCTCTGGTGAGACCCCACCTGGAGTACTGCATCCAGTTCTGGAGCCCCTATTACAAGAGGGATATGGAGGTGCTGGAAGGTGTCCAGAGAAGGGCCACGAGGATGATCCTATGAGGACAGACTGAAGGAGTTGGGGCTGTTCAGTCTGGAGAAGAGAAGGCTCTGAAGTGACCTCGTTGTGGCCTTCCAGTGTCTGAAGGGGGCCTACAAGAAGGCTGGGGAGGGACTTCTCAGTATATCAGGTAGTGACAGGACTAGGGGGAATGGAATGAAGCTGGAGGTGGGGAGATTCAGGCTGGATGTGAGGAAGTTCTTCACCATGAGAGTGGTGAAGCCCTGGAATGGGTTGTCCAGGGAGATTGTTGGGGCCTTGTCCGTCCCTGGAGGTGTTTAAGACCAGGCTGGATGAGGCTCTGGCCAGCCTGATCTAGTGTGGGGTGTCCCTGCCCATGGCAGGGGGGTTGGAACTAGATGATCCTTGTGGTCCCTTCCAACCCTGAGTGACACTATGATACTATAATATGCCTATATACTCAAGCATACAAGAATATGTACACATAAAAATTTCAGAAGAAAACTGAGCCTCTCTCACTAATAAATGTGAAGATTGATGATTTATTTGGATTTTATGTGGATAATTTTCTTTTTGGCTTTTATATTGCAGGGAAAAAAAAACTGTTTATATTGACCACACTTCTCTGCACATACTGAGCTACACATGCTGCTTCTGAAATTCAGAGAACACACTTGAAAAGCTTTTTGCTTTTCTACATATAGTTTCATAGGGGGAAAGCATTGTGTTCTACTGTAACCTTACACAAAGGCATTTTCTTTAGCAAATATAATTTTCTATATTCAGAAAGTATCACAGAATATCATTCCACTGTTTTTTATTCCTTTTTGTAACTGCATCCAGGACAGGCAGCAACAGCCTTTAAAGTACATGAGTGGTGGTGTCTCCTTAAATTTCTCTTCTCTAGCCTAGCATTAAACTTTCAGCCCTGCATCATGGACCAGTTTTCATTCTTGCTGCTTGACACGTAGCATGTTAGTATAGTATTTTATTTATGTCTACTTTCAGACCTATTTCTAACTTTAAATTGTTCCATATCTTGGTATATTGTAATTCTTTGACTCGCTAAGAGATAAAAGCAAGAAAACGGATAGAGGATTCACTAGGCTAAAGTTGAATACAGAATTAAACTGAAAGAGTTGGGAAGCTTTTAATTTGTAATACAACTCTTGGAGGCTACATTTAGTTGAGGTGCAACACAACCATCCAGTAGATGATGCCTACTTTGCCTCAAAAAGTATCCTTCAGGTCTTTCTATTACATAGTGTACTTATTCTAATTTACCCTGATACAGCAGTTTCCACAAGCTTTTGAGCAGAAGAACATTAAAGTATCTGATAAGCTTAGCTCTATGGCCCACCCAGGCCATTATTCTTCTTTCAGGACTGGTAGTAGGGGATGCTACTTGGAGAAAGCATGCAAACCTGGCTGCAAACCTAGCTGAAAACCTGGCTGAAAACCTGCTAACTGGGGAAAAGAAACATGAAAGGAGGGAGGAATGGAGAGGCTGGTCCAAAACATGAACCAGAACACTTCCAAACAGCTGAGTTTAAATGGCAACCTCAACTACATTCCATGCATTCCAACATTATCCTAGAGAGAGTTCAGGATATATATCATACCTACTCCTACCCACTTCAGTAAAAAAAAAGAATCAAGAAAGCATGATGAAGGGCAGGTGTAGCACGTTCTGGCTGTATCTGTAACATGAAGAATTAGGAGAACAGGGCTTTGCAACATCAAAACCAGGTAAATGCTAGCTAGCTTAGATGTAGCACATGACTACGTAGAGCTTACAGCCTGTTAGGAGTTGTTATTCTGCTGTCAAAGATAAAGATGAATTTGCAGTTCATTTAGGCAGGAGGCTTTTTAGCTAAACCAAGCAGAAGGGATGTTGGAGCAGCTCTCTGAGAAGAGGTCTAACTTCTTAGGGGCTGAATTTGTCTTATGCACAGTATAAAGAAAATGTGGAAACAGGGAGAGGCACCTGTGAAATCTCACTTTCTTCACACCTGGATTTGAGACTCAGAGGCTCAGTGATTAAATCATTGCAGTCCATGAAATGAAGCAGCAAATATATGTGACAACAGGAGGAAATGTTTCAGCTTTACACTCTTTGTACAAGTGTTACCAAAAGAATTCAATTCAGATATAGTAAAACCTATTCTCTCTATTCTCCCTACAGAAGTCTAATCTCTTCTAAACATACTTTTCTGAACAGCTGAAGAGCTGCCAAACAGAGAGGGACCTGGGGGTGATGATTGACAGCCACCTAAACATGAGCCAGAAGTGTGCCAAGGTGGCCAAGAAGGCCAATGGCATCCTGGCCTGCATTAGGAATAGTGTGGTCATCAGGAGCAGGGAAGTCATTGTGCCCCTGTACTCTGCCTTGGTTAGGCCACACCTTGAGTCCTGTGTCCAGTTCTGGGCCCCTCAGTTTAGGAAGGATATCAAGACACTTGAACATGTCCAGAGAAGGGCAATGAGGCTGGTGAGAGGCCTTGAGCACAAGCCCTATGAGGAGAGGCTGAGGGACCTGAGATTGCTTAGCCTGGAGAAGAGGAGGCTCAGGGGAGGCCTCATTGCTCTCTACAACTACCTGAAGGGTGGCTGTAGCCATGAGGGGGTTGGTCTCTTCTCCCTAGCAACCAGCACCAGAACAAGGGGACACAGTCTCAAGCTGTGCCAGGGGAAATTTAGGTTCAAGGTGTGAGAGACTAAAGCTTGTGTCTCCTGCTGTGACTCAACAAAGATAAAATCACTTGATGCTTGTCCAGACAATAGCTGATGTGTGTTGGGCAGAGCCACTGGAAGGACTCTTGGAAGGTGCAAAGATAACATTGCTCACGGGACTGCAGCTGGCCTACAACAGTGGCCCAAGGGCCCAGCATTCACACCTTCAGGACAAGATCATTTCCAGCCATCAGATACCCCAGGAAAGGACAATGGTTCCTGATGTGAAAAGAGTGTGTGGGTAGCTAGATGGAGCAGGAGGAGGCGGAGGCCTTCCCCCTCCATCCAGTTGCTGCCCAAACTCACCTGAGTACACAGAAAGATTTCCTGGGGAAAGATACCTGGACCTAAAGATGATTTCCCAGAACGATATCCTGGGGAACAACACCTGGACACTTGCCTAAGGGCTAAAAAACTGTATAAAAGACTGGAGCAACTACTGGCTTTTGGAGGAGAAAATTGGAGAAGCAAGATGCAGAAGAAAGCAGACGGCACCACATGCTGGAAACATCACGGGGCCAACACAATGGATCTTGGACTCTGAAAACCCTCTCTCCGTGCTCTAAGTCCCGCCTGCTGCAACTCATGGAGCTGAAGAAGCTGCCCAGAGGACCTCATCCCTTCTACAGCCAAAGCCTCAGGACCCTTCCTCTACAGACCCAACATCTCCTGCAGCACCGTTTCTCTACAGACCCAACATCTCCTGCAACACCTTTCCTCCACAGACTCAAACTGTCTTGGGGGTGAGGTAATATAATTCTTTCCCTCTTCTCCCTTTCTTCTCTCTCTTCCTATTCTCTCTCCCCTTCTGATCCCTCCACTTTATTTATGTAATAAATAGTCTAGCTGTTGATATTTTGGCCTCGTTTGTGCCTCTAATTTCACAGCACGGGAATATTCATTAAAAACCTCAATCTCTTTCCCTCTCCAGATCGAGACACAAGGTGAGGAGAAAGTTCTTCACTGAGAGAGTCATTCACCATTGGAATGGGCTGCCCAGGGTGGTGGTGGAGTCACCGTCCCTGGAGGTGTTCAAGAGGGGATTGGACGTGGCACTTGGTGCCATGGTTTAGTCGTGAAGTCTGTGGTGACAGGTTGGACTTGATGATCTTTGAGGTCTATTCCAACCTTGGTGATTCTGTGATTCTGTGATATCAAAGAGCCTGGAGAAGAGGAGACTGAGGGGTGACCTTATTGCTCTCTACAACTACCTGAAGGGAGGCTGTAGACAGACGGAGGTTGGTCTCTTCTCCCAGGCAGCCAGCACCAGAACAAGAGGACACAGTCTCAGGCTGCACCAGGCCAGGTTTAGGCTGGATGTTAGGAAGAAGTTCTATACAGAGAGAGTGATTGCCCATTGGAATTGGCTACCCATGGAGGTGGTGGAGTCACCTTCATTGGAGGTGTCCAGGAGGAGACTTGATGGGGTGCTTGGTGCCATGGTTTAGTTGTTTAGGTGGGTTGTATTGGTTGATGGGTTGGATGCGATGATCTTGAAAGTCTCTTTCAACCTGGTGTATTGTATTGTATATATGTACGAAATTATACAATTATTACTTTCTTTGATATTGATATCTAAATATTCTACCTTCCTACTTATAATTTTTATCCTTCACCAGGGTGTAATTTCACCAATACAAATGTAGTTTAATGTGTATTTTCCAAAAATCCAGGATAATGCATGTGTGCACTGAGAGCATGCTCAGGCTACTTGACCCTGATCACTCACAATAAGAATATTGAATGGAGTTTTATTTCTTATGAATACTCTTATTTGCATGGCTATTTGCTAACCATGGGAGGTGAGCATTTAATCTGTCAAACATTTGTAAAACACCAAAAGCAATGCAACCTTTGACTTGGGTCACTGAAACTGCAACCTTTGACTTGGGTCACTTCTTGTGATTTTTCTCTTTAACCAGCTTGTTTCATATATTTGTCCCATGCCTTATGAAGCATGCAGACACAGTATGATCTTTGACATTCAGCCACCTGTAAGCCATACTTTTTGTGTGAAAGAAATAAATTACAAGCCTGGAGACAAAGACTAAGACTAAGACTAGGCCTCTCTGTTTCTTAATGCCTTTTTCTTTCCTTTCTTTTTTTTATATATATATATATATATATATATTAATTGAGGTATTTTGCCAGATGAACTGCAAGACTTATCTGTGCTTTGGATTATAAAAAATCCACTATTTTGCTTTACACTGCACTTTTGCTAGGCAGGTATTACACAGCTTCAAACGATCAGCTATGAATTTATTCCAGTGAAAAAGTAAATTCAGATTAGATCATTCTCTCACTAAAACTGATGGCATACTCACCATGAATGATGAAAGTGACATGGCATTGCTTTTCCAAAGTGCATTTAAAAAAAAAGAAAAAAAAAAATCTGAAACATTTCTATTTCTCTCTTAGCATTAATCACAGAATCACAGAATCACCAAGGTTGGAAGAGACCTCAAAGATACAATACAATACAATACAATACAATACAATACAATACAATACAATACAATATACCACGTTGAAAGAGACCTTCAAGATCATCGCGTCCAACCCATCAACCAATCCAACCCACCTAAACAACTAAACCATGGCACCAAGCACCCCATAAGTCTCCTCCTGAACACCTCCAATGATGGTGACTCCACCACCTCCCCAGGCAGTCCATTCCAATGGGCAATCACTCTCTCTGTATAGAACTTCTTCCTAACATCCAGTCTAAACCTTCCCTGGTGCTCCTTAAGACTGTGTCCTCTTGATCATCAAGTCCAACCTGTCACCACAGACTTCATGACTAAACCATGGCAGCAAGTGCCACATCCAATCCCCTCTTGAATACCTCCAGGGATGGTGATTCCATCACCTCCCCGGGCAGCCCATTCCAATGGCTAACAACTCTCTCAGTGAAGAACTTTCTCCTCACCTTGAGCCTAAATTTCCCCTCGTGCAGCTTGAGACTGTGTCCTCTTGTTCTGGTGCTGGTTTCCTGGCAGAAGAGATCAGCCTCTTCCTGGCTACAACCACCCTTCAGGTAGTTGTAGACAGCAACAAGGTCTCCCCTGAACCTCCTCTTCTCCAGGCTAAACAATCCCAGCTGCCTCAGCCTCTCCTCATAGTGTTTGTGCTTGAGACCTCTCACCAGCCTTGTTACCCTTTGCTGGACACATTCAAGAGTCTCAATGTCCTTCTTCTCACTGGAGAGGTCCCAGAAGACTGGAAGCTGGCCAACGTGGTGCCCATCCATAAGAAGGGCCAGTTGGAAGAGCCGGGGAATTATAGGCCTGTCAGCCTGACCTCAGTGCCAGGCAAGATTATGGAACGGGTCATCTCGAGTGCGATCACACAGCACTTACAGGATGGCCAGGGGCTCAGGCCTAGCCAGCATGGATTTAGGAGGGGCAGGTCCTGCCTGACCAACCTGATCTCCTTCTATGATCAGGTGACCCGCCTGGTGGACGTGGGGAGGCCTGTGGATGTGGTCTACCTGGACCTCAGCAAGGCCTTTGACACAGTCCCCCACAGCAAACTCCTGGCCAAGCTGGCAGCCCATGGCTTGGACAGGAGCACACTGCGTTGGGTTAGGAACTGGCTGGAGGGCCGAGCCCAGAGGGTGGTGGTGAATGGTGCCACATCCAGCTGGCGGCCTGTCACTAGTGGTGTGCCCCAAGGATCAGTGCTGGGCCCCATGCTTTTCAACATCTTTATTGATGATCTGGATGAGGGCATTGAGTCCATCATCAGTAAATTTGCAGATGACACCAAGCTGGGGGCAGGAGTTGATCTGCTGGAGGGCAGAGAGGCTTTGCAGAGGGACCTCGACAGGCTGGACAGATGGGCAGAGTCCAATGGCATGAGATTTAACACATCCAAGTGCCGGGTTCTGCACATTGGCCATAACAACCCCAGGCAGCGCTACAGGCTGGGGTCAGAGTGGCTGGAGAGCGGCCAGGCAGAGAGGGACCTGGGGGTGCTGGTTGATGGGAAGCTGAACATGAGCCAGCAGTGTGCCCAGGCAGCCAAGAGGGCCAACCGCATCCTGGCCTGCATTAGGAATAGTATGGCCAGCAGGAGCAGGGAGGTCATTGTGCCCCTGTACTCTGCTTTGGTTAGGCCGCACCTTGAGTACTGTGTCCAGTTCTGGGCCCCTCAGTTTAAGAAGGACATCGAGACACTTGAACGTGTCCAGAGAAGGGCAACAAGGCTGGTGAGAGGCCTTGAGCACAAGCCCCATGAGGAGAGGCTGAGGGAGCTGGGGCTGTTTAGCCTGGAGAAGAGGAGGCTCAGGGGAGACCTCATTGCTCTCTACAACTACCTGAAGGGTGGTTGTAGCCAGGAAGGGGTTGGCCTCTTCTCCCTAGCAACCAGCACCAGAACAAGGGGACACAGTCTCAAGCTGCACCAGGGGAAGTTTAGGCTCGAGGTGAGGAGAAAGTTCTTCACCGAGAGAGTGATTCGTCATTGGAATGGGCTGCCCAGGGAGGTGGTTGAGTCTCCGTCCCTGGAGGCGTTCAAGAGGGGACTGGATGTGGCACTTGGTGCCATGGTCTAGTTGTGAGGTTATGGTTACAGGTTGGACTCGATGATCTTCAAGGTCTCTTCCAACCTTGGTAATTCTATTCTATTCTATTCTATTCTATTCTATTCTATTCTATTCTATTCTATTCTATTCTATTCTATTCTATTCTATTCTATTCTATTCTATTCTTAAATTGAGGGGCCCAGAACTGGACACAGTTCTCAAGGTGTGGCCTAACCAGTGCAGCCTACTGACTCTTTCCTACATTAATATAGGGACATTATTAATTTTAGTCATACTTTGGTTCAAAAGACATTTCTAAGTGGAAAAAAAATGTGAAAATATGTATCTTATTAACATTTAGTTATCCTTGTAAGTGATACAAAGTTGACTAAAGTCAGAATCATTTTGATTAACTTCATTTTTTTCAGAATTTGACATCTTGGCCATGATATTCCTCTATTTTCTCCAAAGTTAGAGCAGGGAGACAGGATCAGCTTTGTCTTGGATGAAGCACAGAACTGCAGAATTGTCAGGGTTGGAGGGACCTTAAGGACCATCTAGGTCCTACCCCTGTGCCATAGGTAGAGACACTTTCCAGTAGATCAGGTTGCCCAAAGCCACATTCAGACTGGCCTTCACTCAGTGAAGATGAGATTGCTTTCACAGGGAGAGGAAAATATAATATCTCAGACATAGGTATCTAGTGTTGTAGGCATTCTTGGATATCCTGTTGGGATACTGTAATGGTTTAGTGCAAGGGCTAACCTGCCTACTCCTCCAGCACAAAAGTGGGGAGAAAAGTAACAAAACTCAGGGTTGAGACAAACATATAAGAGCATAATATAGTATAAGATGTCATAATCACAATACATAATTACCTTAGCTAATAATCTAATTAATTTAATAATAAAATGCATAACTACTTTAGCTTAGCCTATTTGCAGAAGCAGCACAGTGAAATAGAGGGTAAAAACCAGCATAAAACACAAAACCAAAGCCAGCAGCTACCCGACTCCCACCTGTTCCACTGCTGTGCCTGCATAAAAGAACCAACACCCAAAAAAACAGCACCCAGAAGCAGCAATGGGAACAGGAAGCCTACCATGTTGGAATCTGAACTTCAAGCCCTATAATATTTTGCTCCAGCACATACTTTCATTTTTTAAGCTGGCATGACTGCAGCATGGTATGAATAACACCAGCAGGTTCAACTCAATCCATGACAGATATCATCTGCTCTTCTGGAAGGACAAGGGTCTCACTTTCTCATAGGTCACATTTGTTGGTCAAATGTGGATGTTTAAATAACATCAGTGCTGTGTCTCAAATGGTATAACATGCTTACATTTAGGAAACTGAGCCATATTTCTATTCTGGGCAGCTTAATTTTTTTCTAGTGGCAATTCATTGAATGAATTCTACCCACACTCTTCAAATGCCACAACTGATTTCAGTAGGAATACTTGTATGTTAGGCAGAATGTTTCACTGGCTGATCAGCTGAGAACACAGTAGACTACATGAGCTGATATTAATTTACAGTAATAGTAACTGAGTGGAACTCTGGTAGCTCCAATATTTCACATGCTTAATTAAAAGCAGAATCTGAGCCTTATTTCTTCAACAAAGTAGTTAAATATCACACCCCTTACTCTACTTTTTAATGTTTATTGAAGTCATATTCAGTAGATTAATGTAGTCAAGCTAATGAAGAAGTAAACATCAGTGATGAAATTTGTCTGTTTCAGGTTCACAGAAGAAAGAAATATTTCAGTTATGCATTTCAAAGATCATCCTCTAAGTAATTAGTATGATGTTATTCTTATGCATATTCGTAACTGCTTATGCAGGTCTGGTTTTTACATTTTAATAGATGTATAAAATGAAGATGAAAACCATACTCAGTCATAGAATCATAGAATCAACAAGGTTGGAAAAGACCTCAAGGATCATCAAGTCCAACCTGTCACCACAGACCTCATTCCTACTAGACCATGGCACCAAGTGCCACATCCAATCCCTTCTTGAACACCTCCAGGGACAGTGACTCCACCACCTCCCTGGGCAGCACATTCCAATGACAAAGGACTCTCTCTGTGAAGAACTTTCTCCTCACCTCGAGCCTAAACTTCCCCTGGTGCAGCTTGAGACTGTGTCCTCTTGTTGTGGTGCTGGTTGCCTGGGAGAAAAGACCAACCCCCTCCTGGCTACAACCACCCTTCAGGTAGTTGTAGAGAGCAATGAGGTCTCCCCTGAGTCTTCTCTTCTCCAGGTAAACAATGCCAGCTCCCTCAGCCTCTTCTCATGGGGCTTGTGCTCAAGGCCTCTCCCCAGCCTTGTTGCCCTTCTCTGGACACGTTCAAGTGTCTCAATGTCCTTCCTAAACTGAGGGGCCCAGAACTGGACACACTACTCAAGGTGTGGCCTAACCAGTGCTGAGTGCAGGGGCACAATGACTTCCCTGCTCTTGCTGGCCACACTATTCTTGATGCAGAGGTATACACAAGAAAATACTGTAATTCCCTGAATTCAGTTTAATCAGATGTGAAATAAGATTATAAATATAAAAAAGCAATGATAGGATGATTTCACAATTAATAATTTCATAATTTCTTTACTATGTTGTACAGAGATAAGAAACCAAAGATCTAGCCATAGTTGTGAGAATAACTTAAATGAAGGCAACAGCAGAATCAGTGGTTTGCAAAGTAGGGAGGGAGGCATTAAAAAAATCAAACATCAGTATCTCCTCACACTGATGCTGCCAGATGGCTTCAGTCCTTCCGTTCTTCAACTTCTGATCGAATGGCTGAGCCAAAATTTAAAAAAATACCAGATGTATTTTTTTGGACACTGTCCCATTCTATGTTCTTCTAATCAAGAATGGGGGAAGGATAAAGGAGATCGAGCCAGATATACAGTGGCAAGTTTAAAGAGAAAACAACCAAAAATACACAAAAACTATGACGCATCCAGACAGGGCATAGGAATTGGAAAAGACTAGTCACAGAAAACATACAGGAAAAAAACCATCTTTGAGCAGAAGAGTAACTAAGGAGGTAGAAAAGAAGCTAGGAATAAGTTGGTAGTAGAAAGGGAATAATTATTTCATTCTGGAGATGCAAATGTATAGGCTTCCACACCTCCACTGATGTTAGCTTCTGTAGTGCGACCCAAAGATATAAACATGCTAGAGCAGGTCTAGAAGAGGGCTATGAAAGGGAGGACCTTATTGTGACCTTTCATTATATATAGAGGCCTTGTGTGAAAGATGAAGACTTTACCTGTGGTGACAGAGAAAGGGGCAATAGCTTTAAACTGAAAGAGGAAAGGTTTAGACATTTGGACATTTTTTACAGTGCTGGTAGAAACACTTTGATAAAGAATATTGTTTCATTTATAAGCTATATGACAAATATTAATAGAAATATTAATAACCTTTTATTAATATGAAAAATTGCCCAAAACTTATTAAATAAGTTCAATGTACACTTAGAATATGTATTTATAATGGGAATATACAGTATTTAGACAAATCCAACAATATCAACAATTTTATGCAAACCAGGAGGAAATAACAGGAAGAGAAAATCCACAGGAGCGAAATGGCGCTTGACCACATTGGGGGAGACTCAACAAGAACTATTAAGCCAAAGAGGCAATGAATTAATTACTCACAGCTGGTGGGGAAGGCTGCTGCTGTGTATTAGCATTGAGGCCTCAGGGTGGTCTCGTGCACCAGGCACGGCAGGTTGCTGGCAGGAATGCCATGCAGTCTTCGATGGCTGGTCTGCCTTCAGCAGATGGCAAGCTGTTCACGACACTTCTTGTGACAGGCACTTGTTTTGTCCTTGGAAAACTGAGGCATGGCAAAATTCTAGTTGCAAGGAGAAGGAAGGTTGGCTCTGGCTCCAAGGCTTGTGGCTTCTCTAGCTTGCAGTGCAGGCTCATGGCTTTATCCCAAGCTCTGGACCAGGCACTCGAAGCAATGCAATCTGAGGCAACTTCATGCCACACAGGTTCAAGCAAGGCAAGGCAAGGAAATCAGAAATCAACATGTATATATATCTTGCCAGAGATTCAATTGGGCCAGCACATAGTTACCCAATGAAAAGGGGTTCTGCCAGTCTGTGGCCATAAAAGGCATAAACGTAGCCCTGGTCAGGCAGGAGCAGTGGCTAGTACACATGCCCTTACCCCATATACAGGGTTGTTTACCAGACATGCATGGTCCTGTCTCCTTTGTTCATTTTCCCGTGTTACCTAAACTTTCTGCAGGAAGGCGGGGGGGGGGGGGGAAAGGGGGATCATGTCTAGATACATCAGGGTCTGTCTGGGTTTGTGCTGGGGCTCGTTTGGCCCTACAATGACACCCTTAAACAGATCACCCAGAGAAATTGTGGGTGCACCATCACTGGGAGTGGTCAAGATCAGTTTGGATGGGGTTTTTAGCAACCTGATCTAGCGAAAATTGTCCCTGCCCATGGTTAGGAGATTTGCCTGGATGGTCTTTGAAAGTCCCTTCCAACCCAAAACATTCTGGCTCTGTGAAGCAGGAGTGAGCCGTGCCTTCTAAAACATAATCTCAATGAACATAAAATTAGCTTTCCATTATCCAAAATAGTGATGTGTTTGAACAATGTAATTTCCCAACAATGCAAGTGCTACAAAATTCCCTGGGCAATATGGATTAGAAACAACTCAGCTTGAATCCAACCAGACCTACTGACTCCAGTTCAATGCTTGCAATGCTGAAACCAAGGTTTCTGAAACACTGGGGGAGTCTCTGTGGACTGTGAGAAAGGGTATTCCAAGATATCAGGCAAATAAAAATTCATTGTGAATTCAATGCAGTGATACCTGCCTGGATCAAAAACTGTACTAACCCTATAATCATTCTAGGACTTTGGACAGTATAGTGCTCTCTTCTCACAAATCAGCCATAACATATCTGCTTGTACCTAAGAAAGCTTGTTAATTTTGGCCCAAAGTGAGACTGACCAGTTAAAATATTATCCAGTTGGAAATACAAGGAGTCCCCTAAATGATAGCCAGGAATCGATAGACTCTTTTACAGGAACAGTGGAGAACAGAGATGAGTGTAAATTTTGAAAGAGAAGGTTGCTTAGAGAGGTCACAGTGTTCACATCCTTAGAGATAATTGACAGCTGACTAAACAGGGTGCTGCCAATCTGGTCTATCTGACAGTGCATGGGCAGGAAGGCTGAACTAGGTGAGACCCTGGGAAGTGGAAACAATGCATCTCAACTCTGTCTTCACAAAGGTGCTCTTCTTAATTCTAAACTCTCTCTTTTATATCTGTCAATCAAAGAGCCTTCTAATTTTCTGTCATTTGCTCCCTTCCCTGAAAAAATCCATCTTCCCTTTTCCCCTCACCAAATTTCTCCATTCTACCTCTCCTTTCTGCTTCAACCATGGTTTTACAATGAATATTTTGCTGTCTGTACTCTGACTTCCTCTGGTCACAAACACTGAGATTCATGTCTTCAGTCTAAAAATACTGGAGTTCAAAGGTTTCAGTTCAGAGAAAAAAGATCCTATTCCATGCACTATTTTTAAATTTATAGACAATACAAGATATTCAGAAATACTTTTTCTTCTCTTTTGATTCCCATGAAAAAAGCCCAAACCAAAATCACACTAATTTTCTGGTGCAAGACCTCATAGATATGTCAGTTTGCTTATGGGTTGGTGCTAGAGATTCTATAAGAATTTTTCTGAAGTCATTCAGTAATTTCATAATTCATTATGAATTCAATATGATTTATTAAATCATGACCAGACATTGAAGCAACTATTCATTCATTTGTACTTAGTATAATATTTGAATCTCAAACACAAAATTGAAATTGGCAGTCTGTCTAAGGTCAGAGGCTGATTCTTTGCAGTAAGGAAATAAAAGTTTAAAAAGTCAATGAACTTGCTTTTTTGTTTTGTTTTGTTTTGGGGTTTTTAAATAAATTTTTGCCAGGTTTCAGGTGTTATTGTTTTGCATCACTTTAAGGAGATCAAAAGTAAGATAAAAGAAATGAAAACAGCAAGGGCAGGACCTTTGCATGACTTATGGCACATTCATAGAATCATAGAATAATTCATGTTGGAAAAGATCCTTGAGCTCCTTAAGTCCAAGTATTAACACCATTCTACCAAGTTCACCAATTTCAACACTAATCTGTATTGCTAAGTGCCACATCTAAACAACCTTTAAACACTTCATGGAATGGTGACTCAACTACCTCCCTAGGGATCATGTTCCAATGCTTGACTTAGTCTTTCAGTGAACAAATGTTTCATAATATCTAGCCTAAACATACCCTGATGTAGCTTGAGGCCGTTCCCTCTTGTTCTATCACTAATTACCTGTGAGAAAAGACCAACAGCTGCCTTTCTCTGTTGTCCTTTCAGGTAGTTGTAGAGGGCAATAAGAGCTCCCCTTCTCCTCAGACTAAACAGACCCAGTTGCCTCATCAGACATTTTCTGGGCCCTTCACCAGCTCTTCTTTGCACCTGCTCCAGTGCCTCAAGAATAAAAAGAAGAACATTGAGTGTCAAATTTCCTTTAAAACATGTTTTAAATAATAGAGTGGAAGTTATATTGTTGTAATGATTCTTATATTTTGCCCTTTTTTTTTTTTTTTTTTGCTTTTATAATGATTTAAGATTTCCAAAACACAAATCTTTCCCAAATAATCCTGATTTTCTTATCCTCCTCTGACTCTATGTATGATACAAAAGTCACTCCTCTTTGAAGGAGTCATTGAAGTATTTCATATGGGTTCCTGTCCTTCCTGCTTCACTAAAGTATTTTCATTTTCTCTCTTATTTTGTAGTATACAAGGGAAGGGGTTGGTCTCTTCTCTCCAGCAACCAGCACCAGAACAAGAGGACACAGTCTCAAGCTGCACCAGAGGAAGTTTAGGCTGGAGGTGAGGAGAAAGTTCTTCCCTGAGAGAGCCGTTCGTCATTGGAATGGACTGCCCAGGGAGGTGGTGGAGTCACTGTCCCTGGAGGTGTTCAAGAGGGGATTGGATGTGGCACTTGGTGCTATGGTCTGTGGTGACAGGTTGGACTCGATGATCTTTGAGGTCTCTTCCAACCTTGGTGATACTGTGATACTGTGATACCCTGAAGAATTGGTGCTTACATTGGGAATGGCAGTTCACAAACTGTAGTAAGCAGAATAGTTGCCCTTTGTTCCTACAGGACCTCATCCCAAAATTTGAGATAGCCACCAAAAAAAACCCTTCCAGTCCATAGCTTGTCTTTTTCACAGATAGTTTCTGTGTGCCATAGCTCTCTTCCTAAAGCTACGGTTCAAGGTCATCAAGTCACAGAATCACAGATTGTCAGGGCTGGAACGGACCTCAAGGATCATCTAGTTCCAACCGCTTTGCCATGGGCTGGGACAATTTCCACTAGATCAGGTTGCCCAGAGCCGCATCCAGCCAGGCCTTAAAAACTTCCAGGGATGTGAAAAAAAAATAGATCTTGTATTCAAATAACCATATTGAAGAAAGTTGAGCCATACCACAGAAGGCAGATTTGATGTGGGCATGAGAACCCAATGTGGTGACACAACGTTCTATTACAATCTGGAGATGAAGCAAATGTTCCAGTATGCTCATCAGTTTTGCAATAACATAATAAAATGGACATTTATTTTAGCGACAAATACTTCAGAAAGAAGTCATCAGGATTTCAAGCTGAATTAGCATAGTTATGAAAGATGTGATTTGCAACTGTTTGGCAGCTGCTTTTAGTTATAATGCTTCCCATAGTTAACGGATGCACTACTGGCAAAGGACAATGTAATAAATTCCAGATCCTATTCATCCTTCATTCTGATGTTCTTTACCATAAAAAACAATTACTTCACTTCTTTCATTGCTGTCTTGATAAAAATCAAGGCCTCATTTGACCCCATGCTACAGGCAAGCAGAGCTCTCTCTCTAATGGGAATGATTTCTTATTTCCTACTTTTGATCCTAGTGAGTCAACCAACCATATGAAGCCACAAACTCAGAGGTTACTTTAAATGGTGTCTTGTGATTGTTGCTTTGTAATAATTTCCACAAGATGGCAAAGTTTTGGGGTTTTTTTTTATGCAACTTTCATTATTATCAACCTTTACAGGCCTGGGTGAAAACTGTATGGCAGTTTTATGATATAGCCCTGTAAAAGCTTGACATGCTTCACGAAGGCTAACTAAGCTGTGTTCATCATCATGATTTTTGGTATCAGCAGTGTGCCCAGGCAGCCAAGAGGGCCAATGGCATCCTGGCTTGCATCAGGAACAGTGTGGCCAGCAGGAGCAGGGAGGTGATTCTCCCCCTGTATGCTGCACTGGTTAGACCACACCTTGAGGACTGTGTCCAGTTCTGGGCCACTCAGTTCAGGAAGGATCCTGACTTGCTGGAACGTGTCCAGAGAAGGGCAAGGAAGTTGGTGAGGGGTTTGGAACACAAGCCCTATGAGGAGAGGCTGAGGGAGCTGGGGTTGCTTAGCCTGGAGGAGACTGAGGGGTGACCTTATTGCTCTCTACAACTACCTGAAAGGAGGTTGTAGACAGGTGGATGTTGGTCTCTTCTCCCAGGCAGCCAGCACCAGAACAAGAGGACACAGTCTCAGGCTGCACCAGGGGAGGTTTAGGCTGGATGTTAGGAGAAGTTCTTACAGAGAGAGTGATTGCCCATTGGAATGGGCTGCCTGGGGACGTGGTGGAGTCACCACTGTTGGAGGTGTTCAGGAGGAGACTTGATGGGGTGCTTGGTGCCATGGTTTAATTGATTAGGTGGGTTGGATTGGTTGATAGGCTAGACACCATGATCTTGAAGGTCTCTTCCAACCTGGTTTATTCTATTCCTGCCATCTATTAAGGCACAACTTTTAAATGGGAGAAATCAGAAATTCACAAGTGATCAAATAAGAATTAAAAAGGAGTTCCTGATTCACCAAATGGAGATATAATGATACTTTGCACTGTACTTTCAAATACTTATACTGAACCATTATAAAATGCTTCATGTTGCTAATCTGAGTATTCTTCCTGTCTTTGTCTTAATTTGAAATTATTTTTATCAACATGACTATTTTAAGCTTGGAAAAAAAGTGTTAAATTGTAAAAGCAAGCTTTTTAAATGTGAAATGCAACTTAGTTACCAATTTAATACTATAGCTTTGATTCTGTTATTTAAAAGCCCTTGAAATAAAATCTCACTACCAGGTTTGAGAACAGAAAACTTTAGAAATGTGTATGCACCATTGTGTATTTATTTCAGTGCTTAGAAACTTTTTATTTTTTTGCTATATTTGATCTTTTTTATGTATAGTTCTTATCACAAAAAGTTCCTGGCTTTCATTGTAAGTAATACAATAATAATAATAATAATAATACAATACACCAGGTTGGAAGAGACCTTCAAGATCATCGCGTCCAACCCATCAAACAATCCAACCCACCCAACAACTAGACCATACAGCCAAGCACCCCATCAAGTCTTCTCCTGAACACCTCCAGTGAAGGTGACTCCACCACCTCCATGGGCAGCCGATTCCAATGGGCAATCACTCTCTCCGTGTAGAACTTCTTCCTAACATCCAGCCTAAACCTGCCCTGGTGCAGCCTGAGACTGTGTCCTCTTGTTCTGGTGCTGGCTGCCTGGGAGAAGAGGCCAACCTCTGCCTGGCTACAACCTCCCTTCAGGTAGTTGTAGAGAGCAATAAGGTCACCCCTCAGTCTCCTCTTCTCCAGGCTAAGCAACCCCAGCTCCCTCAGCCTTTCCTCATAGGGCTTCTGTTCCAAACCCCTCACCAGCTTTGTTGCCCTTCTCTGGACACGTTCCAGCAAGTCAACATCCTTCCTAAACTGAGGGGCCCAGAACTGGACACAGTACTCAAGGTGCAGCCTAACCAGTGCAGTGTACAGGGGAGAATGACCTCCCTGCTCCTGCTGGCCACACTGTTCCTGATGCAAGCCAGGATGCCATTGGCCTTCTTGGCTGCCTGGGCACACTGCAGGCTCATGTTCAGCCTACAATCAACCAGTACCCCCAGGTCCCTCTCTGCCTGGCCACTCTCCAGCCACTCTGACCCCAGCCTGTAGCACTGCCTGGGGTTGTTGTGGCCAATGTGCAGAACCCGGCACTTGGATGTGTTCAATCTCATGCCATGGGACTCTGCCCATCTGTCCAGCCTGTCGAGGTCCCTCTGCAAAGCCTCTCTGCCCTCCAGCAAAACAACTGCTGCCCCCAGCTTGGTGTCATCTGCAAATTTACTGATGATGGACTCAATGCCCTCATCCAAATCATCAATAAAGATGTTGAAGAGCATGGGGCCCAGTACTGATCCCTGGGGCACACCACTAGTGACAGGCCGCCAGCTGGATGTGGCGCCATTCACCATGACTCTCTGGGCTCGGCCCTCCAGCCAGTTCCTAACCCAACGCAGTGTGCTCCTGTCCAAGCCATGGGCTGCCAGCTTGGCCAGGAGTTTGCTGTGGGGAACGGTGTCAAAGGCCTTGCTGAGGTCCAGGTAGACCACATCCACAGGCCTCCCCACATCCACCAGGCGGGTCACCTGATCATAGAAGGAGATCAGGTTGGTCAGGCAGGACCTGCCCCTCCTAAATCCATGCTGGCTAGGCCTGAGCCCCTGGTCATCCTGTAAGTGCTGTGTGATCGCACTCGAGATGAGCCGTTCCATAATCTTGCCTGGCACTGAGGTCAGGCTGACAGGCCTATAATTCCCTGGCTCATCCAACCGGCCCTTCTTGTGGATGGGCACCACGTTAGCCAGCTTCCAGTCTTCTGGGACCTCTCCAGTGAGCCAGGACTGCTGAAAAATGATGGAAAGTGGCTTGGACAGCTCATCTGTCAGCAATCTCAGCACCCTAGGATGGATCCCATCCGGTCCCATGGCCTTGTGGGGGTCCAAGCGGCTCAGTAGATCTCTAACTTCCTCTTGGAGCAGTGGGAAACTATGCAGCTCCCTGGCTCCTTCTGCCAGCTCTGCAGGCCAGCTGTCTGGAAGACGTTCTGCCCTGCTAGTGAAGACTGAGGCAAAGAAGGTGTTAAGCACCTCTGTCTTTTCCTCATTCTTTGTTACAACGTTCCCCTCCGTGTCAACCAAGGAGTGGAGGTTGTCGTTGCCCTTCTTCTTGCTATTGATGTATTTATAGAAGGCCTTTTTGTTGTCCTTCACAGCAGAGGCCAGTCTAAGTTCTAAATGGGCTTTTGCCTCCCTAATTTTCTTCCTACACAACCTAGCAACATCCCTAAACATTCTGTAGGTTGCCTCCCCTTTTTTTCCAAAGATGATACACCCTCTTTTTTTCCCTAAGTTCTATTAAAAGTTCATTGCCCATCCAGGCTGGCCGTCTGCCCCGGCAGCTCATCTTCCGGCACACCGGCACAGCCTGTTCTTGCACCTTCAATAGTTCTTCCTTGAAGTAGGTCCAGCTCTCCTGGACCCCTTTGTTTTTGAGGGCTGATTCCCAAGGAACCTTCTGAATTAGTTCCTTGAGTAGCCTGAATCTGCCCTCCGGAAGTCCAGAGTGGAGGTCTTCTTGCTCCCCCTCTTGGCTTGGCTGCATACTGAAAACTCTATTATGTCGTGGTCACTGGTGCCTAAACACCCTCCGACCACCACATCACCCACCAGCCCTTCCCTGTTGGTGAAGAGGAGGTCAAGCATAGCCTTACCCCTGGTAGGCTCACGCAGCACCTGGGATAAGAAGCTGTCCTCCATGCACTCCAAGAACCTCCTAGACTGCCTCCTCTCTGCTGTGTTGAGATCCCAACAGATATCAGGTAGGTTGAAGTCACCCATGAGAATGAGGTCAGGTGATCTTGAGACAGCCTTAAGCTGCCTATAGAATGCCTCATCGACATCCTCCTCCTGGTTGGGTGGTCTATAACAGACGCCAACCAGGATGTCTGCCCTGTTGGTCTTCCCTCCAATTCTCACCCACAAGCACTCAACCCTATCATCCCTGATCTCCATCTCAACAGCATCCAGTGCCTCCCTGACGTACAGGGCCACCCCTCCACCCCTTCTTCCTTGCCTGTCTCTCCTGAAGAGCCTGTAGCCGTCAATTGCAGCGCTCCAGTCATGCGAGTCGTCCCACCACGTCTCTGTGATGGCAACTACATCATAACTTTCTTGCTGCAACAAGGCTTCCAGCTCCTCTTGTTTGTTACCCATGCTTCGTGCATTAGTGTACATGCACTGCAGCTGGGCTGCTGGTTTCCCCTCTAGGTCTTGCTTATCACCTCCAGACTCCTGCCTGAGGGCACTGGTTTCTGACCCTCCCCCCTTCGAAGCTAGTTTAAAGCCCTGTCAATGAGACTTGCTAATTCCCTTCCCAGAATCTTTTTACCTTTGGGGGACAGGCCATTCTCATGTATTATGACCTTTCCCCTCCTCTGGGACAGATGTACTCCATCTGTTACCAGCTGACCTGGTGCAGTAGAAAGTTGCCCAAGATCGAAAAACCCAAAATTCATTCATCTGCACCAGCCCCTAAGCCACTTGTTGACTACAGCGGCTGACCTGTTCCTTATTGTGTTCCCTCCTGCAACTAACGGTATCGATGTAAAAATTATTTGTGCACCTGACCCCTCAACCAGATCTCCCAGGGCCCTGAGGTCATTTTTGATAGCCCTGGGAGGCCTGGTACCAACATCATCATTCCCTAACTGCATGACCAATAAGGGATAATAATCAGAGGGCTGTACCAGACTGGGCAGCCTTCTGGTAACATCTCCAACTTGGACTCCTGCTAGGCTAATAACTTCCCTATGAGATGGGTCCGGCCTACATATGGGACCTGCTGTTCCCCTCAGGAGGGAATCACCAATAACAATTACCCTCCTTTTCTTTTTTAGAGAGCAAGTCCTGATGCCAGGGGAAGGCTGTTTAACCTTAGGCTGCGTTACCTAGCCACAAGGAGCATTTGACAGCAGTGAATGAGGAAATGAACTTATTACCTTCCATCTAAAATTTACACACCTAAGACTTGATAGGGTTTTCTAAAATTCAGCATAGATCCTACGTGAGTTTAGGTCCCAGTATGAAATGTAAACATCTACTCTGTGCATGTCTAAATTAAGACTTCTCTATGTGTCTGAAATGGAAATTGAATTCTACCCATAACTCTGAGATGGTTAAAACAATAAGTATTGTGTAGATATTCATTTTCTTGGGCCAAACTAGATAAAACAGTATGCACTGAGAAAGAGAGCCATGTATTGATTACGCGTGTGAAAACAGAAACAGACCAAGAACGGAATAGAATAGAATAGAATAGAATAGAATAGAATAGAATAGAATAGAATAGAATAGAATAGAATAGAATAGAATAGAATAGAATAGAATAGAATAGAATAGAATTACCAAGGTTGGAAGAGACCTTGAAGATCATCGAGTCCAACCTGTAACCACAACCTCACAACTAGACCATGGCACCAAGTGCCACATCCAGTCCCCTCTTGAACGCCTCCAGGGACGGAGACTCAACCACCTCCCCGGGCAGCCCATTCCAATGACGAATCACTCTCTCGGTGAAGAACGTTCTCCTCACCTCGAGCCTAAACTTCCCCTGGTGCAGCTTGAGACTGTGTCCCCTTGTTCTGGTGCTGGTTGCTAGGGAGAAGAGGCCAACCCCTTCCTGGCTACAACCACCCTTCAGGTAGTTGTAGAGAGCAATGAGGTCTCCCTGAGCCTCCTCTTCTCCAGGCTAAACAGCCCCAGCTCCCTCAGCCTCTCCTCACAGGGCTTGTGCTCAAGGCCTCTCACCAGCCTTGTTGCCCTTCTCTGGACACGTTCAAGTGTCTCAATGTCCTTCTTAAACTGAGGGGCCCAGAACTGGACACAGTACTCAAGGTGCGGCCTAACCAAAGCAGAGTACAGGGGCACAATGACCTCCCTGCTCCTGCTGGCCATACTATTCCTAATGCAGGCCAGGATGCGGTTGGCCCTCTTGGCTGCCTGGGCACACTGCTGGCTCATGTTCAGCTTCCCATCAACCAGCACCCCCAGGTCCCTCTCTGCCTGGCCGCTCTCCAGCCACTCTGACCCCAGCCTGTAGCGCTGCCTGGGGTTGTTGTGGCCAATGTGCAGAACCCGGCACTTGGATGTGTTAAATCTCATGCCGTTGGACTCTGCCCATCTGTCCAGCCTGTCGAGGTCTCTCTGCAAAGCCTCTCTGCCCTCCAGCAGATCAACTTCTGCCCCCAGCTTGGTGTCGTTTCGCAAATTTACTGATGATGGACTCAATGCCCTCATCCAGATCATCAATAAAGATGTTGAAGAGCATGGGGCCCAGTACTGATCCCTGGGGCACACCACTAGTGACAGGCCGCCAGCTGGATGTGGCACCATTCACCACCACTCTCTGGGCTCGGCCCTCCAGCCAGTTCCTAACCCAACGCAGTGTGCTCCTGTCTAAGCCATGGGCTGCCAGCTTGGCCAGGAGTTTGCTGTGGGGGACTGTGTCAAAGGCCTTGCTGAGGTCCAGGTAGACCACATCCACAGGCCTCCCCACATCCACCAGGCGGGTCACCTGATCATAGAAGGAGATCAGGTTGGTCAGGCAGGACCTGCCCCTCC
Source organism: Picus viridis (assembly GCA_033816785.1). Classification (NCBI taxonomy): domain Eukaryota; kingdom Metazoa; phylum Chordata; class Aves; order Piciformes; family Picidae; genus Picus; species Picus viridis. Next base: position 69,754,810 of record CM066566.1, read on the forward strand.
TAAATCCGTGCTGGCTAGGCCTGAGTCCCTGGTCATCCTGTAAGTGCTGTGTGATCGCACTTGAGATGACCCGTTCCATAATCTTGCCTGGCACTGAGGTCAGGCTGACAGGCCTATAATTCCCCGGCTCTTCCAACTGGCCCTTCTTATGGATGGGCACCACGCTGGCCAGCTTCCAGTCTTCTGGGACCTCTCCAGTGAGCCAGGACTGCTGAAAAATGATGGAGAGCGGCCTGGACAGCTCATCCGCCTGCTCCCTCAGCACCCTAGGATGGATCCCATCCGGTCCCATGGACTTGTGGGGGTCCAAGCGGCTGAGAAGATCTCTAACTCTCCCATCCTGGAACAGGGGAAAACTATGCTGCTCCCTGGCTCCTTCTGCCAGCTCTGCAGGCCAGCTGTCTGGAAGCCGTTCTGTCCTGCTAGTAAAAATTGAGGCAAAGAAGGTGTTAAGCACCGCTGCCTTTTCCTCATCCTTTGTTACAATATTCCCCTCCATGCCCACCAAGGAGTGGAGCTTCTCCTTGCCTTGTTGAATCAGAAAATGTTGAATCAGAAAACATACTATATGAATACATATGTGTGAATCTGAAACATAAATGTTTATATAATTTTATATATTAATACAAACCCATTTTTGGTATGAAGCTGAACTTTTGATTCTACCACTTCATTAATGTCTAACTGCTTTCTGAGTGCCTGTTTGCTTGCTTCTAAATTTTCACTACCTATTCATCCCACAGAAAGCAAGCTGTACACATAATTAATATCAAAATTACTGAAGCAGTTCTCCTCATCTTATGATGCCACTACCATGCCACATCATTAATATTTGACATCATTAATATTTCAAGTTCCCTGTTTTAAGTCAGATTCTTATTACTGAGGGCACAGCTTCTAACCACAAATGTATCTTTTTTTTTTTCTTCTTTTTTTTTCATTTGATTGCTTTATTCTTTTAAAGATGGAAGATTTGACACATCCTAAAAGACAAAAATAAGTCTGTGCAATTGTTTGTAGTGTCTTATTTTTAGATTGTCCTATTAATCATAAAGTTCCTGACTGGTCTTAGAAGCACAATCTACCTCTACAATGAGCAGTGCATTGATCATGTCACAGCTGGAGGTTAGATTCTGTATAAATACTGCATGTGGGGGCCCATGTCAGAAATTTTGGGATAGTGTTAGATTTGTCTCTGTTACTGTGAACACAGCGAAAACAACACAGAAGTTGGCACCATTCAGGAAGATTGTCAGTATTCCATTGTCAGTAGAAAAGAAGACTGGATCAGTGTAATAAATGTCTCTATGTTAAGGAGATGGGTAGTATTGCCAGATTTCAACAAGAAAGCTGTACCAAAAAACTTTTTTTTTTTTTTTTTTTTTTTTTTTTTTTAACTCCTGAGTCAGGCACTTGGGAAAATCTTTCTCCTTGCACCTAGACAAAACTGAAATCTTTGTTAACTCAGTTTATTCAGTCACCATAAAGTATGAAGCTGTTTTCCCAGTTTTCCTATTTGCATGGAAAAGAGTATGAAAATCCAGGCTTCTTCCTCACCTCTGACCACTCTGAATGTCAAGAGTGACATTCAGCTTTACCATTTGGTTGCTGGTCATTGGGGGAAATTGCCTGAGAAAGTTACTTTATAGTGCTTTTACGTTATTTTAAGCATGATCTTTAATGTGTATCAATGGAAAAGACCTTTAGAATCACAGAAACATAAAATCAATAAGGTTGGAAGAGACTTCAAAGATAATCAAGTCCAACTTGTCACCCAAGACCTCACAGCTACTAAACCATGGCACCAAGTGCCACATCCAATGCCCTCTTGAACACCTCCAGGGATGGTGACTCCACCACCTCCCTGGGCAGCACATTGCAACATCTAACAACTCTCTCTGTGAAGAAGTTTCTCTTCACCTTGACTCGAAACTTCCCCTGGAACAGCTTGAGAGTGTGTCCTCTTGTTCTGGTGCTAGTTGCCTGGGAGAAGAGACCAACCCCCACCTGGCTACAACCTCCCTTCAGGTAGTTGTAGACAGCAATAAGGACTGCAAATATGATAAGAATCCAAATGACCTATGGAAAAATTTATTCATTTACTGCTCCTAATTCCTGTAAATGCCAAAGTTGTCATTGCAAAGTCTTTTGAATGACTTCAAATTTTAAAATGTATCATACCTGAGCAGAGAAAAACTTAGAAACCTGGAAAGAGCTAAAGCCATGTGATCTGATGCCTTAAGCTGACATTTTGTGACAGGGTTATATTTCCTTTGGCTACAGGAAGCTTTGTATATGAAGAAGCGGAAAGCAATAAGTCAGTCCTGAGGAATAAACTGTTCCAGGAATATAATAAACTCTACTTACCCAGCTGGTCTCAGAGAGCCTGCTAGCACCTTTCTCTTCCTGTTGAAGTAACATCTGTTTCTTAAGTGAAAGCATATAAAGAGAAAGAGCATATAAAGAGAAAGAGCAAATGTAGCTATGCACAGAGACATGCAGGTGAAGGAAGTGATTTATTATACTTCATGCAGACTGTTTCTGCTTCAAAAACAAAAGCAGGACCTAAACAGGCTCCTGTAAAATTTTTTGTACTTGATGCTGCTTTTTTTGTTCCTCTTTTTCACTTGAGATGGAGCAAAACCTGTAGTACAAGTACAATATAAAAATGCAGGGTAGACAAAAATCTAATCAGCAGAGTGAATGAAAACAGACCTCAGTAAAAAAATCATTAATAAAGGGGCTTCTGTTCTTAATACAAGGCCTTCTTGACTTCAAGGATTATTTTTTCCCAAATAATTTATACTTGTTCTAAAGGATTTGCTGCTGGATTGTTTAGTTATATAGAGGTTGAGGAGCTGGGCTGTGTTCAATGGGAATAACAAACCAGCTCTAGTGAGACTTTCTATGAAATGCTGTGTATGAGATATTGCTTCTCAAATTCTATATTCAGGTGCCTGCCTCATCTTGTGAAAAGTAATTGCTAGACAACAGCACTAACTGAAGTTTTAGAAATTGTCATTAATATGAATTTAACCCAGCAAGGTTGCACCGTAGCAAAGGTAGAACTTAGTATGAATACAAACAATTAAATACAGCTCTATTATTTTTCCTGACCCCAAAAGATGTAAATTGTTGACTAAATACAGTATCAGTCTCCTAAACTTCAGGACAAAGATTAACAAACATTAAAATTCTTCTATGAAAATTATTTGAAACTCTATGTTCAAGTAAAAGAACTAAGCATAAGAATAAAGCAGCAGAAGCACAGAGAACAGAATCTGAATAACTAGAGATAGGAAACAGCATAGATTTTGAAGAGGTCACACAACAAATCTAAATAACTTGTTATAGGAAATAAAAATAAAAACTAATAAAGTCAAAGTAGCAGAAGTAGTCAGCATTTGACCTTTAAGAAGGCTTTTGATACAGTACTGACTGGTGTAAGTGGTTTAGATAATGTGATATTGATGAACAAATCCCAGATAGTTGAAAACATTGCTGAGAAACTAAGGCCAAATTATAAATGATCCTAGATTAAGTATCAAAATTCTGTCAGTGTTAAAACACTGCTAGCATTAAATCTACCTAATTACTGACTTGATGGGGGAATGTGTAAAAAGGTGATCAAATGTGCAGATGATATGACAATCAAAAAAGAATGAACAAATTAAGCAAGTTGTATTGACTCTTCAATGTGATAGTCTCCAAGACAATTTCTGTATTTCACAAACAAAAGCATGGAGATCCAGACAGGGATCCTGAGGTACTCTTTCAAGCTGCAAAAAGCTCAGATTTAGTGTCCCTAAATCAGCTATTAGAAGGACCAGCAGAAGAACATTTGTGTGCTCCAGATCCTGGTTTAGGCCCCTAGTCTGACATGATAACGGTTGTCTCAGTTCCACCTTCAGTCTGGAGTTTGAATACAACTCAGACAAAAATTTCATTGAAACGTTACCACGACAACAAAAAAAAAATATTGATGAACCAGCATTTTCTGATTTTTTTTTTTGGTCAAAAAAAATCAAAGCTTTTCTATTTACTAGTTCCTACCAGCCTAATAAGACTACATATAAGGTAAAGGTGAACATGTATCTAATTATCAATCAAATTGATGATCTTGATGGTCTCTGAGGCCTCTTCCAACCTTGGTGATTCTGTGAATTTTCAGTATCAGATGAATAGCATTTAGTTCATACATTACAAGCATATATTGAAGCAATGTCATTTCCACCAAACTGAGCAATAGAAACTCAAGAATACAAATCAAAACCCATAGATCATTCACTTCAGGTCTTGTTTTCATTTTTAGGAAAATTTAACAGCTTTTCCAAAAGAACTTTCTGTCACTTCTACTCAGTTGAGGTTCTCATGAGAAATTTCTCATGATCTTGCTTTGCCAAAGAGCAAAACCAATACTTTATAGTCATCTCTTCAATACATTAACTTGAAAACAGCAAGCTGTATTTTTTCTTCATATTTTCTGCACCCTTTAATTCTTTAGTCTATTCTTCATTTTTCTTTTGCTGTTCTAGTTCTGTCACCAGACTGTGCTTCCAATATTGTTCACACCATTTTCAAAGAATTTATAACGATCTTTAGCTGAACTCTCCCACAGCCACAAATTAAACAGTTGATTTTACCAGGATGCATTGATCTCCAATTTTGTTTGGACTGAAATGGTGATACCATTTTATATGCCATTTCCTGTAACACCACCTCTGTTACCTTTTCCTCAGTAACAACAGCATCTTTATGTCTGCTGTTCAAGCCCATAATCTTATCACCATATTCATCATGGGCCTTTCTCTAGGTTTTATATCTAGCATATGTGTGTCCTTTTAAGTGATGCTGTCATGAAAGGCTCTCACCATCACTACTGCAACAGACATTTATTTATGTCTATAAAACATACTCACTCATGCTTTGCCCACTCCAGCCCAGTTAAAACAAACAAACAAACAAACAAAGAAACAAACAAAAACCCCACACAAACTACCATGACTATCAAAACCTTACAAGTTTTGTATTGACCTAATAGTTTAGAGTCTCAAAACTTGCCTGGGTTTGCCTTGCTATAAATGGGCTTTAGTTGCAGTAACTGTTGCCCAGTGGTTAAGTGACTAGTGGCTATCCTGGTTTAGTGTAGTTCTGAAAACACAATGCATGCTAAAGGGACAACAAAGCAAAGTAATCACTTCAAATATAGCAACACTTTAAGTTCATTGAAGAGAGTTGGCTGTTATGCAACTTTTAAATTTAATTGAGATCAGAAGAAAAAAGTAGTCTATGGTGACTTATAAAAAGTGTCCAATCGACTGAATATTGCAGTGTTGTTATTAATGTACCTGTACCACTAATAATGTCTGTTGTTTCTTTTGCTTCGTGGGTTGTTGTTTGGTGGTGGTGATTTTGGTTTTGATTTTTGTTTTGGTTGGTGATCTGTTGTGGGGTTTTGTTTGTTTGCTTGTTTTTAATGATAAAATTTTAACTCTATTGTATGCATGGTAAATTTCCTTTTACGAACTGGATTTTCAGTGTAACATAATATCCCTCTGGAATGCCTACCTCCCTTAACAACTTGAACATCATCACTGCTCTGTATGTCCCTTGATTCATTCTTCACTCTTTCTGTCATCAAGAATGACAATCTTGTTCCTCTTTGCTCCTCAAACTCTTTCTCTCTTAAGCTTACGCTGCATGATTAAGTGATAGGAGGTAAAGTTTTATTCTGTATAGAATTCCAAAGTTTTTTCACCTTTTGCATAGCTGTAGGAAATATTATTATTGTACTCATCCCTCCCAATATTTTTTTAAGACATAGTAAGAATACAGATTAACAACAGACAAATCTTCTTAATTCCTCTTTATAACACTTTTTCTCTGAAGCACGCTAAAATTTTTCAGTGCTATATGACTGGTTTATACACACCAATGTCTTTCTGAGAATTATGTCCAGTTCCACAGCCTGTATCTACTTATATCTATATTCTCAGCTGCCTTAGTGAGGACTGTCTATTGTGTTTGCCCAAGACCTACACAATCCTGGTAAGTACTTTTTATTTCCATTCACTATACCTATGTCTCTCCCACTAAGTAATAGAGAGAACAAGACCTGTTTTCTGGGCCTCAGGCCAAATAACACCAATTGGTGTACATACACAGATCAGAACAGGAGGACTTTTACTGGTTTAAAAAAGAGAAGAGAGCAAATACTTCAAGTAAATCAGGTATTTAAGATTATTTCCTGCAGCTTTTTTTTCTTAAAAATACAGGTGTAGCCTCTATCACGTTAGAATGAAGAATAATAGCAACTTGGAAGGAACTATTCACTTCCCATTTCAAGAAATGTTCTCTTTTTGCTTTGACCTTTACAGAATGGAATTTTAGAAGTAATCAGTGACATAGCTCCTACTGCCTTCTAAATTCACTTCCACATTTTCTATACCTTTTCCTTCTTGTGATCTTTTGGTTTCTGAGTTAAAAAACACAGGTAAGAAATTTAGTAATTCCATTTCAGTGGTTTTTTGCTGCACAATTATATCTATTAGCATATGACTATATATATTACAGGTTTTTTTTTTAAATCATGTTCAACAGGATGGTCTATTGATAAGGAAATAAATAATTTTTATGTACTTTCTGTGATGATAAACAGAATTCAAAATATTCTGGTGAAACAGAGGTTAACCATATGGTTATAGGTTTAAACAGTTAAGTGTTCATTCAGAGAAATTCATCTTTGCATTTAGGAAGTTTTGGCTTTGAGCTTCTAGAGCCCATTATGGGTTTAGTTTGGTTTTAAATGTCTTCCCAGAAAGTAATTAAGAACAATCAAGAAGGGTGACCAAAGCACTGGACAAAGATATTGCTGTCAATTGCAATTTAAGAAGTACATCAATTTAACAGATATAAAGAAAATAACCACAGTATCAAACAGTGATACCTTCTTGCAAACATTTCAGTAAAGCCTCTGAACTATTAACAGAAGACAACCATCCAAGTGAAACGCATTAAATGTATTATACAAAAACAAATCAAGGAAAAACTCCTCTTCTGAGCCCATCCTTAATCCCATTTACTTTGCAAAATACAGTACAATAAAGCAAGAAAGGCTCTGCATGTGGTATTGCATAGCATTCCTGAACTCCTTCAAGGAGTTCAAGGAAAGGAAACTTTCAAATAAAAGGAATCATAGAGAGCCATAGAGGGTCTTCTTGTTATTAGACCAACCTGCAATATAGATGATTTAAAATAATCAACAAGTTGGGAATCGAGTTTGAAATAACAACAGGAAGAGATTAATCCAAATGCAGTATACCTACTCACTCTGAAAGCAAGTATCACCTCATTATTTGGTTATCTTACATTTCCTCTTGGCAAGTTTAATGTAAGTGCAAGTTTGGGGGAAAAATGTATTTACATCATGGCAGGAGTTGGAGGATACATACCTTTGTTCTCACTGTTTGTCCTCTTAGAGTGGCAACCTTACCTGTAAATAAGGAGAAAATTTTACTCTCAAAAAAATGTATACAGAATTATTTGAAATCATCATTTACTTGATGTAATCATGCCTAGATGAAATAGGCTTTTATTAATATTGACCTTGACTCATTAACATCATCTGGACATCTGCATGATTATCCAAGCACTTATTTTTTATCTAATAGACCGTATAAAGATACAGGACTGCACTGCTGTTTCAAAACTACCAGGAAGAAGATTTAAGGAATAATTGTATTTTGACATTGTTAGACTGACCTGTGCAAAGCAAAAGTATGGACTTAGAGGAGTAGACCAGAATTTTCCAGTCAGAATACTCTAACAGGGTCTTCAGTCAATGGTCAGCTTATATGTCTTCATCTCCAGCAGCTCTCTGCTGCACAAAGGCAGAGGAAAGTGAAACAAAACTTTGGTTGTCCCTTAGTTGAAACATCATCTTACCATCAAATATTATAGAGAGGACCACTTAAATGGAAAAGTGTGTGTGAGACAGTTCATGTAACTAAAGCAATACTAAGTGCCTTGCTGGATTAGTTCTCCCTTTATTGCTGTACTCAAGGAGAGCAAGAGCAATAACTGGAAGCATCGAGTGATAGGCAAGGAAGATTTATCTCCTCTCCCCTACTTTACAAGCTAGCCTCCAGGACAGCTATAAGCAAACATGAGCTCTTTGGCTTTACAAATGATTCTGGCTATTGGTCTGTGGCTATGCATGTGTCCTATGTACCATAAAAGATCAGAAAAAACACATAAAGCTCTGAATGTGAAATGGTGCACTCTTCCACTCTAAACATACTAAAAGTACCTTTCAATATTGTGTTTTTTCCTTTGACCATCATAGGTTCAGAATGTTTTGTTCTTGCAGTGATCAGGAATGAGCTACAATCCTTCTTTGGTAATATGCACTCTAGATCTTAATCATCTATTTATACAGACATTTCCTCTTTACAAATAAATGTAGAGTGAAACAGAATAAATATTCATTTAAAACCCAAATGTTTATGTTTTGGAAAATGCCTGTTTACCAAAAATTCTTCAAACAGAATGATGTTCTCCAGCTGCAGGAAAGGTTTTAATTTAAATGCTTTTATATTCACTACATTCACTACTCTATCAGTGACCCTCTGTTGGGTAATGAGTGAGTTAGAGTTTCAGATTACACAAAATCTTTCCTTCTATCTCTAACAGGAAGGCTGTGGTGGTGTAAATTAGCTGGTTAGCTGATGAAAGGACACAATGGCACCACAAGAAATGCAAAACTTGCTGATCCTTACATACACTGCAAAGGCGGATGTTTCCTTTAGAAAAAGCTTTCTTTAAGGAAACACTTATATGTGATTCACAAGAGTACAGCAGTATGCAAAGTAAAAAGGGCACTTCCTAATTTCTTTGCACTGATTTCCCCAACAGCAGCCTAGAAACATGTCAAGAGCACAGCCTGGCTGACTGCAATACCTCAAGTTGATCATTCATACTGGATGATTTTCACAATTGTTTTCCAAAGAGGCTGCCCTCCCAGACAATTGAATGACTTCCTACTACCATCACACTGAAGGAGGGCAACATGCAAAAAGCAGCCTGTCACTTTACAGCTCCTCTGCAAATCTGAAAAGTTAGACTAAGAAGGATCCACAGTTGCTGTCTCTCCTTCATGGGCCCACCCAAGTCTCCAAGTCTATCTTCTACAATTCCTTGATCTTTCTCTTCAACCTGTCTCAAAGAGGCAATGTCTCTCAATACCATCCAACATTTAATATCATCATCTCTTCTGAGAGCCCCAGTCTGCTGTGAAGTATGCCAGACTCATGCATGAGACCCATCATGACACTAGAAGCTGGAATTCATACAATGATTTAAATCATATCTTGCTCATAAAATATTTAAGAGAAGGTTGCTCATAGAAAGTATTTGGCTTATTTCCTGGAAATGCCATGGGACAATTCTTAAAACATTTAAATTATTCATTATATTTTATAAAGCACTGATAAGTGAGTCCTTCATACCACTCTTCAATACATTCACAGGAAGTCAGCTTTTCCTGTTCAAACTTAGATTAGTTACAGGCAGAAAACAGTAAATAATACAAAGAGGCCTTCTTCCTCTGGCACAGCAACAGCAGCAGTGAAGACAAGTGCTTTTTCAAATGAAGGAATGTAGCTATTTTACTTCTTAGTGCAACCAAACTGATGTACACTTTGGGTAGTGAGGGACTATTTTGTTTTTTGTTTTTTGGGTTTTTTTTAACTACAGTATGAGTGGAGGGGAAAATCATGCAACAAGCAAAGAAATCTAAATTAAAATAGTTTTTTGAAATGCTGGCATTACAAGCTTCTATGAAGGAGTAAAATATCAAACTGCAAGTATATGAACTATGTGTGACTGTACCAGAAAGTCACTTTAGTTACTTACTATTGGTTGAGCAGTATTTCACTCCTAGTGAAATCATTAATGTCACTACCCAGGGCAACAATTCATAATGGATACTTGTGGCTGTAAAATGTGATGATTTTTCACTTAACATAAAGATTATAAATTAAATTCCTAAAGCAATAAACTAAGGTCTGATTTTTTCCCATTAATGCTTTAGCTATTTTATCTCAAAGTCATTTAGATTCTTCCATTTCCTTCACATTGCAAGAGGTAATTATTTGCCTAAAGAATTTGCTTCAGACTAACCTTGGGTCCACTCTAATCCAAACTGTGAATGGTTCTCTTTTTTATAACATTTATACTCATTTATCCATAATACTATTTTATCAGTCTGCCTTGTGAGTCACAGGATCACAGGATGTCAGGGGTTGGAAGGGACCCAAAGAGATCATTGAGTACAACCCCCTTGCCACAGCAGGACCATACAATCTAGCACAGGTCACAGAGGAACACACCAGACGGCCCTTGAAAGTCTCCAGAGAAGGAGACTCCACAATCTCTCTGGGCAGCCTGTTCCAGTGGCCTGTGACCCTTACAGTAAAGAAGTTTCCCCTTGTGTTGAGGTGGAACCTCCTGTGCTGCAGCTTACATCCATTGCTTCTTGTTCTATCACAGGGAGCAAGTGAGAAGAGCCTGTCCCCTCCCTCCTGACACCCAGCCCTCAGATATTTTTAAACATTTGTTAAATCCCTTCTAAGTCTTCTCTTTTCCAAACTAAAGAGCCCCAGGTCCCTCAGCCTCTCCTTCATAATGCAATTGCTCCAGTCCCCTAATCATCCTTGTAGCCCTCTGCTGGACCCTCTCCAGCAGATCCCTGTCCCTCTTAAACCAGGGAGTCCAAAACTGAACACAGTACTCCAGATGAGGTCTCACCAGGGCAGAGTAGAGGGGGAGGAGAACCTCCCTCGATCTGCTGGATGCACTCCTCTTAACATACCCCAGGACCCCATTGGCCTTCTTGGCCACCAGGGCACATTGCTGTCCCACGGATAACTTGTTATCCACCAGGACTCTCAGGTCCCTCTCCATGGGGCTGCTCTCCAGCAGATCACTTCCTAACCTGTACTGGTGCAGTTTATTATTCCTCCCCAGATGCAGGACTCTACACTTGCCCTTCTTGAATCTCATTTGGTTCATCTGTGCCCAGCTCTCCAGTCTGTCCAAGTCTCGCTGAATGGCCGCACAGCCTTCAGCTGTATCAGCCAAGCCTTCCAGTTTGGTGTCATCATCAAGCTTGCTGATCAGACAGTCTGTTCACTCATCAATGTCCTGATGAAGATGTTGAGCAGCCCTGGACCCACTAGTTACGGCTCCCCAGCTGGACCTGGCACCATCGATCACCACTCTTTGAACTCTATCTCTTGTAACCAGTTCCTAATGCAGAGCAGAAGGCAGCACTTCTTACTGTAGCTATCAGAATTTCTCACTTTTTTACATAATTTCTAATTAAATAAATTTTTATTAAAAAACCCACTTATATCAAGGACTATGATTTTATTAAAAAAATATTGGCGTTGCCCTAGGAAATTTACAGATTACCACAGTCATCCCAAAAGCGACAATCTTGATGTACTTGAGAATCTGAAAGTGAGTCCCCTATTTCCTGACCCCTGGAAGAAGCAATGAGTTAGAGCTCCTGAAGGATGCAGGCAGATATTATGAAAGGTTGGGACTCCCCAAATGGAGTTATTATATGGACATGGGGCAGGGGAAGAATCATAAATGTCCATTCACTGAGCACATATTTGGTAATTTCTTCCCCTCTCCTATTTTCCATGAGCAATCATCATGTCCTTCACAAAAGCACAGCTGTCAGAGAAGTCAGTCAGAAACAACAAATATCTAGCAGCTAGGATGAAGGACATAAAGTAAGTAATTCTCTCTAGCTCAGCTTCTTATAGGAAGCTCTGCTACTGACTGAGTTCTTCTTATGTGGATGGACTCCTTTCTGCCAAAACAGGAGTACCTCTAAATTCTTCTCCTAAACTAACAATGGTCAGGAAAGCCATAGTACTGGGTCTGGGTCAGGGTCAGGGCAAGGTGGCAACAACAGTGGCTTCAAATTTTCTAAACAGAAAATTTAGACAGTTTCTGAAAGGGGAAGAAATTGTCTCATGTATTGACATGAGGCAGTTGCTGCTCAGGGAGCAACAGGATAAAAATGGCTGCTAAGGTGTACACAGCCTTAGCACAAATTAGTTGATTTTCTTTGTTTGATTTGTTCACTGATTGACAGCCACCTGAACATGAGCCAGCAGTGTGCCCAGATGGTCAAGAAGGCCAACAGCATCCTGGCCTGCATTGGGAATGGTGTGGCCAGCAGGAGCAGGGAGGTCATTGTGCCCCTGTACTCTGTATTGGTTAGGCCACACCTTGAGTCCTATGTCCAGTTCTGGGCCCCTCAGTTTAAGAAGGACATTGAGACACTTGAACGTGTCCAGAGAAGGGCAACAAGGCTGGTGAGAGGCCTTGAGCACAAGCCCTATGAGGAGAGGCTGAGGGAGCTGGCGTTGTTTAGCCTGGAGAAGAGGAGGCTCAGGGGTGACCTCATTGCTCTCTACAACTACCTGAAGGGTGGTTGTAGCCAGGTGGGGGTTGGCCTCTTCTCCCTAGCAACCAGCACCAGAACAAGGGGACACAGTCTCAAGCTGCAACAGGGGAAGTTTAGGCTGGAGGTGAGGAGAAAGTTCTTCACCGAGAGAGTGATTCGTCATTGGAATGGGCTGCCTGGGGAGGTGGTGGAGTCGCCGTCCCTGGAGGCGTTCAAGGGGGACTGGATGTGGCACTTGGTGCCATGGTCTAGTCGTGGGGTCTGTGGTTACAGGTTGGACTCGATGATCTTTGAGGTCTCTTCCAACCTTAGCGATACTGTGATACTGTGATACTTTTCTACAATCCCCTTTGTCTTGACCCCCTCTAACTGTCCTTATGGCAGTTCTGGTCATAGCCAGACCTGTTTTAACTGACCACCCAAGAGACCAGAAAATCTAATTTGCCTTTTAGAGCTGTACTTTATACAAAGACAAAAATAGAAAGTCCTTGAAAATGGTGATATGCCATGCCACTTTAAAATAATTGCTTAATAACAAGCAAATGCAACATTTCAGTTAACATTTAATCAAACTGTGTGACTGTGTAACAAAAAAGCTGGAAAATATATTTTTTTAAAGGGACTAGAATTATTTTTTCAGAAAATGTTGCTCCCTAATAACTTTTCCCTATGGTGATACAAGACAGATACCCTCCAAATAGAGGCACTCAAGGCTGTGGGTTATTTTAGAAGTTTTAAGTCTACACAGATGATCACCATACTTGATAGGAAATCTGAAAGCTAACAAACATAAGATTTTTTTTTGAGATTTTCATTCTATATTAAAAAATATTCTGTCTCAGATCCAGGCTATGAGTTTATCAGCAACTGTAGTGAAGTCATGATTCCTCTTGGGCAAACATGGTTATATTGCATGTCCTGTCTGAGAGAATACAAAACCTCCTTATCTTTAATGCCTGGATGTGAAAGGTTAATAATATAGAGATATAAACCACAAAGAACACACAGAATATTGTGTTTCTGTTTTATGTTAATGAGTAAATACTGAGCATTAAGTGCTACATGCTGGGAATTAATACTAACTAGTTTATTATTTCCTTTTGAGGAAATATTCCACAACTCAAAAAACATTTGTGATGTAGAACAAACATTCCTAAAATATAGATGATTCTAGTAATTTACTCAAAGAAAATAAAACATTCTTTGAATAACTAAGGTTGATTAAGATCAAGCTTCTACTACTCATCAGAGTTCTTCCTACATGAGTTGCTGGACTTTTACTGTAAACCTGAAGACTTACATTTTTTGTTATTTACAGTAATCTATGGAGTTTTTTCCCTTCTAATTAACAAAGCCAGTACCTGCTGGAGGTTGTCCCTTAAATCTCATTGACTATGTCCCTTTCATTCTCCTTTTACCTATTACAAACTGACATTCCAAGTGGGCTCCTTCCTGATCTCTTTTTCATAGGAAGAGTAGAGATTGCAATCAAGTGCAAATCACTTCAGCTGCCTGGCTAGAAGATGAAGCTATCAGATCTAAAAGATCACTTGTGTGTGGCTTGTGCTTCCAGCAATGGGTAAAATGCATCTCTAGAGTCTTGTACCAACAATTCTCAAAGAGTCTTGTACCAACAATTCAAAAAGGTAGTGATTGGAGTTGTGCCTAATAACATCAAGCAAATTCTTCGTGTTTATATCTCCAACTTAAAATGTAAGGAACCAGAACGATCAGTAAATCTCTGGTGTCCTCTGTTCTTGGATAATCTTTTGAAAAAGAAAAAGAAAAAGAAAAAGAAAAAGAAAAAAAGAAAAGAAAAAGAAAAAGAAAAAGAAAAAGAAAAAGAAAAAGAAAAAGAAAAAAAAGAAAAAGAAAAAGAAAAAGAAAAAGAAAAAGAAAAAAGAAAAAGAAAAAGAAAAAAAAAAAAAAAGGGGGTGGAGAGTGCGGGATAGAAATAAGAGATCATAAGCCTATTATTTCACTGCTAATTTGTTAATGTCTTTTCTTCTAGAGTTTTTATTCTCTTAACTCATGTTCATCTTCTCGCTATTAGACTAAGGCATGAATTAGGAGATATAGTTGCTTTTAGGCAGGTTTTCTAAGACTGAGATCAGTTACTCTTTTTGCATACTACACATTTACTGTAAATGCTTCACAGCCTAGACCCCAGAGAAGGCCAGCTCAGTTACTGTGGAGACATAAATGCACGCAAGAAAGGGATTAGGTGCTGATTGATACAGACAATCAATTAGTACTTCAAAGGGAAGCTGACTCCTTGTTTTATACGCACAGAACATGGGATAAAGGATTGTAGTTTGATGTCTTGTAATCTTTGTTGCTTCAGTGTTGACCAGGACAGCATGATATTGGAAGGTTTCTCGGAAGTTAAAAGAGTCCCGCATTGATCCCTAATGGAATGGAAACACTAAGAGAAACAATGACATTGTGTGATCTGTACACACTAGCTTTCCTAAAGTATTTCAGGCTGCACTGACTCTCTGGGACTCTGTTCAAGTCAAAAGTATTCTTAATCTCTGTGATGTGCTGATCAAACCTTGAACTGTCAGGTCAAATTATTTCCACAAAACCAGTTCTATTTATGATTAATTAAATTTTCTCCTTGTTGCATACAGTCTTTATAATGTATAATCCCTTCATTGTGAATTGATTGGGAGTATGGACCCAATCTCTAAAATACAATAAAAATTTATATCAGTGCATGTTATGCCTATGGTTAGATGTATAAGGAAAAAAACAAAGCAAAACAAATCACAGAAATCTAAGTTGATAACAAGTAAACCAATATATTGTAAAGGAACAGTTTTATTCATGGTGACTACAATTTCACCATGTACATTGGATTCAAACTTATTATACAAAAGTGTCGTGGTTCTGCTGGGACAGAATCCCAGGCCAGCTGTGGGATGAATGCTATTAGCAGTTGAGTCAGAGAGGACAGCTGACCTGCACTGGCTCACAGGTGTATCCCGTATGGTACCCATACCAGACAGCTTTGTAATACACTGATGTTTGTGGATATGTTTTGATGTCAGTTTTGATGTCTGTTCTTCTCAAGGTAGCAAAGCATCCGATTAGTAAGTATCTACAAACAACAACAGTTAAGAAAACATTTTGTCTTATATATTTGGTTCAATTGGGTTTGTTCAAGTAAGGAATATAAACAACAAATGGAGTTATTCAAGGATGTGACAGCTATAAGTACGGTATTCATACATTATTTTTGTTATTCCAAATGTTCTTTTGTTTCTCCTTGTTACCCCTTTTTCCTCTCCTCCTACTTTGCCTTCTGATAAAAATCTTGAAGTGTTCTCTTTCCCTATGCTAATTATGTTAGGTCTATTTGTTCTTTCTTTTCTCCAAGATAATCACAAGGGAATATCCCGTCCAAATGAAACTAAGAGCAAAAAAAGAAGAACACAAGCTAGAATGGATCTTTAGGGTCATCCAAATTTAAAATTTCACTTGATGCCATTAAGTAAGAAGGGTAGGAATGCTGGATTCATCCCACCTAACCTTACACTATTAACATTTAGATATCTTCATGTGAGTCTGTCTGCACTACAATGAAAGGCATTGGTCTCCTAAGTGCTAAGATATCTCTGTTTTATCAGACATTCTATTACAATCTGATTTTGATGAAGTTCATATAAAGTAAGTGAAGTTCATCACTGAATGAAATAAATTACCCTCCACAGAGTATTTTTGAACTGCCTTTAGCACAAAGTAGTCTCTTTCTGTGCTGCTTGTCAGAAAAACTACAATAAGCTTTTTATTTGTTTCCTATTTTGTGTACTGAACAACAGAGATTTTTTAGAAACTCCAGATAAAGCAATAATTATGTGTAAGAACTGTTTGCAGATTGTTCATGGGGTGTTTTCAAAGTGTGATTAAACAAATAACTGTATTAAACCAATTTTCATAGCCTTGGCATTGTTTTGCTCTAAGCATGCTAAATGATCTGCTGTGATGTATGTGTGTTTCTGCCAAATCTTCCAGCTTACTTAGACAGGTTTTCTTCCTTTGAAACTATGTGAAAACTTCCTTCCTTTTTAGTTCATCTTAGCAGTTTCCATGTCTTCATATGCATATTTTCTAGCCTAGCCTAGAGGAAACTATTCCTCAGTGTAACAGCCAGAGTGATACTACAGTGCAGATAAGGTTGTAAGAACTGTACCGTAGACTGCCAGGAGAAGGAATAGAGTTTTTGATGCTTTCTGGTTTTCAGTTGCAAAGTCACATTGTGAGTGAATTATGTTACTGGGTTTTGTTTCTGTCACTATGTAATAGTATAACTTGGAATTTTAATTGCTTCCAAATCCTACCTTACCTATATCCAGTGCCAGTGCTGTGATAGCACTGTGATAACATGTTCTAAAGGGCAGAAACAAATAAGCACCTTTTCACTGATGAAAAGCTAAAATGTACATCAATGTTCCTCTTGTAATGCTGAGATCAACTGACAAAGACTTCTACCTAGAAAACAGAACTCACTATACAACACAGAAACAATGCTTGAGGTACATAGTTCAACCAGGTCCTGGAATGACTACTGAAGCTCAAGAGTTATCCAACTTTCACTATATTTATCTTCATTTGCAACAAATGTGATTTTGTTTCTCTTTCATCCTCGTTTATTTAGCACAGGCTCAGGTCTTCTGAAAGGGGAGAATGCTAAGGTGTGTTGAAATGTCTGAAACTAGCAGTTTTGTCTGTGACTTTAAAAAGAAAGAACATCTTGAAATTATTTTGGGGACAAAAATTCAAAAATCTTGGGAAAAAGTGGATATAATAGGAAAATAAAGTGAGACAATCAAATCCGACACATGAACAAGAATGAGTATTTTATCTGGCTACTCTTAGATTAAGAAATAGTACTACAAAGCTCAAAAAACCCCAGAATGCATAGAATTATAGGACTGCTGACACTTTCTCACTTAGTTCAGCAAAAATGGTTTTGGCTATATAATTCTACTAAGATTTGTGCTTCAATTTCCTATATTGCTCTGATAAATGCATCTGTTTCCCACAGTTCTTACAGTAGCTGCACCAGGAGATAAGAAAATATACCAATATCACAGCAGTATCACTAGGCCTATACTATGATGGAGAATACTACGCAAATACTCACACTATAGTGCTGTCTCAGTATGACTCATTTTCCATTCTGCATTGATGTGCACATGCCAAACGGTCCCCTTTCAGTACTTTCAGTCCATGCAAACAAGGTCTACACTGCTAAAACACCCCAATGCAGGGAAGATATTGCCTAACTTTTCACACTGCCACACCATCAGCCTTCTGTTTCATCCCTTCCTTGGGCTTTTAGCTTCCAAAATGCAGACTGAACAAAACTACATAAAAATGATTAGGCCCACTTAGCAAACTGGTCTCCTTAAATGTGTCTATGCTTACTAACTTACATCTCTATTATTTCATTTCTAATTCTGTACTTCTTTTCAGGGAACACTTAACTGCAGCTGCCATCAAATCTTCTTTTCCATGATGCAAAGAGACATAAGTGCCTAAATTTCACCTAAAAATTAAATTGGGGCCTGGGTAGTATGCTCAACCAGTCCTGCTAACCAAGAATTCCTACCCAATATATAATTAAAGTTATTTAAGAGGATTGTAATGCTAGTAATGGTTTCCTGAATCTGAAGCAGTTTCAAGGAGGAGTTTTCAACTGAGAAATAAATGATGGTGAGATGTCCAGCAGTATGATTTCAGAACAATCCTTAAGTTGCCTACTTCTACCCACAGACTTTGTTGAATGCTGCTCTCCTGAGAGAATTTCAAGTTTGTATAATATTTTGAGACAGGATTCTCTTGAAAGTCCATTTTGCCTGCATGATATATTTCTCATTTCAGTCAGTTGCTCTAAACAGCTTTGCTTGATATATTTTCTGGATCAGAGGTTAACTCACAAAACATAAGGACAATCAGCCCTTCTGTCACAGACCCTCTGTGCCCAGCAATATCTATTTTATCCATCCATCTCATGGCAAATTGAGTAAGAATCCAGTTGGATAGCTAAGATTTTTTTTTTCCTCTTCTAATACAAAGGATGGTCTACACCAAAGGCAGCTGCTTCAAAGTCAGAGAAGCATTCGTTTTCTCATAATTTCATTCTTCCTGTTCACAGTGTCACTTGCCCAGAGGGTTGAAGGCTATGTCTACTGTATATATTTTTTTCCTTTGTCCCAGACAACCAGCACCACCACAAGAGGACACAGTCTCAAGCTGCACCAGGGGAGGTTTAGGCTGGATGTTAGGAAGAAGTTCTTCACGGAAGAAGTGATTGGCCATTGGAATGGGCTGCCCAGGGAGGTGGCGGAGTCACCATCACTGGAGGTGTTTAGGAAGAAACTGGAGGGAACACTTGTTGCCATGGTATAGTTGATTAGATAATGTTGGATGATAGGTTGGACTCAGTGATCTCAAAGGTCTCTTCCAACCTGGTTAATTCTATTCTATTCTATTCTATTCTATTCTATTCTATTCTATTCTATTCTATTCTATTCTCCAATATTCAGTAAAAAGCCATACAACTTCCTGCATTTGTAGCATCACTGAGGATCCCAACCTCTTACAATTTATACTCCTACATTAGTCCTCATGAGTTCTTCACTGCCCTAAAACTTTTATCTATACACCTCACATCCACTGATTTTTCTGGGAAGACTAACAGAGATATGATTAGATGAAATTATGTTTCTCTCTTCACTCCACTGAAAAAAATGAGTAGTGATGCAAGCAAATTCCCACAGAAACAATTTCTGTCTGTTAGAAAAATTTTTCTTATACATTGGTAGTATCTGTTGTACTTCAAAGTAATTAACTTTAGTCAACAGTGTTCTCACTTTAAGACAGCACTTTTTTTTTTTTTTTAAAAAAAAGATGCTAAGGAAGGTTTACAGAAAAGATACAAATGCAATTGTTAAAAATACATTTAATATTTTAATCCAGTTAGCATAACAGTGGGTTTCCATTAAAAGCACAGACAGGTAAATTGGGAACTCTTATTTACTTCCTACATTGTTCATGGTATTTCTTTGTTACCCATGGGTTCTCTTGAAGATACCAGCCCCACACAGGCTAACAGTGTAAAATTAGGGAAAGGCACACTGTGGTGACAACTGTTCTGGCTCTGCATGAAACTATTTAGGCTTGAAAGTACCGTGACTGCATTTATGCAGTGTTAACTGCCTGAGCCTACATTAATTTGCAAGTCTCAAAACTGTGCTAATTTCTGTGATGGATATGACCCTACAGATGTAAATACTTCCCTTTTTTTTTTATTTAAGTCTAGCGTTCAATTGTCCTTTTTTATCCCTGGTTCAACTCCTGAGCACTGGAATTTCCAATTTTTTTCCTGATTTCCAGGTTTATACCAGTCCGAACTGCTGAACTGTTGAGAATCAAGTCCCAGCAGAATTAACAAAACAGACATTTCTGTGAATTGCTCAATTTTAGAAATGAATCACTGAACACTTTCATGTCTAATACAAGAAAACCGTTGGAGAAAAGTGCACAAGAAACAACCTATCAAATTTAAGACCCCATAAGATCTCTTCTGTAAGATGGTTCATTATGGATGAGACCCCACAAGGCACAGGCAGGGATCCATCATGGACTGCATCTGAACAAGAATTCATTGTTTACATGTCCAGTTATTCACACTTCCTTGGCATCTGCCTTTGCAGTTTTAAACCTTCACAGACATTTCTTCAGGCTTAGGGATCCCAGTGTGCTGAATTTTTAGAGCAGCTGCATATTCCCTTTGTCCATTCCTAGGTTTCCCATGCTGCGTAGCACCTAATGAAGCCGGAAGTTGTGTGAGTGACAGAATCATATAACCTGATAGAATAATGTGCTCCAGTTTATTACACAAACCATCACTATTTTTTAACCTAGGTTGTTTCTTTTTACAGATATACAGTGATGAGACCTGCTCTCTACATAGATTAGTTGATCCCTGTCTCCAAAAGGGAAGAATACTGTGTTTGTACCAGAGCAATTTTCCCCCTCTGGCTAGTTTTGGCTACTCTGTCAATTGTGGTGTGTATGTGACCACAGTGATGATTCCTGCCTCACTCAACAATGAGTTTAATGATTTATAATTCAAATAAAGCCCAAGCTTCATCTCTTCTGACTAGTGCTCTAACTCCTGTATCGTACTCAAAAAAGGCAATTACCAAGTGCCCTTTTCCATGAAGCATGGGGCTTTGAATGATGTTCACTTAGCAAACTGCCTTCAAGTGGACATATTCTCCTGAAATTTCCTTTCATTTTTCAGCACTGAACAAAGAGTTATGTGCTTAAACTAGATAGCATGCATTCTGCAACACAGCTTTTGGATTATTATCAGACCCAAAAAAGTCACTCACATTGTGTTGTGTTGTATTTCAAGAAAGATTTTCCTGTCTAATTGCTTTGTAGTGTCTCCTGCAGACTAATACTTCTATGAAAAACTGAAAGCTTTTCAACACCTCATCATAGTGGACTTTATTTTCTGCAAAAACCTTTTCACCATCATTACTGCTAATGAATTTAGTTGTTCTGATGCAAGAAAATGGTAACACAGATCTGTTCTCTTTTTTAATTTTTTTTTGTTTTCTTTTACTATATTTTTTTAGCTTTTTCCTTTCTCCTTTCCTTTCCTCTCCTTTCCTTTCCTTTCCTTTCCTTTCCTTTCCTTTCCTTTCCTTTCCTTTCCTTTCCTTTCCTTTCCTTTCCTTTCCTTTCCTTTCCTTTCCTTTCCTTTCCTTTCCTTTCCTTTCCTTTCCTTTCCTTTCCTTTCCTTTCCTTTCCTTTCCTTTCCTTTCCTTTCCTTTCCTTTCCTTTCCTTTCCTTTCCTTTCCTTTCCTTTCCTTTCCTTTCCTTTCCTTTCCTTTCCTTTCCTTTCCTTTCCTTTCCTTTCCTTTCCTTTCCTTTCCTTTCCTTTCCTTTCCTTTCCTTTCCTTTCCTTTCCTTTCCTTTCCTTTCCTTTCCTTTCCTTTCCTTTCCTTTCCTTTCCTTTCCTTTCCTTTCCTTTCCTTTCCTTTCCTTTCCTTTCCTTTCCTTTCCTTTCCTTTCCTTTCCTTTCCTTTCCTTTCCTTTCCTTTCCTTTCCTTTCCTTTCCTTTCCTTTCCTTTCCTTTCCTTTCCTTTCCTTTCCTTTCCTTTCCTTTCCTTTCCTTTCCTTTCCTTTCCTTTCCTTTCCTTTCCTTTCCTTTCCTTTCCTTTCCTTTCCTTTCCTTTCCTTTCCTTTCCTTTCCTTTCCTTTCCTTTCCTTTCCTTTCCTTTCCTTTCCTTTCCTTTCCTTTCCTTTCCTTTCCTTTCCTTTCCTTTCCTTTCCTTTCCTTTCCTTTCCTTACCTTTCCTTTCCTTTCCAAACCTTTCCTTTCCTTTCCTCCGAACCTTTCCTTTCCTTTCTGAACCTTTCCTTTCCGAACCTTTCCTCTCGAAACTTTCCTTTCCTTTCTGAACCTTTCCTTTCCTTTCCTATCTTCTTTTCTTCTTTTCCTTTTTATGCTGAGTCAGATCTTTGTTAGTAAGGTTTTTTCCTCTCTGTATTTTAAACATTGATGCACTCATGATGCACAATGACTGTTTCTAAAAGACTGACCTTAAATTTAACCACACAGATTCTATTTGATTCAATGGGAAGTGAGCAACTGAGTGCTATGCAATTCATTTAACCTTAAGAAGATGTTTTTTACCCAGTCAGGATTTCAGTGAAACAGACTTGGGAACAACTTTGTGGCAATCTCTGTAAATCCTAGCAACCAATTCTTAGTTAAGCAGATGCTTTATAAATAGGTTCTTTAAAACTTTTATGTAATTCTTCTATGGGTTTTCATATTTTTAAAATTGCGAAATACTGGCATACATTTCTCACCTACTTAGCATTAATTTCTTATTCATAATCCCTCTACAAACAACAGGTTTATTGATTATAAAAACTCCCGCAAGGCATTCTTGCCAGTGTGTGTCTTTCCTATGAAAACGTAAGGAAAAAAGCCCCAAACCCTTGAAAAATGGTGACTTGGAAATGAGCCACCTTTATTTTAAGGAGTTTTTGTGGTCAGCATGTTGCCACAGCAACCTAGGTTCTTACTGTCTGGCAGAAGGCAGATTTCTTTGGTTCCATGATGATGCAAAGCTGAAAGAAGGAGGAGAGAGACAAGCAATGAAAATTCACCATTTCATTATTCTAATACATGAATTACACTGAGCCGCAGCCAAGCCATGGGTCTTATCCACAGTGTCCTTCAACACTCATTCAAATCCTTCAGTGCTGCAATACTTCATTTCCATTAATTAAATAATTACACCAAACTCAGTGTAAAGATAGCATTCATCTCAATTCAGGCATTCCAAAATAGTTATTCATTAAAGCTGAAGCTCATATTATTATGCCATGAATTGACAATGATTGTGTTTATTTCCCTCACCATTTTTTCACGAACTCCTTAAAGAAGGAAAAAAAAAAAAAGGGGGGGGGGGGGGGGCGGGGGAATCCATCAAACTGAAATCAGTGACATTTCTCATAGGTGAAAAAGAACCAGAATTTAGTGGCCCATAATCCTATATCTTTCTTCAATATTGTCACCATGTCCTTATAGTCTTGTTCAGTTAATACATTTTAAAGTGGAGTTCTATGAAGATTAAAAAAGGATTGCCCTTAACACAAATTCCATTGTTATTAATGGAAGAAGGTGGTGTTTGAACAAGTTTACATAATAAGACTACATTTCAGCCTTTGCCATGGTCCATTTTTGGTACACAGTTACAAAATACCTTACATTCACTCAATCACATTGCACAGAAGCGAAAAAAATAAAATAAACAATAGTGGTTGAGAGAAATAGCAGTATAAAATAGGTCATCAGATAACCAATTGCAAAGAATTGGCAGGAAAGGGAAGAAAGACATCTAAAAACACACACAGAAGTATCTGTGATAAGTCAAATGTGCCTTGCAATAAAGTAATGACAATCAAGGGAGTTGTCTGTATGATGTACAGGATGCAGTATTGTGGCTTTGAGATCGGTTCTTGTGGTAGTTTTAGGCTGTGCCTAGAAAACCACAAATATTGAACAGAAAGTGATAGAACGTAAGCAAATCATTATTAGATGTAAAAAGGAAAATAACAATAAGGGGTAAATAAGCCCATTTGTCTGACTACCAACATAGGATTAGATTTGTAAACTAATTTTCTCCCTTTTCAGCTTCCTTCGCAGATACTAGCTGGCTTTTGCTTTGCTGCTGCTGACCTTGAATGTGTTCTTGTTGTGGTTAAGGAATAGAATAGAATAGAATAGAATAGAATAGAATAGAATAGAATAGAATAGAATAGAATAGACCAGGTTGGAAGAGTCCTTCAAACTATCAACCAATCCAACGCACCTAATCAACTAAACCATGGCACCAAGCACCCCATCAAGTCTCCTCCTGAACACCTCCAATGATGGTGACTTGACCACCTCCACGGGCAGCCCATTCCAATGGGCAATCACTCTCTCTGTGAAGAACTTCTTCCTAACATCCAGTCTAAACTTGCCCTGGCACAGCCTGAGACTGTGTCCTCCTGTTCTGGTGCTGGTTGCCTGGGAGATACCAAAATATCTCTTTGGTTTTTTCCCCTTTTATATATACATATTTTTATTTATTTTTATATATTTAATATATTTACATTTATATTCTATATATCTATATTATATATTTTTATATATATATATAATATAAATGCAGTCAAAAAATGTAAATAGACTACGAATATAGAGGGGGAATAAGTTTCAAGATTGATTACTAATTTTCATCCTTTCCATCTTTGACAGATCAGCTATGCCACTGGGTGGTCTGACAAAGTAAGCAACAGTAGAAACACAAAAGCAAAATTGAAATAGAAAGGTAAACAAATTATACCTCATATCAACATTTTTATTTTCTCCCCTGTATTTTTTTTGTTTTCAACTGGGTTTGTATTCTAGATATCATGGAGATCCCTTAGAAATGCATTTCATGAAAGAAATTGATTCTGTGAATGGAAATCTGTTTTATGGGTGTAGAATATTTCTATTTTCCACCTGCTACTGCAGTTGCTACAGAACCTAAACCTGTACATTTGTTTTTGGTATGTCTCCAAACACAGAGATAATACTACACTATTTTCCCCCAGTTCATTTGTATCTTATGATCTTAACATCAGTACTAAACTATTTGCTGTGCCACATTACCATTGAGAACTGCTTTCTGCCTTCTCAATCTTTAGATATCCTTTTGTTTTCTTTTTGGTATTGAAATATCTTCAAAACACCTTGTTTGGTCAATACAGAATGTTAGATAAATGACTAAATAAATGAAGTATGTGATATTCCTATCATTTTATATTAGTCTTTCACTTTCTTGGTGGAAGAATTATAACGTCGCCAAACTAAGTCTTCCCAAAGATAAAGAAAACTACAAGGTTCTTGGAGAAAAAACAGGTATACTTACATATTCAGATGATTTTATCCTATTGTATACCGGTATGTTATCAACAGAGTATGCATGTATGTAAAACATATGTATTTATATGTATAATAAAAAAAAATCTATATTATATAGAGAGAGAAGGGCGATGAAGTTGGTGAGGGGTTTGGAACACAAGCCCTGCGAGGAGAGGCTGAGGGAGCTGGGATTGCTTAGCCTGGAGAAGAGGAGACTGAGGGGTGACCTTATTGCTCTCTACAACTACCTGAAGGGAGGTTGTAGCCAGGCAGAGGTTGGTCTCTTCTCCCAGGCAGCCAGTACCAGAACAAGAGGACACAGTCTCAGGCTGCACCAGGGGAGGTTTAGGCTGGATGTTAGGGAGAAGTTCTATACAGAGAGAGTGATTTCCCATTGGAATGTACTGCCCATGGAGGTGGTGGAGTCACCTTAATTGGAGGTGTTCAGGAGGAGACTTGATGGGGTGCTCGGTGCCATGGTTTGGTTGTTTAGGTGGATTGGATTGGTTGATGGGTTGGACACAATGATCTTGAAG
The DNA here is from genome assembly GCA_033816785.1 of Picus viridis. NCBI lineage: Eukaryota > Metazoa > Chordata > Aves > Piciformes > Picidae > Picus > Picus viridis. Next base: position 69,780,323 of record CM066566.1, read on the forward strand.
GTCTCTTCCAACCTATTCTATTCTATTCTATTCTATTCTATTCTATTCTATTCTATTCTATTCTATTAAATAAGCTCACATCTTTATCATTAATTGTAGCTGAGACCAGAGATTTATATACTCAGCCAGATGCATCTAGATATTTATCTAAAGCTTTGCTTTGTTATTCTAACAATTAGATGTTAGAACTGTTGTTACACTTCTTAAATTCTCCTAGTTTATGTAGTTTCTCTTTAAATTGTGTGACTTTTTTTATTATTATCATGTCATTATATGAGGTGTAGGCATATCATTACTATTCAGATCCTTCTGTATGCCTCAGAAAATCTTTGGTACTTCACATCAGTTTTATTTGTGTTGAAACTGAATGTCTACTTTACATATCTGCTGAAATATGATGCAGTTGTTATGCAGCTCTTTTTGTTCTTTTGATTTTGGTTTTGGTTTGGTTTGGGTTGGGTTTTTGGGAGGGGGTGGGCAATGCAACTTTTCAGTTTCATGGATAAGTTTTGATTTCAACTATTGGAATGAAACTACCAAAACTGTTGACTGATATTGTTCTGTGTTTCCAGCTAAACACACAAAGTTGCACTGGATAATGCTTTTTCTTATTCAAAAGGCTTGCACAGAGCTACTGTTCTTTTCTAAAACAAACAAGCAAACAAACAAACAAAAAAACACAGAAAAACCTTGCTGCCAGAGACAGATGTACTTCAAAAATTAGTAGAGGGAGTCATTGAGACAATTATCGCTGAGATGCAAATTCAGCAGAAATCAGAGATCTCTGATCAGCATTTAACTGTGTCTAGTTTATATGTATTATTATCATGCATTTGCTGCAGAAGAAGTAGGATTTGGGGCTAGAATAGACTAGACTAGACTAGACTAGACTAGACTAGACTAGACTAGAATAGAACAGAATAGAACAGAATAGACCAGGTTGGAAGATACCTTCAAGATCATCGCGTCCAGCCCATCATCATTTCCTGTAAAGATAGAGAAGTATTAATGCTAAGGACATGGAGGTACATCACTGTGTAAAATTTCATTCGCCTATCTAAATGAAGGTGATTTCAAAATAGCAGGTTCAAAAACAAAGGGCAGATTGCATGATTAGGGAGCCCATTGTCCAAGACAACATAACTATAATACAGCTTATTTGGTCTGTCTGGACAAAAGCTAGGAAGAGTTATGGCTTCTGTGTATAAATGCACTGAGGAGTAAACATCCATGGGAGAGAAAGGTTATTTATATTAAAGAGTAATAGTGGCAGCAGAAAGAAAATGGATATGGATCACCCAGCACTAAATACATTGTCAGAGATAGGAGTGGGTCTCCATCAAAACAATAAGGTTCTAGAAGAGTCATTTAACTGCAATAATGTGGAACGAGGAAACAACTAGTACTAATAAGTTTGCAATAAATATTCTGCAATTCTTCAGTGTGCAATAACAGGGAATTAGGTCCCCTGAGGAATGCAGTCCTTTCCTGTCCAACAATACTCAGACTATATAACCTGTGAAATTTCTATCATAAATCTCTCCTGTCAGTCTTCAGGCAGCAAATAAGGGAAACATAGCTTCGCAGAGTACTACACTAAAAATGCCATCATAACATATATTTAAAATGCTGCAAGAATGGAAAGTAACTAAATGCATTGGACAATAACTAAATGCATTAAAGTGTTTAAAAAAAAACACGAAAATATAGGTCAATAGCACAAACAACATTTGTTAGTATGAAATAGTTTTCACAGAACAAGTTCATGAAAATTGTAATTGATAACTAAGATCCAGCTTATCTCAAGCTGAGGTTAATAAATACAATACAATACAATACAATACAATACAATACAATACAATACAATACACCAGGTTGGAAGAGACCTTCAAGATCATCGCGTCCAACCCATCAACCTATCCAACCCACCCAACAACTAGACCATACAGCCAAGCACCCCATCAAGTCTTCTCCTGAACACCTCCAGTGAAGGTGACTCCACCACCTCCACGGGTAGCCTATTCCAATGGGCAATCACTCTCTCCGTGTAGAACTTCTTCCTAACATCCAGCCTAAACCTCCCCTGGCACAGCCTGAGACTGTGTCCTCTTGTTCTGGTGCTGGCTGCCTGGGAGAAGAGGCCAACCTCTGCCTGGCTACAACCTCCCTTCAGGTAGTTGTAGAGAGCAATGAGGTCACCCCTGAGTCTCCTCCTCTCCAGGCTAAGCAACCCCAGCTCCCTCAGCCTTTCCTCATAGGGCTTGTGTTCCAAACCCCTCACCAGCTTTGTTGCCCTTCTCTGGACACGTTCCAGCAAGTCAACATCCTTCCTAAATTGAGGGGCCCAGAACTGGACACAGTACTCAAGGTGTGGCCTAACCAGTGCAGTGTACAGGGGCAGAATGACCTCCCTGCTTCTGCTGGCCACACTGTTCCTGATGCACGCCAGGATGCCATTGGCCTTCTTGGCTGCCTGGGCACACTGCAGGCTCATGTTCAGCCTACAATCAACCAGCACCCCCAGGTCCCTCTCTGCCTGGCCACTCTCCAGCCACTCTGACCCCAGCCTGTAGCACTGCATGGGGTTGTTGTGGCCAATGTGCAGAACCCGGCACTTGGATGTGTTCAATCTCATGCCATTGGACTCTGCCCATCTGTCCAGCCTGTCGATGTCCCTCTGCAAAGCCTCTCTGCCCTCCAGCAGATCAACTTCTGCCCCCAGCTTGGTGTCATCTGCAAATTTACTGATGATGGACTCAATGCCCTCATCCAGATCATCAATAAAGATGTTGAAGAGCATGGGGCCCAGTACTGATCCCTGGGGCACACCACTAGTGACTGGCCACCAGCTGGATGTGGCACCATTCACCACCACTCTCTGGGCTCAGCCTATTCCACAGAATTATATGTATTTTTTACAAGACAAAATTATCACAGTATCACCAAGGTTGGAAGAGACCTCAAAGATTATTGAGCCCAACTTGTCACCACAGACCTCATGACTAGACCATGGCACCAAGTGCCACATCCAATCCCCTCTTGAACACCTCCAGGGACAGTGACTCCACCACCTCCCTGGGCAGCCCATTTCAATGATGAACGACTCTCTCAGTGAAGAACTTCCTCCTCACCTCACGCCTAAACTTCCCCTGGTACAGCTTGATACTGTGTCCTCCTGTTCTGGTGCTGGTTGCCTGGGAGAAGAGACCAACCTCTTCCTGGCTACAACCACCTTTCAGGTAGTTGTAGAGAGCAATGAGGTCACCCCTGAGCCTCCTCTTCTCCAGGCTAACCAATCCCAGCTCCCTCAGCCTCTCCTCATAGGGCTTGTAATAAAGGATAGTACATGCAAAAACCTGCTTCTAAATGTGTTTCAAAGAAAGAGACCCATCTCTCAATTTTTGCTTCTGCAGCCTGGCTTTTTTTTCTGAAATTGTCCTTCAGGTGACTCCAGCTGAAAATGACTGAGTTGACTATGTTTATTATCTTTCACCTAACAGAAGGCATAGACACCTAGTGATTGAGTCAACCTGAAATGAAAGAAGGGCACTGTGTCTTCAGCTGCTTAAGAAAGCAGCATAGAACTGATCAGGCTTTCAAATATTAGTTAAATGTAGTCTCCCTAAAAACATGAGAAATAGAAGGACTTATATATATGGATTACAAATTCATATACAGACATGAATAAACAGAAATTGACTTTTTTCCAGTATTAAAGTTGCTAACATATGTATAGGCCTGTTTAAGTCTTCAGGTTTAAGAATAGTGATGTTTTATGAGAAAAAGGTTGGACTGGAAGCATATTCAGGTGCAGCCTTCATTTTGAAGGGCCACTTATGCAACCACATTATAACAGGGCTCACCATCACCACCGATATACTTTATTCTTGAGCTGCAGTAAAAATGCCAGGAGTATGATGATAAAGATTATATGAAAGATCTAAACATTTTGAGATTGTCTGACTTTCTAAGAGCTCTTTACAATGCAGGCAAGGCAAAATCATTTCTACATGGAAAGCAGTGAGAAATTGCACAATTCTTTCTGTCCCTTAAGAGTATTTTGTTTAAATTTTAAAAATCACTTAGGCCTTCTGGCCTGTGCAAAGCTGGTATTTGAAGAGGCTGATGGATTTTATATTTCTTGAGACTTTAATAATATATTATGTAGTATAAATGCCTTATTATGTATATTATTTATTGATTTAGGTGCATTTTCTTCCTTTGAATCCTCACTAAACAGAGCTGTTGTTTTCTGAATTGATTTTGCTGTCTCAGCCACATTGAGGCAGAGACGCTTTTTTGGCTTCCATCTGAATGAACAATTTCCTAGTTAGACACACTGGATTTGGAGTTGGGTCAATAAAAGCTTTACTGTGTCCTTTCTCTTTCTTCACACAGCTCACAAAAGAGAACTAAATTCCATTCATCCTTTCACTGGCCACTGTGGAATCTTTAGCAATGCAATTCTGGCTTGGATGAGGAAACATGGCAAGAAATTGGACAAAACAAAAATTCTTTATTTTCCATGCTCACTGCTCTGAAGATCTGTTGCCACTGGGGATGCATGTGAATTTCCTGCACTTTAACTATTTGTCTCTGACACTGAATTGCTTTGGAAGTATAACAAGTTAGATATCAAAAGACTATTTAGCTTAATCCTGCTGAATCCGATGTGGTTAACTCTAAGTTCAAAATGACCATTTTAAGTGGTTCTTGGCAATATGAGCATAAAGGATCATTGAATCATTTTCCTATGAAGAGTACCTTTTAACTTTTCATAGAATCATAGAATTGTTTCAGTCGGAAAAGACCACTAAGATCATCAAGCCCAACTGTTCACCTACCACCACCATGGCCATTGAACCACATCCCAGTGTGCCATGTCTACATGTTTTTTAATACCTCCAAGGTGTGATTCTGCCACTTCCTTGGGCAGACTATATCTGACCACTCTTTCCTCAAGAGAACTTTTTCCTAATATCCAATCTAAATACTGGTGCAAATTGTGGCAAATTCCTCTCATTCTATGGCACTACGAAGAAGAGAATGACTGACACCTCACCACACCCTCCTTTTAGGCAGTTGTAGAATCATTAACATCTCCCCTGAGACTACCCTTTTCCAGGCTCAGCAATCACAGTTGCCTCATCTACTGCTCATAAGACTTGTTCTCCAGACCCTTCACCAGCTTTGTTGCCCTTTTCTGGACACACATCAACAATTCAATGTCTGTCTTGTAGTGAAGAGCCCAAAACTGAACACAGTACTCAAGGTGTGGCCTCACATAAATTACATAAAATTAGCCATGGGTTAACAAAATATTTTCTCTCTAGTCTTTATGGACAGATGGAAATGTCAAAGATTCTGTCATAATGGATGGTTGTATTGCAAAGATGCAATCAATACAATCAAATTTATTTCATTATTCATTTTTGCTTGCCTTCTAGTGTTACACACTGCTCTTACAGGTAGCCCATTCACACTGAAAACTAATAAGATGTTACCATAGACTTAAATTTTAGGCATTTCCAAAATAACTTCTGATGTCTTCAGTTTCATTCTTTTCCACCACCTTATGTACAAATAGATATCTCAGATGTGTCCTTCCAGTGCATTTTCTTCAGTCATTTCTTTGTTGATGCCCCATGCACATAAAGAGGACTTGTACTCCTATGAGTTTAAACATACTAAGAATTTGATCCTCAGGCTTCATATGTGCATGTGTGTGACATGCAGATACATAAGAGTGGCATAGAAAATCCTTAGAGAAATAAATCCAGGACTCATCTAAGGTTCATACATGACATAGTAAAGCAGTCCAGTGATACTACTGTGAGGAAAACACGAGACTAGAAGAGAATCACAGAATCACTATGGTTAGAAAACACCAATAGAATAGAATAGAATAAAATAGAATAGAATAGAATAGAATAGAATAGAATAGAATAGAATAGAATAGAATAGACCAGGTTAGAAGAGAACTTCAACCTGTTATCCAACCCACCATCATGTTCAACAACCTTTCCCAAATCCTGACAGTATATCAGGAAAGCCAACTTTTCTGTACATTTTCTATATGTATTTATACTAGAGAACAGTGTGGCTCACAGTGCATTTGAACTGCTCTGACCTAATCATCCTTAGAGACCAACTAACTACTTAAAGCAGGGCTGAGTAGAGACAGCCTACTGATGCTCTGTGCCCACAAGAAGACCCAGAATGAACTTAATTCTATAGAAAGAAGTAGTGCAAATATAAAGTGCTGCAAAATGGTCAAGTTTCAGCTTTGGAAGCCATCTCAGTTGTCATTTGTTAAACTAAAAAACAATGGAATTAAATAATATTATTTTAACTATGTTCCTCTATAATATAAATCACATGCTTTGAAATTTGTTAAAGGATTCAATTGCGAATTTGCAGACAGTTCATTCAGTGAAAAAAAAAAAAATCTCTTTGCAACATGCTAACTTGTATCTCTAATTCCCTGATGAAAAAAGACAAACATCTTTAATGATAAGATTTTGAACATTTTCTTTCATCACCTTTGTTATAAACTCTCTTTCAATGGGATTTTCAACCCATTAGATAGATCACCAAATGATGTCTGCCTCACAGCAGCTCTGCTAAGTGAAGGCTATTTAATATGCAATTAGGTATAGAGCCTCAGTTTTTATTTCTTCATCACCTTTATACAACAAAATAAACACTTTGAATGGGAATATGACTTTGTGATGTTACTCTCAGGGTACATTCTGCTCCAGAGCTTAAATTTGTAATATTCAAATATTTCTGCAAGCCCATCACTTGATTGTAATGAGAGAGAAGATAATTCTGAATTAGAAAGAAGGAACAGAAAACACTGTGTTTTGTTGAGGTTTGTTAGGGAGGCAGTGGTGTTTTGGTTTGGGGGGGTTGTGGTTTGTTGTTTTGTTTTTTTTTTTTTTTGTCAGGGTGAAAGGGAGAGAGGAAAATAAATATTTAAACTCTTGCATAAGTACATTACTGGAAAGCAAAGATTTAAGAACACTTAAAACATGAGGACACGTATTGAATATGACTTTTATTCTAGTTCACTTGTTTAAAAATGTCACATCTATCACAGAAAAAAACAACAGTACATATGAGTTCCTGGAGAAACAAGAATTCAAAGGGCTTCCTTGTCATAACAATCCCATGCAGCGCTACAGGCTGGGGTCAGAGAGGCTGGAGAGCTCCCAAACAGTGAAGGACCTGATTGACAGTCAGCTGAACATGAGCCAGCAGTGTGCCCAGGTGGCCAAGAAGGCCAATGGCATCCTGGCCTGCATCAAGAACGGTGTGGCCAGCAGGAACAGGGAAGTCATTGTGCCCCTGGACTCAGCACTGATTAGGCCACACCTTGAGTACTGTGTCCAGTTCTGGGCCCCTCAATTTAGGAAGGTCATTGAGACTCTTGAACGTGTCCAAAGAAGGGCAACAAGGCTGGTGAGAGGCCTCAAACACAAGCCCTAAGAGGAGAGGCTGAAGGAGCTGTTGTTTAGCCTGGAGAAGAGGAGACTCAGGGGAGACCTTATTACTGTCTACAACTACCTGAAGGGTGGTCGTAGCCAGGACAGGGTTGGTCTCTTCTCCCAGGTAACCAGCACCAGAACAAGAGGACACAGTCTCAAGCTGTGCCAGGGGAAGTTTAAGCTGGAGGTGAGGGGAAAGTTTTTCACAGAGTTGTTAGCCATTGGAATGTGCTGCCCAGGGAGGTGGTGGAGTCACTGTCCCTGGAGGTGTTCAAGAAGGGATTGGACGGGGCACTTGGTGCCATGGTTTAATCATGAGGTCTGTGGTGACAGGTTGGACTTGATGATCTTTGAGGTCTCTTCCAACCTTGTTGATTCTACTACTCTATAAGAAAGGTGTGAGTAGGAAGGGCAGCAGGAACTGCAGGAATGGTGAATTTTGTGGTTTATTTTTATTATTATTGGTTTTCTCTGGCTTGGGAGGTAGTTATTTCAAAGATAGGATGGAAATCACACTGTTGGGACAAAGAAAAGAAACATGTTCAAGGAAGTTCTCAGAAAGGTTCTTCACCCAAATACCTTATTTAGGATTTTTTTAAGGGTATGAATGACCTGGAAGTTTTTGGGTTTTCACACCTAATACAAAGACAGGTGGGAAAAGAACATATCAAGCAGAAAGTCTGGAGTAGAAATACTTCAGAAAATTACTAAGCAGTTCTAGAAAGATGTTTGTTAAATATTTGTTCCAAACAGACAGGATCAAATTTGAATAAAGTTCTTACTAATACTGTCAGACCTACATACATAGAATCAAGGTTAAAATTGGTTTGCTAGACCACATGTTGACTGAAGACCAACAAAAATGGTGTGATGCAAATATTTGTTACGAAAGAGAACCATGAAAACCAATAATATCTTGGAATGCATGGCAAGGATGTAGTGAAAACTTAATACAAATCAAAAAAAGAAAAATTATCCTGAGTTAAGTGATGATGAGCAGGTCATGTTAAAGTTATGATTCAAACAGAAGTGAAGTCTATTATTAAGAATTTCTATATTAATATCAAAATTATTGAAAAATGGGTGGAATCAATTGTGGTGGAGTAGGAAGGCTCCCCACACACACACAAAAGAATTCCACAGCTAACTCAGCCGGAGAAGCAGATGAAAGCTGTATTTTACAAGCAGATATGGAATGCAATGAATATGTACAAAAACATACAATATTTACAATATATACAGAAATATACAGCAATGTATGTAATACAGGAAACCTTTCCCCAAACCCCCTGTGGCCAGGGGGTTCAGCCTGTCCCTCCCTTCTCCCTCCCTACCTCCCCTTTTTCCCAAAAGGGTTAGAGAGAAAGAGAAAGGAAGGTAATTAAAAGGGAAAACTTTGTTAAAGCTCAAAGCGAATGCAAAAGTTAGTTTTCTCTTATCTGGTTAGCAAGAATCGTTCCTGCGTAGCAAGCTGCTGCTTCAGAGAGAGAAACGAGCCAGCTCACAGTACAGGGGGAAGAAGAAGATGACTGACTGCCCCCCCCCGACTGAAAGACTAAGCCAGAACCTACAGCCGGGTTCCACCAATGAAATTGGATTAGCATATCTCTTGTTTTCATTTATATACCAAAACATTCAGCCAGAGTGTTCAGAAAGTGTCCTTCTCTTAAAGGCACAGCCTAAGCCAGTACAGCCGGAAAGTTGGATTTATAAAGTTTGAAAGCCTATCTGAAAAGGAAGTTGGAAACTACTTTAAATCACAAGTGAAAAACCAATATGCACACTACAAGTAAAAGAGAGGAAAAGACCCAAGTCCACCCTAAACTAATCACCTCATGCTGAAAATTGTGTAGGATCAATCAAGGAGCAAATAAACTTCTGTGTGATGTTTCACTGCAGTTGTTGAAATGTGAGCAAAAGTTATATTGCTCAGATTAGAAAGCCATTTACCCATTTCTGACCTTGATTTTATCGGAGCATAAAAGGTTTGGAGTCCCAGCTGGTAAACTGGGAGTGTAGGAGAAGCAGCAAGAATAGACTGAGTGAATAGAAAGCCATTTCTTGAAGGTCAGAATATGTAGGAGAAAAGTGAGATTTGCCAACTCTCAAGCTGAGTTGGACCTTGCAAAGAAAATTAAAACAAACAGTAAAATATTTTTAGCCACAAAACCAGAAACAGAACAAAGAAAGAGGAAATGGTGTGGTAATTCAGCAAGTATAGGGGCAAAGATTAAAGCTGATTCAGACACCACCAAAAAAACCTTTTGACACATATTTCAGTAAATACAGTGATGTAGTACATGGAGGCAAAGTCAAAGGGCTTATGGGAATAAGAGTATAGAAATTGAAATATCCATAACTGAGGAGGAAGTAACATTGAAAGATCTTAATTCACTAAGGTCAGTGAGCAAATAATCTCCAGTACTGAAGTCTGACTCATGTAAGCACAAATCCAGAATCAAAGTCTTTAATGCATTTACCAAGATGGAGTCACATGCTAAAGAGTAATACACTTAGCAGGTTTTCAAGGTAAACATTTCAATGCCTGAAGTGTAAAAATTGAGTTCAAGAACTTCAAGAACTGAAAAACATTCAGCACAAGATACTGAAAATAAAAGCACTCAGAAATCAGTGAGTACTTTATATGGTATCTTACGTGAAGATCTGAGAAAAGGCACATCACAAATACTACCAGAAACTGTCAAAACTCAAGCGAAATATACTCATGCAGAAGCCTTCAGTCAGAAGACTCATGTTCAGTTGGAGACAGTTTGGTAGGATATGGAATACACAGAAAACAAAACATTCTAGAGGACTCATAATTGTCCAGTCAGCACAAGTCTGAAGCTCTTAAGCAAAGTCTATTACCCCTGTGAATCCCCAGTCATGCTTGGAACAACCACTGTATTACTTGTGATGGCAAGACACATCTGAATAGTGATGATTCATCAGAGATCAGGTGGACTAACAGTGGTTTTCTGATGCAAATACTGCACTTGTATGGATGAAGACTGAAGATGGTCATAAAACTTACTGTTGTGCTACAGTAATTGCAGAACATCCATACAGATTTGTCAGTACATACACATATTTCTACATTCCTGTCTCGAATGCAAAGTAATGTAATTTTATATAACCAGGTATTTGACTTTAGGAGTAAATCAAGCTGCAGTGCAACTGACATGGGACAACAGTGCACACGTATTTTTCTATGCACAGCTATAAATTGTTAGACTATTGTTGATGCCTCATACAAATTTCAGAGAAATTTAGGCAGTCATTTAATCCATCTTGTGATTCCTTTATTGCACTGCAAGATGAAGTTTAGTCTTAATCAATCCAAAATCCAATCTTTTCTTTCAAAGCTGTCCAAGAAGTTCCACACGCCAGTTCAGAGGACAGTCTCATTAGTGGCTTGAAGAATTTCAAGTATTACTATGTGTAGTGGTGTGATGCTTTAGCCCCCCCACACACTAACAATAAAGCACAACTAAACTCAGTCGGAGAATTGAATGGAAAGCTGTATTTTACAAGCAAAACTACACTCTGTAATGGAATGCAATGAACATGTACAAAATATACAGTATTTACAATATCATACAAGAATTTACAGGAAAGAACACAAACACCGATCCTCCTGAGGTGAATCCCCCCTCGGGTTCCCCCCAAAACTCCTCTCCCCCTCCTCCCATTTCCCCTAGTAGTTAATTAGGTGAAAAAGGAGAATGAGAGAAAAAAGGATATTAAGGGAAATTCGTTAGCTTAAAGCAGTTGTTAAGAAAGTTAGTTATTCTTATCTTATCAGTTTGCAGTTCAGGGTTGACATGCATACAGTCTGGCCAAGAATGAAAGTCAGAACAGACTGAAGCTGAAGTGAGTGAGGGAAAGAATGTTAGAAATATTTGCTATGGTACATCTCATATCTGACCAATGAAATTCATTTAGGATTAATCTTTGTTTTCCTTTTTACACTTAAACATTCAGCTAGAGAATTCAGTAGCTGTCCTTTTCTTAAAGGCACAGCCTAACCTGTCACACAATGACAAGGGTCAAAGTCCTGCATGTCTAGTCGCACTTCAGAAGAATCAACTGGAATAACCTGTTGGACTTTCCATTTAAAAATTGTACACTTTTACTTTAAGGTATGGGAGCAAATAGAAAACTTTATTTTTCCAAAGATGATCTTGATCCTTTCAGTAGAAACACTGAAAAAAAAAAATAAATAACAAATAAAAACCATCTGTTTGGCTGAGAGGAATAAAAAGCTTTCCCCAGTGACAAATTTAAAGTGAAGAGGAAATTGCCTCCAAAGCATTAGGATAGAGAAAGCCAACTTGATTGTATCTGAACCTATATAAAATAGTTTAAGCATCAAAGGAGAGGAAAAAGGAACATCTCTAACAACCAAGGGGTCATGGAAACTATCCAAAAGGAGCAAGAGAGGAAACAAAAAAAAGATAATAAATATAATGTCATTGTTAAATAACTAACTTTCTGCTTTCTTTTAAAGTACTATGTTATTCATATATCTGTTCTGTTGAATTTAGACACCTTATTTTCAAGATACAAATAAATAGGTAGATAGACAGATAAAAGTCACACATCTTGTGGTGCCATCTTTAGGGTTCTTACATGACTAATTTCAAGCAAGACAATTTTTATAATCAATATAAGTAAAATGCATGGCCATGGCATATCTGCTCTGCAGAGATCTAGGCTTAAATAGGGTCCATATACACTTTCTGTACTGCTTTGGAGCCAGGGACCATTCCCCAATGTGGATATATTAACCAGTGTAGAAATAGTTTGTGTTTTTCTTATGCAGATGCAGAGAGAGAAAATTGGAATATTGAGCAAAGAGATCTAAGCAGAATCAATAAGTGTCCATTTGGACAAGGGCAAAGATCTTTATAATTCCTGACTGCAGCACATATATTTATTTTGCAGATCATTAAAGAACAAGGAGGCTGGCCCATTTAATCAACATATCACATCCTGGTCTTAGGAAATTTTATGGTCTTTTTGGAAAGGTTTACACTTGTTATAGAATAATAGAATTGTCAGGGTTGGAAGGGACTTCAAGGATCATCTAGTTCCAACCCTCCTGCCATGGTCAAGGAAACCTCACACAAGATGACATTGTGCAGAGCCACATTCAGCCTGGTTTTAAAAACCTCCAGGGATGAGGCTTCTACCACTTCCCTGGGCAACCTGTTCCAGTGTCTCACCACCCTCATGAAGAAGAATTTCTTCCTAACATCCAATCTGAATCTACCTATTTCTACTTTTGTTCCATTCCCCCTAGTCCTATCATCACCTGACACCCTATAAAGTCCCTCACTAGCTTTCTTGTAGGCCCCCTTCAGATACTGGAAGGCCACAATAAGGTCGCCTCGGAGCTTTCTCTCCTCCAGACTGAATACTCCCAACTTTCTCAGTATGTCTTCAAAGAAGAGGTGCTCCAGCCTTCTGATGATCCTCGTGGCCCTTCTCTGGACACATGCCAGCATGTCCAGGTCCTTCCTGTAATAGGGGCTCCAGAACTGGATGCAGTACTCCAGGTACTCTACTCAGAGTGGAGTAGAAGGGGAGAATCACCTCCCTTGACCTGCTGGATATGCTTCTCTTGATGCAGCCCAGGATGTGATTGGCTTTCTGGGCTGCAAGTGCTCACTGCTGGCTCATATTGAGCTTCTTAACCACCAGCACCCCCAAGTCCTTTTCTTCAGGGCTGCTCTCAAGCCAGTTGCTGCCTAGCCTATATCGGTGCTTGGGATTGCCCTAACCCAGATGCAGGACCTTGCACTTGGACTTGTTGAACCTCATGAGGTTGTCATGGGCCCACCTCTCTAGCCTGTCAAGGTCCCTCTGGATGGCATCCCTTTCCTGACAAATTGGTGGGAACATGTGGTACACGTCTGTTGTACCACACAGCTTGATGTCATCAGCAAACCTGCTGAGGGTGCACTCAATGCCACTGTCCATGTTGCCAACAGAGATGTTGAACAAGACTGGTCCCAGTACTGATCCCTTATGGACTCCACTTGTCACTGGCCTCCACTTGGACATGGACCCATTGACAGCCACCCTTTGGGCTGTCAAGTCAGTTTTTTATCCACTGAATGGTCCATGCATCAAACTCATACTGCACCAGCTTGGAGATCAGGGTGTTTCATGTCTCTTTGTGATACTCCTTCCCCAACCCATATAATTGCTTTATTCAGTTTTCTAATTTAAGCTGAATCAAAGGCAGGATTCAGAGAAGATCTAATCTTCCCTAGTCTCAAATTGTATGATTTCCAGTAAAACTCTTTATCTGAATCCTGAGTTTGGGGCTTTTTTGCTACTTTCCCTCCCTTCTGTGAGGGAAGAGAGAGGGGCTTGTGAGAACAGGTGGTATTAACCCAGTACATCCACATTATCCAAAGCATTCAAATGAGGCAGATTAATATGACACAGAAATGTCAAAATTCTCCATCAGTATAACTACATTCAGTACACCTGCTGAGCAAATTCAGTGAATTTTATTTAGCTTACTCAATTTGAGTTTCCATTTTCTGAAGATGTATTCTTGTCTAGACTTCACTGGTTATTTTATTTAATGCTCTGTTGACTAGATCTCTGGTGACTATAATGAACAGTTTAAATACAATGAAATATAGAGGCCTTAATTTGCAAGCTGTATCCCATCTGTAGAGAGGGGTCCAGTCATTTAAATGTAAGCATCCAGAGTGAAATTCATTTCCCTGAGTTCAGTCTTCAGGAAACATGGATTTCTATTGCTAGTTTTAATCCCAAGACACTTCAAATTACACTAGACATTTATGTTTAGGGACCTGGATCCTGTCTTCAGTTAATTTTAATTTGTATTCATTCTTTCTTATATGATTTGTGATGCTTCCAAGATTTATAATATAGTTTATATGAAAATGATAGGATTTTAACCACCTTATAATCTACCCCACAGCTTTAGTTTAACCACATTTTTGATGTAAATTTATAAAGTAATGTACAAGATACAAAGGTTGGGACTCTCACCAAGCTTAGATCTAAAAATACAGTGAAGTTCCTCACTCTGTATCCTGTTTTCAAAATATGCATGCTTCAACTGACTGACAGCTGTTGTTTTTAGGATGAGATCAATCACTTCCTGAAATATTTTTCTCCACTGACTAAAGACTTCTACATCTTTCCACAGATCAGATGCAGACATTCACATCTGGCTTCATGACACCCTCCTGGCCTTGCTAGTCATTAAACACCTACTACTGACTTCTACAATTATCCAGCCTCAAGGAAGAGGAAAACAGTTTTTGAGATGTGGCTGTCCTTGTGTGAGGCCAGGAAGATCCCCTCTTTCCCCTGAGAGGGGCAAAAGAATGACACTCACACAAATAGATTGCAGAAGTGATGGAAAGTTTAAATGGAAAAACAATTATTGTTTTACAGAAACTACAAGCACAGTGACAAAAGAACCCCAAAGTATACAGAGTCCCTTCCAGCACACCCAAAACCCTACCAATGCTTCCCATCTCCCCACCTGAGGGTAGACCCAAAACCCTCGGGGCTCTTTCTTACACCCTTGCTGCTGGGCTAGTCTCAGGCTGGCCAGGTCTGAGACTGCCCCTCCACCTTTCTTCTCCTGGCATTAGTCCTATCCAGGCCTAAGAGGCCTTGAGATACTCCCCCACTGTAACCCAATAGGGAGCATCTCCCACGGGGCAGAGAGGGAAGAAAGAAGAAGAGAAAGGCTTTGCAGATGGATTTGTAGGGCGCAGGACATTATGGGTATGAAATATGCAGCTTCCTGTGTCCCACCTACTGGGCTGGACACTCGGGAGGTGTAACTTATGTGGCAGGAACAGGAGGGACCCAGCCTAAACTGCCACAGTGGTCAAGAACAAGCAGAAGGAAATGTTGATTTGATATACTGAAAAAAGAAAGAATATGAATGTTGATTTGACACATTGAAAATAAGAAAGAATATAAATTATTTTTAAAATAAAAACTAAAAATGAAACCATCACACTACAAAATCTACAAACAAAAAGCCTAAGCAACCTCAGAACCTCAGAAGAATCCCAAACCCTCTGGTAAGTCTTTCTCAATGCCCTAGAACAATGGCTGACAAAATCTACTCCTTGTCAGCTCCTCATATAAATTCAGTCCTTGTCCATTATTGAGCAAATAAAGAATTCAGAGCTCATTCTCTAAAAGCATTTCCTGCCCCTGGGGAAACAAATTTGTTTAAAATATCAGGCTTTTTTTTTTTTTTTTTTTTTTTAGTTAGCATACTTGTTACAAGATAGCCACATTTGAGTCATATTTTCTGACTAAATGGAATCTTGGATTAAACAGTTATCAAAAACATTTTCTCAAATATCTGATTTTGCCTGTAAATAGTCCTTTTTAGATATAAGAATTCACAATGTTCTTTAATGTTCTTGTACAACTCTAAATAGCATAGCATGGCATGGCATAGCATAGCATGGTATAGCATAGAATAGAATAGAATAGAATGGAATGGAATGGAATGGAATGGAATGGAATGGAATGGAATGGAATGGAATGGAATGGAATAGAATTAACCAAGTTGGAAAAGACCGTTGAGATCATCAAGTCCAACCTATCACCCAACACCATCTTATCAACTAAGACATGGCACCAAGTGCCTCATCTAGTCTCCTCCTAAACACCTCCAGTGACCTTTTATTTGTGAACAGCAAACCATACATTTCAGCTTCATAATTTCAAAAAGTACCACAATCACATACACAATCAAAAGAAAATTTGGAGGCCACCTTTGCAAACTGAAAGAATATTGCTTCCAATGTCCTGAGACCTCAGACCAGTGTCTTTCCAATTCCCCAAGTAACAGATATGTTTACTTACACATTTCAGCTCCAGTGTCTACAATTAATTTCAAGGCAAGGTGAATGCTCCTTTGCTATACCTTGAAACTTTATAGGAGGGAATGCTTGCTGAGCAACTCCCAACACTGAACTCATTAGTTCCAGTCATCAGTCAAAGAATCTGTCAAATGAGTTATTGTAATCTCATTTCTTACTTTCCAGTGTGTGCAATTTTCTGTACAGTCCACCCGTGCTACTACTGATAATAGGCTGATGTCTTAATTTTTCCTGAGGGAGGTTGTTTATTTCATTCCTGAAAGGAACATGAGAAGTAAACATAAATATGTAGTATAAATAGATTCAGATTTTAAATTTCTTAGCCAACAGATTCCATGGTGCTTACAAGAGATATTCTGATGTATCTCATCATCAGGATGAAAATTATTACACACAACTGAATGCACAGAAAAATGTGGGAGACTACACTGTGACTTTCTGGGCTGATGTTATACAGGAAGAATATAAAAAGGACCTTTTTTCAGTTACAGAAAAAATGAAGAAAAATTACAGCAAACTGAGAATAATGGAAGCTTTTAAATTAAACTTGTTTAAAGCAATGTCCTTTTTCAGTCTTGGAAGAAATTAGAACAGTAAATCTTTGCCTGTGGCAGATGGAACGTTACTCCTTGCTAACAGCCTCTGCTCTGCCTTCAAAAAAACTATCTACAGTAATATCTGTTAATGTCATCCGGAAAGCTTTTTCTATCATAATCATATCAAGGTAGGATGCAAGTACATTTAAATCATTACATAAATTACTGTTATCTTGCTGACTGTACTGGGAGTTTCAGCCTTAGAGATAAATTGTGGGACAGATGTCTCACCTTTTCTACTGCATTAGCACATCAAATATCCTCAAGAGCAAATATTTCTGAAAGCTTCAAAATGGTAGATTAGTTTTCAATAATGTAGCAAGCATTGTGCTAGATTGATGCATTGTATTTGATTCAAAAGAATTGATTTTTAAAATGCCCTTTGCATGACTGAAATCATTAAAGGAATTGTAACCTCTGTCTTCAGACATCTATAGAAAAACACCATTTCAAAAAATCAATCACAGTTAATAACTCTATTAACAAATATTACCCTTTTAATTATTCCTGGACTCCTCATAATTATATTATAATTGTATTCAATAGTTTTGTTCTTTGAAATGAATAATGCTTGGATTAGGCATCAGTGCTTCATTATTTCATTATGTTATGTGCCTGAATAAAGCTAACTCTCACTAAAGCTTCAAATATGATCTATTTAACCACCTATAAATAAGTAAATAAATATTCTTCCATGTGCTACACATTAGAGTGTATAAGAATTCTCATGTCTGCAAAGAAAATTTCACTCCTACTAGAATTTTCAGTATCAAATTTCTGATGATGCCCACAGTGCAATGATATGACATGAGGCATGGTTCCATAGGCCAGAAAAAACAAAGAAGCTGGTTGGAAAACATCTTTTTAGGAAAGACTTAAGATACCTGTATATCACTAACAGGCTAAATGAAATCTTTTAATCTATTCATTCCTGAAATAAGCGAGTTACCTTTAAAAACTGCATTCAAAACCTGTTGCAGTTCAGATCATTTTCAGTCAGCATGGAGTAAAATCAAAGTCCAGGGAAAAATATAACCACAGTTACAAATTGAAACAGTCATTAATATATTCCCTTATAATCTGATGTTATTCCTTTATTCGTGTTAGCTAATTTGGAATGAGACTCTGAGGTTGCTTAATGCCCCTGTGTGAGCCAAAAGTGGCAACTTGGATCATAGACTCAGCCACAGGCTTTACTCCTGAAGTCATTCACAGAAGGGACAAACTGAGCTTCCAGCCAAGGGAAACTGAGTATCTGAAAAATAAGAAGCCTAAAGTATATTTGCTGTTTCCCTGCAAGTATATTAATATCAGTTTTTGCACCACAACATGTTCTTTGGCTAAAATCATCTTAGCTCCCAAACAGCACAGCAGGCATCAGTGGGTCAAGACTGACTGCAACAAAAATGTGGGGTATGCTGCCATTGTGGATATTATGGTATAAGACTGGTTTAAATTTGCTATAATCAAATGAAGAAAAGATCTTGTATGAAGTTGCACTGTTGTCATCAAACACAAAATACTTGTCTTCAAAGGAATTGTCTTTCCTGTCTCAAAAATTCCTGTTTGTTGTTCTCTCTCTTCATGAGAGGTTTTACTGAAATTATGCCAATAATCAGCTTCTTCCATGATTAGATCCTTCTCTCTGATTTCAACAGACACATGCAGAAGCCATTGCAAGGGGTGTGATCAGGCAAACAGATGGAAGTACCTGTATAAATAGACACAACTCTGCCTCTTAAGCACTCATGATCCCATTATGCTCCTGTGGGTCTCCTGTTGTGGAGACTCTGTAGACACGGTTTCCTATTTGTCTCCTGCTGTGTGATCTCTAAATGTAAGCCACTCTGAAGTAGTGAGGTGCTAGGAGATAACTGGGATACTGGCACAGCTTGAGTTCCAGAGCCAGTGTTCTGTGTATATGATGGTTTGCTTTGATAGATACATAATTTTATTTTAAGAGGGAGAATTATAAACACTGATGATGCTGTGAAACTGGCACATGAAAAGACCTGTATGTTTTGTTCCAGCATTAACTTTTTTTTTTTGCTGTGTAGCTACTACCAATTAAAGAGCTCTTCTAAATGGTTGGGGAAAAATAAAGGACAGTAAATTGTAGTCTGTTAATCATAAATGTAGTTTAGAATTAATTTATGATTCAGATAACTCCCAGATATCACAGATAACACCACCAAATCCTTTTCCACAGGACTGCCCTCTATCACCTCAGCCCCTAGTCTGTACTGATAGCAAGGATTGTTCCAGCCCAGGTGCAGAACCCCGAGCTTGCTCTTGTTGAACTTCATGAGGTTCAGCAGGGCCCACCTCTCCAGCTTGTCCATGTCCCTCTGGATGACATCCCATCCCTCTGGTGTATCAACAGCTGTGGTGAATGGTACTTATGTCCAGGATTGTGCCCCTAATACTGCCAGAATATGCTTCTGTGTGTTCGACTCAAATCCCCTTTTCCCCACTCCCTTCTGGAGTCGCCCGGCAGGGGTGGGGGGCAGGTCTTGGTGCAACTGAGTCCAGGTAAACAACCTGCCTGGGCATGTTTGCACCTCTGTGGTAAACAAAGGCTATGCGACATGCTCGTGTGTGCCCCGTTCACAGCGTATGCTTATGCTATATTTGGCAAAACATCATTTCATTGGTTAATTACTTTGTTTACAAAGGATGCTCATTGGACCAGTATTCGTTGGGGCAAATGTTTGTGGTGGTTTACGCTGGGGGTGGCCCCTGATGCCACCGCTCAGGCCACACCTGGGATTTCCCAAAGTGGGGCCCAGCCCAGTGGGTGGTCACAGGAAGCCAGGTATTTCATACCCATAATGCTCCCCTATAAAACGTCAGCGAGAGGTCCTCTCTTTCTCTTTCCTCCCTCACCGCTGCCTAGGTAAAATGGCGTGAGCTGCCTCTCATGGGCCTGCCCAGGCCCAAGGCTGGGTTGGGGGAAAGAAAGAGCCCGGGGGGTTTTGGGTTTTGGTGGGAGATGGGATGTTGTTATGAATATGCCCCAGGTGGGAGATGGGATGTTCTTTAGTCCGCAGAACGCGGCACGGATGTGCCGTAATGAGGATACAGGAAATGGCGCCGACCGCGTGGCTGCGTCGCGTGGCTGCTGCCTCTTCCAGAATACGGAGGTTCCCCGCTCGGGGTGGGGGGAGGCACTGTGGCAGTTCGCCAACGGTGGTTCACACGGGGTACTGCCCACGGCACTGCACGCAGTGGGGTGCAGGTGGCAAAGTACTATGAAGCCTCTTGGAGTGCTGGCTTTAGTCCCGGGCAAGGTGAACCACAACAACGCTGGTGTGCACACAGATACAGGCTCAACACCAATGTGTGGAGGAGGGGAGAGGGTCGTTTGCCAAACGACCCTATTTACCATTTGCCCCAATGAATACTGGTCCAATGAGCATCTGTTGCTAGCACAAAGATTAACCAATGAACTGGCCTCTACCAAATATGGTGTAAGCTTATGCTATACACAGGAAAACAAACATATAGCCTGACCCTTGTGTACCACAGGGGTGAGACCGGGTATGCTCTGGGATATCTCTCTCTTTTGTCATGGTGCTTGTGGTTTTCTGTAAAACTTTCACTGTTTTTCCATTTAAACTTTCCACCATTTTTTGCAATCCACTTTGTCTGAGTCTTTCTTTTGCCTGTGGTGGGAAAATTGGTCTCTCAACCCACTACAATGTTAAATAGGGGTTGTTTGTGCCCCATGTGCCCCGTGCTTGCACTCATGCCTGTGCATGTTCCTGTGCCGCTATGGTGTCTGCCTTGCCCAAGACTCCCACCAGTGCTCCAGCAAGCCTCACTGCACATTACCACCATTGCCTGGCTACAAGCTGTGCCACACTGCGTGCTGACCCCCTGGACCGTACCCCATATCCCACAGACGGGGTCAACTGCTGTATGACCCATTGCCATCAGAGGAAACCATTGTAGCCCATGTGTACCACCGGTCCTGAACCACTACAGCCCCCAGAGCAGGGAACCAGGCAATGCGCTTTGTGGACCAAGTTGTGAAAGCCTCTGAAGTTTCCCCTGGGAGGCTCCTGGACCCTTGTACTCTGGGACAAGCAGCAACCATGCAGCACAGTGCCATGTGGTTGGCACCATTTTCTATTTCCTTATTACAGCATATCTGTGTCACATGTTCTGGACTATAAACACATTATCAAGGAAAAATTCTGCAGTTTTCATTTTGTGAGTAAGCCAAGCATTTTCTTTATAGAATTTTGGTTAAGGAAGTGCCAAACCGTTCCGGGTTGTGGGCTTGCTGGTCACCAGCAAACCCCTCCCCCACTGCTTTCCAAATTAGTTTTGATTCTAAATTCTATAAATCATTTGATTTGTTTGAAGTGCCCATGCATAGACATTCTGTGGAGGTAGTTCCACCAACTGAATACTGGTACCTGTACACAGTGACTGTAAATAACTGATTGCATAGTTTGTACATAAATAAACTACTAATATATATTCATTAATATCTTTGCCGCTCATTCCTGAGGGGCACATTTACAACAACAGCACTGGAGCACGTGCCCTATGAGGAGAGGCTGAGAGACCTGGGGCTTTTTAGTCTGGAGAGGAGAAGACTGAGAGAGGATTCAATAAATGTATATCAATAAATGTATATGAATATCTGAGGGCTGAGTGTCAATTGGGTGGGAACAGGCTCTTCTCTGTTGCACCCTGTGATAGGACAAGGGGCAGTGGTTATAAACTACAGCACAGGAGGTTCCATCTCAATATGGGGAGGAACTTCTGTACTGTGAGGGCCACGGAGCACTAGAACAGGCTCCCCAGAGAGGCTGTGGAGTCTCCTTCTCTGGAAACTTTCAGACCCGTCTGTACTCACTCATCCAGAGGTCCCTTCAAACCCCTAACATCCCTTGTTCCTGTGATCTTATCAGCAGATAAGTGGCAACAATAGGATAGAATTGGATGACCAGTAGATATCACCTTGTGTACAGCTCAGTGGCTTCAGAGCTAGGCAAGGCATACTTGACCTTTTTTAAGATATGCATATTTTTAATACTGTAGTGACTGTAATAGTATGTGGAAGATGAGAATATCTAATTCCTTGAAGTTATCTAATCTTTGATTGTTTTTGTGCAAGCAGAGTAATAAGGAAAGAATTATATGATAAACAAGAGACACGAAACCTGGTAAACAAGGGATAAGGGCAACAATGGCAAAGACTGGAAGTCTCCAGATATTAACTAATGAGTTCTTAGGAAAGTTTAGGCACAGCTTTGGAGAATGTCAGTCTAGACTTTGTGATTGGTAAGATGGGGAAACAAAGGGAAAATAAAGGGTTTCTGATATTTTGGTGGGAGGCTGGGGGATGGCTCAAAGTTTCAGAAGGAATGTTTAGGGGAGGGAAAGCAGGGACAAGCAAGGAAGGCATAGACAGAAATGGGATTGATCATGTAAAACAGAGTCAATTAGTACACTTGTCTGAGTACTGCACCTGATCTGTCCTGTCTTATTATTAAACCTTTTCTTTAATGCTTCATCTCACTCTCTGTCTCATGTGTGTGAGTACTGCAGGGACTGATGAAACCAGCATGAGTGCACTGGGTGACACCTCATGGAGTCAGACTAGAGGTGTGGAGGAACCCTGGCCTGTGGTGTCACCTATTGGAGCTAGAGAGGTCTCAGCTGGAGGAGCCAGTGGGAGTTTTTAGCATCCAGTCCCTGGGGTAGGAGCAATGTGTGTTCTCAAAAGCAAATATTGAAGAACTGGAGTGAGTGAAGTGAGTGAGGGTCTTCATGATGGCAGCTGGAGCAGGACCACAAATCACTGCCTGTATGCCTGATGCAGCTGTGAGTGTCTGTATCTTCCCCAAACTGAGTGTATGGCAGATGCATGCGTGTATTCACTGCCAGACTCCAAGATGGACCAGACAGTGAGTGCCAGGTTGGCAGAAGAGCTGGGGAATCTGTAAATTTGTGTGTGCTTGTGAAGCTGGAGAATGTGGTGTGTGCACTGCGCTAGTGACTTTCTGCCTCTACCAGCCAAAGAGGAGGAGGGGATGGTGTGGGTGACCATGTCTCTGTGTGTCTCTGGGGTATTGCTCAGCTTCTCTACTGCCCTGTGTCTCCAAAGCGAGCTCCAACAGCCAAGGATAAAAATCCCATGCTGGAGCTGCTGGAGGCAGTGAATGCTTATAACATCCCTTAATAGAAACAATCAGTTAATTAACTCAGATTTCTCCACCAACGCTAAAGATAGCTGCAATTAGATCAGTGAATAGAACTCAGACAAATGTATCTTTTTTATTTTTTTCCCCATATCTGCTAATTATGACACATTTAATAAAGGGAAGTGTAAAGTCCTGCACCTGGGGGGAAAACCCCATGCACCACTACAGGCTAGGGGTCCATAGGCTGTAAAGCAGCTTTGTAGAAAATGTCCTGGGGCTCCCCGGTAAACACCAGACTGATGTGAGCCTGCAGTGTGTCTTTGTGACATGGAAAGCCGAAAGTGTCCTGACCAGTGTTAGGAGAATTTTTGTCATCAGGTAGAGAAAGGTGTAAAGTACTAAAGTACTCTATCCAGTTCTGGACTCCCAAGCACAGGAGACATGGATATACTGGAGAGAGTCCAAAGAAACACCACAAAGATGAAACACCTGAAGCATCTATCATATGAAAGAGGCTGAAGGAGCTAGGATTGTTCAGACTGGAAAAGAGAAGGCTTGTGGGGATTTATCAAAATAGACTCATAGAATTATAGAATTGTTTCAGTTGGAAAAGTCTTCCAAGATCATTGAGTCCAACCACCAAGATACCACCACAATGGCCATTGAACCATGCCCTGAAGTGCCATTTCTACAGTTCTTTTTAACACCTCCAGGGACAATGACTCTATCGTCTCCCTGGGCAAGCTATTCCAATGTCTGACCACTCTTGCAGTAATTTTTTTTTCCCTAATATTCAATCTAAACCGATAAAGTCTCCCTCAGCCTCCTCTCCACTAGACTAAACCATCCCAGTTCCCTCAGACACATGTCATAAGACTGATTTTTCCAGGCCCTTTACCAGCTTTGTTGTCCTTTTCTGAACACACCCCAGCAGCTCAATGTCCTTCTTGTAGTGAAGAGCCAAAAACTGAACACAGTACTTGAGGTGCAGCCTTGCCAAGTGCTGAGCACAGGAGGGCACAATCACTTCCCTAGTCGTGCTGGCCACTCTATTCCTGAAACATGCCTAGATGCAGTTTGTCTTCTTGGCCACCTGAGCACACTGCTGGCTTATGTTCAGCCAGATGTCAACCAGTACACCCAGGTCCTTTTCTGATGGGCAGCTGTCCAGCCACTCTTCCCAAAGCCTGTAGTGTTGTATGGGGATGTTGTGACCTGAGTGCTGCACGCAGTCATTTGGCCTTTCTGAACCTTATACAACTCACCTTGGCTCATCCAGCCAGCCTGTCTAGATCCCTCTGCAGGACCTTCCTACCTTCAAGCAGATCAACACACCCACACAACTTGGTGTCATGTGCAAACTTAGTGAAGATGCACTCAATCCCCTCATCCAGATCATTGATAAAAATATTAAACAAGACCAGCCCCAAAACTGAGTTCTGGGGAACACCACTTTTGACAGGCTGAAAACTGGATTTAATTCATTTCACCACCACTCTTTGGGCTGGGGCAGCCAGCCAGGATTTTACCCAGTGAAGCATCTACAGTTCCAAGCCATGAGTAGTCTATATGAATAAATACCAAGTGGGTGTGATTAAATAAGACAGAGCCATGTTCATTTCAGTGATAACCAGTGATCTGAAAAGGCAGCAGGCACAAACTGAAAGACAGGAGATTTTATGTAAATAGAAGATAATTACTTTTTTATGGTAGAATTGAACACCTGCACATATTGCCCAGTGAGGTTGTAGAATCACCACCTTCAGAGATAATTAAAACCCAACTGGACTCAGTCCTGAGCAACCTGCTCTAACTGACCCTGATATAAGCAGGTGCATTGAGGTAGATGTTATACAGTGGTCCTTTCCAACCACAATACTTCTCACCTTGAGTACTGTGTCCAGTTCTGTGTCCAGTTCTGGACCCCTCAATTTAAGAAGGACATTGAGACTCTTGAGCATGTCCAGAGAAGGGCAACAAGGCTAGGGAGAGGCCTTGAGCATATGCCCTACAAGGAGGGGCTGAGGGACCTGAGATTGTTTAGCCTGGAGAAGAGAAGGCTCAGGGGAGACCTTATTGCTGTCTACAACTACCTGAAGGGAGGTTATAGCCAGGAGGGGTTGGTCTCTTCTCCCAGGCAACCAGCACCAGAACAAGAGCACAGCGTCTCAAGCTGCACCAGGGGACATTTAGGCTCAAGGTGAGGAGAAAGTTCTTCACAGAGAGAGTTGTTAGCCGTTGAAATGGGCTGCCCAGGGAGGTGGTGGAGTCACCATCCCTGGAGGTGTTCAAGAGAGGATTGGACATGGCACTTGGTGCCATAGTTTAGTAGTCATGAGGTGTTGGGTGACAGGTTGGACTTGATGATCTTTGAAGTCTCTTCCAACGTTATTGATTCTATTCTATGATTCTATAACTTTTTGATTTTGTGATTTCCTGCACCATGCACAGTGGTCATTGGTAGCCTCCCACAACAGGACAAATATTGAATTGTGATGGTAGCCAGTAGGTCAATTTCCTAACTTTCAAAAGTCTAGGTTGAATGTTTCACTTTCTCACTGGTTCAAGATTGAATGCAGTTAGACTCAAGAATTAGGCATGGCCTGAGCCCACTCAGCAACCTTAATTTCCTTCCATTCTGGCAATACCCTTCCTTTTTGAGAAGTGTGTGGAGGAAGCTGTGGAAGAAGGAGCAGTTCCTGTTTACAATGCCTTTTAAAATATGCAAAAAAATAAAATGGACTATTAATGGTTTAGTGTTTTTTTGGCTAGCTCATTAGCTTCATGTAATGTGCAACAGATATTTTGCCAAAAAGCATTTTATGAGTTTTACAAACAGTTTCTTCCTTCCAAATGCAGAATTTAACAGTGCTGCAATGTTTTATAACCTCCACTCTATTCATACAGCTTGTCTTTAGTGTAGAAACAGAAGCCTTAATGATTTTGCCTGCTTCTAGCACCTTCTATGAATTCAGAAGTGATGTTTCAGTGGTTTTGCACTAAAAGTCAGCATTTCCTAATGAACAACAGGTTCATATAGTTTGAAATAATGATGAGTGAATTCCATGCACACCCTTACTATCAACAGATCATTAAGAAACTAGTTAATTTTGTGTGAAAACAGACCTGCTTCAGTTCTGTTGGACTGTCTGGCAAGTCAAGTGGTTTAAGTAACCAGGATAACCCCCTCAATTTGACTCCAAAAATATATTATTTTTTGCTTCAAAATATTTCTGTCATTCACAGAATAAGATGTGCACTCTGCTTCAACAGCATTTGAGACTTAATAAAAACAACTGCTGACCAGAAATTAAATTATGCAATAAACATTGCTCAGAGAATAACTGTGCCAAACCCATTAAAATAGATTATGAAAGGAAGTAATTTAAATGTGTAGTTGATTTACAAGCGGAAAAATGTCTTCACATTGACAGAATTTCTGGCAATTCAACTTTTTTTTTGGCAGGCCTTCAACTTTTCATTACACAGAGGAAGGAAGAGCTATCTTTTTCAGATATGTGTGGTTACTACATTTATATACCCTGGGCTAAGACCCTGTTTGCACTGCTCTGGCAACACAATATTCATCAAAATTGGCTTAAAGAGGCAGTTAAATGTTCTGTCCAAAAGGGAAGATCTTCATAGACCAGCTTAACTTTAAATCTTTAGGCCAAATCTGTGTTTTGCAAACAGCTTCTTCTTTCTTAATAGATATTTTGTAATACCACACTGTGATACTATGCACATTCCTGGTCACAGGAAACATCAGAGAGGTGACCACCAAACACTCTATTCAGGAAGTTATTACCAGACAAAATAGCCTTTGAGGAACCCTAACCAGCCAGTGTAAGCCTGAACAGCCTTCAGTCTACTCTGAACTGTAGAGTAACCCTTAGTTATCTCTATAAATAAGGCAGCAGAAAGCAACTTGGAATTAATTTGATTGTTCCTTTTCCTCAGATGTGCTCTGCAAGTTGTTGCCATATCTTTTTAAAAACAATTCATTGTCTGCTGTTGTCTACAGAAATTCTGTACAATTATTCTGATAGGTTTAGGAAGGGGGGGGTTTGGAGAAAAGAAAAAAAAAGCAACACATCATATCTTCAGCTTTTATTGCAGCTTTTTCTTTTTTTCTTTCAGCTTCATTTTCAGCTGTTTCTTGGAGAAGATTGTTAAAATGTGGCTTCAGAAAACAGTTAATGGTCAAAGTATCCAGCTTTGTCTACATAGTTCTTCAGTAGCCAGTGATTTTTCTTCAGGGCTTTAGCACAGGGGTCCATATTGCAGGTTTATTTGCTCAAAAATCTTAGAGCTAATCAACTTCAAAAATGCAAAGTTATTTGTTTAGTAGCAGCTCTGCCTTTCTGTTGTAAGATAATCATATATTGCAATTTAGTAAAATTTGGCTAAGAGCAATGGAATGTAGTTTGAAAAATCTACAAATTAGCATCCATTCATCTATTCTGAGTACCAGAATAACATATGTTGTAGTGTGATGGTTTAGCCCACTCACACCAACAATAAGATCATCTGAGCCCAGCCGGAGAAGAGAATGAAGCTGTATCTTACAAGCACTAATGGAATGCAATGAATATATACAAAATATGCAGTATTTACAATATTATACAGGAATTTACAAAAAGGAAACAATGCAGGAACCCTTCCTGGGAGGAGGATTCCACCTCAGGTTCCCTCTCAACCTCTCTCTCCCTCCCCTTTCCCTCTAGCTAATTAGAAGAAAAGAGAAGAGTAGAAAAAGGATATTATGAGAATTTCAGGTAGCTCAAAGCTTTGTTAAGAAGTTAGTTTTTTCTTATCTGAAGGTTCATTAGATAAGAGGCCTCCCTCTCTGTCCAAGGGCAACATGCATGCCAAGAGAAAGACAGAAGCTGGAGTGCCTGACAGAAAGGAATGTGAGAGATATTTGGTATGATACATCTCACATCTGATCAATTATATTCGTTTAGAATTAATCTTTGTTTTCCTTTTTACACCCAAACGTTCAGCTAGAGAATTTTGCAGCTATCTTTCCTTAAAGACACAGCCTAAACTGTCACAACATATAGCTGCATCCGAATGATATTGAGCCTGTGTTAACTAGTGCTGTTGAGAGATATGATCAATAGTTCAACTACATACCTGATAAATACCTTTCAGGATCTGAGCTTACACATCCATATGACATAGTGCAAAACTGATGATTTATGCCTGTTTACCATCAATTGTCTAGAAACTTCACTGTGCCCTGGAGACATGGCCAGAGTAAATGTTAGGGACAACCTATGACTTATATTTCTGCAAAAACATACTCAAAGATTTGAAGGCAATGAATAAATACAATTAAAACTGAGACCAGAATAAAGTAAAAAATTAAAAGACTTATGCATGCTCATAGACAGATTATGCAAACAGAATTTATAAAGCAGTTATAATAAACAGTTGAAAATAATTAAATTAACAATATGGAATTGTCAAACAATGTAGACACTTCTAAAATATTTTTATTTAGAAAAATTCCTGTCTACACAAAACCACTGTTACCTCAGGAAACAAACAAACAAACTAACACAAAAACACAATACAGAATCACAGAAGCATAGAATGGTTTGAGTTGAAAGGAACCTTAATGATCAGTTAGTTACAACCCCCATGCCATGGACAAGGACACTTTCTACTAGATCAGGTTGTTCAAAGACCAGAGAAGGGCCACGAGGATGATCAGAGGGCTGGAGCACCTCTCCTATGAGGACAGACTGAAGGAGTTGGGGCTGTTCAGTCTGGAGAAGAGAAGGCTCCCAGGTGACCTCATTGTGGCCTTCCAGTATCTGAAGGGGGCCTACAAGAAGGCTGGGGAGGGACTTCTCAGGCTATCAGGTAGTGACAGGACTAGGGGGAATGGAATGAAGCTGGAGGTGGGGAGATTCAGGCTGGACATGAGGAGGAAGTTCCTCACCATGAGAGTGGTGAAGCCCTGGAATGGGTTATCCAGGGAGATTGTTGGGGCCCCGTCCATGTCCCTGGAGGTGTTTAAGACCAGGCGGGATGAGGCTGTGGCCCCCCTGATCTAGTGTGAGGTGTCCCTGCCCATGGCAGGGGGGTTGGAACTAGATGATCCTTGTGGTCCCTTCCAACCCTGACTGATTCTATGATTCTATGACCCATCCTGGCCTTGAGGACTTTCAGGAAGGGGCATCCACAGCTTCTCTTTGCAGTCTGTTCCAGTGTCTCACAATCCTGACAGTAAAGAATTTATTCTTAATATCTAATCTAAATCTAACCTCTTATGGTTTGAAACCATTGTATCTCATCTTACCACTACACCCCCCTGTCTTTGCTGTAGACTCCCTTTATGTACTGAAAGGCTTCTCTCTCCCCAGATCCTTCTCTAGGGTAAACAACCTCAACTCTCTCAGCCCTCTGATTATCTTCATGGCCCAACTCTGGAACCTCCTGAGCAGGTTCATGTCTTTTTCATGCTGATGACCCCAGACCTGAAGACAGTACTCCATGTGAGATCTCACTAGAGCAAAGTAGGTTGGAAGAATCACCTTCCTTGACCTGCTGCCACACTTCTCTTGATGAATGCACATTGGCACCTCATAGAATCACAGAATCACAGAATGGTAGAGTTTGGAAGGGAGTTCTGGAAATCACCTAGACCAATCACCCTGCTCATGCAGGTACACCTGGATCAGATTGCACAGGAACACATCCAGATGGGTCTCCATAGAAGGAAACATCACAACTTCTCTGAGCAGCCTGTTATAATGCTCTGTCACCCTCAAAGTAAAGAAGATTATTCTTACACTCAAGTGAAATCTCCTATGTTCTACTTTGTGCCCATAGTCACTTTGTTGTCACTGAGCACTACTGGAAAGAACACAGCCTCATCCTCTTGACACCCAACCTTATTTCCACCCACCCTTATTTCTACCCAGATATTTATATGCATTGATAAGATCCCTTCTCAGTCTTCTCCAGGCTAAAGAGTCTCAGGTCTCTCAGCCTCTCTTTATAAGAGAGATGCTCCTGTCTTCTAATCATCCTGGTGGCCCTCCATCAGACTCCCTCCAGTAGTTTCCTCTCTCTCTTGAAATAGGGAGCCCAAAACTGGACACAATACTCCAGGTGCAGCCTCACCAGGGCAGAGGAGAGTGGGAAGAAAACCTCCCTCAACATGCTGACCACACTCTTCTTAATGCATCTCAGAATACTGTTGGTCTTCTTGGCCACAAAGACACATTGCTGCCTCATGATGAACCTGTCCACCAGCACTGTCAGATCCTTCTCCAGCAAGTCAAACCCTCCCCTGTACTGATTCACAGGACTCTACACTTCCCTTGGTTGAACTACAAGAGGTTCCCCTCTGCCCACTTCTCAGGTCTGTCCAGGTCTCGCTGGATGGCAGCAGAGCCCTCTGGCGTGCCAGTCACTCCTCCCAGTTTTGTATCACAGTATCACAGTATCACAGTATCACTAAGGTTGGAAGAGACCTCGAAGATCATCGAGTCCAACCTGTCACCACAGACCCCACGACTAGACCATGGCACCAAGTGCCATATCCAGTCCCCTCTTGAACACCTCCAATGATGGTGACTCCACCACCTCCCCAGGCAGCCCATTCCAATAGCAAATCACTCTCTCGGTGAAGAACTTTCTCCTCACCTCGAGCCTAAACTTCCCCTGGTGCAGCTTGAGACTGTGTCCCCTTGTTCTGGTGCTGGTTGCTAGAGAGAAGAGGCCAACCCCCACCTGGCTACAAGCACCTTTCAGGTAGTTGTAGAGAGCAATGAGGTCGCCCCCGAGCCTCCTCTTCTCCAGGCTAAACAACCCCAGCTCCTGGACACGTCAGCCTCTCCTCACAGGGCTTGTGCTCAAGGCCTGATCTGCCCAGCCTTGTTGCCCTTCTCTGGACACGTTCAAGTGTCTCGATGTCCTTCTTAAACTGAGGGGCCCAGAACTGGACAGAGGACTCAGACTGGTGTTCTGGTGCTGTTTGCTAACCAAAGCAGAGTACAGGGGCACAATGACCTCCCTGCTCCCCAGTTCCCTCAGCTGGCCACACCATTCCTAATGCAGGCCAGGATGCCGTTGGCCTCATGCTGGCTCATGTTCAGGCAGCTGTCGATCAGCACCCCCAGGTCCCTCTCTGTTTTGCCGCTCTCCAGCCACTCCGACCCCAGCCTGTAGCTCTGCATGGGGTTGTTGTGGCCAAAGTGCAGCACCCGGCACTTGGACTTGTTGAATGCCATCCCATTGGACTCTGCCCATCTGTCCAGCCGGTCGAGGTCCCTCTGCAAGGGATCATCACCAAACTAGCTGACAGTACACTGTTCCTTCATCCAGGTCATAGATGAGTATGTTGAACAAGACTGGACCCAGTGCAGACCCCTGGGGGATACCACTAGCCACATGTTTACAACTAGACCCTGCACCATTGATCTACAAATCTCGGTGCTCTGTCATCCTATTCTATTCACCCACTTCTCAATTCACCTCACTGCTCACTCATATAGTCTACACTTCCTGAAATTACCTACAATGATGTTGTGGGAGATAGTGTCAAACAACCTTTCTGAAGTTAAGATAAACAGAATCTACTGCTCTTCCCTCATCTACCCATTCAGTCACACCATCACAGAATGCTATCTGATTGGTCAAGCATGATTTCCTCTTCAACAATCCATGATGACCATTCCTAATAATATTTTGCTCCATGTGCTTAGAGATGACCTCCAGAACAACCTGTTCTATCCCCCTTCCAGAAGTGAAGGTGAGGTTGGCTGACCTGTAGCTTCCTGGGTTCTCCTTCTTACCCTTTTTGAAAACTGGAGTCACATTTTCTTTCCTCAACTCCTCAGATACCTCCCTTGTTCTCCATGACCTTTCAAAAATGATGGAGAGTGAGTTATCAATAACCTTAGCCAGCTACTTCAGCACTCTTGAGTTCATCTAACCAGAGCCCATGGATTTCTGGGTGTCCAGCTCATCTAGGTGATCTCTGACCCAGTCCTCCTTGACTAAGGGAGAGTCTTCCTCCAAATTTTCTCTTGCCTCTAGGAACCGAAGACCAGCCTTAGCAGCAAAGACTGAAGCAAAGAAGGCCCTCAATAACTCCACCTTCTTTGTATCTTCTGTCACCACGTCACCCACCTCATTCAGCATCAGACCTACATTTTGTCTGGTGTTCCTTTTCCTGCTAATGTGTTTGAAGAATCCCCTCTTGTTGCTTTTCACATCCTTTGTCAGATGTAATTCCAAGAGAGCTTTAGATTTCCTTACAGCATCCCTACATACTCTGACAACATTCCTAGAATCATCCCAAGTGGCCACATACCATGGACTTCCTTCTTCCCTTTGAGTTTTTCTAGAAGTAACATGATGGTGCAGGTCTCTTGCCTCCCCTGCTTGATTTCTTAAATTAGGATGCACTGATCTTGAGCTTGAAGGAGATGGTAGGGTTTTTCATCAGACAACACCCTCAAGTCTTCCTCAGTAGGGCTGCTCTCAATTCATTCATTGCCCAACCTGTATTTCTGCTTGGGATTTCCCTGATCCATATCTGTGACCTTGCACTTGACCTTGTTGAACCTCATGAGACTTGCATGGTCCCACCTCTCAAGCCTATTAAGGCCCCTCTAGATGGCATCCCATCTGGCCACTGTCTAAACCACACTACATAGCTTGGAGTCATTGGCAAACTTGCTGAGGGTGTGCTCACCCTCACTGTCCACATCACCAGCAAAGATGTTAAGTAGAACCATTCCCAATACTGACTCCTGGGGAATGTCACTTGTCTACCGATTTCCACTCAGATATTGAGCTATCAATGACAACTTTTAAAGTGCAACCATCCAGCTAATTCCTTAGCCATCAAGTCGTTCAAATACATGGTCAAATCCATGTTCTTTCCTTATATTTCCTGTTGAGATAAGAAATTACCTTTCTCTGTTTCACAAGAAAAAAATCAATTTAGAAAAATGTTATCTTTCCTACACTTATCTTAAGCACTGAAACTACCCAGAACAATTAAATTTCTTGTCCACTAAACAAAAAATCCTCACAATTTTTGTATATGCACTTTTTTACTCACATGTCGAAAGCCAAAAACATGCAGGGTTACACAATAATACAATAATACAATAATACAATACACCAGGTTGGAAGAGACCTTCAAGATCATCGCGTCCAACCCATCAAACAATCCAACCCACCCAACAACTAGACCATACAGCCAAGCACCCCATCAAGTCTTCTCCTGAACACCTCCAGTGAAGGTGACTCCACCACCTCCACGGGTAGCCGATTCCAATGGGCAATCACTCTCTCCGTGTAGAACTTCTTCCTAACATCCAGCCTAAACCTGCCCTGGCGCAGCCTGAGACTGTGTCCTCTTGTTCTGGTGCTGGATGCCTGGGAGAAGAGACCAACCTCTGCCTGGCTACAACCTCCCTTCAGGTAGTTGTAGAGAGCAATAAGGTCACCCCTCAGTCTCCTCTTCTCCAGGCTAAGCAACCCCAGCTCCCTCAGCCTTTCATATGTAGTTTTATGATTAAGTCTACTTGTAGCAGTTTGGGCTGGGTGCCCTCTGCTGTGTTTACTTCCTGTGTCCAGAAGTCCAGCCCAGAGGGGTGGACACAATACAATACAATACACCACTTTGGAAGAGACTTTCAAGATCACCGCGTCCAACCCATCAACCGATCCAACCCACCCAACATCTAAAACATGCAGCCAAGCACCTGTGGTGGAGTAGGAAGGTTCCCCCACACACACAAAAAAATTCCACAGCTAACTCAGCCAGAGAAGCAGATGAAAGCTATATTTTACAAGCAGATATGGAATGCAATGAATATGTACAAAACCATACAATATTTACAATATATACAGAAATATACAGCAATGTATGTAATACAGGAAACCTTTCCCCATCCCCCACCCTGCGGCCAGGGGGGTTCGGCCTGCCCCTCCCTTCTCCCTCCCTACCTCCCCTTTTTCCCAAAAGGGTTAGAGAGAGAGAGAAAGGAAGGTAATTAAAAGGGGAAAACTTTGTTACAGCTCAAAGCGAATGCAAAAGTTAGTTTTCTCTTATCTGGTTAGCAAGAATCGTAGAGAGAAACGAGCCAGCTCACAGCACAGGGGGAAGAAGAAGACGACTACTGACTCCCCCGACTGAAAGACTAAACAAAAATTTACAGCCGGGTTCCACCAATGAAATTGGATTAGCATATCATTGTTTTCATTCTAATATCAAAACATTCGGCTAGAGTGTTCAGAAAGTGTCTCTTTCTTAAAGGCACAGCCTAAACCGGTCACAGAACCCCATCAAGTCTCCTCCTGAACACCTCCAATGATGGTGACTCCACCACCTCCACGGGTAGCCGATTCCAATGGGTAATCACTCTCTCTGTATAGAACCTTTTCCTAAGATCCAGACTAAACCTGCCCTGGTGCAGCCTGAGACTGTGTCCTCTTGTTCTGGTACTGGCTGCCTGGGAGAAGAGACCAACCTCTGCCTGGCTACAACCTCCCTTCAGGTAGAGAGCAATAAGGTCACCCCTCAGTCTCCTCTTCTCCAGGCTAAGCAACCCCAGCTCCCTCAGCCTTTCCTCACAGGGCTTGTGTTCCAAACCCCTCACCAACTTTGTTGCCCTTCTCTGGACACGTTCCAGCAAGTCAACATCCTTCCTAAACTGAGGGGCCCAGAACTGGACACAGGATTCAAGGTGTGGCCTAACCAGTGCAGTGTACAGGGGCAGAATGACCTCCGTGTTCCTGCTGGCCAGTGCCCTCAGGTCCCTCTCTGCCTGGCCACTCTCCAGCCACTCTGACCCCAGCTTGTAGCACTGCATGGGGTTGTTGTGGCCAATGTGCAGAACCCGGCACTTGGATGTGTTCAATCTCATGCCGTTGGACTCTGCCCATCTGTCCAGCCTGTTGAGGTCCCTCTGCAAAGCCTCTCTGCCCTCCAGCAGATCAACTCCTGCCCCCAGCTTGGTGTCGTCCGCAAATTTACTGATGATGGACTCAATGCCCTCATCCAGATCATCAATAAAGATGTGGAAGAGCGTCGGGCCCAGGACTGATCCTTGGGGCACACCACTAGTGACTGGCCACCAGCTGGATGTGGCACCATTCACCACCACTCTCTGGGCTTGGCCCTCCAGCCAGTTCCTAACCCAACACAGTGTGATCCTGTCCAAGCCATGGGCTGATAGCTTGGCCAGGAGTTTGCTGTGGGGGATGGTGTCAAAGGCCTTGCTGAGGTCCAGGTAGACCACATCCACAGCCCCCACATCCACCAGGCAGGTCACCTGATCACAGAAGGAGATCAGGTTCGTCAGGCTTATCTTCCGTCACACTGGCACAGCCTGTTCCTGCACCTTCAAGAGTTCTTCCTTGAAGTAGGTCCAGCTCTCCTGGACCCCTTTATTTTTATGGGCTGTATCCCAAGGAACCTTCTGAGTTAGTTCCTTGAGTAACCTGAAGTCTGCTCTCCTGAAGTCCAGAGTGGAGGTCTTCTTGCTCCCCGTCTTAGCTTGGCTGAATACTGAAAACTCAATTATCTCGTGGTCACTGGTGCCTAAACACCCTCCGACCACCACATCACCCACCAGCCCTTCCCTGTTGGTGAAGAGGAGGTCAAGCATAGCCTCACCCCTGGTAGGTTCGCGCAGCACCTGGGATAAGAAGCTGTCCTCCATGCACTCTGAGAACCTCCTAGACTGCCTCCTCTCTGCTGTGTTGAGATCCCAGCAGATATCAGGCAGGTTGAAGTCACCCATGAGAGTGAGGTCAGGCAATCTTGAGACAGCCTTAAGCTGCCTATAGAATGCCTCATCTACATCTTCCTCCTGGTTGGGTGGTCTATAACAGACTCCAACCAGGATGTCTGCCCTGCTGGTCTTCCCTCTAATTCTCATCCACAAGCACTCAACCCGATCATCCCTGATCTCCATCTCAACGGCATCTAGTGCCTCCCTGATGTACAGGGAACTATGTAGTTCATACCATAGTTCTCTGCGTCACTATAAGATCCAGCACAGGGTCTGTCACTTCCTCTTTCTTCCCTCTCCGCCACCCAGTAACTGGGGGAGATGTCTCCCGGCCTTGGGCCAGGCTAGACCCAAAGCCATGGCAAGGATGGGCAGTCTCAGATCTGGCCAGCTGGAACTAGCCTAGCAGTAGGGGGTGAAGAAGGAGCCCTGGGGGTCTTGGGTGTACCCTCAGGTGGGGATGGGATGTTTCTGGGTCTGCTTTGGAATTTCTTTTGTCACTGTGCTTCTGGCTCTCTGTACACACTCACAGCTTTCCATTTAAACTTTCCATCACTTTTGCAATCCATTTGTCTGAGTCATTATTTTTGCCCATTGTGGGGAGGGGGTCTGCCTCAACCCATTACACTACTATTTGTAAATGTACTAGGACAGGCTTAACTTTGGGAAATCACTTCTGTGTCACAAGAAGAAAAAAAGAGAGTAGGATGCAACTTTTTAATAAAAATATTGACATTCCTGGTGTGTCTCTGGTGTCTCAAAGGACAAGCGTGTGATGCAACTAACATTTGGAATGTGCATTTGTGAACTAAAGAGAGCAATTTAGAGCCCTTTTAAAGGCAAACATGAACAAATCCTGAGAGGGAACCACATGTTTACATGTATGTTCACAGCCTACCTCAAACATGAGAAGTTTGTCTTGGTAAAGTATTAATTTTCTTTATTATTATTTTTTGTCTACATAAAAATGTAACTTTAAGCAAAACAGCACAAAATGTCATACTTTCTCCACAAACCAGGAAAATGTTTTGGTTTGGTTTCCAACAGGACTTGTAAAGAAAGAAATCATTCAGCTCAGGAAATGTGAAGAATTTTTGTTTTATTAAATTAGAGAAAGAGTCAATATCACCTGTGTGATTCTGTAATTATACCTGAAACAGCAGGAAAATCTGCTACTATTCATTGAACCTTGCCACTGAGGGAAGTTGAATAGATCATTCATTCTATGGTTCAGGAGAGTCATTTCAAATCTGTGTACCACATGTAAAATTAGTTCTGACCTTGTCAGCATCAAGTATGCCCTTCAGATATGGATCACTAAATTCAATCCTTAACACATCAGGGAAAAAAGCTAAAAAATTGGGGGTTCTTATATTGCATTCTCTGATCTCCAACTAAAGCTATATATTGGCTTTGATTTTCCAAATGTAACCATCATCATTATATCACCATTATATCCTTGACACATGAAAGCTGTGACTGGTGTATTTCTGAAGAAGATAACCTTCTCAGAACAAATGTTAACCAATTAGTCTAGTCCAAGCCTAATCTTTCCCTTCATGGCAGCTCATGCAACAAGACAAGCTTAAAAGGGATCAATAGAGTTGTATAAGTCAGTCTCTGTTGCATTTACCCCTGTGCACCTAGACTTACTTTGTCTCATGCTCCTGATGTGTAAAGAAGCTGATGTGAATGCTGTCCTAACCCTACTATGTGCTTCTCTTCTTTAATATAATAGTACCACTTGTTCCTACAAAGATGAGTGGACCTTTCCAGGCTGCTGAATAAAAATAGCCAAGAAGCAAATCTGAGCACTATACACCTAATTGCTCAGAAGGCTTTTAGCTAGCTCACTAGCTTTCCTTTGGGATAATTCAAAGTACCAGTTTCCAAGACTATAAAAGAGCTTTCAAACCCTCAGCAGTATGGATACAGATCAATCCATGATGTTGGGTTTTAACAAAAGGGCTGGTCTCTTCAAAACATAGGGGAATATAGGGGACGTATCCCTTTCCCCAGCTTTGATCAAAAAATGTAAGCTTGTGGTTGAAGGCAGTTGTCTGATCACTACTGAGAAACAGGTACTGCCAAAAAAGGAGTTTCCCAAGAGAAAGGTGTTTAGATAGACTCCTATAATGCTCAGGATTGAAAGGGCCAGTCTTGCCATATTAACTGCAAAAATAAATCAGATTTGACCGCAATATCACATTTTTAAACAGCTAAATTTATGTTGTATAAAATTGTCTCTTACGAAAGAGGCTTTAAGGAGTTATGCTGACTAAAGGAGAGGTAAATATCAAGTATTTTAGTGGACCTTAAAAAAAATTGCTTACAGAACTTCTAAAAACCTATTCCTATGGCCTCAACAACTAATGAGTGGAATATGTCCAGAAAATGATAGAATGAAACCTGCAAGCAAAGAAGCAGATTTTTCTGCTTCTAGCTTACTCTCTGCTGCAGTTGTGCTAGACTTTCTCCAGATGGAGGTTCACTAGGCCAATGTGTTGATTTCACCTTGCTGAGTCAAGACATTTTCACATGTTTTCTGAGAACATACTGCAACACTGGCGGTTGGCCTTTTTGGCATATCTTCTTATACAAATACACTTTAGTCTTCTGTAAGAACCAAAATCTAGTTGCTCCAATAGTTTGAGCTCACATGTTCCAGAACTCTAACAATATTTCTTATCTTCTCTCATTCACCTACGCACGCATAAAAAGGATGGGAAAAGAATTTAAAATTCCAGCCCCCTAGAATATTACACTCTCAGTGGAGCAACTGCAGTACATTTGGGGATCAATTAAGGACAGCACCTAATGACAGAGAACCTTTGTATAAGAGACTCACAGCTCTCTCTCTGTACTGAGAATGGGAGACTTTGTTACATCGGTCATATTTTATGATAGTCAAACTAAGAATCTCAGTAGTAAATTATACATTCACTAGGCTCATCTAACCTCAGATCTCTACACCAGCACAAACTATCCTTCAGTGGACTTGAAGCAGAGGATGAATATGATCAGTCTTTTTTCTGGAGGAGGGATAAGATTCATGACGGCTTCTTTGTGTTGATTTGTCTGTGTTAGCCTAGCTGGATGTCAACCTCCAACACCCAACTTTTTCCTTTTTTTTCAATGCATATCTGGGAGCATTCACTTTTTCCCTGTTAAGGAAACATAATTTCTATGGGTGTTTCTTTGTGTGAAAAGTAAATTCTACAACACTAAGAAATTCTGACAGTTCTGGTGAAGACATTTTTCTAAACCTGAGATTATGAAATAGTCTTGGTGGATCATTATTACCACAGACAACTGAAAAAACATTTAGGTTACATTTGAAAAATGAGAGGGTCGATTTTAACAAGTACTACATGCAATTTAAAATTTGAAAAATACCATATTTGGCTCTGCATCAGTGGGCCTGGAAGAATCATTTTATCATAAGTTTCTACCCTCCTGATGAGAGCACATTGATTTATTCTATCATAAATCAAGCCTCCTGCTAGGCTATGAATGAAGGATTTGTAAGGTTTTGGCCTTTAAAAGTGGTTGGGAGCATAAAGGAGAGAACATGAGAGTTTGCAGTGAGGGAGTCAGAGAATCACGCTGGCCAATAAACACATAGAGCAAAACTAACAACTAGCAAAAGAGGGCACAGCCAAGTAAAATTGCATTTATTTATGCCAGTATTTCATCTTACACTTCAATGTGAAACTGAAGGGAAAAACCTGGCTCATCTAGCTCAGTCAATATTACAGATGATAGTATCATATGGTTCCCTCATATGTATTTATCAAGACCTGTCCTACACATGGGCGAGCAGAAGTGTTGACCTTGAAGCTGTAAAACCTGTGATCTATAAATTGCTGTTCATAGGAACGTAGTATACTTGATAGGGGACCCAATAACATTTAAACAGGAGACAATGTTGTATTACAAGGCATGTGTAAGGTAAAATACAACAAATATATAAATGATGCCTTTTAAAAAAATGTTTGCATGTCCATACTTTGAAGAGGAACTATTAACCGTTTCAAAAGAATCATAGAATCATAGAATCAGGTTGGAAAAGACCTCAAAGATCATCAAGTCCAACCTGTCACATTTACTCTCATCTCATCATCATCATCATGGTGAATGGTGCCACATCCAGCTGGTGGCCAGTCACTAGTGGTGTGCCCCAAGGATCAGTCCTGGGCCCCATGCTCTTCAACATCTTTATTGATGATCTGGATGAGGGCATTGAGTCCATCATCAGTAAATTTGCGGACGACACCAAGCTGGGGGCAGGAGTTGATCTGCTGGAGGGCAGAGAGGCTTTGCAGAGGGACCTCAACAGGCTGGACAGATGGGCAGAATCCAACAGCATGAGATTGAACACATCCAAGTGCCGGGTTCTGCACATTGGACACAGCAACCCATGCAATGCTACAGGCTGGGGTCAGAGTGCCTGGAGAGCTGCCAGGCAGAGAGGGACCTGGGAGTACTGGTCGATGGTAGGCTGAATATGAGCCTGCAATATGCCCAGGCAGCCAAGAAGGCCAATGGCATCCTGGCGTGCATCAGGAACAGTGTGGCCAGCAGGAGCAGGGAGGTCATTCTGCCCCTGTACACTGCACTGGTTAGGCCACACCTTGAATCCTGTGTCCAGTTCTGGGCCCCTCAGTTTAGGAAGGATGTTGACTTGCTGGAACGTGTCCAGAGAAGGGCAACAAAGTTGGTGAGGGGTTTGGAACACAAGCCCTGTGAGGAAAGGCTGAGGGAGCTGGGGTTGCTTAGCCTGGAGAAGAGGAGACTGAGGGGTGACCTTATTGCTCTCTACCTGAAGGGAGGTTGTAGCCAGGCAGAGGTTGGTCTCTTCTCCCAGGCAGCCAGTACCAGAACAAGAGGACACAGT
Source organism: Picus viridis (assembly GCA_033816785.1). Taxonomy (NCBI): domain Eukaryota; kingdom Metazoa; phylum Chordata; class Aves; order Piciformes; family Picidae; genus Picus; species Picus viridis. The sequence continues at coordinate 69,821,152 of CM066566.1, forward strand.
CTCAGGCTGCTCCAGGGCAGGTTTAGACTGGATGTTAGGAAGAAGTTCTATACAGAGAGAGTGATTGCCCATTGGAATGGGCTGCCTGTGGAGATGGTGGAGTCACCATCATTGGAGGTGTTCAGGAGGAGACTTGATGGGTTGCTTGGTGCCCTGGTTTAGTTGTTTAGGTGGGTTTGGATTGGTTGATGGGTTGGACGTGATGATCTTGAAGGTCTCTTTCAACCTGGTTTATTGTATCGTATCTATGACTCCATAGCACTTAATAATTCATCATCCTTTTTATAATTATATCTTGGTGCTTTGTCCTTAGATCCTTGATAGGACCTATCACACACCATAAGATTGAAATCACCTGTTTACACAAAGAGACCATCAGACATAGATTAGGTAATTGTCATCACAGAAAATTTGTAATTTAACTAGGAATTAAGCTTGATTCTTCCATGTTTGTCACTGTTTCAGTGAGGTCATAAAACTCTCATTCCTCCTATTCACTTTGATTATAAAATTTTGTTGTTTTTTTTTAAAGTATCGTTTTTGTGTCATGAGCACAAGCAGACATTTATTTGTACAAAGAGGTTTTTGTTTGTCTAACTAAGCTGATAGCCTTCTATGATACTGTGATTGAAGAGGTAGATGCAAGGAGAACAGTGCACATTGTCTACCTTGACTTCATCAAAGCTTTTGACGCTGTCTCCCATTACATCCTTGTAAGTGAGCTCACAATGTGGGTTAGAAGAGTCGAGTGAGATGGATTGAGAACTGGCTAAACAGTAGAACTCAGAGGGTGTAATCAACAGGACAGAGTCCAGTTGGAGGCCCACAGCTAGTGATGTTCTCCAGTGGTCCAGTCTTATTCAACATCTCATCAACAACCTAGGTGAAAAGATAGTGTACTCTCAGAAAATTTGCTGATGGTATGAAACTGGAAGATTTTGTTTTGCTGCCATTCAGTGAGCTCTTCACAGACTGAAGAGCTGGCCAAAGGGAAACTCAATGAAGTTCAACAAGGGTAAGTGTCGAGGCCTGCGCCTGGGGAGAAATAACACCATGTACCAGTACAGGGTAGGGGCTGACCTTCTAGAAAGCAGTGCTGCATAAAATGACCTGAGAGTGCCGGTGGACAATAAGCTATCAATAAAAGAGCAATGTGCCCTTGTGGCCAAAAAGCCAACAGCACCCTGGGGTGTATTAAGAGTATGGCCAGTTGGTTGAGGAAGGTCCTCTTCCCCTTTTATTCTGCCATGGTGAGTTCACATCTGGAGTACTGCTCCTCAGTTCAAGAGAAACAGGGAAATACTAGAGAGAGTCCAATGGAGGGCCAGCAGGATAATTAAGGGACTGTAACATCTGTCTTATGAGGAAAGCCTGACACTTGGGACCCTCTAGCCTGGAGAAGATTGAGAGGGGATCTTATTCATAAACATCTGAAGGGTGGGTGTCAAGAAGAAGAGGCAAACCTCTTTTCAGTTGTTCCATGTGATAGGATGAGGGGTAACAGGCACAAACCAGAACACAGAAAGTTCCACCTCAACATGAAGAAAAGCTTCTTTAATGCGAGGGTGACAGAGCACTGGAACAGGATGCCCAGAGACATTGTGGTTTTTTCTTCTTTGGAAACTTCCAAAACTCACCTGGCCATGTTCTTGTGTGACCTGCTCTAAGTGATCCTGCTTTGGTACAGGAGTTGGACTAGATGATCTCCAAAGGCCTCTTCCAACCCCTGCCATTATATGGTATTATGATTTTTCATCTCAACTCTAATACTTAGTGTTTTTGATGAATTATAGTTTAGTAGGTTGCTTTAGTTTTGTAGTGGTTGTTTTCCTTTTTTTGGTAGGGTTTTTTTGGTTTTTTTTGGTTGGTTGGTTAGTTTGGTCTTCTTGTTTGTTTAGGTTTGGGGTTTTTTCTGTTTGTGGGTTTTTTTCAGCAAAGACATCTTCAGTTAATGAGAAAGGCTGAGAGTTTAGAGATGGATTGTAACTTCCAGATTAAAACTTGTCCAAACAACTGCATAAAAATTCTATTTCATGATGGATTTTTCACTTTGTGCAATGAAATACAGAGGTCACTGTTGGAGAACCCCATACAAACAGTTATGAAAAGTTATGTACAATACAGAAAAATTTAAATAAGAAGAGATACAGAGAAGGGTGAAGATCCAGGAATGAAAGATCAGGAAATGTAGAGAGAGAATAAAATGAGTAAGGTTTAAGTCTAGCAAAACAAGAATTGAGAAGGGTTATGATTGTTTTCTGTATTTAAATAAAGGGTAAAACCGAGAAGAAGCAAAAGAGAAGTCCTGAAGAAGAAGTAAATAATTTCACTGATGGAATTAAAATTATATATCTGACCATCTCTAAGCAGAAGAACCTCTGAACTTTAAACACAAGAGATCCAAGATCTGTTTTTCACTCCGTTCAGTCCTGGAGAAATTTTTAGAAAGATCTTTCTTAAACTTAATCAAAAAGAGTTATTAAATAGATCTAACCTTCAAGATAGCATTGCTGTTAGAGCTTGAAATTGATGATGTCCAGAGGTCCCTCCCAGCATAAATTATTTGAGCTTTTTGTTTAGGATGCATTCCTGACTGTAAACTGACTCTATGAGGCAGAACATTCTTTCATGACAATGGTCTTGAGAAATATATCAATTGCAATTATTTTTCATTGGGAAAGATTTCACAGCTCCAAGTGGAGCTGGCAATAACCAGACAGAGAAGACCTTCAGAAGTTGGTGGGTCTTTTTAATTTGTGAGAATGTGATTCAAGCTGCTATTTTCCATTCTTTTACATTTTAGGTGAATGACGTATTTACCTTGCTATCATCTCAATATACACTTATTATCAAGTAATGAGGTTTACACTAAGGCACAAGCATGCTGGTTTTGCCTATGAAGCTAATCCAGAGTGAAAGATGTAGTGTAGCATCCCTTGATTCCCTTTCTGCTGATGTTTTGATCATGACTCAGACACTAGAGCTGTTCATCACTAAATACATAAAATATCTGCAAGAACAGGAGCTGGAATCTCTCTTCAAAAATCATAGATTTGCATAAAATTTTAACACGACACTGAGAGATCTTAATTTTGCAAAGAGACACTGTTCCACGAGATGGTATTGTTCATTATCATGTTATAACTATGCTTTGATGAATGCCAATTGTCTTCAGTCAGACACTGTTAAGGAGATAAGGATTCAACCTTGTAATGCATTCTGTAGTAAAAGTTAATTGAGACACTTTCAGGCTCAGCTACCTTCACTAAAATGTTTCAACTTGTGCAGTTTAATATTCTCATCTTCAGTTACATTGAAATAATTGAGATTCCATTTCAGATGCATGACATGAATAGCTATGAAGGATCCATAGACAATTATATCCTCTAAACATACTTTTCAGGTTAGGTTCTGCATTTGCCATTCTGCTGAAAAATTTCAGAATAGAATTCTGAATGAAAGTAAAATAGTAAAGCTCACTGAAGTTTACTTGGGAGATTCAAGCATTATGAGAGGCAAACTGAAGAACTCTGTGCTTTGATCACGCAACTCTATGAAATCAGTGTTTCAGTTCACCGCAAGAGCTAACCTGCCTGCTCCCCCAACACAAAAGTGAGGGGAAGAGGAACACACACAACTCAGGGCTGAGAGAAAGAGGTAAGAGTTTAATATAACATGAAATATCATGAGCACAATGTGTAATTACCTTAGCTAATAATCTAATTAATCTAATAAACTATAATACAATGCAGGTCTGATAATCTAATTAAAATACAATGCATGATTACCTTAGCTTAGCCTATTTGCAGAAGCAGCACAGTGAAATACAGGAAAAACCCAGCATAAAAAAGAAAGCCAAACCCAGCAGCTACCCAATTCCCACTTGCTCCACCACCATGCCTGCAGAAAAGAGATCACACCCAAGAAGCCTGAACCCAGAAGTGGCAATTGGAACAGGAAGTCTCCCATGTTGCGATCTGAACTTCAAGCCCCATGTGCTTTCATTTTTGAAGCTGCCATGGCTGTGCCATGGTATGAATTACAGCAGCAGATTCAATTCAATCCATGACAATCAGACAACAGGAAATGTGTAGGTCAGTAAGTTATTCTATATCATATCCACTCTCCAAAACCTAGACAAATCACAGTTGCAAGTTATACTCTGGAAGGTGCAAAACTCAAAATTCATCTCTGAGTGCAGCCATCTGGAAGCATTCCTTTGAAGAGCTAATAGTGTCTCAGTCTTTTAAGAAAAGCTGCTGGGGGGGTGGGGGGGGGATGATCATCATAAAACTGAAGTGATGACGCCTCTTCATCAAAAAGTAAGCTTTCATTTCTTACACTGTTTGAAGAGTCTGTGATTTCTCCTGTCCAACCAGGAAAACTCACTGAAGATGCTTGTGCATGAGGAAATAAAGGGGCAAAGAGTGAGATTTGGTGGCAGTGAGGAGCAGCAGTCTGTACCCACCACACTGGTACCAGCCAGTGTACAGAAAAGTCAGCAGAATTCATGAGGCCAGAAAAGGAGCAGACCAGAAGAAACATGTCTATGGGTCTGCAATGCAGTATCTAGAGCTCTGAAACATGTCAAGAATCCTATGTTACTCGTGATTGCTCCTAAAACCTATATTTACTTCATAGAAAATTTATTAAAAGGGTTATAGAGGAAGTACTAGTCTGTCCTTTACCACAAGTTGCTTCTATCCTACAGTAGGAACTGGGTAAAGAAAAATATAAGGGCTAAAAAATGGAAACAGCCTGGCACAGGTGTACCTTAATTATATATCAGATATCATACCAAGAACACGATTCAATTAGACACATTTTGGCTCTTAGTACCATTTGAATCATTCTCACAGGATGACAGGATCACAGAATGTTAGGGGTTGGAAGGAATCTCTGGAGATCTTCACATATCTTAGACTTTTGAATGGAATTGGTGGTCGTGATGTAGAATGGATGGGAGACCCAAGCAATCTGGTGAGTAGTTGCAGGCCAAGCGGAATATCATAGGATCGGTCAAATAATGCTGAAAATGCATGTAAAGGCAACTGAATCTCTTGTTTTGTGAAAGTTCTTTGCCTTCAATGTGCAATACTCCAAAAATTACAGGCATCCTGTCGGCTGCTCATAGCCTTGAGAAGAAAAACCTGATAAATGCACCGTCTCTTCCTCTGAGACAGGTGATGAAGAGACCAGGGACAAAATTAGATGGCAGTAGGAAATGAGACAATCTTGTGGGGTTGTAGAGTTTACAGGGAGGAGGAGAAAATGCAGAGAAAGGAAATGGACTTCACTATTGCTTAGAATAACAAAATACATGAAGGGGATTTTTTTCTTGAGGGAGGCCAAAATCACCACATAAATTAATAACGACAGACAGCATCAGCTCTCAGGCTGCTAGCAGCGGCACACAGCTGCTCCCATGCACATGCATCAGACAACACAGCACTGGAAGGTGCCAATGAAACAGCTGCTGTCTGTTTAACCACTTGTTCTTTTTTCTTTCTTCTTGATCACATAAAATTTGGGACTATTTCAGGATGATTTTGTGTCCAAATTTTAATGTACATCATGTCATTATAGACACTTCTGCCTTTTCCAGAAACAGGAGGAATGTTGCTTAAGGCTCTAGAAACAGCTTTAGGAGGAAATTAGAGTTTTCTAGAAACAGAAACACACAGAACATACATGTCTCATATACATGTCTCTTGGGATAAGAGATCAAAAAAAAACTTGGGATAAGAGATCAAAATAAAAACACCAAACCACAAACCAACCCACACTGAAAATGGGTGCCTGAAAAGCATACTGGTACCTGTCGGTACAGGAAGCCCATTTCCCAAAGCAGAGTTCTCTCGGCATTCTATTTCCATTCTATTTAATTTTTTTTTTAAGTTACTTTGCTTGAATAATAAGTGCAATTGTTGAGGTTTTTTCCCTCCTAATTCAGTGGGAATAAGCATCAAATATTACTTATTAATGAAAGATGGAACAAAAGTGAAAATTTCAGAGACACTTGGCAATCCATAGTCCACTTATTGGAGGGTTGACACATTACAGAATCAGGGAGCCAAAAAGTTTGGAAGAGACCTCCAAGATCATGAAGTCCAACCTATCACCCAACACTAACTAATCAACTAGACCATGGCACTAAGTGCCTCATCCAGTCTTTTCTTAACCACCTCCAAGGATATTGACCCCACTACCTCCCTGGGCAGCCCATTCCAATGGCAAATCACTCTTTCTGGGAAGAACTTCTTCCTAAAATCCAGCCTAAACCTCCCCTGGTACAGCTTGAGACTGTGTCCTCTTGTTCTGCTGCTGGTTGCCTGGGAGAAGAGACCAACCCCCACTTAGCTACAACCTCCCTTCAGGAAGTTGTAGAGGGCAATAAGATCTCCTCTGAGCCGCCTCTTCTCCAGGCTAAACAATCCCAGCTCCCTCAGCTGCTTCTCATAGGGCTTGTGCTCCAGACCCCTCACCAGCTTTGTTGCCTTTCGCTGGTCACATTCCAGCATCTCACGGACAGTGTCTGCATCTAGTAGTGATAAGTCTCCCTATTTATGATTAGTACCAAGAATATGTGAAGAACTTCATTCCAAGATCAAGCCTAAACTTCCCCTTGCACAGCTTGAGACTGTCACCAGGAGAAGATCTTAGAGAAGGCAGCCTCGTTATTTTAGGGACATTCAATTTTTCACTATCTTTTAAAACAAAAAATATCAAAAGTGCAAGCATTACCAAGAAATCAGTGTTACAAGTCTCAGAACACAGTACTTTGCTCTCTTCTATACTCAAATTATGTACCACACTCAAATTCCTTATCTTTCATGGCTCCGAGCAGCTCTGTCTACTTATTACTTTCAGTTCTTCAGTTTGGCTTTTTCAGGCTGTAAAATTTGCCTAGAGATGGGAATATTCTTTATTTGACCAGTCTCCTCCTTTTGTCTTTGCACAACTTACTTTCATAGTATCATAGTATCAGTCAGGGTTGGAAGGGACCACAAGGATCATCTAGTTCCAACCCCCCTGCCATAGGCAGGGACACCCCATACTAGATCAGGCTGGCCAGAGCCTCATCCAGCTTGGTCTTAAATACCTCCAGGGATGGGGCCCCAACCACCTCCCTGGACAACCCATTCCAGGGCATCACCACTCTCATGGTGAAGAACCTCCTCCTCATGTCCAGCCTGAATCTCCCCACCTCCAGCTTCATTCCATTCCTCCTAGTCCTGTCACTACCTGATATCCTGAGAAGTCCCTCCCCAGCCTTCTTGTAGGCCCCCTTCAGATACTGGAAGGCCACATGTGGTGGAGTAGGAAGGTTCCCCCCACACACAAAAGAATTCCACAGCTAACTCAGCCGGAGAAGCAGATGAAAGCTGTATTTTACAAGCAGATATGGAATGCAATGAATATGTACAAAAATATACAATATTTACAATATATACAGAAATATACAGCAATGTATGTAATACAGGAAAACCTTTCCCCAACCCCCCCCTGCGGCCAGGGGGTTCGGCCTGCCCCTCCCTTCTCCCTCCCTACCTCCCCTTTTTTCCCAAAAGGGTTAGAGAGAGAGAGAAAGGAAGGTAATTAAAGAGGAAAACTTTGTTAAAGCTCAAAGCGAATGCAAAAAGTTAGTTTTCTTATCTGGTTAGAGAGGAATCGTAGAGAGAAACGAGCCAGCTCACAGCACAGGGAGAAGAAGAAGACGACTGCAGACTGACTCCCGACTGAAAGACTAAACAAAAAAAACTACAACTGGGTCCCACCAATGAAATTGAATTAGCATATCTCTTGTTTTCATTCTAATATCAAAATATTCGCCCAGAGTGTTCAGAAAGTGTCCCTTTCTTAAAGGCACAGCCTAAACCGGTCACACCACAATTAGGTCACCTCTGAGCCTTCTCTTCTTTCAGTCTGCCTGCCCAGATTCCAAGTTTCTCTGCCTTTTAAAACATAAAATAGCTTCCATTTCCACACACAACTGCCTCTGCTGTATGCACATTTAGTGCACAAAATACTTTTGCAGCAGCAGATCACCAGGTATGACTAAATGTCTGTCACCACTGGGCAGTGCCTCTATTCTGCCAAAAATGCATTCGGTGGCAGCAAAGTCTCTGAGGCTTGGAGCCATGCAGAACAGTGCTTGAACAAGGATACATTGCTTCCAAGGTTAGCTCAGTACATGTTTGCCTGGCTTTGTACACAGAGTTAAAAAGCCCTGCCAGGCTTGAGCTGGCTTTCCACAGTTATTCTCCAGACTATAGAACACTCGCAAACACACACTGCACTATGTCATCCAAGGTCTCTCTCATCCCTCCACTCCACTGCCCTGGATAATGAGTATCACAGTGTGGTGTTTTGATCTTTTACCTGTATCTGCCCATATCTTACCTATAAGGAAAGGCATACATTATATATATGGTGTGTGTTTTCCTTAATTTGCATTGAGATGAAAACAGAACAAATAATCTTGTAGGTATTTCAGTTGCAACTGAAAAGTGGGAAAAGAGTTAGATGCTTTGAGAGAACTGACTTTTGCCTCATGTAAAATCAAAAATAATATTTAAAATCTGTGTTCTGTTTCCTGGCAATTTTTGTATTTTCCTATCAAGGCACAAAGTCAGTGTTCTGATTGCAAGGAGTGAATCACTCCCAAACTATGTTGCTTTGTGCATATCTCTCAAATAGAGTTTAGCTGAGGAGTTTTCTTATGGAAATATATTGGTCTTTGAAACATTCTGGCACAAAATATAACTGAGTTTTAGTTTTGAGATTAGGATCTGTTAATTCTTGAAGATCCAAAAAAATCATTGTGACAGATTTATAACACAGAAACTCTGAAGAAAATTTATTGAACATACTCAAACAGACTTTGAGTTACCTGCTAGCTAATTAGAAATGGCTCCAAAGCTGGCCACTGTAAAAGACTTCTCAGTAAATTGTTTTCAAACCCTAAGGCAGGTTGTAGTCATTATGTTTCCTTCATACATTGCACAAGATGGTCTTTGTTTTGTAGCCTGCATGTTACATGTGTCCCTTCACATTTTCCTAATGTTCCTGTTTATATATTTATTTATGTACTTTAATGCCATGCTGTTCCACTTTTTGGGGTCATGTAGACATTGTTAGAACGGCTGCTATCTCTCTGTCAGATTTCTTGGGGGGAAAAAAATAAAAGCAGAACAAAATACAAGGAAAGATAGAAAGGAGAGAAGGGAAGATAGAATACAGGGAAGAGAAAGAAATTACAGATCTACAAATCTATAGAAGGCTATATCAAAAAATAAAAGATTAAAAATACAGCTGTATATATAATTGCTGCCTTTCCTGAAACTGTTTAGTAAACCTACTTCTGTTTAAATTTTACCAATGTTTAAACATTTGGAAGGCTAATTTATGTGCAAAAGGAGTGCGCCAAGTGCCCTGCCCAGCAAGTCCTTTTGCTGAACTACCCCTTTTTGGCATGTTAAAAGTGTGACCAACTGCGCACTGAAGCCCTCTCATCTGCAGCTATCTTTCAGTAAGTTTCAGAGAATCTGACTGGATATGAACACAGAGTCCCTATTTTATTTCAGTTAGCACCATGTATAGAGACCAAGTCAGAATACTGTCTTTATTATTGTAGTTAAGTCCTTTATCCCATGATGGCTTTTTCTGCATTTCTCTCACTCTGCCCTAAGCTTTCTTAGCAAATCTTCATTTGAATTGATGTGTACTCACCCTGGAATCACTGCTAGGAGGCATGGTTCTCCAGATCCATCCCACGCTTGAACCAAGAACATCCAGAACTGCTTTATTCCACTGAAATTTCATTCAAAGTGAAGCTCAGCACTGTTCAGTCTTAAATTCATGTGCAAGCCTCACTCTAGAGAGAATTGCTACCTTTTCATAACTGTTAGATGTTATTTAACCTGTTGTAATATTATGCAGAACTGTTTAGGAATAAAAGTGTGTTTTCATTAAGTCTGTAAAATCCTAACAGTCTGACTAGCAATTAGCACTATCAGTTCTTATCATACATGACCCTTCTGGAGAAATTAGTAAAATCCACTTTAAAATAATACCTTAAAAAGCAATACATCAGTCCTTAAAATCAAAGTGCTTCTGCTTTTAATCATTGATATCTCATTGTTATGTTATTTTTGATACAAATTTTGCAGTAAATTACACAAACACTTGGAGCAAATTTTGCATCTCTTTAGAAAAAAAAATCTCTGATGATCACTGAATGAAATTTAAAGCACAGCTTAGCATCAGGGAACATAGAGGAAATATGTCTCTTACAACCACAGCTATGAAAAAAGTTTGCTAACCTGTGACATCATAAACTACTAATTATTTCCACACTTAGGAAAATATCAGAATTTATTAAGGTCTTTTCAAGATATGGAAAATATCCCACAAGTGAGGCAACTGTAATTCAGGAGAGGTGGAGTCCAAAATGAATTAGTAAGGTCATTTCTTCAAGAGTGAATACAAATATTTTCCACATTCACTACACCAGCTACACTATATGCATGAATATACATCTTCAATGCTGGCATTCACAGAGCCTGTGCATACGTCATAGCTATCCTATCTATTTTAGGAATTTTGAAGGCACACGTTGCATTGGCATCTAATTACCCTCCATATTTATGTCAGTTTAAGGACTAAAAGAAACCATGTTTGCTAGAACAGTGTTTAAACTGAAAACTCTATGCAGAAACTTTGGTAACTTCCATGACAAATTGATGTTGGTATATCTGAATGTTTACATTATAGAAGATAAATGCCATAGAGGAATGGGTGTGCCTTCATCATTCCACAGTGATCTTATGTTTGCATTAAGAATCATGCTAATTAACATTTTAAGAAGGCTTTGTCATGACCATAAGGTTTTGTAGAACTAGACAAAAACAATACCAGAATTATTTTTCTCGATGTTTTCTTTTCATTAGGACTTACTCCTCTAAATAAAAGAACTAGTGATAGTGCCAGAAAAGCATACAGCTGCAGTGCCTTTACTGTGATTACTATTTCCTTTTTCATCTATAACTGTGTTGGTTGGCCTGGTTACAAACCCCAGTCCATGCTGCTGCTTCTTACCATCTTCTCCCCTGTCCTGCCCTTTCCCAAATAGCCAGGCAAACTCAGTTTGGCTATTCATGTTCAGACAAGATTACATGTTCAGATGAAGTGGCTCATTGGAGAGAATACGATATGAGGAAGCACAGGGATAAGGACAATGATAGCATGTTTAGCCACACAATTTGATTCAAATGTAGTCTACTATTTTTGTCCAAAAAGAGATCTTACTGTCTTTACTGCTCTATCTCCTTTCAGTGTTGCCATTTAGACTTCCAGAGCAGAGCAGAGCACAGTTTTCATGCATAGCAGTCACTACAAATAGGTTTTATTAAGTAGCATGTATTGTTCAAATAGGACAGAAATGCCTCTTAAAAATTTATTTCTTTGATGAACTGTCACCCTAAAGACTTCACAAAAGCATATTTAAACACAGAGAGCCATTTGCTTTGCAATACAGAAGTTGTTGATATTATTTGGGTTTATGTTCACCACTGCAGAGCTCAAGTTAAATTTCTAAACTCATTGATCACGTCTGTACGTGTAAGTTAACTCTGCCTGGGACCATCTGTTTTCACCCTGCTCAGCTGGGGGAGAACAACCTGTCTCCATACAACTCAATTCTCACCTTCCCACACCAGGAATCTACTCCAAAGGTGTGTGCAGGGTATGGTCTCTGTGATCACTCCTGAGAGATGATCAGGAACTTTCGGGGAGCATCTTTATCTCAGGCCAAAATTGTGCCTGGTACTAGCAGTTGAAAAGTATGGAGCACAGAGCACAGGCAGCATAGAGATGTTTCACTGAAAGGCACAAGAACCAGAAAAGAGGTCCATAATGTGCATAAACTGGAAGTCAAGTGAACACCCCAGCATGCTTCCTAGCTGTGGCACCCCAGTGAAGGCTCTGTCTCTGATGGAGTGCCTAATGGCATTTTCTTCCTCTACCAAGAAAGATGTTGGTGACAGGAAACAGAGGATTAGAATTAGGGAATTAAAAAAAAAAAAAAAAAAGAGAGAGAGAGAAAACTAAAACAGAAAATTATGTCTTTGAAGAAAGGAAGAAAGAAGAATTTGTCACAGGGTGGAAACTGAGAATGGATTTTTATTTCTCATTCTTCTTTCTCTAAAAATCTAAACCTGTCAACCTTGTACAAATCATGAATCTGCAGTAATAGCAGCTTTGTGGATTTTCCAGACAATCGGGCAGCAGAAAGTCACCTGATCCATCTCTGAGACCTGGTGAGAACCGGCAAATATAATAGGCTGCAAAACACCTGAAACTGCTGGCATCACAAACACTTCCTGCCTAATTCTGTTGGACAACAGACACAAAGCCGACCCTGTAATTACATCCTACCCTGATCTGCATTTGCAGTCATGTAATTAATACTTCCTCTGTAAAGCAATAGAATAATTTAGAGAGCAGATTTTTAACCTTAGTCTGGGAAAACTGAGAGAGTGTGAGCTCGGCTGGGGTATTTCAGCTACAGGGAAATGCTTTTCTGGTTCCATTTGCTCACAGAAACTGTAATTAGATGCTCAGAGCTTTCTTTGTGCTAGGGGAGAAGAAAATGATACTTCCTTCCTGTTTAAAAGCCACAGGCAAGAGTGGGTGAGGGGAGCTTTTACTTATTTAGGGGACTTTATGAGAGTGATAAATGTAGATGACTCTGCAGACTCAGCCAGCTGAGAAAGTGTTGTGTTGTCCCACACAGCGAAACATTTAGCTTGTTGTTGTGGAGTTAAAATGCTTCTTCTCATAAATCATTGTGGTTTTACCGCAGGCATAACAAAATCTCGTGTAGATCCTATACAAACACTTTTCTGGTTTTTATCATGCTACCCTCGATAAACTTTCACAGAACTGAATTTTTTATCTCCTCCAGATTTTGCTCTCTCAGTATATTACACAGAAGGGGAGAAAAAAAACACGATAGTGAGGCTTCCAGGATGCTTCAAAAAGAAAAACTTAACAGAAGGAAGTCTGGAAGTCAGTACTGGAATTGAAGAGCAAGGCAAGTATCCTAAGGATCATAATTTTAAGATTCCACCTCACTCCCACTTTTTGATAGAGCATCAAGCCCAAGAAACTGTTGTGATGGGTTGAGGCAGACCACCTCCCCACCACAGGCAAAAACGAGACTCAGACAAACAGATTGCAAAAGTGGTGGAAAGTTTAAATGGAAAGCAGTGAATGTTTACAGAGAACCAGAAGCATAGTGACAAAAGAGATCCCAAAGTAGACCCGGAAATATCCCATCCCCACCTGAGGGTACACCCAAGACCCCCAAGGATCCTTCTGCCCCCCCCCCTCCACTGCTAGGCAAATATTTTGGCAAATAAGGACTCCAGGTGGTCTCATTGCTGTGCTTACTCTGTAGTGAAGCACAGGTCACTTTTGCACGTGGATTACCTGCTGAAGCAATAAGAATGCAGTTGTGGTTTACCATATCTATGGAGAGTGAGATGTGAGGGAAGCTGGAGTGTATTAAAATTTCACCATTCATTCAAAAAGCACCTTTAAATATATAAAGTTGTTTGTACTACAATTCCCTCCATATATTTAATGTGCTTTGGTGACAATGTCACTCATTCAGTATCAAGAAATGCATGACTGAGAGCTTCCTTCTTTGAAGGGCCTCCATGTTTCATAGGGGCACAGCAGATGTACAGCTGGCCTGAGTTCAGACTTTTCATAACAAGGACAATGAAAATCCACTGAGAGATTCTTGAAGCTCTCTACGCTTCAAGTTATTTCTCAAGTAAAGATACAATCTTTGTCTTTTCAAATATAAAATTTTTTCCACATTTTTCCTAAGTACTTAAAGGTACAATCTAGTACTTCACGGTAGCCCATACAGTACAACTTCAGTGGCATTCAGGCATCTAAGTCCCAGAGCACTCTTCAAAAATCCTTGGCCAGGTGCCCAAGAAGCACTTATCCAAGAGTCTAAGTATCCTGTTATTGCACATACCTAAAGAGGATACATTCTGTGCTGATCCAAACAGTTGAATCTCTAGTCAACTCTTTGAATTCTCAAACTAGGCAAGCCTTTACCACTAAAAAGACACAGTTCTTCTGTGCTAAGGCCACAGCCAATACTTATGCAAAGAGCTGTACTGATTTCAAAACATACCCAGGAAAGGATGTGGTACATACTGTTTTTATAATAACTTTATGATGAAGGGAGTTGCCCAGGAAGCAGAAAGCCTGGATTTAAATATCCTTAGCCTGCAGGAACTTGATTCAGTAGACACACTACCCACAAAGCCATGCAGTAGTCAGAGGAGGAGATGTGATCCACCTGTTCAGTTGAATCTGTGTACCTCTCTGCAAACAGCAACACAAAAAACTGTTGAACTTTGCTATAGACATACGTTGCCTCATTCAACATTGTATTGTCATAACTATAAGAGTAACAGAGAGACAAAAGCATTCTGTTTCATTGGGTGAATTTAGCTTTAATTCTGTGCTTTTAATTATATAATTCATTCAAGATAAATAATTTTACTGTTTTAAAATTGCTTTCTCAGCCAAAATTAAAAGCTGTGGAAAGAGTCTCTTCTTGTGGAAATCACTGTGTCGGAAGAGACTGCCTACAAGAAATTGTTATTACTCAAGTGATGCATCTAGTCTCAGGCTGTGCCAGGGGAAGTTTAGGCTGGGGGTTAGGAAGAAGTTCTATACAGAGGGAGTGATTGCCCATTGGAATGGGCTGCCCGGGGAGGTGGTGGAGTCACCATCACTGGAGGTGTTCAGAAGGAGACTTGATGGGGTGCTTGGTGCCATGGTTTAGTTGCTTAGGTGGGTTGGTTTGGTTGATAGGTTGGACGTGATGATCTTTAAGGTCTCTTCCAACCTGGTCTATTCTATTCTATTCTATTCTATTCTATTCTATTCTATTCTATTCTATTCTATTCTATTCTATTCTATTCTATTCCATTCCATTCCATTCCATTCCATTCTATTCTAACCTAGTGCCACTGTGTCCATAAGCCTGTTTTCCGAAAAGCAAATTAAAAAAAAAAATCCTTTTCATGCATTTGTTTCCAATTTTGTTGGTCTTTCCCCTGCCCCATCTCTCCTCATGTTCCTTATTTGCTTTCATTGGAAAGGTTGTTTTCAAATGTCCATAAAATCAACAAAGACAGCATGGCATGCAGTTTTTATTGTTTTTTAAAATCCAAATGTATGTGAACTACTTCTCAAAAACAACTGAGGACATTTTCTTATCAAAGAATAAAAACCACAAACATAAAAGCAACTTAACTGTTACTCTCAGACTTTTTTAAACAAGAGAGTAACAAAAAAATACTTGTACTATCTTCAATAAGGAATGTGTGAATTTTACTTTCTTTGTTAATTGAAGAATTTGTTTACTTTCATCTTTACTTCCTAGTCATATGTCCTATACAAGAGCTGGTTTGGGGTTTTTTTTAAGAGGGATGTCAACTGAATGATGAAATAGGAATTCATAAAGTGATACTCACACACATCTATTTCTCTCCAGGGGAAAAAAATACAAGCTACAAGTGGGTGAAATATCAGATTGTAAATGCATAGAAGCTCTTTCCATTTTAATGTTTCAGCATGGAAATTAATGAGTGTGTTTACTTCATTGGCAAAAAGAAATAGTTAACAAATTCTTCCACAAAGGATTTATTAAGTTACAGCATAACATATGCAAAAAGGAGCTTCTTTGTTTTCTTTCTTTCTCTCTCTTTCTTTCTTTCTTTCTTTCTTTCTTTCTTTCTTTCTTTCTTTCTTTCTTTCTTTCTTTCTTTCTTTCTTTCTTTCTTTCTTTCTTTCTTTCTTTCTTTCTTTCTTTCTTTCTTTCTCTCTTTCTTTCTCTCTTTCTCTCTTTCTTTCTCTCTTTCTCTCTTTCTTTCTCTCTTTCTCTCTTTCTTTCTTTCTCTCTTTCTTTCTCTCTTTCTCTCTTTCTCTCTCTCTTTCTCTCTTTCTCTCTCTCTTTCTCTCTTTCTTTCTTTCTTTCTTTCTTTCTTTCTTTCTCTCTTTCTCTCTTTCTTTCTCTCTTTCTCTCTTTCTTTCTCTCTTTCTCTCTTTCTTTCTCTCTTTCTCTCTTTCTTTCTCTCTTTCTCTCTTTCTTTCTCTCTTTCTCTCTTTCTTTCTCTCTTTCTCTCTTTCTTTCTCTCTTTCTCTCTTTCTTTCTCTCTTTCTTTCTTTCTTTCTCTCTTTCTTTCTTTCTCTCTTTCTCTCTTTCTTTCTCTCTTTCTCTCTTTCTTTCTTTCTTTCTCTCTTTCTTTCTTTCTTTCTTTCTTTCTTTCTTTCTTTCTTTCTTTCTTTCTTTCTTTCTTTCTTTCTTTCTTTCTTTCTTTCTTTCTTTCTTTCTTTCTTTCTTTCTTTCTTTCTTTCCTTCTTTCCCTCTTTCCTTCTTTTTCTTTTCTTTCCTCCTTTCTTTCCTTCTTTTTCATTCCTTTTTGTGTTTTTTTTTTTTTAACAGAGGTATTTCATAATCAAAATAAAATTGATGAATATTGGGGAAATAAGTAGTTTTAAAGCATATCAAACACAGATGACATAATATTCAATACCGTGTGCTGGAGCCCTTGATACAGAATTAATTTATGATATCTGGAAAAGGGGACTGGATATTTGGTCTCTTGATTTCTGTTTCAAAGAGTAATACAGTTTTTCAAGGTATAAATTCCAGTTAGAATACTCTCACTAATCTCAGTTTCCTTGTATACTTATGATGTTAGTAAGAGAAACTCCCTGTAACTGCTGGAGCAATTGCTTATGTGGAAAATAAACATTAGGAAAGTGTTACTGTTACAATTTAGCAGCTGAAAGCAGGAAGGAGAGGTAGCACAATCAGCTCCCCACATACAGCAGCTGGAAAAGCACCGATTCAGAATAATAGTTCAGAATATCAGCTATATGTTTGCACTGGTTCTATATGGAATAGATGAAGTGTTGCCCTTTGTGAGCAGTTTGATTAGATACTTCACTACCTTACTTCACTGCATAAATCACACTAAAACAAGAGAAACTATAGTACCACTGAATTAGTCAAAACAGAAGAATGCTGCATAGCAACAAGGTACAAAACAAATATTTCCTCCCAGGGCATCCTGTAGAAAGGTATCAGAGACCAATAAGAGCAAGATAAATCAAAGGAAGAATTTGCCACAGTTCCCTTCCTTTAAAATAAATAAAATATTTGAACTGTATATCTCAAGGTCACCATAAATTTCATAGAAATCTGATAAGAAACGTTCACCCATGCCTGCAGAAGATCTCCATACTTCTCAAGGAAGCCCAATATTTCTCTAATCCACAGCAAAAGTGTTTCAAATAGGCCAGTGCTTCCAGGGCTTTGGCCAAACATCATATAGCCTTGGTGACTGAATATCCTCATCTGTGGTATCCAAAATACATGGTTTCACCTTCAAAGTGTGGGGGTTTGTCAGTAGATTTATTGGAGTTCTGTTTCTGCCAGATTCTAACCTTTCCATCTCCTAGTGTGTTCATTGCCATTACTGGACCCGCAGTGGTTGAAGAATCAGATATTATCAACCCTAAGGCAAAGCTTAACACCTGGTACTTAATGTAGTGCATTTTGCTATGACTCCAGCCATTTGACAGGGACCCAGCTCTCATCTCATAAAAGTGTTGTTGAGGCTGTTAAATCTATCTGAATAGTTTTAAAGCCCTATATATTCAAGAAAATCTATATAGTCTTGGGTCATATGAGATGTCTGCAGGTTTTTTAGTCATTTTATCTTTGGCACATCTTCCATGTGCCTACACAGAAGGAGATGTCTTCCTGGGAAACAGCTAACTCTATGCCCTACAGAAGATGGGAATTCATTGTGGAAAGAAATGCAGTTTCCAAAGATATTAATATTTTATTTTTTTGCATCCTCTCTTAACTTCCCCCTCACTCCTAACCCATAATTTAGGAAGCAGATTGTGAACTACACTGTCTTGAAAGAAACAAAAGCGCTTTTTTTCCAAGAACTTCTGCAACAGAATCTGATTTAAATCAACAACCAAAAAGGATTTCTGGATTAAGCAGATGTCACCAATTAACTTCTTGCCAGTTTATTTTTCATTGTGCATATGACTCGCTTAATGTTTAGAGAAAACATTCTTCTCATCAACTAGTCCCATCCATCTGGCAACTTATCGCTATCATGTTTAAATGAACATGTTCTGCTATTTACACTAGAGCCATTTCCTTGCACTGGCACCAACAGCCATGGGCACTGAGAGAGCTAACTTCCACTCCCTCTGCTGGCTATTTTATTGGAGGTGTGACTACAAATCACAAAATAACTTGGGCCAAAAATCTGATTATTACCTACGAGTGAATTCACTGCTACAACACACATCATGCTTACACAGAGAAAACAGACACAATGCTTGCAAAGCCAAAGACAGGACCAGAACTGTTAAGACATGCAGCAAAATATCTATTTGCCTATTTTTGTGGGGAAATGTCCAGAAATATATACAGAATTATAAGGCATTGAAATGGCAAGATGAAGATTAGAACCATGTGGTGGTGAGAAGCAAAATGATCCCAGACTCCTTGAGGGTCTTGACAAGGGTGGTGTACCAGCCTAGGTTTCTCTCAATGATCTAACCAAGATGTCTTTAGTGGGTCTCGAAGGATCATTGGGAAACTACTAATTTAGTCACATAAATGAGGCATCTACAGTTTAATATTTGGAGCGATCTGAAGTCCTACACTAATACTGTTTTGTTTTGTTTTTAATTTGTACTGTTTGATCCCTTTCCATTTTAGACTGGGATGTAAAGCATTAGTGCAATATTGTAACTTTCTGTGCTTTTACATGATCACACTGGTTGAATCTGTCATTCCTGAGTTTGCTGCACTTTCCAGCATATAGCAAGCAGCAATGTCTGTAACTCTACAAGATGAAGTCCTTTTAAGGGCAAGCATACCATCTGCAGTGCAACCTATTGTGTGCTCTGACTCGTATGGCTTGTGAAATTACCCATGTTTACGACATTCATTACAGCAGCAGATGAAGCCGAAGTCAGACGTGGAATGTAAGGGTGCCAGATGTCCCAATTTTCATGGGACATTCCCACATTTAAATAAAACTCCCACATCCTGTTGACAGGAACCATTGTCCCCAGACCTGCACACAGAGCACCCTCCTCCCCTTGCTTGCAGGGTGGGAGCGATACATGTGGTGCTTCACCCTCCCTATCCTGGGAGTGTCTCAGATTCCTGCAGCTGCAGCACCTGCAGCCAGAGGAAGAGAATAATGGTAAGAGGATTTGGGAGATAGGGGGAAGTGCAGGAGAGAGCAGAGAAGAGAAAAAATCAATTACAGAAGGAAAGGAGAGAAGCAGTTTAGAAAGAACAGCAGGAAAAAGGAAAAGGAAAGAAACAGATGAGGAAATTGAGAGATACAGAAGAAGTAGTACTAAAAGCAAGAACTTTCTTTAACATAGGTAGGAAGACAAGGGGGAAAGAGTGAGAAGATAAAAACTGGTGAAGGGACATACAAGCACAGCAGAAAAGAGTTTAAATGAGATGGAGCGATAGGGAGGGAAATCAAGAAACAAAATATCAGAAGAACAAAGGGAAAATGAGGGGGAAAACCCATCATATTAAAACACTAGCTCTCCTGCCCACAGGTAACATACAATGAGCCATGCTACCCTCTTCTTTCCCCTATCACTTCCTTCCACTCTTTTGCAGAGACAGTACACAACTTTGTGCTGGAGCACTTGGAGTGGAGAGTTGCCAGGGACAGACAAGAAAGCACCAAGCAGCCCTGCACACCGCAGGAACTGCCATGAACTCCCAGGGCCACCTCTCAGACAGCTGCTTTCAGAATGGCTATGTGGTTTAATGATTTCTTTCCAGATTCTGCTGAATAACAGAAGAGTGAGAGGGGGATTGGATGAGAGGCTGAAACTGAAGGTGCAAAAAAAGGCCAGCCAAATTTTGTAGTATGTGTTGTTCAAACATCCAGCCCCGTGTGTTGACATGACTAAACAGAGCTCTTCCCTGGGGCTCCCGTAGGCTTCTCTGTTGTGTAAAAATCATTATTTCTTGGCATATTTGAAAAGGTATATTTTGTTTTCTTGTTGTAAGTTCAATTGTCTCTCCTCATGAGAGTCCTAGGGAAGGGATACAGTTTGCTGAAGTCCCACCTGCTTTACTTTGTGGAGTTTCCTTTCCAAAGCAAAGGAGAGAGACAGACTGAGAAAACCCTTCAGCTCCATGTACAAACTGGATTTTATCTCTGCACATTCAGTACATATCAGTTCAAGGCTTTTAGCAACAGTCTTCTCCAAACACCCCTAGTATAAGAGCACCAGCTGGACAGTGGAGATCAGCTTTTACTTAGGAAGACTATAGGAGATAGAGTAGTCAAGAATGAAAGTGAAATGTTTGCTATTTACTCACCTCTAATAAGGGCAAAGAAATGGTTTTGGTAGCTGTACCTGCGCAAGGTCAAGTTTGCTCATCTATGTGACTTGAGTCAGCTGCATCATTCTGCCTGCTTGGGGCAAAGGCCAAAGTGAAACTTGTTACACCTTTCCTGTATGCCTCCCTACAAAGCCTGAAATTCCCTGACTGGACAGCCAGCTGACTTTCTGCAGGCTATAGCTTAGGTGAGACCAGGATGTGGGCAGGGTGGATGACAGGAAAGCTGAAATCCCAAACCAAGCTTGGTCCCCAAACTTACAAGGTGTTATAGACATGTACTTCTTTTTTGCCCACCCTGGCACATGGGAATGGATTAATTTTTACATTTTCCTTTTTTTCAGTAGTCCTCTTTGTGAACTTAGCTGAAGGCCATCTCCTTCATCTGGAAATTCTATCAATTTTTAAAAATCATCTTCCCTCAGAGGTTTGGCTAAGTCTGCTTGCATGAAAGAAAAGCAGCATTAGGTAGTTGCTGCTGAATGTCACTCAGCTACAGTGAGGATGCATAGTGCAGACCATGTATAAGAAAAGCCTCTCTATTTTTGTAAACAAAACACTGGGAATTTGTGCAAGAAGAAAATATATTTGCATGGCATCTGTGGAAAGAGGATTATAGGTCCATTGTACAATCTCAGAATTCAGTTCTTCTCAAATCCTTCCAAACGTTTCAACAGCCTTCTTCGAGTAAGAATACAAGAGACTGAAATTTCTTCCAGGTGAATTAGCACACTCCACAGAAAAAAAAAATATCAAATGGCCTTCTGCAGAATATCTGTGTGTTTGCCTTGTTAGCTATGACAGAACATGGAGAACCATTGTTCAACTAATATCTATAATGACACTGAAGCAGGGACAGCTCTTACCTGATGACAGCAGGATCCATCCCCTCCAGAACTGTACAACTGCTGATCAAATCTTCTCTTCTGTGTTTTTTTTTCTTCTTGTTATTATTGTTGGTGGGGTTTGTGGGATTTGGTTTGTTTGTTTGTTTTTGACTGATTTGGGGTGGGGTGTAAGGTTTATTGTGTTTTTATCGCTTCTGTCTTTGGCCAAGCTTATAGGGCACTTCAGAGTGATCCAGCATTAAACTAAGATCAGAACAACATAAAAAATACACACCTATCTTCAGGTGCATTAGTACTTTCCATATCTATCTAGAGTTTCTCAAAACTCCAGATCAGGAGAGCTTTTCCACCACTTGAATGAAATATTGATTCATCCAACACAAATCATTTGTCTATGCAAAAATTTTAGTCCAATTTGTATCAAATGAGAAAATTGTACATTTTACCTCCTGTTCCAAATGTCAGGGACTTCTTGGAATTAGTGGTTACTGCTCTCAAGTACTTAGATCTGTAAGAAATTCCACTGAATGCAATGGGATGGTGATGTAGTCGCCCACATATGAGCAAGGCCTATACACATCAGGTTTTAGACATAATTGACTCATAATTTTCAGATTGCATATTCACATATTCACATTCATGCTTGCTTTGTTCCTTTAAGCTGCCTGCATTGTGTATTATGGTATCTGTTCCCTGAAAACAGAGAGAGTGATTGCCCATTGGAATGGGCTGCCCAAGGAGGTGGTGGAGTCACCATCATTGGAGGTGTTTAGGAGGAGACTTGATAGGGTGCTTGCTTGAATGGTTTAGTTGACAAGGTGGTGTTGGATGATAGGTTGGATGCGATGATCTTGAAGGTCTCTTCCAACCAGGTTTATTCTATTCTATTCTATTCTATTCTATTCTATTCTATTCTATTCTATTCTATTCTATTCTATTCTATTCTAAAAGTTGAGGGATTTCTAAAACATAAAATCAACAGATAGTGAATTATATTGTGTAAAACGATTTCCATTGCCTAGGTGTGCATATCAAAGAATGAATATATTCTAGGTATTGTAATTTACACAGGGTTGGTGTTGGGTTTTTTTCATATGCCTATTCATAAATTGCAAATGGAATATCATGTTGTAAATGGCCAAATAAAAACAACTGTAAGTGTTTTTAAATGCCTTGTCTCTAAAATGGTGCTGTTTTTCTTTTTCCAAAAAATAACCCAAACCAAAACAAACAAAAAACCAAACAAAAAAACCTCAAACAAACAAACAAAACCCCAAAACAACAACAACAAAAAATCTTCCTTGGAAAAGAATCTGTTTTTAAAAGCTCAACCGTACTGTTTCTTCAGAATTCAATGGAATTTCGGAGCATTGTGTTTTTAGATATCTGCATCTTGATGTGGCCCAGGCCTCCAGACTTGTCTATCTGGAGGCAACCCTGCTCACTGTAGGGCAGTTGGACAAGCATACCTTTGAGGTTACTTTTCAATAAAAGTATGTAGCATATTTTGACTTTTTCCTACAAGCACAACAACATCTATGGAAAGAGGCAATTTCTTTCACTGTGTCAATGAGTATTGTTTGGAAAAGAAACAAGCTTTCAACTGAATTTATCAGTTTTAAGATATTAGGACTTGTTTCATTCAGACAAAGCAGAACATGCTTTATAAGACTGTCGTGGGTTGAGGCAGACCCCCTCCCCACCACGGGCAGAAATAACAACTCAGACAAACAGATTGCAAAAGTGATGGAAAGTTTAAATGGAAAGCGGTGAGTGTGTACAGACAGCCAGAAGCACAGTGGCAAAAGAAATCCCAAAACAGACCCAGAAACACCCCATCCCCACCTGGGGGTACACCCAAGACCCCCAGGGCCCCTTTTTCCCCCCCTTCACTGCTAGGCTAGTCTCAGCTGGCCAGATCTGAGACTGCCCATCCCCTGTGGCCTTGGGCCTAGCCAGGCCCATGGCCAGGAGACATCTCCCCCAGTTACCAGGTGACAGTGAGGAAGAAAGAGGAAGTGTTAGACCCCACACTGGATCTTATAGCGGTGCAAAGAATTGTGGTACAAAATACTAATTTCCTGTGTCCACCCACTGGGCTGGACTTCTGGACATAGGAAGTAAACACAGCAGAGAGCACCCAGCCCAAACTGCTACCTACAAAGACACTGTAATTTTGCCATTTTTTGCTTCCATTGAGTCCAGATGGCATCATTGGAAAAACATACTTTTAAACTTGCTCGGTTTTTACAGCTATCTGAACTTTTTTCTTATTAAAATTGTTGCTTTCTCAAATGAATCTCTTCTTCAGTGCTTAGCCAAATACAGTTGTCTCTCTTTAATTTTTATCTCAGTTCAGTTTTATTTAATACCTCAATGTAATTTTAATATTTTAATATTATAAGAATTTTGTTATTATAGTCACTCCTCTGCAGCACTGGAGGAGCTGGATTATAAAATATTGAGCTTCATTGGCAGCATATTTTACATCTTGCAGTTTCAGATTGAATAGGTTGAAATTGCAAAACAAGAAGATCCAAGATTCTTCTGTAAAGGCTACCTCACAGGCAAAATAAAATTTGAGAAGTGTTTTAACTTTGGGTTTTTTTTCCTCACCTTTAGAGGGTTTTATCATTACTCTTTTGACATAGTAATAATACTACATGTATTCCATGTGAAAAGGAATCAAATTTGAAAAGAATCAAGTGTATTCTCTCTGTGCAGGTCTTGAGTTTTCCCTCAGGATCTACAAAACAGTGTGTAGGATCTGACAGATTTCATTATTCAAAGTGGCTGAATTCCTATTTTATTGTTGCTGGTCATAAAACTTGGCACAAGCATATTATTAGCAATGTTCCTTTATCACTGCTCTTACTTTTAAGCTGTAAACCTCTTTTGCATCTATGGAAAAAAATACAATCTGGGTGCACACAGACTGAGAACACAGACAATTATCTGAGTAATTTATTTTATGAATTTCTACTGAACTAAATAAGAAGCCATTCCAGCATCTAGCAAGTGTTCCTCCTCCTGAGGCTGCAAATCGGCAAGAAAAGGTTGCTTAAACTGTCACACAGAAAGATCTGAGTTTACAATATGCTGTTTGAACGTGTTCTGGTTGAAACAGGAACTGACAGCCTGATTGATGGCCTCTATTTCTTTCCTTATTGTCACAAATTAATTTCCGAATGCTAGTAATAGCAGAGTGTTAGACTTCTATAAAAGGTGCAACTGTTCAGATAGGCTCTCACTCCGACAAGTTTTGTTGTATTGGTATGAAGTAATTTTGCTGAACATTTAAATCACACATCCTGGAGTGCTGTGGAGTGTAGGAGACTGTTAGTGAGAACAGAATAGAGATTTTTACTTCTCCATTCCTAGCAAATGCTTAGGCTCAGTAGATACCAACTGCTATTTCTGTACAGAGCCTTTTCAGTTTGCTGTGTAAAATGAGTTTAGGCTAACCATTTGTTAATGATTTCCTTGAAATCTCTTTCATGAGTAGCACTATGAGTACCCTGAAGAGCACTTCCCAGTAATATGAGGACAAAAAAACTCAGGTTCAGAACAAACAAAAGGGAAGAAATTTTTCAAATAAGGTGTATTTTTGTTCTTAATCTCTTTCCCACATGAATCAAAAAGCAGCTAGAAAAAGTGAGGGAGGGATGAAATCCATCAAGAGCTATTAAAAATAAAGACACCACCTCTGGCCACTTCTGTGTGGTTTTCCTTTTGAAGTATTTATTTCATATTATAAAAGACATCTATCTGCAAAGTCATTGATTGCTTGAGACAAGGAATATATTGCACCCTATATTTAACTGATTGCTTGTGCTCTTGATGAGGTGTCTGGTGTCTCTCACAGCAGCAGGGTGAATCCTTAGTTTGACCCATTGTGGAAAGTGTTATGTTATTATGTTTTGCCTTATGTTGGTAAGCTGAAAACAGATGTTTTCATCACAGCAGACTGATACTGTGGGAATTACAGTTATCATCTCTGTTTCCTAGAAACTTCAGTGTTTTTCACCCTTTCACTCTTGTTTTCTCATTTAAAATAAGTCCCCAGTGCCTTCTTCTGGTTTTGAAGACATTGCAGAAAATACAGGAAGTGTACATTGTGTTACCTTACTTCAAAGTTTGGCATGAGCTATGTAAAGGATGACTTCTTCGACTAATGGTAGCTGTATCTGTGTCATAACATCTAGGCAAGATTTTCTCATGCTAGCCTAAGATGCTTACAGAAACGAAATCTGAACTTCATCTTGTACAGTAGTCACAACTCCTCCTTTCCTTCTCCCTGAGTGACCAAGAAAAGAAACAGAAACATGAATTTGATGAAGGAGAGCCATGAAGCATAAACAGTTAGGGTAACAGGGCTCATTCAGGGTTCATCTATGCTCAGGCAGATGTGTGCTGATGCAGATTAAGAAGCCCTGATAACAGGTCCTTGTATTTTCTTCTCAATAATCCAAAGAAATCCAGAATTGCAGGACTTCTGTGACCTTGGCTTATGTCACTGGAGTTATTTGTTGTAATAAATTTCTTTGTCTTTTGCCAGCAAATAAACCAGGTAGACTACTATCCAAATGTCAAGAGCACAGAGGAGAAAGGAATTGTAAAGACTTGATTCAGCCACCTAAGCATAGGCCTTGGGTATGCCCTAGGTCTTGTGTCATATCTCCCAGGTACACGAACATACCCCAGATACCTTAAGTCAGCTCACATGTCACTAGATACTTATGTCTATGAATTGAGCCATAAACAGGTAAGATGTAGGTTATGTAGATGGGTGAAGTTTCATAATACTTATTCAAAAGAACTGCTTTTGCATCTTGATTTTGACACACCTCTCTCTAACCCTGATGAAATAATTTAATTTGCTTGCCCTACCTTTGCTATCTCAGGTAAAGGATTAGTTCTGCTTTATATTCATGACAGTGAAACAGGATGGTTATGGTGACAGTCTACTTAACATTGCCCAATTTTGACAAGGATTTGTGGTTGGTTTCTTTGTTTCATAAGTATGCATCAAAATGTACAAAAATCTTCTATTAAATTTAAATAACTTTTAGCAATTGTACATGGCTAGGGGTGGAATAATCTGGTTTTCCATACAACAGGACACATGTAGGTTTGAAAACTTCCTAAGTATTATGCCTGTGGTCACAAAGAACAGATGTCATAGTGCTGAGAAAAAAACTGAAAAAGCTGCCTTCATTTCAGTCCTGTAGCACATAATATACACAATGCACAAAACCCCACAGATTTTTCATGAGAACCTCAGGAGAGGCATAAAACTGAACACCACTGGATGTAACATCTGCAAAATGCAGAAAAGAGAAAAACCTTCCAGAAGCATTATTAACTGTACTCCAGGAGTCTTCAAGCAGATGTCATACCTATTAGGGAAATGCAAATCATAGAGCAGTACAGCTTGATTTCCAGGAATGGTACAATCTGATTCTGCATCTGAGAAAATTATTAAGGCATCAATAACAAAACTATTTCCAGATATCTTATGACACCCCAGAAGAGCAACTTGTATAAGTATCTGTAAAGGAAACATAATTGTGTTGGACACAAAGTCTTCAAAGTCTAAAAGCACACACCAGGCCTGCAGTAAGCAGCATATTCCTGACTACTTTCAAGATAGCATAAATACCCTGCTATGGGAAAGTAGCATAAAAAGCAAGTCACCATCAAGCAATAGAAACCAATATCAAACAAAAAACTTCACAGCAAGAGAAAACCAGACTAAAGTCTGCTGTAAATAATCAGGACAAACTTCTCCTTCTGAACTACAAGACACGAAAAATGTGCAGTGAATCCTTTTAGCTACTAGCAGCAAAGAGACATCAAAAAAGAAACATTCAGGCCTGGTTTTTTTAATGGTCATTATCCTGAAGATGTTCAATGGTGGCAGTAGTTCAACTTGAGACACTGATTTTTCAGTTTTGGTGAAGACTAAAAGAATGGTTATTTTTTCACTTATTATATTTTTTCATGAGGCAATTGAATTGGTTTAAATACTGTTGGTAAAAAAAAATAATACCTATCCACATGTTTAAAGGAAGAATATTTTTCCAGACAGTTTGAGGATTAGCTCTCCTGAAGACCTCTCATTTTTGACTACAGGAAAAATGAAACTCCAGTAAATTTGTTAATACTAAAAAAACTGTAATTGAAGTTGAATAGATTTAGAAATGCATGCTCTTGTTGAATTTCATGATCCTCGTAATCTCCTGGAGTCAGATAATGGTCTCACACTTTCTTATTAAAAAAGCAATAAAACAAAACAATCAACCCCACGCAGAGCTACAGGCTGGGGTCAGAGTGGCTGGAGAGCTGACAAACAGAGAGGGACCTAGGGTTGCTGATTGACAGCTGCCTAACCATGAGCCAGCAGTGTGCCCAGGTGGCCAAGAAGGCCAACGGCATCCTGGCCTGCCTTAGGAATAGTGTGGCCAGCAGGAGCAGGGAAGTCATTGTACCCCTGTACTCTATATTGGTTAGGCCACACCTTGATTCCTGTGTCCAGTTCTGGGCCCCTCAGTTTAGGAAGGACATCGAGATGCTTGAACGTGTGCAGAGAAGGGCAACAAAGCTGGGGAGAGGCCTCGAGTACAAGCCTTATGAGGAGAGGCTGAGGGAGCTGGGATTGTTTAGCCTGGAGAAGAGGAGGCTCAGGGAGACCTCATTGCTCTCTACAACTACCTGAAAGGTGGTTGTATCCAGGAAGGGGTTGGTCTCTTCTCTCTAGCAACCAGCACCAGAACAAGAGGACACAGTCTCAAGCTGCACCAGGGGAAGTTTAGGCTCGAGGTGAGGAGAAAGTTCTTCACTGAGAGAGTGATTCGCCATTGGAATGGGCTGCCCGGGGAGGTGGTGGAGTCACCGTCCCTGGAGGCGTTCAAGAGGGGACTGGATATGGCA
Organism: Picus viridis; assembly: GCA_033816785.1. Classification (NCBI taxonomy): domain Eukaryota; kingdom Metazoa; phylum Chordata; class Aves; order Piciformes; family Picidae; genus Picus; species Picus viridis. Next base: position 69,849,451 of record CM066566.1, read on the forward strand.
CTCGGTGCCATGGTCTAGTCATGGGGTCTGTGGTGACAGGTTGGACTCAATGATCTTTGAGGTCTCTTCCAACCTTGGTGATACTGTGAGACTGTGAAAAAGTAGTAAAACATTTAGTTAAGTCCTTGAAAAATATCTGTTTTATAAAAATTCTGTATAAGACAGCCTCTCCTTGAACTAAATTTTATGTCAGCTGCAAATATAGCTTTGATGCACGTGACTGGAGCAGATCCAAGCACTACTTCTAACCAAGCTATGTCATGACAGTGACAAACCGGTATCAGAGATGTGTACATGGGCACATACATTGTACCATCTTCTTTCCAAATACCTGCATATAACATGTGACACAGAAGAGGTTAAATGAATCTGCATCAAGAATCAGGAAAAAATGGACTATGATGATGTAACATCCTCCATTGCCACATGGTATTTACCTTTGGGGTTGCACACATCTAAAGATTAGTTATCTATTCATCTATTGAGGTATTCAGCATTTAACCATACCAAGATGAGCTTTATTGAAGTTCTCATCTCAGGTCAAGAACACTGAAGCAAGTAAGCCACAAAAGTGGGGGGGGAAATCAAATTTTTAAGCCAGAATAAACTGTGTTATGATGTGCATGCGTAACAGAGTAGTCTGCACTCTTCAGAGGCAGCTGAACAGGCTCTTAATTCAAAACTGGGGAAGTACAAGAAAATCACCCTTTTCACCTAGAGACAACTCTGCCTCCTTGAGAGCAAGATGACAGCAGCCCTCTATCACTGATTCTCAAGTTGATCTTAATTTGCATTGTATTCATGTTTTAATACAAATAGCCCATGTCTCCCTTCTGATAAGCTTCTTTAACCATTGACATTTACTTGACTTGTTTCCTTTCATATATTTTTTTTGCTGTCTGTTTTAAATTCATTTAACCTACCAGATAGAATGAGCAAAGATGTAAATTTAGAATCACTGAGAATCTTTAAAGAAAATTAAAAAGCGCATTCCCTCCTACTTCTGGTAGGTTAATGAGAAAGGAGCACACAGAGGATCTCATCTGCTCAAGGCAACAGTGAAAACTCTAATGAAAACTGAGAGGCAGCTGTTGGCTCTATGAGCTGTGGCAAGAAAACCTTTTCTTGAGTTATTATGTATTTGGATGAGAGGGATACTTGGTGCTCACACTGGTAAATTTTTTTTAACACAGACATGTCTCTTCAACAGCTCATATTGAAGCACAGCATATTGGTTTTGAAGGCAAGTTACATGCTGGGATATAATCAGTGAATCACTGTGGCTGGTTTGGCATATAAGAAAAAAAAGCTGAGTTTTCACCCTAAAAGATATCCAATTTAAAAGCATGATTCCTGTCTGCCTTTACCAGGACACATGTGGAAACAGTACAGTTACTTATTTTTTTATAACTTACATAAATATAAAATATATGCTATAAATACAATATATCTTAGTATATACACCTTGTGTAGCTTGAAATTGAGTATTTGTATTGATTTATGTGTTTAAGTTTCAAGGGACAACAGTTTCAGGGAAGATATCAAGCTGAAGTACCTTGGTTTAACATAGGAAGCAAAAGCTTTCCTTCCTCATCCATTAAAATACCAGGAATCAATGTATAAATGACAGTTAAGACACTAAGTAGCAATTATTCCTATATGTGCTCATTTTAAGCAGCCTCAGCCTTATCTCTCACTTCCTTCAAGATAGGATAAAATACAGAGTCAAGTATTATAAGCTGAATCTATAGATTTTCTTCTAGCATTTTACTGCTACACTTAGCACTAAAACAAGTTACAGGCAACCACAGCAAGGGAATTTATGACCTTACAAATGGAGGGAGATGTGATAAATACCACACTATCAGTTGTTCAGGTAAGTAATATGTGCTCTTGTAAAACCTATGCTGAAAGATGAGTAATTTATGAAGTAAAAGAAGTCTGGCTTCTTTAACCTTTCATGCTAATTTACTTTAAGATAACATGAGGATAGATTTGTGTACCACCCTCTCCTGGTATTTTTAATTGCTATGGCCTCTCTCTTTCATTAGTGTATCCGATTTCTTCCATTTATCATGCAAAAAGAGTGAATGTTATTTCACCTTTAAAACTGAAATCTGTCTTCCTGATATAGGCTGACGGTTTCCAACCTCTTTTTTTCTTTTTTTTTTTCATTGAAGGGGGAAAAAAAGAAAAAAAAAAGGAAAGTGCTTTTCTGGCCAGCATCCATGCTGAAGTTGAAAACATGTCTTTTAGTAAAGGTAAAGCATCCTAATGAATTACTTGCTTTTGAAAGAACAAGAGACAATCCTCATTCACTACAAACAATAATAGGGAAAAAGAAAAAAAAAAAAAAGATTAAAAAAGAGACAACTTTCCATCTGTACTGCAGCACATAGAACACTGAATATGGAAGGCTATGGTTTCACCCACCCAGATCTGGTTCACTAAAAGAAGAAAAGGATGAAGTCCAAACTATATTCAGTTGTGAATAACAGAAATGGCTCCAAGAATGCTTAGAACAGAGCCCTTTGGTGGGCAAGTCATATCTGAGACTTTTTTTTTCCCATGTGATCCTAAGAGTTTAGGGCTTTATAAATGGAAAATTTGATAGCAATTTCTAAGCCTGGAAAGATTATTTATCTATTTATGCAAGGCAAGTCTAGTCAATTCGAAGACATCACCTCCAAACTCTGCCTTGCCAATATCCTTAGGTCATCACAGGTTCAACCACACACTAACACTACAGACACTAAAAATACTGTAGGCATTACAGGCACTAAATACACTTTGTCTTTTTAGAAACCAAATGGTACCTTTCAGCTACCAGGACCTTACCATCAAGTAAACAATGATTACTATTCTATGTACTTGTAGTACATAATTATTTAGCATTAAGATCTGGTTTATCTGTTAGAAACTATTAAGGTGAGAACCTTTGGAACAAACAAGACCTGGTCCCCAAGGAGATCCCATGATAGCAGATGCTTTCCAGAAGGATTTGCACCAAGTGCCCACAGGTTCCATTCTGCAGCTGATTGTAGCATGCAGAGTTCTCTACAGATGTCATTCTTGGCCTTTCCGCTGGCTCTGATGCCCACCTCTCAGCCAGTATTCTCCCTCAGCCTATTGTCTTGAAAACCTGCATTAATAAAATGTCAGTCTGTAATACCAACCACAATGCTGACTTATTAAACATCAAGTTTGATGGTGGTCAAAAGGCTCATGTGTGAGGTCATCGTCCATCAGTCTCTCAAGGGCAACTTTGCTATACTGTGACATCTCAAATATTCCTTTGCCTGTGTTAGGACAACCAAACTACACCCCTGTCTGCCACCTGCAAAAAAAAAAAAAAAGTCTGCAGAGAATTCAGTTCAAGTCCAAGTAAACACATATAGTGATCAGCTGTATAGCACTTGAGACTCCACTGATAGCTTTTCTGTACCTCCATTGGTTATAAATTAGTTCAGACACCATATTTTTCAATATCTAGACATAATTATTTATCTAACTACCACCTGAAGCTGAATCCCAGCGGTAGCATATTTCTTTGCTGTCTACCACATTGCCTCAGAGCTAATATGTTGCTGCCAGCTGTGAAAGCCAGTGGTGCACTGGCTATATGATTTCCCATCTCTAAGTATTCCCCATGTGAACACTAGACGCATGCTCTTAAATTTTAAAGAAATAGTTCTTCAAGGATGCTTGCTTCTCTTAGGAGCCAAGACATACCTAAAGTAGTTCTGCAGCCACTCCTAGCAGAATTTTTGCTGCAGGATGTCTGATCAGACAGGAAATTATTGTATCTGCTCAAGTAAAGAGAAGCAGCATATACTGAAAGGCAATGCCTGGCGTCTTGTCTCTCCACCTGCTATGTGAAGTACAGAGTCTTGCCACTTGAGTTCCTGTCAGGGTCATCCACTCTTGCAGCAAAATGTATTAGCATCTATCTGATACGTAACAGACATTAAAGGAAAAAATGGTGTGAGGCAGTTATCCTGGTAGCAAATAGTGTGCTGAATCTCTTACTACCTTTCTACAAAGAGCTAGAAAGTATCATTGGTTTTGCCCCACTTGTCTTGTGTAGCATTAGGAAAAACTGACATGGCACTTAATTAGTTTGGGACTCATTGATACTCATTTAGAAGATAAGAGGTGTCTAGAATGATGCATAGGTAGTTACACCTACTCTAAACCTATTCTGTAATTTTAAACTCTGCAGATATGTTTAGGAAGAAACTCAGCCATGCTCTGTAGGAGCAGATTAGACAGCTTTAAAGGGTACGCCCTTAAGTATGTGTAAATACATGAGCCTTTGACTACAGAGCTTACAACAGTGAAAGTACCTAAGGCAGGTGCCATCCAATTCTTCTGTCACCTAGTAAAAGGTGGAATAAACTAAGAGAAACTCAAAAACAAGGAACTAAGATCACTGAGTTGGACTCAACTGCTACTTAAAGTTGTCATGCAAGAGGTGCATTCGTGGCATTAGAGAACTTACTAGACACTGTTAGATAGGAGGACATATTTTATTTTTCCTTTAACTTTTTCATTATTTTTTATTTTTCCTTTTTCTTTTTCTTGTCCTTTTGATCTTTTTCTTTTGTTCTTTTGTTCTTTCTCTTTTTCTTTCTTTTTCTTTCTCTTTTCTTTTTTCTTTTTCTTTTTTATTCTTTCCCCCTTTTTTCTCTTCATTTTCTTTTTTTTTTTTCTTTTTCTTTTTCTTTTTCTTTTTCTTTTTCTTTTTCTTTTTCTTTTTCTTTTTCTTTTTCTTTTTTTTTCTCTTTTTTTTTTCTCTTTTTCTTTTTCTTTTTCTTTTTCTTTTTCTTTTTCTTTTTCTTTTTCTTTTTCTTTTTCTTTTTCTTTTTTCTTTTTTTTTTTTTCTTTTTTTCTTTTTCTTTTTCTTTTTCTTTTTCTTTTTCTTTTTTTTCTTTTTCTTTTTTTTTTTTTTTCTTTTTCTTTTTCTTTTTCTTTTTTCTTTTTCTTTTTCTTTTTCTTTTTCTTTTTCTTTTTCTTTTTCTTTTTCTTTTTCTTTTTCTTTTTCTTTTTCTTTTCCTTTTCCTTTTCCTTTTCCTTTTTCCCTTGTTATTTTAATTTTTATTTTATTTTTTAGTTATTTTTCTTTTTTCATTTTTGTTTTTGCTTTTGGTTTCTTTCTCTTTTTTGTTTTCTTTTTAACTTTCCTTTTCTTTTTCTTTTTTTTTTTTCTATATTCTTCTTGAAATATTGACTATATAAAACAAGAAGTGATCAAACAAATAGTGAAAGTAGTGAATGAATGATTCATGTTATCACTCTTCTACATAATACAAAGAAATATTATGTTAAATAATTAGCACATTTTAGAGAAAGAATGCAATATGTAGATCACTTATTCTGGCCATTAAATTGTGCCATGAGGACATATGGAACCTAGCAATTCCCACATGCTTTGCTTCTATGCGCAAAGCAGCAGTCAGGATTTCACTAAACAGTTAAAACTGAGCAACAACGGCTGTTATCAAAATTACACATCCTTCAGGTCTGATACATCTTGGCTGCCTGGCAAAACAGGATAAACTCTTGGCACAGACAAAGAAGAAAGTTTGTTGTTATTCTGGAGGCAATCATGCAACTTGCTTTTTTCAGCTGAAATTTTTTCCTGTTCAGGAAGCAAAAGTTTTCCTTGAAAATATGTTTTCAAACTCATGGATTTAGTAAAAGAGCATACTATACCTATGTACTAGTACCATGCATATATTCTCTTGGTTTAAACAAATGAAGCAGTAGCATACATAAAACCAAGATGTTTTAGTTACTTCCTCATCATCATTCTTTTCTTATTTTGGGGATACAGTTTCTTGTTGTGGGATTGTGTTTATCAAAAAAATGAGGCTGGAAGCAAAGCTGGTGTAGGAAGCTCTAACCCACTCTGTATTTTCCCTCACACCAGGAGATAGTACCTTGTCTATTTATATGAGGACATATTTTCTTTCTCCAAGAAAAAAACAATTTTTCCAGATTTCCAGGTCACTGTCAATCCACCAGGAATAATACCAAGGAACAAGATGCTTAACATCTGGAAGAACTCTGCAATTTCTGTGCAGGGTTGACCTGCACAGCCGCAAGCAGTCTAACTCATGTTAGGCACGTGGGTCCTGGGGAGTTTTAACATCTCAAAGATACATTAATTTTATTATGCTTGGGCTACAGATACTGAGATAAGGGTATGTCACAAGAACCGCTGATTCAGACAGTGGCATTTGTCTTCTGCAGGTGGAGACAGGAAGGAGAAAGGTCAGAAATGGGGACCTAAAGGATGTTGTATTTGGGAAGAGAAACTATTGAAGCAAAGGACAGAATGAGTTTCAGATGGTCACATCACTCAAAAATGACTTAGACACAGCATTCTACAAAAAATGACAATAGAAATCTTTCTCCATCAAATATTTTGTTTATACAATGTGTTTAAAGCATTTCAAAATGTCTTTAGGGCATTCTAAAATGTCTTTAGAAACATATGGTCACTGTTCTCATGTCCTTCCTATAAAACCACACTGTCTTTGTACCAACACTGCTATTTTTAAGGGTTTAGCCCCATACAAAGTTGTAGATTGCTATTTTCTTAAACAACTGTTTAAGGAATTTTGATTTTTTCCTTTGTTTGTTTGTTGTGATCTATCTAGAATGCTCTAATCCATTATCACACTATTAACCCTATGGGGGGAAAAAATTCTCACTTTAACAGAAAAAGTTCCTTGTTCTATTAAAAAAGATTATGTTCTTTGTTCAGGATACCGAACTTTACATACACAATATTATTATTTTTAAAACTATGTCTTTATAAATGGCCCAGATCAGAATCTGTACCCTTAGCACACCACTTAATTTCACATTTAGATCCTATTTTAATAATACTTAATAACTATTTCAGCATTTTGCTGAACCAAGGCTGCTTCTAACAAATTTTAAGAAGTATTCATAAAAATGATTTTTCTCTGAGTCCTCTACAACTGAAAAATAATTCATCATTTCCTTGAATTTTTCTGAGATTTTTGAAAGTGCTTTTCTGTCACATACGTAGCACACTGAAATTCCATGGCAATATATTACAAAAACTTTGTTGCAACCTGCTTGGAGTGCCTGGAAAAACTTGCTAGTGAGTGTATATGATTTTCACTGATGACAGAGGCCTTGGACTAAATAATACTATTTTGTTTCAATTACAAGATGTATTAATGGTACTCATAAATACTGCTTAAAGCACCTAGATAAAAATTTTGCATGTCCTTTGCCTTCTTAGACATATCTCATATTTAGATGCATCCAGAGATATATTTTATGCAAAAGCTATGCATCATTTTGACAGATAGTAAAGAAAGTATACATACCATTTATACAGTAAACCATGAGAGACAAATCTGTAAGAGGTACAGGTTCATAAGTTCACGAGAAATATTTTATTACACTAACACACTTGCTTTAAGTCTGTCTAAAATTTCAGCGAACCAGACTTCTGCTCTAAGCTGAAGCTGCTTCGTGATTTACAAATAATGGCAAATCCACGTCTGATATGATTGCCGTAATGGAAACAAACAGGAAAGGGGAATATCCTGGTACTTGAAGAGCTGGAATTAGACCCACTTACCAGCCAGAAACACCATCCTCAACAGGGCTAAACTATTTTGTCTCGTATCAACTGAAAGGAGATAAATCAGTTTAGTGAATTTTGTGGGTTTTGTAACTTTTTCAAACCAAGCTAACACATTAACAGGATTTTCTTCTTCCAGGCTATTTCTCTATATCATAAGCTATAAGCAGAGTGTAAAACCCAGCTATCCACTAAGACTAGATTAAAATACCATTGTAGTTTCTTATATTAGCTTACAGAATCCCAGATAAAACTACACCACTACAGTTAGCATAGCTTAAAGAAAAACAGTTTTCAGAATTATTTCTTCTTTTAGCCATGACAAAATGTTTTTTCTTGCCCTTGTAAAAACTCTCCTGCTCTCCTCTTCTGTCATTCTCTCTCTGTCATACATGTTGGCATACACATGGACAAATACACTTGCACATGTTCCTACTGGTTTACATACAAGAGCTCTTTACTACTCCTTTGAAGATGTTGCTGATCTTCATTCCATAGGCAAAATGGTTATTAATGAACAGCAAATGTTGTTTTTCCTTGCAAGATTAAAGAAGACATTCTCAATCAAACCTTGGGTCAGGGAAAGACAATTGCACAATATACCACAAACTGACTTAAAAATATCTGTAGAGACATTTTGGCTCAGTCATTTTCAATTTATTGGGAGGCATTATTTTTTTAAAGCACTATGATCTTTTTTTGCTTTTTTAGAAGCTCAGGTGACAGCAAATTCTCCCTGCAAACTATTTCCCTCTGAATTAACAATGATATTTATTTAAAATAAGCAAATAAGATGGAGTTTTATTTCATACATTGATAACTTCTTCTTATTAAAGCTTACCAGCACATTATTAGTCTGATAAGGAAGTCTTCTCCAAGCCTATGTGTTATTATGTTGATAAATACGCATTTAAACAAATAAAATGTTCAAAGCTTGTAAGCTTGTGTATATTATACCATATCCTTCATGGCAGGAACATCTGCAATATAAGGAATGTATTAAGTTAATGAAGGCGTTATAACATACAGTGCATGTAACAGCTAGGGACTGGAATTTCTGACCCAAGAAGTTCCTCTTGCTCATATGTTGCTGTAATGTTTAGGAGACTAATCAAAGAAATTTCAATAATGTTGTTATTTTCAATTATGTGCAAGATTATATGACATCTAAGTTAACTGCAACTTTGCTAGAACTGCACATTCCTTTACTATTGTGTTGCTTTTGTAAGTTGGTCTAGACTTTGCAAGTCATTCTACAGACCCACCATCTAGAAAAAAAAAAAAAAAGATTTAAAAAAATCACATGAAAACATGTTCAGACTCAATGTCTTATCTGAGGTTCTACTTTAATATTTTAGCTATTTGCAAATGCAGTTGAAGTCCACACAAACCAGAAGCCATGAAAAAAAAAAACCCCAAAACCAAAAAATGCCAAACCACACACACACACACAACAACAAAAAAAAAAAAAAAAGTGAATGTTGAAGTTCAGATCTTGAACAAAATAGTGGAATATCCAGCACAGAACCATAAGTAATGTTTAGGTTTGTGAAAACCAGTTTAAGTGAATACAATAGAGTAGAACAGAACAGAACAGAATAGAATAGAATAGAATAGAATAGAATAGAATAGAATAGAATAGAATAGAATAGAATAGACCAGACCAGGTTGGAAGAGACCTTCAAGATCATCGCATCCAACCCATCATCCAACACCATCTAATCAACTAAACCATGCAACCAAGCACCCCATCAAGTCTCCTCCTGAACACCTCCAGTGACGGTGACTCCACCACCTCTCCGGGTAGCACATTCCAATGGCAAATCACTCTCTCTGTGAAGAATTTCTTCCTAACATCCAGTCTAAACCTCCCCTGGCGCAGCTTGAGACTGTGTCCTCTTGTTCTGGTGCTGGTTGCCTGGGAGAAGAGACCAGCCCCAGCCTATCTACAACCTCCCTTCAGGTAGTTGTAGACAGCAATAAGGACTCCCCTGAGCCTCCTCTTCTCTAGGCTAAGTAACCCCAGCTCCCTCAGCCTCTCTTCATAGGGCTTGTGCTCCAAATCTCTCACCAACTTTGTTTCCCTTCTCTGCACAAGTTCCAGCACGTCAACATCTTTCTCAAACTGAGGGGCCCAGAACTGGACACAGGACTCAAGGTGTGGCCTAACCAGGGCAGTGTACAGGGGCAGAATGACCTCCCTGCTTGTTTAGAGACTTACTAAAATTACATGGAATGGGTTTTTTTTTGCAGTTCTGTCAAAATCAAAAACACAATATTACATGCAGAGACAACTTCTTCAAATTGGAAAATGACGCATTGAACAATGTGGAATGGTGGAGAGGATTATTCTCTTCCTTATTCTGTTGCAGGAGAATTGATTTTTAAATACTTCTGCAATTTCTTTCCTCACCTACATAGGAATTCACTGAAATCCACAAAGAATGTTTGTGTTTCTATTAGCAACCATGACCTCAACTCAGATTTCTTAAGATATTTAGTAATGAAACAGTGCCAACCTTTCTTTCTGTCACAATATGTGAGACAAAATGCAAGGTGGACTTTGGGATGCTCCCAATTTTCTTTAGTTTTTACAGGCTATTTCTGACATCAAATGTAAATAAGTTACTAGGAAGGAGGAAGGAGAAAAAAAAATCTCCTTTAAAAACAGGCATCATACAAATTATAGTCTTAATATCCAAATTTGTAATCATCCTAAATAATCATTCTGTTTTCATTCAAGAGATATTCGTTGATCTCTTTCGCCTCTTAAAGGTTAACTTTCTGAATAAACTGATTAAAAACTGAAGAAAACATCTGGGGAGGTGCAAGAAAGTCTGAAGCAGACGTGATAGCTCGGCTAAATCCTTGCCTAATATTTTCTTGTAAATATTTAGTTGAAGTGCTTCATCATCGGTTTAGCCTTTAAACAATACATCCTTTTGCAGTTACCAAAGTTCTTTTTCTACCTTTTGCATTTTAAGTTATACATTTCCCGTATAAAAATAAGTGCCACCTCCCTTCTATGAGTTACATCAGTATGCCAGATTGTGCACACATGTTGCATTAGCAGGAGACACTGGGCTGTGTGCTGTTGCTCTGCTTTGTTTTAATTTGAACTGCATGCATGCAGTTTCCCTGTAGCCTCTGAAGCTCAGTAGCACTGGGTATTCCACTGAAAAGGCTAATGTGGCTGTTTGCCATCTTTGAGATGAGGTCCACATCATTTACTCTAAGTGAAAGATTGACATGTGGCATCAATCCATATTTAGTTAAGGATTTGGGAAGTTACTGGCTTTCAGATTCTTCTACCACAAACTCTCTGCCAAAATCCTACTTAATGCCCTGTATGAAATTAATCTCTTTAAAAGTTTCACCAATAGGACTGTAAGCAATTTCTGCTTGAAGTAGCAAATGTACCAATGCAGATATTTTGCTTTCTGCTATTCTATGTCCATATTCAAATCCCATACATAAATAAGCCCACACCTAAATCTGTCCCATCTTGTTGATCTGCATGTAAAATTCATACACTGGCTTGTGTAAATGTAACCCAACCATGAAAGTAATTTGTCCATGAGTCACAGCCTTACAAGCACTGAGGTAACTCTGGAAGCATCCCTCGTTAGATTGCAATTAGAGTATTAAATCCTGATATCATCCTGAATTAAGCTTGAGAACACAATTCTTAAGGTTTATATCCTTTTCTGGAGATTTTAAGCATTGGCTTAATGTCTTAATTCTGTTGGTATGAAAATATAAGTAAATATACTTATGTCATTAGCTGTTAAAAATAATTACTTCCTTTGCAGTACACTGGCAGATATGATCACTGGAATTTGCTATATGAGCAATGTGACCATTTGGAAAGGAAATTCAGCTTTTGAAGATATCCCAGGAAATCCATTAGAGCCAAATCTGTGCCTCGCTTTCAGAATCACAGAATCACAGCATAAGCCAGGTTGGAAAAGACCTTTAAGATCATCAAGTCCAACCTATCACCCAACACCATCTAATCAACTAAACCATGGCACCAAGTGCCTCATCCAGTCTTATTTTAAATACTTCCAGGGATGGTGACTCCACCACCGCCCTGGGCAGCACATTCCAATGGCCAATCTCTCTTGTTGTGAAGAACTTCTTCCTAACATCCAGCCTTAATTGCAAAATTGTTTTAGAATCATAGAGTTGTTGGGGTTGGAGGGGACCTTAAGGATCACCTAGTTCCAGCCCCCTGCCATGGGCAGGGACACCTCACACTACAGCAGGTTGTTCACAGCCACATCCAGCCTGGCCTTAAAAACTCCCAGGGATGAGGCTTCCACCACCTCCCTGGGCAACCTGTGCCAGTGTCTCACCACCCTCATGGGGAAACATCCAATCTCAATCTCCCCATTTCTATCATTATCTGACACCCTTAAAGTCCCTCACCTGCCCCATTTCCCCCTTTTTCCCCTCAAATCCCAGAGCACCTGGGCTCTGTTGGAGTCTCCTCTCCCCACAGGTGTGGTCACTTGGCCCTCCCCATCCACTCCCCTATTTAATTCCCCCCAGGAAGGGCAGAAGCCCCAAGCTGAGCCCATTTGGGCTGGAGGACCCTCCTCTCATCACTGGTGAGTGCCCATGGTGTGCACTGGGTGATGGTGGTGGTGACAACAAAGGCCGGGGGGCCTGATGGCCCCCGGTTAGGTAGGAAGAGAGTTGATGACTACTTCAGTATCATCCACGGGTGCTGGCTGGGCTTACTGGGGCTGAGCTCCTCTGTGTGGTATCACAAGCTCATCCCAATCCTACAGAGGAAGGCTGTGGTCTGTGGGAGCAGAGCTTTGGGGAGGGGGTGTTTGGTACCCCAGGCCATGGCAGAGCTTGGGTATGACATCAGCTGGAACAACCAGAGGTGAGACAGCATGGGGAAGGCAGCTGCTCTGGCTACACATTTGCTTTATCCAGGGGTTTGCCTTACATACTTCCACCTCTGCCACCCAGTGCCTGGGCAGATGGATCAAGAAGCTGCCAGAGCAGGTCCTGGCTGTGCCCTAGGGCCCTGCCAGCCAAGCCAAAGGCAAGAGGTGGGTCTCTTGCCCTGTGTGTGAAAGTTGTAACTTATCATAGTACCATAGTATCAGTCAGGGTTGGAAGGGACCACAAGGATCATCCAGTTCCAACCCCCTGCCATGGGCAGGGACACCCTATGCTAGATCAGGCTGGCCAGAGCCTCATCCAGCCTGGTCTTAAACACTTCCAGGGACGGGGCCTCAACCACCTCCCTGGTGAATTGGATTAATTCAGAAAAAAAAATAAAATAAAGCCACTGACGCTTGATAAGCGGGATGATTAATTAAAAAAATTTAATTTATTAATAACAAAATTTCCGCGTCAAACGTTAATAAACTTATTTACAATTTGTTTAGGTTCGGATATCCGGTGGGGAATCACTTACACAAAATGTTGGTAATATTAATGATATAAACACTTTAGTTGGAGGAAGGGTTTGATCTAGAGTAACTACGCTCTTGATATCAAACTCAAAGTTGAAGGGAGAGCGAGGAGCCACAATTCCTGATCCAGTAACAAAGTGGATTTCCTTTGCTCCCTGGTGGAGCAAAGGCAGAGGGTGAGAAGGAAATTAATGTCCAATATGCCTTATGAAATTGATAATCGGAATCACTTACGAAGCACTATTCAGTCCAGAGATTATGAGTCAGTCCAAGACGTGGTGTTGTGAGCAGCGGTCAGGAAAGTTTGTAATCCAGAACTCTGTTCTCGGTATAATTTGTAAAGCCAAAGAAAGAGAAAAGTAGGATCCAAGCACGTTCGTTGCCCAGCACTCAAAGTGAAACTGAAGTACACGTGGTGGATGCTGGTGGAGGGGGATGGGCGAGTAGCACACACACCTCACCGGCTGGCGAGGAGCCGGAATCAAGGAAGAAAAGGGGCTGGGTCACTGAAGAACCCCTCTATTTAACTGTTTTTTGAAACAAAACTGACCACTGGCAGAAAAATTATTTGTAACTTAGCCAGTCACCTTCTGGGCATCAGCACAGTGGTGAGTGGTCAGGATACCTGCCAAACAGGTTTGGCTGGCTTTTTACTGATACATGTTTTCTTTTGTCTGTCTCCCCTAACTTCTTAGGGCTCTTACTGAAGCCTGTTTTGGGCCTAGTCATGCCCAACCAGGACACCTGGATATCCCATTCCAGGCCTTCACCACTCTCATGGTGAAGAACTTCCTCACATCCAGTCTGAATCTCATCACCTCCAGCTTCATTCCATTCCCCCTAGTCCTATCACTACCTGATAGCCTGAGAAGTCCCTCCCCAGCCTTCCTGCAGGCCCCCTTCAGATACTGGAAGGCCACAATGAGGTCACCTGGGAGCCTTCTCTTCTCCAGACTGAACAGCCCCAACTCCTTCAGTCTGTCCTCATAGGAGAGGTGCTCCAGCCTTCTGATCATCCTCATGGCCCTTCTCTGGACACCTTCCAGTACCTCCATAGCCCTCTAGTAATAGGGGCACCAGAACTGAACTCAGTACTCCAGGTGGGGTCTCACCAGAGCTGAGTAGAGGGGGAGAATCACCTCCTTTGACCTGCTGGCCACATTTCTCCTGATGCAGCCCAGGATCTGATTGGCTTTCCGGGCTGCAAGCGCACATTGAGAGCTCATGTTGAGCTTCTCGTCCACCAGCACCCCCAAGTCTCCCTCCTCAGGGCTGCTCTCTAGCCAGTCACTGCCCAGCCTGTGTTTGTGCCTGGGATTGCCTTGACCCAGATGCAGGACCCTGCACTTGGTCTTGTTGAAGCTCATGAGGTTGGCTTGTGCCCACCTCTCCAGCCTGTCAGGGTCCCTCTGGATGGCATCTCTTCCCTCCAGCGTGTCCACTGCACCACACAGCTTGGTGTCATCAGCAAACTTGCTGAGGGTGCACTCAATGCCCCCATCCATGTCACCGACAAAGATGCTGAACAAGACGGGTCCCAGGAGTGATCCCTGAGGGACTCTGCTTGTCACTGGCCTCCACTGGGTCATGGACCCATTGACAGCCACTCTTTGGGTGTGGCCATCAAGCCAGTTCTTTATCCATCTAGTGGTCCACCCATGAAACCCATGTGTTACCAGTTTGGAGACCAGGATGTGGTGCGGGACAGTGTCGAAGGCTTTGCTCAAGTCCAGGTAAACGACATCAGTTGCTCGCCCCTCATCTATTAATGTTGTGACCTGTTCATAGAAGGCCACCAGGTTTGTCAGGCTCTCTTTACGAGCTCTCTTTCTTTCTTTATATTAATATTTATTTATTGCCATTTGTCATAACAATTGGTCTATATCCAGGAAAGAAACAAAAAGTAGGGACATCACTCTTCAGTATGCAAATTTATCCACTAGGCTTTAGGTTGCCTTAAAAATCTTATTATTTGTTTTATATTTCCGTAACAAAACACTCCCATTGTTCTTAGGCAGCCACAATCTGCAGGAAGCCTATTTCTTTCTCTTCTTTTTTTTTTTTTTTTCTTTTTTAACAAACAAACAACAAACTACAGAGTAAGAAATTTTGATAAGTGTTTGAAGCAAGGTAATACAGTTTTGCAGGTAATTGAGGAGAGCTCTTTCCAGCTATGAGGGGCAGCGGGGAGGGGGGAAGTATAGAAATGCTTACTTGTAAAAGTAACTAATACAAGGAGAATTATATTGTTACAGCTAATGGGAGGGGAAAAAAATCTACTCCCAGATATTAAAAGAGAGGAAGAAGATTACAGAGACAAGACTGTGAGAAATTCTTACTGAAGAGTGAGAGTTTGGATTTAACACTATAGAAGTGACAGAGACAGTGATGGTATGGTTAGTCCATCCACAGTCTAGAAAATAAATCTTTGAGCCCTTAAAACCAAATACCTGAAATATGACTGCATGTAATTCACAACAGTTTTGCCACCAGCGCAGTTATTACACTGGCTCATTAAAGAACCATGCACATGGGAGAGAAGAAAACTTTTGACTAAAGCACAGAAGATAAATATGGTAGTTTCAGCAGTACTGCAAAGGATTAACTCAACATTACATGTTGTTGCACATCTGTTCTTATTTGTGGGACAGAGGGCAGTATGGCTCTGCTCAGAGCATATCTTCAAGTATTCTGGCTATAGAAGAAGCTATTCTTGTACAAGCTTAGGCAACACATGAAGCAATGTTCATAGGTCCTTATAATCACTGTCAGAGTTTTTTTGGGTTTTTTTTGTGAACATACTAAACTGACACCATTGTGTGATAAAAATATTTCCTAACACTAGTGTGGACTTTCTTTAATGAATCCACTCCCTTCTAAACACAACCCATGTAAAATAACTGCATATGATCTAGAAAGATCATCCTTGGCATACACCTATGGTATTGCAAGAATCTGGAACATTATGTTTTATTGCATTTAAGCCAGTTAGGTAGAAGAAGTCAGAATTTTCATTTGGATATTGTCCAACCATTGTTAATCATGAAAGACATGGTACAACAAGTTGGCATTTGTATATGTGAATAATGGAATATTTATTTAATTATGTACAAAAATCCTAAATGAACTAGTTTTCTTTCCTTATGAAGTACCCCTTCTGCATCTGTTCCAACTCTTACTGAAGTCAAAGGAAAGCCTCCCACTGATTTCAGTGGAAGTGACTTGGGTGTTATGAAGTTATCTTTCATGACAGCTCCTGACTTTCTTGAAGCCTGTTGCAAATTTGCTCCTAACATGCAAAATGCTTGCCTCACAGCCTGCAATTCCATAAAGCTGAGAACTGTTCTGAGAACTATCCTGGCCTGCATCAGGAACAGTGTGGCCAGCAGGAGCAGGGAGGTCATTCTGCCCCTGTACACTGCACTGGTTAGGCCGCACCTCGAGTCCTGTGTCCAGTTCTGGGCCCCTCAGTTTAGGAAGGATGTTGACTTGTTGGAATGTGTCCAGAGAAGGGCAACAAAGTTGGTGAGGGGTTTGGAACACAAGCCCTATGAGGAGAGGCTGAGGGAGCTGGGGTTGCTTAGCCAGGTTGTAGCCAGGCAGAGGTTGGTCTCTTCTCCCAGGCAGCCAGTACCAGAACAAGAGGACACAGTCTCAGGCTGCGCCAGGGCAGGTTTAGGCTGGATGTTAGGAAGAAGTTCTATACAGAAAGAGTGATTGCCCATTGGAATCGGCTACCCGTGGAGGTGGTGGAGTCACCATCATTGGCGGTGTTCAGGAGGAGACTTGATGGGGTGCTTGGTGCCATGGTTTAGTTGTTTAGGTGGGTTGGATTGGTTGATAGGTTGGACACGATGATCTTGAAGGTCTCTTCCAACCTGGTGTGGTGTATTGTATTGTAACTGTTATATATCTAGCACCAAACAAACATATTCAAATAGGACAGACTGGCTTTAGCAAAAGCTTTATAGCTGTCCTAGAGACAGGAGAAAGCATAAAACCTCTGCTGGTTCCAGCCAGGAAAGGAATACTAACAATTCAGAGTCAGCTGTTAAGCAGACATTTTTCTCCAAAAAATGGTGGGGTTTATTCCATTGGGGAAAGAAGAAAAGCAAATAGAGAGAGAGAAAGTTTCTATGTTTCTACCTCAAGAACTGCAGTGAAGAACTGAATATGGACTTCAGAACGTCTGGATTCAAGACTGACAACAGATAGTTCACATGACCACACTTCAAATTCACAATTCTGAAAAGGGGCAGAATACAATTCCCTGCTTCCCATAGATTCTCTGTGTATTTCTAATTGAGACCATAGGTTTAGAGCGAAAAGCCTAGGATATTCCCACCTAAACCAGCACTGGTATCATCTTATAGAAGTACAGCAATACTTGTTATGATGACAGCAATGATAATGGCGAACATGGGGAAAAACATTCCGGCTTGACTTTTGTTTTGACTTCAAGTCTGTCTCATTTCCGTGTTGCTGCCTTATGGTTTGGACATTTTGTTGGACCTGGCCACTGTCTCTGTGTCTATCCTGTTTGCCTGTAACATTGGTCTGAGCACTGGCTGACTGTACTATCCCCCTTGGTTCCTATCTCTTAAGAAGCAGATGGACCTGGACTTCAGTGACAGCCTGTTTTCCAGGTTCCAGAATAAATTCAACCTTTACTTTCAACCTAATGAATCAAGAGGAATATTTTTTTTAAGTTGGATTTGTACATTTCTGTAAAGAAAAATAAGACTAGTGGGTAGCAGAGTTTGGTTATTAGGCATTTATTCATTTTGAAATACACACAAAATACAGACAGGTTTTCAGTACAGAGAGAAAAAAATATTTTCTTTATTGAATCAAACAGAACAAAAATGGTTGTGGTGTATGTTGGTGTAGCTCTGTCATCCCAGTGCCTTCTTATGCCCTATGTATGATGTTCATTAAACACTGTATCTAGGCACATTAAAAAGCTGATTTATTTTCATGCAGATTTTGCATGTTCTTGTGTTGTTGTTCTTTTAAAATTTTGTAATTTGACAGTTGACAATAAATGTGCATGAACATTTGAGTGCAGAGCGGGATAGTATTTATGACTTGCAGATTAATTCCCTAACATCTTGACCTCTCTCAAAGAGTCAGAGATATCAAGATCACCTTAAACTCTCTAGAAAGTTTCCAGTGACAGGAAAAAAAAAGTTCTCTTCCTACAAACAGAGGATATAAATAGTGTGGAAGCATCTGATGATATTTTCCAGCTGCTGAGCTGTACAAGTATTTCACAACTTGGAAGAAGTTCTTGTTATCTAAACAGCAGTGTTATGCTTGATTAATCTTGTCCTTGCTGTTCAACCAAACCCCAGAGTGATTCTTTCCTCCTACTCCCAGGCAATACTGTTCCACAATATAGAATGCACACCAGCACAAACAATATACAAATGCTGTCTTGGTATTGTAGGTGGGGTAAATGATGGTGTTAGTTGCACATCGTTATGTTCGTATCAAAAGCTGTGCCTTGACTCCCTGTTATTCTTTTATTTCCTTATTATTGTAATATAAACTCAATTGGATGAAGCTGGACTTATAGCAAATGCTTATAGTGGAACAATTTATTGGCCAAATCCTATGGTTTGCTAAAAGCAGACAAGGGAATTAGTCAGAGCATACTTGACCCAGTCAAGCTCTTTGTTCAGTAGAATCCCATTATGTCTTCCAGATGGTGCTTACTCCAGCATAAGAAACACTGAGATGGCTAAAGCTAGGTGAGGCCTGTCCTATCTATGGTGTTATCCAACAAGCACATACACTGACCCCGCACTGCACAGGCATTTACAATAAAACTGTGCTATTCCTTCTTGATTTTTGTTTATATATAATTATTCATACTGTAGCATGGAATCTATGGTAATGTATAGTGTTCATACATTTATTTTTATAGAAGAATTATTAAGACAGAGAAAGGGAATATAAATCTATAAAGGAAAAACAGATGACCATCAGTACATTTTATCTGCATGGAACATATATAGATTATAATCTGAAGAAGTCATCTTGTTTGCAAAAATCCTTCTTCTGGTTTTCAGACTACTGGCTCCACAATAAATTCTAATCAAGAAAATCTTTTCACAGAAGAAAATGCACAGTACTGAGCCATGTTCTTGGTGTATGCAGCTAAAGAATATCAGTTTACTGAGAGATGTTCTCTACTTTGAAGAAGCCTAACTTGAATTTGTGCAAAGTTTGGCATAAAGAACATAAATTAGATTAGTCATTCTTGGCTTCAGAGAAGAGAAAACAACACTACTGAGACACAAACTGCACAAGTCTCTTAAAACAGATTGACACAGCCTTTCTCTCTTCTTTCATATAAATCAGCTGTAGTAACTCTAACAAGAAACAACCAAGTAACTTTTGGGTTTAGGGCCACCCTATTTTGACTTCCTTCGAATTTCACACTAGGTCAGCTTCTCTGAAAAATAAGTGTAAGGAAATATTTTTCTACAGCAAAGGAATAAGAATTAGTATAGCAGAAGTTGACACTTGTGCAAATTCAAAGACAAAAGTAACAGTAGAGCATACGAGTAGAACTCTTTGAAAAGGGAATCTGGCCAGCACTAGGTTTTTGTTTAGCACCAGTTAAAAACGCTAAAAACTTCCTTGCTCAGTATTACCTAGTAAATTTAACAAACCACTCCTTTACAGAACACAAGAGAGTGTAGTATACATGGAGGAATGGCTATAGTCACATACAGTGATTATCAAATAGGCTGCGTCACAAGGTGACAGGCCTATGGTTGCATAGAACAATTAAAAAAACCACCTACACATTAAAAAAAGTTATTAATCTAGAAATAATTAGTTTTCTTAAAATACTGCCTACAGTTAATGTTGGTTTCTGCTTATACAAATAAAGCAGACAATTTACAATTTTTACCATGCTGCAAATGTATCTTAGCACGAAAACCAGCCTCCCCCACCGAAAAACAACCAACCAACCAAAACACTAACACCTCAACCTGTTATTTGGGGTTTGTTTTGGGGGTTATTTTTTGTGAACAGACTCACATAAAATCCATCAGACCTAATTAATTCAGCTCTTGTTTGTTTGTTTGTTTTTGAAACCTCCCATTATATAAAGCAATCCTTCCAGATAGGATAACAGCTCATCTACACCGTATATCAAAATCCCTCCTCAGGTGGGATTGTTACAAGGTCTAAAACTGTGAGCCTGACACAAAGTCTAGAGCAGAATTTCCTGACAGACTAGAGCAGGACTAACTGGTGAGCTTCCACATCTGTGCCAAAAATTAAATGTGTGCCAAAATATTCTCCAGCTCTGAGGTTCACCAGCATGGAACTTCTCAGATCTGTTAAACTCTCCTACTCTGAAATGTCATGGACACAACCAGGCTACCAATTGGAAATGGTCCCTAATCTGTGTGAATACCTATCCCTAAGCATGAGAAATTGCCAGCAAATTAAGAGGTGCCCAGGCCAAAACCATGAGAGGAAATGCTATAACAATGCTAAATGTTTCCAGTGCCTAGGAAAATTCCCTATTACTGATTAATTTACTAGTACCTTACCATTGTAACAGAATCACTAGTCAGTCCTTGACAAATGCATGGAGACAGGCAAAAGAGTGGTGGTATTTAAGTTCATGCACATACAGATTGATGAGGGACATTCATATTAGGAAATAATAATTTGCCTGTAAAGCATCAGAATCAACTGCTTCAGGGCAGTTATAATACCACATTTAGCAAACAGCTGTTTTGTGTTAAATGCCCTTGGCTGAGCCATTTTCTCCTCTGTAGATGAAGCCTTAATAATTAATAAATATGGAAGCAATGATAAAAAGATGCAATCATTTTTACACAACATCATTAAGCTAACATAAAATGCTACACTTATATTTTAAGTCTAAAATTAGAAACTAGGACTGCTTTCACTAATTTCACTGAGAATTACATCAGGACTGACACACTCCAGAACACATCTGAAGAGGTGATGTTGCACAAGCTGCTTAAGACCATGGGATGGAGTTCAGTCACTTCATTTCCCTATGCTTGGTGGAACAGCAGCAGCAGAAGCTGCTGATATGGTTGAAAATAATATTAATATAAAAATTATATTAACTACCAGTAGGAAATTAGTCTGATGCATTTGTTTGCACATTGAGGAGCAATGTAATTCTGGCACAGCAAGGGTCACCCCTTCTATGTCTTAAAGATGCCTATTAAATCACCTCTGATCTTATCTTCACTTTGATCTCTAAATACCACATTTGTAAATGTAGTCCTTTCTGTGTGGACTACTTGGAGCAAAATTCCATTTAAGCAACATATTTTCAATGATTATGTTAAAAAAAAAAAGAAGATAATTTTATTGAAATTTGACCAATTAAAATACTTTTGTAAACAGTGTTGGAAACCAAGCTTTAAGTAACATGACATATCTCTGACTAATACTCTTTTAATCCTTGGTCTTAAAACATTTATTACACAAATGACAGACAAGGTCAGTAATAAATTGCATTTTATAAACTCAAGTTTCAGACATAAACCAAGAATTTATAAACCCAGTATAAATTAAATTGTTTAAGTTTGCTGCATCTCTGCTCTACTCTATGGAGATAACAAGGGAAAAGTGCAGTTTTAATTGGTCCAATAAAGTCAACTTGTATTTTAGTTAAGGAATATAAAAGTCAGATTGAAGAAATTTTGCCTAATGGATCTCTCAGTATTCAACACCGAGGTAGCAGTAGCAGCCCCTGGATGAGAGCAGTCAACATCAGGATTGCAGGTTGCCATATGCAAGGCAACCCTTTAAGCATTTCTATTTATTGATTTTTAAAGACCTTCGTCAGCTGAAGCTTCATCAATGTCTGGCGGTCTTTAGAAACATAGGAAAAAGCATAATGTGTGGAAGAGGTAAAGCGGGGCGGGGCACACCAGACTCATTCCTTACCCTGTGTGTAAATGTTTAAATGAATTTTCCAGCATTCTTCCATTCATTTTGTAATCAAGTTCTGAATGACGTTATGACATTTTGTGCTATCTGCTGGTTCTATCTTGTTTTACAATGATTTATAAGTGGAAGTTAGAGTAAGATGGCAATATATCCCTGGCAGGTAAATAAGAAAAGCAGTGTACTTGAAAACTACAAAGTTTCCTTCGTTCTGAAACAAAGAGATAGAAAGTTTGTATATGGAGTACCTCTTCTTTCATTTCTTTCAGTGAGGTCATCTCCTTATTGCCTAAATCTTGCTTCTGAGAACCAGCTTGACCCTAAAGTGTGAAGCAACTTTGCCTTCTAGACTGCAGAGATGATCTGAATCAGCTCTGTAAATCTCCCTGTTATGCCTGCCTACCTAAGGAATCCCCATTCCCAAAGCATGACAGCACCTCATACCACTGTCTGATATAGGAATGCTGCAGTAGTCATCTTACTGATGGGCAAAACCTTTTAACAGAAGCTACTTTCCCCTAGGTCAGACAGGAATTCTGCAATAGAGCAGTGAAGCAAAGCTAACCCTGGGACATCTCAAGTTATCACTCCAGTGCTCAGATCCTGAGGTTTTGCTAATGACTTTGCAAAAATCTCTACACTCTCTACCTCCTGTGCATTCCACACAGACCAACTACCTGGAACTTGTCTTCTGTACAGAAGAACGAAGTCCAGCTTGAGACAGAAGAGATGCATCCAGATTCTAAGGCTTTGTCTACATCGCTAAATAAAACCAGATCAGAGAGAAACACCACATCCATGGCTGTCCACATAAATTCATTACCACCTTGCTTCTACATCTCTTTTGGACCATACAAAGTAGCTTCCAGTAGGGTATATCTTCTCAAGAGTGAATTAGTCCTGAGCCATTCACACCGGCTACGGAGCAATCCCCAGCTCTCTGACTTCAGGTTTAGACAAATCCTCAGTGACCAGTACAGCTTGGTAAGCAGATTTACCTTAAACATTAGGAAAACATATTAGAGACAATGCTCTCCATGTTAATTTAATAAAGACAAAATTCTGGAGATTCTCTCCTCCCTGCCCTAAGGGTCCCAAAATACAATACAATGCTTGATAGTATTCTGTACCCCTACAGTGTTAATACAGCGTCTTTGAATACTTCTCACCTCATGGGAAGTATTTATGTGTATCTCTGCTGCAAAATATATTTTGCTATTTCCCCTTAAGAAAAGTGAAACAGCTACCTACCTTCCAAAGATCATCCTTTATATACAAGACAATAAACCAGGTTGGAAGAGACCTTCAAGATCATCGCGTCCAACCTATCAACCTATCCAACCCACCTAAACAACTAAACCATGGCACCAAGCACCCCATCAAGTCTCCTCCTGAACATCTCCAATGATGGTGACTCCACCACCTCCCCGGGCAGTCCATTTTCTGCAACAAAGCCTCATGCTTCATTGCTTTGCAAATGTCTGTTGTAAGCAGCTGTATCATCATTAGCAAGAAGCACTTTGCAGTCCCCAATTCAGAGGGTATAATGCACCTGCAGCAAGGCTATAGACTGCATATATAATCTCCACATCTCAGTTTCCTTACCAAGCAAAGCTGTGCTCACAGCCTAGGTAGGAGCAAGGGCAAATTGTACTCATAGGATGATCTGGATAATCGGTAGATCAGGACTTCATCAGCGCACAGTACAGAAAAGAAGTGTCAATGCAGCCTTTTAGAGTTAAAAGTCTTGAGAAGTCTGGTAAAGAAACCACAAGAAGAAGCATTGAGTTCCTATTGTGTATAAGAAAATAGTTCTAATTTGTGTACACATATTTATACCTATTTCACAGGCAGTTTCTCCTGTGATTTCAGAGCTCCAGATTAAGATCTTCATAGAAACACAGACTGTACTTGTTATCTCTCTCTGGCCTGGCATCACTGTGGAATTTTTTTCAAAATTACTTCTGTGCTTATAATTGCAGCCAAGCTTCCATCATAACAAAACAATGACATCAGACAACAACAGTAACAAAAATCAGAAAAATAAGTGAAGCATACAAATGTCTTTTTTCTTCAGTCACTGAGAATCTACAAGGGGGAGGCTACCAAATGGATAAAGTAACAGAACAGGCACAATGTTCAAAATTGTTAAATGCAGGACAAAATAAATGGGGCAAAGGGAATTAAAATCACAGATGGATATAAAGCAAAACCAAATCCTATGAATAAGTTGTTCCAGTGTGCAGAGTCCTAAGCACTAGAGCCAGCTTTGACTAAAATACACAAACACAGCAGTCATTAGAGTTCTTCAATAGTCAAGTCACTTGGAAAAACACAAGCAGCTCTAAATCACACAAGCCAAGTGTTCGTGGGCCTATTGCACACAGAGAGTGCATTGAGATATACCTGCAAGGAGATGATTACAATAGCCAAGAAAATGGGCTTTCCCCCTCTTTCTTAATGTTTGGAAAGCACCAAGAACTTTGTGATTGCTAACGAAAAACACATAGTCACAGCAAATGTGAGGACTAAAAAAGATAGCCATGACAAAGAAGATGGCAGAAAATAAAAAAAGGAAGAGAAGAGAAGAGAAGAGAAGAGAAGAGAAGAGAAGAGAAGAGAAGAGAAGAGAAGAGAAGAGAAGAGAAGAGAAGAGAAGAGAAGAGAAGAGAAGAGAAGAGAAGAGAAGAGAAGAGAAGAGAAGAGAAGAGGATATAAGATACTGCTATGACATGTCAATATGTAACTTAATCAAAATAAACTAAACCAAAACAATTAAATGGTGCTAGAAGTCATTGAAAATCAAAGCAATTTGTATTTCTACCAGGCTGTTAATACTGGTACATAAACATGGAACGCAGTGAAAGGCTTACTTTCACTTCTGGATTGTAAGTGCTGATACCTGCATGACTCTGTTGGATAACTGCAGGTATAGGATAAGAAAGCAGTACAAAATAATTATAACAAGAAATTACATAGTGGTCTCCAGAATAGTAGATTAACCTAAAAGGAAAGCTTGGCAGGGCACACTCCCATAACTATGAAAATGAGGCAGATATGAGCAGAATTTGCTCATATCATGAAAAATAACGAAAAGCAAGTAGCCACAGCAAAATTACCATTTACTAAATTCTTTAGCAGGCAAGACAGTAACTGTGTACTGACATAGGTCACTTAATACAGGCAAAATGGAAGAGTTATGGGTATTAAAAATATAATATAAAGCTTCAAATTGTGTTAAAATGTTATCTCTATTGTCCATAAAGTGACTAAAGCTCCCTAGACACATCAGTGTCCAGTAAAAACCCTCCAGAAGCCTAAAACTGTAAGAGTAATGCTATTCTGTGTTACAGTGCTCATTCTTACCACCTGAGAAATGCTGCTGAACATAGCCTAAACTTAGAAATTACCAAAATAAAGTGGTGCAAGAACATGAATATAGACATCTTTGGATCTATCACAAAGGAGAATAGTCTCAATCATTTTGTTACAAAACATTATAATCCTATCATCTACATTTTTGTAGAACAGTGTGATGTTTACAGCATTCACACCACAGATGGAAAATCTGGGTACAGCATCTTGTTCAGGCTAAGAGGATTTAAGCCTACATCTTTCACCTCCAGGGCAACCACACCAATTTTTAGACTAGACATGCTCTATCTTGTCATCCACTGAAATCAAGAGTTGAAATCTTGTCATATTTAATTTAGTTGAAGCATTGCAAACAATTTCTAGCAACCAGGGTATCACCCAAGTGGTTTGTGCATTAGGAGTCAGAACTAAGGGAAGCTTCAGCCAATGTAACTAAAGAAAGTGAGTGTAGTTTTTTAACTTAAACTATAGAACCTTTAGTGCTTACTAACTGTTGCCTTGTGCCCACTCTTCCAGACTACAATGCTCCAGCAAATTATCAGCTTTGATTGATGAACTCCATTGCTTAGTTCTGTTAAAGCATGGTGTATATATAGCATGATAAATGAAAAAAAAAATAGTATTTTTCTCATGTCTTCTCAATTTTCTAATCTATTCACAAAAACTAACTGTGGTCTGCAAGTCACAATAGCATCACAAGAGTGCATACCATCTTAATAGTTCTAGATATGTAATTTCAGATTATTGAAGCACCAGCTTTGGCAATCTAAGTAGGCAATACCTAGTAAATGCTTGGAGAGCTAAGAGAGTAACTGGTATGTTCTAGAAAGTGTTTGCAAATCAAAGAGACAAGCTTGAATGTATTCATGTTTGAAAACAAAGTGAGCATTCTTTTCAATGTCATGTTTCCACAAGAATGGGTGCAGTGTTTAATATAGGTCAAGAGCCCATTTCCTCTCTTCTTACTGGAGAGTTCCAAGAAAATTAAAAATTTCAATCTAGCTCCACCAGACATTTATTTCTGAATTGCCACCAGAAAGCTGGCATTAGTTTGCCAACATATGGAAAACCACCTTTATCGTCCAAATATAACAGAAACTATGAAGTAAGTCCTGATAAATCCTATTTTAGGATCTTAAGTGATGTCTGAGTAATACTTAGGAGTTGTGCTTCCATTTGTTATTTTTATCAGAAATAATTTGTTTTAAGTACTCTTCATATGCACCAAATGACTTCTTTGCTGTGACCAAAGTACACAATAGCAGTGATGTTACTGCATTGTTCATCTCACTCTTACTCTTCCATGTCTTTCCTCTATCCATGAAAACAACATACTCTACTTCTCTGTTTTCCTTTAACAAAACCCAGGCTTAACCCTGATTATTGTCATGTGCCTTCATTTCAGCTGGTACTGGTTTTGTTTTTCTTGGACCCAGCAAAAGCCAAGCATACTGAAACATAGCTTATTTCATGTCAAAATACATTGTACTACATATACTAGCTGATCGGGAGTTGTTTTCTCTAAACACTGGAAAGATTTCCTCTTGTTGTTTCAGGATATTTCTAAAACGTGTCTCTGAGCTTAAGGCTAGGGTTTGATTAATGCATGATTTCCTCTTTAAAATTAGAAACAGGAATCATGAGTGATGGTTAATAATTTTCATTTGCTCTTCTGCTCTGTTTTCCAAGCAGTCTAATTAAGGCCTGGTTCCCAAGCTTGATTAGGCTTCTTTTACATCTGACTGCAGTTTGCAGATAGTGCTTCCAGGCAGGAACTCATGCTTATTTGCAGTAAATAGGAACAATCTGGGAAGGAACTAGAAAATTGGGGTTTGGGGTAGGTTTTTTTTACTCTCCTTTAATTAGAGAAATTGTAGCATCTCTTGCAGGAATCTACAACATCATTTAACTATAAATATCAGAAGTGGAGACACAATAATGAGGCCTCAAGTCACATTTGCTGAATTGCATGTTGTAGTCATGCCATTAGAGACAGCTGGTTTATGCTTCCACCAAGTCTATTGGATTGCAGGGCAGACAGACTATGCTGTCTGAATTTCACGTGCACCATGAGAGTTCTAAAAGGTCTGTAAAAACATCCTAATTTGTCACTAGGTCTCTGACCTGGTGCCTTCTCATGGTACTGAGCAGTGTTGCCTACACATCCTGGCAGCAAGGAAGGTGCCTCTCCTGCTGCCTAACCTAACAGCAACTCCTAAAACAAGTTCTTGTGCTAATACCATATGATAATATACACATGTATATTGTCAAAGAATTGCTCAGTCCTCAGAAAAGGGGAAAGTTTATTCACTCCACTCTTTCTATACAGTGTTAGGACACATCTATCTGCTAACTCCAAGGACTTTTCTGTCTCTTCAATGGCATGGCTGTCAGCTGGCTGCTCATTCCCATCAGGTAGTGCTCTCAGAAAGTGTCTCTCTGTTCACCATGCTCCTCTGACTCCATTATGATTATTGTGTAGTGCTTCCTGTACCTTTTAAACATTGTTTGCCAGTGCCTGTGTGTCAAAAAGATCAGAGACACCAGCATACTCTTAATTACACATACTCTTCTTTAATAAGGTCTTTGTTCTGACACAGATATGATTTCTATATTCTTGTTAATCCTGCATAGTGGCATTTCTTCATATAGTATCTTAATATAGTTGCTGTATGCTGACAGTGAGAAGAGTTAATATGAAGTTAACATAAGTACTTTTTTTCCTTTAAGGGACTGTTCTAAAGGATAAATGCACTTTAAAGGAGTTCTATTGGTCATCACGCTCTAACAGGTGTTATTAACAGAAGAAAATCCCACATTACAGATATTAGTTGTCTGATTCAGCATCTCTTACTACTAATTATAGCCTCATATTGCAAGTCTAATAAGCCTTTGGCATAAACACAAATAGACTTTGTCAGTATTGACTAGATCTAGATAGAACAAATGGTGCCCATGTACTTTACCTAAAGGGGTTATTCACACAGGAAGATATAGATAGTATTCTAATGATAGAAGCAGTCTGGGACAGATTCCGACATCACATCCCAGAGGTAGCTCATTTCATGGCGACTGCTACAGCCTTCTATGATAGGATGTGGGGATTGAACTAAAATGAGGTTTTGAGACTTTTATTTTAGAAAACGAACTTTGGCTTCCAGACACTTTGAATCGCCAGTCCCCCTCTGGCACTCATGTTACTGTTACTATTAACTCACAGTTACAATGAAAGACAGTGGCAGCCTCAGTTTTTCCTTTTCTCCCTGAGGCTAGTGGTAAGAGTACTGTCAGAGAAAGAGGGATGATGCTTCCCATGTACTTTGTGTATTTGATTCAATAGGATAAGCCATATCCAGAACTCAGGGTGGTACTAACCCAGAGACCAAATTCTCATTTTTTCTTTCTTAGTTCTCATTTCTCTCAACATCATCATCTTCCATCTGAACTGAACTCAGGGCTGTCTGGATGAAGTAGGTCTAAGTGTATTTAACAGACAAATCATCTTAATGACTTAGGTGAAGCATAAATTAAGTATAAATTAAACACCTGGCCACCCACTTATCTCTCCCAAGTCAAGGTCATCCTCAGTGTTTCTCTCCCTATTACATCCAAGTGCCGGGTTCTGCATATTGGCCACAACAACCCCATGCAGTGCTACAGGCTGGGGTCAGAGTGGCTGGAGAGTGGCCAGGCAGAAAGGGACCTGTGGATACTGGTTGATAGTAGGCTGAACATGAGCCAGCAGTGTGCCCAGAGGCAGACAAGAGGGCCAATGGCATCCTGGCCTGCATCAGGAACAGTGTGGCCAGCAGGAGCAGGGAGGTAGTTCTGCCCCTGTACTCAGCACTGGTTAGGCCACACCTTGAGTCCTGTGTCCAGTTCTGGGCCTCTCAGTTTAGGAAAGATGTTGTCTTGCTGGAACATGTCCAGAGAAGGGCAACAAAGCTGCTGAGGGGTTTGGAACACAAGCCCTATGAAGAGAGGCTGAGGGAGCTGGGGTTGCGTAGCCTGAAGAGGAGGCTCCGAGGAGACCTTATTGCTCTCTACAACTACCTGAAGGGAGGTTGTAGCCAGGTGGGGATTGCTCTCTTCTCCCAGGCAACCAGCACCAGAACAAGAAGACGCAGTCTCAAGCTGCAGGGGAGGTTTAGGCTGGATGTTAGGAAGAAGTTCTTCATAGAAAGAGTGTTTGGGCATTGGAATGGGCTGCCTGGGGAGGTGGTGGAGTCACCATCACTGGAGGTATTTAGGAAGAGACTGGATGGAGCATTTGGTGTCATGGTTTAGTTGATTAGATGGTGTTGAATGGTAGGTTGGACTCGATGATCTCAAAGGTCTTTTCAACCTGGTTAATACTATTCTATTCTATTCTATTCTATTCTATTCTATTCTATTCTATTCTATTCTATTCTATTCTATTCCATTCCATTCCATTCCATTCCATTCCATTCCATTCCATTCCATTCCATTCCATTCCATTTTTAAGAGTCTCTAATGCTTATATACCACTTGTGAGAAGGCAATAGGAGATACTGTGTGATATTTAGGTGTCCAAACTCACAGAATCAGGGAAAACATCCGGTTGGAAGAGACCTCAAAGATCATCCAGCCCAACCTTTGACTCATTTAGGGTTGTAAGGTAGAAGAATTTAGACATTCTGAGCATGCTCCTACCCCGAAAAAGCTCAGAAAGAAAGCTGGCTATGAAACACCAGTGTTGTCTTAACCTCACTTTCCTTCTCTTTTTTTTTTTTTATAATCATTGCTTCACTTCTCTGTCTGCAGATAAACACAATACAATAATACAATACAATAAACCAGGTTGGAAGAGACCTTCAAGATCATCACGTCCAACCTATCAACCAATCCAACCCACCCAAACAACTAGATCATATCACCAAGCACCCCATCAAGTCTCCTCCTGAACACCTCCAACGATGGTGACTCTACCACCTCCCCAGGCAGTCCATTCCAATGGCAAATTACTCTCTCTGTATAGAACTTCTTCCTAACATCCAGACTAAACCTGCCCTGGTGCAGCCTGAGACTGTGTCCTCCTGTTCTGGTGCTGGCTGCCTGGGAGGAGAGACCAACCTCCACCTGTCCACAACCTCCCTTAAGGTAGTTGTAAACAGCAATAAGGTCACCCCTCAATCTCCTCTTCTCCAGGGTAAGCAACCCCAGCTACCTCAGCCTTTCCTCATAGGGCTTGTGTTCCAAACCCCTCACCAACCTTGTTGCCCTTCTCTGGACACGTTCCAGCAAGTCAACATCCTTCCTAAACTGAGGGGCCCAGAACTGGACACAGTACTCAAGGTGTGGCCCAACCAGGGCAGTGTACAGGGGCAGAATCACCTCCCTGCTCCTGCTGGCCACACTGTTCCTGATGCAGGCCAGGATGCCATTGGCCATCTTGTCTGCCTGGGCACACTGTAGGCTCATGTTCATCCTCCCATCAACCAGCACCCCCAGGTCCCTCTCTGCCTGGCCGCTCTCCAGCCACTCTGACCCCAGCCTGTAGCACTGCCTGGGGTTGCTGTGTCCAATGTGCAGAACCCGGCACTTGGATGTGTTCAATCTCATGCCGTATTATTTATTTTTATTTTAAAAGCACAATTCAAATGTATTATTTTAAGGTATAAAGAAAAGGTACAGTACTATTCTACTGTATTTGTGCACAGAAGAACAAATATCATTACATATCTCCATATTCATGGAATTATTTTGGTTAAAGAGCAACAAGACTACCAGGGCAGTGTTATATTTTTGAGAGAGAAGGGCAAACAGAATAGGAAATCAAGCTCTTCTTGCACTGAAAGGGAAAATTGAATTAAAAAGCAGTTGTTAAACATTTTTTGTGACTTGCTGAAGGATTAATAGATTATGTTAGTGTGCTCAGGACTTACATTTTCCATCTAAATATCTAAGCGGTTTCCAGCTAAAAGTTTGGGGTGTGTTTGGAGAAAATAAACCATCCAGCTTTTGGTTGATTCAAACACCAAACGCATAAAATCTAAGCAACAAAGGTGTTGCATACTTTGCTAGTACACTTTAGACACTTCACTGTTCTAACAGACAGAAACTGAAGATTACATCTTATGCTTTGTTATTAATCCACTTCGTCCTCTTTACATCACTAAGCTGTAAGTCAGAAATACTTATTATATTTGGAAGAAGACTATGTTTGAAGTTAGTTTTAGTCCTTTGATATATAAGGACTTCATCCATTTAAACTAAGTATGTTATAGAGCTTGGTGCATGAGTTAAGATTGGTGCTGGGGTGAGGATTCTAATTTTTCTTGTTATTAAAGTTGCCCAATACTTCCCATTATAAAGTCTGTTTTCAGTTGCATATCACTTTGCCAAACCTTAAATGTTTGGGCTGAAATTTTCCATGCCAGGTGTCTGCCTCAGGCAGAAATATTTCAGGAAGTTTCAGGAAGTTTCATCCCAAATGGTACAGCTGTTTCTGAGAATGAGGCTAAAGAAAATCTGTTGTTTAGCAATGTTGAAAAAATACTGGCGACCTTTTCCTGGAGAAGTTCAAGTGTTTTGAAGCACAAAGCAGAATTTTGAAGCTTGGGGTGACAGGAAAGTGGAGAGGAGGAAGCTGCCTTTCTATCAGTGATGTATGTTTGCATAGAAATGTCCAAACTGTAAAACTTTGAAAAATCTTCATTTCTAATGGGACTTCTAGGGTCAGAATCTTGGGCTTTAATCTCTGCTAAAGTCTCTTTGCTTGTTTGGGTTTTTTTGTGGTTTTTTTTTTATTTGGTTGGTTGTTTGTTGTTTTGTGGGGTTTTTTTCTGTACTTCAGGTGACTCTCTGAGGCTAAAACTAGCCAATAGGGAACATGAGGGAAAGAGACATGCAGCACAGACTAGACTAGACTAGACTAGACTAGACTAGACTAGACTAGACTAGACTAGAATAGAATAGAATAGAATAGAATAGAATAGAATAGAATAGAATAGAATAGAATAGAATAGAATAGAATAGAATTACCAAGGTTGGAAGAGACCTCGAAGATCATCGAGTCCAACCTGTAACCATAACCTCACAACTAGACCATGGCACCAAGTGCCACATCCAGTCCCCTCCTGAACACCTCCAGGGACGGAGACTCCACCACCTCCCGGGCAGCGCATTCCAATGATGAATCACTCTCTCGGTGAAGAACTTTCTCCTCACCTCCAGCCTAAACTTCCCCTGTTGCAGCTTGAGACTGTGTCCCCTTGTTCTGGTGCTGGTTGCTAGACAGAAGAGGCCAACCCCTTCCTGGCTACAACCACCCTTCAGGTAGTTGTAGAGAGCAATGAGATCGCCCCTGAGCCTCCTCTTCTCCAGGCTAAACAGCCCCAGCTCCCTCAGCCTCTCCTCATAGGGCTTGTGCTCAAGGCCTCTCACCAGCCTTGTTGCCCTTCTCTGGACACGTTCAAGTGTCTCACTATCCTTCTTAAACTGAGGGGCCCAGAACTGGACACAGTACTCAAGGTGCGGCCTAACCAAAGCAGAGTACAGGGGCACAATGACCTCCCTGCTCCTGCTGGCCATACTATTCCTAATGCAGGCCAGGATGCGGTTGGCCCTCTTGGCTGCCTGGGCACACTGCTGGCTCATGTTCAGCTTCCCATCAACCAGCACCCCCAGGTCCCTCTCTGCCTGGCCGCTCTCCAGCCACTCTGACCCCAGCCTGTAGCGCTGCCTGGGGTTGTTATGGCCAATGTGCAGAACCCGGCACTTGGATGTGTTAAATCTCATGCCATTGGACTCTGCCCATCTGTCCAGCCTGTCGAGGTCTCTCTGCAAAGCCTCTCTGCCCTCCAGCAGATCAACTCCTGCCCCCAGCTTGGTGTCATCTGCAAATTTACTGATGATGGACTCAATGCCCTCATCCAGATCATCAATAAAGATGTTGAAAAGCATGGGGCCCAGCACTGATCCTTGGGGCACACCACTAGTGACAGGCCGCCAGCTGGATGTGGCACCATTCACCACCACTCTCTGGGCTCGGCCCTCCAGCCAGTTCCTAACCCAACGCAGTGTGCTCCTGTCCAAGCCATGGGCTGCCAGCTTGGCCAGGAGTTTGCTGTGGGGACGGTGTCAAAGGCCTTGCTGAGGTCCAGGTAAACCACATCCACAGGCCTCCCCACATCCACCAGGCGGGTCACCTGATCATAGAAGGAGATCAGGTTGGTCAGGCAGGACCTGCCCCTCCTAAATCCATGCTGGCTAGGCCTGAGCCCCTGGCCATCCTGTAAGTGCTGTGTGATCGCACTCGAGATGACCCGTTCCATAATCTTGCCTGGCACTGAGGTCAGGCTGACAGGCCTATAATTCCCTGGCTCATCCAACCGGCCCTTCTTGTGGATGGGCACCACGTTGGCCAGCTTCCAGTCTTCTGGGACCTCTCCAGTGAGCCAGGACTGCTGAAAAATGATGGAGAGCGGCCTGGACAGCTCATCCGCCAGCTCCCTCAGCACCCTAGGATGGATCCCATCCGGTCCCATGGACTTGTGGGGGTCCAAGCGGCTGAGAAGATCTCTAACTCTCCCATCCTGGAACAGGGGAAAACTATGCTGCTCCCTGGCTCCTTCTGCCAGCTCTGCAGGCCAGCTGTCTGGAAGCCGTTCTGTCCTGCTAGTAAAAATTGAGGCAAAGAAGGTGTTAAGCACCTCTGCCTTTTCCTCATCCTTTGTTACAATATTCCCCTCCATGCCCACCAAGGAGTGGAGCTTCTCCTTGCCCTTCCTCTTGCTATTAATATATTTATAGAAGGACTTTTTGTTGTCCTTCACAGCAGAGGCCAGTCTGAGCTCCAAATGTGCTTTTGCCTCCCTAATTTTCTTCCTACAAGACCTAGCAACATCCCTAAACATTCCATGGGTTGCCTCCCCTTTTTCCAAAGATAATACACCCTCTTTTTTTCCCTTAGTTCCTTTAGAAGTTCATTACCCAACCAGGCTGGCCGTCTGCCCCGGCGACTACATCAAGCAGAGACTAAATTAAGACATTACAGTCCTGTAACCATGAAATCCTCACTGTTTATGAGCCAGTTCCTGGTTACACTTTCTGTTCATCCAAATGAACACGTGCTTTCACAAGGGAAGCAAACCGGCACTACAGTGGAAGAGTTGAGTCTCTCTGGTGACTGCTTCTTCCATCCATCTTAGATGTGGATACAGGAAGTGACAACAGAATAATTTGGGCACTTGGACATAGGGAGAATAAACAGTCTGGGGCTTTACGTGGAAAGGCTGCCCAGGGAGGTTGTGGAGTCTCCTTCTCTGGAGATTTTCGAAACCTGCCTGGATGTGTTCCTGTGTGATCTACACTAGGTGATCCTGCTCTGGCAGAGGGGTTGGTTCAAGGTCCCTTCCAACCCCTAACATTCTCTGATTCTGTGACTCTCACCTGCACACTGGCCAGGCCATGGGGTGAGGAGAAGATATCTGCCAAGAAGAACCTGGAAAGGGATATGAAGGTGTGGAAAGCATAAGAATATGGGTCTGGAAGCCAGACAAATGGAGTAAATAAGGCAAGAAAATCTAAAGGGAGATGGAAACATCTGGCAAAATTGGGGTGGAAAATGTGAGGGGGGAAAAAAAGGGGTGGGTGGGGAAGGAAAGTAAGAAAAAGGAAGCAAAATGAGATAAGAACAGAGAAAGAAGCTCCCTGGAGGGAAGGAGTTAGAGCAACAGCTGGAAAACTCATCCTGAACATGGACATTAGTAGAGATGGGTGATAGAGATGAAATGTAGAAACAGGCCTGGAGCAAAAGAGAATGTGAACCAGGTGCCAAAAGCAGGGAAGAGAGAGGCACATAGACATGACAAAGGGAATCAGACTCAGGAGGACAAGATGAAAAGGGGTGTAGGTGTTTTCCCCAGGACCTGCAGCCAAAACAATGGCTACTGTCTGTGCCAGTAAAATTCAAAGGGCTAGAACATGGCCTCAAACACCATCTCACAACCAAGCTACTCAGAACAAGAGGACACAGTCTCAAGCTGCACCAGGGGAGGTTCAGACTGGATGTTAGGAAGAAATTCTACACAGAGAGAGGGATTGCCCATTGAATTGGGCTGCCCAGGGAGGTGGTGGAGTCACCATCACTGGAGGTGTTTAGGAGGAGACTTGATAGGGTGCTTGGTTGCATGGTTTAGTTGATTAGGTGGTGTTGGATGATAGGTTGGACGCGATGATCTTGAAGGTCTCTTCCAACTTGGTTTATTCTATTCTATTCCACTCAATTTTTGGTCTAAATACCAGTTTCCCAGATATAGTTCCCAGTTCCCAGGTATAGTCTAGGGATAGCGCAAACCACAGATCACTCACAGTTGTTGCTATAGATGAAGGCAACCTTCACAGAAGTAAAAGAATATTTAGCTACATTGGCACAAATTGTGCCATGTCACATGCCCCGATACAGAGAATGGGCCTTGGTTCACGTTATTTACTAGTATAGACGTTGCCTAAGGTTATAATTGTACTGTTAAATGAAAAAAAGGGCAAAGGAATGACTCAAGTACTGAACTGCTAGTTGTTCATACAGATTAAGAGCTACCTCACTCACAGATTTGGGTTTAGACCACAAAATCTAGGAAAATTCTACTTTAGAGAGTTTTTGGGCAGTGTCGATGTAGACTATTTGATTTCACTTGGCCTAGGCAATGTCAGCAAGCTTTTACTTGTGGTATAAAGACAGTGTGATAGAGAGATAGACAAAAGTCAAATCCTTCTGAAAGTGAATCCACCGTAGAGAAAAGAAACATGAGTAAAATTGAAGTTAGCATGTTTGTCAAAATGTACTTTAAAAAAAGACAAAAATACCCACAACTATAGCTTTTCCTTCTGTCTGGATGAACAAGGCAAAGGTTTATCAAATAAAGGTGTAAAACCAAAGGCAATTTTAAGTATGCACTTTAACTGACAGAACCTAGGCAGGTAATTGTTGCTAGAAATAGAGAGAATCAAGGCATATATCAACAGAGATGAAGTATCCCTTCAGCTGCTTTTGATACCATACCACAATTGATACACTGCTGTCTCTGGTTTTTTAAATTGCAGCCTTAAAATATAGCTAAGGATATCAACACCTGCTTAGCTGATCTTGTATTAAATGCAGGTAGAAGCTGTCAGAACTTCATTTCAGTGTAGGCAGGCCTATGCAGGAACTGAGGAGTGGCCTCTGCAAGATTTTATGGCATACTAAATTGGTGTGGAAAACCTTCAGCCCACACCCCTCTTTTTGCCCACTGATATGAAGCATGTTTGGCAGATCAAAGCTAATATTAGATCAAATCTCACAGACCTGGCTAAAAAAAATATATATAATATGTTCCTGAAAGCACAGGCACAGAAAAAAATGCCAGGGGGCATAGGGGAAATGATACATGTCAATACAAATAACTATCACTCTGGGTGAAATTCCAGTCCATGAACTTCATTAATTTGGTGGTAGCTTGCCAGACTGAAAATCCCACCAACAGAAAATGCAAAACCCTATAAAACAGAGGATACAGTTCTCTGAGTTCTCTACTGAATTTCTCCTCAGTTTCCACTATTCCATAAAACCACAGTTTACCTACATGTCCTTATCCTGAGCAGTTATTAAGTCTCAGCTTGTTCCATAAGGAACAAATGCACAATCTTCAGCAGATTTCAGTATCTGTCCACAAAAAAATAATGCTACTAGCAAGGATCACTCAATCTCAGTCAAACACCACAGAAAACCATCTTTCTGCTACCACTTACAAAACAACAGTAGACTTCATTCATATATGTAAATACAAAGCTATGTGATTCATGAAAACCACATCAAACCTAGAATATGTGCATATATTTGAGTTCTGGTGGGAGTTAAGGCTGACCACCAATCACCTCAGGGAGAGGGTACATACTTGCTTTAGGAAGGTGGGAAGGTGAAGGGAAAGTCATGGATGTTGAGGAATACAAGAGTGCTGTTTAGATGATATATAAATGAATCAGTTGAGCAACTCCTTGCTTTCCATGACTTGCACCGGCAAGGCTGGAAACCATAACACTAAACTAACTAACTATCCCATGGTGATAATGTCAGTAGTTGCGCATTCACTTTGTCACGGAACTAAAATAGATTCTCCATTGCGATCGTAGAACAAATCTATAATTTACTTACTAAATGCTTCCATCCACCAGGTCTTGGCTTCTGAGCGTGTCACAGGGAAGTCAGTGACATTGAGGCAACAAATGGGAGCTGCAAGAAATAAGAAGTTTTGTAAATCAGACCATTTACTGAACACAAAAAGTATCTTGGGCTTCATCAGGTTTGTTTTCCTGCTGTTGCAGACAGCCATATCATAGGACCCCCAAAAACTTCTGAAACTGCATTTAAAGAAGGCTTGGCTTGTTTGTTTGCTTAACTACTCCAATCTGTTCTGGAGCCTCCATATTTCAACAGCTGAAAATGTTCTCCTTTGCACATACTCCTGACTATTTTACATGCACCTAGTTTTTATGCTAACTTTGCCCCTTGTAATAGTTTTTCGCCCTTTTTGTCATTGAGTCCTTTACCTCTTTGGAGACAGTAATCAAATTCTCACCTCAGTCTTCATTCCAGTATGTTAAATATCATGCCTATTCAGTTTCCTCTCAGAACACAGATTCTGCATTTCTCTAGCCATCCTGTCTTTCCTGCTTCCTTCTTGTTTCAACACAACACATTTTTAAACATATGGATGGTCAAAACTGTAAATAATGTGAAGGAGGCCTCATCAAAGCCTCATCTGGGTCTCTGTGTCATATGCTTTTTTCAGTATGGGATCACATTGCTGTGATTATTTAGCACATTCTGTCTTCCCTCTCAGGAAGACATGTTGCAGATGAAAACTGGAATTCTTAGAATCTTCTTGCTCCAAGTCTGTCAGCTTGTCGTGTATCCTCTTAACTGCATTGCCAGTGCCTCCTCATTTTGTCTCACACATGTTTTATCAATAGAGAGTAGCAATTACAATAATAAGTAGGAACAGTCTCAAGCATGATCTTTTTTACATTTCTTAAAGAACTTTTCTGAAATATATTTTTTCCTTTTTCAAGCTTGCAGGTTTTATTTCCATCTTAATTGTTCCTTGATAAATTTCTTAATCTTAAACTTCATTCCCTTGACAGTTACCCATATCTGTCCACCTACTTCATTGTTGTTTGCATTGTGTTATTGCCTCTGTTTCTTGCTGTGCACATTTCTGCCCTCTTGTATTCCTTTATCCTTAGACATGTCCAAAACTAGTTATTGATGCAATTCTGTCTCAGCTTTTTCTCATCATTTCTCTGTTTAGTTATCAATTCAGACATTTCACTCCAAGCTGCTAATAATAAACTTAAAATTGTCAAATATATTTAGTATACTCATTACTGAACAGTGCAAGATACTGAGACACTTGTCCACAGCTTGCTGATGATAATGGAAAGATTCCTTCCTGATTTCCATGGTTATTAAAATCAGATACACAAGACTAAAAGCAAACTGTTTCAGACACTGTACATGACAGTTCTAAATAGATCAGCCAAAACATAGAATAACCTAGGACCTTCTGCTGTTTGGCTGCAGTATAGATGTGCCATATATTTGTACTGATTGCATCAACATATGCAACAGAAAAAAGCACAACATAAAACCCACTGCATTACATCTGATGTATAAATATCACACTAAGGTTCTGCAGCACAACATAAGATGGAGTACATCAGTCTGACACTGAATCACAAAACCACAAAATAATTGAAGTTGGAAAGGACCTCTGGAGGTCATATGGTGCAATCCCCCTGGTCAAGCAGGGCCACCTACAGCCGCTGGCTCAGAACGGTATCCACACAACCTTTGAATGTCTCCAAGGTTAGAGACTCCATGATTTCTCTTGCCACCACTGCCAGTGCTTGATCACCCTCACGGTGAGGTGTCCTGTAGCACCTTCCAGAATGTCAGTATATTTTTATGGCACCACTTCAGGTACCTTCATCTTCTTTACACCCATCTTGGGTTCTTTCAGAAAATGGGAGCCACATCTTTGCAGATGTTCTGCATTTACACAGTGTTCTAATTCACAGCCCTAGGAAAGTTTGCAAATGGTTTTGCATTTGGAAGTTTATGTGCCTTTTTTCTCTTTTTTCTTCAAACACTTTATTAGGCTTGGTTGAATCAACAGTGAAGAGCAAACTTCTTCAACATTAAACAGTTTTTAATACCTTAAAGATCTCAAGCCATTCTTTGTTATAAATTGCCAGATAGAACCTGATAGTACATGCTGTACCACATCTGCTTTCTTCTCAGCTAAAATAAGAGGCAAAGAAGAAGCACAGTCCTTCTAGCTCCCCTATGACACTGAAGCTGTTTAAAGCTTCCCAGGATTGTTTTTTCTGTGATTGAGGCCTGTGAGATCATCTTGTCAGTATCATGTAAATTCTCTGAGAAAAGTAGGAATCAGGGAGTTCCAGAAAGATCCTCTTATTTTCCTCTCAGAGATAAAATTTGTATTGAAATCTTAATATAATCAGTAGAAATCTGAGAAGTTCTCACAAAACAAAAAAGAATATTTGTTATTTGGGAAAGTGTTTGCAAACTTCAATTTTTAATTATTTTATTTTATTTTTATTTGGATGGTGCTTTGCTTTGAACAGACAGGCTAAAAGAAGTTGATAATTACACAGATTAAGAAGGACAGGGAACTGCTTGAAAGAGTCCAGTGGAGAGC
Source organism: Picus viridis (assembly GCA_033816785.1). Lineage (NCBI taxonomy): Eukaryota > Metazoa > Chordata > Aves > Piciformes > Picidae > Picus > Picus viridis. The sequence goes on from CM066566.1 coordinate 69,889,581, forward strand.
CACAAAAATGATTAAAGGAGTGGAACATCTCCCTTATGAGGAGAGCCTGAGGGAGCTGGGGCTCTTTAGCTTGGAGGAGAGGAGACTAAGGGGTGACCTTGTTAATATTTATAAATATGTGAAGAATGAGTGCCAAGAGGATGGAGTCAGGCTCTGCTCAGTGTTGCCAGTGACAGGACAAGGGGCAGTGGGTGGAAGTTGAGGTATAGGAAGTTCCATGGAAACAAGAGGACAATTTTTTTTTTCACTGTTAGGGTGATGGAACACTGGAGCAGGCTGCCCAGGGTGGATGCAGAGTCTCCTTCTCTGGAGATACTCAAAACCCATCTGGAGGCATTACTGTGTGATCTGCTCTATCTAGGTGATCCAGCTCTGGTAGGGGGGTTGGACTACATGACCTTTTGAGGTCCCTTCAAACCCCTAACATTCTGTAATTCCGTGATCCAGTATGAAGCCTCCAAGGATAACCTGGAAATCAGCAACATTACAATGACAGTCTTTTTTTCTTATCACCACTATGATGATGTTCCAATAGAAATCTGACAGTTAAGGTTGCAATTTTCTGAACTAAGATCGGAACTGGAGGTATCAAACAAAATCAAAAAGCATGCTTCTGTGCAGAACCTAGAATGCCTCAGCTATGATATCTCTAAGCTAGTTAGTACCGTCTAGAGTTTTGTTGTTGATGTTATTTATTTTGCAAGTTTGGTGACTTGGGCCTACAGAAACACTCAGCCACACTACATTTCGGTGATGAACATAGTAGTAAACCCTTTGTTCTTCGTCCAAGAGACAGGAGGTGGGATGGAAAAAGGTATTTGAAGTATAACATTATTAATACAGAATTAATCATAGAAAGTGGTATACTAAAATGCAACATAATAATAAAGTAAAATGGTCTCTAAAGAATACCACTAATCATTTCCATATCCTGTGGTTTACATGTGATCAGACTTATTTTCAAGCTTGGTAAAAACATTGCCCTTTGGGTTCAATCTCATACGCCAAATTTGTTGGTTTTTTTTTTACAACAGCATTATAAATCCCTGAAAACACGGGTACATAATGGAAATCCTGACTACAATATCATAAATAAAAGCCTTTCTCTGAAGGATTTCCAAGACTTCCAGTTCATAAAAAGTTTAATGTTTCAGTTGAGACTTCCACCAAACTTCAAATACTGACACACTTCAAATGATAGAAAGCAGTACAAATAAAGTGAATTTACTCATGATAGTTGCTGGTAACTGTTCATGTCCCAAAAAGTGAAAAACACCAAGCTAAAAGGCAGCACGATAGCCCATATCCTGTAAAGCCCCACGATTATTTTCAAGTAGGCTTCTCTGCAGCCAGAACTCAACCAATACCATATTCTTTCCAGTAAGAATGCTTCTATCGTAAAACAAATGGTATATTTTTCACATCTCTGTTCCTTATGCACAAGGATCATTTTACATCTAATTTTTGTTTCTCCCACAAGACAATGTTGGAAATATTTATCCTCCAATGTAAACTTTTTTATTATTATTATTATTTTCTCTACACTTAACCCACTGAAACAGCTGTTACACTTGCAGCTTCCTATGTTTCAAAGGCTAGAGTAACTGAACAAATAAATACATTGTATAACAGAATTAGTAAACCTATTTCTGTACCAGAACTGCTGATTATTCTGAGGTTAAGAAGGGTATATGACTGAATCGCTGCTAACAGTCTTTTGAAATTTTTACTTTTCATTCACTAGTACAAAGCAGCGAATAGAATAGAATAGAATAGAATAGAATAGAATAGAATAGAATAGAATAGAATAGAATAGAATAGAATAGAATAGAATAGACCAGGTTGGAAGAGACCTTCAAGATCATCACATCCAACCCATCAACCAATCCAACCCACCTAATCAACTAAACCATGGCACCAAGCACCCCATCAAGTCTCCTCCTAAACACCTCCAATGATGGTGACTCCACCATCTCCCTGGGTAGCGCATTCCAATGGGCAATCACTCTCTCTATGAAGAATTTCTTCCTAACATCCAGTCTAAACCTCCCCGGCACAGCTTGAGACTGTGTCCTCTTGTTCTGGTGCTGGTTGCCTGGGAGAAGAGACCAACCTCTGCCTGGCTACAGCCTCCCTTCAGGTAGTTGTAGTCAGCAATAAGGTCACCCCTCAGTCTCCTCTTCTCCAGGCTAAGCAACCCCAGCTCCCTCAGCCTCTCCTCATAGGGCTTGTGTTCCAAACCCTTCACCAACTTCGTTGCCCTTCTCTGGACACATTCCAGCAAGTCAACATCCTTCCTAAACTGAGGGGCCCAGAACTGGACACAGGACTCAAGGTGTGGCCTAACCAGTGAAGCGTACAGGGGCAGAATCACCTCCCTGCTCCTGCTGGCCACACTGTTCCTGATGCAGGCCAGGATGCCATTGGCCGTCTTGTCTGCCTGGGCATATTGCAGGCTCATGTTCAGCCTACCATCAACCAGTACCCCCAGGTCCCTCTCTGCCTGGCCTCTCTCCAGCCAGATCTCCCCTGAGCCTCCTCTTCTCCAGGCTAAGCAACCCCAGCTCCCTCAGCCTCTGCTCATAGGGCTTGTGCTCCAAACTCCTCACTAACTTTGTTGCCCTTCTCTTTAATCATTGCAGATGTCACTAGTTCTTATTGGTTTTCAGCGGTTAAATTTCCCTGAGTTTTTGGTGAGGTCTAATCTAATGGGCTTATTTTCTTTTGATCCTATGCTGTTAACCTTCTATAATTTTTAACATTCATGTTGTGCTCTGCTACACTTACCAGTATCATACAACCTTTGGTTAAAATAGTCAAATTTAAAAAAATATATATAAAGTATTTGCATAATGATTTGCAGCTTCAGACTTGGAAACAAAGAATCTGAACTCTTCTGCTTTGGCAAAACAGTGTTCAGATTTGTCTATCTTAACAATTAAGCTGCTTTAAGGTGCCAGTAGAGCAAAGGAAGACCACTGTCCAGTTCCCTGTATTTCTTTCTCCTTCAAACATTCAGTGGAGAGAGACAGCCAGTTAATTCTGAAGACCATTGACAAGAGAGGATACCCAGGGAAATAAGATTCTAATCATGAACATTTTAGCTAAATATCCAGGAAAAGTGAAGTGACCTTTGAAGTCTACCTTTGGAGCTCACTGAACGTAAGTGGACTGGGCCAACTTCTGAGGAGTGCCCTAACATTAAGAAAGTATTTCAGCTCAGTGGTTAGTACAAACCATGACGGAATACCATGCTGTCCCATTGACTTCTTGTCTCTATCTTTCTCTGTTTAAAGCCCTGTCATGTCTGACTGCCCCTGTGAGAAAGATGACAGTCCTTATGTTGAAAGGTATTTCAAGACAGCTTATTTGGAAACAAAATCAAATGGCCTGAGTAGAAGAGCAATATACAGAGGTCGATCTGTGTATTTGAAAGAAGAAGAAAAAATGTGACAAAGGAATTTTCACCTGACTGCAAGTACATTGCATTTCTACTGAGACCACTTCACATAATCATTCTTCCTTTGAGATGTACAATGACACTTATTGCCATTGCCTTTTAACAGTTCTTCAAACAGTTTAGAGAAATCAGTGTTTTCTAACAATGTTGAGGTATGCAGATAAGATTTTCAGAGCTCTGCCACACAACCTTTCCTGTTTATAGGTAGAGGATTTACTACCCTATGTTTTCAACTTGGCCATCTCTCTAAGGTCATCATCAATACAACAGAATTATAGAATGGGATATATTTGCCATGGTTTAGTTGTTTAGGTGGGTTGGATTGGTTGATGGGTTGGATGCAATGATCTTGAAGGTCTCTTTCAACCTGGTGTATTGTATTGTATTGTACTGTATTGTATTGTGTATACCTGTGTCTGAACTGCCACATTTGACAATCTAGTTTATTAATGAGTACCTACCTTTATTGCCATTGAAGCTAATACTCTGCACTGCAAACTACAGTGGCTGATGCATGGCTCATATCCTATTCCTCCTTGCATGCTATGCAGAATTAAATTTTTTAAGAGATAGAAAAGGCATCTGGGTGCTATAATGTTTTAAGCTGCTGCAGCTAAATCTCTCAGACCCCAAGTTGAGTTTAATGGGGTTTAGATTAGACCTTAAATAAAGAAACTATAGTACAGGGAATCTAATTGATCTGTCTGAGGTCACACTGTGGCTGAGTAACAGAACTGGTGTAAAATAAAAGGGAAAAGAACTGCCAAATGAAGAAAATGAAAAGGTAGACTAGAAAGTCAACAGTTTACTTTCCAACAATATGAAGAGAAAACTGTTGAGCTGTATCATTCTTTACTGACTTGGTTGAACATTTTACCTTTTTTTCCCTTTTATTTTAATACACACACACAGAGATAAAGTTTGCCTCTTAGTTAATTGTGTGTGTGTGTGTATATATATATAAAAATATCATCAAGTTATCCATACATATCCTCTTTTTTCCAAACACAGACATGTTGTGCATGGCAGTAAGGAAAGGGTAAAATCATGGCTGATTTTGGCCAGAGCTGAAACTCCTGACTAAAAGCTGAAGCACCGAAGCCTGCCCTTTCACAAAGATTTATCTTCTGCAACAACAGCAAAATTCTTACTTTTAGCCCTATGCCCCTCTCAAGTAATTTATAGAGCAAACATATCTCACTCTATTTCTGCTAAAATTATTTGCAGTCAAAATATTCTTCTTTTATTCTAAATTAAGCCATATGCTGCTGGTGATTTATTAAAAAGTTCTTCATTGTTTAAATAGATCAAAGCAATGTACATATAAATGACTATAAAGTTGCTTTTTCTCTAACTGGTCTCTTCTTTCTCTGTGGATCTGATATTTTGCCTCTGAGAACAGAACTTATTAGCAACCCTAAAGTGAAAAAAAAAAAAAAAAAAAAAAAAAAAAGACAGGATATTTTTCAGCAAGAGCCTCTTCTTTGCCAAACATCCCAGTTTGTCTCTAAGGACTTGAAAAGAAAAGAACGAATGAAGAACAGAAACCATAAAGCATGCATTACTGCTATCATCTAATTGCTGAATGAATAGCATAGTTGTTTAGTCTGATTGCACTAAGCTAGTTATCCACTGCAAGCTTCATTGACAAAAAGGGAATCTACACAAATTATAGGGAAATTCAAGCACTAAAGGAATGTTTTGGTTCAGAGGTTTGCAATGACTATTGGCTTTGGTTCCTGGCACACTTTGTCTTTGCCATATGAACTCTGCTGGGCTGGGTCAGCCCAAAGCTTTCCAAAAGCCTGAGAAGAGGACAGACTTCCTTGTCATCTGTATCCCATAAATAAATTAAAGTGATGTTCTCCAGTTAGAGTTTGTTTCTTGGCAGGCTAATCTGCAATCAGAGAAATAAAAGCCTTCCATTTGTGGACTCCAACTAAAGGAAGGAAGCTTTTGTATGTGGATTGACCCGAGACCAAAATATTAAAAAGTGGAAGAGGAAAAACATATGTTGTAGTCCCCTAAAAAATAAGTGGATTAAAAAAGTGCTTTACAGACATGCCCTTAATTGATGATGTTGAAAACAAAGCATTACTTTGCAAGGAGCAGGAAAAGTAGTTTCACCACCGCTACCTTATGATAGCACAAGAACAGGTTTTTCAGGGACTTTTTTTGTTGTTGTTTTCTCTAATTCATACCCTCTACACAGACATGGTTAAAAAATGAAGCAAGCCTAATATGCCAGGTCCAAGTGGGCTTACATTCTCCCTCTAACCCTCTTGCAGAATACATGTATAAGTATGTAGAATGAGAGGGACATGGATCTCACTTCCCTGCTATTTGTATGGCATCACAGCCAAGAAGTAACTGTGGTAACACGAGTGACACATATTCTTTCAGTCACGAAAATATTGCGGCACAGCAGCTGCAATTCTCATCTTGCAGTCAAAGCCCCATTGGACTCCCTTCGTATTACTACATGCATTCAGGCTCATGTCTCCTACAACCTCAGACTATTTCTTTCAAATTTTTCTTTCACTGTGAAACCTGCTTACACCCACTGAAATAAAGATAACTCATTTTTTTTAAGAAATAAAATGGAAGTAGGAACATGGTAAGATGCTGCAGCTGGGGGCAACATATCTCTAGAAAGACTTGTGTGAGTCTCTGACCTTTGTAGAAAGCACAAAAACACCACTCCCTGTTTTGGGGGCTCCTTGTGCCCCTGTTGATCAGGGGACTGGCTCTCCACTGTCTAAAGTAAGAATACCTGGGTTGCAGATGCTTCAATATGGGAGGTAAGGTAGGGACTTAACTGAATGAGTCATCAAAAGAACAGAAATGCTTAATGGATATTGAACTATAATACCAAGGCAATCTTTTGCTAGTATGACTTCCTCTCTCTGGAAATTTAATTTAAGCTTTGCCAACAAAAGAGCTGTTTATCTGCAGCTCCAGCAGCCCTTTGCAAGTATAGCCTTATCAGCCACACCAATAAGCCCTTCTAAATAGCTAGTCTTTGAGTTCTGTTGCTCTGACATCTGTATCGACTGCTCTAAGATAGCTCTAGAAATAAGTATTATTTCAATATTGGCTGCATCTTATTTGGAAATGTTTTATTACCTCTAGTTTAGACCCTCTTTAAACTGCTTTATAAAATACATTATAGAAAACTGAGAAATAAATTGAATTAAATTATTACCCTGTTAAACCTAAGTTAATGAAAAATGCATTATTGACTTTCCTCAGATCTCAGTGAGACCACAGATGCCTTATTTTCTTCCCAAACTCCATTGTCAAAAAATTATAGTTGCCATTCCTCTTTCTTCCCACAAACCAGAAACAACAATCAAAGTATAACAATTATATCCAGGAACTGAGTCTATGAACACAATGAATATAAAATTACAGACTTTTATTTTCTATGTTCTTGTTTACTGGCCTTTGCAGGTATATCCATGTCAGTTCTCATCTCCATCTTCTGTTGAGGCAATTGTAATTTAAATCTTTATATGTGCCAGAATTTTTCTCTGTAAAGTGTCTTTGGAATTACTCTTACTCATTCAAATAAAGTTTCAATGGGATAGAAAACATGGCTGCGAAGGATCAGGTATTGAAACTGAAAGCTATTAGCTGCAGGTGCTGTATTTTTGTATATCTTGAAGAGTGCCAAGTACATATTTTGCACTTAATGAGGAAGAAATAATAATTAATCTTAAGTTTTTGGCAAGATACAATCTAAGCAAGAGATTAATGCATTTGAACCACTGCTTTTCATTCTTGGAACAGGAAATTGGATTTCTGTTTCTCATGTGGAGAGGATCTTAAGTAAACTCTGGTTGAGGCTGTGGAATCAATAATATTTCTCAGGGAACTAAAAGTTGGCTGCTGATCATAATGTTTTCAAGAGAAGGATGTTTATGGTTAGGGTATATCTCCTGTGCCACATGACACCATTTCCTTGTTGTCTACGCTGACTACAGTTGCCTGACTTCATCCCTCAGCAATTAGGGTCTAGTAGCTTCTTTAAAATGCCCTGGTTCATGATCCCAAAGGTTTGAGGGTGAAAGGAAGACTTCCTGAGGCACTTACTTGAGTGACACTGTGTGCTATCTTCATGAGAGAGAATAGAATAGAATAGAATAGAATAGAATAGAATAGAATAGAATAGAATAGAATAGAATAGAATAGAATAGAATAGAATAGACCAGGTTGAAAAAGACCTTTGAGATCATTGAGTCCAACCTACCATTCGACACCATCTAATCAACTAAACCATGACACCAGTTGCTCCATCCAGTCTCCTCCTAAATACCCCCAGTGATGGTGACTCCACCACCTCCCCAGGCAGCCCATTCCAATGCCCAAACACTCTTTCTATGAAGAACTTCTTCCTAACATCCAGCCTAAACCTCCCCTGGTGCAGCTTGAGACTGTGTCTTCTTGTTCTGGTGCTGGTTGCCTGGGAGAAGAGACCAATCCCCACCTGGCTACAACCTCCCTTCAGGTAGTTGTAGTCAGCAATAAAGTCTCCTCTGAGCCTCCTCTTCAGGCTATGCAACGCCAGCTCCCTCAGCCTCTCTTCATAGGGCTTGTGTTCCAAACCCCTCACCAGTTTTGTTGCCCTTCTCTGGACACGACACCTGGTATGACACCTCTCAAAATCATTTGTACTTTCAGCTTTCCCCTGGACTCTGATAAAACCCTTTTACTCCATATCCTGTACTAATTATTTTACTGCAGGGTTTGATTGGAGGCTAATTTTGCCTTCCCATGGGAGAAAGTAAGAAATACACCACTTCATATCCATGATGGCAGTGAAATTACAACTGCCTTACATAGACAGTCTGCTGGCCAAAAGAAAAGAGAGCAGAAAAACATGGGTTTGGGTGCAGCAGGAGGTAGGGTTGTGGGGAATACCACCCCCTCCTCTCTCCTGCCAATAATCCCTCCAGTCCACCTTCCTCCTCTATGTCCTGTTTATATGCATATGACATATGGGGGAGGGGTGGTAAGGGGAAGGAGGCAGGGGGAGGTGTGTGGAAAATCCCAGTAATACTAACAATTAAGGCTACTAGGTATGCACACCGTGATGGGGAACACCATTGCTTCAGGACTATGCTTTCTGACTCAGCAGTGGCCTTCAGCTTCAAGATTTTTCTCCATCTGGTTGCATTCTCAGAGTAATCAGTGTAGATCAGTAGAAAAATTGTGACAGTAGAAGAAACATCACTTCAGTCTCTATCAGATCATTTCATGACATTTACATTTTTACATTAGAGGGATGGGGAACTACTGGAGACAATCCAAGAAAGTCCTACAAAGATGATTACAGCACTGGAGCATTTGTCTCATGAAGAAAAGCTGAGATACCTGGGGCTTTACAGCCTGGAGAAGACTGAGTGGGTGTCTCACCAGTCTTTATAAATATCTAAAGGATGGGTGTCAAGAGGATGGGGCCAGATTCTTTTCAGTAGTGCCTAGTGATGGAACAAGCAGCAATGGGCACAAAGTGGAACACAGGAAGTTCCACTTAAACATAAGGAAAAAAGTTCCTAACTGTGATGGGTTAAGGCAGCCCCCCTCCAAACCCTCCCCATCACGGGCAGAATAAAAACACCTCAGACAAAACGGATTGCAAAAGTGATGGAAAGTTTAAAGGAAAAGCGGTGAATGTTTACAGAAAGCCAAAAGCAGAGTGACAAAAGAAATCCCAAAACAGTCCCAAGATGATCCCATCCCCACCTGGGGGTACATCCAAGACCCCCAGGGCTCCTTCTTCCCCCCTCCCCACTGCTAGGCTAGTCTCAGCTGGCCAGATCTGAGACTGCCCATCCCCTGTGGCCTTGGGCCTAGCCAGGCCCATGGCCGGGAGACAGCATCTCCCCCATTACCGGGCGACGGCGAGGAAGAAAGAGAAGGTGCTTAGGCCTCGCACTGGATCTTATAGTGGTGCAGAGAATTATGGTAGAAATACCCAATTTCCCGTGTCCACCCACTGGGCTGGACCTCTGGACACAGGAAGCAGGGGGGCACCCAGCCCAAACTGCAACATGCCACCCCTTATTTCATACCATAATCTCTGCACCCCAAACATATCATCAAATCAGAACTCTTCCGATGACATGTCCGGCGAAGTCCATATCTTCATCTGGGCGTCCACCCAAACAGTCTCTCTCAGTCAGGGTCAAGTGTCAGTCCATTCCAGTTCTTCTTCTCTCATCTAATGGAACCACCCAGCGATGCAGAGTTCACTCTTCTGCGGTGCAAGTTCTTCATGGATCCGGTGGACATCCTGGCCACCTGGAAAAGAGCCTCACAACTTCTCAACCAGCTTCTACTTCCATCTCCATTTACTCAGTGGCATATTTCCACCCCTGGGGCAAGCCAGTCAGAACAATCTGGCTCTGTTTCTCCACCCCTCCAGGAAAATAGCACACTGAGCCTTCCTCAACGCTGCACGGACCTATCCCAAGCCCAGTGCTGACCGCTTCCAGCCGCGGCCCGAGGCTACACAAATGCATGTCACAGTACACCGCCCCCCACTGGGCGTTCGCGTACCAAGCCGTGACCAGCATTCAGCTACACAACTCCCCCCCCCCGAAAGGGGGAGGGTCTGCACCGCAACCTACTGAGAAGAAGGGAGGTGGAGCCAGGTGCTCGCCGCCATTTTCAGAACTGGTCTGAAAAATAATCAGGGAAGAGACTAGGACCGGCCCCACTACAGCCCGAGCGCACGGCTGGGGCCGGGGCCGGGACCGGCGCTCCGAGGGCACGGCCAGGCCCGCCGCCACCGCAGCCCGCGCGGCCGGCCGGGCGCCGCCGTCACTACTCCGAGCGCATGGCCAAGGCCACCGCCGCCGCAGCCCGAGCATACAGCAGAGGTCCGGCCGCCTCTATCGCCGCGGTACAGAATCAAAATCGCCTCCACCCCTCGGGCATTCAAACAGCTTCTCCAGCGAAAGCCATAAACGCGTTCCCAGAGCTCTTGAGAACGGCTTTGCAGCTGGGGTCCCCGTTCGCCCTCCTGAGTTTCGGGAGCTGGGCTCGCCCGCTCGCCACGGCTGGCTCTTTCCCGCGGCGAAAACGGGCCCGATCCTGATCTGCTCGCCGCTGCCCCTCCCCCGCTTCACTCCCCGCCGCTTCTACCGCCCGCAGAGAGCAGAGGGTGGAGGAAGAGCAGGTCCCGCGTTCTTAAGCGGTACCCCAATTCCAATGGTCAGGAACCACCCCTGCATGGAAGAGCAGGAGAGGGCTCCGTGCCATCGGCCACGCACCAGGTGTCCCCCTGCAATCCACAAGAATTCACACAATCGCCCCAAGAACAAAACTTGACCCCAACTTCCAAAACCCAAACCGACGCCCAGAACTGAATTTAAACTCTCCGTTTTTTGCAATCCGATCTGCAAAGTGGCCACAATAACAAACTCCTACTCCTGGCTGGCTTGCCAGGAGTGCAAAGGGGTTGAGGGCAGACCCCTCTCCCCACCACAACCATCCTCTGCTACCAATAATGTGATGGGTTAAGGCAGCCCCCCTCCAAACCCTCCCCATCATGGGCAGAATAAAAACACCTCAGACAAAACGGATTGCAAAAGTGATGGAAAGTTTAAAGGAAAAGCGGTGAATGTTTACAGAAAGCCAAAAGCAGAGTGACAAAAGAAATCCCAAAACAGTCCCAAGATGATCCCATCCCCACCTGGGGGTACATCCAAGACCCCCAGGGCTCCTTCTTCCCCCTCCCCACTGCTAGGCTAGTCTCAGCTGGCCAGATCTGAGACTGCCCATCCCCCGTGGCCTTGGGCCTAGCCAGGCCCATGGCCGGGAGACAGCATCTCCCCCATTACCGGGTGACGGCGAGGAAGAAAGAGGAGGTGCTTAGACCTCGCACTGGATCTTATAGTGGTGCAGAGAATTATGGTAGAAATACCCAATTTCCTGTGTCCACCCACTGGGCTGGAGCTCTGGACACAGGAAGCGGGGGGGGCACCCAGCCCAAACTGTAACACTAACTTTGAGGGTGACTGAGCACTGGAACAGGCTGCCCAGTGAAATTGTGGAATCTCCTTCTCTATTGACTTTCAAAACCTGTCTGCCTGCCTTCCTGTGTGGCCTGCCCTAACTGATCCTGCTTTAGCAGGGCGGTAGGACTAGATGATCCCCAGAGGTCCCTTCCAATCCCTACCATTCTATGGTTCTGTGTCCCAGTGTCACAAGAAAACTTGCTTTGATACAATACTAGGTATGCCACTCTTTGCACACAATTTTACACACAAATATCCTTTTCAGTAAATCTATTTGCTGTTCATATTCACCTAAAAAGCCTATTCTTACTCTCTAGCATACCATATTTCTTACCTTTCCAGGTCAAAAATTGACAACTACAGAATATATGTATGTCAAAATCACATTCAGTATTCTCAGAACAAAGTTTCTAATTGCTGTCTGAGACGCAGAAAGGAATATATCCCTGACTATTTTACTAGCTAGGTAAATTCCAGCCAAAGTTATGAACTCTGGGGTACACAATTAAAAATCAATTATTTTAACTTGATCCCTTCCAAGTCTTCAGAGGGTTTCTGTTTCTGCTTCAGCTTGAAAAGTAAAGAAAAGAAAAAATATAGTTAAACATATATTTCATCCAACTCTATTCATTCAGCTCTATTCATTCATCTCTGTTATTAAGATACCTAAAATGTTTGTTGAGGCTTATGACAAAATAAAAATATTAGCATCACTTGTAAACATCCAGAGCTGGAATTTTCCTGTCTCAAAGGCTAGAGTCCCAATTTCCATGCTCTGCTTCTGAGAAGCAATGTGACTTGGGCACGTCAGCTAATCTGCAGTGTCTCCATTTTCCACATGTTTAGTGTTATCCACTTCTAGACTTCTTTGAGAATTACAAGCAAGGGAAGATGTGGTATGTGTGTTAAATATTATTACTCTCATTTAAATACAATTACCAAATGAAAAATTCAAGTCTGTTATTTCTCTTGTTAGCATTTGTACTCTCAGTTGTGAAAAAAAAAAAGAAATTGTTATCCAGGGGCACATTCATCTAAAATACTGCCTCACATTGACTCCATGGTGATATGAGAGCAGATCTTTTTCATGCCCCAAATGTAAAGAACTGAATTTATCTAGCTGATTCTGCCCTTGGCCTTAAACCTGGGTGTAACAAAGACAATATAAACTTAGTACATAGTTCATTAATTAATTGTTTGGAAACAATTCATTGTAAATACTTTTGTATTTATAGCCACTATGAAACAATGAAGATAATATCTGAGAAGGCTCCAAGTGAAGCAGGAAGACTCTGCAAAGGATGTGCCATTGTCATGATTAATAAAGTTTCTGTCTGATTGCAGGACAAGGTACAGAGATTAGTATCAGCTGTGTCCCTGGAGGGAAGAGACAATGCATAACTGTAGCGAAGAGTAACACACCCCTCTGCGACAGTGTACGTGGAAGATAAAGAGTCCTTCATGGTTTCCTCAGTCCACATTGGCACAAATGTCCTGGCAAAAAATACCTTTTTTATTCATTTACAAAAACCCTTGCACCACATGTCGGTAGTACAGATATTTTGGCTAAACTGTATTTACCCAATATGGGAAGAAATGCTTTTGTTCCCTGTGCGCTAACACTACAGGCCTGCATTGTGACTTTGTTAAGGTAAAAATGCTCTTTCACAGGAACACATGGGACAATAAATTTTTAGTAACTTGAGTAACTTCAGAAAATGGCTACAACTGTATTAAAGAATGTTGTAACAGAACAAAACAACAATAAATAAATCAAAAATAGCAAACTTGATTAGCATCTCTTCCTGATTTTCCAAAAGAGGAAAATTCAGTGAAACTAAACCAGATGACAAGCCACTATTATTTCTGAGAATAAACTGCAATCCAGTCCCAATATCTAGAAGTGGAAATTGCTATTGCTCTGAGTATGCTTTTTTTAAAAAACTCTCCTTATAAACAACCCTTAGAAAGTGGCAAGATGTGAGAACATCCATTCTCTGGTGAACATGCTAAAGCATCATGCTATATTTTTTTGGTCTAGATCAAAAAAATTAAAATTCTCTAGATAAATACAATAGCAGACTAGGAACAAGCTCTTGGAGGTGGCAATTTCTTAATCCAACACAATGGAGCCCAAATACAACAACTCACTGTTTCTTCAGTAACATCTCCCCTCAGTTTAAGCAGGACATCGAGACACTTGAATGTGTCCAGAGAAGGGCAACAAGGCTGGGGAGAGGCCTTGAGCACAAGCCCTGTGAGGAGAGGCTGAGGGAGCTGGGATTGTTTAGCCTGGAGAAGAGGAGGCTCAGGGGAGATCTCATTGCTCTCTACAACTACCTGAAGGGAGGTTGTAGCCAGGAAAGGGTTGGTCTCTTCACTCTAGCAACCAGCACCAGAACAAGAGGACACAGTCTCAAGCTGTGCCAGGGGAGGTTTAGACTGGATGTTAGGAAGAAATTCTACACTGAGAGAGTGATTCGCCATTGGAATGTGCTGCCCAGGGGCGTGGTGAGGTCACCATCCCTGGAGGTGTTCAAGAGGGGATTTGACACGGCACTTGGTGCCATGGTCTAGTCATGGGGTCTGTGGTTGTGACCGGTTTAGGCTGTTCCTTTAAGAAAAGGACACTTTCTGAACACTCTGGCTGAATGTTTTGGTATTTGAATGAAAACAAAGATATGCTAAACCAATTTCATTGGTAGAATTCAGCTGTAAGTTCTAGCTTAGTCTTTCAATCGGGCAGTCTTCTTCTCCCCCCGTACTGTGGGCTGGCCTGCTTTTCTCTCTGAAGCAACAGCTTGCTATGCAGGGACGATCTTGCTAACCAGATAAGAAAAAGACTAACTCTTGCATTCGCTTTTGAGCTTAACAAATTTTCACCCTTTTAATTACCTTCCTTTCTCTTTCTCTCTAACCCTTTTGGGAAAAAGGGGAGGTAGGGAGGGAGAAAGGGGGAACAGGCCAAACCCCCTGCGCCGCAGGGGGTTGGGGAAAGGTCTCCTGTGTTACATACATTGCTGTATATTTCTGTATATATATTGTAAATTTTATATGTTTTTGTACATATTCATTGCATTCCATTTTCTGCTTGTAAATATAGCTTTCATCTGCTTCTCTGGCTGAGTTAGCTGTGGATTCTTTTGTGTGTGGGGGGGGGGAACCTTCCTACCCCACCACAGTGGTGAAAGGTTGGACTCAATGATCTTTGAGGTCTCTTCCAACCTTGGTGATACTGTGATACTGTGAAGGTCACATATGAGATCTCTGGCCTTAGTGGCACTGACTTGCACCTGCATTTTTTGAGTGTCATCCTTTAGTTGGCACAGTCTGGAACAGAATCAAAGAATGAATGTGGGTAATTAATAGTTAATTTAGGATATGATTGTTAAGGACTAACTGCTCTGAATATGCAATAATAACAATTATAAATTAATACATTCACAGTGTGTTTTATTTATGTATGTTAATCCATATTTCCAAGACTAAAACTGGCTGGATTTATCACTCAGTCTTCTAAACTATTCTATCATAGTGACCTCTAATTATCTGAAATACAATATTTATACATAAATATATGCATACAGGTACTGAGTTGCAAGAAAGGCTTCAGTGCTCTAAGTTTCTCTTTGTCCATCCTTTGTTTATCTACATAAGCACAGCATTTCTTCTTCTGAGAATGCATGCAAAAGATAAGGTATGATGCAAGAAGTGTACAATGCCTAGATGGCAGAAAGCTTTGAAAGAACAATTTAAAAGAACCCAACATACACAAAACAAAGCCATAAATATACAGTATGCACCTCTCTCTACTCATTATAATGTGTGTTCCACTATACACTTTATTTCAGTTTTTCCATTGCAAGGTTCCTGCTCTCCCCATTTGACATCCCTAACATCTTATAATTTATATAAAACCCAATATTAAAATGTATCAACAGCTTACATGACCTTACTGCACTGAAATACTTGAATAGGGTGACAGAGACCATGCCACATAGGACAGGAACTAGGAAAAAGCTTGTATCTTGACTTACTTTCTCTCCTAGTGCTGTGTCCTTCCTCTACAATTATCATCAGTTAGCTTGCTTTCACTATGCTTCTAAAGCCCCCATTGCTATTGTTCCTCCTCTGTATTGAGTTCCTCAGTCCTCCTGTGGCTTCTCTCTCCTGCACTTCTCCAAGTGTCCCTCAGCTCCCTGCTTCCTACACATCACTCCAGCCCAGCCAGTTCTTTAATCCTTTCTTTCTCCACTCAGCCTTTAATTGACCTTCCTAAAGCAACCACTGCCAGCCACCACTTCCTCTTCCCTCTCCTCCTCCACCTCTTCTGCTGGTCAATCCAGATGGGAGAGGAGGAGTGGGAGATGAAAGTGGGAGACAGTCTGTCTCCCTTCCAGGTGGCTGTGCACAGGCACAGGGCTGTGCAGCAGTCACTGTGGGGGCTGCAAATCTGCTGAACACATGAGAAGTCAGCAATGCTCAAGGAAGGAGCTGATCCAGAACGGAGACCAAATGAAGACATCATCAGTGAAAACCATTTGGCAAATGCTGCATGTGCAAAAAAATGAAAAGAAGGGGCAGAAAGAGCAGGCCTGAGTTTCTGCTAAGTTGTAACCTGTAAATCACTACCTGATTCTAAATTGCTACTTGGTCAAGACAGTAACACCTTGCAGCTGGTTTGTATTCAGTTCTCCTGACTTCAAGAGAGCCCAAACTCATGAAATAAGCATATGTATGCTGGAACACAGTGTGGTTAGCTTTTTCTAAACCCTTTAGAAAAGTTTTCAGCTACCTGTCACACAAAATGTTAATATGTCATTTTTGCCTAACTGAAGCATGACCCTAAGTCATTTGAAATTAAATAACTTCTGACAAGCTCTTTCATTTTGATATGTTCTTACTTGGTAAGGAGGTAGGGAGGGAAATTTGCATCAGTACATTGTGTTTTGACAGTAAAAACTCCCAAATGAGAAAGAAGGATGTTCAAAATGAAGATTAATCCCACATGTGTGGACAGACCATACAGATGCTAAGAATGGCTCTGTGCACAAAAATAACACATCGATGACCTAATTTGTTAGCTGGCATCCAGTCAAACCTCAGAGCCACCCAAGGTAGAAAAAATACAACCAAGTTGCTGATTCTTAGCCAATCCTGCTTTGTTCTTCTTTCATTCAGAGGAAAGACCTTTCAAAAACACTTCATTTCTCTGCTACATGTATTTATATCCTCATTTTATATTGATTTGGTTGGATAACAAAGAATGTTATGCTCGGCCATAGCAAAACGTGTATAGACAAGCTCAGCAGGAGTTTTCATGTTGTGCTGTCAACACTGCACAATGGCAGCCCTTTTAAAAAAAATGCATTTTATGAAGGAAAAAAAGTTCAGACTTTCAGAGCAATTAATATCTGCTGATGTCAGCTGAACTGAAGGTGCTGCACTACATTATAAGGTTAAGGGCTAGTAAAAACAGGATTGGAGATTCACTCTCTCAATGGACACTCATGCACACAAATGTGTGGAACACAAGATTTTGTATCAGTCCTGATGCTGTATTTGTTAAATCACCTTACTCTTAAGAATGTCACACCCCTCAACATTTTTATCCTTATATTAGTAATTGTGAAAGAAGATTCTGTAGAAAAAAAGATACAACACAATTTCTGAAATGTGAAATCCTGAAGGATATGACTTGCTGTGCAACACCTTATTCAAGCAAAGAGGTAACTTATCAACATGTACTAAATATTTTCTGAAACTAAGACATTACATACCAAAATAGTGAATAACATACACCCAAAAAAAAGTTTGTCTAAACTCTTTCTCAGGGAATAGAATAGAATAGAATAGAATAGAATAGAATAGAATAGAATAGAATAGAATAGAATAGAATAGACCAGGTTGGAAGAGACCTTCAAGATCATCTCATCCAACCCATCATCCAACACCATCTAATCAACTAAACCATGGCACCAAGCACCCCATCAAGTCTCCTCCTAAACACTTCCAATGATGGCGACTCCATCACCTCCCTGGGCAGCCCGTTCCAATGGCAAATCACTCTCTCTATGAAGAATTTCTTCCTAACATCCAGTCTAAACCTCCCCTGGCACAGCTTGAGACTGTGTCCTCTTGTTCTGGTGCTGGTTACCTGGGAGAAGACACCAGCCCCCACCTGTCTACAACTTCCCTTCAGGTAGTTGTAGAGAGCAATAAGATCTCCCCTGAGCCTCCTCTTCTCCAGACTAAGCAACCGCAACTCCCTCAGCCTCTCCTCGTAGGGTTTGTGTTCCAAGTCCTCCCACTTGTATTCTAAGTCCTTCCACTTAGCAAATTAAGAGATTTGCTATTGACTTCAAGGGACTTTAGTTGGTTATGTGTCTGAATATAATTCTATGTGTTCATTACTGAACATCATTTGCAGCACAAAAGAAAAGGTCTTCATAGTATTTACTGTTTGGCATACACTGGTACTTGTTGGTCTGAAATATTTTTTCTACTATCACAGATATAGACTAATTTCTTATATACATTTATATACAAAAATGAAAATGAGCTATTCATGCTAGATAATATAACACTTTTTAAAACCCAGATGAGAATAAAAGGAATTGGGAACTGCTCAAAAAAGCATCCAAAATCTTGACTAGTTTTGACTGCAAGAGATAGGTGAGGTCCTATAGCCATAGGGTACTAAAATTACACAGTTTGCAATTCAAAGACCAATCTGAATGGACTGAGTATCCTTTCTGTTGTAGATTAATATTCCTTCCTCTCTGTAATGCCTAATTTCAAGCACAGAAGTCCTAAAATTCTAAAGAGAGCCATTCTCCTAACACACTGAAAAGGTGTCAATAACTGTGAATACTTTATCCTGTATGTGCCAGTGTCATGAACGAGTACACTAACAGGAAATTGCTGAGAGCAAGTATTGCTACTGCATACACTTTTCTCTTCCCTAAAGAACTATAGGAATAATTTTGTCTGTTACCTGGCCCCCACTCATCAAGACATCAATATTTATGCTTCCCACATCAATATGTAGTCTTCTTATGCCAATACATTGCTTTCATTCCTTTAATTATAAGCTTACTGATTGCAAGAGTTTACTAGACCACCTTCCAAGCCTTCACAAAGCACAATTATATGCATCAAAATACACATTTTTGAGTTCAAACAAAAACAAAATAAAACTAAACTCTTAGTGTTTGTGATGTATGTTTTTGATCTAAATCAAATTTACATCATTAAAAAAAAAACAAACAATAAAACAGAAAACAATTGGATACTGCTAAATTGCTAAGTCTTAAGGGAGAAACTCAAGCTATTGCATTTTATGTTTATAATGTAAATTAGTACCATGTAAGGACTGATAGATAAAATGCATTTTAATCTTTTTCTGCATGTACTTGTACTGCCTAATTCAAGATAGAAAAAGAACCCAAAACCCTCACAGGTTCATCACTATACAGACATGACAAAAAATACCAAAGAGTCAATAAATAAGTAATAATTAATTAAAACAAACAAATAAAACCCAACCAACTAAATAAAAACAAAACAAACACACACACACAAAAAAAAAAGACAGGCAAGATTAAAAAAAACTACAACCAACAACTGCAAAAATATAAACCACAAAGCTGTTCATTTTAATAAAGCAGTAGACATGGGCATTTGGAACTTCAGATGTGCTGGCTGAGGGGAAAAAAATGTAGGGCAGATGGAGATTTGGATAGCCATGGGTTTAGGGTTTTGAAGCTGACATTTGATGAGGTGAAGTGACTGAGAAACAGAATCACCGTGAAAGATTTGTAGACTTTATAGACTGTACTAGAAAAGCTTTATAAGACTACAGACCGACAGAAACCCAATGTCTATGTCCATGCTGGGAAATAAAAGAGGTCCAGAGACTGAAACAAAATGTGACACTGTTTTTGGAGGTAGTCCCTGGAACAAATTATCCCCAGGACCATGCCACATATTGACTCAGAAACATTTGTTTGGAGAGATCCTCCCAGAGCCTGGGACCAGGCCAGCAGTTAAGCAGTTCCTACAATGAAGGATCCAAAACTCTACATCTCTCCCATGTCTTCTTTTAGTTAGCACACAAGGACAATTTGTGTCTTTGACCTAAATGTTGCCAATGGCAGGAAGTGATTATAACATCATCACCAGAATAGGTATAGTACAGTAAAATGAAGGATTTCTTTGAGGTTTCAGAGCCTAGAAGCCAAGGCTATGTTACAGACAGCTTTAGCTGTCATTTATTTTGGCCACTGTGCCACAGCAAATGATGTGGCATGGCTCCACACTTAAAGCCAAGCTTTCCTGAAGCATCCTAGCCAAGCTAGATGAGTGCAAATTGCTCACTTTAACTGGACAAGTACGCTCCACATTTGGTTTTAAAAGTGTTTCCTCAACCACATTAGTATTTGGGGCCATTTATAGAAGTATAATTAGACAGACACTCATTTCCTTCCTCTTCTCCTGCTTCACTTATTGCCCACCCGAGTAAAACAAAGAAAGTATTTTTACTATTATTTTGGTCTGGAAACAGGCAGAACCAAAGACATTTCCCTAATGTTCTTCATTTACAGGCTTTAAACTGAAATTTGCTTAATGTCAAGAACTTTTCATACCTAGGTCTTAATTTTGCATTTCTGACATGATGCCCTGGGATATGCCCAGCCAGCAAGGATTTAGGAAGGGAAGGTCCTGCCTGACCAACCTGATCTCCTTCTATGATTTGGTGACCCACCTGGTGGATGTGGGGAAGGCTGTGGATGTAGTCTACCTGGACTTCAGTAAGGCCTCTGATACCATCACCCACAGCAAACTCCTGGACAAGCTGGCAGCCCATGGCTTGGACAGCAGCACTCTGCACTGGGCTAAGAAGTGCCTAGAGGGCCATGCCCAGAGAGTGGTGGTGAATGGTGCCACATCCAGCTGGCAGCCAGGCACTAGTGGTGTCCCCCAGGGATCAGTGCTGGGCCCCATCCTGTTCAATATCTTTACTGATTATCTGGATGGGGGGATTGAGTCCATCATCAGTAAATTTGCAGATGACTCCAAGCTGAGGTTTAGGCTGGATGTTGGGAAGGAGGTCTTCACAGAAAGAGTGATTGGCCATTGGAATGTGCTGCCTAGGGAGGTGGTAGAGTCACCATCACTGGAGGCGTTTAAGAGGTGACTGGATGAGGCACTTGGTGCCATAGTTTAGTTGATTAGATGGTGTTGGGTGATAGGTTGGACTGGATGATCTGGAAGGTCTTTTCCAGCCTGGTTAATTCAGTTCTACTCTATTCTATTCTATTTCATGGATCCAGAACACCATGTTGAGTGTAGTGGGTTTGTTGGATGAAATACCTTTCTTAAAGTGGAGATTTGAAATTGAGGCTTTGTCATGATACTGAGAACCTATCTTGTACAACACTAGTTTTGAAACAATACCATAGGAATTGTTTCAATAGTATCATAGGACTGATAGACTCTTGTGCCAGATACTAGATTTATTCAGGGTTTTTTGAGCAGAAGTAATGACAAGCATTAAAGCACTGTTTACATAATGAAATGTAATATCAATCATGCTCTGTGCATTAATGATAAGACTAGGGATTGAGTTGTGAGCAAAACTGAATCTTCCTCCTCAGAATGGAAAAATACTAGAAGACTGCAAACTTACTATCCTATTTTAATGTTATCTTTCACTTCATATTAATATTTTTGATCATAGCTGATTCTTGCAAAATGACAAAAATTCTCTTCTAAAATGTTTGCAAGGGTTTTGCTTGTAACTGCTACTCACCCACCTCATCTTAGTGGCCTTCAAAATTTACAAGGTTGCTTAACAAGATGAGGGAAAAGTATGAGGGAATAAAAATGCAAGTCATCCACAGAGCAGAGTATCAAAGTAACACTTCTAGAGAATTGCATTCTGGTTAACATTGTATACAGAGAACAAGGTTGAGCAACCTCACCTCCTTAGGCAACCTGCTCTTCAAGGAAATGGGCTCAGGTCTCCCTTGAACAAAGTGCTTTTAATCCACCTCATAAATTTGGGTGAGGAATTCCTGTCTGAAGGGAGTCATTGCGAACAAATCCACATTGAGTAAGCTGGAGAGCAAAAAAGCACAGTTTAGAGCCATCATGACTTACACAAACTTTCTATGGATGGCCCCATATCTACCTATGTGAAGAGTTACATCAGGGACCCCAAGCCTAATTGCTATAAAACTTGCACTAAGTGTAATCAGCCTTGAACTGGAAAGTTCTTTATTTCCACCATACTCTGTCATATCTGAAGAAAACTTGATCACATGGAGCATAAAAGCCAGGTAATTTACACATGGGTGTAAGAAGGAAGATAGTCAATGAAGAGGGGACTGGACCTTTTCCAGAGGAACACAAGCGGCAGCTTGTCCTCCTTCCCTGCCTACCTCCAGAGGGACAAAGCAGTTGAGGTAGTTCTTAGGTCGCTGATAAGGAGAAGGCACCTGATGACTCTGGAATAATAATGAGGAGGATTTTTCTTGATTAAGCACATTACTTTTCCTTTTGCTGACCCAAGAAAACCTGTTGGTTTTCCACAGGTGCAGAGTGGGACAATGATCATTGCAAGGAGGTTGGACTAGGTGAGGTTTAAAGGTACCTTCCAACCAAAACCAGTCTATGATTATGTGACCCTATGTCACTGCATCAGGTAATCTGTCTTCAAAACAGATGGTTGTACCTCTTCCACGGTACTGTATTCCCTGTTCAGTAAAATTATTTGAAACCAAAATATTATGATGACACTCTCTTAACTAAGAATGTTTATATCCTTCATTTTGATTACCCATGTCTCTAACTGTTCTCCCAGCATTTGACAACAAATTCTGCCCAAGCTAAGAGAAAGTTATGACCAACCTTTCCACCACAGCAATCAGGAAGATAGGTCCCACAGTATGTTGTTTCCTCAGCAAAATACAGGCCTACTTTTCCTCCAGCTTTCACGCTCCAATATTTTTGCTCATATGTGCCAGCTAGAAACACCTCAGCTATGTGCTATCACATGGCAAGCTAGGGCAGAAAACCTGGCAGTGATGGGAGTCACTGGCTACCGGACAGAAGCAAACCATGTAGCAGCTCTTAAAAAGGGGTGCAAAGGACTGTAACTCTGCAAAACAGGCTGAAGACCAAGAAGAAACAACTGCTCAGAAAGTATGTCTGTGGCCTTCCCATAACAAACCCAGTGGGGATCAGATATAGTCTACAAATTATAAAGGAGTAAGCCAATGAAGTGAAAAATGGAGAGGCAGACTGAAATGGAACTGGGCAAAGACCAATAAGAGGGACTGGATAATGACAAAGAAAAGAAATTACCAAAAAAGGTAATTGAGGTAACTGAGACCCCACATACAGAAGAGGAGAAAAGTAAAGCTTTGTGCCAAGGCAGAATCCTAAAGAAGCCCATAGGAAAAGTAGATGGGAAATACATAGGGAAACAATGCTAAAACCTGTAACAGGTGTGCTGTCCTTTGAATATGAAGAAAATTATTCCAAACACCTATAACCACAGTGCACTCACTGAAATAGACCTGTCAGTAAGGCAAAAAGGATGAGCAGTCCCAGCTGATTACTTTGCATACAAGGAGAGTAGTTCAAAATATTACAAAAGGAAAACATGGTAGAAAGCCGGGATGCAAAGGACTGTCATAACAAAGGTGCTACAAGATTTATTGAGTAATCCTCTGGAATTTCTAATCATTGTATTCCCTGTAGGAGCAAATGACACCAATGAAGTACACTTATATAATATAGAAGCAACTTTTTCTTCAGGTGGTAAGGAGGGGGGAAAAATGGAACTGTGCAGATAAGTAACTTGCGGAATTTCTTCCTCTGCCAAGCACGGGTGAAGAAAGCAAAACACTGATACTGGAAGCCAACCAAAGGAAGATCTGATAGTTTAGTTTTGAATGCACAGATCACTGGAATGCCTCCTGCAGTCAGAGCCAATGTTTGGATTACACAGTCTCCACTTATGCAGACAGATTGCCAGGCTCTTGGGCTCAGAACTGGCAGGGCCTGTTAGGCAGGATGTAAACCTTCAGGAGAAGGAGGGAAAGGGAAAGCTTTAGCTTAATTTGAATAATCCAGTTTGTACTTCCAACATACAAATTAAGCGAGAAACTAAAATTGTTCTGAAGCGAAAGATGAAGGATAACAAGAATATAATGCCTGACGCAAATGTGTGGGGAAACAAGCAACAACTGGAAGGTGCTGCACTAAATAATGGAGATTAAGATCTGGAAAGCCTAACTGAAACTTAGTGGGATAATTCCTGTGTGTTGAAAAGACAGGATGCAAGTATGCATGGGAAAGGCAGAGAGAAGAAAATTGATAGGTGTAAGAAATGTTGTATAATGCTTTCAAAGAACATACACTAAAATTTTGACAGTGACAGTTACAAAATGATAAAAATCTTGGGTAAACATAAAAGACATTTGTAAAAAAGGAAAGTTTTTAAAAGAAGAAAAAAAGGTAGTAATAATAGCATGCATTTCCTTTAGGTCACCACTGGAACAGAGCCAGAAAAGGCATAAACCTCTGAGTGGATTTTGGTTGATCAAGTGTCTAGATAGTGCATACAGATGCAAAGATACCAATCTCATACAATGAATTCCAAAGAATAAAGATGATGAGCTGGGTCAAAGTTTCACTTATTGGGAAGTGGGCACTGAAAATACTACTACTACAGCAAAAAAATAATTCAAAGCATAAAATGGTGGAAAGGGATCAATTCCGCTTCCAGAAAGATTTTAGAGAACATAAACAACAGAATATGAGATTAAAATAAATGTCTAAAGTTTCCCTTTATGCAAGAAAAATTGAGATTTTTCTAGGGAAATGGAGCAGGATTAAAATTCAGCTGTGGGAAAAAAAGCCCCAGGAGATAATAAGGCAAAGCAATGGTCAGACTGTCTTCACAAGGGCTATTCACAGTTCAAAGTAAATATACAGGAAGGAGTGGCAGGAGAAGAATCCAAGGAGTCTTAAGCTTGAATGGGCCAAAAAGGCAAAAAGAGAATAACAGGACTTTGATAGCTACAGAAGGTTAAAAAACAAAACAAAACCAAAAAAACACCAAAAAAAACAGTCTGTAACAATAAAAGAGAAAGAAGCTGAAATATAAGGTGGCACAATTAAACAGGATATCAACCTGCACCTTGGTTAGTACTAAACCAAAAAGAATTATAAACACTTAGAGCCAGTGCCTTCAAAACTGCCCTCAACTGCTGCAAACAGGACCAGAAAAGGACCACTTTGAGATTAGTGATGTTATTCTAAGGGACTCAAGAATCAAGAGTAATCAAGAGACCTATCTTTGGCATACAGTGTAGGAAATTCAGGGTGTGGTTCATGTGATCTATCTTGGGCAATGAAGGCTCCAATATCTTTGAAACAGTCCCTCCAGGTTTTTTGTGATCAACAAAGAAAACCATGAAATTAACCTGTGATGATTTCACCTGGGGTAGAGTTGGCTTTTTTCTCTTTCTTTAGTTGGTTTTTTGGTTGGTTGGTTGGTTTGCGGTTTTTTGTTTGTTTGTTCATTTTGTTTGGTTTTGGTTTATAGGAGGTTCTATGGGGCTATGCTTTAGATTAGCACTGAAAACATCATTGATAATTCAGGGATGTCTTCCTTATTGCTAAGCAGTACTTACACAGAGTCAAAGGCCTTTCCTGCTTCTCCCACCACCACACCAGCACATAGACTTAGGGTGCATAAGTTTAAAGGGGACACAGCTGGGACAGATGACCTCAGCTGACCAAAGGGATACAGAGTCATAGAATTATTTCAGTTGGAAAATACCTTTAAGGTCATTGAGTCTAATTGCCAACTCAACACCACCGTGGCCATTAAGCCACGTCCTGAAGTTCCATGTCTACATGTTTTTGGACACCTTGAGGAATGGCAACTTCACCACCTCCCTGGCAGCCCATTCCAAAGCCTTACCACCCTTTCAGTAAAGAAATTCTTCCTATCCAATCTAAACATCCCCTGGTGCAATGAGGCTATTTCCCCTCATCCTACCACTAGTTACTTATGATGTCATGCTCAGCATCCAAGCTAGGAGAAGAAGGAAGGGGGAGTGGCATTTGTAGTGATGACATTTATCTTCCCAAGTAACTCTTATGTGCGATAGAGCCCTCCATTCCTGCAGATGACTGAACATCTGCCTGCCAATGGGAAGTAGTGAATGAGTTCCTCGGTTTGCTTTGCTTGCATGTACAGCTTTTGCTTTGTCTATTACAGTCTTTATTTCAACCCAGGACTTTTCTTACCTTTACCCTTCTGATTATCTTCCCCATTCCACTGTGAAGGGGAGTAAGTGAGCAGCTTACAGGCCTTAGTTGCTGGCTGGGATTAAACCACATCATAACCTCTGCATAATAATGTTGGCTTCTGGAATAAGGTCAGACACATCATCTCCAGAGATACCTTCTTTTCTCCTGTGCATATTAAAAACAGCTAAATCAGATTTACAATACAATACAATACAATACAATACAATACAATACACCAGGTTGGAAGAGACCTTCAAGATCACCGCGTCCAACCCATCAAACAATCCAACCCACCCAACAACTAGACCATACAGCCAAGCACCCCATCAAGTCTTCTCCTGAACACCTCCTGTGAAGGTGACTCCACCACCTCCACGGGTAGCCGATTCCAATGGGCAATCACTCTCTATTGTGATAAATCTATTACTAGATTTAGTGATCTAGCTAGTGTATGCTTAAAGTCAGATGAGACAAATCCCAAACTTACTTGTCTAATATCAAGAAATCTAAGAGGCTCAGTTTATTTGTGCAGATGATTTTAAAAGTTGATTCCAAAAGGAAAGAAAAGTCAGAAGTTCAGATGACCATTTTTTAACTAACCTTTTTTTTTTGTTTTGAAAGGTAGAAATATCTGTTGTCTTCATGACATGGATATTTGCATTAGGTCTGGATGGCGTACCTTTTAAACTTGTTATTCTCACTTGTACTGAGTTTTGCTCTAATCCTGCTCTCCTAAAGCTCCATGGTAAGCATTGAATATAAGACTTCCTCACCTAGAAGAATACAAATACAAGCACACCTTGATAAACAGGAGTGTGAAATCCTACCCTCTTTGAAATTGATGACCAAATTCCCACGGACTTCAATAAGACCAATATTTCACCAGAAAAGTGCACAAAATTACACAGGGCTGTTTAAGAGAGTGAACTGAAGAAAAATTATGATATTAACAAAAATGAATGTTGGGCTTACTATTAGGAAAACAAGCAGTAGTGGGTTTTAATGACCTCAAATATTATCTTCCTAAAAATGCCTAATATTGATGAGTTAACAGAAGAAAAAATAAATAGATAGGAAAAGTTGACATTGGCAAGGAAAGGGAATAAAAAGCCCAGGATGTATTGTCAGTGTCTAATCTCTTCAATGACAGGGGACAAAATGGAAAAATACAACCTCAATTGCTTTCAGAAGTTTTAGATTGCATATGTTACAGATGTGTGAGCTATCAAAAGAGTTGATTTTGAGAAGTATTTCATAGTAGGAAGAAAGGAAATTATTCATAGAGCTCTAACACCTTTACTACCACCATGCTTGGAAAAGGGAGTCATGAACATGAAAGAAACTCCAGTGCATATTCACTGGAAGATATAACCTCCCCTGACATTCCATCACCTTGATGGGCCTTGTCATCCCCAAAATAGAGTACACATAATGCCTATTGGCTAGAAGCCGCACGCAGAAATGTGCAGGAGACCTTTATCATGGGTCAGCTGAAACCGTATTATGTGTGTGTGTGTAACACTTTTTTCTGATGTCAAACAATACTGCCTTATCTTTCTGATAGTCATTCCCTTCTAGTGAAAAGGACAGTATAAACCATCTGTCAGCCGATCTGGCAGGAAAACTGGTACCATTGAATTGTTTGGAAACCCTATCTAAAATTACCAGTTTTAGTTTGCTCAGTTTGAAATTATATTATTAAAAACAATCTTACTAAAAGACTCTACATTACTAGTACAATCACTGTTTATGAAAAAAACAGCTCTGAATTTATACAGTATTCTTTTGTTAATGTAAAAGAGTAATTTATTACCACAGTATAAATCACACAGTACCCACCTTGTAACTGTGGTATCACAGTATCACACAGTATCGCCAAGGTTGGAAGAGACCTCGAAGATCATCGAGTCCAACCTGTCACCACAGACCCCATGACTTAGACCATGGCACCAAGTGCCACGTCCAATCCCCTCTTGAACACTTCCAGGGACGGTGACTCCACCATCTCCCCAGGCAGACCATTCCAATGGTGAATCACTCTCTCGGTGAAGAATTTTCTCCTCCCCTCGAGCCTAAACTTCCCCTGGTGCAGCTTGAGACTGTGTCCCCTTGTTCTGGTGCTGGTTCTAGAGAGAAGAGGCCAACCCCTTCCTGGCTACAACCACCCTTCAGGTAGTTGTAGAGAGCAATGAGATCTCCCCTGAGCCTCCTCTTCTCCAGGCTAAACAATCCCAGCTCCCTCAGCCTCTCCTCATAGGGCTTGTGCTCAAGGCCTCTCCCCAGCCTTGTTGCCCTTCTCTGGACACGTTCAAGTGTCTCGATGTCCTGCTTAAACTGACAGACCCAGAACTGGACACAGTACATGATGAACACTGTCCACTAGTAACCAGTAAGCTAAAATTAACCATTACACTATGGATGGGTTTGGTTTGGGGGTTGTTTGGGATGTTTTGGGGGTGGAGTCTTCCTTTTTATGTTTTTGTTTGTTTGTTTTTTAAACATGGACTTTTGGATGAGTGTAACTGTTCAAATTCTTGGATGTCTGCAACAAGTGACTTCTCTGGCGGTAACCCTGCAAAACAATGGACTCTGCAGCAAAGTTATTCTTGGAGATGAGACGACAGGATGTTCTCATGGAGGCAGTATGTAATTATACATTGTTATCAAGTGACAGCTGATCCAGCAGCCAGCACACTGCAACACAAGTCAGTATTGTTTCTCATACAGAGAGAATAAACCTCTCCACAGAACAGAGGTTAAATCTAGCAGAAGTATGCAAGGGAATAAGTCTCTCTATTTGCAAGTGTAAAGAAGAGGCTTATGACCGCAGTTGTATTATTATTCCCTCTAATATTACCCTCGATGACATTAAATGTTCCAGTATGCATCTCTGGTACAGACCTAACTTAGATAAATACCTCTTGTCTTTTCTGTCTTATGCATGCAGGATATTGCTCTCACAGCAGTCAAATGTATTTATAGGAAATACCACTTTAGAGATAGGAATTGAATGACAATGGGTTTTGCCTGACCTAATAAAGATAACCACAGTGAGACTATCATAGTGCTTAAGGATATTTACCTCCAACTATTCATCCTGGTTTCCTTCATAACTACTGAAGAGCACTTGCATGATGTCTCTCATATTAACCTGTAGCAGACATCTGAAATACATCTGGTGAACTGTACTCCTAAAAGTGCCTGTTTCTGCCCATTAACCTTGACCATAACTTTCTGAAGTTAAATTCCACCTTTCCTATGTTGCTACAGCAAAACGTTAAGTGTCTGGCCTGGATGAACAAGGAGCTTTTGCTGGGACTCAGCTGAATTAAAAAAAAAAAAAAAAAAAAAGAAAAAGAAAAAATAAAAGAAACAAAAGGGAGTTTACCACTTTCGGAAGAAGGGACAGGCAGCTCGATAAGAGCACAGAGATCTCATCTCTCCCTTGAACTGGGGAGCCCAAAACTTGATACAGTATTCCAGGTGTCATCTCACCAAGGCAGAATAGAGGGGTAGAAGAACCACCCTAGACCACTTTTCTTGATGCACCCCAGGATACCATTTGCTCTCGTACCCACAAGGGCACATTGCTGTCCCATGGATAACTTGCTGTCTTTCTCTGTGGAGCTGCTTTCCAGCAGGGCAGCCCATAACCTATACCGGTGCCTATTCTTATTCCTCCCCAGATGCAGGACCCTGCACTTGTCCTTATTGAACTTCATGAGGTTTGCCTGCACCCAGCTATCCCAATTGTCCTGATCTCACTGGATAGCTGCACAGCCCAACAGGGTCCCAGCCATCCTCCCCAGTTTAGTATCATTAGTGAGCTTGCTGAGCGTACACTCAACCTCCTCATCCAGGTCTTTGATAAAAATATTGAGCAAAACTGGAACCAGTACTGATCCCTGGGGAACACCATTGGCCACAGGCCTCCAAGTTCACTCTGTGCCGCTGATGACAACCCTTGGAACTCTGTTGTCAAGTCATGAGATG
Source organism: Picus viridis (assembly GCA_033816785.1). Lineage (NCBI taxonomy): Eukaryota > Metazoa > Chordata > Aves > Piciformes > Picidae > Picus > Picus viridis. The sequence goes on from CM066566.1 coordinate 69,919,395, forward strand.
AGAGGAAATGGCCTCAAATTGCAGCAGGGGTGATGTAGATTGGATATGAGGGACATTTTCTTTTGTGAAAGGGTGGTCATGCTTTGGAATGGGCTGCCCAGGGAGGTGGTAGAATCACCATTCCTGGATGTACTCAAAAAGCAAGTAGACCTAGCACTTTGGAACACAGTTTAGTGGGCCTGGTGGTGTTAGTTGGATGGTTGGACTTGATGATCTTAGAGGTCTTTTCCAATGTTAATAATTCTATGATTTATGCTACTGAAATAGAGAAAAAGGGAAAAAGAAAAAAAAAAAATAAAATATAGACAAATTATTCAAAATATGCAGAATTTTAAATGTTCACTTAACTCTTCATCCTTTCTCTGATTCCTTCATCATCACTTACCTTAGTGTCTGCTCTTTATTCCTGAAAATGAGAATATGCCTGGTCAGCAGTGACAGGCCATCTGTCTTCGCACAGCCCTTATTTCCTTTTCACCAGCACAAGCATTTAAATTTCTCGTGTGGGCATAACACTATATCCAGTACTCGGGTAAGTGCTTATATAACGGCTCTCACAGCTGTAGGTAAGGGGCAATTTTCAGTGGGATTTGAGTCATCCTTCACCAATTTTCTTCATGATAAACCAGCTATTTTCCCCACTGTGCATATGCAGTGCATACCGAGTAAGCTATTCAGACTCCCAACACTGATCTAACTTGAAGTTGCACAACTTCTTGATTACTGTGGGCTGGGTTAAATTACAGATGTTTTCTCAAGGCAAATAAGTCTTATTTGATGATGTAGTTGTCCTGAGGACTAGAACTGTCCTATGGGCCATAATATCCCACAGGTTAGAGTTGGATAGCTTTATTCTAAATTACCCACAAAATGGGTGGTACTGATGACCGTACAGGAATAATGAATAATTAAGTATTACAATAAAATATTGTATTGTCTGTAAAAATCATGTTTCATGCCCCACTGAACTAAATGAATGTAATGTATTTTATTTGAGGTTTTGCTTGAGCAGCCAGTGTAAACTGTATCATCACTCCAAAAGTAGCTACTAGTAGAGTGTGATTTGCCTTCTGAGTTTATATGCATAAAGAGAATGACCTTTGGGGAGGTTGTAATACTATCTGACTTTCCAACATGTTCCTTTCTAAAAGCTGGTATAAGACTTTAAGCCAAACTGGCATTTGATCCAACACAATGGTACCTGTGACAGGCTGCTAAATAAAAATATGGGGAATAATAATTTTGGGAATTATGTTTGTGATGGATCAATGAAATAAACTTATTGTGCCACCATCACTGATTATGAGAATTTTCTAAGTGGCCTTAGGAAATGTTGTAGCATGACAAATTAAAAAAAAAAAAGTACCAAAGTACCTCTGTCCACGCTGGAAAACCAGGGAGCAAGCAATGTGCTCTAATGATTTTGTCTCCAATGAGCTGTAAGGTAAGGCAAATTGCACAGTTTATTTGAAACCAAGGAGCCTAGGGGGAAAAACTAATATGAACTGGAAAGTACTTGTTGGCTGATAACGAAAGTCATATTGTTAAAGTTAGACAGGAATGGGGAGGGGAGATTGTTTCCTATCAGAAAATCTTTTGTGGGATTTTAACATTTCTGATCAAATTATGGTTAAGGAATTCTCTCAAGTCTAAACAAAAACTACTTCCATTTAAATAAGAGTAATAACCATCATCTGCATCATCTCCAGAAAGGCCAACAGCCTCCCAGTTTGAACAGTACATGGGAAAGCAAAGTCCAAATACCTGCTCACCTCACTTAACTCAAACCGTTATGGTGAATAGTTATCTATCACATCTCAACTCATTATACCAGAAGCCTAACTACAGTCTGCTCTGAGACTGCATAACACACTTTATCAACAGTGCACTCTCACATAGTTTTTCCTTCTGCTTTTTGTATTCAGAATGTGGCCCTCTAATCAGACACCTTTAAAATCATGTTTACTAAAGGAAATTGTGTATTTTGCTTTATCAAGGATACATTCAGAGACCTTTTTAGCCCAGCCTACTTCAGGACTCCCCATCAGTCTGCCTCCTCCAAACTAAACAGAAGCTCATACTACAAGGTTTTCCTTTAGTTTATACATTCTACCAGCCCCAAGCTGAACTGAGACTGAATTTTTCATTTTACACTTTTTTGCCCCACTGCTTAACTTTAAAACAGGTCTTGCACCCACATCCTCTTCCCTCAGCTTCGTAAGTGTCATGCACTTCTTCCCTTCAGTCTTCCTAGATCCTAATTTTTCCCCTGATCAGCTGGCAATGGGGAAGCTGCCAGGGCAATGCTAGGACTCACTCTATGCCAGCTATCAGAGCAGTATTTTAAAGAATCCCAGCAGTATATGGTTGCCTATGAACATATTTTACTTCATATAAATTACTACATACTCTTTGAAGTGTAAAATCACGTTTGTATTAGCTGCTTGGTCATTTGGGTTTATCTATTCAGCAATAATCTTGGGGGTAGGAGGATGGGGGTGGGATTTTTGTGTGCTCTCTACAACTACCTGAAGGGAGGTTGTAGACAGGCAGAGGTTGGTCTCTTCTCCCAGGCAGCCAGTACCAGAACAAGAGGACACAGTCTCAGGCTGCGCCAGGGCAGGTTTAGGGCGGATGTTAGGAAGAAGTTCTATACAGAGAGAGTGAGGACAGTATGAAAGAGGTACTACAGACCATCTCTGACCCTGCTGCTCCATTCCTCTGAGGGAGCACTCTTTCCTCAAGAGAAACCTGCTCAGGGATGGTTCACTCATTCAATAAAAGGTCTTGCACTGTTTCTTAGCTAAAGATATTAAAAAAAAAAAAAGAGAGAGAGAGATAGTGGAAGGAATTAAAAATCTCACTTTTTACAAGACCTTCTTCTTCACTTTCACCAACTCTTCCACTGCAAACAAAAGCATATCTAGATAAGAGAATTACTAAATAAAATAATAGCATGTTGATTTTGCTTCAGCTTTATCACAAAGTCTTACATAACAAAATCAATTGGAAAATAATTCCTCTCTTTAGGTAGACAGAAGTAGATTAAATATAGTTTTAGAAATTACTTGAAAAGTCAAGATAGCTAAAAGTAATAAATTACATGGGATAAATGGCAGCTCACTAAAGCAGTGCAAATGGCCTTTTACTAAAGGATCATATTACTATGTATTAGCACTTGTTAAAGGAAAAGCAGAGGAAAAAGGCCTTACTTGGTAGTCATTAAATCATATAAAAAATAGGGTAGCTATTTTAATAGGATGAGAGAGCCTCCAGAATACCTAGAATGTCAGAGAAGAAGTCAGAGAATAACAACACTCAGCCTGGGTATGGTACTCATTTGGGGAGGAGTGGGGGGAAGGAAATAGGAATAATAATGTGCTGTTGTTCTGTTCACTCTGAAATGGCCCTTAATATGTCTTTTTTTTTTTTTCCCCCTTCTGGCCATAAATTATGTTATGAGAAGATGCACATTCAGGCTAGATGTTAGGTATAAATGTATGATCACAAAATCATTCCATTTCTTCCTCAACCTCCTTGTTTCTGAAAAACAGAACAATGAAAATAAAATCTGAGGTGTCTTATTATTTAGTTGTTACTCCGCCTAACAGAAGCATTGCCCTTGGATGCATGAGGTTTTCATTTAGTGCTGAACTAATATAAGCGTGTTCACTCACCCAGGAGAGGAAGTCCTGGGGTTATCTGCTGCCTTGGCACCAGCAGAGGGAGCATAGAGCATTGCTTTGTGTGGACTTCAAACCTGACACTGGAGGTTCGTCTTCCCCTTCTCCATCTTTTCCCACCGAATTAAAGGTTTTTGAAACTTCACGATCACAGGGTCAGTGCTAAAAGCACCTTTCTATGTATCACAAGTACGGCCGTAAGATAACATAGGTATCAGATTGCTCTACTATAAATAACTTCTCACATCTGGAAAACCAAGGCAGATACAGGTAGAGAATTTCACTGAGATGTAAGATATCTCAAGGTGTAGTAGTCAAAACATACCTTCTAATAGTCCTCACTTAGTGGCATGGCACATGCTTGTGCACAGCAGCCACTGTACAAAGAGGAGATGCCATTTGCCAACGGGCATGTCTGTACACTTAAACATATCCAACACACCTGTGCCCAGCTGACTACAAAAAGGGTGTGATCTGGGTGTTGTGAGAATTAATTAGCTAATGAGCCTTATCTTCCTGTCATTACTTAGATAAAATTTCCATGTGTCTGAGGCCCAGTCAAAGCAAAATGTTTGAGAATGAAATGTATGACATTTGTGCTACTTCACAGCTGACAACAGCAGTGACTGTTTGCTCTCAGATCTCAGCCAGAGGAAAAATGTCTGAAGTTTTTCCCTGCAATAGAAAAATCCATACAAAGGGCTCTATAAAACTTAAAGACAGAGTCAATTATAGCCTTTTCTTTTCCTCGTGATTCTCATTATTGGATTCTCACAGCACTGCATCCTACTTTACCATGCCTTCAAAGAGACCCTCGTTAAAGGAAAGAGCAAGCACTCAGCATCTCACAGGGTTTATTCCCAAGTGAAAAAGCTCATTGTGAAATCTAGCAGACAGAGGCATCCCTTAACTTCCCCTGAGTCTCTCTAAAAAAGTCTGGAACTATAAAGCTTCCAGGATCAGATTTTCATAAGCTGAGGCCTAAGGTTGTAGATGATCTTCTCATATACAGATACTGCAATTGCATATGCTGGCTTTTGTACATACATAATGGAGCCTGTACTAGTGCACCGCCCAAAGGAATCTAAATAGCTGTACAAAAATGCACATGGACCTCAGTTTTTGTTTTATGATGTGAATGAAGTGAAAGGGGAAGGAGGAGGTGATGGGAAAAAGATGGAATTCATACCTCATCAAAGTCAACCATAGTTTTCCTGTAGACTTCAAAAGATTCAAAACTTCATCTGTTACATTTATGTGCTACTGAACCCAGAGATATGTTCAGAAACAGGTTTCACTCTCATTTCGTTTGGCAGCCTAACTCCTTCCTGGTAGAAGAGTAGATGCACTGACAAGAATCTCAAGAGAATCTCAAGCTCTACCATGATCTAAATAAGTAGACCCCAATTTTTTTTTCTACCTGTCTGGGCAACATAGTACCTTTTAAGAGCCAGCAAGAACTTTATATCCCAGCCCTCCCAACTCTCATTGCCAGAGGTAGAGTGTACACAAAGATCCATTGGACCGGCATGCAAAGTAGCACAATATTTCCTAGAAACCATGAATATGTTCTGCAGTCCATTCCCAAGCTCCTCCTGTAGAAAAGCACTCATGAGTAGGCTACAGGTTGGATAAATTGAGTTTGCAAGCTGGTTTTGGCCTATACTTTGAAGAATGCTTTTTCCACCAATTTCTCACAGCTTATATAGATCTGAATAATGACCATTAACTGTCCTTCAACAGCCCCTTACACCTTTCTTTTGGGAAGAAAACATGGGGGAAAACATGATAAATATTCCTTTCATGTGGCCAAATTTAGCTTTGGTCTATGCAAATGCAACATTGCTGACACTGCTGGAGTTGTGTATTGAGTAAAGTCCCAGCCACAATAATGGCAAAATTCACATTGACTGTTCAGATTTCACAACAAATGTTAAGGGAATGTGACTGCAAGACAGGCAAAGGCAAAGTAAAAGAAAGTATAATACAGGAACAAGGTGTGGTTTTCCAGGGCTCTAAGACAGTAAACAGGTAGGTAGGTAGGTAGGAAGGAAGGAAGGAAGGAAGGAAGGAAGGAAGGAAGGAAGGAAGGAAGGAAGGAAGGAAGGAAGGAAGGAAGGAAGGAAGGAAGGAAGGAAAGTAGGTAGGTAGATAGATAGATAGATAGATAGATAGATAGATAGATAGATAGATAGAAAGAAAGATAGATAGATAGACAGATACATTGGTTCCACCTGGTCAGACAGTCACTAGTTCTTGGCCCATTTTTATTCCCACCTTCTCATCTACATACACCCCACCAGATAGCTGCCCTTCCTTCACTCTTGATTTAAGCTTCTCTGTCAGCCTTGATGTCACTCCTCTTTCAACACATGATGTCATCCTCCTGCCATCATGCTGCCACTCTTCAGATTCACAGTCTTAGCTCACAGACCTGTTTGTATACTGGAAGACAAATATTTGTCATGCTTGATTCTTGTCCCCTATTAAAAACAAGCTTAGCTAAGAAGGAAAAGCCTCTTAGGAAAATACTGACACTAGTTTTCTCTGCCAATAGTGTTCCATACTGGGTTCTAATTTTGCCTCTCCAAAAACCTGAGAAGAATTAAGAAGTGAATGATTCAGCTTTACTGAGGAACAAGCATACATATTCTGCAAAGTCTTAAGTGCTTTTCTACACATAGGTCAGTGAACAGCAGAGTTTTTATCATTATTATTACTCTGTTGTGGGTTTTGGATTTTCTTCCCACTTGTCTAATGGTTTTAAAGAAGTCATTTTGCACCACTGGGCAAAGGCAATAGCAAACTTGCTAACTGTGCCTTTTTGTATTGCTCCCCAGCACAAAAGTCACACCCCAAAGCACCCAAGTTGGTAAGTTCTAAAATGCTTCTCAATTTAAGAGCAAAATATTGCCAAACACAGTGTGAGCAGACCTTAGATTACCACTAATTGCTATAACATGACAAATGAAAATGTGCAAATCTTGATTACAGCAAAGAAGAGTAAGTGAAACACATCCATATAGCAAAATCTACCCATCATGGGTTCCCAATGTGTGAAGCCTTTGCAAGGGTATGGATAACTCCTGATTTCCATGTGGAGCTGCATTCTCAGAGGATGAAACTTAGAAATTGTTAATCACCCCAGTTGAATATGTCCTGCTTGATATAATAAGCTGTTTATTTATCCTGCTGGAAAAGTGTTCTAGGAAGTTGCCAAACAGGAAGGAGATTCTTGTCTGAAGTAATTTGCAATCTAAAGACTAGATCTTACCAATGCATCTAGTCTGAGGTTTTGAACAGCTTTTACTCCCATAAGATTTCGCAAGGTATTCAGGAAGGCCATGTCTTACAGCATGCTGTATGGTTTGGCTAAAATTGCCTGTAAACTTGTCTCAGGCACTTAGCAAGTCTGTGTTACCTAAGTCTTTAAAATATGGCAGAAATGTGCTGTGGATGGGTGTACTGGAATGAGATGCACATGAAAAATAAATTATATTAACAGAGGTACAAATTTATCATATTGCAAATGAAAGACAGACAGTAATGATACTCCCAAAATAATAATAGTAATAATAAATTAATATGCACGTATTCCTTCTCATGTCCCGACCCAGTGCCAGGCTGCCGGAATGGATGGGTTAGTGCAACAAACTGTGCTGCATCTACAGATCACAGATTTAAACCTGCTGTCACACATGTCCTTTCTCACAACAATTTATTTCACTTAAATACCCCCTGGCCACCCTTAAGCAAACTCTGATGTTCTTTATAGCTTGTTAATAGACAAAGAAATAAGAACATATATCCTGTGTTATATGAGTAAGGAAAATTCAACGCTGCTAGAGATTAACTATCCCTTTCTCTTTTCACACAGCCCAAACCTCCAGAGAATTCTGGTTTTCTCCTAAGGTCAGTCTCTCGTTTTACTGTCAGGGGTTTTTTAAGAGTTAATTTCTGGCTAGAATACAATGCTTCAGTCACAGTGCACAGACATTGCAGAACATTGCAAGGAGTATTTGACCCCTGCCTTTTATTTCCTAAGCGTATCATCAGTACCAAGCACTGAATACTTTTAGCAGAATAGGGCATCGGTAAATGACCACACTAAGTCAAACAGATCTGGATTTTAGTTAGCACACACTAACTACCCCATGTGATGGCAGGAAATGACAGCTCAAAGGCTGAAATCAGATCCAGGCAGGTGAGCTCCTAAAGAGGCTTGGTGCAAACACAAATGTTGGCCCATGCAGGTTCAGCTGCAGCAGCAGAGCCTGTTAGCAGAGGCTTTAGGAGAAAAAAAAAAATTAACTGTATTTAAAATTCAATACATCCTACAAATCATTATGCACACACATCATATAAGATACATTATTTGTGGTGATACATCAGCATTGCCTGCATCAGACAGATGAGGCCAATGAGTGTTGTAAAACACAAAATATGGTGTAGACATCCAGATTTGCCTATGGCAAGACATTTTAGCAATTCTCAGGTGCAGTGGTTTTATTCCTAAACAAACATATCAACTAAGCCTAAGACACCTTTTTGAACTCCAGGATACGGAGCTCCTGTGAGAGGACAATCAGGGCAAATGACTTCCAGCAAACTGCACAGATCGCTCCCCTTGCTGTTTGGAAGAGAAGGGACAAGTTATCCTGGCCTTCAGAGCAAATGCAGAAACCAGTAGAAGTAAGTAGATAGAAAAGACAAAGCCCAAAGACTGGCTGATAGAGAAAGAAGTGTTGTAACTGCTAATTCATCCAGACTGGTTTGCTAAACTTCGGCATGTTTGATTTCCTCTGCTTAAATAAGTTTTATGCTTAAAAAAAAAAAAAAAAAAAAAAAAAAAAAAAAAAAAGGGGGGGGGGGGGGGAAGGATGGGGCAAGGGCGGGGGCGCGGGGAGGAGTGGGTAGCGAAGTGAGAAAAATAACCAGCTGTTCCTTGTATAGTGCAGGAAACATGTTTGATTTATTGCTTTAAGGTTATTTTTGAAGGGGCTGCCTGTGGCAGCCGGAGTGCCGGAGAAGTCACTGAGGCCTGTCCACTTGAAGGGCTCAAACTGTTTCCTGAACAGCCCTTCTTCACTCGTCACCTCCGACAGCTCTTATTGACAACGTGTGACTGGGGCCCCGGAGTGTTTTAAAGCCGCGGGGGCCGGGGTGGACAATGGGGCTGTCAATTACCTTTTCCCCCGTTGTGAAAAGGGGGCCGCGGACAATGCGCCCCGGCCGCGGGGGTTGTGCCGCTCGGGGCCCGCGACCCCCGCGGCATTCAGCGCCAGGACGCGGCGGTGCCGGCCCCGATCCCGTCTCCGCTGGGCGAAGGTGTAGGTGTCGCCATGGCGAGCTCTGAAGGAGTGACGGGGGGCTCCGGAGCTCCGCAGCCGGACGGGGCGGCCACGGGGCTTCCCCTGCTCACGCACCTCCATCGCCGCTCACCATCCTGCACCCGCGGGGAACGCCCAGGCCGCTCGCTACCTATATTGTGCCTTTAAAAACTTCCTGTATGCCCGGATCACTTGCTGAGAGGACTGTCCGTCATACAGGCTCTTTGTCTGGCAGTCACTTCCATTTGAATTTGACTGACTGAGGAAGCCCGAGTTATTTGTAAAGAACAACAAGGCTTTTCATTCATAATTTCAGTAGGGGGACAGGGTGCTAATGACTGAGCTTGAATAACCAGGGAATGTAGTATTCAAGGCAGGAAGAAGCCCAACTGGCTGCCAAATGAGAGGAAGGGAGGTGAAGGCGGAGGGGCGGAGGGGCGGGTGCGGGGGGGAAGTACGGGGAAGGGGTGGAAGATGTAGGTGAAAGTGCCAGTGTGAAAAGGCAAACAATGAAATCGGGATCACACACATGTATACAAATACAAATCAGGTTCTCAAAAGGTGAGACGGGCAAAGATATAAGCAGGAAGGAGAGCTGAGGAAATTCCCGTTTGTATTTCATTATCTTGCCTCCAGAATCGGCTTCTGTAATGCTAAAACTAGAAGGTCTCCGCAAAAGGAAGCTTTCTTCCCTCCTGCCGCCGCCTCAGCACTGAGAAAAAGCTTTAACTCTCCCATTACTTTGTACTACAGGGGAATAAGGGGGGAAGAAAATAAAAGAAAATTATTTGAAGTTGGGCTGAATTAAGATTTTGCCTTTGCTGTTTAAACTCTATCTTTGACAAAACATGAAAGCATTAAAGCTAGCCTGGGCTATTGCCCAGTACGCACCGTACATACATATAATTCCACACATTGACTATTTAAAGCCACATTTTCCCTAACTGCCAAGATTGTGTCTTCTCAAAAGATGAAATTTACCCGATGCAAAATCTATTCAATGACAGAGAGGCTGTTTCCTTTATTTCTGACTTTTTTTTTCCATGAGATTTTGAATAAAGTATTAACAGAAATTTCCTTACCTACAATAGATTTTACAGAATCACAGTTTCTGTCCCTGTGGGGAAAACAAACCTACAGGGCTAAGAAAGAAAATAAAAATTGAGTAGCACTTCGTTTGGAAAACATAATTGCTTTGACACAACACAAGCCATCAGAAGTTGACATAATTTATGCCAAATTGAAGTGTGTTGCAAGAAAGCAATACTAAGAAAACTTAGAATACATTAGACAGTATAAACATTTAGCCTCAATAATGAAGAAGTTTCCCAGTGATCTTATTTTGCAAGCTTGTTCTGTCAGATGTGATGGATTTATTGTGTATGTTTGTAATGCCATTTCCAGTGCTTCCTTTGGCTTTCGTTAATTAGAACCATCCCAGGAGCTGCTCTGGACAGCTGGATTCTCTCTGTGACCTGAAGCACCACAGACTTTCACTTGGGTTCCAGAAGGCATCAGGGGCCTGCTCAGGAGGAACAGCTTGGAGACTTGGCTTCCCAGTTCATTTCTGACTCTGTCTTTGAGGGGCTTTTGAAAGCAATAGGCCTGCTTAAAATACAAGAAAAGATGATTGCAACACCACAAATAAGATAGGACTAAGAACACCAAATGCAGAGACAGAAGTTTAGAAGAACTCTTTAATCAAGTGGTGGGAGTGGATGCTCCTGCAGAGATAACCTTGTTTAGATAATCAAACATTTTGTCTTCTTCCCTCTCTATGTAAGATAAGTATAATTATCTAACAGTTCCTGCTCTCTTTTAAGGTGTTCTGATTCTATTAAGACACAGACCCTGGAATTTCAGTTGTGCAGAAAGACTCTGGAGCCCACATGAAAATATAATGCCATGAGTCTCCATGGGAAGCAGCATGTACACAGAGGATTGATTGGAAGGCCACTTGAGAGTCCTAGTTCTTCCTTTTCAGATAACTGACTTCTTTCTTTCACACATGGGTTTCCTCACCTGTAAAACAGACTTAACAACACCTCTTGGAAAACTCTTTTGAGTTCTGTGGATAAAACTGTGATAAGAATATCCAGCTTTTTATTGTCATTGATATTGCCATTATAATCAGGAGAATGAAGACAGCCCTATGGAGATCAAACAGCAGGATCAGGCTCTTTCACTTTTTTTTTTTGATTGACACAACCATACAAACAGTATTTTTTATTGAGTTCAGATTTTCAGGCAAACGATGGGGAGACATCAGCTTTTATTTTCTTTTTTCAAGCAAAATTCATTCATCTCAAGGAAACAATTCTATTCTGTATACATCATGTCTGTTTTCAGGATTTGCTTGTGTGCCACTCCAATGAACACAAGCTTTTCACAACTGAGGAAACAGAAGTAATCTCAGCACATGTGAGAAAGATGATACAATTTTTAACAATGGTTCAATCTGCTTGCTTTGGTTTGCAGTAAAATCTGTAAATTATGCTTACCTCTTGGCTGTCCTGAAAGCTGTATGCTATGAATTGCTAATCTCTCAGAGGTACTTATTCAAATTCCAGCCCTGAGTTCTGGGAGCAGAGTAGCCATCGCAGCATGGAGGTCCATGCAAGCTACCTCATACTTCCAAGAAGAGCAGGCATCCAAGCTCCTCCAGCTACACCACTTACAGTATCAAAGATATTAGTTTACCTTTCCACTACATTTCAGTTTAGAGCTTGTTTGACTATCTTTAAATCAGTGCTTTTCCAACTGTGATCTGTAGATTTCTATAGACTGCTTCTAAATGGAAGGTCTTATCAATCAAAATTTTGTAAAGAAGTCTCCACCTTCCCTGTAGATTTTTCTTCTCTTCTAAACCATAGAAAAGGTCTACAGACTGAAGAAGTTTGAGAACTTCTGATGCAAACCATAGCAGAGATGCAATCTGTCTCTTTATAAAAACCTCTTACTCCCAAATTTACCGTTAATTGCTAACACTGACCTTTTTAATTTCTCCTGAGTCACTTTCATTCCAAATCAATGTACAAACATCTGGATCCTGCTTCAAAATATTTTAAGAATTTCCAAACTAGAACTTACTAACATTTTAAGAGGCAATCAGTCAATTTTGCATAAAATTTGAGTATAGTCAAGCCCAGTGTTATCTAACCGAATGAGTCTAGAGAATGCTGTGTTTCAAATGCAGACAGATGTGGTTTGTCTGTGCTAGCATTCTCACAATTACTTCTACTAAAGCAGTCAAAAATGTTAGGAGCAAAATCATAGAACAAACAAATACACCATAAAAATTCTGCTATTATATCAGTTTAGCAATAAACTGCACTTGATCTTGTATATGCCAAACTGTCCCATTTTTGAACATTTGGTCTCAGGGTATTTGAGGACAACTAATTATAAAATGCATTCTATAAGCTGGAAAGGTTTATAAACTTGAATTCCAAAAAAAATAATGCTGATTTTATTAGGGGCACAAATATAGTCAAATATGATTGAATGGTACATCAAAGAGCATATTAGCTTTGTTAGAACAATTTATATGCAAAAGCTCCATATTTTAAATACTGTATTGTACATATTCTTCAGTACAATTTCAAGAGGATAAGGAAGGGGATTTGTTTATTTTTAAAGTTTACACAAGTATATTTGAAATACAACAAGAAAACATTCTTCTGGCAACTGTCCTTCCATATACTGGCACAATCATCAAATGGGATAATGTTGTATGGGATCTGGCCTATATCATCTTTAAGGAAGGTGGAGATCATTAGCTAAATCTGAATAACAGTCATTTAATCCCAGAAGATCTGGGCATCACTCAAACCAGGAGATCCCAGCAGCTGTAGAGCATGTGCATTGCCAATTAGAGCAGCAGCTATTTATTGTATTTTTTCCTGCTAAACAGTGCTGCTCCTTGTCCCAACAGTTTCCTAGCTGCCTTTGATATTTTCCCCACTTAAGGAATTCTGGGATTTCCTTCAAGATAACCTACAACAAAAATTACAAAAGCAAAACTAACAGAGTCAGAGATCTAATTTTCAGTAAAGTGAGTTTGAGTTATCTCTCTGATGTATCTAAGTGTCCTTGTCTGCCCTGAGAATCTCAATGAAAAAAAAAAAAAAATCCTATAATTCTTTTACATGCATTACCTTTTTTAAAATTACAAACATGAAAGACAATCAATTAAAGGTTTAAGTTTCTAAAGAAATACTGGACATTAGAAATAATGTGCAGCCAGCACAGTCCTTTCAGGATGCGCAAATCAATATCCTCATATCACTGCATTAACTCATGAGAAAATGCACAAAATATTCTGAAAGTCAGCAAATTTACTGCAGTTTTGTTCCCTTTCAAGATGCAATTCCTTATGAATGAATGTCCATTTCTATTACAAAAAGGGAGAAATACTACTTGCTTTCAGGTCCTAGGTCTGAAAATCAATTCAAATAAAATCTTGTTTGACAATTTCAGGATGATGCAGAAAAGTTTTAACTATTCCAGATGGCTGTCATGTCACAGGTCCACTCTGCCCCACTCGTCCCCTAAAGCTGCTGGAACTGCTACTGTTCTAATATATCACGAACACATACACACACCTATACATATATATATATGTATAGATATACACATCCACACATCCACAACTGCTACATCTCCAAAAACTTCATCTCCAAAAACAAGGTCTACTTGGGTTTGAAGGAAGTCATGCAATGGTTAGAGAAAACCACTAGGGGAAACATAGTCACATGCATTAAGTCACAATCCATGACAAAAAAACGTAAAATGCAATATATGAAATCCTGTGAAAACTGGTTCCAAGGTATCATCAAATTAAAGGCCTGAGAATTCAGGCCTCTGATGTGCCGGCGGGGGGGGGGGAGGGAGAGGTAGGTAAAGGGAAAAAGAAAAAGAAAAAAAAAATATCACACTTGATTTTGCAAGATGCTGTTCTGTGTTGGGGAGGGTGGGGGTTTCACTGTTTTCATTTTGTTGCAAGACACTGATGCTTCACCATTCTGCACGCATGATTGGTTCTGAGAGTAAAAATAGCTTTTCTGTCTTCATATCTGTCTTTGGGACTTGTCACTATATTAAGCATATACACCTGTACTTGAGAACTGACACATAAACTGCTGATTTAAACTACATAAACTACTGACCAATCGATTTAAAAACAGTATTATGAACTTTCTAGTTTAAACACTACTTACATACTTAGTATAAACACCAATAAACAATATAACAGACCTTCCCTTCCGTGTACAGGCTTACACAAAGAGGTCACATATTTCTGACTTTGTTATGTGAAAGGAATTGGTTTTTTTCTCTGTAAGTAGTGCAGGAAAATTAAGTCTTCATCTTCTATTTCCCAGGTATTTTAACCTCTGCTCGCCCCTCACAGCTGAATCCTGTGGATTTCCTCTCTGCGGAATCCGCACTCTGCGCAGAGGTTACACCTCTGAGGATGCCCAGCCCCGTCCTTGGCACACCTTCGGGAGTGCCCCGCCACTGGGTGGCCCTCCCCGTGTAGGGCAGCCCAGAGGAAGGTTCGTGGGCTCCTCCTCGCCCTTCCCTGCCCGCAAACGGCGTCGTCCGCCGACGGGGATGCTGCTTCAGAGGAGCCCCCAGCGCGTGCGGCGGGGAGGGGTGGGATGGCCCGTTTCCTCCGCTCGCCGCCCCGGCGCCGCGCTCCCTCTGGCGGGAAGAGCGGCCGCGCCGCCGCCTCCATTCACCGGGAGCTCTGAATGAAATCCAGCCCCGCGGGGCTGCGGCTCCATCAGCAGAGCTGCCCCCGCCCGGCGGGCGTTTTGCTCCGTCTGCGGCTTCTGGGGGAGGAAGAGAGTGGTGGCGGGACGGACGCCTCGGCCCCCAGCAACCTCAACGCCAAGGGGGCAGCAATTTTGTGCAGGGTAAGGTGCTTGTGAAGCCCCCGTTGAAGTAAAGAAATTGTTAGACCCATGCAAGTCAGGCTAACCTAACTTCTATCATGCAACGATAGAAAATATTTACAGGTTTAGAGTATTATTAAGGAAGACTTGATATTTGCGTATAAAAGTATAAAACCCCGAGGGCAGTCCGCGTAAGACACTGCCGGTTTTGTTTCCCCGGTTTTTATTGAGAATGGCCACCCCCTTCAAAAACCGATGCCTAGCAGGTGTAGAAGAGGAAGTGCCTGCAAAATTGCCTCAAGTAGTAAAAAGGGCTGTGGTGGGGCTTTTGCAGCCACGATTGCTCATGTAAATAATGCAATGCATTACTGCCTTACGTACCGTGTATATTTTAAGCAGTGCCACACGTGATACGGACATATTCGTGCCCGGTGCAATGCCTACGTAGATACGCTGCTTTGCGCGCTTAAAGATATATGTAGGCGCAAGATGCCCGGGCCCAGCGACAGTGGCCCCGTCGGTGATTTGAGCTCGTACAAAAGGGACCGAGCTGTGGCCGTGTCAGGAAACGCCCAGAAGACAAACAGGCACGTTTGTAAGCTGCTTGCAGACCGTGCCCCCCATACGAATGGGAATTAATTAAAGGGGGGTGGGAGGAGGAAGGTAGGTGTTTGGGACTTTGTTTTCTAAAACCTCCTCGCTTTACTGCACAGGCGAGGCAATCCCATTGCTGCCCGGGACGCTGCAAACCTCGAAGCGCGGAAAGCCCGCGGCGCGCTGTCATCCCCCACCACCCGTTCCCCCCGTGGCGCTCGGCCCGGCCTGGCCCGGCCCAGCCCAGCCCGCCGCTCAGCGCCCCGCCATCCCCGCTCCGCGCTCCCGCCCGGCCCCGGGGGCGCCCCCTGTGCCGCCTAATCGCGTTAATCCGCGGGACAATGCCCTAAATAATCACCCTTCCTTCTCCCTGCGCGGGCCGCGACCGACTACGAAAAAGGGGTGGGGGCGGGGGGCAGAAAGTATAAACTTTTATTCCACTCGATTAAAAAACACGAGGCGGGAAGGTAGAAACGGGTCTCCCGAAATCCCGCAGCGGCGGGGAAAGCGTGCCTTGCCTTCCTCCCCGGGAGTAGCAAACTCCCCATGGCTCCCCCGCAGACCTATCGCTGCCTGCCTCTGAATAAATACACGAGCACAAAAGCAACTCCAAGCGCCGTGTGACCGCGCACGGAGGAGCCTCCTGTGAAAACACGCTACGGGGAGGCCCCGGGAGCGGGGCTTCCCGTCTCCCCGTGCAGCGGACGGGCCGGGGCCGCGAACGGGGCCGGGGCTCAAGCCGGGGCCGTGCTGGCGAGGCGGCAGCAGCAGCACTGCCCTTTTCAATGCCTCCCGCAGCTCGGAGTGCTGGCAGGGCGCTGGGAGCGCCAGTGAATGTAGCCCCGCAGAGCCAATGAGCTGGGACCGGATGCGATATATCCTCTGGGACAACAACTGCTCTGTTCCTCCTCAGATCCACATGACGCCATTTACTGCTGCTTTTGCAGAGAGATCACCCTACCTCCTCCGGAAAGAAAAAAAAGAGAGAGAGAGAGAGAGAGCGAGCAAGCAGAAAACCGGCGAGCCCCTACAGCTCAGATCTCAAATCTTCCTCCTCCTCCTCCACCTCCTCCAAACACACAACAACCACCACCACAAATCCGCTGCGCTTCCAAAACACCCCCCTACCCCCCGCCCCGATTGCAAACTACAGAGCTGCCTGCAACACACGCTCGCAGAGGGAGCGAGAAAGCTAGAGGGAGAGAGGGGAACAGGAGCTTGCAGCAAGCAGCTTCTCAGCAGAACGGCTACATTGCACAAGCTGCTTTTTTTGGAGGAGTTCAGTGGAAGAAAGCTCTGGGATTTTATTTTAGATCCGTTTTGGTTTTGCTTTCCCCGTTCTCGATCATTTGCAACAACAACAAAAAAGTGACTTGGTATTGGCGATTTGGCCTCCTGTTCATTAAGGAAAAGTGTGTGAGACTGATTTTTTTTATTATTTTTTTTAGGAGCAAGAAAAATCCACCCCCACACGGAGAGGTGTTTTTATTATTGTTATTATAGTACATACGCGCACACACGTATTTATAATCGATCTGGGGAAAGGAACCTAACTTTGCTCTGGACTTTTTTTTTACACGGTGATCATTCTTGCTCTAATTTGCAAGTTGGACTAAAGCAGAGTTTGGAAAAGATTTTTTTTTTTTTTTTTTTTTTTTTTTTTTTTTTTTTTTTTTTTTTTTTTGCTTTAGGGCTGGATTTATTTGCAAACCGCAGGAAGAAGAAAATACAAGAGAGAGAGGGTTTGGTGCAGCGCCGCGATCACGGTGAGAGCCTTTTCCCTCTTTGCAAAACAAGCTTTTCAGTAACCTCGTCCCCCCCCAACCCCCCCGACTTCTCCAAGAAAAGTCTTGGAAATGTTTGAGGCTGATCCCTTTTCCATTTGTACAGGTTCTCCCTTTCCCTCCTTCCCCTCTTCTTCCTTTCTCAGAGAGGAGCCGGAGGTGGGATTTTGGATCAGTTTCTCACTGGGGAGGCGGAGGTGGCGTGGGGAGCTCCGCTGGGGTTTGCGGGCAGCGCCGCTTTTGCACCCCGCGAGGCTGCCGCGGGAGCACTGGGGGGCGGAAGGCTGCGCGGGTGCGTAGGCATGCTTGCGGGGGCTGCGAGCAGGTTGGGGGGGGTGGTAGAGGTGGTGTGGAGGACACGGACACTTCGGCGTGTTCTTACTGCTGCGGGGAGCCAAGGACGGGCGGTCCTGCGCGCTTCTACCTCGCCGGGTACGCGTGCGTTTGCGACAAACCCCGCGGGGAGGTGAAGGGAGGGCGCTGCGGGGATGGCGAGCGCCGGGGCTGTTTGTGCCTCCGACTTGGGGGAGAGCGAGATACCGTCCTTACAGTGCGTGATTTACGCCTGTCTGTAGTGGCGTCGGGTGATCCATGCAATTCGGAAGTGAGCGCACTTCTGATACAAATATATATGCGTTTGTGTACACACGTATATTTCTCGTGTGATTAATTTAATCCAAAAGACGAGGAAAGTTCTTCTCTAGGTTCTTCTATGCAGAAGGCATGTGTGGAGGGGAAGGATAGCCTTACTTTATGCTTTTACTTTGTTTTTATTTGGTGGGTTTACTTTGTACTCCCCCCGCCCCCACCCCCCCCCAAAAAAGGGAAAAAAAAAAAAAAAAAGCTGCTGTTCTTTTCAGCAAGGTATTTGTGTGTCAGTTTGCCCCACCCCGATGGTAAAGTCCCTTTTGCCCTAATCCATAGTCTGATCACACACTCAGCCCTTAATGGGGGTTTCAAAGCACTTTGAAAGAAGAGGAGGTGGTTAGTGTGTGTGCGGTGGGGATGGGGGTGGGGGTGCCTTGCACAGGCTCTGGAGACAAAACAGAAATTCACGGGCACAGAAGACTTCTCCCCGTTAGGCTTGCCTTCTCTCCTAGCCAGCGAGGTACGGGTTTTTTCCACAGCATGCAAGAAGCCCCTTGCATTTTAAATTTACCCAAACGTGCCGAACGCGAAACCCGGCCCCCTTACTCGCCTTTTTACCAATCCCAGATAGGAAGAGTTAGCAATCATGTCACTTGAGCTCTGCAAGAGTGGACTTTGGCTTTTGGAAGTGGAGAATCGTGTTACCGCACACATGAACACACAAAAAGGCAAATGCTGCTTCTCTGGTCTTGGTGGATGGAAAGTGAGAAGGGATAGGTCAGGGGAAGCAGAGACCTGCTCTCCTGTAACAATTTTTGGGCAAACGTATGTTTGCAAATAAATGTGCCAGAGGTATGCATCTTGTCCTGTTAGTGCATCAAGGGGAGAAAAAGGAGGATCACCCTGCTAGACCGATGTCCCGCTGAAAATGCCTTCTTGGGTCCCCTTAGGGCTGTGGCAGAGGGGGCGGACTGAAGTTCAGGGAATTTGCAGCATATGCGTAAAATAAGAGGAGCTTTTCCAGAGGCTACCTTTGTGGAGCTGAATGGGTGCTTATGGCAAGGTGAGAGGGGGTAATCTGCCTCTCGCCCAACTGTCCCAGAGGTGTTGTCTCCACTGTCTCTAGGGCGCCTTGCTGTGCCCGGGAGAGGAAGGCTTCTTTAGCATCTCTCGAGGTGGGGGGAGGGCATGGGGGGAAGAGTTAAAAGGAAACGTGGGTTTGACTTTCCTGATAAGGCGGCTGCAGCAGCAGCCCCCTCCCTCCCACCTCCCAGCCCAGAGGATGTCTCCTGGTTATCTCCAGGTTGTCTGCACTTGCGGGGCAGCCGGCGGCGCCTGCGGTCTCGCTCCTGCGGACCAGGGTCTGCCGCCTCCCACCTGCTGCGCGTCCCCTCCGCGCCGGGATGGAGCCTACCAAGGGGAAGGGGAGAAGCGCGGAGGCATCGCCTCCAGCTCCCACCTTGGCGTCTGAGGAAGCCTTCGCCAGCGAAACCGGTGTCGTCTGAAGCGCCTGCAGGTCAGGGTCAGCTTTGGTCTTGCACCGGGTTGTCATTTCTGGAGAGACAGGGTTGGATTCGGCATTACCTTTTCGGCTGGCTGAGTCTGACTAAAATACGGACGTGGAGGGCAGATAGGGCTACTAGAACCTCTCAGGGGTGGGGAAAGTATTTTAAGTGTTTTATGTTCTATTCATAGTTTCAGATGAGGAAATGTCTGCTTAGGCTTGTTGGTTGAAACTTTTTAATGGTGACGGTATTAATTTGAAGAAAACATAAGCAATGCTTCAAGATAAGTTTGCAAGCATTTTTTGTGGTGTGTGTGTGGTGGGGGAGGGTGGTGGAACACTGTAACATTAAACTCTGTGCCCAAACCCAGGATTTGGCAATATTTAAAATAGGTGGTCACTCTTCGAAGTTAGATTTTTTTTTTTTTTTTTTTTTTTTTTTTTTTTTTAAAGAAGAAAAGCACTTCAGGGGAGGGCTTGAGGAGTTAAAAGGTTAAACGTTTTCCACTGCTGTTAGAATAAATGCAGTGTCTTGAGATATTCATTGTTAAACTATTTGGCTATATTTTATTATACTGCAGTATAGTATTATTGTTGGTAACTGATGTGTACAGAGTAACACCGTGGTGCTCTTTCTAGGTATAATTGAAGACATTGTGTGGTCCTTGTAAGAAGCTTGGATCCTGCTTGGGTTTTAATTGTGAAATATTGTTCAGAATTTTTGTATAGGTAATTGGATTTTGGAACTACTTTAAGATGTGATAAAAGCAAAACAAATATTAACTTATTTAGAGGTCAATACTTGAAACTTTTGCATATCTGAGCATGGAAGTTAGTTATTTAAAAGTTTTTATCTTCTGGGTCTTTTACTAGGTTTCCATTTAAATTCTTAAGTCTGCCTTTCTGCTTTGTAGTTAATTGACCCTTTAAAGTAACATTTGCAATCAAGTAGACTTATTGGATGCTGGCATTGTTTGATTACATAATGCATGCCTCTGTCCCACAAACTACTCTTGGTAATATTTACAATTTGAAATGTAGTCTATGGAATTTTTTACACACTTTAAGAAAACAAAACTGTGGTAGCATTGCTTTTGTAGTATTGAGCCTTAAAATAACAATCACAGTGGTGTACACAAGTGTGACACACTAAAATACTGGAAAGATATTTTTACTTGTGCTGTTGAAGTTTTTGGTAGCACTAACTCATTTAATGTCTAACCTCAAACATTTTATTGCTATTTGGTGTTTTTCTTGGGACCATTGGTATTAAACTAAAATTTCCTATTTACATCATGTAAAGTTTAATGTGTAAAGAGACTAGCCTACCAAAATATTATCCTTTTTTTTTTTTTTTTTTTTAAATGGGAGAATTATATGTCTGTCATCAGCAGGTCACATTACACTTGCTAAATACTTGTAGGCTTTTTTTTTTTCCTTTAAGTTTTTCACTAACCTGATATAAAAAGAAGAGTCACTTTATCTGAAATGTGATCACTTTAAATGCCATGCTCGAGCCAGAAGATGGCCTGGGAAGCCTTAGTTAGCAGGCACATTATGCAGATTTTCTAGAGCCACAAGTTAAGATGAGTGGACCTAGAACAGAATTATTTTAAGCTCTCCACAAGGCTAGGCAGAACAAACCAAAGGAAAGGCATCCAACTGACTGTCACCCATGCTCCGCCCTAGATGTGACTCCTCTTTTTTAATGGCTGATGCATTACTTGATTGTGTGCAATGCTGTGGGATCCTGCAGGCTTGAAAGACTACTGTAGAGAGCATGAGACATGTTGCAATAGTGAATCTTCTCTTTCTTGCTCCAGGATTTCAGATGTGTTCTAAGCTTGCCGGGGTGAGCACGCTTCAAGGCACTGATGGAGACGAGAGCTCAGCACGGCAGCGGATCGCAGGCCTTGCTACAGGCTCGGCGTGACAGTGGGAGACCGCATGGGGAGCCCGACCTGCGGGATGTCCTGATGCAGCAGGTTCACGTGTTGTCGTTGGACCAGATTAGAGCCATCCGAAACACGAATGAGTACACAGAGGGACCTACAGTGGCTCCACGGCCCGGGGTCAAGACCGCTCCTCGGCTAGCAACCCAACCCAAAAATGAAAGGCCCCATGCCTTGCCTGAGCACCGTCATGTTAGCCGGATTCAGCACACGCAAGCACACACTTCTCCTCGAGCACCTCTGTCCCGGTCCATCAGCATGGTCAGCACAGGTTCACGGAGCAGTACAAGGACAAGTACAAGCAGTAATTCATCTGAACAAAGACTTCTAGGTTCATCTTCAGGGCCAGTTGCCGATGGGATAGTCCGAATGCAACCTAAGTCTGAGCTCAAGTCAAGTGAGCTGAAGCCACTGAGCAAAGAAGACTTGGGAGCACACAGCTACAGGTGTGAGGACTGTGGAAAATGTAAGTGTAAGGAGTGCACTTATCCAAGGACCCTCCCATCATGTTGGATCTGTGACAAACAGTGCCTTTGCTCAGCCCAGAATGTGGTTGATTATGGGACTTGCGTTTGCTGTGTGAAGGGCCTCTTCTATCACTGCTCTAATGATGATGAGGACAACTGTGCTGACAACCCCTGTTCCTGCAGTCAGTCACATTGCTGCACTAGATGGTCTGCCATGGGTGTGGTGTCACTCTTTCTGCCTTGCTTGTGGTGTTACCTACCAGCCAAGGGTTGCCTTAAGTTGTGCCAGGGCTGTTATGACCGGGTAAATCGGCCTGGGTGCCGCTGTAAACACTCCAACACCGTTTGCTGCAAAGTTCCCAGTGTCCCCCCCAGGAACTTTGAAAAGCCAACATAGCATCACTAGTCAGAAATACTAAAGTAGAAAGGATTATTTTAACGTACATATGCAACCAACTAAGCAGCTGTGGTCTTGGCACTATAGTTGAAAGGTTGGGTTTATACTTCACTGTTTGCAGTGAAATGCTTTGTGCTCTGTGTGCCATCTTAACTGATATGCTTGTTAGAATCCAGCTAGTGGCATGCAGGAAAAAAAGAAAAAAAGGGATGCAGTACATTGTGACCCACATATTGCATAAGCTAAAGCAACACAGACACTCCTAGGCAACTCTATTGTTTGTGAATAGTACTTGCAAAATTTGTAAATTAGCAAATGACTCTTTTTTTTTTTTTTTTTCAATGTTTTCTGCCAGAGATAATGTGCTATATTTTTGTATATATGATAATATTTTCAACTGTGAAAAGTAAGTGGTGTCATAAGACATGGCACAGTCACAAAATATTATACTAATATGTTGTACATTCGGAAGAATGTGAATCAATCAGTATGTTTCTAGATTGTATTTTGTCTTATGGAAACCTTCTATTGCAAGACTCTGATTTCCCTTTGGACTTCATGTATATTGTACAGTTACAGTAAAATTCAGCCTTTATTTTCTAATTTTTTCAACATATTGTTTAGTGTAAAGAATATTTATTTGAAGTTTTATTATTTTATAAAAAGAAATATTTATTTTAAGAGGCATCTTACAAGTGTCACCCCTTTTTATGAGGACGTCATAGTTGCTGCAAATAAGGGGTGAACGATGCATATGTTCACTATAAAATAGAAAATATATTAACGTTTGAAATTAAACTGGGCTACTTGTCATTTTTTAACCCACATTTATTGTTCTGAATTGGGAAAACTGGTTCTTCTAGTTGCATATTTCACAGTGATATAGTCACAGTGAGTAATAAGAAAACAAAACCAGAATTTTTTATTTTATTTTGTTGTTCTTGTTTACTGCTTTGAGAATAATGCAGGATCTTTGCTTCCTTCCTTTGCACAAATCTCCCATATACTGTTTGTACAGCAGAAAAGAAAAATGGTCGTAGGAAAATGCATTAATTCATTCCAGACTAGGACTAATAGGCTCTGAAAGCTTGACCTATTCTGTAAGTGATGAGCTTTTGTGCTTCAAATAGGAAATAAGTAATCATTCACAAAAAATGTTAGGCTTGCATGGCTTTACTCAGAGAGACTGAGGGGGAAAAAAAGGAAAATTAATACAGTCAATGCAAAAAGCTTGCAAGATTATTTGTTAAAAGTAGAAGAATATGCCACAGGGAATGATGGATCTGAATGCAGTCCAGCCTTATGTCAAACATTTGCCTCGCTTGTAAGAAGAAAGTTGCTTGATTTGTCATTTGTGGCAGTTACCTTCCACTGAGGTCAAAATCCTTTTGCTGCCAAGTTTCCCACCGGAAGCCTAGAGAATGATTTACCTTTCTTTATTAACAAACTATCATTTCCTGTTCTGAGCATGTCTCTCCAAGTTTAGAGGTCTTAATGTTGAATTTTATTTATACATTTCTTAAGCTGGTATTTAAGAAATACTTCTGAGTATTTTTAAGCTGATGCTTAGAGAAATCCCACAGCCTTTTCTGAACCCTCTCCAACAAAAGCAAGTTATAACTAATAAATTAAAAACTCACTAAAAGTTGAAAACCAGAGCACTGAGTAAACGTTACATCTTTTCACCCCTTAATTTTCATCTGATCTGGCATTTAGGCTATTTTGCATAGGGCTGTAGTACTCCAAGATCTTATGCTGTTATTGGTTATCAATCATCAGGTGAAATTAAAAAGTGCAAGTCCTGACTAGTTTGCAAAACAAAAATAGCTGGTACATGGGCCTTGTTATCTCTCTTTTCCCCGCCTCCTCCCCCCTTACCTCTGGTGAAAAATGTAAACTGGTTTTCTTTCCTCTGCTCCAGCTGGCTGGATGCTTTGGTATACAAAGACAAGCAGTATATATTTAGCCTTCTTGGTGGAATTTGCCAGGGAGAAGGTGGTTTATGTTCCACAATCAATTTGTCCATGTGTAAAGTGCACCAGAATACTGTGATCGAGTGTTGGGGCATATACGTGGGATTGTGCTTGGCTAATGATGAGCAGGGATTTTAATTATATTTTTAGAGATTTTGTCCTCGAAGGGGTTAGTAACCATCATGTGCTTCCATTCACTGAATGTAATTCTTGAATTAGATTAGGTGCTTGTGCCTAAACTGTCCTGGCTTAGTCTTGCTGATTGAGAGCAAACATGGGAGTAATCAAATAGTGTCTTTATTGGGGGACTCTTTGACCTTAAGGCTGTATTTTGGAACCTCCAAAATCCACTACTTTCAGTAGGCAATAAGCCAGTCTTTTCACTGTATTGATGAACTTGACAATACTGAAGACAATACCTTGATTTATGTTTCAATTAAGGAAGATCTCTCTAAGGATAGCTGAAGGTGAAACGAAAGTTGAAGTATGGCTCAGCAGTGTAGCAGTCAAAGCAGGTGCAACTCTTAAGTCCTACTAGATAAAAGTCTAGTATTAAAATTGAGAGTATGTATTTTGTGTGCAGCGAAAGCTTTGACTACCTAGTAGATTCTAAGGGAAAAGAAACAAAAAAAAACATCTCCTTGACTGAAACTTTAAGCTGTTCTTAATGTTAAGTACCGATTTCCACTTTCCACTTGGTTCTTAATGAGGATAAAGATGGCATCCTCCCCAACCCAGGAAGCCCACTGCCTGGGGTTACATTGGATTTCATCTGTGACACTTGGAAACAAGGACATATGGGAAGATGCATTAGGCACTGCCTATTGGGATAACTATGGTACTGGGGTCTAGGCTTTGGTCAGTATGAATTAGTGTGTGTGTGCAGTGTACTCTTAACTGCTGGCTTTTGTACATTAGTTAACATCCTAATATTACACTTAATTAGATAAGGATTACTATGCTAAGGAAAACCAAAATCTTGCCTTAAACAGATTAGATTGCTTCAGTAAGAGTTAAGAGGTCTTTTCAAGTGTATTGAGATAACGTTATTAATGCATGCCTACTTTGACTGTTGAGATAGGAAGCTGGAAGTTCAAGAAAGGAAAAATTTCCATGCATAGGTTTTGAGGATAACTGTGAAAATCATGTCAGATTTATATTGTTTAGGAATTTGGGTTTAGATAGTTATTAAGATAGGAGAGAGGGGGAAACCCTTACTATTGCCCCATTTGTTGTGTAGCTTTAATGTTCTGATTTGTTAAACTTCTGTAAATTCTGAAGTTGCTGTAAGGTTTGCTTAGAGACTTGCAGGATTGGACTGATAGTTGATGTTAACAATGGAAGCAAACATATTTTTTTTGGAAGTAGTTTTTCCATATGATGTGTGCTGCAAATAAATACATCAAATTTGCTTCCACAGTTAATTAGAAATATCTATGGATATCCCCCAGCAAATTTTTTATTTTGCTTTATAGTGGTCTGAGACTTGATTATAATTATTTTTTGACAGTGATCATAGCAGTAAGAAAAACAGATTCAAA
Organism: Picus viridis; assembly: GCA_033816785.1. Taxonomy (NCBI): domain Eukaryota; kingdom Metazoa; phylum Chordata; class Aves; order Piciformes; family Picidae; genus Picus; species Picus viridis. The sequence continues at coordinate 69,945,105 of CM066566.1, forward strand.
TGGAGAATAAAAAGACCTAATGCGTTAGATGGAAATAAAATGTATTCTTAAAGGATTTGAGATCACTTTCAGGTCATTATATACATATTCAAGCCAGTTACTAAATCAGTCTTCAAAAGCCAAAATTCTGCAACTAAGGAAGTGCAGTAGTTAAGGGGTCATGATGATTAACAAGGTAATTTGCACTTTTTTGCAAAACATTTAGCACAAGTGAGGGGAAGTGACTTGGTAGTAGCAAAGTACTGATCCCTCTTGCACACCATGACTAACCTTTTTTTTTTCTTTTGCCATTTTATTATTTAATGTACAGTGTTACCTATATCACCTTTTTCATATTTGGCAACATAGAAAATAATTAATTTTTTTGTGATGAGTGAAATATTAAGGCTTAAATGGCAGGGTGAGAAGAGAATGCATTTCTGTGCTGCAGTAGAACATTCTGTTTATTTTTAGGAATTAGCTGTTGTGGAAGACAGATTTGAACAGTCTGTCTTGTCTCAGATGTTCCTAGATGGGTGCAGGTACAGCCAGTAATAATGATTTCATTTGCTGAGACTAATTTCTCAGTCAGTCATTGAAGCAGAGAGAAATTGGCTGAATGCAAGAGCACACTTGGTTGAGTAATATCTGTATGAATGACATTGGATAGATATCGTACTGAAAATGTAAGCAATGTATTGGCTCATCTTAAATAAATCAGTTACAGGTTGGGATTGTAGGTAGACTACATCAGGACAAAGCACACCAAGTCCTTACCAATGAAAATACTCCTTGTTGCTCCTGTTTACACAATCTAATTTCAAACTGGACATTTGGTAGTAAAAATTGATGTCTCACTGGAATCAGGACAGCTTGACATAGAAACTATGTGCATATATATACTGCATTTATATACAGCACATGCATACATACATGTATGTATCTATATCTATATATATATATGTATAGTTTTTTTCTTCCAAAAGATGTCTGTTTCAGTTTGAAGAGACCCCCTATGAGTTAGCCTTGCTAATTTCTTTTCATATTTCTTCTTTTTGGTCCCTGCCCCCTACCCTGACATTTCCTAGTCATAATATATAAAGGTTTACTGCCACTTACTAGCCCAAGAAGTGAAAGAAAAGGATGAAACATGCTTTTCTCACTAGTATTCTCTCTCTGAACGTTTAAAACAAGATAGAAAAAATTACTACCTTGCCATACTTGGCCTGCATTTAAGAGAGATATAAAGTGTTTTGTTTTCATGTGACATTGAAATTCACAGTTCCAGCAAACATATTTTAGTGTGATTTTTATTATGTGAGAAGGTGTCTTTAAAAAGAGTTCCCCTTTGCTTTAGCCTGCTGGCACTGTATTTCAGTTGACAGAGAATGAAGTCTTACCATTATAAAAGCGCAACCTGTCCTTCCTTTGTCACAGCCACTGTTCAGAAGAGAGCTGATGCTCTCATTGGGCATGAATATCAATGATTTCACTTGTAGCAGGGTGGAACTTCAGTGTTTTCAACCTTAGGAAAAGACAAGAGGCACACTATCCGAAGTTTCTCTTTGCCTGTGCTGTGGGAAACTTTGTGTTTTGCTCTAACTCAGGTCCTGCAGAACATGTTAGTTTGTGGATAACATGTCGAAACTTTTAGACTAAAATGGTTTTGTTCCTATTTCAGTAGAAGTTACCAATAATCAGAAGTTTTGACAATGTAGCCTACTATTCTCTATGATTATTTATGGATATTTTATTACTTAGCAGTTATCTTTTTTAAAAACATTTTGCCAAGGGAGATAATCTGTTTTAAAAATGTAAGATACTGTATGATCAGAGTAGCTTTGCTTTCCTGAAAGCCTGATGTTTAATTACGAAACCACTGTAGAGCCTGAGTTACATTGCAAGAGAAGGCACTCGATGTAAATCAGATACTGGAGGCAGAAGTTCAGTTTGGAGACTCTGGGCTAGTACACAAGGGTGTATTGGGATAAATCACAAATTTATGGATGCAGCAAGCACCTTGCTTTAACTAAAGAAACCCACCTTCATTTTATTGTGATCAAGGAGCAGTGTATATGAGCAAATCATAAATCATAGTTATCAATATGATTATTGGTAAAAGAATATGTTGATGCTCTTTCAATGTGTCTCAAAAACAAACCCACACCAAAATGAGTACTTCCTAAATGGCCATTCAAACTCAACATTGTCATCTTCAGAAATTAAATCAAGTATCTGGGCTATAGCAGTCCATGTGTCAAAATCAGTTGCACTGTAAATAAAATGCACTCATTGGTTATACCTAAACTATTCCTTTAATTAGAGAGAGGCACTTGCACTTTAGATTTAAACATTGATTCAGAACTTTGTCAGCTTGCACTGTGGTTTTTTATTTTTTAATGTTTCCAATTTTCTTAAAGCATTGATGCTATTTCATGTTACATAAGACACATGTAAAAGATGCTGTACTGCTATGTATGCTGTCAAATACACAAAGTGAACTGAGTTATCCTTCCCTCTCATGTGTCTTGCAAAAACTACTGCAAAGAAGGGAAAACTTTGAAATGGTTTTGTTTGCTTTGGGTAATTTTGTTTATGCATTTTCTTTAATTATTGTAGACTGAGTGATAATTGAATGCTTTGTGATTCTCTTTTTTTTCCCCCTCAAATATCTGGCACTAGGAAGTATGTAAGGAGAGCAGTTAAGAGACTAAGAATTCACTTTGGGAACTTGCCTAACAACTGCAGCTGCACTGAATAGTGAAGAAAAGCAGGAGCATCAATGTCTTCTTGCTGAATTCACTGAGTGTAATGTACCTTTTAGCAGCAGGCTTTCTGTCTTCTACCTCTGCTGCTCTGCAGATGAAGATTATGCAGTCATTTTTCATGTATATGTTTTTATCCCTTAGTGCCTTTTTTTTTTTTTTTTGAGAAACACTGCATTCATACTTTAAGACCTGTGCATGAGGATCCCATAATATTTCAGCTACATATAAAAGCTGTCTAACAGCACACTGCCTACTACTCTCAATACTGCTCTTGGGGAGGAAAGCATTCCTCAAACCCCTTCATCTCAAGTGAAGAAAAAGACTGTGTAAGCTATTCTGAAATATGTATGGGCTGGGGGTGTAGGGGTTAATGGTATAAAAAGTGAACTTCACTTGATGGCTGTTCCTGAACTGTTCTCTGTAGCATACATACAATCACGGTACAAAGTCTGAAAGTGTGACAGTGTCCCTGGCCACCCCTGTACTAGTAAATCAGACAGTAGGTAGAAATGTTCCTAGACAATGGATTGCAACTGCTCACACTAGTGAAGCGTTAAGCCTCTCCCTGGTGTGAGTTAAGCATGTGCCAAAAAGTTCTCTCCCAAGCTTTTTCCCATCATATTTCAGGACCTAAAATTTTCCAGGGTCATTCCCAAAAGCCAGCTTGCGAGCTGACTTTTTGAGTTTCCCCAGCATGGATGCTGTCTTTTCATGGCCAGCTGGAATGTGGACCACGTATATTTGCAGTCCAGGAGATCCCTCCTATAAGTATCATCCCAAGGGAAATTCATTCACAAAGACAGACATCTTCATGAGTTGAGATGACACAATCTAATCTTCAAGTAGTAACTTCATTGCACAGAAGCTGCTTTCTTTTTTTTTTTTTTTTTTTTTATTTTTTTGTGGTTATTTTTAGGAAAGAGTAAGGCAGTTGGCAATATACCTTGTTAGAATATTGCAGAGTGTCAGTGAGAGGGCCTCTTACTCTAGTGGAGAGTAACTACCTAAACTTACGTATTGTTGTTTTGTATCAAACCCAAATCTGTATTTACTTGTTTGATTTGGGAAAAGGGCATTTTTTTTTCTTTCTGCAGATTATTCCCTGAGTATCTACTGCCAAGTCGTAAACCCAGACTTTTTCCCTATATCTGTATTTCATTCATGAGCAAGCTTTCATATGTCACAGCACTTACTTAATTTTTTAAGTATGAGTTAATATGGTATATCTTACATATGTCTTAAGGAAAGCAGTCATAAAAAATAATTTCCTATGATGATAATCACTATAATTTCATGTTTCCACAAGATATGGAAATTGTTCTCTCTTTTTTCCTCTCATGCTCCCTTAGTCCCCTCTAGTTATAGAGTGGGTGGCTTGTGGAACCTTACAACTGCCAAGTGATTTTACAGGCTTCCATAGAGAAAAAGAGGCATCTAAAGTATTGCACCTGATCTTGGCATCTGAGAGGACAGCTATCACTATTTTAAGTGTATCTAAAATATATTTACATGCAGTCTGAGGTATGTCGCTGGAGAAAACAACTCACAATACACCCCTTAAAATCTCTACTTCAGGAAAATGGTACAATGTCGACTACTTGGTTTCCTTTTTCCCATTTCCTTTTTTTTTTTTTTTTTTTTTTTCCCCCCTTCTTTTTAACTTTTCTTAATGTTGATAAATTAAGCTAAGTGAAAAGCACTACCCTGGTTTATTAAATGTGACCAGGATTTGTGTTGTTTATGTTTCACATAGTTTTCATCCAAAGACCTCACTTCAGCTGCAAGATTGGTGGGTGACATGCCTGGCCTCACTGGAGGCAATGACAAAATTCTCCTTGACCTCCTTGAAACTTTGTATAGACAAGAGGTGAATTCCTGAATATGTACTGATTGAACATGCACTTGAATGGGTATCCTGGGAAAATCCCAGCTGCCTAGGGGAATAAAAAAAAGTTTATAATTGCATGAGACACACTTTTGAATCAAGGAATAGTTACCTTACCTTAGGATTTTTAACCTTCATTCTAATCCTACTTAACTTACTCTGTGACTAAGATAATTTATTCCTACAACTGCTGCAGTATATATGCAATTGCTTCCTTTAGGCCTCAGTCTTTAAGGTTTTGCTGAAAGATTCTGTTTTGGGAGTTAATTCTATTAACGGTGCTGCAGATTTCTGCTAGGCTTTTTACTGAGACTTGTACCAATGCAAACTTGTGTGTAGATTCCTCTCCCTTTACTTCAGTTCACTGTTATCAAACCTTTCTGTATACTGAAGCTGCAACAGTTTCTCTGAATTCAGTTTATCTCAGCTGTTGCAAAAAACCTCTGGGGAGAGAGTATTAACTTGGTTTTGTTGCCTGTTTGGTTAATTGACATAGACTCATTCATACTAAGAGTATCTCTGCAGTGCTTTGTGACAGTATTACTAACTCAACTATAAGCACGACCTGAAGTTAAATGAGTATGGCTTAAAGTAAGCCACAGTGAGCTACTCTCAGACAGAGGTGTCTATGTACATTTGCATTGCTTTGATCTAAGATCCCCATTAAGAAGGACAAAATATGTTTACATTTATACTTCTGTATTGCACATTCTATCATCTGTCAATATCTACATGTGTATCACAACTTTATCTTCCTTAGGGAAAATGAGGAATGGGAAGAGACTACTTCCTGTTACCATGTTTCACTGTTACTGATACTTTTCTTTCAGAGTATCAGCTTTTGCTATAAGATTTTCCCCTCATTTCCAAATGAGGCCATGAAAGACACTCCTTTCCCCCACCCCCAAGAGAATACATCTGCAGAGCGGAGTTCATCTACCCTACGCTCTGAACTTTGTATATTGAAGCCTCCCAGGTGCGGTATGTTGGTCCAGTCAGCAGAACAGCTTTTTTTTTCCACTCTGTACTTTCAGTGATAAATGAGTGACAAAGATGCCAGTTTTCTAATTGCTAATTACACCTAGTATGGCAACTTCCAAATGCTTTGACAATCCCTGCATAGCACTGACATAAGCCTGCACACAAATGCAGAGAGAGGCAGATTCCCAGGCCCTTAAAACTTACAAACTTCTTTGGGAGAAGACATCATCAGAGGTGAGTGGTAAATGAGAGAATGAATTCATGCACTATGATTATCACAGTATCACAGTATCACAGTATCGCTAAGGTTGGAAGAGACCTCGAAGATCATCGAGTCCAACCTGTCACCACAGACCCCACGACTAGACCATGGCACCAAGTGCCATGTCCAGTTATATAAACCATGAGTGGTTTTTAGGAGGGAAAAGGGGGAAAAAAGTATCTTGATACATGAAAGCCGTAGTAGCAGTGGCCAAGAGCAGCAATAGCTGTGAGATAATAGCTGTTGGGTTTGCTGTTGGTTTGGATTTACTGAGAGATTCTGTCCCATAGTAGTACAGACACTAAGAAGACACAAAAAGCATTCACTTCTAAATTTAATGACTTAAACCTGAATTGTCCATGTGTGATTTAGATGCCTCATGTTGGCATGAAAGATTTGGGGGGTTTTGTCTGGGGGGGTTTGGTATTGTTTAGGTCTTTTTTTTGGGGTGGGGGGGTGGGGGGTGTTGTTGTGGTGGGGTTTTTTTGTGGGGGTTTTGTTTTGCTTTCTGGCAAAGGCAGGCTAGAGCATGTTTGATAACAAAAATCTACCATCCTTAGTACTCATTTCAGACACATGTAATAAGGCTCAAAAGGAAGTGAAGCTTTTGCTGTTTTGGTGTATGCTTTCTTGGTGGGGTGGGTATTATTATTTTTTTTTTTTTTTGTGATGGTGCTGGTTTTTTTTTTTCTCCTTCTTCTTTTTTTGGTCTTTCCTTCCTATTGGCCCTGGCCACTTTCTAGTGTCTTAGGATCTGCCAGCTCTTTAGGCATAGATCACTCCCTTGCCTTAATGAGATATGAAAACATACCCCTGTAGAAAATGATGTAACATTGTTGCAGGACAGTGGTTGCTGTCACTGTGAGATTCTGGTGATTTTTAGGTTTTGGGCTTTAATAAATTAAATGGGGCCTAGGTTCTCCACTTAGATAAATCAACCTGGCTCCACTAATCGTGGTGATGCTCTAGCAATTTGCATTAGCAGAGCATGTGGCCCAATAACTTATCACATACACACAGACACCCACACACACAAAAGTGTTACTCAGTAGAATAAGAATCTACAGATTTTATCAGCTTTTGTTTCTTACTACATCTTTGTTGAACAATAGCTTTCGCTATAACTCCAGACAATTCCGATTACTTATTTATGATAGTTTAAGAGCTATTATTTATTACATTCAAGAAGCTTACACAAAAGGAATGCTTTCAATTAAATCACTTAACTTTAGGATCCCAGGATCACTTGAGTGTTCCCAGACTTATCATGGTAAAAGCAGAACCTCTGCAAAAGTAAGAAAACCGATCATTTCAATTTACATGCAACAGTGCTTAAAGCATGTTCTGTGTGGCAGATATTTATGCTGAGATTATTTGTGATGGAGTGAATAATATTTTTCGAGAATGGCTGGCTTATTTTAGAGGCTGTCTTGAATTCTGGTCATTTCTATAGATACTGCAAAAATAGATACAGCTAGTGGTTTGATCTAACCTCAGCTACCTGTTGCTGCTGTGAATGGAAGAATTTATTTTTAGTGAGAAACCACAGTATGAATAGTTTCCACTCCAAAAGTATAAAAACCCCTTTAAGTAAGAACTTTACTCTTTTGCTGTGATGTACTCATGTCAGACATACTGCATTCTTCTTACAGAAAATCCTTTAAAATGCCTGATTCGATATTGAAGTTGACAAGAATTTCCTCCACTTAACCCCTTCAGTGCCCCCTGGGCATTCAGCTCACATCAAACAAACCTCCTAGATGGGTATGGTGAGATGTTGACAAATCCAAGGTGGGAAAAAAAAAAGGACGGAAAAACCTGGGCCCTTGGGCAGTCAGGAAGGTGGTTTGTGGGCAGGCTCACATAGCTGTGATACATGAGAGTTGGCATCTCTAGAAAGCTGTGACTTTATGACCACACAACCATTACAACTGCTTTGCTGATACAGAAGTCTGTGGTTTGGCATGAGGTGGAGGGTTTTTATCTCTTGGGCTGGGCCATTTGGGGATAATTCTGTCATTCCTGCAAGCTCTGTGATGTAGGGAAGTTACTAAGCTCTGCTTAGTAACAGTCAATGGATGAATCAAGTCATAGAAAGTCATCAACAAGTCTAGAGCATGTGATTCCTGTAGTTAATTACTGAAAGCCACAGTGTGAATCTCACACCTTACAGAACCTCTTGACTAGTCTCCTTAGTTAAATAAGGTGACATGAATGATTATACCTGGAGTTACGGAGTTATTCAGTGTAAGGGTGGACAAACTAACTCACCTACTACAACCTATATTTCAAAAGAGTTTGAGGCCTATATGATGGGTCTATGCACAGTTTTGCAGCTTTAAAGAGATTTAAAAAATAATTTGTGGATTTCTTTGATGAAGGAAAGTTGGTTCCTCCATCATATTTACAATGCCTCAAAAGTTTGTATTTTTCCCCCTTTTTTGACAGAGCAAAAGAAAGATGGTTTAGTTGTATTAGCTCAATTAATTTATCTTAAGTGAAGGCTGTTGTCTTTGTGTCCACACTAGTAAGGGAAAAAAATGTGCATGTTCTGTACCAGCTTCTTGCTCACACTTGATCATTAGCATAAGGCAAAATGTTAACGTGGTCAAAACTGCTGGAGTTTCAGTGCATATAGTTTGGTCATTCGTGCTACCAAGAAAATGTTTCTCAACTCTACCAATATGCATTAAAAGCTACGGTCACACTCTTTGCATTGTGATTTTGCCATCTGATAAGTAGCAGATGCTTGTTTCAAAAGGACAAGCAAATCAGAACCATTTCACAGGCAATTTTCTTAGCCAATATAAGCTCTGAGCCTCCAGTTAACATCTTAGAAGACGCTGCTAACTATCTTGCATTTCACACCTGTGCCTTTAAAAGCAAGAGATCTTGTTTTAATAAATCCACACACTTATTCTGTTCCTCACCAACTACAAAGAGTTTTTCCAGGTATTCACCAGTTCATCGACCAAGACGGATCTGTTTGGTTTTTGGTCCAGAAACAGGAAGGGACAGGGAGAATGGTTCAGGAGAACCCCAGTCCTGGCTGCAGAGAGGAAGAAGCAGCAGGAGTACGCCTCACTGCACATCCAAAAGGGCATGATATGTAGCCATTCTTGTGTAACCATTCTTTTGGTAAAGCTATGTTACCCTGCCACAGGACTGCAAATATTTTTGGTAATTAAATTTTTTTTTGATTCTTACTTTTCAGTGTGATTGTGGAAGATCCGTCTCTGCTTTCAGACCCCTATTGTCCTTCACAGAAAGTGAATCCTGACCATGGTTAACCTCTGGATTCAACTTGTTCTTTTTTTTTTTTTTTTTTTTTAGGAATCATACATTTCTAAGGGCTATACTATTCTGTGTTTCCCTGCTAGATAAAGACTAGAAAGAGGAGGATATCCAGTAAGGGAAGAGCCTGCTGACAGGTTTATTTGGGAACCTCTTAGTAGGACACATTGAGAAATAGCAGCCAAGCTAAGATATATCCATAATCACAAGTTAGTTGAGAACTTCCTTTGCATTCAGTGAATGTTCTATTCAGTTGTTCACACGTGAATGCTTTGTATCAACTGAATTGTCCAAATGTATCTGTTGTATCTGCATGAGCCTGCCATTCTGGGCCCCTCAGTTTAGGATGGATGTTGACTTGCTGGAACGTGTCCAGAGAAGGGCAACGAAGTTGGTGAGGGGTTTGGAACACAAGCCCTATGAGGAGAGGCTGAGGGAGCTGGGGTTGCTTAGCCTGGAAAAGAGGAGACTCAGGGGTGACCTTATTGCCCTCTACAACTACTTGAAGGGAGGTTGTGGACAGGTGGAGGTTGGTCTCTTCTCCCAGGCAGCCAGCACCAGAACAAGAGGACACAGTCTCAAGCTGTGCCAGGGGAGGTTTAGACTGGATGTTAGGAAGAAGAGAGAGTGATTGCCCATTGGAATGGACTACCCGGGAGGTGGTGGAGTCACCATCATTGGAGGTGTTCAGGAGAAGACTTGATGGGGTGCTTGGTGCCATGGTCTAGTTGTTTAGGTGGGTTGGATTGGTTGATAGGTTGGACGCGATGATCTTGAAGGTCTCTTCCAACCTGGTGTGTATTGTATTGTATTATTATATTGTATTATTGTATGACCACCAGGAGTGGCAGGTGGAGTCCGGGTATTGCATTAGGTAACTGTACATAGTCTGGAAGATCAACAAAGCCAGGACATTTCAGTCTACCTTTTCAATCATCCAAAGTAAATCCTTAAGTTTCTACACTACATTTCCAGACTCCTGTGACAGGATTGACTAGGTCTCCGTTGGCAGCTTAGACACCTACATTTATTGCTTCCTAAATATAGATGTCTGAATCTTGAACAGAATCCTACCCCTCGTTACTGAATTACTACATCCTGTTCTTACTCGGCTAACCACTACATAATAATTTCACAGACTTTGAAATTACTACATGGCATACTAATTCAGAAATAGAATGTGAATTCCTTATTTTATCCATTTTAATTACATTGTCATTTTTTAAACTGTTACAAGTATAATGAGTTTGTGGTTCTGATGATTATGACAGTTTTTCATGGCCTTTTATTCATCATATTTAGTGTAATATACTAAACATATATAAGAACCACACATCCCACTTCTCCTCACAGTTGTATCTCTGGGGCTGAACAGTACTGTTTTGCCAAAAATAATTCCCTAAGCACAGCTTTCATGGAGCATAACACAGAGCTTCAGTAGAAAGTTATTTCATGGCTTATAAAGTACACTGTCCAGTAACAGTGTCAGTGAAGTTTTTCCAGGCGTGTAGAGAAAGGCAGGACTGTGCAGAATTACTTAAGATCATTTAGTATAATCATCTACAGTAAGAAGGACTAAATGTACTGCAACCATTCCTTGCAGGTATTTGCCTAATCTGTTCCTAAACAATCCTAATGAAGGATTTCCTGCTGAGTCCCTCTTCTAATATTTTAACTACTATATAAAGAAAAAATGTTATTGCCTGCCTCTACAGGCTTCTGATTCCTGAACAAAAACACAAACCCAACCCAAACAAAAAAAACCTTTCATTCAGCTACACATATATTTTATGGTGATTACATCTAGAACATCCTGTGGAAGTGCTTATTGTCTGTAGTGAAACGCCATGACCTTGTCTCACCACAAAAATGTAAAACCAGCTACCTTTGGTCAGACAAAAGATTCATATTGCCGTTTATTCTACTCCTTACAGAACTAGGAGATACATAAAACTGTGCTAGCTGGTACAGAGGTACAACTGCTACCTTGGGAATGCTCTCCCATAATTGAGCAATTTTCAACCCAGAAACTTTCCTGCATCCAATTTAGTGTTATAATGGCCTTTAACGACCTTTTTGTTAATTTTTAAAGTCTACTCCTTAAGCCATTCTAAAATTATTGTTTACCACATCCTTCATCGAGGAGTTAGACCATTAGACTATAAATCTGACTTCAAGATGGCCAAAGAATGCAAAATTAATTTCACCCTGAATATTTACAAACTGATTGTTATTGATGTATTTCTGTATCTTTATGAGGACTGAAGCTACACTGAGTGATCTGTGCTTTGATCTGTAATTCCTCGATTGTGTTGCAGCACTTAACCTGTAGTATGAACCTCTCAGCAGGCATTATTAGCTCAGGTGCAGCACAAAAATAATTCTTCTAGCTGGGTACATATGTTTCTTGGGTCTCTGCACCAAACTCCACTGGGTTTTGTAAGAATTTATTATGCTGTTATCAATGTTAATGCTATTTTTGCAGAAAAGAAACATTACCAGGTTTGTTTTGTTGCCTTTGTAGTTCAACCCCCTGAAAGAATTTTCAAGAATTATACAAGGGATACAAGAATCATAGCAGTGTCATCTTTATGCAGTAATGAAAATGTTCTGTGTACCAGCAGAGTTTGAGTTCTCCTCATCAGGGAGACCTACCTCAGTATTGGGGCATAATGATGTTTTGACTCGAGGATTTTATAGGTCTTTTCCAAATTCCATGATTCTATAATGAGCCTTTATTTTTTTATCTGGTGAAATGTGGAACTACCTCTGTATCTTACTCAGATTCGCATCTTTGCAGTTTTGTTTTGCATCTCTGCGGTTCTGTTTGAAGCTTCCTGTGATCTCTTGCAATGTATGAGTTTTTCCTTTTTCTTTTTAAGTTATTGTTATCAGTGTTGCAGCAGCAGCTCCTCCACATCCAGAAAGATTAGAATTGCATCCTGCTCAGGGAGGATAGAGAGGACAGACATTAAATATAATGCCAAACATAAACACAAGATGTACTTAGTGACACAAAATGCAGATAAGATTAGATGCACTGGTGGAATCTGGCTGGCTTGACCATGTTTATAACTCCTTCACACAGCAGCAAAAAGCAAGGAGGATAAACCAGTTTATCTGGTCTATTGATTTCTTGTTGCTCTGAATTCTGATACTTTGATTTTTTTGTCTTGAATCTTTATGCTGCCAAAAGGGTGAAACTGATGCTCAGGGCCATCTCCCTAGGGGTAATATACGGATCAAGTATGCAGGTTGCTGGCAGAGAATTTTTTTAAGGTAAGTTTGCAAAACATGAAGCTACAGGTCTCCATTTAGGAAACATTTCAAACCCACCTCTCTCATTTTACATGTTAAATGTGGCCTAGAGGAACATCCACCCACACCAAATGGAAAAGCCGAATTTCCTTCCAGTTCCAAAAGCACTATAGACATCTGCCAAATGACATTTCTAATTCTTCCCGTAAAAAATGGAAAGCTAAACAGAAGGATCACCCTTCCAATAAATCCATTCCAAACTCTTTCTGATGTATTCCAGATCTGCTGTGTTTTGGTGAGGCCGTTAAATAATACTCACTTTTGTTCTCCTTATGGGGCTTACCTCAGAATGTATTTTATAGGGGTGTTCCTTCAGAGACTTTAAAAAATGCTCTAGAAGTCATAAAGAGGCAAAGTTTGACTTTTGACATACATTCAGTTCCTACTGACTTTGTTGAGGAATTTCAAGCCAGAATAGACCACAGTGTTGGAAACATTTATTTAGGCATGCTGAGGAAAATGAGTAGTTCTGGATAAATGCTAATAGTTCCATCAACCACAACAGCATCTAAGCACCTTAGTTTAATTTATTTTTTCTTAATACAGGAAAGAGACAAATCACAAAAAACAGGCTTAAGAATCAATGGAGTGGTGAAATGAAGAAAGCTACAAAAACTTCAGGAGGTTCTTTAAGGACTAAGCAATAACATCTCACAATAGATGTACCATCTCTAAGATGTAAAGGATAAAGCGTTTTTGTTTTTACTGCAGTAACATTGCTGAAAAACATCCAAATTCATATTACCATACAGAAAACAGGTCTTAAGATTTTATCCTTTACGTTATAAGTATATTGAAAAGACTGTTTTCAGCTGTCACTCTTGTGTCTCTGTTTGTTCTCGAAGGTACTTGCAGCCCGAATACTTGGACAAGCACAAGAAGACCCAGGATCCTCTGGCTATGCCCTGACCTGGTCAAACAGAGCCAGCTCCTGTTCAAAATCAAGTAATTGTACTGGGGTTGCTCAATCCTGCTTGTTACCTCAAAATACAAGTGCCATATGAATGTGTCTATATATGACTCTGGATCAAAGCTGGCTCATGTCTGGCCATTTTGAAGAACAAACAGGCAAGTTGCATCTGTCTGTACTTGTCCCTGTAGACATACCCTAAAGCTGCTAAATAACTACTTTTTTTTTTTTTTTTTTTTTTTTTTTTTTTTTTTTAATGTCACAGTAAACAGTGAATATGAAATGTCAAGCAATCAGGGAACTAAAAAATCCTCAACAAAGAGAACAGGTAAAACAATGCAAATAAAAGAAGATGTTTTCCCTACCACACCTGTAAATTGCCATGCAAGTGCAATAGCTTTTTTGAGAAGCTAAATTTAGTACTGTGAATTCACCTTTTATTTTGTTCATTATTCTTCTACTTCAATATGCTGCTTCTTATTTTAAGAAGACTTGAATTTGATGTTTCCAAATTGTGAACAAGAAATACTGGCTATTGACACAGGAAGTAGAAGACACCCTGTGAAATCTTCAATTTTCTTTTGTAAAATTAAAAGTCCTGGTAAACTTTGTCTGTGATTCCGTACTTAGAAGTCATAATTATTGCATACATGTGTCTGTTGGCAAAATTTTACCAAGGCATATTTGTGTTTCAGTAATGTAACTGTAAAAATGGCCAATACAGTGGTTGAAAAATCATTCTTTCCCTCCCCAGTAATTAAAAAAAAAAAAAAAAGAAAAGAAAAAAAAACAAAAAAGAATACCCCAGGTAAAAACATCAGGGGGATATATAATCTTCACTAGTCATTCAGAGCAGTGTCATCTAACATCATTCACTGATTTTTTCATAAGTATTTGAGGGCTCATTATTTATTTTGAGTTTACTTCTTCCTTTTCCATGTAAAAAGCCAACTTTTCCATATTTTAATTTTAAGTACCGATGCAGTCCTGTATCAAATGTTGCAGTCCCTGAGCTGTGGACCCATCCTGCACAGCCTGCTACAAGTCATCATAGGGCTGGCTTACCCCTGGTTTTGTGCTTTTTGTGGGCAAATACAGAGGACTGATGATCAGATAGAATCATAGAATCAGCAAGGTTGGAAAAGACCTCAAGGATGACCAAGTCCAACCGTCACCCAGTTTTTGAAAATACCATATCAGTAATAAACAGGAGAGGGTTTTATGGAACTCTACCAAAGGTCTTTGTGAGGGCCTCTAATAACTTGAGAGGTAAGAGAAAATATGGACCAGACCAAAGCTTTTGCACCTAACTTGGGTCCCTATCCATTCAGATGAATCAGAGGACTGGTTTATAGAACTGCTTGTTCACAACAAAGGTTCATTCCGTTTTATACTGACAGCAAGATACCATATCCATAAGTAATACATTTAAAAGAAGTTTTAAAGCCCTAACTCGCACCACAATGTGAGCATAGGTCTATGCTATAAAATGGAATGTTTTTCTAGCAGGGTACAAACAGGTGTCAGCCAAGTCTGAAGGTGCAGCAGAATCTAAGAACGTGACATTTAGTTTCCCAAAGGCTTTGCATAAATGAAGGACAAATAACTTTGAACACAGCAGCACTTTACACCTAAAATAGCCCTTATTTCAGTAAGAAACAGTAACTTGTCCCCAAAAGTAGAACAGAACACAAAGTAGCTGCGGGGCTTAATGAGTGGATATAAATTTAGACGATCTCATGAGCCATCTCAAACTTTTCTCCAGCTGCTTTGATGACATCATTGGCTTCACTACCTACAGTGGCACCATTGTCACATTAAACAATGACAGTTCTAAAACTATCTTCTCTGCCTTCCTGACAGATATTCATATGCTTGCAGAAGGGGAAAAAGTAAATCTTCTTCTTGTCATCATAATTTTTCTTTTTTCTTCTTTTCCTTTTTCTTTTTTTCCTCCCACATAATTCCCTTTTGTCCTTCAGGTCTTAATTGCAATTCATTATTATTTTTGTAAAGAGCAGCCTCACGAAGGCAAAGAGTTAAAGACGTCACTTTAAATGACAAAAGCTGAACACTTTACCCCACTTTCAGTCTCTCATCTATTCATCCTTTTCATTGTGAACTTCGCCATTTCAGCTTTCTAAGCTCTTCAACTACCTGCCCCTAATTTGTATTCCTGGGAAGAGGCCTATGCTGGTTATTTTGCATTTGTGTGCTAATGGTGATGAGTTTGCTTCTAAGAGGAGAACAGGGAAGGGAGGGCAAGAACCTCCGAAGGGGTTTAAGTGGGAGTGGGGGGTGAAGGTGCAGGAAGGGTTGTTTGGGGGAGAGTCATGCTGAATTTTAACCCTGAATGCTTTCTTATACAATTTAGCACAAAGCCCTCCTGCTTATATAGAAAATGACACCCTGTGAAAACTTGCCTGTTCATATACACCTTTTAAGCAAATAGGTTAGTCAAGTGTCTGGAAAGCCAATTGACTCATCATTTTATTAATACATTAAAATATGACAGACATTTTTCAAAGCTCTTTTTTTCCCCCTAATATGGCCCTGAAAATTATGTAACTTATTTAAAGTATGTATGATATCCTTAAATATGTTCATTGGGGAAAACAATCTGTACTTGTAAATGATAGCAGTGCAACCCAGATCTGCTTTGTTTGATAAAAAACTTACTTTCACAGGGTTAATTTTCCCTGTGTGCTTAGATGCCATGTGAGATAAAATACCTTTCATTAGATTAAATAGGCAAACAGAGGCTTTTTGACTTATTGACTATTATTTCAAAGTTGAGCATTTCTTATGCTAATCATTTTTATAACTAATTTAACAGACGTAAAGGAATGTCATTATGAATAATTAGAGATGTTAGTAATTTAGTTTCTAATTAACCAGGGATGTGGCAGACCATTACAGATGGGAATACTCATTAGCTGTGAGAGGCATGGGTGTTTTGCTGCTTATTACAGATTCTGCCTCTGTTTAAAAATAGTTTGGTTGCTTGCACTTTTTGATGTGGAGCACTTTCATTTCATGCTGCTGAGTGTATCATCCTGCTGTACTTTGTCGCACAGTAAACCAGACAACTGTGCAAAGCACCTGATGCAACAAAGCGCGTAGGCAGTCATTTCCCGTTTCATGAGTTACTGCATGACAGTAGTTCTCACCCCAGCTCCCCACCCAAGAGGTGAATTTGCGAAAAAGGGCATTTCTCTTTGCAGGTGTAAGTTGTCTTTAATACAATTAAGCTCATAAGTATGAGCTCTTCAGATCTGTGCCCATGATTCATTCATTATGTGAGCAAAAATAGAGAGGGAACCTACTCACTAATGTCTCCATACTTGCTGAGCTTATGACACACTTTAAAGAATGGTACTCCAGTCTGTGTGTCATCCATTCACTCTGTGAGGGCTTCCACTAGTGACTGCACAGCAGCCTCTGGGGTATGAAAAAGGTTGCACTTTTGGATTTTTACATCCCTTGAATGAAGTTCCACATGTCACTGCTGTTTCTGCTCTTCCAATCCTTTGCTTTTTTTTAGCTACAATTTCCAAAATTATTGTTTATTTGAAATGATCAAATTCTGTTTCGGTAAGACCCCATCAAAATGCAATCATAGAAAACCAGACTTCTCTTCCATTTGAAATAAAAGAGTTTAAATATATGTATGTATTTACAGTTTCTCACATTCTGAAAATCATTTGGAATCAGTACAGTCAGCTTATTTGGAAAAGAAAATTGATATTGATTACAGGAATCATAAGTCATTTTGCAATATTAGTATATTAGCATTATGGACAGGCCATTAGGCTCTCTGAGAAGGGCAGTCTGCCCCATGATTTATTAGTCTATGGAAAGCAAAAGAGTGACAAATTCATAAGCTACAGCAGCAGAAAAGCCTGAAGGAGACCAGCTCCTTGCAGGTTCTGACATTAGAGCTATACAGAAATGTGCACCATAATAATGGCAGTCTTTGTCTATACAACAAAGTCACATACAATTTTTCAAGAGTGACCCAGTTAAACTGCTGTAAGCTCTGTTTAGTCTGAATATGCATAACAGACCTCCTCCACCTGCCATCTAATATGGTTTAACTAGATTAGTCTAAACTGTCCCTTTCATTAACCAGTGCAATATTTTTCCTGTAGGGAGAAGGAAAAACGGTTTCAAGTCAGATCATTCACTGTTTCTATGCAAACCTGATTGTGACTTCTCTCACTTGAGAACAAGTGTGTCCCATTTCAGTTCCTGGATTAGAGTCTGCACCAAAGATAGCAGAAGGTGTAAATTAAAATGAACTGTTATTTCAATTCAAGTGTTCACATGGGGAAGAAGTAAAGATGGAGATTCCTGATATGCTTATTAGCCTACTTATGTATATTGTATTGCTGGTTAAACTTTGCCTAAGATACAATTCAACATACTTAGTCAGATTAGAAAATATTTTTTCTTTTCATAACATAGATTAGAGCACTAACCACAGCTATGGAAAATCAGTGTTGAGTGCCTGCTCTGCTATAGATATCATAATACAAATGACCTTGGGCAAGTCACTTAGCATATATTTGCACTGCAATCAGACAACCTAACCTTAAAGTTCAGCATTCCTGAACTTTTTAGCAGCACCAGCAGACCACTGTCAACTCCCACTGTTTTCAAAGGCCACTGTGGCCCCCTATAAAAATTTTAATCAGAAGCACCATTGTGACAACTTTGTTTTATACGGTTCAGCAAACCACTTACTATAAATTGGGACCTGCAGATGGGAATCACTTCAGTGTCATGGCCGCCATGTGGATGAAATGCCAAGGGTCCCAGGAAGATATGTGCATCCTGAGCTGTTTTGGCTATGCTTCCACAAGTTCTTGAGTTAGCCTGGCTACCACCAGTTCTCTATGCCTGTCCTCACTGCCACCACATTTCTCAACCACAGTGTAGACTGTGCCTCAGCTCCACACCTGTAGAAGTATATATTTACCACACAGGCGCAATCTGAGCATAAACATATCAAAAGACAGCGAGGAATGCAGATGTCCTAGGGTTAACGAGAGTATTTAATGTATAGTCTAAAATACACTGAATACTTATCTTCTCAACTTTTGCTAGGACATTGTGAGGAGTCCTATTGGGTACACCTAGAGGAATGAGCAAACTACTGAAATGAAGGTAGAAGGTTATAGAGCTGTCAAAAATTACCTCAGTTCTCTTGGTTTAACCAACATCTGACTCATCTGACTCATCTGACCTCTCTCTAGCCTGACTGCAGTGGAGGAAAAAAAAAAAAAAAAAAAAAAGGTGAAAAAAACCCCAGCATGCGCTAAAAGGATGCATTATAATGAGCAGATGGTGGCCAGCAACCACTTCCCCACATGCTGGAATCCCGTAGTTTGTTTGGGTTTGCCTTCAGAAATAATGTGGTGTACCTGAACATGTAGCATCTTCAAACCTGAGTTTGAAATCTCCTTATGGTGAGACTGAAGTGAGCAGAGAAAATACCTGCATGTTACTTCCAGAACATATCAAGTAAGGAATAGCATTAACATAATTCTTACAAATACCAGATTTGGGACAATCAGAGTACCACTGGCAATGGTGTTCTTTGATCTTAATCAGTTCCTTCAACCTTAGCTGAAAATTATTTTCCATAGGACAAGCAATAATGCTTCCGTAGGGAAACATTGACTGAATTTTGGTGAGAAAATAATTGAGATGCATACCCCATTCTCTTAGGTTACTACTTTTGCTAGCAGAAAACCAACTGCACAACATTATGAGCTTCTTCCCGTGGTTAAAAGAACCAAGGCAAATCAAAGCAAACTGAACCAGGAGTGGGCCCCATGTCAAATTAATGGCTATCTTTCTGTAGGGAAGTGGACCATAAACATTAATGAGCACAACTAGATCAGCTGTATCTATAAATTTTATGAATTTTCATTGATATGCCAAATTCTAGGAGGTTAAATTCCGTAAAGCTGCCCTACTGAAATTGTTGATTTTCCTTTTTACATTCTGCTTTCTGAATGCTCTTGTAAAAAGAGAAAAATCTTTCAACTATAATAATCTAGCCTTCACTATACAATCACTGAAATATATATTGTTTTGTCATTTACAGATTACTGCTTAACAGAAAATTGTCTGAGCTAGTTTCCTAAGATGACGTGATGACATAGTTGAACATCACATACCATAATCATGTAAACACTATGTGTATCTTAATAAAGATCCTCTGTGCTGATTTCCCCCCCCCCCCCCCCTCTGGGTTATAAACATAAAAATGAATAATTTTGTGATAACTGTACCACCACAAGTTTATTGTAAACTGAAGCCACAACTGCAGTTTTGGGTGCCAACAAAAAAAAAACCCTCTCAATAAAAGTATCTAAATGGTTCTTTCTTCAGCTGCAATAACATACTGTTTTACATTACCAGATGTTAAAACTATATAGATTATCTGACAGCAAATACTATATCAAAGGCAGTTCAAAAGAAAAGTAAAAATTATTTTCATATTTTAAATCATGCCTGCAGATGGGTTAGGAGAATCTGTCATAGTTCAGAAGTAGAAAAGTAATGAAACAGGCTTGATGTAACCTGGCTCAGTGGTCTGTTTCAAATATGGTTTTGACACAATGGGGACAAACAAACATGTCTTTACTTGAGAAAACAGATGCAGTGAGCTAGTGCAAAATCTTTCTTTGCTCATTTCAAAAACAAAAAGCAAAAATTTAGGTTTTTAAGAGAAAGAAGCAAGGGAGATATTGCTCCAAAGATCTGATATAAGCTTTCCTTTTTGAGATGCTTTCTGCTGTTCCCTCTTACTCTCCTCACACGTGCTGAATTGACAAACCCAGATGTTCACAAGAATTATCCCTCAGCAAAGTCCTGTCCTATGCATGCCATGTTTGTACTCCAAGATGAGATGCCTTGCTGCAGATGCAAAGGAATCCCATGGGACCAATTGTTGCATTGCAAAACGACATACAAAGTGTGCTGCAGAGACGGCAGGGAAACCGAGTATGCTGTTTATGTCTATATAGGAAAGCTTCATGGACTGAACTTTCATCAGGGACCCTGAAGATCTAGACACTCTGGTTACAAAAAACATGACATCTCATTGGCAGCTCTGGGGATGTGCATTATAGATCCTTGTCTTTTTAGCAACACAATGTTGTTTCTTTATCTGGCATAGCACTGAACTAAAGAGTGGTATCTAGAAGACAGAAGAGAGCCTGATACTAGTAAAAACTGCAGTCCACAATTATTCTCTTACCTTCTTATTTATGGAATTTATAGGGAACGATGTTTCAGTTTATACCCCCTCCAGCAGTCATGGTCATCTGCTTACCTGCTTTTTATAGATATTTTCCATGACTGACATCTATTTTATTTTCAGTCAGCCTGTGATTTAAGCGTGTGTCCACTTGAATTTGAAGAAAGCAGCAGGCTTATGTTTTACACACAGCAACTCTTGTGTCACCTTCTCTTAGTTTAATTACGCCTGAATACCTCATAGCACCCTTCAATCAGCCTGTTTGGGGGGTTTAGAACAGCAAGCTCAGCAAGAGTTCTTGAAGGGGAAAAAAAAAAAAAAAAAAGAAAAAAAAAAAAAAAAGAAAAAAGAAAAAGAAAAAAAAAAGAAATTGGGGGGGGGGGGGGGGGGAAAGAAAGAAAAGAAAAGAAAGAAATAAAAAAAGAATAGCAACAATAAACCAAACATAAAATAGTTGCAGGGTCAGGGGTGAGACGGAGAGCCAAACCTCCCAGTACCTGACATGAAAAAAAAAAAAAATTTAAAAAAATAAGGCAGTCCTTCCCCATAAACAATAACCTGGATGTTTACTGTGCTTGGCCACACACCCTCAAGCAGGGCCTGCGCCGCCCCCTCCTCGGGCCGGATGGCTCCACAGCTCAGTGCCTTGGCTTAGGTGCAGTTGGAAATGCCCGAGAATGGCTCTTTGTTGATTTTCGCCTGTGCGAGAGAGCCTGGTGTTGCTGCGAAGCGAAGTGCTATTGAATTTGCTCACTCAGGCAGAACACTCGACAGGAAGGAAGGAAGCAGCCATTCTTTCTAGTCCTATTGTCTGGCCACCAGGCTTAGGCAATCAAACAGCCCTGTGGCCCGGCTGCCGGCTCCTGCTTCGGCCTCTTCTGGTGGGCCTGGGGAGGGGAGGTGGAGGCGGGGGAGGCGTAGAGCTGCCTTCTCATGGCCGTTTACTTTGTTTTCCCTGTACTCCAACCGCATCTTTTCACGGCTCAGGGCCCCAGGTAGCCGTTTTCCAGCCCTCAGCGTTTCTCCAGGGGAAAATGGTTGGGTGAGGGAGGGGCGAGAGCAGCCCCGCGTGGGACGGAGCTGCTCAAAACTGCTTCTGGACTAGAGCAAAAAGACAGTGGAAGAAGAAACTTCATGAGCCACTGAAGAGTCCTTCCAGTACTAGGAAGTATTTCTGTCCTGATCAGAAAGCACTATTTGAAAGCAACACTTCTATCGTTCAGGTATAACAAAGGGTGAAGTGGCAAAGGGTGTAGGACAAACAGAGCAAACTTGTATTTTGAAACACATTCATTAAAAAGAAAGAAAAAGAAAAGGCAAAAAAGCAAAAACAGTGTACACTTCTAGTTCCCCAGACCCTAGCTCAGACAGCTCCCTCTCCTCCATAAAGAAAGAAGGTGAGAAACAGAGATGAATGTATTGGGTTTGCAAAGCAGAGTGCTGTGAACCTGGTACCTGCTTGTAGTAATGTGATGCGGTCATGGAGGTTCTCCCGAGGATTCATGCTAGAGACAATTTCCAGAGAGGTCACCAGCTCATCCAGAGCAAAAATTATTCTGTCATTGCATTTTACCTGCTGTATTGCACCCCTACAATTCCAGTCTAAAATAAGGTGGAAAACCATTAGGTCACTCTATGGATTTTTTCAATGCTCTCTCACTTGTTCTTACTAAGATCTGCCCATGAGATAGCCCCCTGCTATGGTTTGGCAGCTGGATTTGCTGTGTGTGGTAGCTACAGGCTGTTTTTGTTTCATCATGGTAGGCTTTCCTCAAACAATATGATTCAGTGGTGGATCAGGTAATAGGTGTGTCAGTGATGTCATTCTTAATGTCGTATGATAGATTATGCGCTGGCAGATCTGCAGAGTACAGTGAGATATCTGATTCTTGGGTATGAAGAGCTTTTAATATTCACTCATTTGTGTTTCTGTAAACCTGAGGTTTGTTTCATGGTGGTTTGAGCCCCTCTAAATCCAGAGTCTGGTGATCCCCCCATACTGGACTCCCCGACTGCATGTTATTGCTTCAAGTACTACTTGGTCGCAAACTTGGATACATCTGGAAACAAATGACAGTCCCCAAACCTGCTCACTTGATCACTCACTGTGCAGAGCCTGGTGATGGCAGAAAGGGCAGGAGGGGGTGAGTAGCGAGGTATAGTGGAGGCAGGTGGCGTGGTGGAACTCATACAATACAATACAATACAATACAATGCAATACAATACAATACACCAGGTTGAAAGAGACCTTCAAGATCATCATGTCCAACCCATCAACCAATCCAACCCACCCAACAACTAAACCATGCAGCCAAGCACCCCATCAAGTCTCCTCCTGAACACCTCCAATGAAGGTGACTCCACCACCTCCCCGGGTAGCCGATTCCAATGGGCAATCACTCTCTCTGTATAGAACTTATTCCTAACATCCAGCCTAAACCTTCCCTGGTGCAGCCTGAGACTGTGTCCTCTTGTTCTGGTACTGGCTGCCTGGGAGAAGAGACCAACCTCTGCCTGGCTACAACCTCCCTTCAGGGAGTTGTAGAGAGCAATAAGGTCACCCCTCAGTCTCCTCTTCTCCAGGCTCGTTGCCCTTTGGCAAAGCACCATGCTGAAGTGCTTTGAGTGCCATGTTCAAAGCCAAAATGATTTGCTTATACCTAAGAAAGCCTGTGGGCAGCAGTTGCATTTTGACTTCCAACAGAAAGTCATGTTGCATTTTGGAGCATTGGCCTTGCAGTTTACCCAGCTTTCCGCCTTTATATTAATAAAAACTTTGCTCAACCTGCTCACTCCTACCCTTGTGCAAATCTGCAATAACTTTGATGACTTAATGGAGTTATTCCAGGTTTACCAGTGCAACAGGAATAAGTCAGCATGAATGATAAAATTTTTCTTTTCTTTCTTTTCTTTTCCTTCTTTTTTTTTTTTTTTTCCCCTTTTAACGGAAATAAGTGGATATTACTAGAACAGAGAGACATTTGAAGCCAAGCAGAACTCTTGGGTTGGGATTTTATTACAAACTTGAAACTCAGGCCAATTTTGATGGGATTTGTAAATGCTTTCAACAAACGTGGGCTGAGTTTCAAGTGAGTCTGGGCTCCATTGTGAGGGAATCTGGGCCAAGGTATGGTTTTGAGTGGAAAGCATATGAAACTCAGTGCATTTTCCTGATTTAGAGTCTTGCTTTGAAGTACTTGGTCCATTCAAACCTAAAACTCAAAGCAAAAACCCACATGGTGTAACTGCACTGGAGCCAAAACTATAATAAAAAATTCCCTTGAAACTCCATGTTTCAAAGCTAGCACAGCTCCAGATACTCCTTATGAGCTGTTGCTGAGATTGTGATTTTGCATATTTATTTTACATAGAATTTTAAAATAATCTGAAATCTTCTACTGATTTCCACATTCTTGAAAGATTGTATTAACATCTCACTGCAAGGACTGTAGCTGGGTGCGAAGGCTTTGAGTTTCTTACTTTTAATACACTACCTATAAACAAACAAATATTTTTGTTTTAGTCTTGCCCTAAATAAGACACATCATTAGTGGCCCTACTCTACGTCCATGCTCATAACTGTAGGGTCTGAGAACCTTTCAGAAGGGTGCATAGTAATGTGAATAACATCTGTCACGTGGTTTTTATTGTCTTATCCTTTCTCTTGAGATGCAGTGTGTGCAATGGAGTGTCTTGTTCTTCTAGGGAATTTTGTGTTGCAATTGGTTTTCTGATCAAGAAACTGTCTTTGAAAATATCTTAAAGGGCAAAAACTGGTTACAAATGAGAGAAAATTCCCCATGAGGTAGTACTGATATATTCCTTTTGTTTCCTTCTTTTTTTTTTTTTTTTCATTGACAGACTTTTTAACTTTACTGCAACAGCCAGTTACTCTGTGCAGAGCTAGGAAGAACTGCTTTCAAGTGTTTTTGTTTGAACACAGCATAATGCAATTAGCTTTACTGCCCAGCATGCCTTTGATAGCAGAAAACATGCTACGAGCCGACTTCTCTTCTCTTCACAGATGCATCAAAATTCCATATGAGCAGCCACCCAGTGACTCAACCGGCTTTTGCATTTCCAGTTAACTACCCTGAATCATAAAAGTCTGGGAAAGGATCTGAGAAGCATGTTCCTCCAAATACTACCACACTTCAGCTGTAAGGCTGAATTTGTGTTACATGTGGAGAATTGGATGTTGGTATGCGTCATTCATAGTCCTATGCAGATCCATTAGACACTTCTGAGAGGGGCTGGTAGTCCCCCGACATCTGCCTGTGGAACACCCATGGAACTAATGGGAGGTCCACATGTGGCTTGCTTACAGAATCAGGCCCTAAAACAAAAAGTGGTTGAAATATTCTGTGATATCAGCAATAATTCCAATACCAAGTGTCTCCTTTCTTGCACAGCTCTGTAACTGATCCTTGGCCACTCTGGCTGTGATCCTTATGGTATGGGTCAAGAGTAAGCAGGGACAGGGCAGTCAAAACAGTGGTCTGGTTCTCTCACTTCTATGGCTTGTTTGGAGTCAAAGCAATGGTCTCAAAAGTCACTTAGCAAAAAAGAACTGAATTGTTTCCAATGCGAAATAGAGAGAGAAAGAGGTCATCTGTGGAGATGTGATCTAAAACAGAGAGTGAGTAGCAGTGAGGGAGCAGTAGTAGAAGCAGACACACATTTGCTGCGTAGTCGCTGCTACTCTTCCAAGAACACAGGCATCACCAGTGAACCTGGCCCAGGAATAGATACATACTCTGGTCTTCCTTATCCTTGCATGTTCAGAGTGAAAAATCAAATATGCAGAAGTTCTCCAAAGCTCAATCTCCATCCATTCTTCCCCCTGGCAAGTTCTGCTAGTCCCTTCTGCAGGTGTCATATAAAGTGACACAAATTCAAGCGAGAGTAGGTTTTAACACTATTAGAACAACTTTGGAGAATGTCATACCGGACAGCTGACAGCATGCCAAATAGAAAAGTGACTACTCATTATGTCACTATCCAGACACATTGGTATGAGAGACAGCCCTCACTTTAAAATACCTGTTTCTGGAGCATGCAAGCTAGGTGAAGCACCTTGCTATACCAAAGTTCCTCTCACAGGAGGAATGAAGAAAGCAGCATGTTCTTGATTCCTCTGGCCAGGCTCAGACCAGCTTAGACTGAAGCTCAGCTGGTCTAGCTGGCCTAGCCTATATGCAGTTAGAGAACTGATGGAGCAAGCACATGCTTGACCTTTCCTTGACCTTATGATTTGCTTAGGGCAAACCCAAATCATAACAAGAGATGATTTGGCCTGTAAAATTCTTTGGACAGAGAAATTTGTGCTAATTCAGCATGCTTGAATTTGCTGAGCTTACCCAGGTTCCACAAGAGTTTTGACAGAAGCTCCACATACCAGATTCTGAGTTATGTTGTGAAGTTTCCTCAGCACAACTACCTACACCTAGTTTGATAAAAAGCTGTTTTCATTACAGGCTCCAAAGCTTTTTTCTGATCACTGTTTTGAAGTGAAAACTTAGTAGATATCTGAACTACTTGGTCTTCTTGTTGTATCCTGCTTGTTCTGTCCCCTGTATGGATTGTAACGAGTTTGTTAGCTGTCATATCTTGGAGATGAAGCTTTTGTGCAAGTTTGCTTTTGTTTTTTTTTTTTTTCCTTCCCAAGACAGACATGTGTAAAGGGGCCCTTTCAGCCAAAGAACAAGTGTTTTTTAATGGCCATACACATTTTTTTGGCATGCATCCACACACTGGCAATATGATCAAACATTTACCAATAGACAGTAGAACAGAGACAGTTGTAGGTATAGAGACCTTGGGAGCACAGGGGAAAATATGTCATCTCTGTTTTGTTTTAGGACCTCCCTCAAGACTGAAGGCCCATAGTAAATGATGATCCCTATTTCTGTGGTGTCAGCCCAGAGGACTGTCTGGAAAATTCCATACAAAACAAAAGGGCTGCCAGGCTGCCTTACTAACAAATTAACTTATCAGCTGGAGAAGTTTTGATTTACAATGAAATTCTCTGTTGGTTACTGAGAGGCTCCCATTTAACATTAATGACCTCATAGTTGATGAATGATGAAGCAGTAAAGGAAATGCGCTGAAGACTGAACAAAAATCATCAGGTGAATGGGGTGCTCTGTGATTATGGAACAGAAACTAGTTATTGGGGCTTAAAAAAAAAACCCAAACAACCAAAACCCCAAAACAACAACAACAAAAACCCAAACCAAACAACAAAAAACCCCCAAAATCAACAAAAGCCAAGCTCTGCTTCTCACTGGTGCTAGTTGGTGGAGGTTTTCTTGGAATAGAAAATTATTTCCCCCCCCCCAGGATCTGTGGTACTACAAAAACAGTCCCCTTCAGAACTAACTTCCAAATCTGCTAACATAATACTCCTCCTCTGAAGAAGAAGAATGTTGGTTTTATGGTTAATTAAGGGGTTTGAGTCAGGAACTTGAAATATATCCATCAGGGTATGGTTTTCTGGTTAAGAAGTCATAAATACACAGTACACTTTATTAAATAGCTTGGATAAAAATGTCTTTAAAATATGATATCTGCTTTGGTATGTTTAGCAACAGATAAATGTTGATAGAAGAGGGCAGTTCATCTTGGCAATAACTGGGAGTGTAATTTCTTTTGAAAAGTATATTTTGTTGTCACCTGTGCAATCCTTCCCTTTGTCTTAACTGATTCAAGGATGGAAGGAATCAAAATACATATGAAAATGGAAAAGTAGAACAAAATAACACAGGTATTTGGGATTTTTTTAAACCATAAAAAGACTATTACAAGACAGAACTGCAAAGAGTACCTACTTCTTGAAACCTTGTGAGGTGTGAGAGAAGCACCATGTTGGCATCCACATTCTGCCAGCTGGGACAGTCATTTCAAGAAGAGGAGATGATTAGTTGGGCAAAGCAGAGCCAGAAATAATTAGAAAGAGGGAAAGAAATTTGTGAGGGAAAACACATAAAGAGAGACATTTAGGTGCCAAAATCCCACATCTTCAGTTGTAGTTCTGCCTCCAAAGACATTTGTCCAGTGTTGCAGGGTGTGGAGGGGAGGAGGAGCAGGAGAAGAAAAAACCAGGGTCCAAACAGGTACCCTTGAACACTGGACCATTTGTTTGTGAGCAGAATAATCTTTTAGACAGTTCATCATTTCCAGGACCATTCTTATGCTAATTCCCCAGACTTTGGGGAAACTTTAAACTCCTTCCCTTGCTGAATGAAACCATTCCTCCATTAAGAGTTAATTTTAAAAAGAGAGCAAACAGAAGGGCTTGATGGTTGTCAAGCTTGGGGTTAGAATGTTCCCATATATGCATGCACACTTAGAAGAGAAGCATCTTAGTATTCCTGATACTTCATGATAGAGTAGCAAAAGGCTTTCAATTAAGCATGAAAAACAAATTTCACAATTTATCTCAATTCTTCAGTGTTTCATGTTCTTAAGGTATTTTTTATGTGGCTTTTTTGGTGTGGTTTTGGGTGTTGTTGGTTTTTTTTTGTTTGGTTTTTTGTGTGTATGTGTGTGTGTGTGTGTCTTTCATTTCAAGTTACCCTTATTCTGAGTTCTTTTTTTCTTCCCTTTGGTCAAAGCATTTCTGAATTTCTGCCAAGAAGTTACTATGTAAAGCCTGTTGTACTCAAGAGTTGGATTCCCGTTCCTGGAATCATGACTAGCAACCCCAAAATAGAGTGCATTGTTGTTTCAGAAGGAAAACAAGAGAGGAAAGAAACCTTAGGAACAAACAAAGAAGGATGAAGCCAAGTGACAGTTACGGGCTCTTCAGAAAGCTACACTTCAATTAGACATTTAGATTGGCTACTGATGAATCTAATCTAGATGGTAGGAAAAACTGCATTTGAAGTAAGGTCAACTCTTATAAATTAATGCTATGCAAATCTACTTTTTTTGCTTCCTGCCTCCTACAAACACTTGAGGGGCAGGACACCTTGGAATGTCCTATTTCTACTGTAGAACACATTTTCTTTTGAACACAAAATGAAACTTCACCACAATTACAATGCAAATTCTCTCCTGGGGAAAAAATGTCAAGGGGGGAATTAAATAGAGAGGAATTATTTATTTATGTATTTATGTGTGGGGTTTGTTTTGGGGTTTGTTTTTTATTTACAAAATGATTCCATGCTAGTGGAATCTTTCAGGAGACCTCCTTACAGGATATCATAGAATCATAGAATCAGTCAGGGTTGGAAGGGACCACAAGGATCATCTAGTTCCAACCCCCTGCCATGGGCAGGGACACCCTACACTAGATCACGCTGGCCAGA
Organism: Picus viridis; assembly: GCA_033816785.1. Lineage (NCBI taxonomy): Eukaryota > Metazoa > Chordata > Aves > Piciformes > Picidae > Picus > Picus viridis. The sequence goes on from CM066566.1 coordinate 69,974,088, forward strand.
GCCTCGTCCAGCCTGGTCTTAAACACCTCCAGGGACGGGGCCTCAACCACCTCCCTGGACAACCCATTCCAGGGCTTCACCACTCTCATGGTAAAGAACTTCTTCCTCACATCTAGCCTGAATCTCCCCATTTCCAGCTTCATTCCATTCCCCCTAGTCCTATCACTACCTGAGATCCTGAGAAGTCCCTCCCCAGCCTTCCTGTAGGCCCCCTTCAGATACTGGAAAGCCACAATGAGGTCACCTCGGAGCCTTCTCTTCTCCAGACTGAACAGCCCCAACTCCTTCAGTCTGTCCTCATAGGAGAGGTGCTCCAGCCCTCTGATCATCCTCGTGGCCCTTCTCTGGACACGCTCCAGCACGTCCACATCCCTCCTGTAATATGGGCTCCAGAACTGGAGGCAGTACTCCAGGTGGGGTCTCACCAGAGCTGAGTAGAGGGGGAGAAGCACCTCCCTTGACCTGCTGGTCACACTTCTCCTGATGCAGCCCAGGATCTGATTGGCTTTCCGGGCTGCAAGCGCACATTGAGAGCTCCTGTCGAGCTTCTCGTCCCCCAGCACCCCCAAGTCTCTCTCCTCAGGGCTGCTCTCCAGCCAGTCCCTGCCCAGCCTGTATTTGTGCCTGGGATTGCCTCGACCCAGATGCAGGACCCTGCACTTGGTCCTGCTGAAGCTCATGAGGTTGGCTTGTGCCCACTTCTCCAGCCTGTCCAGGTCCCTCTGGATGGCATCCCTTCCCTCCAGGGTGTCCACTGCACCACACAGCTTGGTGTCATCAGCAAACTTGCTGAGGGTGCACTCAATGCCACTGTCCATGTCACCCACAAAGATGTTGAACAAGACAGGTCCCAGGACTGATCCCTGAGGGACTCCGCTTGTCACTGACATTCAAGAGACATCCTTTGCTGAAGTGAGTATTATCAGGAAACACCTTATGTTAAAGTAAGTGTATTACTGAGTCCTCGACCAAAAATTCTGTACCAAGTTATCATCTTCTCAACTTAATATGCTATACATTTCATAGGTATAGCAGTGTTTGATCCTATGATAATAATTATTAACAACAGAAAATTTAAAAGCATCAAGAGCTTGACTGGAGAAAACAGAAGAAAAAGAATCACACAAATATTCAGGTTGGAAAAGACCCTCAGGATGACTGAGTCCAACCGACAACCCTACTCTACAAGGTTCACCTCTAAACCATATCCTCAAACACCTTATCTAACGACCTTTAAACACATCCAGGGTTGGTGACTCAACCACCTCCCTGAGCAGCCCATCCCAGTGCCTGACCACTCTTTCTGTGGAAAAAAAAAAAATAATCCTAACAATGCTGTATCTTCTTTGTAAGGAAATGGGATAGAGGGAGACTGGTGACCACTAAAGAGATTTTACTAGTAAATTGTATTAAAATGTGTTCTCAGGAAGTCTGAGTTTCAGTCAGTTAAAGAATATGAAAATGAGGTGCTTAGGAAGGTAAAAATATTTTTGTAAATTCTGTAAATAACTTTGTGGTGGTTATAAGATTTTCCTTGTTCCCACTAGGACTTTTATAATGACAGCAGAAGGGAACTCAGTTTTCCTTACCCCCAAAATATCAAATCTTTTCACTTGAATTAAGAGAACCATTCTTAAATATTCATGTTTTATGACACACAGTGGACAGACCTGTTTCTGGCCATTTAGTAGCTCATGGTGAACTCACTGGCTCCTTAAATATGCACAGAATAAAATCCTACATTTAGTTTAATAAAATGTGATTAATATTGATTAGGATGTTCACATGAAAAGACATGAGGCAAGACCAGATAAGAGAAAGCAGTGATTTCAGCCTCTCCTTTCAGTTAATGTCAGCACTACAACGTTAAGATTGAGAAACTATAAAGGTCTGAATATGGAAGTGACAATCTACCTCCAGCCCCTTTAAAGTGCATCAGATTTGTGCATCAAAACCCAAGCATGGTCCTGCTACATTTCAAAAAATATTGTATATGTACACATGTGCAATATAAAATATAGATTATATTATAGATCGACTCTAATTTAGGTAACCAGTGAAGAAGTTGCACAAAAAATAGCATGTACTTTGTAAGGACACAGTCTGGAGAAAGGAATGGATGGCTCTAAGCACCTATGAAAGATTTTCACTGCTGAGGTTTTGGTAGTTTGAGGTTTTGGAGTTTGAGAACTTCATGTAGGGTCAGCCAGGTTCTCAATTTGGATATCTTCAAATATACTTTATAGAGACTTTAGCACTTACCTATTGGAGCACGCTGTCTGCTTCAGCAAGCAGATAAAACTTTTGAATGCATGCTTGCATTAGATGAACTGGAACTTCTCATGAAATATCTGTAAGACAGGTTTTCTAAATGACATCATAAGGATTTTTCCCCCAAATCCTGCTGAAGGGGCCATGAGGGCAAAAATAATTCTCTCTTTCTCTCTCTCTCTCTCTTCTTTTTAATCTTCTCTCTCTTTTTCTTTTTTTCCTCTCTGCTCTAAATGATGAGCAAAAGGCTGGTAGAAGACTTAAGTATAAATTTGGCTTATGATCCTAAAAAATGAATACACATATAACGCAGAAACCTTTTCCAAGTGGACATGCATGAAATATTCCCACAAAAAAACTTCCTTATGGAATTGTATGCCCAAAGCACAGTTTCAAACAATACCACCGAAATCAGCTGACAAGGAACACACTTATTTTTTTTTAATCCATGTTGGTGCATCTTCAAGACTAGTGAATATAAAGCACATGGGTGTCTCTAAATGTACTAGTGTGTTTGCACTTAAAAATGTGACTATGTCAGTTTCTGTAATTAGATTCTCCAGCATCTGTTATTGATCATTCATGCATTTCTTTATCTTACACTTGTGAATCAAATAAAATGCAGAATGATATCATAGGAAATAGCAATACTAAAGAAAACATCTATTGTGTCCAGAATTTAGAGGGCCAGACAGTCATACATGCTTATCAATCTTATTTGCTCTTGGTCCACAACATAAAAATCTCTGATATCTGCAGAAAATTTCTGTTTGAGCACTTGATGCCACATGATCATCCAAAGAGGTTGTTCAGGCAACGTGGGACAGGTGTTTAAAACCAGGCTTAGTGTGAGACTTCACAGACACCCCCTGGTTTAGAACAGACTTGAACTGCCATTTTTTTCTTAGATATGACTATGTGCTATGGGAATGTGAAAATGAATATAACCTGATTAAGAGAGTGAGACTTCTGAACAATGTATTTGCTTTGCTACACAGATAGCGCAAGCTTCATGGTATCATAGAATTAGGGTTGGAAGACACCACAAGGATCATCTAGTTCCAACCCCCCTGCCATGGGTAGGGACACCCCACACTAGATCAGCCTGGCCAGAGCCTCATCCAGCCTGCTCTTAAACACCTCCAGGGATGGGGCCCCAACCACCTCCCTGGACAACCCATTCCAGGGCTTCAACACTCTCATGGTGAAGAACGTCCTCCTCACATGCAATCTGAATCTCCCCACCTCCAGCTTCATTCTATTCCCCCTAGTCCTATCACTACCTGAGATCCTGAGAAGTCCCTCCCCAGCCTTCTTGTAGGCCCCCTTCAGATACTGGAAGGCCACAATGAGGTCACCTTGGAGCCTTCTCTTCTTCAGACTGAACAAAATAATGGTTTACACAGTCAACATTAGGTTTGTTACATTCGTCTGAGCAGCTAGATGTACCTGGCAAAGGCATTGTGTATGTGTCTCTCTGAAGGTGGATCCACAACAGGGGAGATGTGCACAACATGCACAACTGACTCTCTCCTTTCATTTTTGAACCTAGCTTTAATAGTAGCTGCTGACAAGATGACTCAGGGAATGAAGGGAAGGCTGTGGATGTTGTTTACCTGGATTTTAATGCAGTTTTTGACACTGTCTCCCACAGCATCCTCCTGGAGAAATTGGCTGTTTATGGCTTGGATAGGTGGATGCTTCACTGGGTGGGTAGATTGCTGGGCCCAGGAAATTGTGGTGAATGGAGTTAAATCCAGCTGGTGGATGGTCTCAAGTTGTGTTCCCCAGGGCTCATTCAGTTTTAAGGACAATGTTATTTAATATATTTATCAATGATCTGGTTGAGGGGGCTGAGTGCGCCCTCTGCAAATTTGAAGATGACACCAAATTGGGTGGGAGTGTTGATCTGATCAATCACAGAATGCCAGCTTGGAAGGGACCTCAAGGATCACCTGGCCCAAACTTTCCAGGTAATAGTATAGTTTAAATGAGGTAGCCCAGCACCTGTCAAGCTGAATTTTAAAACTGTTATTGCAGGGAAATCCACCCGAGGCCGAGTTCCAGGTCTTGCACTTGGGTCACAACAACCCTCTACAAAGCTACAGGCTTGGTGGAGAGTGGTTAGAAAGCTGCCCAGCAGAAAAGGACCTGCGGGTGCTGGTTGACATTTGGCTGAATATGAGCCAGCAGTGTGCTCCACTGACCAAGCAAGCCAACAGCATCCTGGCCTGTATCAGGAATAACATGGCCAGCAGGAGAAGGAAAGTGATTATGCTCCTGTGCTCAGCACTGGGAGGCCACACCTTGAGTACTGTGTACAGTTCTGGGCCCCTCAGTTTAGGAAAGATGTTGACTTGCTGGAGCATGTCCAGAGAAGGGCAACAAGGCTGGTGAGGGGTTTGGAGCACAAGTCCTCTGAGGAGAGGCTGAGGGAGCTGGGGTTGCTTAACCTGGAGAAGAGGAGGCACAGGGGAGACCTTATTGCTGTCTACAACTACCTGAAGGGAGGTTGTAGCCAAGTGGGGGTTGGTTTCTTCTCCCAGGCAACCAGTGACAGAACAAGAGGACACAGTCTCAAGCTGCACCAGGGGAAGTTTAGGCTGGAGGTATAGAGAAAATTCATCACAAAAAGAGTGATTGGCCATTGGAATGAGCTGCCCATGGAGGTGGTGGAGCCACTGTCTCTGGAGGTGTTCAAAACAAGATTGGATGCAGTAGAATATCATAATGCAATATTATAATAAAAAGACCAGCTGAAACGAACAGCAGCTGAAGAATCAATACTCATTATGGGAACCTTGTCAAAACAAAAGAAAATACAAACCCTACAAAAATTAGTAGTATTTGGGAAGTAAGTATTTTTCCCACAGTTAGTTGTTGTTGTCTATTAGAATATTTCCATTCACAGGTCAGTTTGCAGTGCATTTTTCATGTCATTTTATCTCCTGTGTGTTTGCTAGGCAATCAAGTCCTTAGTATAGCTTCATGTCTTCTATGATGGCTCAGGCATAAATAATCAAAGGCCTGCATCTTTACTGTGTTTTGGGCCTCTCACTACAAAAAGGATGCTGAGTTGGCAGAGCATGTTCAGAGAAAGGCAACAAAGATGGTGAAGGGTGTGAAAAACAAATCTTATGAGGGGGATTGGGAATTGTTTAGTCTGTAGAGGAGGAGGCTGAGGGAAGACCTTATTGCTATCTGCAACTACCTGAAAGAAGGTTGTAGTGAGCTGGGCGTCTCTTCTCCTATGTCATCAGCAATAGAATGCAAAGAAATTACCTCAGGTTATGCCAGGGGAGGTTTTGACTGGATACCAGGAAAAATTTCTTTACTGAAAGAATGCTCAGGCGTTGGCTGTCCAGGGAGGTGGTGGAGTCACCATCCACGGAAGTGTTCAAAAATCATGTAGACACAGCACTTTGTGGTAGGGTTTAATGACCATGTTGGTGTTCGGTTGATGCTTGAGTTCAGTGAACTTAGAGGTCTTTTCCAACCAAAATTCTAGATTCTTTGATTCTATGACCAAGTGCCAAGGGCTGTATGTTTGCAACTTTTAGGTAGGTTACAATAAAAGTCATTCCCATTTCCCACAAGCAGTCAATATTTTGATACTAAAGAACTGAACCCCATGAAGCATAACTGTAGGACAGCATACCCAGAAGAAATAAGAAAATGTGAAAAAAAAAACCCATCAGTTTGGACCTGATCCTCTTGGCTCTTCACATCTTGATTTCTTCATTATCCTCACATTTGAAATGTAAAGAATTTGCAATAAGATGGAGAAGGACACCAGAAAATTGATGTAATACATACAAGTGGAAGGGTAAATGTGTCTCATAGCACAAAGCAACTGAGGATTTTGATTGAGGATTAATGAAGTAAAAAATAATCATAACTATTTTCATCTGGTTACTGTTGCTAAAGACAACAGACACTGGTGCTCACATGTCTCAGATAATGTATTCCAGAGTAGGCAATGTTATAACAATGTCCAAGAGAATTAAACAGAGAAAAAATTCATCGCTACTGCAGATCAATAGTCAAAAGAGTGAATATGTCAGTGCTAACATAGGAGGTATATTTCACTTAGCCCCCTTACTGATCTCTGAGATTATTACACTATACATCAGCATACATTCAGTTATATCCATGTGTTACTTTGTGAACTGCATTAGTGTCCATTGGACTCATGATCCTACATCAGAGAAAAAGCTTCCAAACTAAAACGTATGTCAACCCTTATGGTTTTGCATTCCCCATTCTAAAGTATACAATACAATACAATACAATAATCTAGTCCCTTGCTGATGTGGTTCTAACAATTTTAACAGAGTTGTAAAGACAGCAGTATAAATATAATCAAGGCCAACTAATTTTGACTCCAACTTTGCACCTGTAGTCCGGCATCTTTAAAGCCTCTTCATTATGCAGTGACTGTCTCTAATGTAGGGAACTTGGCTATTAGAGGTAATCCATCCATAAGGATCTAATGCTTGGCTCAAACAGGCCCCTTGGTTATGTGAGTGGGATCTCATATTGCTTATCATTTTGGTAAGATTAAAATAATGAAGCCTTTATCAAGCTGCATAAGGCAGAAGAGAATGAGGTAAAATGATCTAGCAAGGAGTTTGCTTTGTCAAGGTATAGATACCAAGAGTTATATAGACAATCAGGTTGTTTGGAGACCTTCCTGTAGATGACAGGGAAAAAAAAACCCAAACAAAATCCTTTTCACAAATACTGAATGCTCCAAGTGCCCACTGTCTAGCTCTCAAATCCATCAGCTTCCCCCAACAACCACTCCAGTGCAGTTATTGTCAGGCCTGCCAAATACCAGGCTTTCAAACACAGGTCTACTACTGAGACACGTTGATTTTTCTCTCAGAAGCATTCCAGAGAAACATGGTGTCGTCTGCTGTGTACAAAATGTGTTGAAAACCAGCCCTGTCCTATGGTGTTATCTCTCCACAGTCAATTGTAGTGGGGATATCCACCTTCTTTGACACCCTGCAAGGGATCCCCACCCTTGCCCTTCACACAGCACAATGTATGGAGCCTCATGAGTCAAGTAAAACAGGGTGATAAATGTGTTGCCACTGCAAAAAATATGGAAAGTCCGATGTAAAAAATATAAAAATATACAGTTTGAAATTCATACCAATGTTAGTGACATAGAGAATGCTTCTCTGATTCTGTTATTTGTATTTTATGTCGCTGCATTCAATAAATCTATTAATGATCCCTATAAAGCACTTCCAGATGGCCAGCCTTCTGAACCTCACAGTATCACAGTATCACAGTATTACTAAGGTTGGAAGAGACCTCGAAGATCATCGAGTCCAACCTGTCACCACAGACCTCATGACTAGACCATGGCACCAAGTGCCACATCCAATCCCCTCTTGAATGCCTCCAGGGACGGCGACTCAACCACCTCCCTGGGCAGCCCATTCCAATGGCGAATCACTCTCTTGGTGAAGAACTTTCTCCTCACCTCCAGCCTAAACTTCCGCTGTTGCAGCTTGAGACTGTGTCCCCTTGTTCTGGTGCTGGTTGCTAGGGAGAAAAGGCCAACCCCTTCCTGGCTACAACCACCTTTCAGGTAGTTGTAGAGAGCACTGAGGTCACCCCTGAGCCTCCTCTTCTCCAGGCTAAACAACCCCAGCTCCTTCAGCCTCTCCTCATAGGGCTTGTGCTCCAAACCCCTCACCAGCCTTGTTGCCCTTCTCTGGACACGTTCAAGTGTCTTAATATCTTTCTTAAATTGAGGGGGCCAGAACTGGACACAGTACTCAAGGTGTGGTCTAACCAGTGATGAGTACAGGGGAAGAATGACCTCCCTGCTCCTGCTGGCCACACCATTCCTAATGCAGGCCAGGATGCCACTGGCCTTCTTGGCCACCTGGGCACACTGCTGGCTCATGTTCAGGCAGCTGTCGATCAGCACCCCCAGGTCCCTCTCTGTTTGTCAGCTCTCCAGCCACTCCAACCCCAGCCTGTAGCTCTGCATGGGGTTGTTGTGGCCAAAGTGCAGCACCTGGCACTTGGACTTGTTGAATTCCATCCCATTGGACTCCGCCCATCTGTCGAGCCGATCGAGGTCCCTCTGCAGAGTCCTTCAACCCTCTAACTGACCAACATCTGCTCCTAACTTGGTGTCATCTGCAAATTTGCTGATGACTGTCTCAATCCCCTCATCCAGATTGTCAGTGAAGACATTGAAGAGGATGGGGCCCAGCACTGATCCCTGGGGGATGCCACTGGTGACTGGCCTCCAGCTGGATGTGGCACCATTCACCACCACTCTCTGGGCCCGGCCCTTCAGCCAGTTCCCAACCCAGCGCAGAGTGTTGCTGCCCAAGCCATGAGCTGACAGCTTAGCCAGCAGTTTGCTGTGGGGGACGGTGTCAAAGGCCTTGCTGAAGTCCAGGTAGACCACATCCACAGGCCTCCCCACATCCACCAGGCAGGCAGCTTTGCAGAAAAATTCAGGTTCATCTGTTGCAGAAGATGCAGGGCATTTTCCTGAAGCATGTTGCTTGTTTCCCCAGCATGTCACACACAATATAAAATGTAAGTGTCAGTGCCTGGCTGCACAGAAGTTCTAACATTTACATATAATTAGGGGTATGGCTTGGGAGGGAGGAGATAATTGGGAGCAGAACTTTATTAAAAGAGCTAATCCTTTGCTAAAGTGATGTAAGCCATTTTTGTAGCTTCACTGGCACTGTAATAAAAACACATCACAATGTTGTTAAAGATCTTAATTCTTTGCCCTTGAAAGTGTAAAACATCTTGTGGGTCATAGGAGTTGAAGGAATGTTTTACAATTATCATCTGAAAGAAAGAGAAAAGGATTGCACCTCATCCTAAAGTTATCTAAATTAGTTTTGAAATACTCAATTTCAGATGTAATAGGAGATTCACCTACTATTTTTACTTTCTAGACAACTGTTTTTATAGCAGAGCTGTAATCACAACAAACTCAAAGGAACAGAGGTATGATATGAAGATCATAAATGAATTATATATTATACATCAATTATATATATTATATGCATAGCAGCTAGACATCTTGAAGAAACAGGACACTTCTCACAATTTTCATGATGAGCTATAAACATTAGTAGCAAGCTTGACAAGATGGGATTTACAAACTTCAAGTGTCTGTATCTGAAGCAGTCACCTAAGATTCCCTTTGTAGCCAAAAGAGAGAAATAGGTGCATTAAGGATGAGTCATTTGACCTATTTTCACCATCTATTTCAGGATGAGATGAATCATACTCTTGAAGTGCTTGTTTCATTTCATTGAACAGAAATGAGAGCACAGAGAGACTACTTCAGTTAACTACATCTGCACTATGATTTATGATAATTAGGGTGCTGATGTCTGTATTTGGTCAAATGAATGCCATCTCATTGACTTTTGTTGTTTTTCAATTAAGCACAGTAAAAACATACATTTAGGGGAATGTCTTACAACTTGTGAAAAATGCACTGTAAAAAATAAGAAATAAATAAGGTCTCATCTGGTACCTGTTATGGTTTACATGCAAAGTGATTGGCTGGACTGGTAATGTCCTCGAAATATTAGAAGTAGGTCTGATGGCACTTTCTTGCATTAGTAAGACAACATTTTCCATCAACAGAGAGATACAAATACATGTAAATTCATGCTTTCTGGGCTTTTTTTTAAAGGAGAGAATGCAGAAGAATTTCTTTTGGCTTCACTGAACCATAGTCAAATGTGAAAACAAAAATTATTTGATAACTGCAAGGAAATCTGTGTCTTACATTGCTATTGCAGTAACCAGAAGTCCTACATTTGTGTGGTATGAGATATAAAAATATATAATATAAATATATAAGTTAAAAAAGCTAGAAAGATCAAACAAATAGGAAGAGTTCTGGATTTAGTATCATAGTATCAGCCAGGGTTGGAAGGGACCACAAGGATCATCTAGTTCCAACCCCCCTGCCATGGGCAGGGACACCCCACACTAGATCAGGCTGGCCAGAGCCTCATCCAGCCTGCTCTTAAACACCTCCAGGGATGGGGCCCCAACCACCTCCCTGGACAACCCATTCCAGGGCTTCACCACTCTCATGGTGAAGAACTTCCTCATCACGTCCAGCCTGAATCTCCCCACCTCCAGCTTCATTCCATTCCCCCTACCTGATATCCTGAGAAGTCCCTCCCCAGCCTTCTTGTAGGCCCCCTTCAGATACTGGAAGGCCACAATTAGGTCACATTGGAGCCTTCTCTTCTCCAGACTGAACAGACCCAACTCTTTCAGTTTGTTCTCATAAGGGAGGTGCTCCAGCCCTCTAATCATCCTTGTGGCCCTTCTCTGGACACCTTCCAGCATGTCCACATCCCTCCTGTAATAGGAGCTCCAGAACTAGACACAGTACTCCAGGTGGGGTCTCACCAGAGCTGAGTAGAGGGGAAGAAGCACCTCCCTTGACCTGCTGGCCACACTTCTCCTGATGCAGCCCAGGATCTGATTGGCTTTCCAGGCTGCAAGTGCACATTGAGAGCTCATGTTGAGCTTCTTGTCCATCAGCACCCCCAAGTCTCTCTCCTCAGGGCTGCTCTCTAGCCAGTCACTGCCCAGCCTGTGTTTGTGCTTGGGATTCCCTCGACCCAGATGCAGGACCCTGCACTTGATCTTGTTGAAGCTCATGAGGTTGGCTTGTGCCCACCTCTCCAGCCTGTCCAGGTCCCTCTGGATGGCATCCCTTCCCTCCAGGGTGTCCACTGCACCACACAGCTTGGTGTCATCAGCAAACTTGCTGAGGGTGCACTCAATGCCACCATCCATGTCACCCACAAAGATGCTGAACAAGACTGGTCCCAGGACTGATCCCTGAGGGACTCCGCTTGTCACTGGCCTCCACGGGGACATGGACCCATTGGCAGCCACTCTTTGGGTGTGGCCATCAAGCCAGTTCTTTATCCATCTAGTGGTCCACCCATGAAACCCATGTGTTACCAGTTTGGAGACCAGGATGTGGTGCGGGACAGTGTCAAAGGCTCAGGTCCAGTTTTAGTTCCTTCCTTGAGAAGTTCTGTTTTGAAAAGCAAATACTACAAAGGCAGTATTGGTATTTTAGAAAGCATGTGTATCTGTATTGGGTTGGACTGAGCTGGAGTTAATTCTCCTCACAGCATCTTTCTGGTGCTGTGTTTTTCCAGCAGTAGTTGATAACACAGCAGTGTTCTGGCTTCTGTTGAATCCAGTATCTAGGCTGTGTCCTTTGAACATTTCCCTGTCCCTTTAACATTTCCCTGCCCCAGGAATTACATTGAGGGGCAGGCAAAATCTTGGGAAGGGACACGGCTGAGCCAGCTGACTCAGACTGGCCAAAGAGGTATTCTATATCATATGACATCAGCTCAGGTATAAGAATGAAGTGAAAGAAGGAAGTGTGGAGATTCGACCATGGCGTCTCTCCTCCCAAGTAACCACCAAACTTAGAGAGCTCTGCTTCCCCAGACCGACTATCATCCTGCTGATGGGAATAGAGACTAACATCTCTCTCTCTGCTTTTTGCTTCCATGCAGTCTTTTGCTGTTTGCTTATTAGTGTTGTTAAAATTGTTCCTGTCCTATTCCTGGCTTCTGTTATATTTTTTTTCCCTTCTCCCCCTGTTCACTTAAGAGGGGGAGTGATAGAGCAGCTTTGGTGGGCATCTGGCCTCCAGGCCAGGGCCAAAACACCACAGTATGTGGTGCTGTGTGTTTGCATATTTTTGAAAGCACAAAAAACATATCCTCTACCATATAAAAGAAAAGAATTACTATGTCCCACATTGCTGATCAGCCTAGAGTTCAGATGGTTATAAATGGTATTTATTTAATGCTTTCATGGGAACAATGCTTTTGTTATGTTTATTTTATTGAAAGCTCTTTATAATTCACTAAGGATGATTAACTTAGTCTTACTGCCCACTCCCTTTTTGTCATGTGAAATCCATGGAAAGCTTCCCACATCCATATTTCACAGTCTTTCAGATTCATGCTTTGACATTGACACTTATATCTTTCATTTATATCTTCTGCAATTCTCATGTATCATTGTGGATATTAACCTTGCAAATGCTTGGTTTTGTGGTTGTGGTGGTTTTTTGCCCTTTTTTTTTCGGGGGGGGGGGGGGCTGTGGGTGGGTGGGAATTTTTTGGATAATAATATATTGTTAGCAGTGTCATATTGTTAGCAATATAATGTCCTAAAAGTGCATGTTTCAGGCATCCAAGTGTTACAGAGGTGCTAGGACAGACACATTAATCTCCTTCCCCCAGGAATACCCTTGGGTCTGCAATGAGAATCAGGCATCCAGGTATGGCCAAAAGCAAGATGAAACCAACTTTCAGTTTCACTGGGTGTTTCAGTGGTAGACAAGACCTTTGGAGGGCTCTGAATCATCACACACCTTCCTCTGTTTCAGCCTCTCCCTTCCTCTTTCCCACCCTCACCTCTCTGGATATTGTCACTGAGACTCACAGAGGTGGCTTTTTTCCTTGTACCTTTACTGTTTCCTCCTCCAAGGCAGTGTGGTGTAGGTGACTGCATGCTGCAAAGCAACTAGTCCAACAGTGTGTGTGTGGCAGCAGACAGTTTGATAGCACAAGACCTTGCTTCCTGGCCAAATGACTTCAATACAGCCTCAACTGTAGTGACATTGTCAGTATTTCAACTCCTGAGGTTAATGCTGCAAATCAAATCTAGCTCAGTAAATAGCCGACATGGTGTTGGAACACCTCCTTAAGATTTCTCCTTAAATCCCCACTTTCCCCACTGCATTTCACAGGCAAAAGTCTTTGTTTCTTTGCCATGGTTATTTGTACTAGTCTTGCATACGATGGTAAAGAACAGGAGGAAAAAAGTCCCACAGAGAACACTCTAGATGAAAGCAGTACTAAACCCACCAAAACTGGATGAAGGACTCAGAAGAAGATAGTCACTAAAAAACCCACCTATTAGCTTTCACATTTGGAACGTCTCCCTAGAATGACATGTCCTACCCTTTACACACTAGACATGTTAGAACAAAAAAACCCTAACCCATTGGAGAGTGAAGAAAATGAAATTTATTTTCTTTCTTCTTAATGTTTGAGAAGTACAATACAATACAATACAATACAATATACACACAAGGTTGGAAGAGACCTTCAAGATCATCACGTCCAACCTATCAACCAATCCAACCCACCTAATCAACCAAACCATGGCACCAAGCACCCCATCAAGTCTCCTTCTGAACACCTCCAATGATGGTGACTCCACCACCTCCCTGGGCAGTCCATTCCAATGGGCAATCACTCTCTCTGTATAGAACTTATTCCTAACATCCAGCCTAAACCTGCCCTGGTGCAGCTTGAGACTGTGTCCTCTTGCTTGGTGCTGGCTGCCTGGGAGAAGAGACCAACCTCTGCCTGTCCACAACCTCCCTTCAGGTAGTTGTAGAGAGCAATAAGGTCACCCCTCAGTCTCCTCTTCTCCAGGCTAAGCAACCCCAGCTCCCTCAGCCTTTCCTCGTAGGGCTTGTGTTCCAAACCCCTCACCAACTTCGTTGCCCTTCTCTGGACACGTTCCAGCAAGTCAACATTCTACTTAAACTGAGGGGCCCAGAACTGGACACAGGACTCAGGGTGTGGCCTAACCAGTGCAGTGTTCAGGGGCAGAATGACCTCCCTGCTCCTGCTGGCCACACTGTTCCTGATGCAGGCCAGGATGCTGTTGGCCCTCCTGGCTGCCTGGGCACACTGCAGGCTCATGCTCAGCCTCCCATCAACCAGCACCCCCAGGTCCCTCTCTTTCTGGCTGCTCTCCAGCCACTCTGACCCCAGCCTGTAGCACTGCCTGGGGTTGCTGTGGCAAATGTGCAGAACCCTGCACTTGGATGTGTTAAATCTTATGCCTTTAGATTCTGCCCATCTGTCCAGCCTGTCGCGGTCCTTCTGCAAAGTCCCTCTAACCTCCAGCAGATCAACTCCTGCCCCCAGCTTGGTGTCATCTGCAAATTTACTGATGATGGACTCAATGCCCTCATCCAGATCATCAATAAAGATGTTAAAGAGCATGGGGCCCAGCACTGATCCTTGAGACACACCACTAGTGACTGGCTGCCAGCTGGATATGGCACCATTCATCACCATTCTCTGGGCTCAGCCCTCCAGCCAGTTCCTAACCCAACACAAGGTGCTCCTGTCCAAGCCATGGGCTGCCAGCTTGGCCAGGAGTTTGCTGTGGGGGACGGTGTCAAAGGCCTTGCTGAGGTCCAGGTAGACCACATCCACAGGCCTCCCCACATCCACCAGGCGGGTCACCTGATCATAGAAGGAGATCAGGTTGGAGAGGCAGGACCTGCCCTTCCTAAATCCATGCTGGCTAGGCCTGATCCCTTGGCCATCCTGGAAGTGCTGTGTGATTGCACTCACGATGACCTGTTCCATAATCTTGCCTGGCACTGAGGTCAGGCTGACAGGCCTATAATTCCCTGGCTCTTCCAACCATCCCTTCTTGTGGATGGGCACCACGTTGGCCAGCTTCCAGTCTTCTGGGACCTCTCCAATGAGCCAGGACTGCTGAAAAATGATGGAGAGTGGCTTGGCCAGCTCATCTGCCAGCTCCCTCAGCACCCTAGGATGGATCCCATCTGGTCCCATGGATTTGTGGGGGTCCAAGCGACTGAGAAGATCTCTAACTATCCCATCCTGGAACAGAGGGAAACTAATAACTAATAACTAATGACAGACACTATTGCTGTTAACAGGGTTTAACTTTTTTTTTCCTAAGTGACTGCATAATTAATATTATGCATTAAAAACCCCCAGAAACAATGGTAACCAGCCTTTTTTTCTATACTTGGAAATACCTGAAATTTGGTTTTGGTTTGGTGGTGGTGGTGGTCTGGTTCCCTTTTTTTTATTTTTTAAAGATTGGTTTGGCTTGCTTCTTGCTATTGCATATGTGCTCTTGGAATCTGAGTTTAAGGAATCAAGCAGAACTGGATCCGCTCTGCAATTGGAGTGCTGTAAGTCTTATAGAGAGAGGACTTTTATATCCCCAAAGCCCCTAGACAACCAGATGTTACTGACAAGAACAGACTTTGCAAGAGATCCTTTCAGTGGGTTCAGACCTGAGTAACGTGATCGGGAAATAAAATCCTGTTAAAAAATTGGATAATTCATATGCTATGAAGTGGTGTTTGGTCCAGTCATGTTTATTTATACTCTGAAATATTCTAAATTCACTTGTTTATAGAACAGATGTATTTCAAATGTGGAATAGTCTCATATGTTACTGCATCATAGATGCTCTGTCTAACAAAGCAAGTCTTTAAATGCCTGATTGACAAAAGACAGGAGGGCACAAAAGAAGGGCTTTTTCTTTACTTGCATTCCTTATCTCTTTTTAAAAAACAACTCCTATAAGCAAAAAAAAAAAAAAAAAAGGCAGCATACTGGGATAAACAGACATTCATGTATGACTGGTCTGATATTCAGCACAAGTATTGAAAGCCTTTGAAAGCTAATGGCTTACTCTGTCCTAAAGGAAACCCTTCCTGAATGGCGGGAGCTGCATCTGCCTGCCTTTGCTTTTATCTGCTCTGGGACTAATGGAAGTCATCAGTTTCCTGTTCTGTCAGTCCTGCTTGTCAAGCAGACACTGAATACACTTTAATCAAAGCCACAAACTTTTAACAAGACATAGACAGAAAGTTCAGCATGTCTCTTTTGCCTGTACTTACATACTTTACCTTTTGAAACATCATATGTTCACATTGTCTGAAGGCCAGATGCTGAGAAGGTGAAACCCTTCTATTGTCCCATCAACTTTTATAACTATGCTTATCTGAGATGATTTTCTGCACTGAATCGTCTATTTTCAATCCTCCACATATATACATCTGTATGTACATGAGGGGATTAAAACAGGGTAAATTAAATCGATCATCTGATTTTCTTCCACTGAAACAAATATATTTCCAAGGTATTACTTTAAAATAAAGTTTTGCTTGCTGCTTCTCTCAGAACAGCTTTCTATCACTCATTTATTTTCCTTCATTTATACTTAGCACCCCCCCCCCCCCCCAAAAAAAAAAGTCCAAAACAAAACAAAAACTCATTCCTGCTTTTTGACATAATGTTTTAATGGGGAAAAAAATAATCCATTTATTTGGATATAATTCCATCAGGCATTGAATTATATGAAATTCTATGTATTCTGAACATTCTCAACGTGACCAGCAATGAAGGACATAGGTAATGAAGACAAATAAATCTGAGCCTAAGAAGGCTGGTGAAATGTTGGCCCTGTTCATCGGCAGTGATGCTGTGATTCAGTTATAGTGACTCTATCTCTAAAATGCCAGGTTTGAAAGACTTAAATCATAATCACATGCTCCCTGTTTTAGGGTTGTAATTCCTTCTAACTCTAAACTATATCATAGACAAGATCTCTTAAGACCTTGGGACCTTGTAACTTGAGTATCCCACATGTCCTATGACTTAAGTCTTTATAGGTTATTTACAAAGAGCAGATAGTGCAAAGAAATTGAGAACAAACCACATTCGCTTTGATACTGGTTTCACAGTAAATGAGAAAACTAAAAGTTTCCTCTTTGACAGGCATATGAGTAGAAAATGGACTGCCCATGTTATAAAAACAGGTATTTTAACACAGAGACCATAATTTACCTTTTTTTTTTTTTTTTTTTTACAATTTGTCTTACATTTTTATCTCTGTTCAAGAGAAAAAAGCCACGGCAGAAAAAAAATATATAAAATGTTTGGCATTTGTTTAGCAAAAAAGTTGCCATTGAAGCTAACAGATGGATAAAATGGCTTTGAAGAACTTTTTGAGACCAATGAATTTTAATCTTCTTTCATTGAAATTCTAACAGAGCATGAATGATGTCTTGTCCTGGGGGGAAAAAAAAAAAAGAAAGAAAAAAGAAAAGTATCAAAGTGTTTTTCTATTCCCATTTTCAGTGTCATATTCACAATAACCATAGCTTCAACCACAAGTTTTTCTAGTCCTGATTTAACAAAAGCAAATACACTTTCTTCCCCCAATTTGTCAGGAGTAAATATTGCATATCAAACACACGCATAAAACAAATATCCGGTCAGATGGAGAAGATGGGAATTGTTCTGCCAATTAGCAAATTATTCAGTCCTGGCAATGTTGCAGCTATTTAACTCTTGCTAATTGCCTGGCTGTGTTTACTGAGTACCTAAGACAAAATTAAAGAAATAAATAAATGATGATCTGAATCACTGGTCTGTCTGAACCAAACCATCAAAGCATGCTGTTGGTTTTGAGTTAGTTTCTCCAGCAGTATAAAAATCCTCTTGCTGGTGACTTTGATGGTAGATGGTAATGGCTTCTATTAGTTAATTGTTTATGCACATATGTACATTTGCTTGAGTAAATAGTCTGAGAGACTGTGCCAATGAATAATATGCCAGTTACAGAAAAGGCTTGGCTAACTCCTCCATTGCTTTTAAAAACTTTAATGTCTTCCAAACTATTGGTAAAAGGTGGACAAATGTAGATATTTCTCACACTTATGTTAACTATGTCACTCTGTGTTTTGTCATTGATGTGGACATTCAACATTTCATGCAAATTAAAGCAACTCAGTCTGTGCCTTTGTTAATTTTCATATTTCATTAATGCTTAGGCTTTAAGCAATATTCATGTGTATTTGTTTCTCAGTGCAGATGACTTTTTGTCTTTAAACAAAAACCTCAGCTAAACTGAATCAGTAGACATGCAAACCATTAATTTTAGGCCTTTATTCACCTATTCCACTGACATCTAATCTGTCTGATGCAGTTTAAATATTTTTACTTATCTTTCTTTGTACTTATCCTCTTGGAAAATGGGCATACATCTTTCCTTGCTGATTTGCAGTTGTCTTTGCAGCCAGTGCTACCTCTTTCTCAGCTTCCCCTTCCTTGCCCTCTGCATCTCTCTAGTTGAGGTTGCTGTGAATGCTGAACTCTTGGTTTGGTTCCTTCCCCATCACAAGTGAACTGTCATATTTTCTTTAGCAAGTAAGGCTGCAGGTCTTTGACTTCAAAATAAAGGGATGTTGCTGTGAGATTGGCAAAGGGAAGAGCACAGTGAAGGAGACCATCCACCACCTGGACGGAGTTGAGGTTAATTTTATCCTTTGGGAGTCAGTATATTTTATTTTGCCTGATTTTAAGAACAAATAACATTATAGAATCATGGAATTGTTTGTGTTGGAAAAGACTTCTGTGATCATTGAGTCCAACCATCAAGACCTCTGATTCCATTTGGAAAGGACTTCCAAGATCAAGTCCAGCCATTTTGCCCACTCCCCCAAGTCTGTCACTACACCATGTCCCCAGGCACCAGATCCACATGGCTTTCAAACACCTCCAAGGATGGCAATTCAACCACCTCCCTGGGCAGCCCATTCCAGTGCCTCTCAACCCTTTCCATGAAATATTTTTCCTAATGTCCAGCCTAAACCTCCCTGGTTCAGCTTGAGGCCATTCCCTCTTGTTCTATCATTAGTTACTTGTGAGAAGAGATGAGTACCTACCCCTATATAACCTCCTTTCAGATAGTTGTAGAGACTAGTAAGGTCTACCCTCAGCCTCCCTTTTGTAGACTAAACTGCTGGTCCTCACAGAACATGTTTTCCAGGCCCTTCACCAGTTTAGTAGCCTGTCTCTGTAGCCACTCCGGTCCGTTGATGTCTTTCCTGTACTGCAGTGCCCCAAACTGAACAGTGTGTGGGTTGCTGCCCTGATTTTTCATTTCCCCATTTTTCCTGAACTCATGTCATCTGAAGACATCTGATCAGGAACATGGGCTAAAAGCATTCTTAGATTCAGAAAGGCAAATTTTCCCTTCTTTCCTTAACTCTCACACATTCTTATATCACAAAGGCACAGGAAATGATCTAGAGTATTGTGTTGTCTCAGCTGGATGCAGCAGTTAAAACTCTTCTTCCTGTGGTACTCAAATGGCCAATTTAAAGCCATTTTCTAAAGTACAATGACACCAGTGTCAGGAGAAACATTTTAGTTCTAGGTAACTGGTTCAAATCCAGCCTGGTTTGAACAAGAATCTTGTAAGACAGCTGTTTAGGTGGCTTTATGAAATGATGAAAGGAGGTAGTGTTACACTGATTCTCAGTGGACAGGTGTCTACATGGCAGGACAATGGAGTTGACAAGTTACTTGTCACACTTTGTGGTGTACTCAGCAGACATTCCCAGGAATAAAACAGTGATCTCCTCAATGCTGAGTGTTACCCCTGAGTTAAAACATGCCAGGATGGTTGTGTCACTTTTTGCTTTATCTCTGCAAATCTTGAATATTGGAGAGGATAAAAAAAACCCAAGATTGTGCAGCTGAGTGAAGGTCTCCTCTGTTTGAGCCTCCCTTAAGATGGTGGAGGTTTTTTGAAATACATTGGCTTACCTGGAAGTCAGTAATGAGCAAGGTAATGGTATTACACAAGGAATGGAAACAAGAAAATTAAAATGGCTTTGGTTCCAATATTTCATTTGAATATAAATTAATCTCAGAGATCTTTTAGTATGCAATATACCAAGAAAGGCAAACAATATAGTAAATTACCTATAGACAATACACAGTCCTAAAATATTTTGGGGAAAAAAAAATTCTTTTCCTGGAATTTCTGATTCTTATTTCTTCACTGTCTCCATTAGATAAAAATGTAGAATACAAATGTTTTGGTCTGGCAAAAAAAAAAAAGTCTTTGATGACATTTAATTAAGTAATAAGGGACAGAAGCCAAGGGAAATATTACTGTGTACCATCACAACAAATTGGTATTGTATTTACCATTACTTTGACAGGAGAAAGAAACACATTGGGAGAATAGTATTTTTCAAAACACCTTTTCACTTTTGATTTAAATTGAGGCTGACTAAATCTATTGTTCTAAGAAAACATGGAGCTTTGAGTTAAAAGGTATCAGATGACTACCAATAGCACTATTCTAGTGTGTGAAAGCTTGCAAGATTCAAATTTTGGTCCATAGACATTTAAACCAATCCTTTACATGCAGTTTATATTCAGAGTTGAATCAAGAGAGTGCTGCAAGTATAACCAAGAGTAAATATGGTTCATCCTGGTTGTCATCTACTACTACTTTTTGTTCAAAACTTACATGGAAAGTCAGTGCTGTGTGTGACATGAGTTGTGTGTGGCCCCTTTTGAGAAATATGTGTAATTTCTAACTGTGAGTAGTCAACTGTACAAAACACATTTCATGTTTTTATTTGAATTATTTCTTCTCCTTGTCTATGTGTTCCTGTACCGACTCATAACATTTTTAACAAATATGATAAGAGCAGCAGGCAAGTATGTGAATATGTATGAAGTATATGGACTCATTTGGACTATTTTGGCTGCTGGGCAGATTTGTGTGGCATTAATCAGGCATTACATTGATTTTGATTGCATTCTTATTCTGGAAGGATAATTTGGTATTATACATCAGACATTTTTAAACAACAAGGCTCGTATTCACAGAAAGACATAATAGCTTTATTGACTCTAATACATTCTCAAAGTCCAACACAGAAGATAAATTACATTCATGATGTTTCTAATTTTCTAAGGGCTATTTCTCAGGCTATTTCAGCCTGAGAGTGTGTCCTCTTGTTCTGGTGCTGGCTGCCTGGGAGAAGAGACCAACCTCCGCCTGTCTGCAACCTCCCTTCAGGTATTTGTAGACAGCAATAAAGTCACCCCTGAGTCTCCTCTTCTCCAGGCTAAGCAACCCCAGCTCCCCCAGCCTTTCCTCATAGGGCTTGTGTTCCAAACCCCTCACCAACTTCGTTGCCCTTCTCTGGACATGTTCCAGCATATAATCATAGAATCATAGAATCAATAAGGTTGGAAAAGACCTCAGAGATCATGAAGTCCAACTTGTTGCCTAAGACTTCATGACTAAGTAAACCATGGCTTCAAGTGCCACATCCAATCCTTTTTGAACATCTCCAGGGACGGTGACTCCACCACCTCCCTAGGCAGCACATTCCAATGGCCAATCACTCTTTCTATGAAGAACTTCTCCTCACCTCCAGCCTAAACTTCCCCTGGTGCAGCTTGAGACTGTGTCCTCTTGCTGTAGTGCTGGTTGCCTGGGAAAAGAGACCAACCCCCACCTGGCTACAACCTTCTTTCAGGTAGTTGTAGACAGCAAGAAGGTCTCCCTGAGCCTCCTCTTCTCCAAGCTAAACAACCCCAGCTCCCTCAACCTTTCCTCATAGGGCTTGTGCTGCAGACTTCTCACCAGCCTCATTGCTCTTCTCTGGACACGTTCAAGTTTCTCAATGTCTTTCTTAAATTGTGGGGCCCAAAACTGGACATAATACTCAAGGTGTGGTCTAACCAGTGCTGAGTACAGGGGCAGAATGAAGAATGTCCATGTCTCATGACAGAGAGGTGGCTGGACATCTTCACAGCCCCTTTTCAACTCCCTTTCCTCCTCCTGGTCAGTGCTGCAAGAAGCTACTGTCATGTATCTGCATCACTCCTGATCACAAATCTGACTTCACACTGCCCTTGAGCACATGTATGTCTCATTGCAAAAGTCTTGATTGGCCACATGTACCACGAAGAAATTATTTTAATTTTGGCAGTATAATATTAAAAATCCTATATGAAGTGCAAGTAATAATTTAGATTATGAAACCTCTCCCCACCTACAGTATTGATATCTACATCATTTTAGGCTCTCTTTATTGCAAGCAAACTAACACTTCAAGATGGCAATTTTGCTGAGCTATTTTAGATATAATTATTTTAAGGTGAGATGAAAATGAGGTGAGCTTGACCTCACCTATAGTTTTCCAGCTTAGGAAATTTTGCTTTTCTTTCGTTTGTGTGGGTTTGCTTTTTCAGTTGGGGTTTTGTGTGTGTATTTTTTTTGTTTATTCTTTTAAATTAAAAAAAAAAAAAAAAAAAAAAAAAAAAAACAAAACACCAACAAACCAGAATGTCCACTTTCTCTTTTATTCCACTTTATTTAAATGTACTTAATTCTGATTTCACTTTAGTGTCATACAAGCATGTAAGAAATTGCCTTCTTCCCCCAAGAGCAGACAAAAGTTCATACCTAGTATATTATATACTGGTATGAGCTGGACGTGGTGCAGTACTGGAGAGATCAAAACAGGGTAAAAATGATTTATCACAAGTTAGTATTGTATAAAACCTCTTGATTTATCATCCAACTACTTCATTTAAACTGCAGATAACTTCTTGCACAACCACTGGCTTTAAGTCCTAGGAATGTGTATGTACATGATGAGATAAAAAGAATTATTATGGTATTAACTGTAGGAAATAAAGATCAAAGTTTACCATCATGGCTCTTCCTGAATTAAAATCATGCTTTGACTCAAAGTGATACCTTAACTGTACTGAAAGTGTAATGAACAATACTTAAGGCGATATTTATATTGGCATTGGTTTTTCTTTATAGTCATGTATAAAAATAAATGAAATAGTTTCCTTCAACAAATGCTTAAATAATTTCTACTTTTTTTTTCCCCCAACTGTTTTCTCAAAACTGTGTTTCTTCTTTTCTGCTTTCATTTTTATAAGAGCAGAGAGAAATAGAGATGAAATAGCACTATTCAAAATGTTGCCTTTTTTTTCTGGTGTTACACTGAATCGTCTTAATGTCTTTCTAATATGCAACCAAAAGTATATAACTGGAATCATGGCTACCTGACAATAAAACAAAACAAACCCAAAACCAAACAACAAACCCAATTCTTTCTGGTTCACGAATAAAATATTCATTCAAATGCCAGAATTACTCTATGTAGCCAACACTAAAAGAAATATATTCAATGAAATTGGCAATACACTACTTCTAAGTGAATAAATACTAATTAACCCTTTTAAGTCACCTTCATTCACTAAAACAGATATATAAATTGTTCTTTCAAATTTCCTCACAAAGAGTTCATGAGTTCAGTGACCACTGTTCAAGGGAATTGTTATATCTGTCCTTGTTTGCCAGCTAGCCAGCTTAAAAACAAACAAACAAAACCACAACAAAACCCCCCAAACAAACAAAAATCCCCAACCCCAAATAATTCTTCTGCAGACCTACAACTTTACAGTCTTTTTAAAAAGGAAGTGATGAATACTTTTAGAAAGCAGAACTACCATAAAGAATGACCTCACTCTGGACATTGAGAGTGTTCCAGTTTTCCTCACTTTTGTGCGGTTACAACTGTTGTTTTCCTAAGGTTCACATATATGTAAAAGAATGTTTTTCTACTATCGACTTGCAACTGTTTGGAAATACGTATTAGCTATTATTTCCAATTTTAAATGGTATCATTCTGAATTTTGTGTGCTATAATGTCAAGCATAACCTGCTCCCAAAAGTTAATCCAGAATCACTGACACAATAGTCTTTAGTCTGAGACTTGGACATTAACCCCACAGAACAAGGCTGCAGAGTGAAATACAGCTCTAATGTAAACTGCTGAAATAAATACATGGCTGCAGAGCAGCTGGCTGAAATGAAATCCAAACAAGACACCTGAATATGGTGGGAAGAGGAGAATGTTAAAAAAGAACCAACCCACAAACATTACCTCTTCATAGCGTCAAAGTGGTTGTCAACGTTTTCTTCTTTTTATATCCATTATTGCCTTTAGATACCCATTATTAATCTATATTCATCTTACACAGAGGCTTTCTCAACTGTTGTGAGCTACACTGTCAGCTACTGCTCAGTACAGCCTACATGGGGAAGGTGAAGGGCATGACTGAGACATTATAGGTTTTCTGATACATGGTGCAGCATAATACAACACAAAGCAAAATGACAGCCTTCTTCACTGGTGGTCATGGTGTTCAGTGTCTTATATCTAGGCACCACAGTTGTCATCTCTGGCTCGTGAGTCAGAAAAATGCCAACAACCCCCATTTATAGTCTATAAAGGTGTTCAGAATTCCTATAACCACCAGCTTTATCTTACTGTGAGGAAGTTTCATTTCCCCAGTGACAGGCGAAGGATTGCTTCTCTGTAGATAGAATATGAAGAATGCAAAAATTGTCATGTCCATGTCTATCTTAAATATATTACAGCTCAATTAAAACAAACAAACAACAGCTGGAGCACCTCCCCTATGAGGACAAACTGAAAGAGTTGGGGCTGTTCAGTCTGGAGAAGAGAAGAGTCCAAGGTGACCTCATTGTGGCCTTCCAGTATCTGAAGGGGGCCTGCAAGAAGCCTGGGGAGGGACTTCTCAGGTTATCAGGTAGTGATAGGACTAGGGGGAATGGAATGAAGCTGGAGGTGGGGAGATTCAGATTGCATGTGAGGAGGACGTTCTTCACCATGAGAGTGGTGAAGCCCTGGAATGGGTTGTCCAGGGAGATGGTTGAGGCCCCATCCCTGGAGGTGTTTAAGACCAGGCTGGCTCAGCCTTTGGCCAGCCTGATCTAGTGTGGGGTGTCCCTGCCCATGGCAGGGGGGTTGGAACTGGATGATCCTTGTGGTCCCTTCCAACCCTGACTGATGCTATGATAAAACATACATCCTGGGCTGCATCAAAAGAAGTGAGTTCTATACATATAAATTCATTCTATACAGAGAGAGTGATTGCCCATTGGAATCGGCTACCCGTGGAGGTGGTGGAGTCACCTTCATTAGAGGTGTTCAGGAGGAGGGTTGATAGGGTGCTTGGTTGCATGGTTTAGTTGTTTAGGTGGGTTGGATTGGTTGATGAGTTGGACGCGATGGTCTTGAAGGTCTCTTTCAACCTGGTGTATTGTATTGTATTGAGTCTATCACTCTGCTCTGGTGAGACCTCACCTGGAGTACTTTGTCTTTCACTGGGAGCCTCAACTCAGGAAGGACATGGAAATGATGGAGAAGGTCCAGAGCAGGGCCACAAAAATTATCAGTGGGCTCAAGCACCTCTCCTACAATGACAGGCTGAGAGAGTTGGAGGTTGTTTAGCCTGGAGAAGAGGTGTGGTGGTGAGAGAAAGTTCTCCCCCCCCATGCAAAAAGAAACCACGACTAAGTTGGAAAAGCAGATGAATAAGCTATATTTACAAGCAAGAATGAAATGCAGATGGATATATACACAATATACAGTATTTACAATATACACAGAAATACACAGCAAAGAACATAATACAGAACAAAACTCCCTCCTCCAGCCAGGAGGGTCCCCCCCAACTCACCCCTTCTCTCCCCCTCCCTCCTTTTTTCCCAAAAAGGGTTAGAGAGAGAGAAAAGGTAATTATTAAGGAGGAAATTCTGTTAGCCCAAAGAATTATTCTTATCTGTTCATTCAAGGTTAACTCTGTCCAGCAGCTGTTGCTCAGAGAGAGACAGAAACAGACAGGCAGACAGGAACAGACAGAACTGAACTGAAATTCAAACAGAACTAAAACTTAAAGTTGCATTCTACCAATCTACCAATGAAATTTGTTTAGAATATCTGAATGTTTTCCAAAACATTCAGCCAGAGTGTTCCAGCAACTGTCCCTTTCTTAAAGGCATAGCTTAAAACGGTCACAATCCACCCCTTCTAAACAATTTCAGGGAAACCTTATAGCCACATTTCAATAACTAAAGGGGACCTACAAGAAAGCTGGGGAGGGATGGTTTGCAAAAGCATGTAGCACTAGGACAAGGGGGAATGCTTTTTAAGTAGAAAACAGTAGATTTATGTTGGGTGTTAGGAAGTTCTTTACTATACAGGTGGTGGAACATGGGAGCAGGGTGCCCAGGGAAGTGATATAGGCCCCATCCCTGGAAACATTCAAGGTCAGGCTTTATAGGGCTCTGAGCAGCTGATGTAGTTAGGTATGGGATGTCCCCAATATTTAAAGCTTCCCTTCCAACGCAGCACATTCTGTGATTCTATGAATCCTCGTGAATAGGAAGGCAAGAGCAAAACCACAGGAAATCTTATTCTTTTTGTCACAAATAGAATTGTATAGAAGAAACTTCACTCGTTACACAGATGAGTGAATAGCTCAGGATAAAGCAAGCTCTATAGCCTTAGGACATTTCTGTCGCAGGCCAAGAGATCAGCTATCACATTCCTTACCCATCAAATCTGTTGGATTGGTTTGAATCCACAAAACTTTCAAATTCTGATTGTGCGAAACTGAGTCTTGTTGTTTACTTATTTATTTAGTTGTAATGTTATTTTAGTATTTTGAGGCATTTTATTTTTTCCTCTTGCTTGCAAAAACTTTCATGCAGGTATAAACGCATGCAGGAGGTCTTTCTCACTCAGTCCAATTTACTCTTCCTCTTTCTGTTTACTTTTCAGGAGAGGAAGAAAACATTTAAAAAAATGAAAATATTGAAATAGGATTTAAAAAATAATTCAGAATTTCTTCTCATCCACTTTCAGTAGTGGAGACTTCTTGCTATTTTTATTTAATAGCTGCATCACGACATACATTTTTGATTTCTTGATGTAAGTTAAAACCTTTACAATGCAATGACAAAAAATGTCAAGTATAATCAATAACCAAGTATAACCAATAACATTTTAACCATTAAGAAGTATGTTGTCTGTCACCAGTGTATATTTCCCTCGCTCATGAGAGCAGATAAAAACAGGTGGGAAGCTCAGCTGACTGTTCTCTGCCTCATCAAATATTCATGGGGTTACTGACTGGTTTTGTCCTTTGACACAGTGTAACTAATGTAGAGATTTGTGGCTGATTCTTCTTGTTGTGTCCCTTCACTCTTTGAAGACAAATGTATCATGTTATAAACAAAATATACTTTAAGAGTTGTACTTGCACACTTATGAGAACTCAGCTTTGTTGTTGCTTTTCCAGAGAAGATAAGATTAAAACAATTTCTAGTTGTCAAATTATTTCATACAAATTCTTTCTCATTCAAAAGCTTTCCATGCTACTAGAAATTAAAAGGATCAGGTCTATGCAATTTATTATAATATCACGGAATCACAGAATCACCAAGGTTGGAAGAGACCTCAAAGATCATCAAGTCCAACCCATCACCCAAGACCTCATGACTAAACCATGGCACCAAGTGCCATATCCAATCCCCTCTTGAATACCTCCAAGGATGGTGACTCCACCACTGACCTGGGCAGTCCATTCCAATGGCTAACAACTCTCTCAGTGAAGAACTTTCTCCTCACTGCAAGCCTAAACTTCCCCTGGCGCAGCTTGAGACTATGTCCTCTTGTTCTGGTGTTGGTTGCCTGGGAGAAGAGACCAACCCCCTCCTGGCTACAACCACCCTTCAGGTAGTTGTAGATACCAGATAAACTTCACATCATAATCTTGGGAAATCTCAGTTATGTTTCAGTTTCTAGACAGGTATGGAAGACAAGGCATTCAGAACATGTTGAAGAAGGGATAACTTCATCTCTAAATTTGCAATCAATCCTACATATTTGACTGTTAATGCTCTCAGAGGATCCTCCATGTTGCTAGGACTAGTCAGGTGCTTCAATTTATGTGTGTTTAGTGCTTGCTGAAGGTCTGCTGCTGAAAGGCATGTGGAAAAAAACGATGTAGCTGTAGACACTTGGGTGTCCCAAACAGTCCATTGAGAAAAATAGCTACCTCCAGTGGGAAATTGTTTCCATCAGTCCTAGTTATTGGTCTTAAGACAGGATGGTCTGCTTTTAGGTGTGGTCTTTCACTCTGCTTTGTAGGCATCGAGAGCCTGAAAAAAAACAACTCAGACTTGATAACTTGTTTTGGATTACATGAATTCTATCCTTTTTCATTCTTACTCCATTGTTTTAAATGTTTAAAGGTTAGTGTGATTGTCTTGTCTTTATTGTTTACTGAACTTATTGAGACAACTGCTGGCTGAAGTAATTCATTAAAACTGTGTTTATATGTTATATAAACATATATGTTATATAAACATATATGTTATATAACATATAAACATGTTATATCAAATATATATTGCATGATACTTCCAATCCCACATTTTTTTTTCTCTAGATCCCCTTGAACTCCTGATTCAAGACACCCAGTTTTATGCTGTCCTGCATTTTATTCTGTTTCCCTTAAGAAATCTGTGACTCACAAAGGGCAGTCTGTATGTGTTAAGAACAGGTCCTTGTCATTTTTTTTGTAACGCTGTAACATGAAATATGATAGGAACAAATACTGGATGTTTGGCTGGACCTACTTCAAGAAAGTAATTGGGTTGGTGCTAGCATATGCACTGCTGACACCCAACAGAAGGGTCAAAACAGACTCAGGAAGATATTTCTCATGGTTATTAAGTTGTGGTTGGGCTGGGTCCCAGCATCCCAAAGGTAAGAGTCTTCCTCATCATGGCCAGGCTTCTCTTGCCAGACCTGCCTTAGTAGCTCCTATGATCGTAGATATTAGAATATTCTTCAGTGTACATACACCACATTCCCACTGTTACTATAAGTTCTTTAATCCTTTTTAAAGAGAAACATTAAGATTTTATTATTTTTTGCTAGTGCTAAAAGTAAGGGGTGCTATTAAGTAAGGAGTGTTTTACTTCTTTGTCCTAAGGACCACCTGTATATAGGGGGCACTATACGCATAGGTGTGAACAAGCACAGTGATGAGAGATCATTTGATCCACGTATTATGTCTTCTAAACCATACGATGAATCCAAACAAACTAGAGTCCAGCAACTGAGAAAAAGGCTAAGGCTAGTTAAGTGAAAGGAGTTACCTGGGTTTAGAAAGAGGTTTATCCTAGACAAGCTTGAGAATTTGGCCCATGTGAAATTCACGAGGTTCAATAAGGTCAAGTGCAAGGTCCTGCACCCAACATGGAGCAATCACAGAATCACACAGAATCACAGAGTCACCAAGGTTGGAAGAGACCTCAAAGATCATCAAGTCCAACCTGTCACCACAGACCTCATGACTAGACCATGGCACCAAGTACCACGTCCAATCCCCTCTTGAATTGTTGGTATTAATATAGCCTGTGGGGTGATAGGATTGCGAAAAGCACTGTGGAGGAGGACTTGGGGTATTGGCAGACAAAAAGTTGGACATGAGCCAACAGTGTGCAATTGCAGTCCAGAAGACCAACAATATCCTGGGTTGCATCAAAAGAAGGGTTGCCAGCAGGTTGAGGAAGGTGTTTCTACTGCTCTGCTCTTATCAGGAGTACTGTGTACAGTGCCGGAGTCCTCAGCCCAAGAAAGACATGGATCTGTTGGAGTGGGTCCAGAGAAAGGCCACAAAAATGATCAGAGATCTGGAACTCTTCTTCTGTGGAATAAGGCTGAGAAAGTTGGGGGCTATTCTAGACTGGAGAAGAGAATGCTCTGTGGAGACCTCATTGAGGTTTTCATTATTTGAAAAGGGCCTATAAGAAAGATGGGGACAGTCATTTCAGCAAGACCTGTTGTGATAGGATGAGGAGTAATAGTTTTAAACTAAAGAAGGATAGATTTAGACTAGATATAAGTAAAAAAGTTTTTGCACTGAGGGTGGTGAGACACCGGAACAGGTTGCCCAAAGAGGTGGCAAATGCCTCAACCCTGGAAACATTCAAAGTCAGGTGTGACATGGTTCTAAGCAGCCTGATGGTGTTAGTGATGTCTGTGAACACTCCAAGGGGTTGAACGAGATGACCTTTAAAGATGTTTCTAACCCAAAGTATTCTATGATTGTAAATGAGTTTTTTATGGGTAAGGAGAATACTGTTACATGCTATTTAACAGACATGGCTGAAAACAAGTGAAAAAGAGAAGAACTTCCCTTGCCAAGTGAAAAGGATTTTTTTTCCCTGACACCAAATAATTAAAAGGCACAGTAGATTTTTGTATAAAAACATAGTGAAGAGTAAGCTCTGTCATTTTACCATCAGGTAAACTTTCTGAGGTCAGTTCCTCGCCAAGGTATAGTGCTGACCTCAGCAAGTTTACCTTGTGGTAAAATTAACAAGCTTTGGTCTTTATTTTCACCTCAGAACAGTTCCTGTTTGCTAGTTACCTGAAGGTAAAAACCACACCTTCTTTTATCACCAAAGCTAAGTCTATGACTGGAAATAAGAAGAAATGAGAGCTTATATATGGCATATGGACATGAAAGGAGGGGATGCAAGGTTTGTTTTGCCTCTTTAAGAGGAAAAGGAGAATTTAGAAATGAGATTTGAGGCAGAAGATACAGCAGAAATGGCAAATGTGATTTAATAGTATGTGCAGTAGTGTTATAGGCAAATAAGATAGGAAGAAGAAAAGAGGAGAAACGAGGTGAGAAAGCAAGGAAATAAAGTCTGCAGTAATGATGGGGAGAGAAGCAAGACAGAGATAAGTATTTTCTTGGTGGGTTTTAGAGAAATAGCAATCTGGTGGAAAAAACATGAGATGGGCTGTATTTGGAAGTGTTCTGGATGGTGAAGCAAAAAGAACAAGCATGATCAATGAACCAACAACTATGTTAGGATAGCAAGACAAGATTACACCATTCCAGGAATGCACTGATGTTGACCTCAGGTAATCTGATGGGATGTGTAAGTGGTCAGAAGCACTGATTTTGACCAAGTGAGCTGTTTCACTTGGGGAGGAAGATAACTTCAAGAAAGTGAAGATAACAAGAATCTGTGCTGTGACATAGGGAAGGTAGGAATCTAGAAGAACGAGCTTGTGGGGTGACACTATTTAGTCCTGCTTTGCTTATTGACATGATTGCATGTGTTCAAGATGTTTGCCACGTAACTTCAGCTTCATTTCTACAATTTCTCTAGTGTCTGTCATTGCTGTAACTATTTCCAAACTGTCGTATAAATAATAGATGTTTTTTCTAGGTTTTTTGTTTGTGGCTTTTGGCCTTTGGGTTTTTTTTTGTTGTTTTTTTTTTTTTTTTTTGAGGGGAAGGTAGGAGTGGTGGGGGTTGGGGTTTTTTTGTTGTTGCTGTTTTTTATTTCTTTAAAAATTCAAGAGGATAATTTTGTGAGCCCTAATTTAGTCAGTTTATATATTTCAGAGCAAATGGCTTGCTTTGCCTAAGTGCTTTTGTGAACTGAACAGCCTGCCCTGAGGCAAGCAAATCCAAAGCCAAAGAGGGATGCACCCTTCATATTCCACTAATTGATTGAAGGGGCAAATGATCTATAGGAAAAGTTGCATCATTAACTTAATTGAGGGCAAAGCCTAATTAGAGGGGAAATGAAGTAGACAGAGCCAGAGACACAGCAGGCCTTCATGTGAGATGTCAACAAACAGACATTGTAACTAAAACCAGACAGCAACCAAAGTACTTCATTTACATCTTCAATTTCAATGTGAAACCATTTACAGTGATTGTGATGTGTATGTGAGATTTCAGAGCAGGAATGCAAAAGTGTAACACAGCTAAAATTCATATCTGAAATCAGTAGGTTTTTAGAGTTAGAGAAAAAAAAATTCAACTGACTAAAGCTGCTTTAAAATATCCTGAGCAAACTGACTGAAGTTAAGACTGCATTTGTGCTTCTCCAGTATATTTGAACTCTACATTCCTGAGGAAATCCAACAAGAACTGCACCAGGAATTTTACAGTAGCAAGTAAATAAACAGAGTAAATTCTGGCAGATGATACTGCTTTAGTTTGACTACATGGAATTTTTGAATGAAGATATAAAATGTCACTTCTGTGATTTTGTTCTTTAAAGGGTTACCTTGTGCTGTTACTTTTCTGAAGTACTTCTGCTTGCAAAACCTTCCTCCCTCCAAATCACAGGCTCCTGAGCTGTGAATTGGTGATGTTAAAGTCTCAAGGCTAATTATTTTAAACATTAGTTTAATATCTGAACTAAAGCAGGTGGTAGTGGTCTTTTCAGGACCTTTTCCACTGAGTTTTAGGGGCTTTTTATTTTGGCATGCAGCTCCTTTTTTACCAACTGCAGGAATACAAACAAAACCTTTTCATAAGAAAAGCCACTTAAGTGAAATGAGGAATGCAAGCAGACATGTTTTGGCTACAGTGCAAGTCTTTAAAGTATATAGACACGATTATACATTTCAACTGCAGTCACATGGGTATTGTGCATTCTTTAAAAAGCTGGGCCCTGAACCTGCTCCCCAAATATGCACAACATTTGTCTGAGTGTATATAATGAAACACTGTGCATATATGTTAATAAATGGAAAGGCAAAATACATTTTATTGTGCAAATCAAACCTACACAGAGCCAGAAAATCATCATGTACTAATTAAGCAAAATATTTTTGAGCTGTCCTCTTTTGTATGCTATGGAAAATTATCAACAGTTTGCAGCTTCCCAAACCTCACATTTTATTAATCAGTGTAATTGATTATCAGACAGCAAAGTCATCTCTGCGTTTACAACAAGTGGATGTTAAATAGATGCTTCTGTATCTGTATTTTGATGGCCACACTTTCTGTCCTCCCTAGATGATACAACCACCCACTTCCTTCCATACATATCAATACATAGCCTCAAAATTTTGCCCTGCATCTGCTGACGCAACTCTGAGGCAAGAACTCCCAGTGTCTCCTTGGAAGGTTTTACTTGTGTTGAATCATCATGTCATGCTCAAATCAGTGTAGGAGGTTTTCCTCAAGATAAGACAAGTGAGAACCACTGATCCACACCAGTGCCCTTGCAATTCAAATTCTCCCATGCAAAGCTCAAACCCACTGATTTTAGGTAGAAGACAGGAAGAATCTTCACTGAGTATATTATTATTATTTAACTATGTTGTAGGACAAGGAGAACTA
This sequence comes from Picus viridis, assembly GCA_033816785.1. NCBI lineage: Eukaryota > Metazoa > Chordata > Aves > Piciformes > Picidae > Picus > Picus viridis. The sequence goes on from CM066566.1 coordinate 70,007,111, forward strand.
AATACACCTAAAGTTAGCCTAACAAATACATAATTGTGTCATTCTTGCAGCTAAAAGCCTTTAGGGCAATTTCATTGTACTTCTCTGAAACTACATGAGCTCAAAGCTCATTTTGGTGGAAAATGGAATTTCTAAAATTGTATGTTTCAAAATAGCAAAAATTAGAGCAGTCTACAAATCACTGGAGCAATCTTATTTCAGCTTTGTAGCAAAGTTTATTGTAAACTAGGTAATAAGAGGAAATCCTGGATCATGCTAGAGTACAATAGTTGCATGTTAAGACATTTATTATCACCTGTCACATCCTTCTGAATGCATCATTGTGATCATGCATTTGGATCTAGGACAGCATCGTTAATCATCATTCCAAAAAAAACACAGTAGTTAATTATTTGTCTCAACATATTGCATTGAAATCATCCTCCTCATTAAATCAATTACTAAACAATGTAACCATCCTAATTGAGCTACTAAGAACTAGAACATTGTTGCAAAATGGAAATGGAAAGAAACTACCAAATCCTTCCTGATCCTCAAGTACATAAACTCCATTTCTTTTACTTTGCAGCAGAAATCATACAGCTCAGGAATTAAGTTAGGAAACCTTTCTGGGGTGTATTAGCTGGGGTTTGGCAGCGTGCTACATTTGTCACATGCCTTTTTACAGCTCGGAATGCATGCAGAACTTATGCATGCTCATAATATATATTGTAAACATCTCTTACGATGCAAAGAAAACACTTCCCATTGTTCTCAAAGGAATATGGTAAACAATGTGAACTATTGAACCCTCCGTGTTGTTGAAAACGTGGTCTAAATGTATATCAAACTTGCTTTCTCAAGAACGGCATTCACTGAAGCAAGTATTGGCATGTGTACATCTGAGTAACCTGTCCCATGTTCTCCTTATAGTAAGCAGAGGGAAACAAAGAATTTTAAGACTTGATTCAGCTGACTTGTTTTAGACATCTACTTTGGGATGAGAGGAATCACATCCTAGATGTGTGGGGGTGTTTGTTTGACCCAAGTCCAAAACTTCCAGGTGTCAACATGAGGATGCCTAACACTTCAGCAATCTAAATTTCAGCCTGAGATCCAAAAGCATGAAGGATAATACAACACAAGCAACATGAATTTGAAAGCTTAGGAGAGAGCTAAAGAGGCACAGGCCTGTGATTATTTATGCCTGCACCATCACAGAAGACATGAAGCTATACTAAGGACTTGACTGCCTATCAAACACACAGGAGATAAAATGACATGAAAAATGCACTGCAAACTGTCCTGTGAATGGAAATATTCTAATAGACAACAACAACTAACTTTGGGAAAAATACTCACTTCCCAAGTACTACTAATTTTTGTAGGGTTTGTATTTTCTTTGAACACCTCCAGGGACAGCAACTCCACCACTTCCCTGGACAGCACATTCCAATGGCCAATTACTCTTTCTGTGGTGAATTTTCTCTACACCTCCCACCTAAACCTCCCCTGGTGCAGCTTGAGACTGTGTCCTCTTGTTCTGTCACTGGTTGCCTGGGAGAAGAAACCAAACCCCACCTGGCTACAACCTCCTTCAGGTAGTTGTAGACAGCAAGAAGGTCTCCCCTGAGCCTTCTCTTCTCCAGGCTAAACAACCCCAGCTCCCTCAGCCTCTCCTCATAGGGCTTGTGCTCCAAACCCCTCACCAGCCTTGTTGCCCTTCTCTGGACACGTTCAAGTGTCTTAATATCTTTCTTAAATTGAGGGGCCCAGAACTGGACACAGTACTCAAGGTGTGGTCTAACCAGTGATGAGTACAGGGGAAGAATGACTTCCCTGCTCCTGCTGGCCACACTATTCCTGATACTGCCCAGGATGCCATAGGCCTTCTTGGCCAACTGGGCACACTGCTGGCTCGTGTTCAGCCTACTATCAACCAGTACCCCCAGGTCCCTTTCTGCCTGGCTGCTCTGCAGACGCTCTGACCTCAGCCTGCAGCGCTGCACGGGGTTGTTGTGGCCAAAGTGTAGCACCCAGCATTTGGACTTACTGAATGTCACCATGTTGGACTCTGCCCATCTGTCCAGCCTATCAAGGTCCCTCTGCAGAGATCACTAACTGATCAACACCTTCCCCCACCTTGGTGTCATCTGCAAATTTACTGATGATGGACTCAATCCCCCCATCCAGATCATCAACACATATATTGAACAGGATGGGGCCCAGCACTGATCCCTGGGGGACACCACTAGTGACTGACTGCCAGCTGGATGTGGCACCATTCACCATCACTCTCTGGGACAGCCCTCCAGCCAGTTCCTAACCCAGTGCAGAGTGCTGCTGTCCAAGTCTGGGCTGCCAACTTGGCCAGGAGTTTGCTATGGGGGATGGTGTCAAAGGCCTTGCAGAGGTCCAGGTAGACTGCATCCACAGCCTTCCCCACATCCACCAGACAGGTCATAGAAGGAGATCAGGTTGGTTAGGCAGGACCTGCCTCTCCTAAATCCATGCTGGCTGGGCTTGATCCCTTGGTAATCCTGCAGGTGCACTGTAATTACACTCAAGATGATCTTCTCCATAATCTTGCCTGGAACTGAGGTCAGGCTGAAAAGCCTGTAGTTTGCAGGTTCCTCTATCTGGCCCTTCTTGTGGATGACCACCACATTGGCCAGTTTCCAGTCATCTGGGACCTCTCCAGTGAGCCAGGACTGGTGGTAAATGATGGACAGAGGCTTGGCCAGCTCATCTGCTAGCTCTCTCAGCACCCTAGGATGGATCCCATCCAGTCCCATGGACTTGTGAGGATCGAAGTGGCTCAGCAAGTCTCTAACTACTTCCACCTCGATAACAGGGGGACTATACTGCCCCCCCCCCCCCCCCCGCCATCTACTGGTTCAGGAGGTCGTTATCCTGAAGCCGTCCTGTCTTACTGTTGAAAATTGAGGCAAATAAGGTATTTAGTACCTCTGCCTTTTCGTCATCTTTAGGTACAATATTCTCCATCCAGTCCAAAAAAAGAGTGGAGGTTCTTCTTGCCCCTCTTTTTAGCATTAATATATTTATAAAAAAGATTTTTATTGTCTTTCACAGAAGTGGCCAGCTTGAGTTCTAACTGGTTTTTGCCTCTCTAATTTTTCTCCTATGTGATTTAGCAACATCCTTAAACATATCTCGAGTCACCCCCCCACCTTTCCAAAAGCAATATATCATTTTCTTCACCCCTTAATTCCTTCAAAGGATGCCATGCAAAGAGGGACCTGGGTACAGTGGTTGATAGTAGGCTGAACATGAGCCAGCAGTGTGCCCAGGTGGCTAAGAAGGCCAATGGCATCCTGGCCTGCATCAGGAATAGTGTGGTCAACAGGAGCAGGGAGGTCATTCTGCCCCTGTACTCAGCACTGGTTAGGCCACATCTCGAGTACTGTGTCCAGTTCTGGGCCCCTCAGTTTAGGAAAGATGTTGACTTGCTGGAACATGTCCAGAGAAGGGCAACAAAGCTGGTGAGGGTCTGGAGCACAAGCCCTGAGAGGAGAGGGGGTTTGTTTAGCCTGGAGAAGAGAAGGCTCATAGGAGACCTCATTGCTGTCTACAACTACCTGAAGGGAGGTTGTAGCCAGGTAGGGGTTGGTCTCTTCTCCCAGGCAACCAGCAGCAGAACAAGAGGACACAGTCTCAAGCAGCATCAGGGCAGGTTAAGGCTGGATGTTAGGAAGAAATTCTTCATAGAAAGAGTGATTGTCTATTGGAATAGGCTGCCCAGGGAGGTGGTGGAGTCACCAACACTGGAGGCGTTTAGGAAGAGACTGGATGAGGCACTGGGTGCCATGGTTTAGTTGCTTAGATGGTGTTGGATGATAGGTTGGACTTGATGATTTCAAAGGTCTTTTCCAACCTGCTTAATTCTATTCTATTCTATTCTATTCTATTCTATTCTATTCTATTCTATTCTATTCTATTCTATTCTATTCTATTCTATTCTATTCCATTCCATTCCATTCCATTCCATTCCATTCCATTCCATATTACATTATCTTAGCAAGATTATCAGTCATACGTACTCCTGAAAAGAACATTGTGTCATTTAGGGAATGACACTCTCATTTGCTGTCTCTGGCATCTGATTTTGTTGTAAGGCAAAACCACTGTAATCATTCACTTCAGCAGCACATCAGTCACACCTCCAGTGCTAATTTGAGCTATTTTGACTACTTTTACAACTAGGTTCCCCACAGTCCTAAGACATGCCTCTTTCCTGACGACTAGTTCCATGGCATTACGTGAATTCTTGTTTCAACAGTGCCCTGTTGACTGGGTTTTTTTCAGTAGGATTGATTCTTGGTTCAGTAATACAGGCATTTCCATATAGGCAACTTAGATTTGATAGTCTTTGATGGAAATAAGTAGCTGTGCAAGATACAGGAAGACTACACGGGACAGCCTGTGAGTTTTCACTTTTGTTTTCATATCTGAGTGAAATAGGCAGCATGAAAAAAAAATCCTTATCTTTAGAAGAGAAAATATTATTCCGACCACCTCTCTTTGCTGAATAATAACCATTTTTATCCTCCTTCTTTGTGCTATTGTCAGATTCTTTTCTCTCTCACAACTTACAACAGGAGAGGCTATGTAATTTTTCATCTTTTGCAACTTTCAGTGTAAAATTAGATACTTTACAGATTTCTGTGCAGGTCTTTTTTTTTTTTTTTTTTTTTCCTCCTATGCCTCCCCAAACAGGCCCCTGAAAAATGAACTACAACCAACAGCTTAACTGCCTTTTGTTTTTTACCTTCAATGAAATGTAAAAATAAGTAGGGAAAAAGACAAAAAAAGAGTAATGTTTAATAGGAAAAGTAATGAATCAATGTGAAAATGCATTTTCTGTACAGCCATTGTAAATTCTGTCATCCAAGTTTCCTTCAGCAATTATCACTTGGTGCCATACAAAACTTCTTCCAAACTATTTGTAAATACCTAGTGTGTTAGTGATCATGGGCAAATGATGATTTTTTTAAGTAGTTTTTATTGTATGTGGTTTTGCTACTTGTGAAAACGTGATGAACTTTTGGAATAATTTCATACTAAACCATAACTAATCTTATGTTTAATAGCATTGCAAGTAGAATAGAATAGAATAGAATAGAATAGAATAGAATAGAATAGAATAGAATAGAATAGAATAGACCAGACCAGGTTGGAAGAGGCCTTTGAGATCATCGCATCCAAACCATCATCCAACACCACCTAATCAACTAAACCATGGCACCAAGTACCTCCTAAACACCCCCAATGATGGCGAATCCACCACCTCCCTGGGCAGACCATTCCAATGGCCAATCACTCTCTTCATGAAGAACTTCTTCCTAACATCCAGTCTAAACCTCCCTTGGTGAAGCTTGAGACTGTGTCCTCTTGTTCTGGTGCTGGTTGCCTGGGAAAAGAGACCAGCCCCCACCTGTCTACAACCTCCCTTCACATAGCTGTAGAATGCAATAAGGTCTCCTCCAGGCTAAGCAACCCCGGGTCTCTCAGCCTCTCCTCACAGGGCTTGTGCTCCAAACCCCTGAGCAGCTTTGTTGCCCTCCTCTGGACATGTTCCAGCAAGTCAACATCTTTCCTAAACTGAGGGGCCCAGAACTGGACACAGTCCTCAAGATGCGGCCTAACCAGTGCAGTGTACAGGGGCACATTAATTAGCCACATTAAGCTTGCAAAACAAAACTCTAAATCTCATAAAGGGATAAATTATGTAGAATTACTTGACTTCTGAATGGTTTCTCTTCCACAATATCTCTCCACACCAAAATTCAGCACATCCTGCATCCAGTTACACTTACACAACATAAATTGCCAGTGAGAAAATAAACATCATTTGCACAAAGGAATGACATCCTCTTTTCACCTAAAATATGTAAAGTAATATTTTATATTAATAAATCTTGAATTTTGTGGACATGGTAGCAAAGCAAAATTTGTCAGATTTACTAAATTGTCTGATTTCTTCTGGAATCGGGAGGTACAAGCTCTTTACAAGCTTCCCACGCTGATTTTCATCCCACTGGCCACAGCAGAGCAGATTACCACTGTCATCAGTGTAAGAAGGGCTCAGCCCAGGAAGCAGGAACATTTGCTAATATGAAGGAATAGGGGCAGCCTTGTTAGCAAAGCTCTTTCCCAGGAAGCTCTATGCTCAGCAGGAGATATCAACAAAGTCTATAGAAGTTATGACCGGTGCCTCAGATTACACAAAGAAATTGTGACTTTTTGAGAAAGGTCACATGTAAAACATTCTCCCTAAATACATTCTCCTCAAATTAGATCAGCAGTTCACACAATATAATTGATAATTTTAGGTATTGTTTCTTAACAAATAACAGCAAAACTATCTGTAAAAGATGCTTTAAGAATGAAAACAGAAGTCAAAGCAAGTCTAAAAAGGTTTTTGAGGCCAAAAATCTTAAAACATGAACAACTTAAATTAATATGAAGGGAAAAAGTCGTGCTCTTCTTTCTGCTGGGAAGTGGGCCTTGCCCACAGCAAAATGAGTGGGGATATTAATGCAGTACAAATAGCCACAGTATTTTCACTACTTCTTTGTGGCAGTGGAAAGAGGAAACAAAAAAAAGAAAACAAACATACTAAAAGAAAACTATCCTGCTGCCTGAGGCAAAGTCCAGCTCTTTAGGCTTGAGTCAGGGAAGACAGGATTTGCCTCAACAGGATGCATGAGTGGATTAACATGACAAATTAACTGTTAATCCAAGTAGTAGCCAACTATTAATAAACTCCTCATGAACACTAGCTTAGTGGTTTGAACTCTTTGCTCCCAGCATGTTTTAAGTTTGGAGGGTGAATATGAACTAGTATTCTGTCTAAGAGGCAGATGTAATGGGCATCTGGGTGTACAAATACACGAGCCCAGCCTACAGCATTCATAAATACATTGGTTTTATTAAGACTGTGGGCAAGGCAATTCAGACTTTGCACCTGAAAAAAGGAAGCTATTTTGGCTATTCTTCAGTCTCACTTTTTCTAAACAACATATGTGGATCTCTGTAAAATTGGTAGAGGGAATGAGCTGGAGGGAGGTGCTCGCAACCTGCCACTTTTTCCAATTTGACATGATAATGTTGACAACTGCCAACTATTAGTGTTTTCCACTGGATAATTATGACTATTAAAACCAGTTAATTCCTAGTATTTATTAGCAACTAGTTGTCAGACCAGTACAAAGGTATTTTAGATATTATTGGAAGATTCCTTTTTCTCCTTTGAATATGTGAGAAGAACCAGTTTGAGAATTTCCTGCATCTACCTTTTTAAACTATGTCTTAGAGAACTTAAAGGGGAGGCATTTGCTTATCTTTTAAACACAAATATTCATGAACTGCACCCTTCTCAAGATTTCAAGCATCTTTTGGTTTTATGTTCCTCATGATGTAGGAGACCTTGGTGAAAGTTAATAGTTAAAAAGTTTTAAAAATTATTTTTAAAAAAGGAAAACCAGAATGAAGAAGAGTGAAGGATGTCAGAAAAGAAAAGAAAAGAAAAGAAAAGAAAAGAAAAGAAAAGAAAAGAAAAGAAAAGAAAAGAAAAGAAAAGAAAAGAAAAAAAAGAAAAGAAAAGAAAAAAAGAAAAGAAAAAAAGAAAAGAAAAAAAGAAAAGAAAAGAAAAGAAAAAAAAAAAGGAAAAGGAAAAAGAAAAGGAAAAAGAGAAAGAAAAGGAAAAAGAAAATGAGAAAGAAAAAGAAAAAGAACAAGAAGAGGAAAAAGAAAAAGAAAAAGGAAAAGAAAAAGAAAAAGGAAAAGAAAAAGAAAAAGAAAAAAAAGAAAAAGAAAAAGAAAAAGAAAAAGAAAAAGAAAAAGAAAAAGAAAAAGAAAAAGAAAAAGAAAAAGAAAAAGAAAAAGAAAAAGAAAAAGAAAAAGAAAAAGAAAAAGAAAAAGAAAAAAAGAAAAAAAGAAAAGAAAAAGAAAAAAAAAAAAAGAAAAAGAAAAAGAAAAAGAAAAAGAAAAAGAAAAAGAAAAAAGAAAAAGAAAAAGAAAAAGAAAAAGAAAAAGAAAAAGAAAAAGAAAAAGAAAAAGAAAAAGGAAAAAGAAAAAGAAAAAAAAGAAAAAGAAAAAGAAAGAGAAAAAGAAAAAGAAGAAAGAGAAAAAGAAAAAGAAAAAGAAAAAGAAGAAAAAGAGAAAGAAAGAGAAAAAGAAAATGAGAAAGAAAAAGAAAAAGAAGAAAAAGAGAAAGAAAGAGAAAAAGAAAATGAGAAAGAAAAAGAAAAAGAACAAGAAGAGGAAAAAGAAAAAGGAAAAGGAAAAGGAAAAGGAAAAGAAAAAGAAAAGGAAAAAGAAAAAGAAAAAGAAAAAGAAAAAGAAAAAGAAAAAGAAAAAGAAAAAGAAAAAGAAAAAGAAAAAAAAGAAAAAGAAAAAGAAAAAGAAAAAGAAAAAGAAAAAGAAAAAAAAAGAAAAAGAAAAAGAAAAAAAAAAGAAAAAGAAAAAGAAAAAGAAAAAAAAAAGAAAAAATAAGAGTAAAAGAGAAAAGAAGAGTAAATGAAAAAAGAAAAATATCCAACCCCAAAACTCTACAAGGTTGAAAGAGAAGAAGAAAAAGAGCAAAAGTTCATTTCAACATAGTGATTTATAGGGAAAAGCTCAGCAGCTTACATAAAACCAAAAGGGGAAGTGGTCGAACATTGGGTCAAATCTCCATTCACATGTTTTGTAATAAAAAGCTGACTGTAGCCTTTGAGCCTTGCTTCCAGTCACAGACAATGGCAATTGCAGAGCAAGACTAATAACAGGATTTAGCATAAATCCACCACAGGAAGTGAACAGTTGTACTGGCAAATAATTAGCCAGGGAACTTTTTATGGCAGCGTCATGATGCTCCCTGTGCTTTAAAGCACTGTCTGCAATTGTGAGGATGGCAAAAAAAACCAACCACCCCAAACCCAAACATTATCACTTCTCTCTGCTTAAAGAAGTCTTCTACTTGTAGATAATTTTTGACAGCATTGTATTAATTTTTCTCCTTAGTCTGATTTAGTAGCCATAGTGTAAGTATTGAATTTGCATTTGAAGGGTTTTTTAAAAATGTTCTTTTCTTTCTCTTTTTTATATTTTCTTTCTCTTTTTTCCCTCCCTAGTGATGCTTTTTATTGCAAGGTGAATTGAATTGTGTTTGTTTTGCATGGCTAACAAGTGGGTTCAAAGCAATACTTTGATCTTGAACCCCTGCCAGATTCCAAGAGCTGAAAGCCCGCCTGTGCAGTAAAGTAGACCTGTACTCACAAAGCCTGGCTAATTTGCAAAGGAATGTCAAAATTACTGCCACAACTGACTGCTGTGGTGCAGTACAGTCCACAGGTTTCCTAATGAACAGAGATCTGCATTTCTCCTTGTGTTTCTTTGTCACTTTTTAGAAGACTAAGTCTAAGTATCACTGTTCCTTCTCTAGTCAAGGAACCTCTAAGTCATTGCATTGTAACAAACAAGCAAACAAAGTTAAAAACCAAACAAACCAACAACCACCACCAACAAAAAAAACACAAAAAACCCCACCCCAAAAAACCAACAAACAAAAGCCAAAATCAAACCCAAACCAAACCAAAATAAAATAAAAGAAACAAAACCACAAAACAAATCCCCCAAACCAAACAGAATCAGACAAACCAGACCAACTACTGTGAAATCTTTGTTTTTCAGAAGAGAGAATTTTCTGATATTGGTTGAAATTACAGAATCACAGAATCACCAAGGTTGGTAGAGACCTCAAAGATCATCAAGTCCAACCTGTCACCACAGATCTCATGACTAAACCATGGCACCAACTGCCACATCCAATCCCCTCTTGAACACCTCCAGGGACGGTGACTCCACCACTGACCTGGGCAGCCCATTCCAATGGTGAACAACTCTCTCAGTGAAGAACTTTCTCCTCACCTTGAGCCTAAACTTCCCCTGGCACAGCTTGAGACTGTGTCCTCTTGTTCTGGTGCTGGTTGCTTGAGAGAAGAGACAACCCCCTCCTGGCTACAACTGTATCTGAAGAAAGCAGTCTATCTGTTCTTTTGCATTCTACAAAACCTGCAAGGAGTTTTGGCTAAGGAAGAATACTCAGGGTTTGTGCAAGTACTTCAAATACATTTCTACACCTTTAGTTTTCATTGCTTCTGCCCAGTGAGAGTGATACTTGTTCTCCTGGAATTAGATGGATTAATGAAACTCTCTGAATAAAACTCCATCTCATTTGCATTGCCTTTGTATATCTGCTTTCCTAGCCAAAGGAAAAAATTGTGAGGCTATTCCCTTAGTGTACCCTGTCAGAATTCAAGAATCTACAAGTACTAAGATAGGGTAGAACTTTCACTCTAAATCATTTGGTTTGTGGATCATTGCTCTGTACTTCAGTGAAGAAAAGATGTAACAAAATCCCTGGTTGCTGAATCAAACAGCAGTCCAGAACAGCGCAGTGGTTGCCTATGAACCTGCGTCTGCCTCTATAGAGACCAAGGATCACAGCACCTCAAATCATCCTCAGTACTGAAAGTTATGACTGTACTACCCAGCTAGATGCCCTACCTGGTCTGTGGGGTACATGGAAGAGAGAAAATATCTACCAAGTTTCCATGCTTTTCTGGATTTAGGCTTTATCTGCTCAGCTGATAGTGAGAATGGTTTATTCCTGAATGCACGCTAGCCTAAACACTGCCAGCAACTGCAAAAGCACAGAAACAAGACCATTCTAGCAAACTTAGAAATCAGAGCATAAATTGTCCTACATCCTTCAGCACACTCCTTCAATTTACTGTGTGGACAAGAGAGTGCCTAGAGCTCATTCTGTGTTAACAGGCATTTGTTAAGACAATTAAGTGTACAGAGGACTTTTTTGTGTAAATAGTCGAGACTGACAAAGGGCAGGAGAAAGGAAATAGTATTAGCTATAATGTCACAAGTAAGGAACTGAGGCACAGAAATATTACCAGCAGGATTTTCAGAAGGATTAAAGCAGCATGACTTTATTGACTGTGCTGCATTAGCATCAAATGTGGTTTGACCCTCAATGATTTCTTCAAAGTAAGAAGAGAAGGAGAACAGGAATGAAACCCAGGTCAATACTCAACCCACAAAACCATAATTCCTTCCCTTATTTTTTTTTTCTTCTCTTCTCTCTACATTTAGGGGAAAAAAGAAAAAACGGGAAAAAAAGTGGCATGTGTGCCTGTAGGGTGACCTGTCATGCTGCTAAGTCGCTATTTGTACAAATACAGTCCCTCTCATTTTATCTAAGTTTCAATGCTGTCTTTGGCATACTGCCTTGAACTTCTCACAAGGCCCACTTTCTCTCTTCCTTTCCTTCTTTCTTTCTTTCTTTCCTTCTTTCTTTCTTCCTTTCCTTCTTCCTTTCCTTCTTCCTCCTTCCTTCCTTCCTTCCTTCCTTCCTTCCTTCCTTCCTTCCTTCCTTCCTTCCTTCCTTCCTTCCTTCCTTCCTTCCTTCCTTCCTTCCTTCCTTCCTTCCTTCCTTCCTTCCTTCCTTCCTTCCTTCCTTCCTTCCTTCCTTCCTTCCTTCCTTCCTTCCTTCCTTCCTTCCTTCCTACTGTGGAGGGGGAGTGCAGGATTTCTTTTCTTTAATTTCTTCCTCTTTTGAGAAGGGAGATAGTAAATGTGAATAACTATTTCTCTGTGAAGAACAGATAATTTGTAGTAAAATTTGGCACCTCTGGCACCCCTTACTTAGATTTTGAACTAAAATCACCATATTTATACTGTGAAAATTATTTTGGGATGTTCAGAATTAATCATTAATGTGAGCTTCTAGCAAGAGGTTATATTTTTTTTTAATGTTCTGCGTGTGGGATCTGTTTTCTATGTTGTTTCATTTGCATTCTTGGAAAATTATGAACACTGAAACTGAGAATTTTACATTTTTCAATTACACATAAAAGTAGATTAAACTGGGCATCAAATAAAAAAATAAAAAAATTTCTGAAGGATAAATTTGTTTCTGGACATACAGAAATATGACATCCATTTAAGAGGAACTGCATATTTCTATTATACAGTATATTCTATGTCTACATATATAGAGAGGAAGAGAACAGAGAAATCATTCAATGAATGAAAAAAAAGGGCCAGAAGTTTCTATCTGCAGCAATAAATGGATCAATGATACTTTAACTATTCTGCCAAGTTTTATGGCTAGTAAGGTCTTTCAAGTTTGAAGTGCTGCTCTTTTCTGTTAATTGCAATTATGAATGATTCTACCCAAAGATCACAGAAATAACCAGGTTGGAAAAGACCTTCAAGATCATCAAGTCCAACCTATCACCCAACACCATCTAATCAACTAAACCATGGCACCATGTGTCTCATCCAGTTTCTTCTTAAACATCTCCAGTGATGGTGACTCCACCACCTCTCTGGGCAGCCCATTCCAATGGCCAATGGGGAAGAACATCTTTCTAACAGTCTCCACCCACCCCAGGTGTGGCCACTTTGCCCTCCCCACCCACTCCCCTTTTTATTTCCCACGAGGAAAGGCAGAAGCCCCAAGCTGAGCCCTTCTGGGCTGAGGATCCTCCTGTCATCACTGGTGAGTGCCCATGGTGCACACTGGGTGATGGTGGAGGTGACAAAGGCCGGGGGCCTGGTGGCCCCCGGTTGTTAGGAAGAGAATTGGTTGCCACTCCAATATCATCCATGGGTGCTGGCTAGGCCTCCTTGCTAGGGCTGTGTGGTGTTTTGGCTGGTGGGGGTCTTGCTCCAGGCTCTGGAATGGATGCAGTAATACAATAATAATACGATACACCAGGTTGAAAGAGACCTTCAAGATCATCGTGTCCAACCCATCAACCAATCCAACCCACCCAACAACTAAACCATGCAGCCAAGCACCCCATCAAATCTCCTCCTGAACACCTCCAATGAAGGTGACTCCACCACCTCCACAGGTGGCTGATTCCAATGGGTAATCACTCTCTCTGTATAGAACTTCTTCCTAACATCCAGTCTAAACCTGCCCTGGCGCAGCCTGAGACTGTGTCCTCTTGTTCTGGTACTGGCTGCCTGGGAGAAGAGACCAACCTCTGCCTGTCTACAACCTCCCTTCAGGTAGTTGTAAAGAGCAATAAGGTCACCCCTCAGTCTTCTCTTCTCCAGGCTAAGCAACCCCAGCTCCCTCAGCCTTTCCTCATAGGGCTTGTGCTCCAAACCCCTCACCAGCTTTGTTGCCCTTCTCTGGACACGTTCCAGTAGGTCAACATCCTTCCTAAACTGAGGGGCCCAGAGCTGGACACAGGGCTCAAGGTGTGGCCTAACCGGTGCAGTGTTCAGGGGCAGAATGACCTCCCTGCTCCTGCAGGCCACACTGTTCCTGATGCAGACCAGGATGCTATCGGCCTTGGCTGCTTGGGCACACTGCAGGCTCATGTTCAGCCTACAATCAACCAGTACCCCCAGGTCCCTCTCTGCCTGGCTACTCTCCAGCCACTCTGACCCCAGAGTGTAGTACTGCATGGGGTTGTTGTGGCCAATATATATATATATCTATATACATATATATGTGTGTGTATATACATATATATATACACACACACACATATGTAACCATTTCCACAAGGGCTAACCTGCCTGCTCCCCCAACACAAAAGTGAAGCAAAGAGTAACACAGAACTCAGGGCTGAGATAAAGAGATAAGAGTTTAATATATCATAAGCACAATGTGTAATTATGCTAGCTAGTAATCTAATTATTCTAATGATACAATACATGAGTACCTTAGCTTAGCCTATTTGCAGAAGTGCAGTGAAATACACAGGGAAAAAAACCAACCACCAACAGCAGAAAGCAGAAAGCCAAAACCAGGAGCTACCCAACTCCCATTCTTTCTGCCATCATGCTTTCAGAAAAAAGATGCTCTTTAACTGCCACATAGTTCTAATCTGGTTTTACTCTGCAAGATATCATAAAGAAGTTATCTGCAATCCAGGCAGCCTAAATTTGATGGATGGACCATTCAGTGGATAAAGAACTGTCTTGAATGACACACCCAAAGAGTGGCTGCCAATGGGTCCATGTCCAAGTGGAGGCCAGTGACAAGTGGAGTCCCTCAGGAATCAGTACTGAGACCAGTCTTGTATAGCATCTTTGTTGGCAACATGGCATTGAGTGCACCCTCAGCAGGTTTGCTGACGACACCAAGCTGTGTGGTGCGGCAGACAGGCTGGATGGAAAGGATGCCATCCAGAAGTATCTTGACAGGCTGGAGAGGTGTGTCCAAGCCAACCTCATGAATTTCAACAAGACTAAGTGCAAGGTCCTGCATTTGGGCTGAGGCAATTCTAAGCACCGATATAGGCTGGGCAGTGACTGGCTTGAGAGAAGCCCTGAAGAAAAGGACTTGGGGGTGCTGCTGGATGAGAAGCTCAACATGAGCTCTCGGTGTGTACTTGCAGCCCAGAAAGCCTATCACATCTTGGGCTGCATTAAAAGAAGTGTGGCCAGCAGGTCGAAGGAGGTGATTCTCCCCCTTAATTCCACTCTGGTGAGACCCCACCTGGAGTATGGCATCCAATTCTGGAGCCCCTATTACAGGAAGGATCTGGATGTGCTGGAGTGCCCAGAGAAGGGCCATGAGGATCATCAGGGGGCTGTGTAGAAATATTGAGAGAGTTGGGACTATTCAGTCTGGAGAAGAGACAACTCCAAGGAGACCTAATTGTTGCCTTCCAGTATCTGAAGAGGGCCTACAAGAAATCTGGTGAGGGACTTTTTAGGGTGTCAGGTAGTGATAGGACTAGGGGAATGGAATAAAACTAGAAATGGGTATATTCAGATTGGATGTTAGGAAGAAGTTCTTCACCATGAGGGCAGTGATACTGCAACAGGTTGCCCAGGGAGGTGGTGGAAACCTCATCTCTGGAGGTTTTTAAGGCTGGTCTGGATGTGGCTCTGAGAAACTTGATCTAGTGTGAGGTAACCCTGCCAATGGCAGGGGGTTGGAACTAGATGATCCATGAGGTCCCTGCCAATCCTAACAATTCTATGAATCTAAATTGTGAGCTGACTTAATCTGGTTCTGAAAACAAACATACCTTACACTTTTGTTGTTCAGATCTTTCTTTTATATGCCAAATTGTACATAAAACTGGCATATCAAATGCAAGAAGATTAGCATCAATTACTTATTGTTTAATTTATGGAGGCTAAAGTTTTCTGCAGTGACTATTTCAAAAAATCAACAGGTTCCTGAGCAAATAAAAATGTTCCCATAATTTCTTTCACAATTAAATGCAAGTTAAAAATTTTTAAATGAGTTTCCACAGAAACTATGGTGTAGCACTGACTATTTTTATAATAGTTCATAAGAAAGAGTTAAAGGGTTGCTTGCAGGAGACAAAAAATCCCCAAACCCTAGCAGAGTAGTAAATGCCAATACAGTTCCCAAGAAAAGTCACCTGCACCATTTGATAAGTAAAATGTAAGCAATATGTAATCTGAAATGTAAGAGCAAACATGGAATGGAATGGAATGGAATGGAATGGAATGGAATGGAATGGAATGGAATGGAATGGAATGGAATGGAATGGAATGGAATGGACCAGGTTGGAAAAGACCTTTGAGATCATTGATGAGGTATCATTTCATCATTGCTATCTGAGAAAGGACCATGATAAGAAGTAAAATACTCCCATTAAGCTAGGGATGATATTCTGTGACTAGAAAGTCCTAAAATGATTCTGGGATTTAAGAGCAGGAAAATATGAAGTAGGTGTAAGGGGATCATATTACCTCTGGTACAACTGTTATTGAAACACTGAGTCCAGCTTCAGTACTCATACCTGAAGAATTTCTTATGACATTGGAGGTAATGTGCACCAGAGACGAGACAAATACAACAGAAGGAAGAATCAGAAGATGTGTATTACTGCTAAAGATTTAATGAACTCACTTGTATAGCTGAGGGGTTTTCATCTGGCATTCAAACACTGTATGAAAATGAAAGGTCGATAAAAGACAGGCTTGAAATAAAGCACAGTGTTTAAAAGGAGTGGTAATTAGTGTTTGAGACAAACCTCACCAGTGCTTGCAATCCACAATATATGTAACTCAAGATTAATGGTTTCTGTTGCACAGCTAGTGGACTGGAAGCAGATATCAGTTCAAGAGGATCTCATGGCTCCAGTTAAAGGTCAGATGGATTATCTCAACAGGCTGTTAGGCCACTGCAGCTAGCTTAAGTGCATGTGCTCAGAGCAAAACCCTGTGAAAAAAAACCTGAAGAGCTAAAACTCTGTGTAGTGTCTTCTCTCTTCCAGTGGAAATAGTGACCACCACATCCTGGACACAGGGTGGAGAATCTCAGGTACATTAAGCAGGATCTCCACTAACATTAATCACCTTGGCTGACTGTTTGACAGTCAGCAGAGAGGAACAAGGAACTCAAGAGAGAAGTTTATCCCACCCTGGTAAGTGTCAAAGCTAGACAAGAATGCTTCATTCAGATATTGTCTTACCAGACAAAACAGAAGTTTGAATGAGTTGTGCAAATAAGGAGCAAGAATCACATAAGTCCTGCTACTGACACTCATAAAAAGAGAGAAATAAGTGCTTTTTTTGTCCTCAATTCACCTGATCTGCTTTACATATTTTCTCTCAACCAAAATGACTGATGTGAAATAATTATATAAATGGAGTGTTGGCAACTCCTTTGCACTCCTTTGCATTTTATCAGATGATCCTCACATGAGATGTCTTAAATTTAAAATGCTAAATGTAAAGAATAAAAATGCTATAATAAAATAAATTATTTTAACACCTTCAGGATATGAGTGATGGCAAGGAGAAAAGAGTGAACAAAACTCATAGAAGAAGTGGAGGGAAAACTACAGAAGGGTGTTTTTACCTCTGTGAAAGAAGGGAGGAGAGTGGTAAGACTCAGAATGAGACAGAAAGTGGAAAATAAAGTGAATAAATCCTACCTATAAACACCCACCTTGAATAAATCAACTTTAACATGTGTCTTTGACGGTCTCTACATGCACTGACAACTGTCAGGTTACACTGACAATATTCAATGATGGAAATTGGCATTGAGCTCTGAATCACCCAAAGAAGGAATATTAGCTGTTGGTTGGTTGGTTGGTTGTTTTTTGGGGTTTGTTTCTTTGTTTTAAATAATGCTGAAAATAAAAATATGTAGTTGGAATAACTAAGAAGAAAAGGAAAAAGGAATATTGCCTCATTTCTTTTGAGAATAGAGTAGAATAGAGTAGAATAGAGTAGACCAGGTTGGAAGAGACCTTCAAGATCATCATGTCCAACCTATTATCCAACACCACCTATTCAACTAAACCATGCAACCAAACACCCTATCAAGTCTCCTCCTGAACACCTCCAATGATGATAACTCCACCACCTCCCCAGGCAGCCCATTCCAATGGATAATCACTCTCTCTGTGTAGAATTTCTTCCTAACCTCCAGCCTAAACTTCCCCTGGCACAGCTTGAGACTGTGTCCTCTTGTTCTGGTGCTGGTTGCCTGGGAGAAGAGACCAACCTCCTCCTGTCTACAACCTTCCTTCAGGTAGTTGTAGAGAGCAATAAGCTCTCCCCTACATGTTTTGTAATAGGTGCTTCATTTGAGGTTTGCTAGTGCATCTGTGCACAATGTTATGGTTTGGTCTTATGCAAAAGTTTTGTTTGGAACTCAACAAATGGATTATGAGAAAAAAGATCAGGTGCATACAAATGCATATGCCTATATACATACAGAAAGTGTGAGCAAGGAATGTCAATCCCAGCAAAGGCAAAGTCTAAGGTTTGTATTTCAGCTGGTAGATTCCTTTGCTCTGAAAATGGCTCCCTTGAAATGCTGCTCTGTGGGTTAATAATCTTCATGATTAGAAAGTGTTTTCCTGATATACTACCTAATTACACCCATCTGTAATCTCTTCCCAAAAGCCTCTCCTTATTTTACCTCTTTGGCATACTCTAAACAAGTCTTTTCTTTCAGCTCAGTCTCTCAGCTTAACAAGTCTTTTCAGCTCAGTAGCCGGCTATGGAATACCCTATATAACTGGAATACAAGTCTGCAAATTGCTGAGCAGCCCCAGATTTCATAAATTTATAAAAGGCAGGTAAGGTTCTACCTTATTGCAAGTCAGTGCCCAACACTGATAAAAATACACATATTTAACATACAATAAAATAAAATAAAAAAAATCAGCATTGCTGTGCATCTAAAATGCAAAACCACATGTCTTGGTTTCTTTCCAGCACTCTCTTGTTCTATGGAAGCTTGGAATTGCACTGTTGGTAATAATTATTGTAGAATATTTCCTTTCAGGAAAATCTATATCCATAATATTTATATTCTGGGAAGAATATAGTTTACTCTGATAATTTTCTGGGAACACAAGGCCTTTAATTTTAAAGGTTCAAAAATAAATCTTTCACTAATACTTATGGGCCCAGTTCTGTGAGGGGCAAATGCCACAAATCCTGGAATAGATTTTTACTTATGCCAGCTTCCACAAATTAGAGACTCTAACTCAGTAATATGCTAAAGATGCAGTATCTGGAAAAAAAAAAAAAAAAAAAAAGTAACTATAATTTGCTTAGATCTAGTCCAGCCACCACTGAATGTCCTTTTTTCCCCATTTCTAATATACTGGCTGCACTAGGGAATGAAGCTGTGCCCAGTGAAGGATGTTGCTTTTCCATTGTTTTTAGACATCTAAAGAGAAAAGACTTTGTGGAGTCTGTCTCTCTGTGCTGTGGGGACACAGTCACCTCTGTCAATTAACCTATTGCCTCAAAGGGATAAGCTATAGGTTTTGAAAGAAAAAATAACAACAAACAGATAGCTAAAAATAAGCACATATGTGCACACAGGTACATTAAAATCCTTAGATTTCTTCTCTTCTTTCAACTTCTGTCAAACTATGCAAGCGTACCAACCTCTCATGTTGCCAGAGCACCTTCTGAGGTTTCCTGCTGGAGAGCTGTCAGTGAAGACAGTGTTCAGTGTAAAAACAGTATTCATATGATTCAGGAGACAGCAAATGAAGAAGTTCTATACAGAGAGAGTGATTGCCCATTGGAATGGGCTGCCCAGGGAGGTGGTGGAGTCACCATCATTGGAGGTGTTCAGGAGGAGACTTGATGGGGTGCTTGGTGCCATGGTCTAGTTGTTTAGGTGGGTTGGATTGGTTGATAGGTTGGACGCAATGATCTTGAAGGTCTCTTCCAACCTGGTTTATTGTATTGTATTGTATTGTAAATGGTCCTGAGATGGTCACTGTTGCCAGACAAAAGGCAAGAAGTTTCCAGGAGACTGATAATGGAAAGTTGAAAGATTATTCATATGTCTCAGACCTCTATGAGATGCATCTAACACCCTGTGTCTAGGAAACACTTTGTGCAAATACACAATCAGCTTTCACGGCAAAGGAAGGTTGATAGCTGGCCCCTCAATGATGTGCTCAGTATATTCCAAAATGTGGGAGAATATATAAGTGACAGAGTTTGTCAGTGACACAAAACTGTTGAGGACAGTCAAAGCTGAAGAAGTAGAAATGTAGCAGGATCACATGGTAATGGGGTGACTGGGTAACGAAACAACAGGTGAAAATCAGAGAATCCCAGAATGATAGGGGTTGGAAGGGACCTCTGGAGATCATCCAGTCTAACTACCCTGCCAGAGCAGGTTCATCTAGATCAGGTTGCACAGGACGGCATTCAGACAGGCTTTGAATGACTCCAGAGACAGAGACTCCACTACCTGTCTGGGCAGCCTGTTCCAGTGCTCCACCACACTCAAAGTAGGAAAGTTCCTCAGCATGTTTAGGTTGAACACATTATGTTGAAGTGTGTGCCCATATTACCTCTTGTTCTGTTGCTGAGTACCACTGAAAAAAGACTGGCCTTATCCTCCTGACACCCATCCTTCAAATTTCTAGAAACACTGAAAAGATCCTCCCTCAGTCTTCTCTAGGCTAAAAAGCCCCCAAGTCCCTCAGCCTTTCATCATAAGAGAGATGTTCTAGTCCCCTAATCATCTTTGTAGCCCTCTGCTGTACCTGCTAAAGCAATTCCTTGTCTCTCTTGAACCAGGGAGCACAGAACTGGACACAGCACTCAAGATGAGGCCTCACCAGGGCAGAGTAAAGAGGGAGGAGAACCTCCCCTGAGCTACTTGCCACATTCTTCTTGATGTACCCCATTTGCCTTCTTGGCCACAAGGGCACATTTTTGGCTCATGGTCATCCTGATGGTCACCAGAACTCCCAGGTCTTTTTCCACAGAGCTGCTTACTAGCAGGTCGGTTCTGAACTTGTACTGATAGACAGGGTTACTTCTCCCTAGGTGCAGTACCCTACGCTTGTTCTTGTTGAACTTCATAAGGTTACTCTCTGTTCAACTCTCCAGCCTACCCAGGCCATGCTGGAGGGCAGCAAAGCCTTCTGGCATGTCAATCACCCCTCACAGTTTTGTATCAGCAACTAAGTTGTTGATGAGTATATTGAACAGGACTGGACCCGTTACTGACCCCTGGGGAATGCCACTTGTTATGGACCTCCAACTATACTGTGTCACTGACCACAACCCTCTGAGCTCTATCTTTCAGCCAGTTTTCAATCCACTCCACTGTCCATTCATCTAACCCACACTTCACAAGCTTCCCTGTGAGGATACTGTGGGAGAAAATGTCAAAAGCTTTACCAAAGTCAATCTAAGTAAGCAGAAAGGAAAATAGAAGGAGAAAAGGAAACCTAACTAATATTTACATTCAACTAAGTATTATCACCCAGGAAAGAGACTTTGGAGTCATTATGGATAGTTTAAAAAGAATTTTGTTAAATACTAAGCAGCTATAGAAATGCAATGTGAATGTTAGAAAATCCTAGGAAAATAATAAAAACCTACCCCATGGTATAAATCAGTGTCATTGGCTCATCTGGACATTTTTTTTTAATTCTAGTCACCTGCCTCAAAAACGCTGTGATGAAGCTAGAAAAAACACAGACTTGAATGACAAGGATCATCAGAGCCATGGAATAGCTTTTCTCTAAGAAGAGATTAAACTTAGTTTCTTTATTTTAGAGCAGATGAGTGATACAGGCTTCTAAAAATACAAATGTTATCAAGTGTACAGATAGCAATCACTTATTATTTTCTGTAATAGGCCTATGATACCATGAATAGAATTAGCATCCAGAAAATTAAAATGAATTCAAGGTCTTTTCCCTTTCCCTTTCCCTTTCCCTTTCCCTTTCCCTTTCCCTTTCCCTTTCCCTTTCCCTTTCCCTTTCCCTTTCCCTTTCCCTTTCCCTTTCCCTTTCCCTTTCCCTTTCCCCCTTCCCTTTCCCTTTCCCTTTCCCTTTCCCTTTCCCTCCCTCCCTCCCCTTTTTTTCTGAAGATATCACATTACTCAAATTTGTTGCCGCAGGAAGACAAGGAAGTAAACCTGCAGTTGGATGCAATAATTCGATGAAGTCATGGAGACAGATGCATTACTGGTTTGTTCTCTGACTCAGGAAATCCCTTAACTGCAGAAAGGCAATATTACTACTGTATATTGTCCTGCTTCCTTATACTCCCTCCCCTAATCAATCTTTGCTAGGCACTGTTCCTATCGATTCTCCATTTATACATAGGATTTTCACTGCTCCAGGCTTGTGCCTGACTGTATATGTGAGCCAAGTGTATAAAACACAGACCTCATACAAATCAGCAAAAGTTTTGGCTCAGGACTGTGTAGTCTGTCCTCCAGCCAGACTCTGTTATGGCAAAGCTGCCTTTCCAGTGGTTTTTCTTTCTCAGATGATCTGATCCTGGGCACCAGCCCCCAAGGAGCTTTGGGGCTGTCCACAAACGCAGCCATGCATTGTCAGGGCCCAGTAAAAATAGATTTGGGTGATAAGAAACAAAGACAAATATTAAAGCACCTCTCCTTCCTCCCTGTCCCAGACTCAGCATGAGGCCTTCACCCAAGACTCCTCTGCCCCACCCTTGGTGTCACAGAATTCAAGATGGTTGTGGGTATGGTTAATAAATAGCATTTTCTCTCTTTTATTTTTTCTCCTCTTCTAGTATGGCCTCTCTGTGGGCTGCAGTGAATGGAGCATGTCCTCCTCCCAATTTTGGGCTGAGAGAAGGGCATATGTGGATTGACTGGTGAAGGAAAGCTCCATCTACCAGCCACTACTGAAGATTTGATTAGACTAAACACACTTTAAATACCAGTAAATAACCCTTCTAGTATGACTATCATTCAGATACAGAACTTTCATTTTCTAAGTCTATATTTTGTTAGCAAACATATAACATCTGTTTAAAAGAAAGCATATCAAATCACCAGACATCTAAAAAGCCAACATGCTGCCTTTAAATAAAATAGGGAGGTTTTGGGGGTTTTTTTTTGGTGGTAGGGCTCTTGCCCTAAAGATGATTATCTCACCAGCGTTTTGTTTTCACCATAATGTCTTTATTAGCTTCCCTTCATTAAATTAGAAGCTGGTTTACTGACAAAGCTAGAGATTCAGGGAGAAAAGGTAAGAAGTCCTTTTGGGTCAAGTCTTCCACTTTTTATCTAATCTGCCTTCTGGATCATTTAAACCTCCTGTTATTTGATCCTTGACCTTGCCATGAGAAATTGCTTAGTAGTAGGTTGCAGACTTGCATCGGCAAACATGCTGAAAGTGTACTCAGAGTGGTTGTTGATTAATTATGTATACTTCGTGTTACTGAGATCTCTGAGCATGTCAGAGAGCTGGAGACAGAGGGAGATGTATTGTTCCTAATTTTCTCTACTACATAACATTCTAAGTTTGCACAAACAGAAGGGTCAGGGCACCTTGCTGTTTTTAAGAAAAATGGCACATAGTATTTTTTTTCAGTTAAAAAAAGCCTAATGCTGGTGCAAATTTATTGTTTAGAAGAAGGCAGGAAGAAAGCTTAATTGCACATTATTTGTGAGCTGTTATCAGTATAAAGGAAAGCTGAACTATGTAAGAAGTTGTAATTTGTTATCTATGGACTGAGAATCGCTAGAAGTTGTGTTTATTCTTTTTCTTCATATGGAAGAACAGCTGTGATCGGCTAAGAGATTCTGAGTGCTGTGAGCCTAAAGCTTAGTCACCCAGTAACCAGAATGGAAATAGGCACCCTATTGACCATAGATGGATGAGGTATTCACAAGAACCAGCATGGACTGCAGCAAAGTATTAAAGAGTGTTTCTCAAGCTCTTCCTTTTGCACAGGAATACAGGAGTTTATTCTGAGGTTACGTTTGGGCAACGTTTTTTCCAACTGGGATGCAGAAAGGGAGTCTTAAATTTATCTGAAGGAGTGAGTATATACATATAGTTTCTTAGTGGTTTGAATAACTAGTCCAAGGAGAGAGTACTGCAGCCAGAGGTCTTTGAACAGAGTGGTGCTCCAGGTTCGCTGAGAATCTGAACAGGATTTTATATGAGGGCATCCTTCCCTTCTAAAGCCTGTCTGTACTCTGAGGAATGTGAAAGTCATGGAGCTAGAAAGGGAGCAGGTAGGAAGGAGCTTGACTCTGGAACTTCCCTTTTTTGGCAAGCAAATTTTAAGGGAATTCCTGTATTGTCTAGTTCCTCTTAATAAAAAATGTTTATGTTTTATTTTGCCTTAAACTGCTACTGGATAAAAGAACACAAACCACCCAAATATAAAAAAACCTCAACTAAAACCCCCACACCACTCCCATCTCAACACTCCACATGTAAGCAGTAACTGTACAGAAATACATCAAAGTGGTTTACAAAAGAGAGCATCACTTTTTGGTCACCTTCCATTAAGTGAATTTGAAGACTAGTAATCTGTTCAGTAGTATGTCATATTCTATTTCCTAAGCTCTTTCCATTTCAATTTTCTCACCCTCTCTACCCAATTTTTATTGGTTTTTTTTTTTTCCCCCTTTTGTTTAAAAGAGTCAAACAGACATTGCATACTGTGCTTATATGCTGCCTACTAGGAGAACATCAACTCTTCTGGAAGCATACAAACTAGCAGGTCTTAACAGCAGTTTACTTCTCAAAAAAGTGCATAGTTAGATTTTCCAATTTATTTATTATGACATGAAATTTGCAGCCGTATTACTACGCTGCTGTGATTAGAACTCTCTGTAGTTTTGCACAGTATCTTCCTGTCTTAGGTAACTCAAATA
Organism: Picus viridis; assembly: GCA_033816785.1. Classification (NCBI taxonomy): domain Eukaryota; kingdom Metazoa; phylum Chordata; class Aves; order Piciformes; family Picidae; genus Picus; species Picus viridis. Next base: position 70,031,280 of record CM066566.1, read on the forward strand.
ACCACGAGTAACTAACAAATTTTGCTACTGTCCTGGGCTTGCTGAAAATGGGAGTGGAAGAGGAAGAGAAATGGTCACAGAAAACTGGAGACAGTTAAGAGGATATGGGAAAGTTGGAAGCCTAATACGTAATTGAATCAAACCACATGCTGATAGATCACTAGAGATTTGATACGTGAAACATCTGCCCTATTTTCTCAAACATCACTGTCTGAATACATATTGCTATTAATGCATGTCCACTCCACCAACTATTTTATATTTCAACTCCTTTGGAAAACAGTTTAGCACTTCATTAGTGATCACTGGCTTCACATAACTCCTTTATTTCACACTTTAAAACTTCATAGTACCTCACTGTAATCATAAGGCATTAAAACAAAACAATCACTGAAAATTCAGCAAAAAGATGAAGCTGTAATTCAGAATTTATTTCTCTAATTCTGATGTCCTGTTGTGGTCAGAAAAACTTTTAATTTTATGTAGATACTATTTACTATAGTCTTCAGTGTAGTGACAAAAGTGAGAATTACCAGTTCTTTATAAACTAAGCCCTTCTAAAATGCCTAGGCTTCCAGACCAGAAGAGAGTATGCCGGCTAATGTGGTAGTAGGCAATCTCTAAAGTGGAAACTGAAATACAAACTAGACTTCAATATTTATCCCTTTTCACTAAAGACAGAAAATGATCAAACAAAGAAAGTAATTAGGCCCATCACTGGTTTTATGGGCAGAGAAACTAAGGCAGAAACAGTTACTACTTTCACTACTTAGCACTGGTTAGGCCACACCTTGAGCACTGTGTCCAGTTCTGGGCCCCTCAATTTAAGAAGGACATTAAGACTCTTGAACGTGTCCAGAGAAGGGCAACAAGGCTGGGGAGAGGCCTTGAGCACAAGCCCTATGAGGAGAGGCTATGGGAACTGGGATTGTTTAGCCTGGAGAAGAGGAGGCTCAGGGCTGATCTCATTGCTCTCTACAACTACCTGAAGAGTGGTTGTAGCCAGGAAGGGGTTGGCCTCTTCTGTCTAGCAACCAGCACCAGAACAAGAGGACACAGTCTCAAGCTGCACCAGGGGAAGTTTAGGCTTGGGGTGAGGAGAAAGTTCTTCACCAAGAGAGTTGTTAGCCATTGGAATGGGCTGCCCAGGGAGGTGGTGGAGTCACCATCCCTGGAGGTGTTCAAGAGGGGATTGGATGTGGTACTTGGTGTCATGGTCTAGTAGTCATGGGGTCTGTGGTGACAGGTTGGACTTGATGATCCTTGAGGTCTTTTCCAACCTTATTGATTCTATGATTCTAAAATTTTAATTATCTAGTGTGGTTGAAAAAGTAAAGAATAGCCCAGCTTAATCCAGAAGCTCATAGATTTTTTTCCTCAGAGATACTGAAGCTTACAGTTAGCAACTCACTCAGAAGCTGACTTCCATATCACTGGGGATGAGGAAATTCCTTTTAGTTGTCAAAGAGCTGGTAACAATGGCAAAGTTTTAAAACCCCCAAATGTCAAAGTAATGTTTCTCTGCTTGTATCTGTCCATTGCAGGACCTTCAATGTATGTAGTCTTCACATCTGAATAGGACTGACTTAGTCTGAAAATTCTGTCCCCCCCAGTGCAACAAAAGAAACCAGGAGCAATCATAAATGTCAACATGCTTTTAAGAAGAAACAAATTTATGGTAAGTAGAGTCAGACTTTCAGAAAATTAAAGACTACCTTTCAGAGATTTGCAAGCCACAGATTAAAATGAAGCATCCACATCTTTCAGATCTGGAAGAAGAGCTTGGAGTTAAGTCATCCTAAAATAAGCTGTTAATATCACATATGGAAGATTCTTCACAAGTCTCCTTCATTACTTTGCTTCTTGCTGAACAAAACCCAACCCAAACCAACCAACCAACCAAAAACCAAACAACACAAAAAACCACCAACAACTAAAAGAGTATTTGTGTTTTAGGTGCTTGGTAAAGAAATGTCTCCTAATATCTGGTCTAAGCCTCCCCTGTCACAGCTTTGAACCAGTCCTTGTATCTTGTCACTGGATACCAGGGAAAAGAGATCACCTCTCTCTCCAATTCCTCTGCTCTGGAAGTTGTAGAGAACCTTGAGGTCAACACCTCAGCCTCCTTTACTCCAAACTAGACAAGCCCAAAGTCCTTCACTGCTTGTCATTTTTTCCAGCCCCTTCACTAGTTGTCATGTCCTCTTCTGGATACATTCAGGTACCTTCACTCCACTCTTAAATTGTAAAGACTAGAACTGGACACAGTACTCAAGGTTAGAGTGCACCAACACTGAATAAATCAGGATAATCACCACTTTTGAGCGGCTGGTTATGCTGTGTTTGGTGCACCCCAGAATGAGATTTGCTCTCTCTTGGCTGCCAGGGCACACTGGCATATAATCAGCTACTACAAATATAGAAAGATAGAGCATTTTAAGATATAAATAAATAAATATATAAAAAAAACCACAAAAATGTTAATTCAGGGACAACTGAAATAGCTGTGGACTGAAATGAATTTAAATAATCAAGACTCATCTAGAATGTAATCAAATTTGACAACTATCTGGGGAAAAAAATTGTTAGTTTACACTTGCCTTATAGATTCAGTCAGAATTCAGCAGATAAAATAATCATATCTGATCCTCCAACAGCTGCTGGTATTGAGTGGAATGCCTATGTTTCAGGCCCTTGGAGCAGTAATCTTGTTTCTTGTCTGGTTCTGTGCCTTAAGGATCCAAGAAACCTAACAGAATATTTAATAACCAGCAGAATAGTTAATCTTCAGTTCAGGGCTTCTAGGATGAATCTGGATTTCCCTGAAATAGCTGATTTTGGTTATTTCAGGACATGAAGGACAAACACAAAAAGACCCTTTTACTGATGCCCAAACAACATGTTTTAAAAAAAGGTTTAAAAAAATTGCTCCTTCTTGGTAATGCAGAAAGCAATTAAATGAGAATTGATCGCATGGGTAAAAAGATAGCTGCAAGAGATGGGGCAGAACATTTTGTCTTCTGCACTTACTCCTGCCTGCAGACCAAAACGGAGGTTAAGGTTCCAGAATCTCAGCAAATCCTAGGCAGAAACCACTGACCACCGGTAGAAGTCCTCTGGCTGGTTTGGCTGGTTTTACCAATCCTCTAACAGCAGTGACTCACTGAAACGGTCCTCTGCCCTGAAGCTGTCTGTTACTGGGCTCTTGCAACCAGTGCTGGCAAAATGGGACACCACAGTTACTCCACTTCTCAGCATCTTAATATAAAACCAACTTTCCAATTTAAAACATTGTAAACTGTGACCAGAACAGGAAGCAAAGCAAACCTTGTTCCACCAGCTTGGCTTGTGGAGCGTAACTTACAGCAAGGAGTGGGACAAGCTGCTGGAGAGGCATTTGGCCGCTTCTGTCAAAGGCTGTTTGTACCTCGAATAAAAAAGATGTTTCCAGCAGTCTGGGTAGACGTAGATTAATTTCTTATGCAGTTCAAAATATAACTCTTTCTTTTCCACTAGTCTGATTACTGCATAGAGCCAAAGAATCAGATAATATGGTTTTTAATGCAAAAATGATGCTGAATTTCACTTGGAGTCACGTTTACTCTTTTCCTTGCCCGCTTCCTATACATTCTGCATTTCTTTTATTACTTGTACAGTAAGCAAATTTGCTTTACAGACTTTGAAGAAATCTATTTTTTTTCCCTAAAATGTTTTATAGCATTTAGATATGTTTCAGCATTTATTTTTAAATAGAATCTGTTTTCTCCCAAGTGATTTGTAAAATACTCTTAGTAACATTCAGATAAATTCTCCTCATGACTACAAAGCAGTGTTTATCTTTTAACTCCATTAAGTCACAATTTGCTGCTGTTTCTTTAAACTGACCCTCCCCAAAACCATTGCAGTATTATTGATCCTGGTTCTGGTTTTCTGATCTCACCAAGTATCACATTTTGCTTTCATGTAACCACAATGCTGCAGAATGGAAAAGTACCCTGTTAAGCGCTTCCCTTCATGACTGCAGTTAAAGTCTGTCTGCTCTTCTTGATTGATATCTCCATAGATATCAGGGAGTACATCTCTTTAAAAAAATCATGTAAATTCTGTGCAGCTGCTTTCTAATGGGGTAAGTTTTCTGCAAAATATTCCTGAGACACCTTAAAGTATATATCCTTTGGGGGAAAAAAAAAAAAGAAAGAAGAAGGAAAAAAAAAAAGTTTGAGGAAGTGGTGAAACAGATTTATAATGGTTTTCTCTTCAAAATTAAAATGCATAGAGAAAGTAGAATAATGAATTTAAAACACCTATTTATCCCATTTCTAGGTTTTTAAGAGATGATGAAGTTGTGGGCTGCTGCTAGAGAAGGAAACACGCTTATTGGATGTGGCTATTGCAAACAAAAACCTGGTAGCAGTTGTGGAAAGTGAGTGTCTTGTGACTGAACAGGCAAATACTTCTACAGAAAGCTTTTTATCATATTGCTTGCCTTACAGCCACAGAGCACTCTCACATAAACCTTCATTTTCCCAGAAATAAGGTGACCATATTATATTTTCTTACTAAAAGCTTTAATTTACCTAATCTTACCCAGAACCAACATGAAAGTACAAAAAGAAAATGTATCTCTGTATTTCTATTCACATTCAACTGCATAAGGTACTTAGTGTTAAATTAGCTGGTTATTTTTATTTGTTGATGTCATTAGAGGCCCACATTTTTTTACTATGGAACTGGACAGACAGGATTAGTCCAAAGTTGCATGAACTGGTCGTAATGAAATCCAAAACCGTGCAAAACTCCCTTGAACTTGTTGTGAACTTGAAGTGCAGCCTATGCAGGAGGCGTTTTAAAAGAACAACCTCTTCTCCCAAATTTTTGGTAGTGAGAGCAGAAGAAGTAAACAGGCAAAGCCATTGTTGAGAAGAAGTAAGGGAAAAGCTTTTATCTGTCTGGACTTTCATATTACACACATCCCCATGAACCCTCTAAAGACCTAGATCATATTAACTGTGGGAACACACAGTGTTTCCTGGCTGCAGGCCAATCAGGAGTTTCAGAAACAGCTACAAGTTAGTTGAAACAGGTGCATGTAATAAAGAAGCCTGAAATAAAGAACCAGAACAACTGGGCTGTGTCGAGTTAAAGTTACTATTACACAGGGCTGTGCTAAATTTTCACAGCAAGTTTCAGGAACCTCAAAATCTGTGCTTTGCACATTTTTTTCCCCTTTCTTACTGAAGTGATTCATTGAAAAGGTACAACCCAATGTATTTTCTGCTTACAGATGGATCTCATATCGTGCAAAGGCTTCCCAGTTTTTCAGAACCTGTGTTGTTTGAATTGTTGTTACATAAAGTCGGTGTGTCTAGCAATAAATACAGAAGAAAAACAACTTTTTTGTAGAGTCAAGGCAAAACGTAGACATCTGCCCCATAGAGCAGAAGAGAAACAAAAATCATGTGCAATCATGTACACCTCCATCCCATGGCTTTGTGAAAATCTCTGTTATATATGTAGACCAAGGAGAAAAAGAGCTAAGAAGCTGAGGTGAAGGCATGCACATCGTCATAGCTCAGACCAGATGTTATCTCCAGACAGTGCTCAGTAGGCGCTTCTCCACCAGAAGAACTGTGGTACTTCAACCATCACTTTGCACTGCAAGGATCTGAAAAAAAGGAGGCAACAGGTTCATCAGTGAGTCAAACTGCATTGTCTGGACATTGTGGCATGGAATTTTCCTCAGTACAAACCTCTAGATGCTGACTTTGGCAGAAGAATGCTTGAAAGACCGTGTCATCCCTTCTTCTGATTTGACACACCAATAACTAGCGGCGTGTGAATCCATGCACGTACAGACCAAGCTGCAAACAACATCCAAGGTGCAAAGAAGGCTAAATTTTTATAGCTCTTCCACAGAAATGTCACAGGTAAGAATTAGCAAAAATTTCCATCATTAAGATATACACTTGGGAAATAGTGAAAAAAAAAAAAATAATTGTTGAACAAAACACCACTTAGGAGCATAAATTGTACACGAGGAAGGATGATGTGGTGGGTTAAAGCCGTTCACTAGCATACCAATGATAACCTGCCAGACACAGTATCTGATACCCTCATGTTTTGTTTTTTTTTCTTTGTAGAATCAATACTCAAATCCCTCAAATCCTTCAAGGTTTTAAAAAAATAATATTTCTGTGAAACTGGTAATGAGTACTTCCTAGAAATATGTACTAGTACCCTGGAACTGCAGTGTGAATAGCAATAAAAATAGGGTCTGGCAAAATCACTTGAGTGCTATTGGATCTTTCCTCTACAGAAGATGAAAGGAAAAGAAATCTATGGATTAACTGTATCACATTTTTTCTATCAGATTTAATGTAGTATATTTTCTGCCAATGTTTTCAACATATGGAATTCATGTTATAAAGTTAATGATCTTACTGACATAAAACTGAGGGTTTTGAAAAACAAAAGCGTGATTCTTAGAGAACCCCCTGGTTATAAATGTACGTGGATTTGTGCAATTCTCAGTTGTAGACATTGTAACTTATTGCTCACACGATACAGTTCCTCACTAAAAAGACATCACTAGGAGAACTCTGTATTCATATCTTTTATAGCAGCATTAAAAAAAATAATAATCCCAGTCAAGTCACTAGTATGAAAAGATCTACTGTACAGACAATGGAAGTTCTGATGCTTTAGCAAAAGCTTTCACGAGTTCAACACATGCATCTGGTTTTGTTGTTTTTCTTTATGTCTCCTTTGACCTGTGATGGAAAACTAATGACACCAACAAAAAAAAAAAAATCACTAAGCAGATAAAGATGTCTAAGTATATTTTAATTTTTTTAAAATGCTTCCTAAGAGGGTAACCTTCTACAGCAGAGGAATAACACAAGACAGAATGCTTTTACTGATACTCCTGTAATAGGACAGCACTTAGATGCCATAGAGAGTTTTTTGTATACTAATAACCTCACAAGCTGTACTGTTGGGACATTTCAACTTGTTGTAGGGTTGCTTAAACCAAAAGGGTCAAAGGATGGTGAGCGAATACAATGCAGTCACTTGCACTTCATTTTGGGGCTTTAGCAATAGGACAAAGGCTTAAGCTCATTAAAAGTCAAGAGGAACCCAGCAAGCTAAGGTGACAGACTCAGTTTTGGTAGAAGTAAAGAGGGGCATAAGAAAAGGCCAGCAGAAAGCTAAGATTTTAAGATCATCTCTACAGAAGGCAATATAAATTATAACAGGTTTCTGGAACTGCTTAAGGCTAGCTTCAGCTATGAAAGCCATAAGGTGATGAAAGAAATAGACAGCTGTAATTTTGAAATACTTAAATGAAATCAAAATTGATAGCCAATAACTGTCAGAAAGCAATAAAACAAACAAACAAAAAACCCCACAAAACCCCCACAAACAAACAAACAAAACCCAACCAACCGAAAACACAAAAAAACCAACCACACACACACACACAAAAAAAATGCCCAACCAAGCCACAGGCAAAAATTCATGAGGGGTAGGAAACATCATTAATTATAACTACCTTAATTAGCTTCTTAGGAACATTAACTGTAAGAATGCAATAAAGAATTTCTGATAAAGTAACATCTCCTTCCTCTTCAGGCTTCCTGTGCACTCCTAGATTGACAAGTAATGTGCACCCAACTAGGTGCCAGTCTGCAATGTGGGAAAATTTCTTCCCAGCCTATAAAAACATGCTTTGGCTGAAATCCAACACAGAGTGGAAAACTTAGCCATAAGAGACAAGAAAAATAAACCCCAGAAAAAGGTGGGTGGAGGCAAAGAAAATAGATATAAAAGAGAGTCTGGATGAAGCAATGTAAACTCTTTCCAGCCTAATTACGGTATGCCCCTTGCTCTTACCCTCTCTTATATATATATATTCCTCCAGGAAGGCCATAACCATGGTTTTGATGATATCTCCTGCAAAACCATGAGGCCTCTGGGGTCCCCATCTCCTTGACAAAACTGCTGCAGAACCATGCAGCCCAGTGCAGGGCAGGATGAAGAGCATAGTTATGCCCAAGTGTGCTTCCACAGCATGGAAAATGAGATGATGAGCAATGGTCTTTTCTTTTCCCCACCCTTTTATAATTTTCTTCTTGTTATTTACATAAAAGAAAGAATGATTTAACTTGAATATGAAAGCAGCATTGGTGTGGAAGAAGGAAATTTTATATTGCAGAATAAGTTGAAAACAAGCTCAGACTGTAATAACACCCAGATTTCTTATTCCTGAATTATTATTATTATTATTATTATTATTATTATTATTATTATTATTATTATTATTATTATTATTATTATTATTATTTAGTTTGAGTTCTGGGTGTAAATATTTATCACAAAGAATTAAGTGTAGCTCAAAGGTGGGTACACAGAGTGTGTTAACTCCAGTGCTTCACAGCAATGTTGTTTCTGCATGACAGTCTCTAAGTTGTCAGATGAGCTGGGATTGTTTAGCCTGGAGAAGAGGAGGCTCAGGGGTGACCTCATTGCTCTCTACAACTACCTGAAAGGTGGTTGTAGCCAGGAAAGGGTTGGTCTCTTCTCTCTACCAACCAGCACCAGAACAAGAGGACAGTCTCAAGCTGCACCAGGGGAAGTTTAGGCTCGGGGTGAGGAGAAAGTTCTTCACCGAGAGAGTTGTTATCCATTGGAATGGGCTGCCCAGGGAGGTGGTGGAGTCACCATCCCTGAAGGTGTTCAAGAGGGGATTGGACGTGGCACTTGGTGCTATGGTCTAGTCATGAGGTCTGTGGTGACAGGTTGGACTCTATGATCTTCGAGGTCTCTTCCAACCTTAGTGATACTGTGATACTGTGATACTGTAATATAAACCTGATGAAGCATTAGATTGCAAATGATGCAAACTGACAGTATGCCAAAGGTGTTCATGCTGGAATGCTTAGATTAAAAGTGAATGGAATATATTCTTAAATGAGGCCATTTAATATTTACATGAGTAATTACATCTGCGGATTCTAATTTGGAGCCTTCCTTAAGATCAGAGTTTAAAAAATATTGTTCCTAGTTATAATGTTTTTTGGTTTTTAATGGACACATGGCAAATGAGTTTATTTTTCTTGGTTCCCTTTATTTATTTACTTAACAAAGGAATTAATTATTTTCTGAGACATTTGATATTCCAGTTTATAGACTTCAGAGAGACAGCTTGGATAATCCGTGAACCACCTGAGCTAAAACTGAAGTGAGTCACATGTTAGGAGAATTATTTCATTGTTACATGGAGGAATAAGGAGGATTTTCATAGTTCAAGAAGATTAGCTGATGAAACTTCTTTAAAAAATGAGTTAATATGAGGCACATTGATCACGGCATCTTCAAATGATGTGCTGTGAGGAAAAATAGGCTTGATGTGATTTGAATACTAAAAAACATATGATCCAAAAATTCCCATATTATAGGTAATCTTATCTTCACTTCTGGTTGTAAACAAAGTGTTTGCAGACAGATATTTTGACTGGTAGCACACCCTAGGCTCTCTGAAAAATCTTGTAATATTCTTATTGCTTAATATGACACAAAGTAATTATATGCCCAACTTTAGCTACATAATTCAGGTGCCTAAGTTAGAATCCACTTGTCCTAGCTAACATTGTAGGGAGAATTTATTTCTTCAAGTGCAATTCAACTAAGTACGAAACTTAAATCGTTATCTCAAGGATAACGATTTCTACTTAAAGAGGTAGCAACTGCACTCTTAAATCTAGTGCCTACATGTATATAGATGGAATGAACGTGGGACTCTTTTTCTGAAGCAGGGAAATGAACTCTATCTCTCTCAGCTCCTTACAGAGTTCAGCATGTATATCCAATTTAAAATAAAATTCATATTGGTGCCCAGGTGTCTGTAGCCCTTCATTTAATATTATTCTTCCACACAGACTCCACTAATCCAAATTTGGGCCAAGTACCACAGAATAATGAGAACTGGTGGAATTGGCTACTGCTCTGTGCTCTTATTTTCATGAACATACACTGGTGGTTACCATAAGCTTTGCATTCCTCCTATACAGCTCTTTGTGTCTCAGGATTTTTGAGCACTGCCTGAAAGATAGTGAAATTCAAACCTAAATTGAAGGAAAATCCTGATAAGAATAAAGGAGATTTCTGTAATATCTGGCTCCACTGAAATTACAGAGGTGCAGTTCTGAGTTCAGTTGGGTTCATTCCTTACCTTGAAATTGTGGAGGTGTAATTCAGTGATCTCCAAGTAACTTGTACACAGATCAATGTAGTGGTGAAATTCCTAGAGATGAAATCTCTCTGCACTTATCTGGCACAACACGTGAGCTTGCAGACATGGTGTGCCATGTCTGATCAATTATTTGGTGATTCAGAAATCACTTCAATCTCAGAGATCTGAAGAGGAAATTTGAAACTTCATGGGAAACAGTAAAAATCAGAGCCATACTCCTCCCTCCAGGAAGCACTTCAAGGGATCTTGCTTCTATGAGAATGAGATAGCTGATGTCAGAGAAGGTTTTATCCTATGTGATGCACCTTTGTGAGTAATTTTGTATTTTTTTTTCCTCCATGGAGAAGAACAGACTGAATGAAAAATAAGGAAAGAGAGTTCTGCATGGTGACAGGGTGTCATAGATTGAGTTGAATCTGCTGATAAGTATTCAATACCATTCTGCTGTCATGCCAGTTTCAAAATGAAAGTGCTGGCTGGAGCAAAGTATCATAGGTCTTGAAGTTCAGATTGGTAACATAAGAGGCTTCCTGTTCCAGTTCCTGCTTCTGGTTTCTTTTTTTGGGTTGTTGGTCCTTTTCTGGCTGCTGTGTGCTTTGGAGGGGGAACAGTCATCACAGAATCACAGAATGCTAGATGTTGGAAGGGACCTTCAGAGAGCTTTGGGTCCAACCCCCTCTGCCAAAGCAGGATCACCTAGGGTAGTCTGCACAGGAATGCACCCAGACAGGTTTTGAATGTGCCCAGAGAGGGAGACTCCACAACCTCTGTGAGCAGCCTGTTCCAGTGCTCCATCAACCTCACTGTACAGAAGTTTCTCCTCGTGTTGAGGTGAAACCTTCTGTGTTCAATTTTGTATCCACTATTCCTTGTCTTATTACTGCACACCACTGAAAAGATATTGGCCCCATCCACTTCACACCAACCCCTCAGATATTTATAGACATTGATCAGATCTCCTCTCAGTCTTCTCAAGACTAAACAGCCCCAGGTCTCTCGGTCTCTCTTCACAGGGAAGGTGTTCAAGTCTTCTAATCATCCCAGTGGCTCTCTGTTAGACTCCCCATTGCTTGGTTCTGGTGCTGCTTTTGCTCTTACTTTGGTAATTGTATAGTATATGTTCTTATCAAACTCTTTATCTCAACCATCATGTTTCTGGGAGGGGGGGGGGGAGGAGGGGGAAGGGGCAGGGAGGGGAGCTTGCTTGTGAAAGCAGGTTGTGTTAACCCAGGACATTGGGTAAAGTATTTCTTGCACAGTGTCAAAATTAAATCTAGACCTTTTTTTCTATCAGTCTCTATTAAAAGCATGGGTGGATACTTTGTCACAGCTGAAACATGCCCACACTAACACCATGACACTGGTGAATATAGAAGTGTTTTATTTTGTCCAGAGATGACAAACACTCCATATGTCATCAAAGTGGAAATGCTTATGGAAAAGCATGTATGCTGAGATAGATGCTTTCTGGGAGCTCCTTGATAGAAGCAGAGGAGTTTTTGAAAGTGAGTGCTTAAATGCATAAATACATGAATGCCTGAAAAGGTGCAAGTGAAAAGAATTATCTAGGAATACAGACACATCTTGGAATAGCAAATATTGAAATAAGGACAGGGAAAATGGGTTTAGTGTAAAGTAGTCTGAAGCAAGATACTTTTTATTCTAGGAGAGACACTAAAAGAGTGGGAAATATATTACTTGTAAAATATTGGTGATGCACAATGACTGTACTGTTAGTGAGGCTGACTAGAATAAATGAAGCTTGCTCACAAGACTTCTACCAAGTGTGGTAATAAATTGAGTATTAGGGGACTTTCGTGAATTTCTATACTAGTGATCTCATAGCCAGTCACACAGCAGGTCTTAGCATGGGAACCTTAGTTTCTCTTTAGAGTGCACATGGAAGGTTGACTTCTAGCACTTACTGAGAGAAGAATATTTCTGGCATCTATTTTCCAAGCAAATCTAGTAGAGGTCAATATTTGTCACAATTTGAAACACAAATCTTGTCTCCTGACAGAACTGGTAGCCTCAAAGATTGGGGCTAAAGGTTACTAAGCCTATTTTGCTAGAAAAAGCAATATGAGCTGTAACTCCTGAAAGAGGAGAATGAAGTTCTAAGCTTGTGTTACATGACACACATAGTGACAACTACAATGTCTTGTCTTAAACAGCAATCTAATGGTAGGAGATGTTTACTGCTTCTTTTTACTAAACATACCAAGAATATATAACATACCTACAGGTACAAAATGAATGAATAAACAAATTCTATTTAATCACCTACATATGTGAAAATTGCCTCATCCTGACATCCATTTTGATCCTGTGAGCTCTGAATTTTTACAGTAGACTTCCATGATGAAATGGAGATATACTTAATATTTAATGGTGTGTTACTCGGCTTGAAGAATTGTTATTTTCTCAGCCAAAAAGCACACCATCACCACTACTCTTTTATTTGTATATTTTTGTCTTCTTCAGGGGACACAGGAAATGTTGATAAGGCACCTGATATATGTATATTACCAAGCTGTACTGCATGTAAATATAAACATGGCCTCATCACACAGTAGCAATATAGAATGCAAGCAATCTTTGCACCATCAAAGCCACTTTCAGTCATGTGAAATAATTTACAGGTTCCATTTTATATAATGTAACCTGTGGTATGCAAGTCAACAGTGTTCTTGTTGTCCCCACTTGGCATTCACAAAGAGACAAGAAAACCAACAAAGATAGGAAGAATTTATTTCATTTTTTTCCCCCACCAAGACAGGCTGGTTCTGTTATTTCTATGAAATACATTAATCAAATTTGCTTTTGCACCAGATCAAGTCAGTAATCCATGGAAGGAACAGTGCTCAAAGGCATCAATGAAATCATTGTGCTGCAGCCTGTGGATATTGTGCTGCCTTTCTTTCTGGTACCAATCTCCTGGGTTGAATTGGAACCTGTATGAGCTCTCTCCATTATCCCCAGCTAGCATCTGACCTAAGGACTGTGATGCCTGGTTCATAGGCAGATGGATTCCTAAAAATAAAGGATTTTAGTTTTCTGTATTCAGTGAGTGGCCTGGGAATAAACACTGTGACTTTCCAGTTCTGCCAACAGGTGTAATAGCACAAGATTTGGAGGCAGTAACAAAAATGACTGTCCCATTCTTCTATGACCCAAAGCACATTCAAGCATGGTCTCAGTATGGTCTCAAAAGGCTCTATCAAGAGCTGGGTTTTTATTTCAGTGACACTAGATGAACTGACTTTCTCTAAATATGTGTTTGAGAAAATAATTTAGGGCCATATCCAAAAAAAGGAAATTTGGTTCCCAAAAATCTAAAGTGGAACTAAATTGCCTAAGTCATGGAAACACTGCCATTCAACAAGAGCACTTTAAATTCACATACTCCTTTCTTTGGTATGCAGACTTGTGCCTCAAGAGTATATCCAGCACAGCATCATTCCTGGCATGGCTAAGTCGTTCACCACCCATCTTGTCAGAATCCTAAGTTAGGATCCAGGAAAAAAAAAAAAAATCACCCTTCCTAAAAACCCTTAGAGAGTTTATGCAAGAAGGATTTTCAGAGGAAATCCAACACAACCACAAGCTCCTATTGATCCCAAGCTACAAGTGAAACTTTATGCACGACTATGGCTCACTGATTTTACTAAGGTGTTTCATATACATATATGAAGTGAAGTGTGAAGCTACATCAGAGATCAGATTTAGAGCTGTCAAACACTTTTATAAACTTGCCATTTACCAACCTCTGGCTTACTGCTCAAACACAGATGAATTATGCAGATGCAGGAAATTCAATGCATCCTGGGCACACTGGATTCACACTTCTCCACAAATTAACAGGTCTAGTGCAGTGGCACATCTCTCTGGTATGTACTTTGCCACTGATATGTTTTCATATGGTCCCATCTATGTCCAGCACAAACAGGTCTCCTTGGGCACATGTGATTTACTTCACACATACAGCAGGTCTCAAATGTTCTAGATATGTCAGAGCTATCATATATGCCAAGTTTATTTATATATGCAGAGCAATTACTAATTGAGGATAATCAAGGTTGATAGCAAGCCTACAGAGGTAGAGGAGAGGTTAGAGCAAAAGCACAATCTGTGAAAGTCAGGTTGGATGTATGTAGCCCCTCAGACTATCATGGTAGATAGCTGAGTTAATCAAAGAAACATTAACAGATTCACTCAGAAGAAAAATCACCAGTTTAAATTCAACTTCATAAAAGCTCAGCACATGCATGTATGAAAAAAAACCCCAACAAACCACAACAAAACACAAAAACAAACCCACCACCAACAAAAAAAGTAATTCCTTGACATGACCAGCAAGTATTATTTTGTTATTTTAAACATTCTGGTCATAGACAAAGCCAAGGCCCTGCTCAGGGAGGAACGGCGCACACAGTAAGTGACAGTCTGTTCCCTGAGGGGCTTACAGCCTAAGCAGGCAGGGCTGGGGACAGAAGAAAGGAAGAATTGTTATCCACATTTTACAAACAGAGCACAGCAATACAGAGAGATTATACGACTGGCTCAAGGTCATGCAGGATGTCCAGGGTGGATTCAGGGTAGATTCAGATCTAGATCTCAAGGTTTACCTTCCTGTTTGTCACCCAGACAGGTTTAATTTGTCAAGAATAATAATAAAACATAATTAAGTATCAGCTACCTCCCAACAAGACCCATGCAGGCTTTCAATCTAACATTTGGTTTCTCAGTCTAGAAGCTAAAATTTCACTACATCTTTGAAAACATAACCATAACTGTTTAGATTCATGCTATAATATGCATACTGCCAAAAGCAATTCCTAAAGCTGTAATATTTTGCTCCGTTAGAGGTGCCATACTGCCAGCAAGCAGAGAGCTTACTGAATAAAGCTGCAGACACTGAACAGTGTCTTCTCTGTGTCCATGTGTCTTTTGGCCTAAATAAAGTAAATACACAGCATTAAGGGCCTGATCCTACTCCCACTTAAGTCAATGGCAGAATTCCCATTGACTCCAATGGAAGAAGAAGCCAGCCCTAACAGAGCTAGGGATTTTTCCCCTTAAATTACTGGCAGGTTAATTAATGTGCAGTTTACAGCACCAAGATATTGGTTGAGAAACTGCATATCCAAACAGAATTTTAAAATAATGAAGACAGAATCAATTTCATCATTGAACTCAGACTGTGCAAAGATGTTCACTGCAATAAATCCTGTTTTAGGATGCAAAAATAGGTTTTCCCTAGGCAGTGCTAAAAGGAGGATTTCCATGATGGAAAGCCAATGGTGATATCTTGTGATATATGTAATAAATCCCAGTATAAGTTGAAGTTCTTCATATTTTGCCACAGTTTAGATACAAGATTTTAATGAATTGCCATTGAAATCTAACGTGAATGAATCATAGATAAAATGTTGTCTTTAAATACATGTATGATTTCTATTCAGATTAATGTATTCTACCCTTGCATCCTTGCACAATATTTGGATCTCACTATTGCATTCATTTTTCTGCTTCCTTGTAAGCAAGTGCACCCAAGTTTTTTTTAAACATGTTTTGTTTATGAAGCTATATTTAGAGTTCATCTATTTAGGTATTAATTATGTCAGCTCCCAAGTCAAATCACACCTTCTCTCCCACCCTGCTTGCTTTGTCATCTTTTCTTGCATAATTCCTGGCAGAGATCATGAGCTCATAATCCTTTTTCTTCCCATTTGTTTTATGATATTTGTCTTGGGCTGTCAGTGAACTTGTTGCCACCTAGAATATGTAGATTGTCACTTTTTCTTTGGCATGACACCTGCAATATCAGATTGATGAATATTTCTCCCAGCACTATTTAAGACATTTTTAGCTGACATAAATGTCAACAGAACATGTGGGCTACTATGTGGACTCTGAACTCTTCTTTTCCTAGATAACCTCACATGGTAGCTAGACTAACAGCTGCTAACAATATTAATCTCCTATGTGGTTTGATGACAAACATAGCTTTTTTGATAATATGAAAGCATAGCAGAACTGAATTTTGCAAATGTAAAATATAGGACATAGGGCTGATATAAGCAGGCTCAAGTACTCCATCTCAAAACCAGAAGGAAGCAGAACGTATAATGCTACTCCAAGGAATAAAGTTGTATCAGGCATTGCCTTCCATGGAAGAAATAAAAATTAAGATAAAGACCTGAGTGTTGGGAACAACACCATGAAGTATTGTTTTGGTTCAAAACTCAAAGATGCTATTGTGCCACAAGAGCTAAAGGCATGTGAGTCTGTGAACTATTGAATCTTGTATCTCTGAAGAAGTCCACAGCCTTAAGAGTTTAACTGCATCAGTAATAACAGCATCTACACATCAAAGCCCAAGACAAACAGGTACTTACCTAACTTTGAGTCTCCCCAGGCTCAGTTCTCAGTCTCTGACTTCCAGGGCAGGCCTCAGCTGAAAGAGCCAGCTTGGACTCTCACCAACAGGCTTTTTGCTAAAAATCAACGTAGCTACCCGCAAAAGGGCTGGTATCCCCTGAGAAGACTCTAGAAGGCTACAGACCTAAGTCAGTAATAGAATCCTTATCACTTCAGATAGACTTAATACTTCTGCTTACATCAGACACCTAGCCACATGCAGTGAACTTACTATATCTGATTGTAGGTATGTGAGTGATTGCATATATCTCTGTGTATGTCAGAGAAAGAATGAACCATTACTTCCTACCTAACATAGTGAATATGTATTTTCCTCAATCATTTTTTAATTCTAAGAGAAATTAATCTAATTTCCCTCAACTTTGAGGGATTATGAGATTTTTGCAAGATTAATATAAATCAATTTCACTTTGTCTATAAGTATTTGTATCAACTCACTTATGTCTGTATTCCAGAATGATTGCAGAAAATGAAACTCAAGTATAAGATAGTCGTATTCAGGTAAATAATACCTGTGATGGGAAATGAGACTACTTTTATCCAGGTTTGCTTTAGCTATATTTTTCACAAAACTCCTATTTCCTCCACATGAGGGGGATTTCTGGCTAGTCTTACCCTGCAGCCCCAAACAAGCATGCATACAGCAAGATGTTCCTACCTTCAAACACACTGCAAGCTCTAGGCAAAATGCTGTTTTCCCCGTCCAAAGCCCTTCCCTAAATACTGCTGTCTCCAACACAAAATGCCTTGAGGACTCCATGCAAAATGTGTGAGCAAACCTACAGACACCATCCCCTTTAAGGAAGAATGACCATTCTCTAATAATGAATAATGACTATTTTCTAATTTACATTAGAGAAATATGACCACACACCTCAGATGTGGCAGTCATGGACTTTCTTTTATAGATTTTCTCTCCAACCACAGGCATTTCAAGGTCTTGAAACTGGGTGCTATGAAAGCACCATACAGGATTGGAGTCTCTTTCCAAGTCAACAACTCCAAACCCCTCAATCCTATTCCTTTTTATTAAACAAAGAGAGACTGGTTTATATTTCCCATCCTGTCCTCCTCAGAGTATACTTTCTGGGGAATAGTGATGTAGAAATCTGTGATGTTGATCTTAAATGTTCATGTTAGGCAAGGTAGCACTGCACTGGAACAACAAGTACACAAGAAAAGTTTTGAAGAAGCACTGCAGAGCCAGAGTGGGTAGATGGGGGTTCCTAAAGACTGCTCATACACTTCAGCGCTTTTGTTCGTCCTCATATGTACAAGTACTTTTTCATATTTGGACTGTGGATTACTTCTTGGAGTCTCCAGAAGCAAATAGTTGATAAAAACCCCACAAACCTCCATAAAATAAAATAAAATAAAATAAAATAAAATAAAATAAAATAAAATAAAATAAAATAAAATGAAATAAAATAAAATTTTTTAAAGTTGTAGCAAAAATTGAGTGTGTGGAATTACATTATTATAAAAGCATTATTTTCATCCTAAAGCTGTAGGTTTGGTTTGTGTTGTTTTATCTGTTTGCTTTTGTTATTTTTATTTTATTTCTAAGGGCATTACATGCCTTTAAAAAGCTAAGCAAGTCTGGTTTTCACCCATGGTTAATAAAGAACAAACTGAGGCACAAATGGGTCACAACTGACACAGCCATCAAGGGCAAGACAGCAAATAGGACTTAGTAATGTGCCCCATCCTTAGGACCACGGTGCTTCACATTCACATGCAGTTAGATGTTGAAGTGTTACAATTCATTAAAGAAGAGAAGGGCATTAGTCACTTTGCCTTTTATTACAGATTTCTACCAATCAATGTGAGTCAGCCCCACTGAATGTTGTGTTAAACATATGAAGAATTACTGTAAAGCAATTTCATCAAGCCACATCCCTTTTGGGGTAAACCCCGATTAATTTAAAAACATGAATAAGAAGAATAAGACTTTTCCAGCCTTTTTTTCCCTACTGTCCTCGAAGGGGTTAAAGGAGCCTAATACAAAGGAGTTAAGCAATGCCTGAAACGGGATAATAAATGTGACACTCTCCGACTATCAGTAGCAAATATTTGAGCTTATCAAATAACGGAGGAAGTAGTTTAGTTACAAATAAACCAATCTCTCATAAAACAAGTCTTCACACAAGGTAATTTCATTGAACTGGAGACAGCTAAAGGCCACTGGCGGGCAGGACTGCCGCTCTGTGTGCACTCCCCAACCGCCTTGTGTGATTAATAGGGCAGTCGGCTGGGAGGCCGAGCCCGGGGAGGTTATGAGGGACGAGGGAGCTGGGCTTCATATCAGCGGAGCGGCAATAAATAAAGCATCGCAGAGCGGGTGCGAGGAAGTGACTCATCCTCCTGGAACACAGCGGGATTTGTGCTCTCCCCGGCTGTCCCCACCCCCCTCGCCCCTTTTTCCTCCACCGAAGAGACCAGCGTGTCCCAGAGACTATAGTAGATGTCACCGCTTGGCACTGGCTGTGCAAAGAGAAGACAAATATGCGAGTGTGATGTGGATCTGGGACGATAGCCTTAAAGCCGCAGCATTCACTCCTGGGGAAGCATCTGGGTTGAGGCAAGATTAGCAAAGCACTTTTCAAAATCCAGCTTCTGCGGGGGAGATATTTGCATGCTCCTCTCTTTTTCACGGCATCTAAGCAATGCAGAGGGTGAATGTAGCAACACTGGTAAGCAGGAAGAGACTTTCCTTCCAAAAACTGTGCAAAAACATGAGCCATTAGAACACAGGGGAACCGAAGCAAAAAGAGGTGGAACTGAAGCAGGAGGAGTTACAACATGCCCATGGCTAGACTAGCATCTACGATGTGGTTTCAAGACTGAGTTAGCACCAACTGAACTGTGGGGCACTGTGGCAGGGCTGAGCCACACCCTATTCTCTCCACAAGCTTCCACCCTCTCCCCAGCAGCTCCTTCTTAAGGTACATGACCCCATCTCTGCACAATCATCACTGGAAGCACAAGGCTATTTGAAGGAGGAGGGGAGAATCATTCTTCACATAGCAGTCTACCTGTAGTGTCATTTCCAGGTTGGATTACAATTTTGTCAACCATAAAGATATGTGACCTCACTGTAAGAGTACAGGAAAACCATTAATACATAAAATAAACTCATTTTCTGCTTCTAAACAGCAACTAGTCCTTGTGGGGATCAACAATGAAATTATCTATTATTGTTTTGCAGGTCTAATGCGGCTGTTACTATATAATTCATAATGCACTAATTGCACACACGTCTTTATCTCCACATTTTTATGTAAGCCTGTGAAAAAAATTGCAAAGAATAACAGAGACTGATAGTCTTATTTCAGAAAGCAATGAAAAACCCCATTATAATATAGACAATAATCAGACATGCTGGTATTTGTGACTCCAATGTGTCATGCATATCTATATATTCCTCTATTATATACATATATATTTAATCAGCGACTCTCTTTCTGTGTTTATAAACATGGGTAGGTATACATGTAGACATACAAGAGAAAATATGTAAGTATAAAAATAGATCCAAAACAGATCATGTAACTACTGTAGTTTTCTAAGTAAATCATGTCCCCATTGCTGCTGTCTTTGGCACAGCTATTAATTATAACACTGTGTGGAAAAGTTCATTAGTACCTAGAAGTTCTGTCCTGAATGTGGGCTCACCTCTTCTAGCTAAAAGATGAAAAATATACTAATGCTTCTGGAAGTAAATGCAGGTGCATCACCTGATACAGCATTAAATTACCTGGCCAGCTATTGTTTTCTCTGCTTTTGGTGTCTCTAGAGCAAAACAGATTTCAGTGTCTTTTAAACCAGTTTTGAATCATATTAATATTTGACCTCAGTGAACTCATCAGTGTAAACTGCGACTTCCAAGGCAAAAGCAATGCACTCTCAAAGGGCTGCAGTTGAAAGATACATTGTCAGCACTGTTTTAGCTGCCACCATCACAGTGGTGTATGAAAGCTCACTCTTTATGTTGCAGGGTTTCGATGCAGCAGCTTAATCAATGGGCATCACCATCTGCTTGTCCCAACACCATACTCAAGGCTGCCTCACTTTGCAGAAACTGTTTATAGAGGGACAGAGTAACTCTTCAGGAGGACCAGTTAATGTCCATATACCAGCCTACAAACTGAAGCAGTGGAGATTTCGCTGTCCCATTAAGTGATCATGAACAAAAAATTCAAATGGCTGGAGTGGACACAGAATGAGGGAAGTGTCTAAACCCTCCTGCTAAACCCTTCTGCTAAACCCTCCTGCAATCTTAAAGCCATTTAAGAGAGCAAAAAGAAACTCAGGTTGTCTGCACAGATATGTAAATAGTTTGTGTCCAGAAAGAGTCCATGGAGAACAGTAGACATGATAGCTGTGTGGGTTGTAACTGGTTTGAAGGTGGTAAAAAGAGTGGAAAAAGTGGATATATAAATCAGATGCTATAAAAACATAGGAAAACCAAAACAAATCCCTGCCACTTCACAACATGGTTAGGCTCAGATTTGACTAGACAGATCAGCTCCCTTGCCCCCTTCATTTTAAAATAGTTTCTGTGTAAAAGGAAGGATGAAATAATCTACAGACTTACTGGCATTTGCGTCTCTCTGTCTCCACATTGTGAGTAGGCTTTGCTCACCATTAAAACTTATGCCATGTCAGCTACAGTTTTTCTAATCCTTCAATAAACAGCTGAAATACTTCTTAAAAATTCAGTGACAACTCATCTGACACAAGTGAACCTTGGCTGTATACTTGCGTAGACAAGCACTCTGTATGTAGAGCAGGTGGGAATAAGAAGTGTTATAAAACATAACACAAACTGTGTTATCTCCACTGGGCTTTGAAGAAAGACCCTATGACAAAAAGAGCCCTTAACATGCATCCCAGGCATTGAACCAGCATTACAATTCAATGCATAAGGTCTGCTGAGAAAGCTGGAACAAGCCCCTCCATATACTGCCCAGCTGACTACATGAAAACTGCATGCTACATAGAGATCGCAGAGAAAGGAAAAATGTTTTCTTCCCCCACCCCTTGAATATTGCTGGTGAAGCAGTGCAAGGGTTAAGGGATCTCAGAAAGCCCTGGTGCACTTAGCTAGGGGCGGAGACACCCTGCAGAATAGAGGCTTGTGCTGCTTTGCCTGGGAAGCTTTTAGATTAGTGTGCGTCCAGCTGCATTTCCTTGAAACTGATTTAGTTTCAGCCCATATCAGAGCCCTTTCATGGAGCTATTCCTATTAAAAATAAAATGCTTTTAGAAAAGCACTGCTATGGGGTTTAAAGTAATCCAAAAAGTATGGGTTGGCTTAGAATTTTTGTTACAGCTAAAAGGGCTAGGATTTAGGACAGGAGGATAACAGAAATTATGACTCCCTGTACATTCTAAGACTTTTTTGACCTAAGGCACTTACCACAAAGAGCAGGAGGCTTCACCACCTCTCAGAGGTTTTACAGTAAAGGAAGTACTTATTTATTTCCCACCAAGACTTCTTTTATTGCAAGGTATCACTTGAAACTATGTTGAATGAACTGTATCTGGGAACGCTGTCTTTAATGACAGTCACTGTCATTTCTTTGTGTTTTAAATACATATATGGAAACATTGACCCATTTAGTTTCTCAGAAACAGCAGGTGTTTTCAAACAGAACTATGTTTTAAGTAATGATGATAATTAGTTTTTTTTTCTAGTACCAAATCAAAAGCACAGACATAGCTGCTAAAAAGATAAAATGTACTTGAACAATGTTCATCCTGTGAGTGATAGTCAGGTACACATTCTTAGACAACTATTTCTTTAAATGGTAAATTTTCCAAGGGGTCAAGGGAAAACAATTAAGAAAATTGTCATTTTTCTGGTCACAGAGTAGCAAAGGAAGCATCTGTGCTGCAGAGCTCAAAAATGTTTCCACGCGTCCACCCTGGGAGGAGGTGCTGGCCATGTCATAGAATCATAGTATCAGCCAGGGTTGGAAGGGACCACAAGGATCATCTAGTTCCAAACCCCTGCCATGGGCAGGGACACCCCACACTAGATCAGGCTGGCCAAAGCCTCAGCCAGCCTGGTCTTAAACACCTCCAGGGATGTGGCCTCAACCACCTCCCTGGACAACCCATTCCAGGGCTTCACCACTCTCACGGTGAAGAACTTTTTCCTTACATCCAGTTTGAATCTCCCCACCTCCAGCTTCATTCCATTCCCCCTAGTCCTATCACTACCTGGTATCCTAAGATCATCCTGCCCCAGGATCCTTTTCCCCCTCTGGGACAAGTGCATCCCATAAGTTGTTTGCAGCTCTGGCGCCTTGTGAACCAAGCCGTGATTGTAGAACCCAAAGCCCTGTTGTTGGCACCAACCCTGGAGCCATGAATTGACCTGTTGGCTCTTTCTCAATGTTCCCTCGTACATCAGTGACATTAGAGGGATAACAGAGAACACAGCTTGAGCTCCTGATCCCTTTAGCAGTTGCGCTGAGGTTCTCAAGTCTCTTTTAATTGATTGTGAGCCTCTCATTGTTGCATTGTCACTACCCACCTGAAAGACCAGAAGTGGGTAGTAGTCTGAAGGACTCACTTCCCAGTGGACCTCAGACCAGGCACATACTGCAGGTGAATTCTCAGACCGCTCCAAGAATCGTAAGTGGGTGTTGCAGGGACATGAAGAGTTCCATGTTGTGCACTTGCTGGTAAGTACAGGCAGAGCAAGAAATCTATTATCCAGAAGAGAGCTATGCCCTACATAAACAAATTGGACAATGGACTGGAGCAAAGCAATGTAATACATACTGAGCAGTGTGATGGTATGCTTAAGTCTTCCTGATGTAATGATATTTGTTTGTTCGCCTGTTATTTTTTCTCTAAGGGAAGTGGTGCTTTTTTAAACTGCTGGGATTTTGTTAGATGGTGTTTCATTAAGCTAAAAGACAAAGGAAAGAAGGGAAATGGCACAAGAGGAAGAAGTCTGGAACAGAAGTGGAATGAATCCAAAGCAAAGAGAGCATGTAGGAAGAGACTGCAGGAGGCTCCCATACATCCTGGGCACCAACACAAAATATGTCAAGATGCTTACAGCATGGTTAAAATGATCTAACACCAATTCAGGAGCTGTGAGATGATAGGATTGAGTAGACTGTTTTGACACCAGACACTGGTCCTAACTCAAAACCTTTTATTGAACTAACAATAATGTCTTAGCAATGCTAACATAAGAATTTTTATTGCATAGGTTTTGTTGAAACCACCCTATTGGAAAAGGTCACTATCAGATTTTGAAGGGAATTGGAAGATCAATTAGAATTTACATTGTTAAAATGCCAGGACCACTTCCATTTTATGAAAGAGTTTTGCCTTCTCTTGCTCAGCTCAGAAGAGTCACACAGGCCAAGAGAAATTTCTTGGGATCTGCATGTACTTACTACTTTTCCAGTCCACATCCTAACAAGAAAATCCATTCCTAAAAGCTACAGGAACAAGACAGGTGCTTACTACATACAGTATGAGGGGTACTGAAATAGAGCAGCATGCAAGACTAGTTCGTGGCAAAGGAAGAGCACAATAGGGGCCACTGCTCTAGGTTTTCAAAGACAGCTGAGGCCTTTTTCTTCTTGGGAACATTTGTTTGGTCCTAATTGCTCTCTTCCTTGTCTAGTTGCTTCAGTGTGAATAACTGCACAACTGAGTGTAAGACTGCTAATCAGGATAGTAGTATTCTACATGCACACAGCAAACATGCAGATAGCTGAGAATTAAGTCTGCTTATTGTTGCTCTCATGGCTCAGCTGTGGACCTTATCTACACAATGTTGTCTTGTTGGGTTGCCTCCCAGACAGTACAACTACCAGCTTTCAAAAAAACCTGTGGTTTGCACTGATACAGCTCTTCCTTATTCCATGTAGTGTTTTCTCTCTTCACCATTCCAGCTGTGAATGAACTCATGCACATGGTATCAACAGTTTTATCATTTAGGTACACTCAGCAATTTGTGTTAAACCTCATTCTGAGTCTACAGCTTTCAATCTCATTCTACATTAAAATCAGTTTGGAACTACATGTTTTGTGTGCTTTCAGCCAATTCTTCCTTTTCTTTTCAGGATGAGTGTATGGAAAAAATATGTGAAGGGTTCACCTGGCAGCCAGCTTGAAGCTCCAGCACAAAGATCCTCTATGACTTCATTAGGACTTCAAAGGCAAATGGCACACAGATCTGTGGCACAAATGCTGTGGAGTAGTGAGAGGCAGCAGTGAAGAGGTTAAATATGCACTAACATGGGCTGGGCTTTTATTTTGTACCTAAACTTAAAAGCGAGAAGGCTTGGAAGACGTAGGAAGAAGTAGGATTTGGGAGGTGAAAGGAAAAATTGCTTGCTTTGGCTCCAAAGGAAACATTAAGAAATAATATATTTTAACCTTGAATGGTTAAGATTCTATTAGCTATATCCCCACAAGCATGCTCTTCCCCCAAGACAGACATTTCCTGGGGCGGGGGGAGGGCAAGAGGGAGGGAAGAAGGAGGGAGAATGGCAATATTAGATGTATTGTGGTACGTCTGGAATCCTCTTATCTGTAGCAAGACTGGGAACACCTGGACAACACTTGTCCTCCTCCCCCACCCACCTGTGCAAATTGCTAAGCACACTGTGGCTCAAAGCACTACACCATATGCCAGTCACATCACAGAGATCCATTGTGACTTCTCTGAACATCAAAGAAAAGCCATTGCACATCTTCCATACACAAATACTAAGGGGGCAGTTGTGAAGGGGTTAAAAGATCAAGTTCTGCTATAAAGATAACAGGAACTGGAGAACATGCAGCAGATGTTCCATGTGGAGGCACTTAAGTTTACAGTCCCACCTGTGTCCATTTAATACCTTTAAATGCAATCTCCTGGTCATTTGTGAGGGAGAAGAGAAAATCGATGTTCCAATCTCAACATCTTCTTACAACCTCCGGATTCCATATGAGGAAAGGGAGGAGGGGATGGGATGCACAGACAAGACCAGAGGTCTGAATCTGAAAATTGAGGATATGAATATAAGAAGAACTGTGCAAACACAAATCTCTGTGTGGAAAGTCAACTGGTGCTCTGTGCTTGGGAGCAGCAGCCCAACCCCAGTGTTAGCATTTTGAACATCTTAAGAGCAGCACTAACAGTAACTAGTCATGCCACAGAGTTTTATGTCCCTTTCATTTCCTTCCTTCCTTCCTGCTCTGATTCCCATTTCCCTCCCAAACAAACCAACTGTCTTCCATTACATGCATTGATTCACATCAAATGAAATGGGGGAAAGAATTCAAAATAATTATGTTTCAATTTTATGGAAATATGCAACCAGAGAGGTAAAGGCTGAGGCTGAGTATGACCCACCACACTGTTAGATATCAGAGGGTCCACATAGCAGAGGCTTGGGAAAGTTTCAGTCAGAAAGGAGCAGGCAAAGACTGAACCTTCTTGTGTAACATAACAATGCCACCACGCAGCACTAGCCCACAAGTAAGCAGATATTTGTGTTCATGGGACTATTTCTCTTCAATGTCCATGTCCTGGTTTAAACAGATTTAGTGCTAGAGGAAAAAAGCATCCAGTTACTAACAGCAGTGAGTTTGTTTCTGTTCACACTGCTCCTGAACATATTTCTGCATCACTCCTGGTTGTCTTCAGCATGCAGTGGGGAAGAGGCAGAAGTGCATCTCTCAAGCAACTGGAATTAGGAGTTGGCAGAAAGAGGGAAATATGGAGCTTGACAGCTATGATCTTAAAAGGGAGTAAATTTTTCAGCTGAGTGACGCTGATTTCACTGTGAACTTCTCACTGACATCACCAGGATACTGTTGTGCTGCAAAATATGCAATTCCTATATTTATACTGTGACCTACGAACCATAATTTAACATGGAATTCAACCCTCTGCACTAAATGACTTTGACACCCCAAGGCTACAGCAATTCAGAGAACAAAACAACTACTGTCTCCTCAGGCAGGCATGGTTCTTAAAAATATAATGTTACACAGAAAGCAAAGGTAGAATAGTTTCATAACTATGTACAACACACCTTAGTGCCTTGTCTTATCCCAGATGTCTCCTCACTGCTGGCTTTCTGCCATTTACACCAGTCTCCCATTTCAGATCTTGGCACAACCCAAGTCATTCCTCCACATGACCTATCCAAAGGAGGAGCTAAAACCAAGCAGTAGCTGGAGGGCAACCACAAGATGTCTACTTTCAAAGGATTGTGTCTCTAACCACGAGAGTACTGCACTAGAACTCCAGAAATATTTCTTCTGCTTCTAGTTTCACTACGTGTTTGATGATGGATCATGGGTGCATCAGTTTGTGCTTTTTTATCTGTTTTTCTGTCTTCTGCTTTCTTCCTTCATGCAACCATCACTTAAAGAAAACACTTGAAATGTTTCACATTCAAAAACTGGGATTTCAGCATCATAGTAATATGCTAATACAGCAGTTCACAGTATCACAGTATACATTAGAGGCTGTAAAGGACCTCCAGAGATCCCCAAGAAGGATCTCGTAGGGTAGTCTGCACAGGAATGCATCTAGATGGGTTTTGGATGTATCCAGAGAAGGAGACTCCACAACCTCTCTGGGTAGCCTGTTCCAGTTCTCTGTCACCCTCAATGTAAAGAAGTTTCTCCTCATGTTGAGGTGAAATTTTGTACCTATTGTTCCTTGTCTTATTATTGCACACAACTGAAAAGAGATTGGCCCCCTCCACTTGGCACCCAGCCCTCAGATATTTATACACATTGATCAGATCCCCTTTCAGTCTTCTCTTCTCTAGACTAAACAGCCCCAGGTCTCTGTCTCTCTTCACAGGGGAGATGCTCAAGTCCCCTAATCATCTTCATGGCTCTCCATTGGATTCTCTCCAGCAGGTTTCTGGCTCCCTTGAAGTGGGAAGCCCAAAACTGGACACAGTGTTTCAGGTGTAGTCTCATCAGGGCAGAGTACAAGGAGAGAAGAACTTCCCTAGACCTGATGGACACAATTTGCTTGCTGCACCCCAGGATACCTTTGGTTCTCTTGGCCACAAGGGCATGTTGCTGTCCCATAGAGAACTTGCTGTCCGCTAGGACTCCAAGGTCTTTCTCCATGGAGCTGCTTTCCAGCAGGGCAGCCCTTAACCTGTACTGCTGCCTCTTGTTAATCCTTCCCAGGTGCAGGACCCTGCACTTGTCCTTATTGAACTTCATGAGGTTTGCCTGCACCCAGCTCTCCAGCCTGTCCTTATCTCATTGCATGGCAGCACAGCCTGATGGGGTGTCAGCCACTCCCCACCCCCAGTTTTTTATCATCAGTGAACTTGCTGAGAGTACTCTTAATCCCCTCATCCAGGTTGCTAATAAAGATGTTGAACAAAACTGGAGCCAACACCGATCCCTGTGGAACACCACTGGCCACAGGCTTCCATGTTGACTCTGTGCCACTGATGACAATCTGTTGTCGAACCAGTTTTCAATCCATCTCACTGATCAGCCACCTATGCCACATTTCCTGAGCTTTTCTATGAGCATATTATGGAAGACAGTATCAAAAGCCTTACAGAAGTCAAGGTATATGACATCCACTGCTTTTCCCTCACCTACCCATTTGGTCATGGTTTCACAGAAGGCTATCAGATTAGTCAGCCAGGATGTCCCCTTAATAAATCCATGTTGGCTACTCCTGATAACCTTCTTGTCTTCCATGTGGTTAGAGATGACCTCCAGGATGAGCTGCTCCATCATCTTTCCAGGGATGGAGGTGAGGCTGACTGGTCTGTAGTTGCCTGGGTCCTCCTTCTTGCCTTTTTTGAAGACTGCAGTGACATTTGCTTTCTTCCAGTTCTCTCCTGTTCTCCATGACTTTTCAAGAATGCTGGAGAGAGGTTCAGCAACAGTATCAGCCAGCTCTGTCAGCACTCATGGATGCACCCCATTGGGGCCCATGGAGTTGTGGGCCTTCAGTTGGTATAAGAGATCTCTAACCTGGTCCTGACTAATCAGTGGAGTGTTCTCTTCCTTCCAGTTCTGCTCCCTTGTTTCTAGAGACTGAGGTTCTCAAGGGATGGTCTTAGGAGTAAAGACTGATGCAAAGAAGGCATTCAGCAACTCTGCCATCTCTGCATCATCAGTTACCATATCTCCCATATCATTCACTAGTGAGCAAACCTTTTCCCTGCTCTTCCTTTTACCACTGATGTATTTGAAAAATCTCTTCTTGTTTTCTTTCACCCCTCTAGTGGGATTCAGTTTCAGGAGGGCCTTGGCCTTCCTTGTTGCATCTCTACACTCTCTGGATATATTTCTATAGCCTTCCCACTTGACCAGACCTTTTTTCCCACGTATCATAAACAACCTCCTTTTTCTTTTTGAGTTTTTCTAAGAGCTCCTTACTTATCTGTGCAGGACTTCTGCCTCCCTGACTTGATTTTTTTTTTTTCAAGGGAATACATTTTTCTTGAACTTGGAGAAGAAAATGGTTGACTATTAACCAGCTCTCTTGGGCCCTGCTTCCTTCTAGAGCCCTAGCCCACTGGATATTTATAAGTGGAGTCTTGAAGAGGGCACAGTCAGGTGGTTTACTATCTGGAGAACGGGCAATTGCTCCTCTTACTGAAACTTGCAGGGCTGGAATCTAATTCATTAAGTTCTTTGGTGGCTTATCTTTAAAGACCAATCTTTTCTTTACTTTCACCCACCTCCCCTTCTTATTTTCTTGTTTGTGGTTTTTGTTGTTGTTGTTTTCTAACTTGCTCCTTGCTGGAAGGTAGGTTACTAAAGAAAATATTCTTAACTTGTTCTATACCTCGTACTTGTTTGTGTTTTCTTCTCAATTGCTGTTAGTTGGGAAATAATTCTCAGCCTTATCTGCAACCAAATCCAGATACCAGAGGCTACAGTCTCAGGGTTATGACAAATTTTCTCTTTCTTTGCTGTGGTTATTATAACTCTGTTTTACTTTTTCCCATTTTAAGACGAATAAAGATTACTGTAGCACTGAATTACAATCTTTGCTGTAGTGTAAAATAGTTATTTCTTTGTTTTAATAGAGAAAACATATTAAAAACTTGAAAAAGTTTTTTTTTTTCCATAGATCAGAAATGGAAATTGCTCCAGTTTTATGTTTTCTTTTGTAAAAAGTTGTGCTTTTGATGTTGGTCAGGAGGAGTCCTTTGATGCCTCTTGTTTATTGTTGAGGTGAAGCAAAATGGTAGGAAACAGAACTTCTTGGTATATTCCTGTTTATATTTCTGTTTTCTTTTGGGACAACCTTTGAACAATTTGAAGTAGAGTAGATGTCCTCAAAGGAAAGTATCTGCTAATTTAACAGGAGGAAATCTACTGAATGTATCCAGTTCTATGCCCAGATTTGCTGTCTAGGCTTGTACTGAAAAGAGGTTGATTTATGGATGGTGGAGAATGCAATGGTTAGATTTGCTGAGCTCAAAGGCAGTCTCAGTGGTAGTTTGAAAGCCTGGACAATAGTGGTTGCAAACTTGTATGCAGTATCTACCACATTTAATTACAGGTTCACTGGGAATGAGAATGCCAGAATCCTCCAACACAGACAGAACTTCTCTGACTCTGTAAGGTGAAAGGAAATAGTGATTGCCCCTGGCAGTGCAGCATTTACAAAATCAAATGCACCTATTCTGTATATGTAGTGCTGAACGTGCACCACCATTCTGCAAAAGTGCATCTGTGCCTCATCTTGGATCACATATCACCAGCCTTGTATGGCATTTACTGGCAAGATACCATTACAAAGAAAATTCACAGTGTAATTAAGAAAGCATACACTTCTTATTGCTCATCATTTATCTTCATTGCTCTAACAAAACCCGAATCTGCAACATCTGAATTCCCTTAAGTAATATTAACTAGCGTGTGGTCAAGCTGCTGATTACCAGGTTGACCAGGGATTTTGGTTGTCTGTTCTCTTTCAGCCATCCTTACCTGACATACCATGGCCAATGAATAATTTGATTTGCATTCTAGAAGGCAGAATGAGTCTGAAGTGGTAATTAAGCTCTCAATTGCCTTGCAAGTTTTATTACTGTAGATATCCAGAATCTGATTCTCCCTTCATGATAACAACGTGCTGGGGAGAGCCATTAATTTCAACAAAGCAGCAGATTTACACATGTAAAGGAGAAGAGGACTGATGCTATTAGTGGTAATGGTATAGACTGAGGAAAAGTAAACCTTCTTTGTTCTCATATTGGCTCCAGAAAACTGTAGCTCTAAATCTATACCCTAAACTTGAGATTATGATGGTTTATGGTTGTGCAAAGTTGCTTAAATATTTTAAACAGCCTCTGCTAAGCAAAACAGGGTTCACAGAAGACCCTATTTAGTTTCAGGGACGAGGACTTCTTTCTTCTTGGTAACATTTGCCTGTATTTTTTGTTTGAAGTAAGAGAGCCTGAAACAGCTAACCAGAAGAGAGGAGACCTCTTCTTCCATCTGAGGTAAACTTGCAAAATAGACTCAGATGATGTCCCTGTTGTAATTCTTCTTGCTCCAATTGCAAAGTACTCATTGTTCCCTCCTTCCTGCAAGTTAGGGCAACTGGAACATACAGAGAACTCATACTAAGAGAAGGACCACTACCACTCACTTCAGAGATTTTGAGATGTATATCTAACTGTTCTACCTGCTGTTAGCTTTTGTTTACTATAGAATATTGACTGTAGCAGAGGCTTCAGGTTTTCATCAGATGTTAGAGAAACTAGGACTAAATATAGTTTACAAAGCCAGCAAGAATGAAACATCATTTCCTCTTACAATATATTCACTCATATTTGACAGGAAATTTTGCTGTTAATGAGCAATGACTCTTTCCTCACTCATAATTTTATTTTTGCTATGATTCCACCACATGGGAATCTGTACTTGAGATTGCAGTCTAATACTGCTGATGCCTTCCTTGGAAGTGGTCACTTCAATGTAAAGGCGTTTAATTTGAGTAATCCCACTTGTTAACAAAAATCTTTGGGTGTATCTACAGTGCACAGCAGATGTTGATCTTTTACAGGCTGTCTTTGCAGTCATTGTATGACTGAGATGCATCATCATATTAGTAAGAGAAAATTTGAGGGCTGGAATGGATGTCTACAAATGCAATTGAATGGGGCTTCGATTTGAGATCCAGCAATACTGAGTGAAAAACCTTCTGCCTCCCTCTTTTTCTTCTCTCCTCCAAGCAAATAGTACCAGCATGTTCCAGCACAATATAGGATCCAAATCCCTTTAGTAGGAGAAGTACTGGATGAAGATAATCCAGTCAGACCCTAAATAAAGAGAAATTTGAAATATTTTACTACCAGAACTGTTTCCAGATGCAGGATCCCAAGTGGGTAGAGCTGCTCCAGTGTGTCTCTAACTTATGAGTGAAGAGGAGAGCCGAGTTCTGCAAACAGATACACATTCAGTATGCTGACTGTAGTGGACCTCACACAGAAGTGCTCCAGAGCAGTGCACAGCAAGCTGACATAGCGGACTCTGTACCACATGCATATGTACACTGTTTAAGATGTCTTTTTAATACCCTCTTAAACAGGTTGTTGAATATGCACTGTGAATGAGACCAAAAAATAAGGTGCAATAATTTTCCTGATAAATGGTATGAATACATGATAAAAATATGTGCTCAGTTGTCTGAAGTTTGAAAGAGACAACGAAGATTGAAATTGTGCCTTTCAAAAACAAAAAAAAAGCTTGCAGTCAGATCTTTTCTCCCTTAGCTATATTGTGTTTGAGGGGTTTTTAATAGCTAGCTTTGTATTGACAGACATAGAAAATACATAAAATGTGGAGGTACTTGCCTTATTTTTAAAGCAAAATGTTTCTATGATTTAACCAACTTTGCAAATATAAACCAAGAACATCCAAAATTAAAAATTAAAGAGAAAAGAACAAGCTGAGATCTCAAATTATCTGAGCACTGGAAATACAGCAACTGTAGCATATACTGACAAATGTAGCTCAGATACTCACACATCTGTGAGTACTCTGCATCATCAGTAACTCAGGTAAACTGTGCAGGTACCATTAAGAAATGGTAAAGTACTGGACACTTCAGTGTCAGATTGATCAGTCTAGGAAATGCCTGTGAATTAGGTCATTGTCTTATAGTTATTGAATGTACAGCAAAGTCCATTTCCAAAATAAGTAGATAGATCTTCACATTTATAAATCTAGACAGTAAAAAAACCATTTTTCCAGGAGTCATATGGAGTTCTGAGCAGCAGCCACTGTCTGATAGGAATCAGGTATCATGAGCCTACATTCATTTTAAATTAGGTCATCTGTCTACCTTAACCTATTCTAACTTACTTTCCCTTCGTGTGTATTCTTTAGAACCTCATATTCATAGTTTATGGATCCAAATACTGGGATTTTTTTTCCATCTTCTTTCTCCAGCAGTAGCATCTTGTAGTTAAGTGACTAAGAGGTTTGTTGACCAAAAAGTTTCTTCCCCCTTTTTACTAAAAGTATGTCAGTGTTAGTGTCAAGTTGACATGATGCTTTAGATTGTATTACCATTGTAAGGTCACTTTTTTCAACCTGAAGTTAGAATTTGATATTAAATTGATGGCAGTGGGGCAAATCAGCCCACTGTGAAGCCTGTTCCATGAGAAAATGTTTGGCAGCCCAGAAGGAAGATACAGCTGTTGGCTAAACCCCTCCTTTGCAAGCTGTCAGGAAGCAGCCCTAATCAGAGACAGATGAACCGGGATGACAATTCTCTTCCACAGTTATTTGCAAGGTTTCAAAATGCTGGTTTTGTTCCACCTTGGCACAAAAAAGAAAACCTTTTGAACTTCTTCATGCCAATCACTCTGACAACTCAGAGCGGTGTTTTCCAGCTCATTCACTCCAAATCCAGAAAACCAGGAACTGTAATGGGGATCTTTCTCATCTCAGGTTACTATACTTACTAACTGTTCATGTCTGTTTTCTTTCCTTTTATTTTGCTACCTGGAGACACCTTTCCAGATGAAACTTCTCCAAGACATCCTAGGGTGTATCTTCAATGTCAAAATGTTGGCCTAATTTAATAAAAAAAGATATGATGCATATAAATGGAAAACATTTACCATTAAGAACCAAAACAAAGCTCAAAACAAAACAAGAAAACAAACAAAAAATAGCCCCTACCTTTTCCATAATTAATACTGTAAATTCTGTTACCAAAACCAAGTTATGGTACTACCATAGCAGAGCTAAACTTTAGACCACCCAGGATGTTGCCTACCCATTTAATAAAAAAATCAATTGAGTTTACATCAATCAACCTCTTGGCTCTAACAAACAGCAGCAAATGAATGATTTTGATCACAGTGAAAGTGCTTCATTGGCTTTGCCTGGTAAGATCTTTACTGATGTCAGTGTTCATAAGAAGAGCTAAGATAAAAAGGTGGAATTTGAGAATAGGTATTCAAACTGGTGGTGGAAGAGTGAGGCCTTTGTTTTTTAGGACAAATTTTCTGTTTCCTGACACCATGTTTGTTTCACCTGTGCTTTGTACCTGGCCATAATAACATAATTGAAAAATAGAGAGAGCAGCCAAAACAGCTTATGAAACGAGCACCAAAAGCTGGTATTTTCTATTGAAATAAGCAACACAATGGTTAAACAATCTTACAGAAGGTGACAGAATACTAGTCAGGTTTCTTTCTTGGAAAGACAGTAAGCAGGAAAATCAAAATACTAATGAGAAAATAACAACACACTTGGAAAAATGTAAAGTTAATACACTACATGAAATGAAAATATTAGATTGAATTTTCTTTTTTTTTTAATTTATTTTATTTTAATCCTTTGCTTCTATTTTAGCTACTACAGAGAGCATGCAGCAAATGAGTCCAACTGGTCTGGTAGTACATAAAAATGAGCAGAGAAATTTACACACAGTAATGGGTAAGTATTCCACACAGCAAAGATAAGTATTCCAGTCCAAAAGAAAAGTCCTTTAATCCACCATCAAGAAATGAAATGGTTTGGCTATTTTGAGAAACAACTAATCAGACAGATAAGACATTCACTCCAAATGCTGAAAAATAAAGTTTGCCAAAATGAAATCACAAGTGTCTGAAACTACTAATAGACAAGACAGACATTCCACTGAAGTGAAAGGCTCTAAAAAACTAACATGATGAATATTCAGTAACACCTAATAATCAGCATTTTGGCCTACATTACCAAAGATAGAAGTTATTTCAGTCTGAAACTGATTTATTATAACCAAATACCTTCTGTTGAGCTGGTAATTTTTTTATCTTGCCTTTTTTCTTCTGTACTCTTCCCCATTGAGGCAGAAGCACAATACTATAAAATGCCTGTGGAAGAATTTTTATCATAAATGCTGTCCATATGGAAATTCAGAATATGCAGGAATAGATGGAAGAAACAGGAGATTCTATCACATGATCACATGGTAATTCAGTTGGGAAGGGTGGTCTCTAAACCTCCTGCTCAAACCAGGAGCAGCTAAGAGTTTAAACAAAGTAGCTTGGCACTTTTTTCCCCAAACGGATCTTGAAAACTTCCAGTAACAAAGACATCATAACTTCTCAGGGCAACTTGCTCTACTCTCCAACTGTTTACCTTGTACCAAATTTCTCCTTACTACCAGTTTGTTTCAGCTTGTGCTCATTACTTCTCATCCTCCCACCACACACCACTGTTAAAAGCCTGCTTCTTGCTGGCCCATTCTTTCAGCATGCTGAGGTCCCTCTGAAAGGCAGCACCCAGTTTGGTCCCATCTGTAAACTTGATTAATTTATACCCTGTTACTTCCTCAACACCATTGACAATGGCATTAAAAAGGACAGGTCCCAACAGATTTGTAGCTGGCCTCCAAGTAGAATGTAACCCACTAACCTCTACCCCTAGAGCATGATGATCCAGTGCTGCAGGGTATTATCTCATTCTGGTATATTTCAACCTTAGTGGGAACAATGTTCTCAAAACAAGATAACTTCCTTGAAAAAGAACTGTAGTTGTAATCTGAAAAAGCAGAATGGGGAAAAAAATGTTTGGTCTACTATTCTTGTCCTGGAAACATTTTAAAAGGAACTCTCTTACACAGTGTACTCACTAGCAGGATGTATCTTTAGCCAGCATATACAGAGATGGTCTGTATTATAAATGATTTCACAGAACAGTGATCTTGAGCGTGCTAAGAAAGTTGAGTTGGCATTCTGGTAGCAAGATTCTTCCAGCACAAGTATAAAAATAGCCAAAATTGTCAACATAAAACTGCATAAACCATTACCAGAAAGTTCTTGTAGAATACGTGCTATAAACTTTCTCTCAAGGAAATGATTCTAACGTGTAGTGTAAATGTTTCTACCAAAGTTACTGTCACTATTTTCACTGACATGCACTCTGCTGCCAGAAAGTTCCATAGTGTTTAAGCCTACCATCTTTTTTTTCAGATAAGTTCAATCAATTTAACTGCAATATATTTTTAACTTAAGGAATAAATGCTGCAGAAGAATATAGTCAGAAATAAATAAATTGATATCAGCTGTTCCTTCTCAAAAATTGTAGCTTCCCCTCTTTCTTCTAATTTTTTTCCCCTCAAAATACTCTTTCGTAAGTGCATGGAGACCTTGCTGTATAGAACAGTTACTCTTTCTTACTGGTTTCCATAAGACAAAAAAATGATGTACTAGAATGTTGAAAAGATGGATCGGATGTATAAAGGACTTCTCAGAACAATGAATTTCCTTAAAGAAAAAAAAAAATCAACTTCAGCCTACATATTTTCTTTGACTGAATCCACATGTGTGTAGTCCTGTAAATAAATAAATGAAGATGATGCATGCTTTGCTGTGGGAATGACAGACCACTGTCAGAAGATAACAGCTGTCTGGGTTGCCCTTTCTGCTGTCTTTGCCTGGAAACGTCAACGTGACTTTTAAAGTAAAAAGTAATCTTCAGAATCTGCTGTCTGCAGGGACTACATCTATAATGTGGACTATGATGGTTGCTTAAACAGTTTCAGCTGCCCAAATTAAAATATGTACCACCTGTTGAGAAACCGAAGTGGAGACAAAGCATTTACGTAGTGCTGAGAATATGGAAAGTTTGGGCAGTGACTGGCTGGAGAGCAGCCCTGAGGAGAGAGACTTGGGGGTGCTGGTGGACGAGAAGCTCAACATGAGCTCTCAATGTGCACTTGCAGCCCAGAAAGCCAATCAGATCCTGGGCTGCATCAAGAGAAGTGTGGTCAGCAGGTCAAGGGAGGTGATTCTCCCCCTCTACTCAGCTCTGATGAGACCCCACCTGGAGTACTGCGTCTAGTTCTGGAGCCCCTATTACAGGAGGGATGTGGAAGTGCTGGAGCGTGTCCAGAGAAGGGCCACGAGGATGATCAGAGGGCTGGAGCACCTCTCCTATGAGGACAGACTGAAGGAGTTGGGGCTGTTCAGTCTGAAGAAGAGAAGGCTCCGAGGTGACCTCATTGTGGCCTTCCA
This sequence comes from Picus viridis, assembly GCA_033816785.1. Lineage (NCBI taxonomy): Eukaryota > Metazoa > Chordata > Aves > Piciformes > Picidae > Picus > Picus viridis. The sequence continues at coordinate 70,068,474 of CM066566.1, forward strand.
GTATCTGAAGGGGGCCTACAAGAAGGCTGGGGAGGGATTTCTCAGGGTATCAGGTAGTGATAGGACTAGGGGGAATGGAATGAAGCTGGAGGTGGGGAGATTCAGGCTGGATGTGAGGAGGAGGTTTTTCCCCATGAGAGTGGTGAAGCCCTGGAATGAGTTGTCCAGGGAGGTGGCTGAGGCCCCATCCCTGGAAGTGTTTAAGAGCAGGCTGGATGAGGCTCTGGCCAGCCTGATCTAGTGTAGGGTGTCCCTGCCCATGGCAAGGGGGTTGGAAGGGACCACAAGGATCATCTAATTCCAACCCTCTTCCAACCTGACTGATACTATGATACTATGATCATATTTTCCCAGGAAATCTTCACCTAGCTGGTTGGAAATGCCTGGAGTCATTCATGTCAACAATGAAGCAGCATGTATTTTCAGTGTAGTGACAACAAAGAAATATTTGACTAAAAAAATTAAATTATCAGTTTAGAAAGAAAGATGGAATAGTTTTGCCTTTACCTTTATTTTACTTATCACTCTTGTGCTACCCGCATGGCCCTGTATAGGGAAACACCTTTAAGAAGCTGTGCTGGATTTGACCATATAGGTAGCTTAGAGAGTGAGTTTAGGAGATTTTTCTGTTTATAAAAAAAAAAAAATCTAATAATTTTGAAAAACATTTTCATAGTCAATACATAAGCACTTTGATAATTAAAATAAATCTATGAGTACTTGTGAAAGAAATACATTGTACTTAAGCAGCTGATTACTATTTCTTACAAACAGAATATCTGATGATGTTAAAAATTATGCACAAGCCTTTGCTTCAGTGGTAAGGCATGTTAGGCCACACCTTGAGTCCTGTGTCCAGTTCTGGGCTCCTCAGTTTAGGAAAGATTTTGACTTGCTGGAATTAGTCCAGAGGAGGGCAACAAAGCTGCTGAGGGGTTTGGAACACAAGCCCTATGAGGAGAGGCTGAGGGAGCTGGGGTTGCTAGCCTGGAGAAAAGGAGGCTCAGGGGAGACCTTATTGCTGTCTACAACTACCTGAAGGCAGTTTGTAGACAGGCAGGGGCTGGTCTCTTCTCCCAGGCAACCAGCACCAGAACAAGAGGACACAGTCTCAAGCTGCACCAGGAGAGGTTTAGGATGGATGTTAGGAAGAAATTCTTCATAGTGAGAGTGCCCATTGGAATGGCCTGCCTGGAGAAGTAGTGGAGTCACCATCTTTGGAGGTGTTCAAGAAGAGACTTGGTGGGGTTCTTGGTGCCATGGTTTAGTTGATTAGGTGGTGCTGGATGATGGGTTGGACATGATGATCTCAAAGGTCTCTTCTGACCTGGTCTATTCTATTCTATTCTATTCTATTCTATTCTATTCTATTCTATTCTATTCTATTCTATTCTATTCCATTCCATTCCATTCCATTCCATTCCATTCCATTCCATTCCATTCTACACAGCCAGTCTGATGTTGATACAAATACTGGACAAAATATAACAATTCCTCTGCAATGAATGCTCAGATAAAATGTCATCTCCTAATATTTTGTTAAACTTCAGTATTTTTGGTGAGAAAGAATGTCTGCCTATTAGTCTTTCAGTCCTTTTAAAAGCATTGCTTAGATTCATAGACTCTTTCAATTTGTTTATCTTTAAGACATTTTGGCCTGCTATTAAGTGTGCCTTGCAGAGGGCAATAAACATCCAGCAGTGAATTAACAAAAAGAATCTTCAAAATATGAGGATAGATTTCACAGTATCTGAATGTTCTGTTGCACAGTGAAGGAAGATTTGCTCTATGTCTGGCTGGATTATTTCAACCTTAAGAATTTTTCATTATTTTCAAACCAGTTCATGATTTTTCCTTGTCCTCTTCCCGTTTCAGACCACATTGTAATTTTGGTTGGTTGGTTGGTTGGTTTGGGTTTTGTTTGTTTGGTTGTTTTCTTTCCTTAGAGATATTGAATCTATGTTTTAAAAATACTTAGGCTTGTATGGAAGTATGATATATCTTAAGGGATACGATACTAATGACCTTCTACTTTTGGTATGAAATGCTTTTGGAAGACCCATGGCATGTCAAATATCAACTAGAAGGTTGTAGGGGTTTTGTTGTCTGGTGGCTGTCATTGTAATCCTGTTAAAACACATGAAAGAATGAAAGTTTTACCTGGCTACAAATGGAAAAAATGTTTATGCCACTGTAGTGAGTTTATTTTCCCTTCATGCATTGAAAAGAAAAAGACCTGGATTGGCTGAGATTGCATTCAAACAGATAGGGGAGAAAAATTTGTGTTAAAAAAAATAGAAAGAAAAAAGGATATGAAAAAGGAAAGAGAAGAATGAGATACCAACAAAGGTGAGAAGCAAAATATGTTATTTACTTTCAACTATTTTATTTTTGTAGACATTGGAGAAGAAAAAAAACAACCTTGTAGCAGCAGATAACAATATGCAATAAATGGGCTGCACTCATATGCTCTTGTATCCTTATTAAAGTGGGTGGACTATTGGCACTCCTCACCTGAGGATACCCATAAACAAGTCAGATCACCCTAAGGAGAAATGATGTAATTTTTGTTCCCCATGATTTCAGTGAGGACCAAGGCATCAGACCTCATTCTTTCAGTGCAGCCTTTAATGCCTGATAGGGTTGGGTCATCTGCAGCTCCCTTGTAATGACTTGAGAGAGAGACTGTGACCTCAAAGAGGGTAATTTGGGTCTGCATAGTGGAATTTCTGTCTCCTTTACTATTGATTATGGAGACAGCCTGACACAGCACCTCAGAGAATCAAGATATGTAATAAAACAGGAGAAACAAAGCCTATACTACTGAACAGAAGGAGCACCTCGAGTACTGTGTCCAGTTCTGGGCCCCTCAGTTGAAGAAGGACATCAAGACACTTGAATGTGTCCAGAGAAGGGCAACAAGGCTGGTGAGAGGCCTTGAGCACAAGCCCTATGAGGAGAGGATGAGGGAGCTGGGGTTGTTTAGCCTGGAGAAGAGGATGTTCAGGGAAGACCTCATTGCTCTCTACAACTACCTGAAGGGTGGTTGTAGCCAGGTGGGGGTTGGTCTCTTCTCTCAAGCAACCAGCACCAGAACAAGAGGACACAGTCTCAAGCTGCACCAGGGGAAGTTTAGGCGCGAGGTGAGGAGAAAGTTCTTCACGGAGAGAGTCATTCGCCATTGGAATGGGCTGCCCAGGGAGGTGGTTGAGTCTCCATCCCTGGAGGTGTTCAAGAGGGAATTGAATGTGGCACTTGGTGCCATGGTCTAGTCATGAGGTCTGTGGTGACACGTTGGACTTGATGATCTTTAAGGTCTCTTCTAACCTTGGTGACACTGTGATAATTAGAAAGATAAATTAACATTATATGAAAGAGTGTAAAAAATTGAAATATTACACTTGATTTTATGAAGGGTGAATGTAGAGATGGGGACAATTGCTCTGTCATTCACTGCCCACCAAAAATTGGACTACGGGAAAGAAAACATGTTTTTAGGCATGTAGTAGGTTGGGCTGGGCACTACATTAGTCTTCATGCCTGAAATGCGTATGTCAAGGAAGGTCACAGTCTTTCACTTACTATCTATTAGTTGAAGGTAGAGAAGGTATTAATGAGAAGATACACATTTTGCAATTTTTTCAACTATATAAAAAGCCTTTTACTAAAAGTAAATCATAGACATTTAAAAAAAGACAGCAATGAAAATTGCATCTATAAAACCTTCCTAGAAAACTGTGCATGCTCACTTTACTTGCTGGCTGAATTCTCTTGGACATTTCCAGAAATTACCTTCTCAGCTGCTGGATGTGTATTTTCTTTCCAATTCAGATATGTATTTCATGGTTTTATTCTCTCTTTACCCAGTAATAGGTTTTCCCCTATATCTTTTTTATATCTTGATTATACAGAACAGGGAAGGGGAAGGGGAAGAAGAGGAAAGGACAAAGGGAAGGAAAAGGGGAAGGCAAAGGGAAGAAGGAAGGGAAAAGGGGAAGGGGAAGAGGAAAAGGGGAAGGGGAAGGGGAAGGGGAAGGGGAAGGGGAAGGGGAAGAAATCTGTATCCTTTTGTTAGAATAGTGTACTGTACCTTTCGGTTTCTGCCCTGTGGGGATGGGAGCAACATCTAATTTTGCTGATCTTTCTCGTTTCTATCACAGCTGTACGCTCCTCTACAGACAGGTCTTTTATTTGTTGGTTACTAAATAAGATGAATACAACCATGGGGCTACTTAGTGCTGCTTTTTCCTGATCTGGTAAATCATTCTGCCATAAACAATGCCTATTATAAAAGAAAAAAGAGTCTATCAGTGAAAACTTCTGTTAAATATAGGTACAGAGGCAGTGAAATGGCTGAAGAAAATGTATTAAGAAGATAATTATGTCACAGTAAAAGAGCATTGCTGGTTGTAGGTGAAACAGGAAAAGCAATTACTCCAGCTGGGATCTGATTTGACAGCTTCCCTTCTGTGTGGACTAGATTGAAGTATGAACTTAGGGGCAGATTCCATGGAAGATCCCAACCTCCAAAAGTTCACAAAAAGAAAAATGAAAAATAATTTAACTTGATAATTGGTTTTATTTTCTTTTTCTTGTGAAGAAATAATCCAAGGTCCTATATCTAGGCCAGAGCAATCCCAGGCACCAATATGAGCTGGGCAGTGACTGGCTTGAGAGCAGCCCTGAAGAAAAGGACTTAGGGGTGCTGGTGGTTGAGAAGCTCAATATGAGCTGCCAGTGTGCACTTGCAGCCCAGAAAGCCAATCATATCCTGGGCTGCATCAAGAGAAGCGTGAACAGCAGATCGAGGGAGGTGATTCTCCTCCTTTACACCACTCTCGTGAGACCCCACCTGGAGTACTGTGTCTAGTTCTGGAGCCCCTATTAGAAGAAAGATATGAACATGCTGGAACGTGTGTCCAGAGAAGGTCCATGAGGATGATCAGAGGGCTGGAACACCTCTCTTACAAGGACAGATTGAGAGAGTTGGGGTTGTTCAGTCTGGAAAGAAGGCAGCTCTGAGGAGACCTTCTTGTGACCTTCTGGTACCTGAAGGGGGCCTACAAGAAAGCTGGTGAGGGACTTTTTAGGGTGTCAGGTAGTGATAGGACTAGGGGGAATGGAGCAAAACTAGAAGTGGGTAGATTCCAATTAGATGTTAGGAGGCTGGTGAGACACTGGAACAGGTTGCATAGGGAGATGGTGGAAGCCCTGTCCCTGGAAGTTTTTAAGGCCGGGCTGGATGTGGCTCTGAGCAACCTCATCTATTGTGAGGTGTCCCTGGCCATGGCAGAGGTTGATATTTGAGGTCACTTCAAATCCTGACAATTCTGCGATTCTGCGATTTCTGTGATGTAGGTGATCACCTACACTGATCAGTCATGCCCATGGGAATAGGGTGGACCATGACTGCATTTATGGAGCTAGCATCAGTAGTTACCTAGCAGAGCATACTTTGTACAGTAGGTCAACAACATAAGAATAAAGCCAAATCTGAAGAAGGAATTATTTCCTGTGCTTCTTTTGCATCCCATCCCCTCAGAAATAGTCGCTATACTTTTGTCTATACAATCTGAATCAGCCCATCTCTGAGTAAACTGTCTATTCAGATTTTCAGCTTTTTTGACACAGGCCTTTTCTTTGTTTCTTGACATGAAACCTGAAACAAGCAGTGGTGTTCGCTTGGTAATATAGTGGCAAATAGTTCTGAGGTTTTGGCTTTTAATTATATATGTGCATATTTTTCCATCTTACATGTAATAACAATGGAAGTTATACATGTTGTGCTAGTTTGTGAGACTCATGCATGCACTACATTAAAAAAAAATTAGATTACTTGATTTTTTTCCATATTGAAATCTTGTCTTTTATGTCTTTAGAAGTCAGTGAGAAATTGCCCTTTGACAGCTAGATCAAATCCCTGGAATATTCTTTCCTCCTTGGTCTTAATAAGGGATTTGTCTGTTATATATGATATATATTTTTCATTGTTATCTAGAGCTTATTTTGTTCCCATTACATAAATAATACCAGATCCCTATCCTTTGATATATTAGAAATGGTACATTTCCTCCCACTGAAGAACACTTGAAAACTGGGATGGCTCTTTAAAGAGACAGGAAAATATTTAACTCTCTTCAAATGCTACTATTGCAATCAATCTTCTAGAACACTGTGTAAAAGACCGCCTTGATCAACTTGAACTCTGCTCATTATGACAAAGGTTTACCACTCCAGAGCTGATTTACTATGGGATATATTATTCGCCTCTCAGCTAACTGAGGTTTGATGACTGAACAGTAAAGACACCATTATAACAGGCAGCTATATATTGAGGAGATGAAATAAATGAGTTAATAATATATCAATCTTCTTTTTAAAAGGCATTTATACTCTTTAGGACAGATTATAATTTTCATTCACCGGAAAGAATTTCGGCACAAGTAGCTTAGACAATCACTCCTCATACGGAAGGCTGTTTCCCACATTTACTTTTCAGAGAGTAAACTCGTATTCACTTCCTTCTTTGTTTAAACAGAAACTTGGCAGCATACCCATTTTCTGTAGGACAGATTAACTAACTTGCTAAAGGGAATGCATTGTAAAATCAAAACAGACCTAAAAATATCAGGGGCTAACATACTTTCTGGTAGAGAATTTTATCTAACTGCAGAAACGACCCCCAGGTTTTTCACAGTATTGTCATTGACATAATATCTCTCAGCTCTAGAAACAATAGTCTAACAGTAGGAAATGTATCTCTTCCAGCTAGCAGAAATGAAATTTTGCAGCCCAGAGGTTTTAGAATAGAATAGAATTAACCAGGTTGGAAAAGACCTTTGAGATCATCGAGCCGAACCTATCATCCAACTCATCTAATCAACTAAACCATGGCACCAAGCACCTCATCCAGTCTCTTCCTAAACACCTCCCATGATGGTGATTCCACCACCTCCCTGGGCAGCCCATTCCAATGGTCAATCATGCTTTCTATAAAGAACTTCTTCCTAATATCCAGCCTAAACCTCTCCTGGCACATCTAGAGACTGTGTCCTCTTGCTCTGGTGCTGGTTGCCCGGGAGAAGAAATCAACCCCCACTTGGCTACAACCTCCCTTCACACAGCTGTAGATAGCAATAAGGTCTCCCCTGAGCCTCCTCTTATCCAGGCTAAGCAACCCCAGCTCCCTCAGCCTCTCCTCATAGGGCTTGTGCTCCAGAACCCCTCACCAGCTTTGTTTCCCTTCTTTGGACATGTTCCAGCAACTCAACATTTTTCCTAAACTGAGAGGCCCAGAACTGGACACGGGACTCAAGGTGTGGCCTAACCAGTGCAATGTACAGGGGCACAATAACTTCCCTGCTCCAAAATGGGGGTGGGGTAGGGTAGTTCTGCATCTTTCTCTGTAAACACTGACACACCTCAGACTCTATAAAATATTGTATGGGAAGATAAAATATGCAAAAACGGGAAAACACTTCTTTTCAATATGCAGAAGGAATCATTCTAGAAGTCATCAGAGAGCCATCACTCAACCTACAGGGAATGTTAATATGCAAAGAAGCATGTTATCAACACTGAGAGTAAAAGTATCGACTTTACTCTTTTCACCTCCTGAAAAATTATGTTAGCTTTGAATTTTTTACAGTTTCAGAATCTTACCTTTTTTTTTTTTTTTTTTTTACTGCACCCATGTTCTTCTAGGACAACATAAACACTACAAATTTAACTGAATTTTAAAATCACCGTTGATCTCCAAAATCTTCACTTTTTTAAACAAGGTTTATTTAATAGGGGGAACGTCAACAATTGTTACTAGTAGGGTTAGACAGGTCTGAATTAAATATTATTAAAGTTACTTATAATTTTACTGTGTGAAAAAGAAATGCATAGAGCAGTATTACTATGGCTGTAGTTGTGATGATTTTTGCCATGTAACAAGAAAATAATATTGTGGATTGTAATATCATTTATAAAACCAACCAAAACTTCTGGAAAAGAAACACAAAATTTCAGACAAGCCTTCAGTTCTAAGAGGAAGAAGCAGGTTTCAATGCTAAATACAGTCCAGACTCAGAAAATTGGGCAGAATCCAAGGGCATGAGATTGCACACATCCAAGTCCTGGGTTCTGCACATTGGCTATGACAACCCCAGGCAGTGCTACAGGCTGGGGTCAGAGTGGCTGGAGAGCAGCTAGGCAGAGAGGGACCTGGGGATACTGGTCCATGGTGGGCTGAACATGAGCCTGCAGTGTGCCCAGGCAGCCAGGAGGGCAAATGGCATCCTGGCCTGCATTCAGGAACAGTGTGGCCAGCAGGAGCAGGGAGGTCATTCTCCTCCTGTACATTGCACTGGTTAGGCCACACCTTGAGTCCTGTGTCCAGTTCTGGGCCCCTCAGTTTAAGAAGGATGTTGACTTGCTGGAGCGTGTCCAGAGAAGGGCAACAAAGTTGGTGAGGGGTTTGGAACACAAGCCCTGCGACGAGAGACTGAGGGAGCTGGGGTTGCTTAGCCTGGGGAAGAGGAGGCTTAGGGGAGACCTTATTGTTGTCCACAACTACCTGAAGGGAGGTTGTAGACAGATGGGGGCTGGTCTCTTCTCCCAGGCAACCAGCTCTAGAACAAGAGGACACAGTCTCAAGCTGCTGCAGGGGAGGTTTAGACTGGATGTTCGGAAGAAATTCTTCATAGAGAGTGTGATTCCTCATTGGAATAGGCTGCCCGGGGAGGTGGTGGATTCGCCATCATTGGAGGTGTTTAGGAGGGGAGTTGACAGGGTGCTTGGTTGCATGGTTTAGTTGATTAGGTGGTGTTGGATGATGGGTTGGACGTGATGATTTTGAAGGTCTCTTCCAACCTGGTCTGGTCTATTCTATTCTATTCTATTCTATTCTATTCTATTCTATTCTATTCTATTCTATTCTATTCTAATTCTTCTGTAGGTTTCCACTGAAGTTCAGGACTGAGGTGTTAGTGATGGAAGTTCATGGAAGACACTGTTCTGATTTTCTCCATCCTTTACTAAGTGCTTAATCACTTGCTGCCTTTGCCTCAGTCTTTAGCAGAAGAACTAGTTGTTCCCTACCTACCCAGCCTCCTAAGCTGGAAAACAGGGAAAGGGGGCAGGGTTGTGGTGGTGGTCAGAATGTGTCCAACACAATCCAAGACAAAATGGTCAATGAACTTGTGTGTGTTTAAGTGGGAATTGGGAATTACAGGCTTGTCAGTCTGACCTCAGTGCCAGGGAAGGACATAGAGAAGATTGTCTTCCGTGCCATTACACACCATACACAGGACAACCAGTCAGCATGTGTTTATGGAAGGCAGGTCCTGCCTGATGAACCTGATCTCTTTCTATGAACTGCCTAGTGGATGAGGCAAAGGCTGTGGATGCTGTTTACCTGGGCTTCTGTGAAGCCTTTGACACAGTTTCTCATGCCATCCTCATAAAAAACCTGGCAGATCATGGCTTAGCTGGTCACATGCTCTGCTGGGTAAAGCACTGGCTGGCTGTCCAGGCCTAGAGGCTAGTGATCAATGGAGTTAAACCCATCTGGAGGGTAGTCACAAGTGGTGTTCCCCAGAGCTCAGTATTGGGGCCAGTCCCATTCAATTTCTTTATCAATGGCTTGGATGAGGGGGTTGAGTGCACCCTCAGTGGGTTTGCAGATCACACAAAATTAGGTGAGAGTGTTGATCTGTTTGAGAATGTTGATCTGTTTGAGAGTAAGGAGGCTCTACAGAGGGACCCGGATAGGCTGGACTGATGGGCTGAGTTCAGCTGTATGAGCTTCAAGAAGGCCAAGTGCTGGGTCCTGCACCTGGGCCACAACAACCCCATGCAACACTACAAGCCTGTGAGCTATGTGGCAGAAAAGGACCTGGGGGTACTGATTGAAAGGAGGATGAATATGGGCCAGCAGTGTACCCAGATGGCCAAAGGGCTAATGGTATCCTGGCCAGTATTAGAAATAGTGAGGGCAGCAGGACCAGGGAGGTGACTGTCTCTCTGTACTCAGCATTGGTCAGGCTGCACCTGGAGTACAGTTTGGGGCACCACAGTACAGGAAGGTACTGGAGCTGGTACAAGGAAGGGTGACTAAGTGGTGAAGGGCCTGGAGAACAAGCCCTGTGAGGAGCGGCTGAGGGAACTGGGGCTGTTTAGTCTACATAAAAAGAGGCTGAAGGAAGATCTTATTGCTCTCTGCAACTACCTGAAAGGAGGTTGTAGAGAGACAGGAGCTGGTCTCCTCTCACAAGTAACTAATGATAGAATGAGAGGGAGTGGCCTCAAACTGTGCCAAGGGAGGTTTAGGCTGGACATTAGATAAAAATTTCTCCATGGAAAGGCTTGTGAGGCACTGGAAGGGGCTATCTAGCATGGTGGCTGAGTTGCCATCCCTGGATGTGTTTAAAAGGCATGTGGATCTGGTGCTTGGGAACATGGTGTAGTGACAGATTTAGTGAAGTGGGTGAAATGCCTGGACTTGATGATCTTGGAAGTCCTTTCTGGCCTGGATGATGTTACGATTCTGTGATTCTCGTACATGATAGCTGGTTTGTTTCATCTCTATGGTTTCTATAAGAAATTTGTTGCCATGAGATAAATATGTTATTAAAGGATTTGTACAATGTCCAAGAATTGTGTTGGTTCTGGTTTTGGAAACCATTACTGCGTGGATTATAGAGTCCTCTAGTACCAATATCTCATATGGCTGTGAGTTTGTTGCTGATACTGTGGTTTGCAAAGTGGAGGGTCTTTTTGAAAATGAAAAAGAGAAATTAGTGGAAAACAGCTCTCAGAAGGACCCTCTACCTAGGTAGACTGCAATTAGACTTGTGAAAATGAAGGTGTGGAAGGGTGGGTATGGAAGCAGGGAGACAGCAACACCTCAAGAAAAGAGATACAGAAGACTGCAATGAAAACTGCAGATTCAGGAGAGACTGGATCTGTATGTGGACTTTTTCACCTAGCAGAATCACCTGTCTGTGTTGGGATTTATGTTAAATTCACTGGAGTTTGCATAAATCTTGGGGAATTAAAGCAGAAAATCAATGCTCCTTTTCTTTATAAGTTCCAGTTTAAAACAGATTTCTACAATTGCAAAACTCCTTCCCATGCCCAGACTTCCACTTGGGATTATTTGATGCGTTGCTGTAGCCAATTATCTTCATTTGCAATAGATTTTGCTGGATGTGCTCTGATTTAACAAAGAAATATTTCCATTCCTTTTGTGAATCAGCAGTTGTTGCTGTCCCTGACAGCTGGCTTAGTCAGGCTGAGGTACAAGCATGCGTTCACTGGGTGATACTTCACTTGTTAAATCATTTGACAAGTCATGTTGATGAGTGATACCTCACATGCAATCCAGAAAAAATAAAATCAGCAAACAAACTGGCAGTGGCAGTGCAATCCATGAACTGGATTCACCAAAGCTCATTATAGGAAATGTGAGCTGCCAGCTCTGAGCATGCCTGGGGAGCCAAGACAGGGATCAGGAAGAGCACTGAGACCAAGAATCAGTATCTGACATTGATTGCTATATATTCAATGGACAAGCAATGCTTAACTTAAATGAAAGCTTTAATTTATTTTCTTTTTGTTTCTTCTCTCCCTCAACCTTACAGAAATTCTTTTATTCTGAAATTTTCTGTGGTTCTGCTCCAGTGAAAATAGTTATTAAGGGTTCACAAAACCAGGTGCCTGGGCAAGCTATGGAAATCACAAGTTCTGCAGAGTTCTACAGAGATCTACAGGATGGGGCCTGGAGGAAAAATGACTCATTGACTCATTGGCTGGACCAAGGGCATCTGTTTATTTGATGTCTTTGAACCCCTCCGTGTATTCTTCTATGCAGGTGTCCAACACTGCATATGAGCCATCTGCAGAACTCACAAGCACTCATTATGTCCACATGCAATTAAAAAACACTCATTTAGCTTAAAAATCTTGATTAATATGTAAATGTGTCCCACATTCCCAAAATGTTTTTTTTTTTTTTAATAGTCTGACTTCCTGCAATAAGGCATTGCAGACATGCTGCCCTCATTCCCTATGATATGCTTTTTCCTCTCTTCTGCCTGTCACTTTAGAAGACATTATCTCATACATGATGTTCTTCAAAGTTTCATGAACATATTAGATCCTATAGCACGGTATTTATTAGATGCAAGAGAGTCCATCCATGGAGTCCATCCTTAGGAAAACTCTAACAGCTGTACAGGGACTCACACCTTACTGTTGAAGAATCAAAGGACAATACATAAATTCATAACAAAAGAGGCTTCCTCATTTTTTACCTCAAGGAAACATTTTTTATCCGGACTCTAGCTGAAGTAGAAGATCTCTGAAGACATATTTAAGTGCTAAATGCCAAAGCAAAAACAAAAACAAAAACAGATGTTATGGGATTTTCAAGAATACAAAGCATAAAAATTTCATCAGCTGCAGTAGAAGCAATTAAGTCAGTGCTACATATTTCTGAACCTCTTGCCCAGACTGCTTTGCCTGGCTAAAGTTGTATATTGCGGCTCTTGGAAATGAATAAAGAAAAGTTCTTTTCTCTAGGTATCTCCACCCATCTTAGTCATGCAGTATGAGTAAAGACACCTGTAGCTGTATGTAAATAAGGCCATCTGATAAGACCGTGTGTGACAGGAATTTTTAAACACTGGAATGGTGGCCTCACAATGTCACTCTGCAGAGTCTGACTGCAATGTTTAACAGCCACGACTTCACTGTGTTATAACACCTTCTGGATTATGATAAGTAACACACTTGCCAAAATATTTCTGGCCGACATCTCCAATTTGGCAGCATGCAGTGAGTGAAATTTGACTGTCTTTCCTCAGGCAGAGCTCCCTCCACCTGGAGCAGCAGAAATGAGACTTAAAGGATTAGTTCACATTTCAATGTATTTTGTGTAGTGCTTGCATTTAGTGAGTTTTTAACTTTCAGATGAAAATGGTTGCATGCCGCTGGGAAAGGAGCTAAAAGTTTGTACCTGTCAGATCAACCACTAGCCTAAGAAAATCACTCTGCCTCCCTTAGGCTTACAAAATGCAGGCAGGCACAAAGCAAACTCTTCCCCATTCTTCCTGGGCAAGCATATCCAGTCTCAGATTTAATCAAAGTGTTAATCTTAGGAGATTTACACAGTAAGATATTGTATTCGGCTTTGAACACAAAACTACTAAGTGCCACAAATGCCCATTGCAAGTAATATGTTCCCTGGGGATCCTCAAAGAAGCATAGAGTGTGGAATGAATGGGCTAATTATTGCCCTGGGTCACACCTGTGCAAGCCTTGCTAATTCAGATAACTAAGCACCTTAAACCAGGGGCACCAGGAGTGAGAGTGGCTGGGAAATGTTAATGTGTCTGATAGCACTTATCATATTTAAAGGAAGAGTATCCTGGTTAGAATGTTCAAGCATTTTGAGCTCTTCCTACCTCCATTTGACAGATCTTGGCAGATCCTTGCTGCAGTCAAATTTGCTAAAATAATCAATGATCAAGAATGGTAATGGATGAAAGTTATTACTAGGAAACAGGTTTATCTGCAAGACCCAGTTACCTGTATGGTGTAACCAAATAGCTATGCACCACGCACTGGACAGGAACACATCTTGATAAAACAGAGACCAAGTCTTGCACTCCATTTGGAGCTTGTCCCTTAGAGTCCTGTAGTGATGGCTACATGTTAACATTTTCAGATCACTTTGACTGAATGCTCTTTGGTATGACTTCATCTCCTTACAAATGAGCTGGTTTTCCTGGTTTCCCTTGGAGCAGGACCCAAGCTTCTCTTAGCCCTGGATCTGTGTATGAAATGGCTTCTCCTGAACAGCATCATGGTGGAAAGGTGTTACTGTTACTCTCACACAGGGGGGCTGGTGCCATTGATTCTACTTGACCCTAGACAAGTAATTCAGATCTATTTATTTATTTTCCTGAAAACAATCAGATATCTTTTCACGGTCATGTTCCATCTTATCTATATATTTTTCCTAGAAAGGCTTTAAAAATGGCAAAATTAAGGACAAAATAGGAAGTCATGCCATGACCATGATGGGCAAAAAGTACCTTGAGTTGGCAAAATTCTCTCATGCCTCAAAATATACTGTAATTTGGAACACAAGAAGAGAGTGTTTTGATCACCTTGCTGATCTCATTCATGTGGTCTCTCCTCTTTTAGGAACAATTAAAGTGTTCTGCTACAAGAAACAAAAAACTCCCAGCTTCAAATAGATTGTTTTTAGTACATAGGTCCCTGTTTCAGGCTTAAAAAACACTGTGAGGTTACTTATTCATTGAGCAATAGTATAGCATAACTTAGACATCTCCCTAAACCATGTAGATTACACACATGCATTCTTAACAATAGCCACAACTATGTTGTTTTGATTAACAGAATAATGACTACACTTCAAATTAAGAAAAGCAAGAATGGATTTTAAAAAAGCATCATCACTTTAATTCATTTATTAAGCTGCTCTTCCTTTTAGTTTGTTGATACTAATATGGCTCCATCTGTTATAAGACCTGTGCTGTTGCTGTTGTTTCTTTAAGGTGAACTATCAAATAGTCTACCTGACTCTCTATAGCTCACATTACAAATGTCATTATTAGAGGCAAATTTTAAAGAGTTGTTGAGGCTATGTCGCTGCTAGTCAGTAATACAATTTTTGGGCACAGAGCGGTACACTGGTTCGCAGTTATCCGTGCTGCTTACAATGCTCCTTGAAAGGTTTTGGCTCCTGCCAGCTAGCAGTTCATCAGTATAGAGGCAAGTTGTGCCAGACTACCTGCCCTTGGGCCTGAGACTTTTTCCCTGGCCTGTTTTATCTATTAGTATGGAAGCAGCCTAGGATTAAATACTTCATTTGTTGTGTATTTTCGTTTATTTATGAAAAACAAAGGCTGAATAGTCACTTTGTGATCATCTCAACTGCTATTTCATCAAGGTAATGCAATATCTCTTTTGTTTCTATTTATTTTTAATACTTTGAATTCTTCAGACTGTTATGAAGAAACAGAGAGACAAAGAAAAATTCCCCATGTCCAGATTTCATTCTATATATAACAGTTGTAACCTGCTAGTAATTTTAGCACTATGTAGCTCATAATATGTTTTAAAATATTGTCAGAAGTTTACATTTCTATGAAATGCTGCATCTATTGAAAGAAAATTCTCAACAAAAAAAACAGTTTTATAGAAGTATTCTTTCCTGCCTGAAATTTCAGTTAAATGCCAGCTGCTCTTTCAAACATTAGGAATAGTAATTTTGATTTTATGTTTCAAAATACAACTGTTGCTCCTGTTTCTCACACATGTACATGCATACATGAGTGACAATAATAAGACAAAAATTAAGCAAAACATAATTCCTTTTTAAATATTTCTTTCAAATCTGCAAATTATTTGTTTTCATTTCCATGCAAAGTTGAAGTAATTTGGACTTGTGAGATTTTCTCACAGAACAGAAATGTTCAGATTTGACCAGCTCTTCCAGAAATTTCAGCATCAGAGGGGAAAATGTGGAAACTATCATTTTAGGGGGCAAATTAAGTTAAGTTTTGAAATCTTGATTGTATTCTTGAAAAAAATATGTCTCCCTAATATCAGCAATACACAAAGAAGTATATGGGAAACATCCCTTAATTTGGGGGGCTCCAGGTGCATGATAATTTTTACAGCTGTAGCCAAGAGACTTTACTGATGGATAATTTCTACTTTTTCACTCAGAAACTGGAAGATCAGAATTAATGGCTATTTTGAAAAATGTGGTCTGGATCACTAAGAAAGTGATGGTATTTATATCTGGGTGCTGCTGAGTGTCTCCCCTCAGCTTCCAGAGGTGTCGAGTCACTCCCCTAAACTGTCAAATCAAATCCTGCTGACTGGTTACCGTGCCAGATATTAGCAACTTAATTATAACAACTAAACTTAGTACGTGACTAGTGAAATACACACTTTCAGATCTTGACACGTGCTCCACAGAAAACAATAAATAATGCCAAACACATGCTTTCTATTTGTCAGTAATAAAACAAATGCTTGTGGCAATCCAGATGTGACAGTGCCAAAACCCCTTCAGTAATACATATACATTTACCAAAGACTTTAAAACTACACTCGTAAACATGCCCAATGTCACACCACTACACAGTTTGCTAACTAGGTGATGCTTCAGTATCCTTTTTGTATAAATATTATTTGTTGGGTTTCTTTTTGAAAGACATGAGCTACAGTTTCAAAATGTAATCAGAGTTTTCTTTAACACTGTTAAAAATTAACAAGGCAATTTATTCTTTCATAGAACTTCATTAACCTTTTGTGAATTTAAACCTGGGATGATGTTGGCCCCCACAAGGAGAGCGGAAAATATTTGCAGTAAAACTTAAGAAATATATACACATCTGATTCACTTCATTGGCTCATTGAAAGTTTCACTTCAGTATGCAGAAAAAAATTCCAATGGTTAAATTGAATTCCAAGCAGACCTGACTCGATTCATTTTTTCAGCCTGTTTCACATGAAGTTAATTTGAGATACAGAAAGGAAAAATGTTGCAAGGAGAATGAAAAGTTCCACGTATGACTTTATTGCAAGGTGTGCTTCACTTCATTGTATTCAGTGTTTTTTGAATGAGATTGATAACATGAACAAGAAATCATATTCACTAGTATTAAAAGGAGATCAGTAAAGTAAATGGTAATGAATTGTAACCATAATATACAGGGTCAAGTCCCTTTCCTTTGTGAGACTGGTGTATTAAAAGATAGCAGGAATTATGCTGCACTTCCCTTGCTAACTCTGAAAACTAATCTTGAGAAATCTAGATCAGTAGCTCTTTCCAGTGTCTTTCAATTCACCTAATTCCTGACTTGGGAAAGCTACTCAATATTAAAAAGAAATAAATACTAAACAAACGCTGTTGCAACTATGAACTGCAAAGCCATTTTCTCATTTCATCTACTCATAACATTAATTAATAAAAGTGACATTTCCTTAATATTACGTAACAACATTTTTAACCCTTTAGCTAGGCACTGCCCTGTGTAAATCTTACTGACATTTCTGTGAAACATGGTATTAGCTGCCTATCCAAAATGTAAACATATGACAAGTATTTCAAGGTTGTCATCTCAAAATAAGGTGACATAAGTGATCTCAGTTCTTAGGTCATCAGTCCTTTTGATCAGGAAGAGGAAGGGGTAGATTAATTTGTGCTTCTGTTTAAATAGAATAGAATAGAATAGAATAGAATAGAATAGAATAGAATAGAATTGATAATAGATAATAGATTACTCCCATCTCTTTTAAATAAAAGGTGGTTTTCATTTTTACTGTGATGGAAACTGCAATGTGTACTGTTTTAGTCTTTTCAGTTATCAGAAGACTAAGACTATGCGCATCAACACCATGTGAAATCAAAACGGTCTCTCTCCCTTTGAGCTACACCCAATCTGCACTTGCTGAAGAGATTTGGAAAACAACCAATCTTAGTATGACCCTCAGTTAGGAAAGCACTTAAACACATAAGGAAACATTAATAGCTGTACTGATTGCAGGAAAGTCTAAAATGAAAATGCATTAAAAGGCTTGCCTAACACAAGACCAGAATGAGGGATGGCTTGAACTGGAGTGCTATGGTTTGTGCAGAAATTTGAATTCAGTTAAAAGCCTCACAGAAAATGTGGTATTTATCATGCTAAGCAGTGTCTACAGTTGGAAATCGATCCTGGAAACATTGAATATGCTCAATTCCCATTGAGATCAATGAAAATATAAATCAGATTGTAACTTATCTATTTCATTTAGATCCAGTCTTTGACCACATTACAGTTCCTAAGTGTGCCAAAAATTTTCAATGCTGACTCTGTATAATAACTGTGTATTTCACTGAAATTAATCTTTTATTTGCATACAGCTCCTCATAAACTATGTATCTCAAAAAACCTGTAGGTACAGGTTATCTTGATTCCACAAAATGCATGACACGACTAATAATTTGATGAAGACGTTATCCCACTTTTCTCTCACACCACTGTAGCATAGTTAGCGGGGAAAAATCCCCACATTTTGTTGGGTTACATGCATGCTGCTGATCTATGTGTTTTGATTCAATACAATACAATATAATAAACCAGGTTGGAAGAGACCTTCAAGATCATCATGTCCAACCTATCAACCAATCCAACCCACCTAAACAACTGGACATAGCACCAAGCACCCCATCAAGTCTCCTCCTGAACACCTCCAATGATGGTGACTCCACCACCTCCCCGGGCAGTCCATTCCAATGGGGAATCACTCTCTCTGTATAGAACTTCTTCCTAACATCCAGTCTAAATCTCCCCTGGAGCAGCTTGAGACTGTGTCCTCTTGTTCTGGTGCTGGCTGCCTGGGAGAAGAGACCAACCTCCACCTGTCCACAACCTCCCGTCAGGTAGTTGTAGAGAGCAATAAGGTCACCCCTGAGTCTCCTCTTCTTTCAGAATATGCAACAAACACTTCAGTGTTGTTACCTTATTGTGGCCAAACTTAGTTATGGATGTCAAAGGAACCATTTGAGATTATACAGATGGAGTCACAGTAACACATACTGAACCATGGCAATATTTGTCTCAAACATTTATCACAGTATCACAGTATAACCAAGGTTGGAAGAGACCCCAAGGATCATCAAGTCCAACCTGTCACAACAGACCTCACAACTAGACCATGGCACCAAGTGCCATGTCCAATCTCCCCTTGAACACCTCCAGGGACGGCAACTCCACCACCTCCCTGGGCAGCCCATTCCAATGACGAATGACTCACTCAGTGAAGAGCTTTTTCCTCACCTCGAGTCTAAACCTCCCCTGGCACAGCTTGAGACTGTGTCCCCTTGTTCTGGTGCTGGTTGCCTGGGAGAAGAGACCAACCCCTTCCTGTCTACAACCACCTTTCAGGTAGTTGTAGAGGGCAATGAGGTCACCCCTGATCCTTCTCTTCTCCAGGCTAAACAATCCCAGCTCCCTCAGCCTCTCCTCATAGGGCTTGTGCTCAAGGCCTCTCACCAGCCTTGTTGCCCTTCTCATTTCCTATGAATAGCCTTGGCTATCAAAGTAATGCAGGATGTTAACTTTGTTTTGTTTCTTTTCTTTTCAGGATTCTTTTTTAAAAAATTATTATTACTAATTAATATGTTTTCACACTTATCATTGTATTGCTACCCATCACAGACATTTAAAGTAGATTTTTAATGTTACTCAAATACGTTCTAAATATTCGTTATGGTTTCTATTGCCTGAGTCAATCTCTGTGCAATATCTTCTACCATATAGAGAACACAGGCTTTTCTAAGAGTTCTAAGCAAAGCTACTGCTACTTTGTTGTTGTGGTTTTGGTTTGTTAGTTTGTTTGGGTTTAAATTAATTTTATAGTTCAAAAACACAGTTTGCTATTAATGACTATAGAAACTCCCTCTTTATTAACAGAATCAGGTGAACAAAATATTTCTGCAAGATCATTATGAACATTTTGTGTAAAGGGAAATGACAATAAAAAAAACTTATTTACGTTTAGGCAGTAAATCAGTTAGTCTCTGACCTCATAAACCCTGACCTGAACATAGAGAATAAACACATTGTCAATTTTGCAGGCTGACCAACTTCCTTATTTTTCTTGTTGTAAATTAGAGAATCAATTGGAACTGGTATTCTGCTCATCACTGAAACTGGGATTGAGATTCACTTACCAAAGCATGCATTTATTGCCTTTTTTTGTTGCCTTTCTCCTACCCCAATACTCTCCAAAGAACCCAGACTAGTCTCCAAGTGCTCCTTTTGAAGATCTCAGGTCTCCCACCCTGCATCAATCTGCCTGATCATACGGGTATCTTTTTTTTTTTTTGAAAGGAAGAAACCTGCATGACAATTTTATCCTTCATGTGCTACAAGGATCTATGAACTGATCTATGAACTATGATCTATCTTTCACTGCAGTTTGGTATGTGGGAAGGGGACATTTCCTTCTTCATTTATTTAAACCATTAACTTCACTTCTGCTGTTGTTTTGTACTTTTTATGGAAAGCAGGATAATAACTTCCAGGAATTTGTATGCCTTCAAATTGTTGGGTTTGGAACATATTATGGTTTTTATAAGCTAAGTAGTAGTCAGGAAATTATCTCTGGTTAGAGTACAGAGCACTTTAATGCTTAAAATTACATCAACTTATAAAGTCCTAGAACAGCTGTACACAGATTTTCTTCAGCCTTTGCTGATAAATCAAGTAAAATCTCTCATTTCACAACCTGTGAAGGATGAACCATATGATCTTTCTAGATCTGTGTGGAGTCCTTCTTGATGGATGAAAAAGGCAAGGTTTCAGAGTAATGACTGAATACAGTATTTCACTTTGTTATCTACACATTTACTTCTAACGGTTCTGAATTTAACAGAAAGAAATATATTATTTTCTTCAGTTTGATGACCTACAAAATATTTTCTTAGTGGACACTGTTCCCTGTATAATGAAGTCGATCAATGATGCTCTTAGAGCAATCCACATCTCCTAGAGATCCATGAGATAAAAACTGGTAAAATAGGTAAGTTGGAAGGGGCTATCCATTTGTTTTGAAAACTGTGGGCAATCTTGAAAAGAAAACCTATAAGGTTTATAGACCCATGGCTTCTATGAGTCACCATTTCTTCTTTTACAAACACATATTAAGAATAAGCTTTTATCTATTTTTTAAAGATGTAATTAGTTTGTGCTATACTAAAGAAGCAACAGTAGCTATTATTTTCTGTTTCTACCATGTCATTGCTTGATGGCACCATGAGGCAAAACAAATAATTGCAGCATACTACATAATTCTTAGAAAATACTGTGCATCTAAACCAACAAATATACATTCTTCTGCTCAGCTGTGCCTGTGGTCTTCGTGGTTGTTTGCAGCATAGACTATACCATGGTTTGTAGACCTCCAAGACAGATTTAGCTGTCTCTCAACCAAAGTGAAAATTATATAGGTTTGCCAACACATAACTGAGCCTAAACCTATGCTTTTGCAAAAACAGGTCTTATTATTTGGAGTTCAGAACAATGCTATTCTATTCTATTCTATTCTATTCTATTCTATTCTATTCTATTCTATTCTATTCTATTCCATTCCATTCCATTCCATTCCATTCCATTCCATTCCATTCCATTCCATTCTATTCTATAACACAGCTTTACTGCACTGAGGCACAAATTAACATCTCTATGCAATTCCTCGTTTTTCATTCCGGATATGTTGGATGTGGGCCAGAGGTAGCTCTGGAGCCTCTGTCATTGCATAATTTAGAGGAAACCACCTTTGGAATTGGGGAAAATAGAACACAGTATTCAAGGTTTGACCTTGCCAGTGCCAAGTACAGGGACACAATCACTTCCCTTGTCCTGATGGCCACGCTATTCCTTATACAGGCCAGAATGCTGTTGGCTTTCTTGGCCACCTGAGCACACTGCTGGCGCATATTCAGGTGGTTTACAACCAGAACCCCCAGGGCCTTTTCTGACATGCATCTCTCCAGCCACTCCACCCCAAGCCTGCAGTGTTACATGACCCCAGTACAGGACCCAGCACTTTGCCTTGTTAAATCTTATACAACTGACCTCAACTCATCAATCCAGATCCCTCTGCAATGCCTCCACCCAGTTTGGTGTCATCTGCAAATATACTGAGGGTGCATGCACTCAGTCTCCTCATCCAGATAAAATGTCAGACTGGCATGTTAGATTAAAATGTCTGTATCCTGCTTTAATAATAATTCATACACCTGACCATCTTTTCTGGAACTGGCCTTAAGAGTGTATATTCACAGTTGAGCAATATTCCCAGCAAACAATAAATATCAGAGTTTTTTTCAACATAGAGAGCTTTACCCATCTTAATTAGAGAACATCTAAAATGTCAAGGTATAAACTTTAGTGTTCTACAAAAGTAACTTTTGTTATCAGCTGTCTTAGTACAAAACAGGCGAACAAAAAGACTTGTTTTGCATGTGAAAGCTCCTTGTTTAGTGCATTCCACCTATATTTCATTCTCTCATCAGTTGTTTCAGCCAACTACATTTTATCACTTCTGAGTAGTTGTTAGTACAGATACTGTTTTGGGAGTTACAAAAAAGAATAATTTGAAAAAAAAATCTTATTTAAGGTCAAGAATATAAGATTTCTGTCAGGTGATTTAGGATGGATATTTTTCTTGCTTATTTGGTCCAGTTTTTTCATTGTAAAAAGGTCATGCATAGATTAAACATCAAATATCAATAAACTGTCTAATGAGGTGGGATGATTTCTGAGTCACTGCTAGAGTATCCCCATGATTCATTTACTAAATCTTGAGGAAACCTATTTAGTGGCATGACAGATAACTGCAAAACACTTCCCTTCACTGCTACCATACCAGCTCAGTAAACTTGTATGAGCTCTATTTAAAAGATGAGATGCTTTTGTTGGTGGATCAGCAATGAGCAAAAAGTGGTACAGCTCATGGGAAAGTCTGAGCATGTTGCTCACTCACACGGTAAAGAGTAACTACAAAAACTTAATTACAAAGAGCAATAATGCAACTGGGAAGTGGGAGAGCCAGCACAAGGTGTAATGATGTAAGGATTATCTGCCTTCAAAAGTCAAACCAAAATAAGGAGAGTTGTGAACAGGAACTGCTGTTGTTTCAAAAATCTCAATACTGTATTCTGGACAAGGTGCATCTTTTTCCAGCTTAATATATGCCATTTTCAAATTGTCTGAAAGTAAAAGGCAGAACAATCTCCCTCCTTTTTCAGAGAATGACAATCTTTGTGAGACACTTATAATTACTGCCATATTAATCTGACTATATCTTTCTTCTGTAGCTGAAAAAAAAAATTATGTGTGGTGAACTCCTAAGATGTTTCACTTATGGAGTTAAAAAGAAGAGAATATAAAATACATCTATTCTTAAATACTTAATGTATCTTTAGATATCATTACAGTAGTGATAAACATCTAGATAAACAGATAACACCAAAAAAAGAAATGCCTTGCAGGATTTTTATTTGTTTCTCTTTGTTCTTGTCCAAAGTCCTGACTTGCCTGTTTTCATTTTACTGGGCTTAGTATTATTAGTGACACTTTTTAATCTCAGGGGCCTTTTAATGAACTTTATTTTTCAGAGCTTTAGAAGGCTTAGGCTTCTCTTGTTGCTGGTAGCGTTTTAGAGCCACCCTGTCCACCTTAATGTTTTCTATTTGGGAACTGTCTTGTCTTTCTGATGGTCTTGTCTTGGAGCTTTCTTTAATCCTGAGGAATATGTCTGTCCCAGAATATGTATCTAAATTCTCATCTCCACATCCACATTCTCATCTTCAGTTTCCTTCTACAGACCAGGATCTGTACTATATGAAAAAGGCTTCTCATTACTACTATATGACTGGAAACTAAATCCCTCTTTTGCCATAATTTCATGAAGAATATGACTACATACTAATCCATGTCATGCTTTGAGCAATGCTCAGTACATAACTCCTGTGTCTCAATCACAGAGCTGTTATAATGTGCAATGGACATTCAAGATCACCAAAGCAAGAGACAAAGAGCTACCATGGACCCAGCCTCTGAACTCATATAATAAAAAATCTATGCTTACATACGCCAATTAAGAATTGTTAGATTGTGTGGATCACAGCTCTTCTTATAATGAGTCTTCAGCACATAGGAAACCATATGGAGAAACTAGAGACTATTTTGGTAGGTGGAGATTTTACTGTATTTGTTCATCAACATCTACGCTAATAGGTTAACACAGGTAGTTAAAACCCCTCTTTTCTCTGTTAATATTAGTTTTTCTTTAAGTTTTTCATCATATGCTTTAACAGAGGTTTAAAAACATAGCTGTCTAATAACACTGTTTCCTGTTGTGACTCCATTCTTTTTCATAGTCTCAAACCAAAAGGGGTCCGATAGCTGCCATAAACCCAAATGCGGTTCTTGACTTTTAACTCCATTTTTAGACATTGCTGTTGCACAGAATGAAAGGGTAACCAACTTTCTGTAGATCAATATGTTTGTCTGTGCTTTTCTGCCCAGAAATCCACATGATTTTTCTTTCATGATATTTTATATAGCTGTTTCTGAACTCCTCATCTTGTGATTAAAACCAAAGTTTAACCAGACTACACTAAATGGTTGTTTTTGCCAGCTGTACCCTGGATAAATCCTCTACAGGAGTGGCATCTGCTCCTTTCACTTGCACTTAGTACTTCTGTGTATTAAGCATGCAGAAAGTGATCTCATCAAAAGAGGCCTGACATTCCAGTAAGGCTTTTGCAAAACTTTCAAAACATGAGCATATGTTTTCCTGGTACATATTTTGTGCCAGAAAGGGTGTAATGAATCATCACCTCTGCAATATTTAATACCTCAATTAATGTAAAGCCTCTTTCAACCTTTTTGCTGCTAGTAAACCTGTTATACTTTAAAATAAAATATTTATCTCATCAGGATTGCCAAAATATGCTACTTAACCAGCAATGTGGGAGCGTTTTTCCTAGCTGGTCACCCTAAAAGACATTTATAGTGCTTGATGACTGACCATTGAAAATGTTGCATCATTTCTTTCTTGGCATTAATATGGGGTAACAACAGCAGCAACAGTTAATGCACAATAATTCAATGCAGGCATTTAAAATGCTAAAATCCCTATGTACACTGATAATGATTTGAAATAAGTGGAAGATTTTCTCTTACTTTTATTAAATATTGAGTCAGGCCAAAGGGAACAGGTGTTTGTTTCATGCTAACAATATCTGAGACTATTGCTATGTATCATCAAAACATGACAGAGCAGCCTTGCAGTGAAAGGTGTGGTTTTTTTGTTAAGGAAGTGCGACAAATTGTTGATTTCCCAACAGTAAATTCGTAGGTCACTTGCTTGTTACATCTGTCTGAAAATTAACTTCCATATCCTATTTGAGTTTGAGTCTTGAGGAGCCGTTTCTTTGGTTTTTATGGGCTGATTGATGGGGGAAGAAACAATTAAAAAGGCAGCCCTGTGTCTCTGTGTGTGTATATATATATATATAAATAAGATCTTAGCTATCAGAGCTCATCATGCAAGATACCAGATCTCAAGTGTCCTAATATAGAATAGAATAGAATAGAATAGAATAGAATAGAATAGAATAGAATAGAATAGAATAGAATAGAATAGAATCAGGAGGAGACTTGATGGGGTGCTTGGCTGCATGGTTTAGCTGTTTAGGTGGGTTGGATTGGTTGATGGGTTGGACGCGATGATCTTGAAGGTCTCTTTCAACCTGGTGTATTGTATTGTGTTGTATTGTATTGTATTGTATTGTATTGTATTGTATAGCTGAGTTTGGAAGAGACCTTCGAGATCATTGCGTCCAACCTATCAACTAATCCAAGCCACCTAATCAACTAAACCTTGGCACCGAGCACCCTATCAAGTCTCCTCCTGAACAACTCCAACGATGGTGACTCCACCACCTCCCCGAGCAGCCCATTCCAATGGGCAATCACGCTCTCCGTCTAGAACTTCTTCCTAACCTCCAGCCTAAACCTCCCCTGGTGCAGCCTGAGATTGTGTCCTCTCGTGGTGCTGGCTGCCTGGGAGAAGAGACCAACATCCACCTGTCTACAGCCTCCCGTCAGGTAGTTGTGGAGAGCAATAAGGTCTCCCCGAGCCTCCTCTTCTCCAGGCTAAGCAACCCCAGCTCCCTCAGCCTTTCCTCATAGGGCTTGTGTTCCAAACCCCTCACCAACTTTCTTGCCCTAATCTGGACACGTTCCAGCAAATCAACATCCTTCCTAAACTGAGGGGCCCAGAACTGGACACAGGACTCAAGGTGTGCCCTAACCAGTGCAGAGTACAGGGGCACAATGACCTCCCTGCTCCTGCTGGCCACACTGTTCCTGATGCAGGCCAGGATGCCATTGGCCCTCCTGGCAGCCTGGGCACACTGCAAGCTCATGTTCAGCCTACCATTGACCAGTACCCCCAGGTCCCTCTCTGCCTGGCCACTCTGCAGCCACTCTGACCCCAGCCTGTAGCACTGCATGGGGTTGCTGTGGCCAATGTGCAGAACCCTGCACTTGGATGTGTTAAATCTCATGCCCTTGGACTCTGCCCATCTGTCCAGCCTGTTGAGGTCCCTCTGCAAATCCTCTCTTCCCTTCAGCAGATCAACTCCTGCCCCCAGCTTGGTGTCTGCAAATTTACTGATGATGGACTCAGTGCCCTCATCCAGATCATCAATGAAGATGTTAAAGAGCATGGGGCCCAGCACTAGAGTTTAAAATAGAAAGTTAAATAATTCATTGCCTAATATTGTTCACTGTTCACCATGTTCCATAGCAATGTTCCTATAGAATTATGATGATAAGATACACACTTTTGCATATATGTCTCTTCCAGTTTTTCATCAGTTTAATCAGATCTTCAAAGTCATCCATGTCTTGAACTTGGGGATTTCAGAAAAGACATGTCTGGGAGGAAAGGACATATAAACATTTTGGGTAACAACATGGCATGGTCTACTATATAATTCTGTTCTATTATATGTCTGCCTTCATTTCTTAAGTAAAACCTATAATGATTTCACAGTCTGAAAGCCTGTGCAATGAACTTCAGCATTTGGATTGCACCTGGAACTGAACAGTCAAAGTGCTGCAGTGGTAGCTTCACTGACTCTTTTAACAGAATATAAAAAATGAAAAATAATATGTATTACATTAATGTTACCACAATTTCTGTGGAACAAGCTCTTACCTGAAGTTCTTGGTATTTCAGCTTTTCACATTTCATTTCAATAATTACTGAACACCTTCATTTCCTGAACTACCACTACCCATTTCCAACAGTATCTCCTAGTTTTCTGGATCATTATGTGAATAGTATGGCTTTTATTTAAAGGTATTACCTTGCTTATGTTGAAACAAAATCTTCTGCAGCATTTAGTAAACTACCTCAACATTAACTAAACTACTTTTTTTTTTTTTTTTTTTTTTGTCTGTCTGGTTTTGAAATACTTCTGTTTGAAAAACCTTCAAAACTTCTGATTCACTGACTGCTTCTCAGGAAAGCACTAATTCACTTGCAGATTGACTTGAAAAAAATCTCTACTTTCCACCATTACATTATTGTATCAATGTCAACATGCCTCTTGTCAAACTTCAAGACCACAGCTTGGGAAATAAATTTTAGATGTTATCTGCAACTGCACTGAATGAAATGAAATTTGGGGTGAGCCTCTCTCTCAATTTCTTTAATATTTCCTCTAGTAAGAAGTTAGGCAAGCCTAATGAAAAGCTGTAATTATGGCATTTTGACCTTATTCTTGACCTGTGCTCTGTGTACCATAGCAATGTGTCTGTAGTTACGAATGCCCTGAAATCACAGCAATAAGTGAAAGCTGAGCAGAAACAACTTCTCTGGTGCCAGGATAAGTATTGGTATACAGTAAGGAAAACTCAAGTTTTACCTTCTATTGAAACCCTAACCCAACGTATCATGTTAGCCAGCTGGATGTGTGCGCTGTAGACCACAGATTCATACAGATTCATTCATGTTCATCAGCTGTCAGATGCAGAAAATAAAGACAGCTTGCAGTCAGCTGATTGCAGCTACAACCATGCATGATATCTTACACAATATGGACAAGTATTTCCTCTGGAACTTGTTGCTAGAGCAATTAGATTTTACAGTCCTAATACCTGAAGAGCAGCAGTGTCCTGTAATGTTTCAGTTTTCCTATACTATATGGGTGGCAAGTCAAAGGAAAGATCAATGCAAATCTGATGTAGGCTGTCAACAGCATGAATTTTACTATTTTTCCTCCCCTCTGCTTTCTGTCCCCACCCTTAAAATCTGGGCCATCAGTAATTTCTAAACCTTTTTGAACTGTGCAATGCCATATAGATGTTTTGCAAGACCTACAAAGAAAAGTAAAGCTCTGAGATTCATTTTGTCCTAGATGTTATCATGGTAAAATACTCTCTCTTAAATTTTGATCTCTGTATTACCAGTGTCCTGGGTTTGGTTAGGGTAGGGTTAAGTTGGTTGGGTTTTGGTTGTTTTTCTTTTTCCCCACAATAAACTGGGAGGGATCACAGACTAGAGAACCAGCTGAAACAGCCAATGGGTATTCAATAACATACTGCTGTGTCTGCTACATAAAGGAAGGGCTGGACAAGGCAAGAATAGGTGCTTTGAGCAGGTGGTTATCACCTGGTGAGTTAGGTTAAGATCAGGTGGATGAGCCAGGCAGGGCCAGGCCAGGCCATGCAGGGCCATCACAGTCAGCCAGTGTTTTGTATCAATCACTGTAATCCATTGGTGCTATTGTTCTCCCTGATTGTTATGATCTCTTTGTGCTGTCTTGTTAAACTCTCCTCACCTCAGCTTACAGGACTTTGCCTTTTTCTTTCAGTTCTCCTTCCCATCCCACTGTGGCAGTTGTGTGAGTGGCTGTTCCAACATACTTTTAGACGTGTTAGATAGCAGACATGTTGTGCTCCTGTACTTTTCAAAGACTGGTCCAAACTTCTGTAAGGATTAATTTCTATCCATTTCACTCAGTGTGCGCAAAAGGCTACCTTCATTACCTGAACTCTAGGTGATTTTAGGGGAAAAAATGCACTCTCCATAAGTATTAAAAAATGGCAATTTCTGCTCAATGAGTTACTATGTATTAGAGATAGATAAACCATGCTGTCCAGAGATTCCAAGTTACTTTCATACAGTGGAGAAAAGCCAGCAGATTTTTTCCCCCAATTCTTAAAATAAGTTCAAGGCAGAACAGTAAAAGCTCAGTAGAAGATAAAGAAGTGAGCAGAACTGAGCAGAGTTTGAGAAACCAAGTATTTCCATCACCAATTGCAGGCAATCCTTCCAAAACAGCACATTCTAGTGGCAAGGGGCCTCAGACATCTCTGCAAGTTTGTGTATTTAAAACAGTAAAGTTACCATTTTGAAAGTGTAAGCAATAATTCTGTTTTCAAATCAGAATGACTAACTTCTGACAGTTTGTATTCATCCAGGGAACATGTGCTGGCTACAGAGAGCAGAGCTGCTTTTACTTCCAAGATGATTATACAGAATTGTCAGGGTAGGTTCAGGAAGCAAGTGATATTTTCTGTCATGCAGCTGTCAAGCAATCACATTTACCAATTGACATAAGATCAGTTTCTCTTTTAGAGATGTATCTTATGTGCTTGATTATGAATGGGAGAGATGAGAGCAACAGAAGGCAGCAAATGGCACAAGCAGAAGCATGCAGGAGGTAATGAGTGACCAAAAGAGGTTAAAGAATGCAATTCAGGCCAGTCAGTTTTGTCTGAAACTGCAATGGCAAGATGTCAAAAAGAGGAGGCAGGTCATGCAAAAACTCTCTAACCCCTAAAGCTCTAACCTCTAAAGCCCAAACAGAGGGTTGCCTATGTGCCCTACAACATGAAGGAAAGCTTCAGTGATTTATAGGAATTCACACCTGTTGGGCATTTGGCTTAACATTAGACAAAAGTTATATTCTATGGCCTGACTTCCTATTGCCCCATCAGGATGTACTGCTAGACAGTATTGTCTGAGTTCTGTATTTTTGCAAATTAAAAATCCTCACCCTGTGCAGGACAGATCTTTCTCAGCTGTCTATTGCTTTTCAAGCTCCACCCTTCTTTCAGTTTCAGCTTGTTTCAAGGGTGAGTGTAAACAGACATTTAAACCAGTAACAGGTGTTCCCAGAGAAGCATGTTTTTGTTTCATTCCAGGAGGATGAGGTTTGTGACCGTCTGTATTTCCTTCCCTTATATGACCAGGACCTTCCATGCAGGAAAATTGTACTGAGCCAGTGTCAGCCAGCAAAAGCAAAATTCACTAAGGGGATTCACAGTATCACTCTGGAGGTCTTTGCACAGAATAATATTGAGACAGGTCATGAAAAATACTAGCCTGACATCTGCAGCCTCCCATGTGGGCGGTGCATGCACATATGTGCTCCACAGACAAATGCACATATGAATAAGAAGTGGCTAATAATCCCCTAAATTTCCCCTTTCCTGCAGTTCTCAACAGCAATTGTACTTCTGTCTCACCTGTGTGTATGGGACCAACACCAAGACATATCAGCAACAGGCAACTGGTGCATATGAGGGTGGCTTTCCTTTCTTTGCATACCAGCAAACCCAACCTTTATTAAAAACAGGAAGGTGAGGGTGGAGAAAACTCTGAGAGAAATGTAATAAGTTGGGTAAAATTAGGGTGAAAAAGAAGAGGTTGACATGGACTTATTGATTCTCCTGAGCTCTTAATATTTCCATATTTGTATAATTAGACATTTCATCTTTGACAAAACTAATTATTTTTATAGAAGTCCACATTTCCCACTGAAAAGAACACAAAGCAACAATATATTGATGCAAAATCTCTATATATCTTGAGAAATTTTCACTTTCACCAAGCTCTTCTGTCTCCTCAACATTTTTTACAAAAATTCTAGAGACCATTCTTTCCATCCTGTTCCTCATATAGGCCTAATCTTTACCCTACTGGAGCCCTTGGCCACGTTCCATCATCACCACTGACTCCATCGCATTTTGTTTTAGATACTGGGCTTGTTGCTGAAATCACGACCTCTGTGATTGCCATTATTTTTTAACTTTGCTGCTTTCCTCATCACTTTGAAGGTATTTTAGTAGCACAACAGCAATGCTCCTTTGCAGGGAAACTAGCCTTTCTCCCTCAGTCAGCCCAGATACTTTTGGGAGTTCCTTTCAGAGATCTTCTACAGATGTGAGCTCAGCTACTAAGAATGGCTGGGCATGGTCCCAAGTATTCAGCTCAGCACATGACCCTTCTCAGAGAGAAGACCTTCAGTCTGTGTCTCAGGCCACATCTCTCCTGCTAGCACAAACCAGTACAAATGCACTCTGCCAAGAGCAAATCCACTGGGACTGATTCCATCCGCTGCTGGGGTACATTACTACCTTGCATGAACTTTGGCTACTAGCCTTTGAAAATTGACTTGATGCACAGCTTTTACCTAAAAACCTGACTTAGCTTCTCATTAAACTTTTAGGAATCTAAACAGCTTGCAATGGAACCCATTCCAAATGGCTTACCAAGGAGGAGGGGAAGAAAAAGAAGGAAAAAAAAAAAAAAGGAAAAAAATAAAAAGGAAAAAAAATAAAAGAGGAAAAGGGTACTGTGTATGTCCTTATCTTGTGCACAACATTTATTCAAGCTACTTTCTTACCCTTAGCCAGTAGGGAAAAGAGAACTTTGTTAGGTCAGAGAAGAGAGAAGCTGGTTCTCTGCTTTGATTCAGGCCAAATGCAAACGAGTCTAGAATTTTCCAGGAAAGCTCTTGCTGGTGCTGATCTTGTGTCCTCAAGTTTTAGTATATACAGCTCACAAAGTCTTCCTCTTGTGGGGAAAGATCATGTTCTTGGGAGAACTACAATAATTCTTGTAACGAAAACAAAGAATGTATTTTTGTTTATTTTTCCTAATGGCCCCGATCCAGCCAGGTTTTGCGTGCTGCTAACAGATGTTTCTTGTGAGTGACCCTGCATCTGGCACAAAGATCTTCTGTTGTAATTGTTATAATGAAAACACAAAGGACTGTAGCATTAGACACCAAGAACTGCATTTTTTTTTGAATGGGTATGCTACTTTGAAGCCATGAATGTGTACACTGGGGTTGGTCCAAGGCCTTTGGAAGTCAATAGAAACTTTCATTGATTTCAATGGATTTGGGTCAATCCTTCTATGAACCACTATGTCTAAATGTACAAAGATAAAAAGAAAACTGCTGATCTCTGCATGTTTTTTATCCTTTTATGAAAACAGGGAATTTTCATGCATTTTAATAAGAAATCACTGTCTTCCTTGATGCACAGCTTTTGTTCACAAGTCTTTCTGCTCCAAAATCTGGCTAGACAATAACACAAATCACAAGTCACTTTAGATAGGCTGACTAGACAAGCAATGCAGAATCTATGTGAGTAAAACCAATATAAAATCATAACAAATTTTGGCAGAGCTAGAAATCAGAGAATGATCTTTCTTGCAGTGTCAGAGGAATCTCTCTATAACAGAAATAAGTTTTAACGTCCCTCTTCTTAAAACAGAGTTCTTATCATGAAGATGAAGGACTAGCCAGTTATCCCTGAACTTCAGAAGCAGGATGCCTCAAAATCTGGAGTCAGCGGTGTGTCCAGCTGGCCAAGAAAGCCAAGGGCATCCTGGCTTGTATTAGAAATACTATGGCTAGCAGGAACAGGGCAGTGATCATCCCCTTGTACTCAGCACTGGTGAGGCCACACCTTGAGTATTGTTTTCAGTTCTGGGCCCCTCACTACAAGAAGGACACTGAGGTGCTGGAGCATGTCCAGAGATGGGCAACAAGGCTCATGGAGGGCCTGGAACTCATGACTTATAAGGAGCGTCTGAGAGAGCTGAGGTTGTTCAGTCTGGAGAAAAGGAGGCTGAGGGGAGACCTCATTGCTTTCTACAACTAGCTGAAGGGAGGTTGGAGCAAGGAGGGGGCCAGCCTCTTCTCCTTGGTGGTAAGCAACAGGACAAGAGGAAATAGTTTCAGGCTGTGCTAGGGGAGGTTTGGGCTGGGTGTTAGGAAATACTTCTTCACAGAGAGGGTTACCAAACACTGGAATGGTCTGCCCAGGGCAGTAGTAATCACCATCCCTGGAGGTGTTTAAGCAGAGTGTGGAACTGGTGCTGGGTCAAGAGTTGGACTGGATGGTTTTTGAGGTCTCTTCCAATGGGAAGTGTTCTCTGTGTGTGACCCACACCTCACTACAACTTCCTTTCATGCAGCTGTGGAGAACAGTGAGGTCTCTCCTCAGCCTTCTCTTCTCCAGACAAAACAATCCCTGTTCCCTCAGATGCTCCCTGTAATATCCTTCGTCCCCTGTTCTACAGACCTTCACCATCTTTGTTGTCTTTCTCTGGTCATGCTCCAGCACCTCAGTGTCCTTCTTATAGTGAGGGGCCCAAAAATGAACACAGTATTCAAGGTGTGACCTCACCAGTGCCAAGTACAGGGGCATGATCAATACTCCTGCTGGCCACATGTAGTGGGTTGAAGTTTCCCCACCCCAGCATTAACTTTGCCAGACCAACTCGGTTAGAAGCAAATGGAGCTGTATTTACAAGCAAAAACTACGCTGTACGATGGAATGCAATGAATATGTACAAAATAGACAGCATTTACACTTAGCAAACAACACAAGAGACCAGGGAAGCCGTTCCACTGCCCCCCTACACCCCTGTCCCAAGAGAGAAAAGGAGCAGAGAGAAGGCAGGGGTTAGACTTAATGAAACAAAGCAGCCAAGGCCAGCTGATAAGCAGGTTACTCTCTCCCAAGCAAAGCAAAACAGCAGAAACAAGAAAAAAAGAGAGAATTGTTTAGGTACAACCCATCTTGTTCTAGATACTTATCCAATAAATTTGTTCAGAATAATATTTTGTTTTCCTTTTTGCACTCAATAGTGATTTATTTATATTTTTCTACTTTTCAGCTCAAAATCTGTAACTATATTTTAAAGGCATAGCCTAAAACTACCACACCACAATATTACTGAAACAGGCCATGATACTGTTCACCTTTTTGGCCACCTGAGCACACTGGTGGCTCATGACAACTGTCAGCCAACACCCCCAGGTCCTTTTCCACCAGGCAACTTTCCAGCCACTCTGCCCCTGTAGTGTTGCATGGGGCTGATGTGACCCAAGTGCAGCATCTGGCACTTGGCTTTGTTAAACTTCATATAACTGACCTTGGCCCATCGATCCAGCCTGTCCAGATCTTTTTGCAGAGCCTTTACACTCTTGAGCAAATCAACAGTTCCAGCCAATTTAGCATCATCTGCAAACTTACTGAGGGTGTACTCAATTTCCTCCCCTAGATCTGGCCCCAATACTGAACCCTGGGGAACACCACTACTGGCCATCAGCTGAATTTAACTTTATTCTGCACAACTTTTTGAGCCTAGCCATCCACCCAGATCTTAAGCCAGTGAAGAGTCCACCCATTGAAGCCAGTACACATTCATATTTTATGAATATAATATCTCTAAATGCAGTTACTTTTATACTATTTCTCTTGACAAAGAAGAGAAGTGTGGAAAAGAGAATGAATGAAGGGAGGAAGGAGGAATGGGGAAGGAGGAATGAAGAAGAAAAGAGGGAAGGGAAGGGGAGGGAAGGGAGAAGGGAAGGGAAGGAAGAAGGGAAGGGAAGGGAGAAGGGGAAGGGAGAAGGGAAGGGAAGGGAGAAGGGAAGGGAAGGGAGAAGGGAAGGGAGAAGGGAAGGAGAAGGGAAGGGAGAAGGGAAGGGAAGGGAGAAGGGAAGGGAGAAGGGAAGGGAGAAGGGAAGGGAGAAGGGAAGGGAAGGGAGAAGGGAAGGGAAGGGAGAAGGGAAGGGAAGGGAGAAGGGAAGGGAAGGGAGAAGGGAAGGGGAAGGGAAGGGAAGGAAGGGAAGGGAAGGGGAAGGGAAGGGAGGAAGGGAAGGGAAAGGAGAAGGGAAGGGAAAGGGAAGGGAAGGGAGAGGGAAGGGAAGGGAAGGGAAGGGAAGGGAAGGGAAGGGAAGGGAGAAGGAAGGGAAGGGAGAAGGGAAGGGAAGGGAGAAGGGAAGGGAAGGGAGAAGGGAAGGGAAGGGAAGGGAAGGGAAGGGAAGGGAGAAGGGAAGGAAGGGAAGGGAAGGGAAGGGAGAAGGGAAGGGAAGGGAGAAGGAAGGGAAGGGAGAAGGGAAGGGAAGGGAGAAGGGAAGGGAAGGGAGAAGGGAAGGGAAGGGAGAAGGGAAGGGAAGGGAGAAGGAAGGAAGGGAAGGGAGAAGGGAAGGGAAGGGAGAAGGGAAGGGAAGGGAAGGGAAGGAAGGAGAAGGGAAGGGAAGGGAGAAGGAAGGGAAGGGAGAAGGGAAGGGAAGGGAGAAGGGAAGGGAGGAAGGGAAGGGAAGGGAGAAGGGAAGGGAAGGGAGAAGGGAAGGGAAGGGAGAAGGGAAGGGAAGGGAGAAGGGAAGGGAAGGGAGAAGGAAGGGAAGGGAAGGAAGGGAAGGGAGAAGGGAAGGGAAGGGAGAAGGAAGGGAAGGGAGAAGGGAAGGGAAGGGAGAAGGGAAGGGAAGGGAGAAGGGAAGGGAAGGGAGAAGGGAAGGGAAGGGAGAAGGGAAGGGAAGGGAGAAGGGAAGGGAAGGGAGAAGGGAAGGGAAGGGAGAAGGGAAGGGAAGGGAGAAGGAAGGGAAGGAGAAGGAAGGGAAGGGAAGGGAAGGAAGGGAAGGGAAGGAAAGGAAAGGGAAGGGAAGGAAGGGAAGGGAAGGGAAGGGAAGGGAAGGAAGGAAGGGAAGGGAAGGGAAGGGGAAGGGAAGGAAGGGAAGGGAAGGAAGGAAGGGAAGGGAAGGGAAGGGAAGGGAAGGGAAGGGAAAAGGGGGGGAAGGAGAAAAAAGGGAAAGTGGGGAAAAAGAAAAAGTGGGAAAAGGGGGAAAGGGGGAAAAGGGGGAAAGGGGGGAAAAGGGGGAAAGGGGGAAAAGGGAGGAAGGGAAAAGGGGAAAAGGAAACTAGAAAAGGCAATTTGACTGACAGGCCATGATTCATTTTACAAACACTAAAGTACTAAAATCTTTACTAATATTAACATACATTTTACTCCTAAGTAAATTAAGTTTCCATCAAACATTGTTACTAAAGCAAATGTAATTTAAATGTCTTAGCTCCTTATCCAGAGCTCTTCTTCTACACAATTCCATCCCTAAATATATATTTTTTTTTGCCTTCTTTGCCTTTCAGAAGTTTTAATGAAAAGTCTCATAGGCACAAATAGTACATTTCCTTACCTAATATAAACACAAAAGGCTTTTTGCTTTGGAAACAAATGTAGGGGAACAGCTGTGCTGATGAGCTACTCAGAGCTCCTATTGAATCTACAGCTGCTTCTCTCTGTCCTCAGAAAACTCGTGGCTTGATTGACAGATGGAGAGAGAACCACACAGAAGAAGAGACCAGATACCAGTCGCAGGCTTAAATCAGAGCACACTTAAATCTACGAAAATTACAGTTCTTATTTTTAGCTGCTGATGTGGCAGCCATTTAGTCACAAATCTGAAGCGTCTGCAGAGTAGGTATAAATCTATCTTCAAGAATTTTAAGCCACTTACTATTTAGCCAGGTTCAAACCAGTAGGTTTGCTGTGTCAGTTTACCAGTCTTAGCAGAGAACATTAAAGAAGGAAAGAATCTTTATTTACACAGGCAAAATTTTTCAGGAAAAAACTAAAGGAATTAAAAATGTTTTCTGTGTTCTTTTGTTTTCTTTGTGAGACTACTTGGTATTGTGGTTTCATTAGAAAATTTAGCCAGCCAGGTAAGAACACCTAAAAAAGTGTGTACTGATTGCAATCAAAGGAGGGATTTTCACCTGTTCTAGTCTGAAAGGTGCATTTCACATGTTGTGTAGGTTAACGATGCTGTGTCCCACCGTTGCACTCTCTGGTGATCAGGGAGATGCAGGACTCATCAATTTTCAAGATACAGTGGATAAGTCAAGATCCCCTGCTCCTAAGAGTTTAGGAAATAGTGTAGAGGAAATTGCTATTTTTGGCCATAGAAAACCAGAGTTTTCAGACATTCACATCACCAGGTTAGATGCTAGGTAGCATTTACACATTTAAAACATCAGAGCATATCAGCAGGCTTTTGACTGGCTTTTTAGGTGCCTTATCAAGCATACAGTAGATTAGGTTGCTTCTGCCAAATTTTGGGGGCCTAAATGCCATATTTAGTGCCTAAATGCCATATTTAGTGCCTAAATGGTTTACTGAATTGCTGTCTTAAGACGTGACTTTTCTAAAAAGGCAAAAGCATTTATTTGTTTTCCTTAGCAGCTGCAGACCTATTACTCCACCCTGAAAATTGGTATGATTATTATTATTATACTACAAATTGGCAGATAGACAGGAAGTACAGTGGGTACTTGGAAACTTAGAGGCTGCAATCTAAACTAGGAGGAGAACTGGGAACACTTCAGAGCTGATGGGTCTGGATAGAAGTCCTGCCACCAATTCAGGGCAAACCTTCTCCCTCTCAACTGTTTTCTACAGGATGGTTACCTGGGAGTGCTGTCTGGATGGGAGCCATCACATGCTTCCGCCAGATTTCTGATTCAGGGCATACTGTGGTGCACACCTGCAGCTTGGTTTAGATGCAGTCAGAATTGATTTTCTGGCTATGTTTCAGCTCTGTGCTGATAGGTATCTGCCTGACCACCCATGTAGGAATCCTGTCACCAGTGGCTTACCTCAGCATTGGCACATGCAGCCTTTCAGCACTGCCTGTGGGATGCAGACCTAGTTTGCCTCTGACACCTGTTCCAATTGCTCAGTTCTACATTTAAAAGAACAATTCAATATTTATTTCTCCCAGCATGAGTGAAAGACCCCTGTATTTATTTATTTTTTATTTTTTCCTTGTTCACATCCCCTTTGCAGGAATCCCTTCATTAATCTTATTTGTCTGAATGCTAAAGAAGGTATTTTATTATTGCCTTAAGGGAAGGAAAGCTGCCAACGAACAATAAACATACTGTGGTCCGGTCCTTGCACAAGAAACCATCATTTGATGGTAACTAACTTACCAGTCAGGCCTGGCCTTAGAATTTCAATGCTTTAGGCAAGATAGGCTTGTTGGAGTTTTCTAGAGTTTTCTTGCCACACACAGAGCTAAAATAATTTAAAAGCTCATAGACAGATATAAAAATATATGTACGTGCACGCATTGGTATGTGATTGTTTGCAAGTACAATGCACAACAAATGCACACACAGAGCATTATGCCCCATATCTAAGCATCTGAGACAGATGCACTGGAACTATGTGCTTTTACCATTCCCACATGACATTCCTTTTTGCTCCATATTCTTGGATCCCATAAGACAAGACTTGGTAATTAAACACAAATTTGAGCCCCTTCATACTACAGCCCCATCTTCTTTTTTATGTGACTATAAAATATTTCTATCTTTCTTCCTCAAGGGTAGAACACTATGTGAAAAACTGGGTCTAGTGTGTGGCTACACATCTCAATCTACATTTCATTAATGAAAACTTTTAAAAAATATGTATTATTTTCCATCCTTGCAGAACCAGAAGTATTAGTTTTCTCCTGGTCTGAAGAGTATATTCCAAATTTCAAGTGGGCCATAAGGACCAGATTTTCCAAGCACATCATTGATTTAAATAAGCACACCTTTATCTGCATAGGTATACCTAAAGTTAGGTAAGCTTCCAGTCTAATATATCCACATTGAATACATATAAAACAGGGCATGCTGGGACT
Organism: Picus viridis; assembly: GCA_033816785.1. Lineage (NCBI taxonomy): Eukaryota > Metazoa > Chordata > Aves > Piciformes > Picidae > Picus > Picus viridis. The sequence continues at coordinate 70,106,860 of CM066566.1, forward strand.
GAGGTTTTTGGATTGCTTTCTTGGATTACAGAAGACAAAATACAGTTACCCACTCAGCAAATCAAATAAAAGTAATCAAGACATACCTGAATACTATCATGGAGAGATGAGAACCGTTCTGATGGAGTCAGTAAGGCTACACACTTGCTTAGATTAAAACAAGTGCTTAACCACTTCACTGAATTACAACATTAATCTATTTCAAATAGATAATTTATATTTGACTTTACCAGAATTCATCAATGTCTCTGCCTTCAAAATCTGCACCATACTCAGACAAAAATAAGTATGAAATACTCAAAAATGCATTCCAAAGGTATCTTCATATCTGGTAAAACTGACCTATATTCTACACTTACAATTCCAGCTGAGTATTTCAATTTCTCTTTAAACCAGTTTTCTGTGACCACAAGAAGAAAGGGAATTAATGACTCAGCTTGTAAGAAAGGAAATGCAGGTAGCTATTACTCTGTTTTGCATTTCAAATCTGTTAGGAGGATTTTGAAACTGAGTACATTTTATGTGAGTCATTTTTCTGAGAGATATTTTTACTGTTGCCTTTTTCTTAAAAAAGACAAAAGTAACTAAAATATTAATTATTTCTATCTTAATCTGCTTGTTAATTTATTTAGCTGCATCTCAATTCTATTCTGTGTAAATATCAATCTTCTGTTCAAGAACAAAATTATGCTTTAATTTTAGCATTTTAATTCCTCGTTGTCCTAGACTTTTTGAGCTAAGGTTACAACACTTCTCCTTGTTTGTATTCTTACCCACTCAACCTCTACTTAGAGTTTTTTGTTTTATTGATTCAGTCTCCCAGCACCTGTAATATGATAAATATGTGGAAACTTGAAAATGGTATCTTGTTTACACGGCTATGCAGCTGCCAAAACAGCTGCTATTTCAGTTTTTGAAAGGGAAACAAGGGCCTCTTATCTGGTGTGGAAGAAAAATAGACTGATCCCTCCCTTCATTTTCAGTGTGTCTCAAACACATTTAATAACACAGATGAGCCAACATTTTAAAAATACATCAATCTCTATGCATAATATTGGAAAGCCTTTCTAAGAATGATAATGATTTATATTCTTATTTGAAAGCATTTTTATATATCAATGTTATAAGGAACAAAAACCTGCAGATGCTAGTGCTTCCAAAGAGTTAAACACTCACACAAAAATATAATTTCTACTGTACAACTATCAGGCAAAAATAAAAAAGTGGGCAGTGATGGGTCCTGGTAGATGCTGGATGTTTCTGCCAGAAAAGAAGCATCTTTTCACTCTTACTTGAAAATGAGTTACATTCAATGACAAGCTATCGGAACATTTAAGTAGAAGCAGCTCTGTTTCAGGTAAGATAGGAGAGATGTTTTCTTATGTGGATACATTTTCTGAGGTTAGTGTTATTCACAGATAATAGAAAGTCCTCAGAAGATTTACATTAATGAATTGGTGCTCTCAGACTCTTTAGAGGGTTTAGTGAACTGATAGTGGGTTATGGTGATCCAAAATGCCAGTGACAGAGTACACTAAACCATTTGGGGTTTACAGCTTTTCTGCTTCATCCGTCATCTTAGAAATAGGACTAAGCCCATTGACTTAAGGTTTCCCATTTGTCCCCGCTCCAAGGGCCAGAGTTCAATAACACTAGGTGAAGTATTTGGTTTCCAGTTTGATCTTACTCAGAAGTTGCAGTTTGAGTTGGTTCCAAACCACAACTGAATCACAGATTTCTTCCAAATTGCTACCATCTTGGAAACATCATGAGTTATTGGTGATAATGCAAGGTATGTGAAGTACATGGGCTACAGATTAAGTACATAACTAAACACAAGAATCCTGGGGTGCATGCTGTCCTTATTTGTGACATCTAGTGTTTGGCTGTCGCTTGCTTTCTCATTTTAATTGAAGCAGGTTTATTCTTGCAATTAAAATGTTACTGTTTAAAAACCTTCTGAGAAAATAAGGTGTCCTGTTTCTGTGTCCCACAAACTATAAAAATACTAGTATCAAGTCCTTTACATCCTGAACTGCTAACTGCAGTAGATACTCATAAGGTTTCTCAAATCTGCTTAAGATTAGGCCTAAAAATAAATTGAAGTAAAAAGAATGTTTTTATGTGCTCAGATATTAGGACCAGCTTGTGCTGCAGATCATCTTGGCAGCCATTGCTGGACCTCCCTGGTGTCTAAGGAATTGCAAACTCCTTTCCAAATCCTTTCGGAAATTGCCAGTTTGATAGAATAACATTGCAGGAAACCACTCAAATTTAACATATTTGCTGTTTCATGTTCTGCCAAAACGATGACAGGATACCAGATTAGGTCATACTTTGGAAAAAAACCACAGACAATAGATTCAAATGCTGCATTTTATTATTTAAAAGTTATATTTTATTTTTGAATATGTGGAGTGGGAAGAGTGTGTACAATCCCTATGTCAGTCCTTTGTGGCTAGTTTCATAAACTATACCGTGAACATTTTGTTTCAAGGGTAAATCCTACTGCAGCTTTACAGCAAACAAAACAAAACAAAAAGGCAACACAACAACAAAACCCCAACAAACCCCAAAAACCAACCTAACCAAAAGCCTGTGGTCATGTAGCTGTGAGGATATTATTCATATTTTGTATTACTGGTAGTATATAGAGATTACACTGAGAGTGGTGACTGTAGAAAAAGTATTATTCTGCTGATAAAGGATTTTAAATTTAAGTACAGCACAGCAAATTAACTCCAATTTTTAAGTTATTGCATTTGCTTTACAAAGTAAAGTATACATTTTGCCTGCGTACTTAATTTTAATTTTAACTCTTATGAGAGCACAAATTTAATGATTTACACGTAATCTTTTACTTTAAAAATGAGTATCTGAAACTGGTACAAATAATAACCTGTTTCTCTTACTTGATCCTCCACTGAAATACAATGCAGAAGCTGAAGGACATCAACAGCAGTTTCTGTTAGAGCTGAATTTGAGTGAGCTAGAGGCAGATAGTTAAATGATACTCTTACAAATAAGAGATACTCTTACAAATAAGAATCCTTTATATGTCCTTTATATATCTTGATGGGAGCTTTTAGTAAACAAAACTGTTTTTTTCTGTTCCCTGGCTTTTTAGAGATTAATTAGCAAGGTCAAACAACTCACCACAGATCTGGAAGTGTTACAAGAAGGAATGTGGCACCTTTTAAGAGCCACTAAGCCTTCCTCTAAAATACAATGAGACCATCTGTATTAATTCTTATTGCTGTCTACAACTACCTGAAGGGTGGTTGTAGCCAGGAGGGGGTTGGTCTCTTCTCCCAGGCAACCAGCACTAGAACAAGAGGACACAGTCTCAAGCTGCACCAGGGGAAGTTTAGGTGGGAGGTGTGGAGAAAGTTCTTCACTGAGAGAGTCGTTCACCATTGGAATGTGCTGCCCAGGGAGGTGGTGGAGTCACCATCCCTGGAGGTGTTCAAGAGGGGATTGGACGTGGCACTTGGTGCTATGGTTTAGTCATGAGGTCTGTGGTGACAGGTTGGACTTGATGATCTTTGAGGTCTCTTCCAACCTTGGCGATTCTGTGAATTCCTCATAAAAAAGAAGCATCAAGCCCATGTATTATGATATTAACACGAGTAACTCAAGTTGTGGTTGCATGGAATTGCTTTGATAAATATGGATCCCAAATCTAGCAGTCGAAGGAGAATTAGATAAGTCTTTTCTGCTTTTCTGTGGCAGTAAAAAGACTAATTTCCTCTAGCAGAGGACTGAACTCCCCTTGCAAAATTTTGGTTATGCATCCTTTTGAGGGAGAGTGAACACTCAAAACTATGACTTATTTTATTCCCAAGCAAGAATGCTCAACTCCAGAGTTTGAACATCTCACTGAACATGTTTCTACTAATAAAAGCTGATTCAACAGGAAGGAAATACTTCATAGAATATTAGGGTTGGAGAAGACCTCTAAGATCAAGCCCAGTCATCATTTCAGCGCTATCATGGCCACTAAACCACGTCCTGAAGTTTCACATCTACATGTTTTTGAAAATCTTCATGGATGGTGACTCTACCACTTCCCTGGGCAGCTTGCTTCAATATGTCACCATGCTTTCAGTAAAGAAATTTTTCCTAATATCCAACCAGAACCTCCCCTTCCACAACTTGAAACTGTATCTCCTTTTCTCCTGTTGCTAGTTACTGGGGAGAAGAGACTGACACCGGTCTGACTGTAACCTCCTTTCAGACAGTGGCAGTAAGCAATTCTCTTCTCTAGACTAAACAATCCCAGTTCCCTCAGCTTTTCCTCAGAAGATGTGTTGTCTAGACCCCTCACCAGCTTCATTGGTCTTCTCTGGACTCAGTTCAGGACCTCAATGTCTATCATACTGCAGAACACATACTGAATGCCGTACTTGAGGTGAAGCCTCACCACTGTGAAGTACAGACACATGATCACTTCCCTACTTCTGCTGGCCACACCATTCCCAAAATAAGTCAGGATGATGTTGGACATCTTGGCCACATGAGCACACTGGTGGCTCATGTTGAGCCAGCTGTCAAGCCACACCCCCATGCATCTTTATGATGCTCAAAAAATGCAGGCTTCTAAGGACGTGCTAGAATGTAACCTCAGCATTGTTGTATGAAGTTTTAGGCAAAATGAACCACAGAAAATTTAACATTATTCCAGTTATTTGAGGCCTCTCATCCAGGAACATCTAACAAGATGCTGTTCACAGGCGGAAAACCATAACTGCTGCTCAGAGTAAAGAGTGTTTGACAATTTCATATCATTACATTAAGGTGACCCACATGTTTAATATCTGTTGTATTTGACCTGTTATTTTTGATAAAATGCCAAATAAATGAAGCTGAAGGGAAATGAGATGATGGTGATTTCTTGAAGGATGGACAGATTCCAGTGATGTTTAATGAGGCAGATTCAGAATTATTTGGAGATTGTTTGTGTATTTGAATTGCATATTTTCTCTAATTCTAGATGATTTTTATAGAAATTCCAAGACAGAAAGTACATATGTCAAGAAAACTAAGACTATTTGCTTGAAATTTGGTACTGTAAGTTGCCAAACACTCTCGGCTCTTAATTACCGGCAGAGTTTTTAAACTCAAAAGAACACAGGAAAATTCAAGTGGGAAGGGACTTCAGGAGCCCACTAGTCTGCCCCTCTGCTCATAGCTGGGCCAGATCTGAGGTCAGACCAGGCTCTGCATTTTTAAGAGTTCAGTGGTTACTCTGAAGGACATTTACACAATTTCCTGGACTTCTTTCAAATTCCATGAAAGAAAAGAACTGAGGGAGGAATAAATGATTGAGGGGAAGTAATGGGAAATAATTTTTCATCTTCATTATCTGCAGCCAGGAACATGGAAAATGCCATTTGTGCCTTTTGTAACTAAGTACACGGAGCCATAATGCAATAACAAATGATGCAGATTCAGTGACCCTGCCTTTAATAGAGGTCTTTAAAGTGTCAACAGTGTCGTCAATTGGTCTACATCCGTTGGGACAGAATCTCATAATCCATCAAGCTTTATTAATTTCCTAGGATTAAAGGAATAATTACTGTGTAGCTCCGTGCTGAACACTTATCTTCGCCACTAGTTAAGACTGAAGTTCTTTTAACTTTTCAGACAAGTAACTACCTTTCCATGATGTTCTCATTCACTGTGGACAGTAATTCTTTTATCCAAATCTCTGGGAAAAAAAAAAAAAAAAACAACAAACCCAGAGTGCCATGTTTTTAAAAGCAGGTCCTTTTCTTTCACTCCAATACTGATGGCTTAACAAATATATGGAGATCTGCTAATGAGCATTGATTTGGTTTGATCTCAGCTAGGAAATTTAATCTACTAGATTAAATGCCACACTAAGGTATGAAAAAATTATAATTGATGGTGCCTAGATATTCTGTGCTAAGGCTGATGCTGTGAGATAATACAAAATATTATACACCCGTGTATGTGTGTGTGTATATAATTGTGCATACATCTGGTTTTTTTGTTACATCTTTGGTGATCCATAGAATAGAATAGAATAAACCAGGTTGGAAAACACCTTTGAGATCATTGTGTCCAACCTGTCATCCACCACCACCTAATCAACTAAACCATGGCACCAAGGACCCCATTCAATCTCTTCCTGAACACCTCCAGTGATGGTGACTCCACCACCTCCCTCGGCAGCCCATTCCAATGGGCAATCACTCTCTCTATGAAGAATTTCTTCCTAACATCCAGCCCAAACCTCCCCTGATGCAGCTTGAGTCTGTGTCGTCTTGTTCTGGAGCTAGTTGCCTGGGAGAAGAGACCAGCCCCCACCTGGCTACGACCTCCCTTCAGCAATAAGATCTCCTCTCAGCCTCCCCTTCTCCAGCCTAAGCAACCCCAGCTCCCTCAGCCTCTCCTCTCAGGGCTTGTGCTCCAAACCCCTCACCACCTTTGTTCCATTTCTCTGGACGCGTTCCTTCAAGTCAACATCTTTCCTAAACTGAGGGGCCCAGAACTGGACACAGTACTCAAGGTGTGGCCTATCCAGTGCTGAGGACAGAGGCACAATGACCTCCCTCTCCTGCTGGCCACACTGTTCCTGATACAGGCCAGGATGCCATTGGACTTCTTGGCCACCTGGGCACACTGCTGGCTCATGTTCAGCCTACTAGCAACCAGTACCCCCAGGTCCCTTTCTGCTTTCCAGCCACTCTGACCCCAGCCTGTAGCATAATAAAGCATTCTAGTCACAATATTCATGAAGGAAAATAATCAAGATAAAAAATTAATGGCTGATCAACAGGAGACCATTGCTGAAGCCCTTCAGACCTTCAGGCAATTCTTGCAGCTCCAGTCACAAGAAATGTGTTAATACCTTGTTTGTGATAGTTGTATTTTGGGAATGGTCATGCTCACAATACATTGTTTAAATTCCCTGTTTGACTGATGGGAAAGTGGAACCAAAGGTGATAATTTCTGTAGTGCATAATATCCTTTCATATATTTTCGACTTTAAAGCTGAAAGAACTGATTTTGAAGACATTTTCATGTCACTTCAGTACATGAAAAATCTCACAGCTGTAATTAGCATAGATTTTACTGTGAAAAAAAAATATTTTACAAGCCCAAAGAATTTATCAGTGCACATTATTTAATATGCAGAATTTACACAAAATATATTAGGGAAACAAACCAACCAAACAAAAAACCCAACCGAACAAAAAAAACACACAAACATTTGTCAGTACAGACTCCATATTTGTTGTAAAGGTTTCATGTTGGTATCTATTTCTGTGTTGCGAGAGTGATAATTTATGCAAATACATTTAATTATCTTTTGCATAAATTAGAACCTGATGCATGATTTCAGCCAATTCTGGTACAAATGATTCTTACAGCACCTGCAAAACTCTTCTAATAGCAAAGTTTCGGATCTCACATAAGTGACCAAGAAAATATTGTCCACCAATTGACCCACAGCAGTTGATGATGCTCATAGTCATAGTCTGGTCTAAATGCAAAGTAATGTAATTCAGATCATGGTCATGTGTCATGATTCACCTGGCTCAGAGTGAAGTTTAACAAGTATGAATGCATCCATAATTACCCCCTCATGACATGAATATCTTGTCCTTCTTCCTCTGTGTGTCTGGGTTAAACAGATCTGCATGTTTCCGTGGGAGTGGAGCTGAGACCACAAATTCATCTGATGCAAACATAAGAAGAGCTTGCAGATGCTACTACCTTTTAAATTTTTTTTTCTGATCAAACATTCAGTAGTGAGTTTGATTAAAAATCTTCCTTTGACTTACAGAAAAAGCAGAATTAGAAGCAAAAATGACAAAAAGAAAAGAAAAATATATTTAAGGCTTTAGGAGGAAATGAGAGGTAATACATTCCTGTCACTAAGAGCAATTATGAAATTCTTTCCATTTTGTCAAGATGTTAAATAGCAGACTCAAATACTACACTTTAAGTCATAAGACTATGAAATTCACACCTTAGATGTTTAAAACATCTGGAAGAGGATCTCTAGAGCTTCAGTGGTGTTTTCAAAGAAGTCCTGGAAACTGGGAAGAGCTAGAAACTGAAGAAAGTGGATTTTGGCTTCTTTCCCAATATTAAAAAACAAACCAAAACCAAAACCAACCAACCAAACAAACAAACAAAAACTTGGATACCAATAGTAACTGTTGGTCAATTGGTCAATATAAGGGTGTGATTCAAATTCAAAATAATAATAATAATAATAATAATAATAATAATAATAATAATAATAATAATACAATACACCAGGTTGAAAGAGACCTTCAAGATCATCGTGTCCAACCCATCAACCTATCCAACCCACCTAAACAACTAAACCATGCAACCAAGCACCCCATCAAGTCTCCTCCTGAACACCTCCAATGAAGGTGACTCCACCACCTCCATGGGTAGCTGATTCCAATGAGAAATCACTCTCTCTGTATAGAACTTCTTCCTAACATCCAGCCTAAACTTGCCCTGGTGCAGCCTGAGACTGTGTCCTCTTGTTCTGGTACTGGCTGCCTGGGAGAAGAGACCAACCTCTGCCTGTCTACAACCTCCTTCAGGTAGTTGTAGAGAGCAATAAGGTCACGCCTCTGTCTCCTCTTCTCCAGGCTAAGCAACCCCAGCTCCCTCAGCCTTTCCTCACAGGCCTTGTGTTCCAAACCCTTCACCAACTTTGTTGCCCTTCTCTGGACACATTCCAGCAAGACAACATCCTTCCTAAACTGAGGGGCCCAGAACTGGACACAGTACTCAAGGTGCGGCCTAACCAGTGCAGTGTACAGGGGCACAATGACCTCCCTGCCCCTACTGGCCACTGTTCCAACAGAAAAGAGATTACCACTGGTAATGGCATTTGTAACAGGTCTATGAGGAATAAAATGTTAGACTCATGCAATATCATTTAGATGGAGAAAATAAGTTTGAGAATGCATGGAACTGGCTTCCTCTAGTCTTACATGAATCCAAAACCACTTTATTTAAGATTTTCCTCCAATTTGATTTTAGAGATACTGTAAAATCTGCTCCTATTTCTAATATGTCACATGCCAGTTCACAAATACGATGTGCAAGGCTCATGAGCAGTCAAAGGGATTTTGTCCTGTCATTACCTTGATAGATTTGTTGTCATAACATACAGAGACAAGGTTTCTCTCCTGTCTTTCCTATGATAAAGAATTCTATAGCCTTTCACTATTGGTGTATATATTCTTTTTTCCAAATTTCTCTCATCTGTCATGCTGCTGTCCTCCATACTATTGTCTTTTGATGTCTGTTTGAACCACCTATACCTTTCTTTTAAGAGTCAGGTTGAAAAGCACAGGAATCTCGGCTGCATACATTAGAGTGCAGTAGAACTAGAACTATTATTTCTAGCATTTTGTGCAAAGTACATAATTTTGGGGGGTCTATAATAAGCCTGTTTTATATCTTAAATGAAGGACTTTCTGTGATGCTGTTTCATTGGTACACAGTATTTTGAGGTTTTTGCTTCCCAAAAGTAAGAATTTATTTTCTGCTTCCTACCTATGGCACTGGTCTTTTCAAAATGATGTCTTCCTAATTTTGAACATTTTCTCAGTTTTCACTGATTTATTTTAAATTCTGATCATAGACTTTTAAATGCACATGACCTCTGTGGCCTTGCTGTCATCTGTGAATGCCATTGGTACGAGCTCTATTCCATAACTGAAGTAGTTATTGCACAGAATGAATAAAACCAGGCTTTTGGGTAATCCTGTTTGGAATCCTTTGCAAGCTTGAGATGGAAAAATTGATAACTGTTCTTTGAAGCAAGGTACACAGATTCTCCCACTCATGATTGATTGAATTAGATCCAATTTAGAAACAAACTAGCCTCATTCGCATAGCTAGGCTTCTTTCAGTATCATATTGGTCCATCAGCAAAGGGTGTTACTGGAAGATAAATCTTCCCAAACTGTTGCCAGCCCAGGGATTTCACCTTGAAGACCTGCTCAACAGGTCTGAAAGATATTGGGGAAAGTTAGAGTACATGATTACTTATGGCAAGGTTGTGTAATCTACTGAGTCCTCATAAATCACGCAGCCTTAATAAACACTTTCTACACAAGTTCATATACTTGCCTGCACAATTTGTAACGATTTTTAGGGCTATCACACCAACCCAGATGAATTTTCCCTTTTTGTAGGTTCCCATGGAGACCACAATATCTGATTAATTCCTATGCAGTACGTTGAAGGTGCTATAGGTTCATCTGGGGAAGAGAAGTACCATAGAAGTTGTACCTTCTCCTTTCATTAAAAGGGTTTTCTATATCAGTTCACAAATACTTATTTTTCCATTGATGCATTGCTTGGCCACCACAATATATTCCTAATAGACCTTCCTAGTCAGAATAGAAACCCTAACCACAGGAAATGGATTTCTCAAGTGTGTCATACAAATATGAAGCCCTGGAAAATATAATATAATGTTACATGGTACAGGTGCATTGATGAGATGACTTGTTGATGGTTGCTTAGGTGAGGAGGGTCTGTTATTTTTCACAGTTGAAGAAAGAAATTTGTCAGTGACAAGAAGGATGGCTTACATGCCTCACATTCCTCAGTACTGAAAATAATGAAAGGAGGGAGGAGAGGGGAAAAAAATCAAATTTCGGCTAAGGAATCAGCAATTAATTTAATGCAGGTGCAATATTTCTTGACACAAAGAGTTTTTTGTTTCTTCTCCATATTATTCCACAAAAACGAACTCCTCCCCTCTCCCTCTCTTTATCAGCACAAAGTAGATTAAAATGTTGATACTCTTTCCTGGCAAAGATATTTTTACAATCTTAGTCAAGTTGTTGTGAGTAGGATTAAGTTCTTAGAGAACTTAAAATAGCTTCATTAAATGTAGCAGAGTTCCATACAGGTTCACCAACATGCCCAGTTTTGCTAAGTACTTTCTGCATCTACTGCTGCACAACTGTAAACTCCTGTACTCTTCCCAAATCTATTAGAAAAGCCAGGTACTTCACTGAACCAGCATATCACTCCAATCACTAAAATGACATCTACAAATACATTTTTAACTACAGACTGAATTGAGATTGTGTTTAACCCCTCCGTTGCTGGAAATCATAGTATTATGTTCTGCCCAACAGAAAGTGTGTGTTTGCTTTTGTAACTCTTGTACCAGGAGTTATTTGAACTGCATATATTGATTTAGAATATGGCTTCACTTTCACATAAAACTATAGCTTTAAAAAAATTAATAATTCTATTCAGTACTGGAAAGAAAGTCTCAAACCATGCGAAAGGACAGAAAATGTGAGCACAGCTACTAGGAACAGGACAGGAAAGTGAACTTACTTTCTTGGGGAAGCAGATGCACATTTAGGGATATCTGGTACTTTTCTAAAGGTGAGCTATACATAGTTTTGAAGAGAAATAAGTACAAAACAAAAGCAACATGTGCTTCCAAACTGCAACAAAAGCTGTATGCAAACAATTTTCTGTTCTTCTCAACCAGGGAAGAAATAATCTAAATTCCTGTGATTCTATCTCAGTTTTTGGGTGAAATGTAAACTCATCTTGTATTTAAATTAGGAGTAATTTTACTGAAAATTTGGCTATAGAGATGGTGGCATCTGAATCATTGAAAGTTTTCAAGGTACAACTGGATAAAGGCCTGATCAACTTGTTCTGACCTCAAAGCTGCCCCTACTTTGTTTAGGAAATTTGACTAGCGTCCTCATGAAGTCCTTTCCCACCTGGTTTATTAAAGAACTAACACATTTCATAAACTAAGAAGCATAAACAGAAATAACTGATACACAAAGCAAAAAAAAAGTAAATAATGCAAGCTTTACTTTTTGAGGAAAACACTCTGAAATATAGAGATTGGTTGAAGCAGAAGTTTTAAAAGTGGAAGATACTCAGTGAATACATTTGCAATATGGATGCAACACAAATAAACCATTCTAACTTTGCTTCACATATAAAAGATTTTCATGTGAAAAATGAGAGCATTAACAGCCTCAGGTCCTTTGTCATCCATACTAATACTCAACATTTGTGGAGTAATATTTGACATGAGAGTCCAGCTAGCACCTAATAGCTCACATCCACCCAGCCGAACTCTCCACCTGCCAGGACTGGAGAAGCTGTATGTAAACTACACAGTGGAAGGGTTTCTACTCTGTACCAACTCCCAGACAACATGCAGACATTGTCTGGGAAACTTTTCTTGTAATAATTCAAACTTCAGGTATTTAACAGGATAGATTGATTTTATAACATGGGAACATTTGCTGTTACAGTTCAAGTTAGTAAGAAGAAAGATTTGACTATGATTTGACTAGAGGCTTGCATATCAGTCATTGTGTCATTTATTTATAGATATAAAATTCATAGTTTCTAAACTGGCACAGTGAATGATTTGCATTCAACAGACAACATGACAACATGAATAACAAACTTGTAATATATAGACAAAAGGCCACTGAATGTCCAAGTTAAAAGGAATATTTCATTATCTCAATTTTAACACTTCTACCAGAAATGTTTTCTATTCTACATAATCAAAAGATTCTGTGTAGAAATGCATGAAATCATCAACAGGAAAAACTAGTATGGAAGAAGTTAAAAATTATTTTTGCCTTGTATTTACTACATGACTCCCAGCATCAAGGGTGATTCAAAGCTTGTTTATCATAAAGAGAAATTCTGGAGGAAAGGCTATATGCAGGTATCCAGATATCATTACCATAGTTACAAATTATTTATTTTTCTTTTAGCTCACGCCCAGGAAAAAAAAATATAATTCAGGCACAATTTTAAGACCAAATGATATAATCTTCCCTCACACTGCAACAGCATCTTGATGAATCTTTAGTAATACACGTAATACTTTGAAGTGTGAATAGCGAAGGGATTTCCAGTGTGTATGTACTTTTTGTTGCAATGGTTCATATACAGCCTCCTCCCTGTGAAATCTGCTGAACCACTACAGATTTACACTGCCTATATGGTGTGCAAAATTTAGTCACCTTACTTTTTTGAAAAGAGCCCTGAACAATTGTGATGCTCTATAAAGAAGGAAAATAATGTGAAATCTGGAGCATACGAATCCTATTAAAGAGATGGAAAGAACTTCTACTTCTCTTTGAAAATGCACCAGTAAGAGTTAAGTAAGTTGGGAATGATAGCTCATAAACCAGATTAAAACAGCTGCACTCCATGTCCACTGCAGTTCCACAGAAAGGAGGAAAAATAAATTTAATTATATTTCACGAATTGGCTTAGCTGATCTGGCAGCAATGAAGTGACTTTGGTATAATTTTGTTTCTTGGCTGTGGTCCACTCAGCCTTGACATAAAAATAAAGGAATGCAGCCATAATACCAGAATCTCCCTGGACAAGGCTTATGGTCTTTCCAGGGGACAGAATGATTCTCCGTGTCTGATTTTAGCAGGAAATGCAATTGCCAGCATGTGGAAATTTTGAAGTGTAAGTGAGAAAAGAAAGGTGTGATCAAACTACAGTGAAAGCCTTGCTTCCTTATAGCTATTTGAAGCTGCAGGAGAATCAAGTTTTTCCCATGTAATAGTGAGTGTTTCATGTTGTTAAAAAAAACCCACTAAATTATATGCACATATGCAGGAGGGAGTGAGTGTCAAACGAGTGAACTATAATGACCTTATTTCAGGGAGCTAGAGTAAGCCATGATGTGCAAGGCAATTGTGAACTTCAATGAAATTTGCTCGGGAGATTACTGTAAATATTTGAAGAATAAATTTTCTTCGCCATGAAGAAAACACTGATCCATTTCTATGGCGCCATAAATTTATGTCAGTGTCATTAAAACATGTCTTGTTCAACCGATTTGTTGAAGCCTAATATAAGACTAACACTTTCCATGTTCTGGTCTCAAAATTTCCATATCTTTCCCTATGCTAAAGGTTAGCATACAAACAATGCATGCTATGCTAGTGGAGTCATCAGTTTCTTTCCCTCTTCTTATTGCAGAAACCTTTGGGGTTTATCTCTCTTTATCACTTTCAGCTTTAGCTATGACTCTAACGCAGTGTTTTTCACAACCAACTGCTCTGTGGAAATGTGGCAAATGCTCATCACACAGATGATAATGCTGCATTTCTCATCTGCGATTTTCTTTATGACAAACTACTTTCCAAAGCAAAACTCTGTTTAGAGAATCGCTTGACTCCATAGTTATATGTGGGAAACGGAATAGCCACTCTGTAGTTTTAATTCTCTTCCAATCTCTTTTCATAAGACTGATTATGACCTATGGTAACATCATCAAATCTAATCAAATCTTTCTGAAATGCCACAGGTGTGATCACATGCCAGAATAAAAATTTTCCAGTTTGAGGCAAATGAAGCAAAACATTTCTGTCAATGTGAGGATTCAAACTGAAGTGATCTCAAATGAATGTTTTTTCTCTCATCTCTCTTTTCACTTGCCAAAGATTCTAAATGTCTTGGCCTGAATCCTGCAAATCAGTTCAACTTTGTTGGACAAAGGCAGGGGAGACAAAAAAGCCATGCCATGGGGTCAGCCTGGAGCAAAAGGTGGTGGTAAGAGCCACATGAGAGTGAAATAAGCTGTCTAGGAAGGTGTGTCCTAAGAATAACAGAACACAGATCTTGTTCCACAAGTTTTGGAAGGTTTGTGATAGGACTAGACCAAGAAAAGACCTCTTAAGGCAGCTTTTTGTTGTACAAAGAGAATTACCTTTTTGGAAATATTCTCATGGAACTATTCACACATGCATTTGAAAGCTTCTTTATGAAACCAATATTGAGCAAAGGAATATTAGCTCAACTGAGAGTCAGAAAATGTAGAATAATAATAATAATAATAATAATAATAATAATAATAATAATAATAATAATAATAATTATAATTCAGGTGTTATCTGGACACCTTAACAGTTATCTCGACACTTAACACCTTTTGCACCTCTGTTACCTCTGCACCTCTCAGTTGTGTCCATTTGAAGTGTCACAATTGATCTTTGCACAAAGTATAGTAGTGAGGGGGGGGTTAACTACTTTGGAACTTTATCACTGTTGCTTTTTTTTTTTTTTTTTTTTTTTTTTTATGAAATTACATTTTTCACAGTAAATTATATAATGTTTTCTAATGTTGTCTCAAAAGATTTTCATACAGGCCCATACCCCTGGTAGATGTCATGGAATGGGTTATCCAGGGAGGTGGTTAAGGCCCCGTCCCTGGAGGTGTTTAAGACCAGGCTGGACGAGGCTCTGGCCAGCCTGGTCTAGTGTAGGGTGTCCCTGCCCATGGCAAGGGTTTGGAACTAGATGATCCTTGTGGTCCCTTCCAACCCTGACTGATTCTATGACTCTATGATGTGAAACCAGGAAGCTACGTTTGACAAGTGATTCTACTATTCATCCTTCTTAGATTTGGGAAGTGTATGTTTTCACATTAAGTAGCATATTAGGATTTCCTCAGTTACATATTTCAGCTCCAGGCCTTATCAGAAATTAGTTGTATCTCGTAGGGTGGGCTTTGGTTCATACTTGTTAAGCAGCTGAACATCCTCTGAACAAGTATCCTTTCATGGATGGTGATCTTCATTCCAGGTTTTGGAAAAAAAAACCAGCAAGGAAGGAAGGGATATATTTTCATTTCCAATACTGTACATGTGGGTAGGCTTATTAAAAGAACTAAATGAACACTGGGCCTCCATGCTAATATTCTTTCTCTGTGCTGGAGGAAGGATATTAGCTGTCATGGTTTAATGGCCCACTCTAATGTAAAAACCAAACCACAACAACAAAAAAACCAGCACAGAAGAATTTTGCGAGAATTTTGTAATTAAGCTTTTTGTTGCTTGGTTTTCTAAAGAGCAGCTGCTGATAAAAAGTTCCTTCCTCCAAAATCTTACAAACAAACATCAATATTAATGTTCATAAGTTTTGAACAGGATAGTCATTGTATTCCAGGTATTCTACATGTTCTGTTAGGAATCAAACATTTATTCAATCAAACAAATCTTTGTTTTCTCCCACTAAGCAGTGTTATATGTCTGTGCCGAGTTTGAGATTAAAAGATCACGGGCTGCACAAAACAATTAAACATTTGTTCTATCGTACCCGTGCTTGAAAAAGAAGAGCTTCTCTTTAAAAGAAAAACAACAAATTCATAGCTGTTTTTGAGATAGGATGCAGTGATCTGATACTGATAAGATACACTCCTTTTGCCCTATTCAAATGTCCAGCTATCTAATGTAAATGTTGTTTTCCAGTAACTGAAATAACTCATTTATCTGCACCTTCAGAAAAGCAGGTATGCAAATCTCTTTTAGTTACTGAGGTAGCTTTCACTAGCTTATTTTTATGAGACACTAATGGCTTTGTACTGTGACTCTTGTTTTCTTCCTATTATAATGAAACTTCTTGGGCTGAATGAAAGCAAATAGTACTTTACAGTGTATTATTTTTATTTCCCCATATTTTAACATCATATTTTCATTAACAGTTTCCATTGATGTTAACAGTTTGTATTGTAAATCTTGCAGTTGCATTTACTTGTCTATTTCAATTGTATTGATAGATATTTGTATATATATTTTGTATATTGTATGTTATATTATCACTAAGATGCAGTTTACCTACAAAGTTATCTACTATCTTACACTTCGTATCTTGTTTATCTCATAAGTCTTTCTCTGTTCTGTTTCATGTTGGCTGTTAGCTTTTCAATAGATTTAGTACAAAATGTTTTAAATGCCTTTTACTCTCTATTTCTCTTTGTAAAAATTAGCAATGATTTAAACCCTTAAAGCAAACAAGAGCAGCTCTGCTGTGAGAAAGAGAAGCCAGGGAACAAGAACCACTTCACAAATATAAGGCAAACAAGCCATCGTTAAACTCCCTCCTATTGATCACGGGGAGCAGCCTCAAACTGATTGAAGGGATTCAGCCAAAATAGGAAGTTCTTGTGGTGAGACGGCTGATATGGTCAGGCTGGAAAACCTCTCAACTGCTTCCTGTGGTCACCCAAATTCCAGAGCCTTGCTGAACCAGAGGACACCCTGAATAAAGGATTTCTTAGAATTTGCTCTGCTGTAGTCAGGGGCTCTGCAAATGGCATGTGACTCAATCCTGGATGATTTCAGTTCCTTGAGCAAACTAAGATAAAGTAGAAAAATGTTTCCCTGCTTACCCTGGATAGATTCCCATGAATAAGAGGCACTGCAGTCAAGGGAAGTTTTCTGTGTAGCTTTGCTGACATTTTGGTGGTGTATAGCAGCCTCCAACTTCAACTGGCTTCAGCATGAAGAACAAATAAGCGCTACTAACACCTATTACTGCATATTCTTAATATAGATATGTCAATACTTTGAGAACTAAAATTTCATTCATCTTGAAAAGTCTTCTGTGAAACACAAAACAAGACACAACTCACAAGGTGTCAGGAACAACCTCAATGTGCTGCATGCAGTTTCCAGTTCTTAGTAGTAGGCTCTGGTGATAAAAGGAATGATCCTCACCTGCCTTAAAGAACTGAACTCTGAATGAAGAAATATCTGCTACTCCATGGTCATGATTTTGCTGGAAAGAGCTGATCTTCTTTACAGGACCTGAGTTATAGAATGTTCAGCACTCTAGCTTGATTCACAAACCTTAGACATTTCTCTAGGCAAACAAGCAGAGCAGATAAAGGTAACATTATAATCTCTGTGCAGGAGAGAACCCAAGCTGTGAAAATGCTTCCCTGTAGTCACTCCGCAGAGCTGTAACAAAGCTGGCCTCTGGGCCTCCCAGGGCAGGACTAGCAGGACCTGAAGTTTCATTGATCAGTCTCCAGTCTATCTTACTGGATCTCATATACAGGTACCTTTGTAGATCAACATGGTATCATAGAATCATAGAATTGTTAGGCTTGAAAGGGACCTCAAGGATCATCAAGGCCAGTCACTAGTGGTGTCCCCAGGGATCAGTTCTGGGCCCCATCCTGTTCAATATCTTTAGTGATGATCTGGATGAGGGGATTGAGTCAGTCATCAGTAAATTTGTAGACACCACGAAGGTGGGAGCAGTTGTTGATCTCTTAGAGGTTAGAAGGGCTCTCCAGAGGGACCTTGACAGGCTGGACAGATTGGACAGAGTACTGATTGATAGATGGCTGAACATGAGCCAGTAGTGTGCCCAGGTGGCCAAGAATGGCAAGCCAATGGCATCCTGGCCTGCATTAGAAATAGTGTGGCCAGTAGGAGCAGGGAAGTCATTCTGCCCCCATACTCAGCATTTTTTAGGCCACAACTTGAGGACTGTGTCCAGTTCTGGGCCCCTCAATTTAGGAAGGACATTGAGATTCTTGAACATGTCCAGAGAAGGGCAACAAGGCTGGTGAGAGGCCTCGAGCACAAGCCCTACGAGGAGAGGCTATGGGAACTGGGATTGTTTAGCCTGGAGAAGAGAAGGCTCAGGGGAAACCTTATTGCTCTCTACAAATACCTGAAGGGAGGCTGTAGCCAGGAGGGGTTTGGTCTCTTTTCCCAGGCAACCAGCACCAGAAGAAGAGGACACAGTCTCAAAATGCACCAGGGAAAGTTTAGGCTTGAGGTGAGTAGAAAGTTCTTCACAGAAAGCCTTGTTGGCCATTGGAATGGGCTGCCCAGGGAGGTGGTGGAGTCACCATCCCTGGAGGTGTTCAAAAACGGATTGGACGTGGCACTTGTAGCCATGGTTTGGTAGTTATAAGGTGTTGGGTGTTATGTTGGACCTGATGATCTTTGAGGTCTTTTCCAACCTTATCGGTTTTATGATTCTATGATCTCGTTCCTAGCCACTGCCATGGGTAGGGACACCTCACACTACATCAGGTTGCTTAGAGCTACAGCCAGGCTGCCCTTAAAAGTCTCCAGGGATGGGGCTTCTACCACCTCCCTGGGCAACAGAGTCTAGGTCCCGCTACTAGCAAACTAACTTTGCTGAATACAGATTTTGGGTCTTAGTTCAGTCTTTTCAGTTCTGTCCACGAAACTTGTTGGCGTTATGGTGCTCAGCATCAGAATTTCTAAATTGTTCTGGTCTTAAATATATGTGGACATATAAAGATGAGCTCTTTTATTTTTATTTTTAATTATTTTTATTTTCTCTGTGACAGCTCCCAGGCATTTGAAGCTTTAAAAGCCACCTAGAGGCTTGCTTATACACTGGCTTCCAGTTGCTTTGGGTCATCTTATAAATATAATGGCCATCATTATATTTTTTTGTAAGTCATTACACATGTGAAATATGCATGATCAGATCGTTCATAAGGTAAAAGATGCCAGGTCTTTGACAATGGTGACTGATTTTTTTCCAGATCCTGTTTTGTTACTGGATACAGCATTTAAAGAGAATTTTATGGACATAGTTTATGGCCCAAATCCTGACTCTAAGGCTCTTGCAACATAGAAAAGGTGGAATAAAAGGCACCCCTCAAAGATATGGTCTAAATAAATCAGTTCAGCTTCTACAGTGAAAATTGTGCTCAGAAAGAGTGTTAGCCAGTTCTGAGCTAGTTCCATTTGGCCAATTTCTTTTTGAAATGGAATCTCTTGGGCTACTGTTTTACAGGTTATTGATCTCAAGAGCTACTGATCTTCCATGTGGAACCAGAAGGAAACCAGGCAAGTGGAAAAGTTCCAGAAAAGGTCTGTGGAAACATTGCTTTGAGAAGTCTAGAGACTACAGGAGCTTGGTGTGACTGCCATCACACAGCAGGTGCAGTGATGTTTCTCCCTAAGGAGTGAAATTCTTACAAGATCTCTAGTTTTCTTTATGAGAGCATTCCCTGGAAGTTAATGTGAGGCTGTTTGCCTTGAGGGAAATGAGTGACCGTGCTTGCTCAGCCTCTTCTTCCTGCAATGATTTTGACAAGGGTGTGGCTTGCTGGAAGGCTGAATTGATGCTGATGAAGTAAATGAACAGAAAACATGTACTTCAGCTACAAAATGAGAATCAGTCACAGTACAATATGCCCTCTTCTAAATGTACCTTCTAAACAAGTGATTCACTCTGAAATACAAGTTCAGTCTAGTCATTCAGAGGGAATACCAAGGTCTCAATTCCAAATTATTACTCAGAATTGAGGAGGAGGAAATCCTTGTTTAGAAATGTGATGTATGATAGTACTCCATCTCAGGATGCTTTGGCAGGAGGGAAAAACTTCCTCTTGGACCTAATTTGTGTCTGAAATGTTTAATGAGTTGAGTCATATCATGAAGTGAAGTAAATAAGGATGAGAAACAGATTATTTGGGTGAGGACCAAAATGCAACATGCCTAAATCTGGGCTTCTCCATTGTCACACAGAATGTGGTAGTTTCCCCTCAGCAAAGCCTATTTATAAAAAGTAATTTTAAAAAGACAAGCTTTCATCAAGAGTTCTTAGTGGGGATCAGCTGTGCTCTATTTTTGCTCTTCTTAAGGAAATAAACTTTTCATTTGTGATTTTTTTATATTTGGAGTTTCCCTTTTCCCTTCTTTTGCAGCATCAAACCTGGGTTGTACAGTATAATATCAAAAGTTGAAGGACATCCCTAGTCTAACACCAATACTACATCTACATTTCAGCTGGGACAAAGCTCACTATTTGTACTTCCACAAAAGGTGCATAATAAGAGGTATTGCTAGGTGTTTATCTGGAATGAGGTCACATTTAATAGTAAGCAATTATTTCACTAGAATTTTTGACTGCTTTGATGCTTTGGGAAAAAACTTGTATGCATTTCCCTCCTTACAGCAAATTATTTCTAGGTTTCCAGCATTAACCTGATTTATGTGGGTATTTATGAGTGCTTAGAGAACAGTGCTAAGAATCAGAATGTGTGTATTCTGTTTTCCCATATTACCAACTCATCACAGGCTTGGCAAACGGGGCAGTTTTGCTTTCTGCACCTCGCTTCCCAAAATGCCTCCATGTTTTCTCCTTTCCTTCTCCATAGATGTGTTGTACCACTCAAGTGCACCATATGATCTATAAGAATTTACAAGAAATCATTAACAGTACAAATAAGGCTTTCATAGTATAGGCTCAAGACCTTATGTTTAGAAGCAGGACTAAAAGGGCCTTTATAAGAAACGCTACATACTACTTCTCTTGCAAACTACAAAGGCTTTAGCTATAAATGTTTCATCATCTAACAACTTTTGTCATGTAATAAGGAATGTTTTCTGTTACATATTTTCTCCTTTGAAAAAATGCAAAGTAGTGTTAAAATTAACATTTGGGTTTGCAAAGCAATTGCAGCATATAATTATGATAACCTTTATTAGATACATCTCAGATAGAAAATTCAATTGCTATGGAACAAGATTTTTGGTGTTCTTTGTATCCAGGCAAGTTTTTCAAGCTGAATGTTGTGGCAAAATAAATTAAACCCCATCTTTTTGTAACTCAGATGCATACTTACATACACAGATCTTTGGTTAAAATCTTGTATTTATTGAAGCCACTTTAATAACAGTTCTACAAAATTCAACAAGTAAACACCAATTTTAGCTCTATAAGAAGTTTGAGGAGATTTATGAATTATCTTATATGATCTAAATCATGAAGAGTGAGTTTCTTTAAGTCCTTCCTGAAGTCTAAAGGGAAAAAAAAAAAGGCACTGAGTAACCAGTCTTTTGGCAGGTGGGGGAAGGGGAAGAAGGGAGGACAGAGAAGGATTGTGCCACAAGCTCTCTGAGCATTCGCCTGAGGTCTCACTGTAAATATCTTTTCTAAAAACATTAATTAATGAACTAAAGTAGAGTAGGGTTGGGACAATGTGCCTGCACTATGTGATTTCCTTATTTATATCTTTTTTTGACTGAAATTTGCAATAAATGTGTCTCATTTTTTGTTTGCTTTTGTTTGTTATAGTAAATGTTCAGCATTTTGTATCATGATGGGAATTTTAATGAATGCAAAACAAAAGCATTACTGAGGGGTAATGCCCAGTATATGAATCAGGTAGGTACATGTATTCATTAGTACTGATTACTAACACTCTTTCATGCTATTGTACATCGTAATGTGGGTCAATCAGATGCACCACAAAAAGACTTATAAAAAGAGTTACTGACACTTTTCATGTTCACTTCCAACTCTGGATTGATCCAACATTTGTTCACAAAAATGCTAGTATAATCTTAGACCAGAACACCAGAGCTTCCACTCTTTTTCACAAGTACAGCCCTCTTGAGAGGTTTAGAAATGTAAGTGCCCAGAAGAAATGGGTCCTGAAAAGAGTCTGCTCTGAACAGCAACCTTTACACATGTCACAAGTGAAGGAATGTTTGTGCCTACCCATGGGGAATTAACTACTTCCCCTTGCAGCCTGGCCACTTCAAAGATAAAGTAGCAGCTTTTTTGCCTTTTTTTCCCCTTCTTTTTTTCTTTTTTATTTTTTATCCCCCCCCTTTTTCTTTTTTATCCCCCCAGGATACAGGTACATCATGTTGACAAATTCTGCTGATTTAGCTTGTTTTATAGTAGACAGGAAATCAGAGGAAGTCAAACAGAGCAGTGGAAAAAGTCACGTATGTAACATATAATACCGCTCAAATCTCATCAGTGATCACAGTCAGCAGAGGCAGCACAATATCAAAGTTGTAGACATTTGTCAGAGGCATAAGAAGCCAGAATTGTACTTGATGTAACCTTCTGCTTTTAGTCAAATAGTGCATTAGGTGAGCTTTAGGTAATATTCCTCTAACAGCTTCTCTTTGTCTGCTGCCTGGATAAAACATCACACTGATGTTCCTTTTTTCCCCCTCTATTTTTTGTTTGTTTGTTTTTAATTTCTTAATTACCAGCTCCTTCAATGAAAAAGGGATGTTTTCATTTAAAAAGCAACCTTTTTTTTTTTTTTTTTTACCCTAAAGAAAATAAGCAAGCACTCTTCTCAAACAAAAATATCTCTTAAGTGTAATACTGTGATGGCTTCCTGTAGCTAACTGGTTCCTCGGTGATGTTCAATGACGTTGCTCAGTCTCAGGCCATCCACGGCTTTCAATGCTGAATTCTAATGACATATTTTTAAATGAAAGCAGACACTCAGTATCACCAGCTGAGTGAGCTTTTCTGCTTTCTCCCAGGGAACAACCATTCCTGACAGCCATTAGATCATTAGGAATAGTATGGCCAGCAGGAGCAGGGAGGTCATTGTGCCCCTGTACTCTGCTTTGGTTAGGCCGCACCTTGAGTCCTGTGTCCAGTTCTGGGCCCCTCAGTTTAAGAAGGACATTGAGACACTTGAACGTGTCCAGAGAAGGGCAACAAGGCTGGTGAGAGGCCTTGAGCACAAGCCCTATGAGGAGAGGCTGAGGGAGCTGGGGCTGTTTAGCCTGGAGAAGAGGAGGCTCAGGGGCAACCTCATTGCTCTCTACAACTACCTGAAGGGTGGTTGCAGCCAGGAAGGGGTTGGCCTCTTCTCCCTAGCAACCAGCACCAGAACAAGGGGACACAGTCTCAAGCTGCACCAGGGGAAGTTTAGGCTGGAGGTGAGGAGAAAGTTCTTCACCGAGAGAGTGATTTGTCACTGGAATGGGCTGCCCGGGAGGTGGTTGAGTCTCCGTCCCTGGAGGCGTTCAAGAGGGGACTGAATGTGGCACTTGGTGCCATGGTCTAGTTGTGAGGTTGTGGTTACAGGTTGGACTCGATGATCTTCAAAGTCTCTTCCAACCTTGGTTATTCTATTCTATTCTATTCTATTCTATTCTATTCTATTCTATTCTATTCTATTCTATTCTATTCTATTCTATTCTATTCTATTCTATTCTGAGACCACTTCCTAGGAAACCAAACTCCCGTCAGCATTCTGCCTCTGAATGCCAGATGAAACAGGATGGTGAGGATGATGGTTTCCATAGATCTATCGATTATACAGTGTTGTATATGCACAGATGCAATTTATTTCTGATCTCTTGATGGGTGTTCTATATCTTGATGTACAAAGCAGGTCTTCCTGCATTAAATGGATTTCTTCCAGCTTCAGTCACAATGACCTCTACATGTAACTTAAAGTCCTTTCTCTTTTATAAAGTTGTTCTGCAGGTTTTCCTCATTTCTTACTCAGCTTTGGATCAGAAAAGTTCCAAATTACTTCCCATTGGATTTTATCCTAATAACACAAATTACAAACTAACAAGGACCCTCATGATCTAACTTCTGTGTGTTAATAGCATTAAACACAGTACTAATCTCTATCAATACACTATTAGAACAAGCAATAGTTTAACCAGTCTCTTAGAGCCATGTCTTCCTGCAACACAGACTGCAACTATGAACTCTGAATTCTCAATGATTCCCTTGCTTATGGTTGAGTAATTTCATATCTTACATTTTTTTTGAAAAGAGAATTTTTTTCCAACAATGTTTATCTCCAGTAACAGATGTACACAGATGAGCTCCTTAAAAGCATGTGCACATTTCAATAGCTAGATCATAAGGGTCCTGGCTGCCAGGTTCTTAGACCTTGCTATGTTTCCAGGATCCCCTCCAACAGTTAGATATCCAATAAGTAGACCAGTTCCAGCTAAGCTGGATGACATGGGAAAGAAAGAGACGTAGTTTAGATGTTTTAGCAACTGATTGATGAGAAATAGCTGTCAATGCATATTTCAAATGCCATAGGATATGGAACAGTTAACCAAAACTTGGACAGCTATCAAGCAAACCATGCAGGACAAGATGGTGGTCGTATTAGAGCCTTGTGGTAGCATCATGGACTTGATCCTCGACCTCCCACACCTGAGGATGTTCTTATCAGACATCTTCTTATCAGCAAGAAGGCTGCCTCAGAATCAGTGAGACTTTTGCTTAAGGTAGACCTCTGGGCTTTAGGGTGCAAATTACCCTACTCTACCTGCACATCAGTGGAAAAATAGAATCATAGAATCATAGAATCAGTCAGGGTTGGAAGGGACCGCAAGGATCATCTAGTTCCAACCCCCTGCCATGGGCAGGGACACCCCATACTAGATCAGGCTGGCCACAGCCTCATCCAACCTGGTCTTAAACACTTCCAGGGACGGGGCCTCAACCACCTCCCTGGATAACCCATTCCAGGGCTTCACCACTCTCATGGTGAAGAATTTCCTCCTCACATCTAGCCTGAATCTCCCCACCTCCAGCTTCATTCCATTCCCCCTAGTCCTATCACTACCTGAGATCCTGAGAAGTCCCTCCCCAGCCTTCTTGTAGGCCCCCTTCAGATACTGGAAGGCCACAATGAGGTCACCTCATATCTTAGGCAAAAATATAAAGACTACAGAGCAAGCAGCTGACTTAGTTGCTTAAATATCTCTGAAGACCTAGGGCACATTTCTTGTTTCTTTATGATCACTTCCTCTTTAGAATTATCTGATAATTACAGCAGTTCTCTAGATCAAAGCATGCCATTTTCCTCTCCTATATTTAATAATTACTTATTTCTACTCCTTTTTTATGTAGTTATCCTAGATTGTTTCCTGATCAATATACAGCAGAAAATCTCTCATCTGGAAGAGCAGATAAATTATCCTGCAGATGCAAATAGTCCTGCTTTTTTTCAGCAAATTATAAAAATCATAGAATCAAGAAGGTTGGAAGAGACCTCAAAGATCATCAAGTCCAACCTGTCACCCAAGACCTCATGCCTACTAGACCATGGCACCAAGTGCCACGTCCAATCCCCTCCAGGGACCACAACTCCACCACCTCCCAGAGCAGCCCATTCCCACAGGGTCAGGCTTCTCACATACCTGAGAATTCTGTCAGTGAACCCACGATAATTTCTATAGCATATTTGATAACTTGTAAATAGGAATGCTATAAAAGGAAGGAAAATGACAGAATCTTCTATACAGGTCAGTACAGGTAGAATAACAGAATGGTAGGGATTGGAAGGGACCTCTGGAGATTATCTAGTCCAACCCTTCTGCTAATTCAGGTACACCTAGAACAGGCTGGAATGAAAATGAACTAAATGCCAAATTGTACCATTTCATCCAGGACCTCAGAATGATTTCTGTAAATCACAAAGGAAGTTTTGGGGAAACTGGGAGAAACATTTCTGCTTGCAAATGTCCTTCCAAAATGAGACATTGTTCAGGATTAAAACTCACCACACCATTATTCTTTGGAGGCCTTATTCACAGATCAATGAAAGCAGTACAAAGACTCCTCTTGGTTCTGGTGCACTTTTGATCAGTCCACATGTGGATTGTAGAAGGCATATTAATACATATAGAGATAAGCATCCAAAGGTATTCACCAGGAATGCAAGAAGATAGTGGAAGGGTATTGAAGTTGAAT
The DNA here is from genome assembly GCA_033816785.1 of Picus viridis. NCBI lineage: Eukaryota > Metazoa > Chordata > Aves > Piciformes > Picidae > Picus > Picus viridis. The sequence goes on from CM066566.1 coordinate 70,133,185, forward strand.
ATTGTGACAATTTGGAAATTACAGTTTGGTCCAGATGGTTATTTGTTTGGTAGACAGCTCTGACCATGTTCTTCTGTTTCTGTTTTCTGGTACGAGCTATGAAGGTCATTGTGGTGGTCATAACTAATCAGACAGAGAAAAGGCCATGGAGAAAACAAAGCTTATCAGGAGTAGTCAGCAAAGACTAATAAAGGAGAAATTACACTTGACCAACACCATAACCTTCTACTATGATGTGAAGTCTTTGTTTAGCTCACTGATGGGCCTAAACTATTATTAGTTAATGTATATCCTGATGACCCCTCTTCAGTGGAAAAGGGTAATCAGGACAAAGAGAGAAGACCCACAGGTTGAAATGAAAACAAATTTAATTAAATAGCCAAGTTCATACCAATGTCAATACAAGACACATAAAGTTAAACTTAGCCCAGCAAAAGTGCAGAATTCACAATGTTCAGAAAAGCAGTCCTCAAGACTAGAAGCAGCCCAAACAGAAGACCCTAATAGAAAACTACTCTTCCTCCTCAGCAAACTTCCTCCTTAGTACTGCATATGATACTTATGGTATAGGACACTATGAGGCAACTCAAGTCAGCTGTTGGGGCTGACTCAGAACTGCTGAAGGCTTGCAGCCTGTGGATGGTCTGTGATTCTGTCCCAGCAAAGCCAGGACTTGTGACATTTTGGATAGATTAGAGGAGAGTCGTAGATGTTGTCTGTGTTGACTTCAGGAAAGCTTTGACACTGTCTCCAGTAATATACTCGTATGTAATCTCAGGAAGTATGAGCTAGATGACTGAATGGTGAAGTGGATTGAGAACTGGCTCAGAGGGGTGTGATCAGTAGTGTAGTCCAGTTGGAGATGCATATCTAGTAGTGTTCCCTAGGGATCAGTACTGGATCCAGTCTTATTCAACATATTTGTCAATGATCTGGATGAAGGAACAGAGTGAACTCTCAGAAAGTTTGCTAAGGATACAAAACTGGAAGGAGTGGTTAACACACTAGAAGTCTGTGCTACCAGCCAGTGTGACCTGGACAAGCTGAAGAGCTGGGCAGAGGGGAACTTCATGAAGTTCAACAAGCACAGGTGGGCAGGAACAAATTCATGCACCTGTGCAGGTTAGAGGTTGACCTGCTGGAAAGCAGCTTGGCAGAAGAGGACCTAGGAGCCCTGGTGGACAAAAGTTAACCATGGGCCAGCAGTGTGCTCTTGTGGCCAAGACAAATAGTATCCTGATTACAATAAGAATGGACCACCAGGTTGAGGGAAGTTCTCTTCCCCAGTACTCCATCCTGGTGATGCCACACCTGGAGTATTGAATATTGTTCTGCCCTCAGTTCAAGGGGGACAAGGAACTGTTGGTGTGCATCCAATGGATAACTTCAAAGATGATTAAGGGACTGGAGCGTCTCTCCAGTGATGAAAGGCTGGGAGACTTGCAGCTTTTTAGTCTGAAATAAAGATTGAGAGAGAATTTTATCAATGCATATAAATATCTAAACGGTAGAGGTCAAGAAGATGGGGCCAGTGGTATACAGTGGTAGGAGAAGGGGCAGTGGGCACAAACTAAGACACAGGAATTTTCACATAAACATATGGAAAAACTCCTTGAAGGTGACAAAACATTGGAACAGTTCTCCTCTGTAGAACTTCAAAATCCAAATGGATGCATTCCTGTGCAGCCTGGTCTATCTGAAAGGTTTCTGTCTTTCTCCACATTTCCAGACACTTCTGGCCCAAAATAAGAGCTGTGATCCTCTTCATTAATGTCAGTGGGGAAGCTGAGAATGGGGGAATCCTAGGAAAGACAGGACACAGAGATGGGAAGCAGCATGTCTATATCATGCTTCTTCCAGTCAGGTTGATTGAGGTTTGTCAGATACAAAAGTTCATATTGAGCAAAACTAGGTTTGAAGTGGAATATAACTGGTGGAATTTCCAAACCCAACCTCTAAATCATACTTTGACTTACACCTATGACACTTATTCTATGCACTACTTTTGCAACAAGAAAAAGCCCATAACAGCCTGTCTATGAAACAGTGGCCAGAAAGGTCAAAAAAGAAGGCCCTTAGGGGCCTGTGAGGGCTCCTTGCATGTGAAGAGATCTCCTACACACAGTTCAAGGGATTGTAGATCTCAGTACTGTGAAATCAGTTCATAATGAAGCATACTATGTAAACGAAGAAGGCCTGGAAAAACACCACTTAACCACTGAAATGTGAATTAGAGGACACATTTTCTTAGGAGGAAAAGGGTTGGGAATTGTTGTCTCATTTGTAACATTTGAGGTAAACTGTCATTTCTCGTTGAAGTTGCTCACTCTAGTGAGTGCTCTTTGATTATATATAGTGTTGAGCAATATGGAACTAACCCTTGCTACTTCCTGACAGCATTTTTCTTTATCTGTGGTTGACTCCAGTTTGCAGAATCCTTGAAGCACAGCTCATCTCTTTGTGAGTATCTGGAGAGATCTGAATATTTTATACATGTTACCACAAATAGCTTTACTTTCTCCCTTGTTTTAGATGAGACCCATCAGCACCATCAGACACCATCAGCAAAGTGTGGTTTAAGAGAAGGGAACGTGCCTGGACTGCTTCTTTTTCATGGCACTATTCAAAACCAGGACTGCTTATTACTTTTCAGTTTCTCAGATGCTTGTTAGTCATTCACTGCTCATATGAAAAACCCCCATGTGCTACAACTACTGAAATGAGAATCAAATAGAAAGTATAAAACAAAGTATGCATCTGGTTGTCTTTTAAAATCATTATCATGCCTACAAGACCCAAATTTCTTGACTAAACAGAAAGCAATTTTGTACAGGAAGTAATTTCTTTGTAACACAGTCAAGACTATCCTACAGGTCTGGGGGAGAGACATGTTTGGTTAGGTCTTACTTTGTTTGTTTGGGGTTTTAGGTTTGTTTGGGGTATTATTGTTGTTGGGGATTTTTTTTTTTCCCAGAACAGGAAATGTCAAGAATAAACTGCTGTTTGCTTATTTAAATGTTGTAGCTTGCATACATTATAATTACAGTTTGTTTCTCTCAGGAAGGAAGGAGAGAAAAAAAAAAAAAAAAAGAGGAAAAAAACCAAAAAGCCTTTCACTGTGCACTAGTTAAAAATTGGATTACATAAACTAGAAAATTAGAGGTTCCCCTTTGGCTGGATACAAATGACCACAATTGCAGACCATGTAAACACTTCCTAACCTTCCTGTACAAACCAAATTTCTGTTTATCCCAATTTTCACAAATCAACCCTGTCAGGGATTGTAAAGGGCATTATCAAAACTGCCACAGTAAGCTTTATATATGTGTGAAATCCAGGTCAAACTGATAAAAAGTGGTAATACTTTTTAGGACTGCTGGTAATCAGAATGATAAAGCAATAAAGGAATTTGTGTGTGTGTAAGATAGCCATGTTCAGCTAAATCTAATTGTGATTATCATTGCTCCACTTCTGGAAAGCATCTTTCCTCATGGCAACACTTGAGCAGATGCTTAATTTGAAGTACATGTGTCTCCTTGTGAAATGAATGAATATAATAACTATGTGCTTAAAATCAATCATGGTATTAGGTGTTAGTCTGAAAGCAACAGATTTTAGTGGAAGCCTAAGCATTTTCCCCAATCAGGCTCATGCCAGGGTTTAACAGCAATGTTTCATTTCTATGAACAAGATTTGTAGGAAGAAATAATAGGGTTTATTAAATTAACTGTTCAAGCTTGACAGAACATTTACCTACATGGATCTAAAAGGACTTCCTTGCCCAAAAGCCAGCCTGTCCTTTAACTAATATAGTAAAGAAACAAACTTTACTGCAAGGGTAAAAATAGCAATGGAACCCAATCCTTTTTTCTTTTTTTTTCCTTGCATAGCAAAAACTACTTTCTAATGGGCTACCTGTTGGGACAACACCCCACAGAGGCAAGCCTGGTATTTTTCTGCGCACGTTCCCAACCGAGTGCTATACAGGTGTTCCTCAGATGACCCAGAAAGAAAGAATTATATGATTATTTTGTTACACTCCATTAAACTTGATTTCTGAGCCAGAGGTAATGTGTGGGGGCTTCATATCTGGTATTCCTAAATCTCATCAATTAATATGTACACTGAACCTTTCCATTAGAATATTTTACACAATGAACAAAAGAATGCCATTTGCAAAAAGCATAATAACCTATTTCTACTCTATGCTATTCCATCCTCTCTTATCTAGCCACTTTATCCATGTGGATTTCTTCCAGAAGATAAATCTTTCAATTGGGATTTCTTTATGAGCTGCAGCTCTTGTACTGTGAGGTGTATATCGAAATTTCAAACCAATTTTGTTCTTCTGATTTTGTTAAACAGTACAAAACCTTACAAAGCCAGAAACTTGAGAAGTCTATTCATTCAAATTACAAAAACTATTTTTTTTGGACTCAACATAAATGAACAAGGTTTCTGTGTGAACTATCCTAATCACATAGAATATCCCAGATATTAGATCAATTTGACTCTGGCACTAAAAGGTTATACTGTATATAGATGCTTCTTTAAATCAATTGTTGAAGTATCTTGTTAATTAATTTATTTGTTACACTTATATGTGGTGCTGAACACTCTTAGAAACAGGGCCACGAGGATGATCAGAGGGCTGGAGCACCTCTCCTATGAGGACAGACTGAAGGAGTTGGGGCTGTTCAGTCTGGAGAAGAGAAGGCTCCGAGGTGACCTCATTGTGGCCTTCCAGCATCTGAAGAGGGCCTACAAGAAGGCTGGGGAGGGACTTCTTAGGACATCAGGTAGTGATAGGACTAGGGGGAATGGAATGGGGGATTCAGAGCTGACATGAGGAGGAAGTTCTTCACTGTGAGAGTGGTGAAGCCCTGGAATGGGTTGTCCAGGGAGGTGGCTGAGGCCCCATCCCTGGAGGTGTTTAGGACCAGGCTGGATGAGGCTCTGGCCAGCCTGATCTAGTGTAGGGTGTCCCTGCCCATGGCAGGGGGTTGGAACTAGATGATCCTTGTGGTCCCTTCCAACCCTGACTGATTCTATGATATATGAAAAACTGTGATGGTGAGTCTAAGACCTCCTTCATGGAGCTTAAATTTAAAATTTATTACTGTTCCAATACAGGGACATATACTGACTTCATCTTTTTTCTTCCCTGAACTTTCTTTCTTATTTCTCCCAACCAGCATTTTCCCACTACTTCTGAAGTTCCCCTTCATGGTTGCAAACTCAGAAATAGTTGTTACAGCTGGATAAAAATGTTAGTTTCCATTTCAGTAAAAATTCCCATATTTTTGTCTTGCAAACTCTTAATTTTCATTTACTTAAACATGAGACCTCTGCAAAATCCAAAGTACCAAGCCTATCTGGAAATATTTATACATACCATATAGATCTGATGCATATTTAAATTTAAATATTTAATTTCAACCAAGTCTGATATAAAAGTCTGATAAAAAGATATGCTAAAGCATAGCATACAAATGGTTATTTCCTGTTGTATCTGTGCTGTGCTGGTTGGCTGGACAATGGTTGCCACAATGCACCAGCAGCCCCACAGTCCTCATCATGCCTGCTGACTTTCAGGATCTCTGACAAAGTAGGGCAACAACATCATCAGAAATCTGCATTTCTGTTCTGTAGTTCTTGAATGTCTGAGTTCTACCCTAATCTGAAAACTAATACGAAAGGCCTAACTGAAAGTCAAACTCTCTGAACCTGCAGGCTTAGTACAAGAACAAGGATTGCACTAAAGGCCGTGTGGTGCGTCTCACCTGTTGTTCTAGCTGTGGGGCAATGGGAATGAATGTTTAGTGTTTAGGCAAAGAAAATTATAACAATCAATCAAACAAAGGAGAAAATGAGGAAATCTCTTCACACCATTCTTGAATGGGTTGTTACAAATACGAAAATAATTTCTTTTAACATTCTGAAGAAAAATTTAATCACCTAAAATCTGCAAACAGGAAAACAAAGGTACCTTGAAAAGAAGGAGTGACATGGAGAGTTTTGTTTGCAGTTAACGAATCCTTTATCTGTCCTAAAACCTGATGTTTTATAAATCTCAAAGAATTTGACCTCAGACTAAATTTGACACTGCTGACAATTATTATCCCTTGGGGTCGTGTTTCAGGTCTAAAGCTTTTGTTTAAAGTGGAAAACCTCAGGAATAACTAAAGATACAATTGTGTGCCTGTCCAAAGTGCAATAAAATTTCCCACACTGTAATTGCTTAATTATGACATCTTCATTTTATTAAAAATGACAAGTGTAATACGGTGCTTACAGTAAGCCACAGCAGAAGGATATTGAATTTTTGAAAGATCTTTCAAAAGTATGTAAATACCATTTTATTTGCAGTGCACTGTCCAATCTTTCCTATTAATTAAAGATTCCTTTACCAAATTCCTATAGTAAAGTAGTTTACAGTATTTTCTAAATGAACTGAGCAACACCAGCTTTCAGTTTAATAGTGTTTCTTTGAAGGCTTAGAAACTCTTAATTTGTTCACATTCCACCTGGGAGCTGATTTAAGAACTGCTCTTTTAACAGCTATGTCTTTCTTAATATTTTAACAAATTTACAGACCTCCAGGGGTATTATCTAATATTGGAGTTGCTTCAAGGAAATGTTCCTATTTCAGTTTTAGAGTTATTCAGGAAGCTTTGTGAAGTCTTACTGGTCTGAAACAAGGTAAGCCACTGTGTCTGTTTCATGCCGTTAGAGATTTGTCTCTGTTAAGTAATCTCTTCCTTCTAACTTCTTTTCCAAATTTGCATATTTTCTCACACATCTTAGTTTTTAAAACTAATCATTGAGAGCTGTAATGGTTTGAGATTTAACTGGAACTTAAGAGCTCAAATGGAGGCAAGTGAAGTTGTAAAAGGGAGGTTGTAGACAGGCAGAGGTTGGCCTCTTCTCCCAGGCAGCCAGCACTAGAACAAGAGGAAACAGTCTCAGGCTGCGCCAGGGGAGGTTTAGGCTGGATGTTAGGAAGAAGTTCTATACAGAGAGAGTGATTCCCCATTGGAATGGACTGCCCAGGGAGGTGGTGGAGTCACCATCATTGGAGGTGTTCAGGAGGAGACTTGATGGGGTGCTCGGTGCCATGGTTTAGTTGTTTAGGTGGGTTGGATCGGTTGATGGCTTGGACGCGATGATCTTGAAGGTCTCTTCCAACCTGGTCTAATCTAGTCTAGTCTAGTCTAGTCTATGGCTGAGAATTCTATTAATTCTATTAATTTTGAGAATTCTAATTCTAAGAATTCTAATTCTAATTTTAGAATTCTAATTCTAAGAATTCTAATTCTGAGAATTCTAATTCTGAGAATTCTAATTAATTCTATTAATTCTGAGAATTCTATTCTATTCTATTCTAAGGCTGAGAATCCCTCCCCTGCTTCCCCCTCCTCCCTCCCAACAGAGAGGAAAAAGAAAGGTAAGGAGCAAATCCACCAAGGAATAATTTGGAGTTGGATTGGAAGTAGAGAGGTAAAGAGTTTTCTTTGAACAATATATATATATATATATGTAACAACAACAGGTAAAGTTCACAAGGGCAAGGAACAAGGAGAGATGGGAGGAAAAAAACCAAGAATACAAAACCAGTCTCTCTGAAGATGCACAGAGGCAGCAGGGAGAAGGATCAGGCTTGACCACGTGGCAGAGAAAGCAGGAAGGCAGCTGCAGTAGCTCTCGCCCAGGAAAGGCAAGAGCCAAGAAGAGCTCTAATGGCTGCAGTGTCCTCCCTTTTTATACCCTAGCTGGGCAGGGAGCGGGAGTGGAAAAGACTCAGTTTCCCAGGGGGAAAAACACCCTGCAGGGAGGGCAAAGCACTCACAAGCCCTCCCCCTGTTTTTAGGATGGTCGTTAACCCGTCACAAGACAAATATTGTAAAAATCAGATCCTGCTGAAATCCTCATTGATCTCAATGGAACTAGACTGAAGTACTCATGCTCGTGCTCAGATATAACATGTCAAATATCCAATCTAAATCTCCAAACATGTGACTGTTATCTTTCTTCTACCTCTTTCCATTTCCAAATTGTGTAAGAAAGATGTTGGGTAGGCAGGTAATTTCAAAATGACCAATGTAAAAAGGCATTTAATGATGAGCAAGGAGAAAAGAAAACTCTTGCACTGGTGGCGCTTAATGCAAAACATGCTGATACCAGGTGCTCAGATCGGTAGAGAAGTAACATTACTCTTTGTTGATTTACACACAATAGTCATTTCTCTTTAAACAAAATAGAGTGGAAAACCATTCTGAAGGCATTTTACACATATAATGACTGAACAAAAAATAAGATGTGACTAGTCAGGTACCATGATTCTTCAGATTTGAAAGCATATAGAAAAAGTTCTAAGCTACATACAGAGCACAAGAAGTAGATTCATATATGAACTTCCTAAGCTGGTCATTTTATGGCTAAAATGAAATTATATGAGGGCATACACCACAGGGTTTTCTAGCCAGAGATGGAAAATAAAAGCATCAATAGTGTTAACAAGCACCATTCTCACTGTTATGAGGATAAACATAGAAAAACAGGAATTACTCATCTCTGGTTTGGACAGTGTTTTTCACCTCATAAATACAACAGAGAAGAGAGTTTACCACTTTAATTTCTGCTACATCACTGAGAAATATGACTATTTGCTTTATTCTCTCTAATCATAAACTGGGAAAAAATCCTGGAAGCATAGATTCAAGAGGTGCAGGAGATTATTCTGATTTTCAGATGAAGAGTATGGGAGTGAATTTCTTTGTTCAAGGCTCCTTGCAGAAGGAACCCATCCAGTAGCCTCTTCTTTTTCAGGTGACTGAGAGTCAACTCTGACCCACTCTCTGGGTACACAGCACAGCATTTGAGCCAAGTACCCTGTCTTGAAGTGCTTTAAATGTCAGAAACAATTTCTTTTGCTTTACTCCTAATTCACTGACTGACCAGGATGTATTAGAGTATTAATGACATACATATAGCAAGAACTGTCCTAGTCCTTCACAAATGCCTTCCTGTTTTTTGAAGTTCTGTGTACATTTCTGATATCTATCACAGCACATTTTGGTCTTTACCCTCCAATCATATTGAATATCTCTTTCTTGGAGCATGCTCTTGCACTGGATGCACTTGGATTTGTTCTGACCAGAAATTCACATGCGTATGTAAGACTGGTGTGATATACCTATGGTGTATATACAGCTGTCCATGACTGTGCATGCAGGTGTGTGTATGATGTGTATACTTCCTATATGCACATAGTTTGTGCTGGTGCATACCTGGATCTCACTGTTGTTTGTAGCTTGTATTAGTGAGGGCATGCACTCAGCCAGGAAAATCTGTATTCTGAGGTGCTATAATATATAATTCTATGAAAATCAATTAGTAGTGAAATCCAGAGACAGATTATGTCAGCATAAACCCCCCAGACTGCATTCAATGCCTGAGTCAGGTGCAGCTCTAGCTCTGATGTGCCTAGGGGTTAGGGATTTCCAAGTTACACTTAAGTCATTAGAGAGGCCAGACTCATCAGGTGAGAATCTTCTAACTTAACATACCCCATACAAAGGTGAGCCTTAATTATAGGAAGTCTACAGAGAGTAATCAAAGGGAAACCTAGGAGTCTGTGGATAAGATGAAGACTGGGATACATGCAAATATACCCAGTATATCCACTATTTTGACGCTGCCATTTCTGTTGCTCATTAAATACAGCTGCAGGTTACCATTAGTATGAATAGAGTGAGAGCGTAATCAGTAATGGGAACTTTGGGAGGGTGGAACAGACCTCAAGCCAATTGAGTGAAGGTCCAGTGACTGAAAGGGAACCTGGATTCAAGAACATTGTAATTTCTTAGAAGACTTCTTGAAGAAGAAAGATCTACTAGATGCTCTATGAGCAATGAGGGCAGTAATGACTTTAGGACACTACAGATCATAGCGTAAGTTGCTTGGGAGTGAATAATGTGAATATGTAAATAATAATGTGAATATGTGAGTAATAAATTGTCCCACTCCTCCCTTTTTCTCCTGCCCCATACAGATACCTGTCTACCTATGTTATTTTCTCTTTTTTTCCCCCCTGACATCTTCACATCCCAGTCCCTGGCTACCTTTTGAAGATCCATCTACATGTTTGATAGCCACAAGCTTGATTTGTCATCTTCATTTAAGACATTAAAAACTTTAATAATAACTCACATGGTCCAAACCAAGGGGCAAAATAATGCTTGTGAAAGGCCCTTTAATGTTATCCACAAGAAGTCATAGCAAATGTTCCAGGAGAAACTCAGCTCACAATTTCCTGGCTGTGTCAAAACTCTTCCAACTGCTGCTGCAGTAAATGGAGCATTTTGCCTTTAATGTACTCTTTTGTGTGCAGGGATGGAAAAATCTTGGCCATTCTTTGCATTCTTGTGTTGAATTCCCAGAGTAAATTCAACTAACCACTCCAGGGGAAAAAAAAAAAAGAAGGCAGGAAGTAATTTGTCTTCTTTCATGATTATATATGTTTGGTCTTCTATTAAAAAGGGATCAGAGAGAACTAACTATAAATTGACCTAAGTCAAGTATGTCTGCTGTTTTCTTGCCACATACTATTGGTTTATTGTGTGTGTGTCTAGTTCACAAGATCAATCTAGAAAAAAAAATTCACAGTATCACTGTATCACAGTATCACTAAGGTTGGAAGAGACCTCGAAGATCATAGAGTCCAATCTGTCACCACAGACCCCATGATTAGACCATGGCACCAAGTGCCACGTCCAGTCCCCACTTGAACACTTCCAGGGACGGTGACTCCACCACCTCCCCGGGCAGCCCATTCCAAAGGTGAACAACTCTCTTGGTGAAGAACTTTCTCCTCACCTTGAGCCTAAACTTCCCCTGGCACAGCTTGAGACTGTGTCCCCTTGTTCTGGTGCTGGTTGCTAGGGAGAAGAGGCCAACCCCTTCCTGGCTACAACCACCCTTGAGGTAGTTGTAGAGAGCAATGAGGTCTTCCCTGAGCCTCCTCTTCTCCAGGCTAAACAACCCCAGCTCCCTCAGCCTCTCCTCATAGGGCTTGTGCTCAAGGCTTCTCCCCAGCCTTGTTGCCCTTCTCTGGACATGTTCAAGTGTCTCAATGTCCTTCTTAAACTGAGGGGCCCAGAACTGGACACAGTACTCAAGGTGTGTAAAACAGAAGTAAAGTATTTAGAGTAAAACAGAATCATAGCATCACAGAATCATAGAATGGTAGGGGTGGAAGTGACCTCTGGAGATCATCTAGTCCAACTGCCTTGCTAACACAGTTACACCTTGATCAGGTATCCAAGTGAGTTTTGAAAGCCTTCAGGAGAGACTCTACGACCTCTCCAGGAAGCCTGTTCCAGAACTCCATCACCCTCAAAGTAGAATTTTTCCATCAGTTCAAGTCAAACTCCCTGTGTTCTACTTTGTACCTGCTGTGCCTTGTCCTACCACAGGCCATCACTGAAAAGTGCCTACCCCCATCATCATGACTTCCATATACATTTATAAGATCACCTCTTGCTTTTCTCTTCTCCTGAATAAAGAATCCCAGGTC